>OY288254.1:1266375-2532750 GCA_958450325.1 Agrostemma githago | reverse complement strand
ACTATTATCCACGTTTTTTGAAAGTCTGAACTTTGACATTACGAAAGTGCCCTAGAAAAGAAGGAACATGAAGATCTAGTGGTGTGATTCTAGTGACTCTGCCTCTTCTGTTGCAATTTGTCTCTTTGTTTTAAACCCCACGGCGGTCCCAATATCTCTTTATCACCTTTCTGACTCCTTCCATTGTTCACTCACTCTCTTCCAACTCATCTTTCCATTCTCATACTCCACTCCATTACTTCTTTTTTGTTGAGAGGTGAAGAAATTTCATCAATTTATTTAAATCATCACTTGTTTGAGAATATCTTAGATATTTTAAACCATGATTACGGATTTCCTCAGTACCCGGCGAATCACGAATCGTTAAGAGTTCGCTTACAGAATATTCTGTGAAAGAGAATTGTGAATCGACAAGGGTATATAAATTCATAGCTAGTTCGGTGACCATGTTTTGAATAGACCAAATTGAGTTACAGTTGGATGTTTGACAAAGTTTCTCATGTAGTAGGATGGGATGAAGAGGGTTCAAAATATGGTAGGGTAGGATTTCGAACTCTTGGTAAACTATAACGTAAAACTTATTACATACAAGATGAATAATGTGTCTTTAGAATTGTCGTTGTCATTTTATTTGTGATATTGTACCAAATAAAATAAATTATAACTTGTGTTGTCGACCAAGTCAAAACACGTGGATGAAACAATACTAAATTTAATGTTCATTGATATATATATACTCCATTCGAGAGTTCAGAATTATTTTCTCCTATTTATTTTCTTTTTGAACTGAGTTGACCTTTCATCCTTATTATCTCCTTTTTAAAGTCTATTCTTTCCTCCACTTTATGTAACTATTGAACACGTACATGTTAGAAAAATCTTTTTATTATAACAACATATTTATTCTTTTATTAATAAATAATCTATTCATTCTTTACTACCTCTGGATCTTATCCTTCTTGATATCAAAGGATAGAGGAAAGATATCTCCGACTTGAAATAATTAATCAAGTCCCCTTCATTTCAACTATTAAGATGTAATAACATTTATAGATTTATTGAGTTACTTGTGTTGTTGAACAAAATCCCAAATAAGCTAAAGATAAATCTAGTTGGTGAAACCATGTCTTTCCCATATGAACATTAAGTTACACTCCTACTATCATCAATAATCACATACTCCAATCATTTAAATTGAAATTTATTGAAAACCACTTACTTCCTAACTTTGAAATTATTATTCTTACTCATGTTAACATCCTCCACATCAGTACGCAAGTCTCTCTTATGACGGCTATATTCATAACAAGTTTATGACGGGTCAATTATAACCATATACTCGTAGGTAAGAAAAGACTTCTACTTAATCAGTTATAAATTTATGATTGATATGACCGTCACGAACAAGAATTTGTATTGAATTATTGCCTTTAGTAAGCCATGTTTTTTTCACATATATGAGTTTCATGGTCCCATCCACATCAAGCATTGATCCTCCCTTATCTTCACCATAAAGTATCCAAAGACAATGAAACAAGCAACACCACTTTCCCCACTCTTAGCTCTTCACTTCCTCTTCCTTTTTTTGGGTATTGCCTCCTCACTCTAACTAAAACCACTAAATCCCCAAGTTTTTCCACACCTAGTCTACACTTAGTACAATATATCATTACTCTTATGTACTACCACTCTAAAAATAGCACCAAATCTAAACTTCCCAAAACATCAACCTTAGCTTCCTTCTTTTGGATACCAATGCTTAAAATTCAACACCTATCCTATATATAAAGGCCAACTTTATCCACACTACCAACAAAAAAAAATCATTTCGAGTCTGGTCAAATCGATCACTAATTACTTACTATATCAGTCGAACAAATTGGTCTGTCGGTCAAACGGTCGCTACTTATTTAAATTGGTGGTTATAAAATTGGGTTGGGTCAATTATGGCACAATTAGTTGATGCAAACAACAACCCAATTGAGGAAACAACTCATGTACTTCCTTTAGACTTAAACATAAGCTACAACCCAAAAAGGGAATCATCGACATCATCGTATAATTATGATGAGGTGGAGGGTGAGGGTGAGGGTGAGGTTGAGGTAGGGGGCGGTGCAGCACAGATAACTGCATCAGCATCGCCCCCTACCAACACAAAAGTATTCTCCTGCAACTACTGCAGGAGAAAATTCTACAGTTCACAGGCGCTCGGGGGCCACCAAAATGCACACAAAAGGGAGAGAAGCATAGCAAAGCGAGCAATGCGCATCGGCCTGTTAGCAGGTAACGACGGCCACAAGCACGTGAGCCTAGCGTCTCTACCCCTGTACGGCACCTCGCCATCCTACGTGGCAGCAGCAGCGTCTAGGCCGACGATTTCAATCCAAGCTCACAACGGCGGGTCCATGATGACGTTTCAGCAGCACCCACATGGTGGGCCAGCAGGGAGGTTTGAAGGGCAGAATGGGTATTTCATAGGGGGTGTGCCTATGTACAGCAATACGGTGCCGTTTTGGCCAGGGAGTTTCAGGCAGGTGGAGGTGGGTAGTGGTGGTGAGTTTGATGAAGTTGAGAGCACAACTAATAATAATAATAATAATAATAATAATGATAATAATACAACATCAGTTAATGATGATGATGATGTTAATCAATTTGGAAAACATGATTCTTTTCCTGACCTTACACTTAAGCTATGATTATTGATTAATCGATTTTTCTAACGTGTGTCCAGTGGAGATACAATAGAAAAATTTTGTGTCGGATTTTTTTTAGGGTGGGGTATAGGATGATTATTACTATTATGATTATGATTATGATTTTTCATCTATTACTTGTTGTTTTTGTTTTTGTTGTTGTTGTTGTAGGTTTGTACTCATATTATTATCTTTGTATTGGTTATTTTTTTGTGATAGAAGACGGTCTTTTGAAATGTTGTACATTATAGGATAAGGAGGAAATCAACGATTGTGCAAGTATTATCGAGTTTTTTTTTTTTTTTTTTGCTTGTTTTCAAGTGCAAAAAGAGTATACAGTATATACTGTATATTGTTACGTAAGTGTCACTCTTGATAGAGCATAACTACAATAGTTGTGTCTCTTCCGTTATTTTATTTGAGATAGACATCATAGTTCGTCTATGACAGTCACGAGTTCAGAACATGACAGTCTCCTATATCTTACCTTGCGGATAAGAGATGATGCGATCAGTGGCGAATCCAGGAATTTCGAGGTGGGGGTGATAAAAAAATTATAACGTGAAAAATAGCACACAAATAATTGAGTTCAATTTAGTTCATATTGTGCAGTTCAGTTCTTCAGTTCAATTCAGTCAGATCAATTCAGTTTCGATCAGTTCAGTACTTCAATTCAATTCAATTCAGTCTAGTTTAATTCAATTCAGATCACGAATTCGTCCTGACTAAACTAACTCCAAAAAGTAACTAAATGTAACAAAAAAAACTAAAAAACTAACCGCAAACTTTATAAAACAAAAATCAAAGTATCCTCGACTAAAATAAAAGTGTCAATACATAATAATACATTATCAAATTAATTTCTCAATTTCACATAATCACATAGTATATCATACTAATACATTATTAGAATATCAGTATGTCCATCATCCCAAATATTCATATTTTCAATTTTTTATATTTATTAATTTCTCATTTGTCCATTTTCCCTAATTCCCTAAACAAATACACATCTCAAAGGTTTAATAAAATACGGAGTAAAAAACATCTTTAATTCTCGAGTTAATTTCCTACCTAAGTACACATCTCAAATGTTCAATAAAATCAAAACAAAAACATCTCTAATTCTCGGGTTTTTTTTTTGTTTATAAAGTAATGTTTGTGTCAAAATAACTATTAAAATGGGTCCATGTAGGATCGGATATGAGTAAGTTGTGGTTCGGTCTGGCAACCCGGTATCCTTCATAAAAAAATGTATTTAAGGTTTAATTGGGGATTTGAACCCTTGACCTCAAGAACAAAGAGGTTCAATGAGTTCAACTCTACCACTCCACCCAAATAATTATTCTGATATATATATATATATATATATATATGTTCTTTTTTAACTTGATTCTTTCCTAAAATAATGGGGGTGAGGGGTCACCCCATCACCCCCTATAAAATCGCCCATGGATGCGATGGAATGAAAACAACGTCCCTTCTAGGGAAGACAAAGAGAGTGTTTTGTGTACTTTTTATACTATTTATAAAAGTTTCAACAATGCTTAAACTATTAAAGTTTCTTCAAAATTTCTTTCTGTTTGTCGTTTAATCTAACCTATGATAATATATTAATATCTCGAGAATTACACATTATCTGATACACGAAGTATTTCATAAATGGTAAATCAAAGTGAATTCATAAGCCCTAAAAGCCTTTATACAAAGACTAATGTCACTTTTTTCAATTTTCAAGGGGTACTTAACAGTTAATACAGCAAGATAATCAGTATTATGACATTTTGCAACAGAAAGAAATCATAATTGTTTGTGTAAATCTCTAAACGAGAAATAAAGAAAGGAGTATAAAAAAAAGTGAAACAAATAAAAAGAGGAATGGGTAGTATATTTATGAAAAAATTAATACAATTGTATAAAAGGAGGGGGAGAAGCAGAGATATCGAAACCACAAAATAAAATGCGGTGAGCGTGGATCGAACACGCGACCTTCAGATCTTCAGTCTGACGCTCTCCCAACTGAGCTATCCCCGCATTGATGAGATTACTGTTAACTCAACGTATATTTATAAACTAAAGACACCAGGTAGAGCTAGCAAAAGCTAACCAACCCGAGTAACCCGACCCGACCCATTTGTTACCTAAGATATGATATAACCCGATAATCAGTGACCCAAACCCGACCCGATTTTAACCCAACTAATGACCTGAAGGCTACTAATCTTTTAGATTGATCCAAATGAGAGCGATTTAGTGTTTTGTTTCATACGTAAAATAATTAAACAAAATAATAGTAAAAAAAAATAAAACTTACTAGGAAAATATCGAGGTAATATTATACTCCGTAAAGTAACTAGACCCAATATTGCTCGATCCCAACCCGACCTGACCCACAAGATCAAATGACCCGACCCGATTGCCGCCTATAAGATTGATAATAAAAAAGATTACGAAAAACATGCAAAGGATTAAAAATAGGCTCTCATTACCAACGATGTCTTACCCTAGTATAGGAGTAATTAAGACTAGGCATCGAGACAATAGATTTCTAGTTCGAATCCTCTTCTACTTACATTTTAATATCACTAAGTCCGTGCTTCATTTTAAGTAAAAAAAAAAAACACTTGTTTTGACGTGTTCTATGTTAAGCCGTTTAGGACAGATATTCTCGTCAATGTGACTTAACTTGAAATTTTCTGACTTGGGCAGAAAGACCAACAAAATGGTTTCAAAAGTTGATAAACATTGGTTAGATATATAATACGAGTAGAAGTAATACAGTTATGCCATAATCTTATTACAACAATGAGCTACCACCATAACACATGATTCTAATCAGACTAATATCCATTTCTACACTGTGATCCAATGTAATATCAGCAGCGGCCGCAAGCCGGCGACACATTCTCAAATACTCCGATACTTGATCCATTAATGGCAGCGCCTCGTCACACAAACATAACCAAATTCCACCAGCATCTATTCAACATAGTACGAGATTATTATGGATATCAAAGTTTGAAAGTTAACACAATTTGGTTCCGTCTCACCCATTTGCTACTCTTGGTGTTTGTAGTTTCGCTCAGTATTTAAAATGTGATTATTATGTAGTTTCGCTCAGTATTTACCAATCTACAAGTCAGACCGTATTAACAGAAGTTAACGGCTCTTTAGAGAAAAGTGGGTGAAACAAAAACAGACCAAAGAAGAGGTTTTACCTAGCATTGAAACTAGTTCGATCATGTGCATCCAAAGAAATCTTCCAAGGATGTAGAACTGAACACATTAGGTGCCGTTCTCTCAGATTTGCTTGGGGAAATGTGTAGTTGATATCGGATGAACCTCTGAATCAGTAAAACAATGTCAAGAGTAGACGAAAATATGACACAAATTAAAGACTGCAGATCTCAGAAAATAGATTACCGCTAACTGAGATATTATATCGGGATTTGTATCAATATGCCAATCTGGCTCCAACTGGCGAACGAATGACGTACGGCCATTCTCCGTGCTACAGAACAGAACCTTCAATTGCCATGCAAAGAGTAATTCAGATAACATAATAACAATGCCGTGCAAATGTTGACATTTATGGAGTACATGAATACAATATCAAATGCAGATCTGCTGGTACATAGGCCCATATGCATCATATATTCATATCAGATACTTTGTTGAATGGTACAGCTGTACGAGGAAACAATGCTATTTGTGTGGCTGGTAGCCTCGTACAAATTTCCGGGTTCTGGTTTACTGCCATTTACATTGCAATTATCATTTACTAAATGGAAGTATTTCCAATAGTCGAGAACTTATCGAATTTTCCCATCAGCTAACTTAAATGAAGAAATAGTTTGAGATTGATAAAAAAAGAAAAGCTCTTCTCCTATCACTTCATAAAGCTTCATTGTCCATGATTGAAATATAAAATTTCCCACGCTTTCACAGAACTATGAGACTGTATATAAGGGTTCCTACTTAAGTGTACTGTTCAGCCAAGTACCATGTATGGTCAAACTGACTTGTAGTACTGGAAGGGAGGGGAGGACAAATTACCATTGTTCAAACCTTTTGATGGTCCTAACTCCTAATACTATGCAGAGATAGAAGGTAAAACTCCATTAAAATCTTTGACGTGGTTTTTTCCGTGCCTTCATTGTTCCAAAATGGGAAAAGAGAGCATCAGATACAAGTTACTGATTATCCATGTCACGTGATTAAGACGCAAAGGGAAAGAGAGAGACAGCATTTATGGCGCATTGACTGATATTTGTCTGTGATGACCGACACAAAGATCGTTCAAGACTATCGCATTCAGCCCTTGTGAATTATGAAGTACTCCAGTTAACCCACCATGAAAGAAAACAACGATGGACGGAGAAAAATGCAATTAAAGTAAACACTGAAATGTAGAGACAATACCTTATCTTTAACTAACCCTCCAGATGTAAATATACCTGCTTCTTCCAGTGCTAAAAGAACCCTTTTCTGCAAAAAAAAAAAAACGGAGATTTGTGAGTGGCATGTTCATCAACAAGAAAACAACACTTCGAACATGAGCAAGCTCTAGACATACTTCACTTTCGTCATCAAGAACACAATCCATGAAATATAGGTCACAAAATTTTGTGATCTCCAGTAACACTTCTACCACCGAAGATCGAACTGTTGCCTTCTTCTGCAGAAACAAAGTTCTTCATACAAGTTAGCTAGCATAAATAAATCAATTACTTCAATACCATAATTGTTATCTTTCCAAAGAGCTGGATATGAAAAAAAAATGAACTAATAACACGAACCTGAAGTTCCTCGGGGCTTGTTTCCTCAAGGACAACGCCAACCAAGCGGCACGTCACCTAAATAGAAGACATGGATTGTTTGTTTAGAATGTCACTCCAAAGTGCTAAATCAATTCATGCCTTCTAAGACTTGCAATGAACCTTTACGTGTCTATTAAAAGAAAAAAAAATAAGCTTTTCAGTTATTTCCACCTCAAAAGAACTGACAATGGCATCATGTCAAGACAAAAACACTCACGGAAATCCAAGCAAAAGGCCATAATAGTTAACAAGCTCGAAAATAAGGTAAAACCCATCCTCCTGAGATTACTTTCTTAAGGCCGCCACTGTGCTATATGAAGTAATGCCTTCTATGACTTGCAGTGAATCTTTACGTGTGTTTCGGAGGCGAAAACTAAGCTTTTCAGTGATTTTCGGCTAAAAAGAACTAACGATGGCATGTCATGTAAGACAAAAACTCTCACAGAGATTACCTTATTAGGGCAGCCTTTGTGCTATATCAATACATACCATCTAGGACTTGCAGTGAATCTTTACGTATCTTTTGGAAGAAAAAACTAAGCTTTTCAGTGATTTCCGGTTCAAAAAGAACTAACGATGGCATGTAATGTCAAGACAAAAATTCTCACAGAGATTACTTTATTAGGACAGCCTTCGTGCTATATCAATTCATACCTTCTATGACTTGCAGTAAATCGTTACATATCTTTCGGAAGAAAAAACTAAGCTTTTCAGTGACTTCCGGTTCATAAAGAACTAACGATGGCATGTAAAGTCAAAACAAAAACTCTCACAGAAAGCCAAGCAAAAGGACATGATAGATATGCATCCCAAAAAAATGAACCTGAATTCATGTCATTTCGAACTTCGTATAACCTAAACAGCATCTCGCTAATAGTTACAAAAAATTTCATGTCAGGCTCTTGAATGTCAAATTGAGTCATTTCGCAGAAACAGCAAGTCATTTAAACAGCATCCGAGAAACATCTCGCAGACCACACATTCAATGTAATAATAAAAGTATACAAGTGTAGATCATATACCTTCCTCCCTTCACACAACTTCTGCCTCACAATTTGCGCCAATGTAGGCTGAAACAACAACAACAAACACTGAATTTCAAAACAGAATACTCTCAAACAAACACGTGTAGAATCAAGAAGACGACGAAACTGTCCACACACCTTAACAGGCTGGAAGAAATCACCAACCACATTCCGTGCCCTGGAATCGTCCCACGCCTCAGACGCACCCGAGGACACTCCAGCAGCATTTGGCTGCGGACCGACACCACCGGAACTACTAGCTACATTAGGTTGTTGCCTCTTAGGCTGCCTTCTTTCTGGCGTACTTACAAACATTCTCCAGGTAAAAATTATCGCTATCGCAATTCCAGCAACTGCCCCAACAGAAAACACATCCTACCATTTTCCTCCAAAAATAAATCACATTACACCTCCATAGTATAAACTATAAAATCAATCAATCCGCGATGAAAAAAACTCGAAACTTTAGTTTAAATTTCCAGTTTTTCTCCGCAATTTACCTTCTAAAAACAAATCGGAACATTCAATTTCCAACATTTGATTGATTTAGGTCACATGATTAACAATCAAGCATCTCAATTTGTTCATCAATAATCAATCATCTCAATTTTCACGATCCAATTCTCAGATACGCTATTAGCTTTGCAATCCAGCGAAATGATTCAAAAAATTGGAAGAAAAACATTAGTACTCTTATGATTGGTAAAATCAAAAACAGTAAGAAGAAGTACCTGATTCAACATATCGACGAGCGATTAAGATGCTTGAATTCGATCAATGAAGTTGATTTGATTGATTCGTCAATTGAATTGAATTGAGTTGAATGGTGTCGATTTTCTAGGGTTTTGAAGTTGATTGAACTGGCCTTTTAGATAATGCTCAACAATGAACCCCTTAAAAATTACAGGACACCAAATATTCCAGAACTACGGTACTTGTGAATGAAGTGTTTTTATATCATACGTTAACACTGAGTTCATCAATGCGGGGATAGCTCAGTTGGGAGAGCGTCAGACTGAAGATCTGAAGGCCGCGTGTTCGATCCACGCTCACCGCATTTTTATTTATTTATTTCTTTTTGCTTTCGTTTTATACTCTTCTTGTTCTTTTCATTTGTGTACAAGTTTTTTACGACTTACAATTTCATTTTGATTTAAGATTTAAATCTGTTATCAATAAAAATCGTCACACAAAACACTGTCTTTGTGGTTTGCATCGTGGCCGAGTGAGTCTGTGTTTGTTTTGTCTTGTACTCCGTATAAGTTTGTCCTTTCACACTAAATAATTACATGGGAAGTTTGATATCAGTTTTACATTAAATTGTAAAATGGTAGTATTGCAATAACACATAAAAACACCGGCTTTCAGGAAACTTACTACATCGAAGGAGAGGATCCGTAGATGATAACATCTAATGGGATGACATACTACAAAACTAAATGAGATAGTAGTAATATCTATTGGAACATTCTCATTGGCTAACACAAAACCCATAGCCCCACCACTAAGATTGCCAACTACATTTATATCCACTTATCCTTGGGTTACTTCCATGTTGTCACACACAAAATGTTCCTATAAAAACATGACTTGATCATACTTAGGCTATTTCAACATCAAAGTCTTCCTTCTTTGTAAAACAATTAAAACCATGGCAACTATGTTGAGCTCTAGCAATGTCCTTAGCCCAACTCCATTCCTAGGCCAAGTAAAGGGATCCAACGCGAACGCGAACGCCCTTAGAGATGTCGTTCCTATGGGTTCGGCCAAATACACCATGGTAACGTACTAAGTACTAACAGTATTCGTGTTTTAGTTACCTATATAGCCGAATTGTTACCATCAAAATTTAATTGAACATTTTACGGACCGCCTCTAGTAGTCATTCAATCGATTTAAAAATCCTTAATTTTTGTGATTTGGTACAGGGAAATGATTTATGGTATGGGCCAGACAGGGTGAAGTACTTGGGCCCATTCTCAGCCCAAACACCATCTTACTTAACCGGAGAATTTCCAGGTGACTATGGATGGGACACTGCGGGACTTTCGGCTGACCCCGAGGCCTTTGCTAGGAACAGGGCTCTTGAGGTATATTTTCAACATTTTAACCCCAAAGCACGATGTTTCGAGCATTGTTTAACCGACTCATATATTCCGAGTTTTAGGTGATTCACGGACGATGGGCCATGCTCGGAGCACTAGGCTGTATAACCCCGGAAGTACTTCAAAAATGGGTTGGTGTCACTTTCAAAGAGCCCGTTTGGTTTAAGGCAGGATCCCAAATTTTCTCCGAGGGTGGGCTCGACTATTTGGGAAACCCGAACTTAGTCCATGCCCAAAGCATCTTAGCCGTTCTCGGCTCTCAAGTTATATTGATGGGCCTCGTCGAGAGCTTCCGCATCAATGGGCTTGAAGGAGTTGGAGAGGGAGAAAACCTCTACCCGGGAGGCCAATATTTTGATCCATTGGGCTTGGCCGATGACCCGGTCACATTCTCGGAACTCAAAGTTAAAGAGATCAAGAATGGGAGGCTAGCCATGTTCTCCATGTTTGGGTTCTTTGTGCAGGCCATAGTGACTGGCAAGGGTCCCTTGGAGAACCTACTTGACCACCTTGATAACCCTGTTGCCAATAATGCTTGGGTATTTGCTACCAAGTTTGTGCCTGGCTCTTAATTTTAGTTGTAAAAATCATCTTTAGACAAAACTCTAGTAAAAATTCAAATCTCCTTTCCAAGCTAATTTGATTTATTTTACTTCTTCGCTCGTAACAAGAGTAATTACTAGACACGAATGCGAAAATTAATGAGGTTGAGGAATTGGGGAGACGAAAGTAGGCTCAAAGTTATGAAGAATGCAAATTTCGAGAAGTTTTGAGTCGAAAAATAAGTAAATGAGCACAAATAAGCGAGAAAACGAAGGAAGATCCGAAAGATTTTAGGTAGAAAAATTTGAAGTGTGATCGTCTGATCGACCCAAGAGAATAAGGATAGTATGAAACTTAACAAATGGTCATATATATAGATGTTTAAGAGTTAAGGCCATACCTTGTACATTTTGGACAGGATTGAGAGGAGGTACCCCAAAAGAAATAATGATGAATTACAACACAGGAAATACAAAACATCAGGCATCACGCATCAGCCAGAATCCTATACATATCACTTGCTCTCAACCAACCAAACACACGACCGACACGACAAAAGTATATACAAAGGCAAGACGGCCACATTTACACCGGTGGTGCTGATTTCATCGTCTTTTGGCCACGACAAAATTGGTCGATTCACATGTTTTGTCTTTGATCTTCTTCGTTTTGTACCTAAACACACACTAATTCCTGGAAAACTTCACTGCTCAGGGAATCGGGTGAGCGGAGTTCTTTACAATCTCACTTTTGAGGGATACAACCATATAATTTCGGATTGGATTGTCCTAATGTTTTTTTCCACCAAACTTTACCCACCATTTCCGCTTCCTTTCGGTATCACCATGTGCAAATTTGTGAAGCGCTGATTTTGTCTCCCGTAGCCGAGTTTTGTATTCTCGCTTCCACACTGCGAATCTCAGTTTCAGTCTCCTAAGATCGTCATAAGAATTCGGACCAGGAGCAGACTGTAATGTTCTGTAATCGTATATGTTTCTTGCATCTTCGTCAAAAATTTGTTTTTGCTGCTCAAACTCCTTTGTTAACCGGTTGACAGGGTTCAAAGAACCACCGTTGGCTTCTCGTGGTTCAACAACGTTATTCAAGTATTTGTTGGGTGTGCTTTCTCCAGGGGTTCGAGGTCCCATGAACAAGTTGTCATCTGAATCATCTGACGTGGGCGATAGAGGACCCTCCTGTCTACCGCGTCGACCAGCAGCATTCTCAGGGGCAAGACTCCTTTTGGCTTCAGCCAAACTCATCTAGAAAATTTAACCAAAATGTTATGTTAACAAATTTTCAGCAGTTCAGCCATTAGAATGCAATCCTAAAAGCATTTGTTCGACTAAAGCTATCAACTTCGTAGATGTGGTTCACTAATGTCAACCAAAAAAAAGTGGTAGCGTTCATTCTCCACAGTCTGGTTTTTTTGGTTAACCGGTCAGATTTGACGATGACAGGTTTTGAACTCAAATCAAGGACTTTACCAGCTAAAGCAGCTAATGTCTGTTGTTGGCATAAAGTGGGTAACAGATAGAGAATGACGCTAGCCGTGACACATCTGACCAATCCTACAAAGCTGCGTCTTTAATGCAAGAAAAAAATTAAGTATGTCATGATAAGTCTTTAATCCCATAACAAAATTGCAGTAATGAAGCCGTCATATATATGTAAGGAAAAGATCAGCATTCTCGGAGTTAAATTAATTTCATGATAAATGAAGCAGCAAATACAGCAACAGAATCAGGAAGTATGCCAAGTGACAGAAATCTACCTGCAAAGATACTATCTGCTTCTGCCACATATCCTCCATTGACCGCATTTTAGTCTCATACTCTGACCACCTCATCTCATACTGTTGTAACTGTGTCTTTAATGCAGCATTCTCCTCTTCCCTCTGAGCTGCTATTTCTTCAGCTCTTTCAACCCGTCTTTGAAGCTCTTCCATAGGATTAGGGGGTAGATCCTAGTCAGACAACAACGGTTACATTTCATGTTGTTTTTTATACTCCGTATATATGAATAGAAAAACAACTGTTTGGAATGTACAAAAAATCTAAGGTTGACGACAACAGTTTTTCAGTGTCAGGAAGCAAGATAGATGAGTAGAAAAATCGTAGATAGAAGTTCAAAACCCATATCTGTTTTCCCAAATTTTACTGACTCCAACCTAGCTGAGAAGGCACACATTTATGACAAGGTATATGAAGAAACACAAGGGATCAAAGGAGATTCAAATGGTCATTACTTCATGAGCCACGACTACAACAGCTACCTCCATCACATTTACGGCTAGAAAAAGAGAAAATTCCCATATATTTGTACCATTCAATGGATTGAAAACTAATTAGCAGCCATGCTGATGCAAATCCATTCAAAGTCGGCTAAACATGAACAGTAACTGTACCTTTGTTTGAGCCACGTTATCGGGCAAATCATTAACTTCGTTAGCTTCGACCTTGGAGTCTTCTGAGGTCAACATGTCATCAGACTGCTTCCGTACCAACCAGCCACGAACAACTACAGAGTACCATTTCAAAAAAAATAATGAGAAAAATGTTTAAATTCATTTTTTTCGAAGAGAAGATAGCAAAAAGTACACATGTTTTACCAGATTGCAGACGTATGATCGCTTTATGCTGCTCGTGCAAAATCTTCGAAGCACTGCGCTTATGCTTCTGCTTATCCATATGTTCTATGTGGGCTTTCTGCTTCTGCAATAAAGAAGTATATTCCCTTCTAGAATTTTCACCACGGATTACTGCAGTGAAGAAATTAACCATCAAATACTTGAGCATACAAAAATATAAAAAGGCTTATATTTTATCCACACAAAATATAAGACCAAAGGAGAGAGAGGATATTACAGGACTGCAAGGCGGAAACTTTAGCCTTCAGTTCACTGAACTGACAACGAGCCTTGTAGCCACGATAGCACTTTTGAAATCCAATCACAGACTGTAATGCTCGTTTTCTTGTTTCCTCCAGTGTCCCAATCTAAATTTCAACACATTAGGTATATGAGGGCAACTAGGTACATTTCAGGAAGAATCGAGGGGACAAAGGAATGAATGACAAGACATACCTGACCGGTTCGAAAATATAACTTTGTGTAGCCAACTTGGTACATTTCAGGAAGAACGTTGAATTGCTGCAAAACAGCTACTGACAAACTCAATGGGTCACGAGACGCGTTCTTTTCTGAAATCAGGAATCCATACCTGAAAATGACATGCAATACATAACATGCTGTAAAAACAGATCACTAAAACATCGATAATTTGAAGACAGAATGTATCATATACCTTCGAGCAAATTCGTCATGGTTGATCCGGTTAGGAAAACCACATCTAGCAATTCTAACAACTTCGAGAACACCACAACACCTCAATTGTTGCAATACAAGATCCTCCTCATAGACGCCCGGAAGCTGCTTACTATTTGATTTTATGCAGCGAATGAAGTGAGGTGTAGTCTTTTCCAGCTGCTGCATTAGTTTGTAAAGTTGAAGCTGCAAACAAAATGCAGAATGTGACCCAGTTGCTACCAAATTAATGCTTTCAAAGAATTACGAATAGAGATGCTTGTCTCTTAGAGTTGAACACTTGAACTGCTGGACATGTTTATTAAATGAAATCTACCATTACCTAAATGGATAAAGTTTCATTGTTAACAAAGTACAACGCTCATCCCAAATTTTTTATCCTCATTTAATTTTGTTGGTTATGTCAACTTAACCATTAATTTCCTCAAAGTCCAAATACATGCATGTATGATGTATCTACTCATGTTTGATAAATCGAAACAAAAACGTTCAATATTCATATCAAGAAATTTCATGTTATCATCTTTCAAAACACTGCCGGGTTTTTTTTGTTTTTTTTCATATTATCATCAGGCATATATCCTCTCTTTTTCAACAAGGGGTGCACTAAACAAATACAGACGCAAGATTCACACGAGCCTGTAAATGAAGTGAACGTTTTGTTTTCTGAAGTGATTGACCAGAAATAAAGCTAATTCAACACACTTGCCTCCAAAGGGTTTGAATATAACACAAATTACCTTGAACTTTGTAGCAACGCTTTGTTTCTGGGCCTTCTGGCAGTCTTTGGCACATTGACTTTTAGGGCCCACTGCTTTTTGAGATTGGTTAAGCATTTGGGAGGCAAAGAGCTGCAGTAATTCACAGCTGTGAGATAGAAGGAGCTGAACAGAATCGGTATGTAATGGATCTCTGTTCTTTTCCAAGAAGCCACAAGTATCATAAAGAACCTGACGAATCATAGAAACAGAGATTTACATCAGAAATTATATTAAGAATCACTGAAACTTAACAATGGACAAATACTCGTAAAAAAATACCAGCACACACAGAAAACAGATGTCGCTCTCCAAGTCACTAATAACCGCCTGTTGTTTGAGCAACAATAGACTATCGACGCACTTTTAAAAAATTTAAAAGGGAAGCAGGAAAAGCACAACAGACAATGTTACAAGAAGTCCATAACCACTAATTGGGGGGGGGGGATAAAAGAGCATTGAAAGACCAAAAAGTAAGATGAGCCCCACAACTAAAGCACCAACCTGCCCAGCGTAATGGCAAATAGCGAATGCACCATCCCTTCCTCCTTTGAAGCAAGAGTTAGAGCTTAAATGCTGCTCAAGCTTTTGGGCAAGGGTCAAATCAGTAGCCTTAGGAAAATTTGATTCCTCATCTAATAACGACAAGAGACCCAGAGGTTTCTGTACAGCATAAAGTGAATTAAATGACATTAAAAATCAGACTACAATGAGAATATAGCACGGTGAATATTTAAAGGGTACAACTTCAGTACCTTCTCAAACAAGTTCAGGCACTCTTGGTTGTCCATAAAATCAACTTTAGTCCAGTCAATTCCATCGGCCTCATAATCCTAAAAACAGCAGACTGAGTATTCACAGAGATATCCAAATATTTTACAGTAAAATAACAAGAAAAGGAAGGGCTTTTGAACAAAATTCAGGATTGTTTTTTATCTAAGTCATGTAAATGGTCGATAAAGAAGCAGGTGTTACACAAAAACTTGACGATTTGTAGGTACATGGCTGTTTAATTTAGATTCACCGTTGACTATCTTGACTCAAATGAGTGATCTAAAACTTGAGAATGGAGATCAACTTCTAGTAATAATAAAGCAAAAAAAAATACTCCGGTATTTTGTACTTGTGGGGGGCGCTAAAGGAGTACTGAAAATAACAAAGTAATGATAAGGCTATGATCATGGAGAGAAAAATACACAGTAATTGCTGTTTTACCGGTACGGCCCTGTTGGTTTGAACTGAATTTAATTGAATGAGGGTGAACTTAAGTGAATTGACTGGAAGAGGGTACAATTAATGGGGCAAAACTTAACATAACTATACTGAATAGGGGTGAATTTAATTGAGGTGAGCTGAAATAAGCTAGAAAGAACAGAGCCTAACAGAGTAAACAGCAGAAAATTTAGATTGAGAGCTGACTATTGTAGTTGTGTGGTTGTTACTCTTTTTAGGCCACCCACATATTGCAAATGAGAACAGACGTTTTTAGACAATTTACTACTGCAATACCAGCAGATAGAGAGGATCCTATGCTGGGATGGACAGCCTAACAAGGTCTGTGTACATAAACCCATGCAGCAATATCATGATTCATGATCAAACAAGCCTAACAATAGGGCTGTTTGCTGGACGGTAGAGGTGACCAAGGCATCATCTAGTAAACCTTTCCAGCCTTATATTCACGATGCATACTAGCAGCAAAACCACACCACTATCAACGTGCATAAAACTACCCGAATGCATATTGATATAAGAATCCTTAAAAATCCTTACCTCTTGCTCAAGCTTAAAAAGATGGCGATTGAAATGCTGCTGCAATCTCTCATTTGCATAATTTATGCAGAACTGCTCAAAGCTATTTTTCTGAAAGCAAATTGCAACTGTGAGCACAAACACAGGAATATGGTGTAACATTGCAACTTATTGAATTGAAGTTTGAACTCACCTGGAATGACTCGAACCCATAAATATCCAATATGCTTATTGACCTCCCAGTCCTTGATTTACCAACTCCAAGTGACATGTTAATTCGTTCAACGAGCCAATCAAACAATCTAGCATAGATGAATTTCGCCAATGCATCTCTGGTGTCTGTTGCCTGAAGATCAAAAAGATTTTAGCTCAGAAGCACAGTATGACGCAAAGACAAGGTAGAACAATTTCCTGTTCATTAGCTGACTATAATCACTATATCCGAATCCTGTGATTGTAGCATGCCCACATACCTGCTGTAAAGTCAACGTTTTTGCAATGCTATCTTTGCCAGCTTGAATTTTACGGGTTGATAAAGCCGTACTCAAGTCTTGCTCAGTGCATCCTATCAAACTAGCTGCAGAAGTCAGAGCTGCCAAACAAAACAAAAACGCACGGTATGAAGCTCTAAAGATTAGGAAAGCGCAAAGCTCTCTGAACAAAATCGCCTCAATCACATTGAACACATAGCATTAAACCCGGTTTCAATCGAAATAGCACTATTAATTATCGCAGCCTAAACTCGCTAAATAGGGTCAATACAACCTTTAAATCTTGATAAATCTATCATGAGACCGTGTTGAGGCTGATATTTAATACCATGGACCATAGCCCAGCGTAACTCAAACACTAATTCTTCTGACTATATAATTCTCCTAGGTCGTATTTTTTTGCGACGATCATAAATATTGTCAGTGCAGTGACAATGGTGTGGATAAGTACAAAAACAAAGTTTCCTACCAAAAGAACCATCTATTTCACACGATAGTAATGCAAGAACCAGTGAATATGCCGCTGTGGAAGACTATCATTTAAGGGGCATATTAGAAAAATATGAACGGAGTTGGCATATACTCCGTATTCAACAAAGAAATCATTTATGCTACAGCTAGTTTTTACAAGAGGTTTGACTGTATGACTTGAGCATCAAGCATGAAGCTGCATAACCAAATGCTTCTTTCGAAAAGAAGCTTGCATCAAAACAACGATCAGGAATTGATAAGATGCATAAATGAATGATGTCAAGAATAAATTTAGGAGGCAAAGGTAGTTGATTGATTAAAGCAGAAAGAGGCACCTTCGTCAGCCACAACTTCAATGTGATTTTCGTTATCAGTGATTTGAAAAGATATGTTCCCAAGCCATAGCACTGCCGTAAGCACCGTGAACATACTCTCCTGATGTTCTTCTGATACTTGTACGGCGTCCAACGCCTCCTATCATAATAGGATATTACGTTATGAAGGGTAAACATTCGCTGAAGAAATGAACATCTATGAAACTTTTTCGAGAAAAACAGTCATTACCTGAAGCTTTTGAAAGTTCACAGAATCATCAACACCATTAATCAACAAGCACTCGCTCTGACTGAGATAGTTGTATTCATTAGCTGTTCTAATGTTCAGTTTATCTGCAATGACGTTAAAGTGCTGATGACATGACTGGCTAAATGTTTTTAACAAACTAATCTCACACAAAACAAATAATAGTAGTTGCCATAACTACTAGGAAAAACAAATATAATTTCATTTAATGTGAAGATACAAGCCCATAATAATATTAACCTCTAAGATCAGGTGGGGCGCCAGCACATAGTTGATAAAAGATATGATATGAGCGTTCTCCAAGGGCCAACTGGACTACTCTTGACTGCAAGAACAACAATCTTAGGAAAAGAAGGGGGTTGAAATGCTGATTGAACTAAACATATAGGGAGTATAACATTAAAGAAATATCACCTTTTCAAGCAGGACTGATTATCGATTCAAAATATCAGACACCACAAGCGACAATGAACAAGTCAGTCCAAGGATACAATGAAAGCAATTGTTTTTTTTTTTAAACTTAAAATATATAATCCCTCTATTTTTTTCCCATTTAACCCCACTTGACCAAATTTCCCCTCACAAAATAAGTCGAATGAGGCTAAATGGAAAAATTGGAGGGAGTATAAAGCAGAGGCCAGATAAATAGCTCACAAGTTTGAACTTCAGCACCGCATATCTTTCCTGTCATACTAAAATGAATTTCGATCAACTTCCCCTGAAAAAAAATGGAAGATACTCAGTAACGTCAAACTCATGTGAATATTTGTGTGCAAGATTCACAAACATTAGATACAAAAAAGGGGGATCAAAGGTAAAGAAATCTTACAAATCGGCTAGAATTATCATTTCTCAATGTTTTTGCATTTCCAAATGATTCAAGTATACAGCTTGTTTGAAGAACTTCGTGTTCAATTCCATCCCCACCACCACCAAGGATGGCCAAATACTGCATCGCCAACTTAGCTGTTTCAGTTTTCCCTGCACCGCTTTCCCCACTGTAAAGCAAAGTAAGTAAATCGCCATACAAATCAAAGCAAAAGACATGGTTGGCCATGTGAAAAAAACAAATACAGCAAAACCAAAGCTCACCTAATTATGATGGACTGATTTATTCCCTCTACAAGTAAGCACAAAACATATTAACAACGTAATACGGGCAAGAAAAACAATGAATGTTAAACCATATATGTGTAGTGACAAACCTCCCATCATCTTATCATACGCTGCATCTGCTGTCGCATATACATGGGGAGCGTCTGCAAGTTTCTGCCTATATTCGCTTATATGGCTGTTCCCATAAAGTTTCACTGACTTGAATGGATTGATTGCGATCAAAACTGGTCCCGCTTTACTCTATAGAGACCAACACCCAAAATATAATGGTCAAAAGAAATGTAAAGAGGTGAAGCTTCATAAAGCAGGGAACCCATTGTAAACTTGTAAAGTAAACAAGCACATACATAGATCTGATCACGTGAATATCTGTAGTGCAGATTACTAACAACTGAAGGCTCGTTCAGATAACTAAGTTGTATTAGATCATCCACACCGTCAAGAATATCTGGATTTGCAGGTAGGAGGTTTGATGTTGGGACTTTGACAACCTATAGTAGCCAGTAATCACAGACGACGAAGATATAAATTCCATGAAAGCACTACATGATAATGATAACAACAAAGCCATTTCTGGAACCATGGCACTCACATTTCCGGATGCAAGCTGTACATGAGATTCGTTGCCAGAAGTTGACATTATCCTTCCCAATTCCCATTCTCCAGATGAGAGTCGGCACCACACACGGAGTTTCTGATGAACAAAACCATGACTTCAAATTAACCACAAAATGTACACGGGAAAATTTGATGGCATGCACATTGTGAATTACGGAATAAGACCAAACCAAAATGTTTCAAATGCATTTTAATCTAGCAAGTAACAAAACTGCATCATGCTAGCTAATTTTAACTTTAAAACCTGGTTTCCAGCCAAAACCCCGAAAAAAATTCCTTACAAACTGAAGCATGCAATTAGCATGGAATGAGTCTTGTAGGTATACAACCAATTACCCGTGGTTAACGAAATTGGTTTTACACATACAATCGTCTCATCCAATTTTTTACTATACCATTTTTTCACTTGTCATGTGCCTATCTCTAACTAATCGCGCTAAAAAGCCAAAAATGAATGCAACAATAAATCAAACTATCCCCAATCCCCAACCCCTAATCTACAAGACTACAACCACCAGTCCCCACAAACCGTCCTTCACGGCACGAAATTCAACCAAAGTTAGATGATACAGAATTAGGATTAATGACCCAAATATCAATTCTTCCCTTCATTTAAGCTCTCTTCATCCTTCATGCATTCACATTAACACCAATAAAATCGCGATACTGAGAATCGGTCTAAACATAATGGATTATACATAAACTACTACTGCAGTCTACAGCAGTATAATCAAATTTTCCGCGGTCAGCTAACATGAATCGTTCACGAAACATTCAAGTCATTAATCACCCAATTGCATTAATATAAATAAATTAAACATTTCTAAATTAGAACACTTTAAAAAAATCAAACCAAGAGTTAAAAATACCTTCTTGATAAAATAATCAATATTATCATCCCACTCAACAACCACGCCATTATTAACACCACGATTCGAGCTCGACGTGAGCTCCTCTCCACCACCACGACTTCCGGTTTCAGTTTCGGTTTCGGTTTCAGTTTCAGTTTCGTTTTCGACTCTGCTTTCTTCTCTCTCCTCCGTCAAACCGTACGGAGATTGATCCCCCTTCACCTTCTTCCTAATACTCCCAAAACTATTCCTCCTCTCTCTTCCCTCCACCCGCCAAACCACCGCCGTCACCTCCTCCGTACCTCCGTCGCCACCTCCGTCATTAACAACGTCAGCCTTCCTCTTCACGACGTCATCCCCAACCTTAAACCCTACCGGAAGCGACCGCCTTGCAGACGGAAGCCTCGCGCGTGAGGTCGGCCTCGACGGCAACGCCGGCGGAATGTCCGGCGGTTCCTGCTCATCTTTCCGCCGGAGATTATCCAACATCTCCTCCAATGAACTCCTAACAACCATCGACGGCGACGCTGACATCATTGCTCGTCAATCGTCAACCCTACCGAAATCAAATCGATAATAAAAATCGATAAAATTACGAATAATGAAGCGAACAGAAGAGATTAAATTGAAATCAGCATTTGTTGAAACAGTAATTAGCTAAAGAAAAACCGGGAAAACAGGAAAGTAATCTGGGGGGAAAAGTGTGGTTTAAGGGAGATTTAGGTTAAATGGTGAGGTGTATTGTGAACTGGAAATTGTTAATTGTTGTATGGAAATGGAAAGGGGGAAGAACAACAAACGGTTTAATTTGTTGGGGTTGAGGATGTTTGAAATTTTGGGTGATTAGGAGTTTTTTTTTTGAATTTTAAGCTCTGTTTTCTTCTTTTTTTTGCTGCCTTTTTTTTTTTTTTTTTTTTTTTGCTGTAATGGATTATGTGGTTGTGTGTTGTGTTACTTGTGTACATGTTCAAGTGGATTTTCTTTTTCCACGTATTTGACGGTCTCATAATAATTTACCGTATGATCAACTTATATGAGATGGTCTCAGAATAATATTATTGTGAAACCTTTCACGAGGGTAGTTATTTTTTATTTTATTTTTTATTTTTTGTTGGTTACAGTATTAGTGTATTTTGGTATGTCTCATACTATTTTAGTGTAAGACGGTCTCACGAGAGACTAATTATTCTTCTATACTACACGTACTTATGAGAGACGGTCTTTCAATAAATTTATTATGTGACCAATTATAAATGTGTAAATTAATCGGCTTCTCAATAAATTATTAAGAGACCGTATTTTCCTAGACTTTGTGTAGGTGTAATACGGAGTACTTCAAAGTAGTATATTTGTAACCTTTTTATCGTAGATTTTAATAAATAAAAAAAGTCTTGAATTTCGATTATAATAAACGTATCTATTTTATATTTTATGCGTAATTTGTACGTATTTTATAACAAGTACGGAGAACGTAATATATCATTTCTTATTTTGCTAGATTTTAAATTTGTTGTTATTTTTGTCCTTTTATTGTTACTTTTGGGTGTCTTATAGTTTTCCTAGGTTAGGTAATGACCTAATGTTATCCAAATAATAATTCTTGTATAAACTTTATTTGTAATTATTATTTCGTATATAGTAATTTGTGTAGGGACGCTAATTCAATTATGAAATTCAATTCATGTACTTAAGATCAATTTGAACAATTATGTAAGAGCATAGGATGCCAACAATTATATGGAAAAAATTGCACCATCATCTAAAAGTCATATATAGAGTATATGTTTAATTTATACATGGAAAATGTTGATTTGGTTTTAATGAAATTTAATCGTAAAAATTATTTGCATGCTTAGCTTAATGCGTCGAATTTTAACAACAGTGTTACTCAAGGATCTTAATTCTATCTTAAAGTACAAAATCATAATGTCTTTTAAGTATGATTTAACGACAGTGTATAAAAAATAAAGATTGCTTCATTGAACAATTAATATGACACAGATAAAAATGTCATACTAAACTTTTTATTATTAGGGTTAAACCATTGAATAATCCCGACTATCCCTAGCCTAAGGCCTTGCAGATACTTTGCTAATTTTTCTCGAGTAGAGTTAAAGTAAGTTTTTCTTATCAATTAAAGCTTCAAATATTTGAGTCAATGATCGATCATATCGATCTTCTTATTCTAATTCGTTCTAAATACCAATAGGGTCGTATAATAGCAAGTTCAAAAGGTTCTTAAAACCAGTAAGATTCTAATCTAACAATTTGTTTTCATTTGTTAGTTGATGAAATGATATATAAGTTAAAGTACAATGATGAACAAATAGATTTTAATTTTTCTCAATCTATTATTTGGAGCCTTGAACAATCATTTAACCAGCAACCAGGTCTCTCAAATTCATTACTCCGTATTAGACTACGGTTATGATTTTGAAATTGGAGACACAAGGGTGAGGGGCCGGGTGGTTCACACAACACACACAATCTGTGATGAAGACAAAGGAATATAGAGACTTCTTTATGAGGCAAAGCCAAATTAGTAGAAGAAGAAAAGGCTGCTTGGTGCTTCCTTTGTCTCTGACTGACTGACTGACTCCATGCATGTTAGACTCTACCCCATTGCATATGAATCATAGTATAATGTACTCACACACCAAACAGTAGGGGCTCCTCTTCAAATAAACCTCATACACTCCCCTTTCAATTTGTTCTCAATTCCCATTTCTAGAAAAGCTGAAGATGTAGGCCATCATCAATCATGCATGCAATGCATGCCACCTCTTTTAATAATAGGTCTTGATCGACTGAACAACATTTGAATTGGGTTGAACTCAAGTTGATTGAAATAACAGAGACAAAATAAAGGCTGAACTAAATTGAGTTGAAAGAAGTTGATCGAAAAGATATGACATTACGGTTATGTTTGAAAGATTAATGTACTAGTATAATCCTTGATGCATGTTCAACCTTTAGAAAGTTTAAACCGTAAAATTTGTTATATACTTACGTATAAAATGACATTATTATTGGTCATATACGATTATACGGTAATTCCCTGAAATAATCCCAAATTCTTAAGATCGAAGAGAGTGATTGAAGGAAAAAAGCATCAACTAATTAACATCTAGAATTTGCCTGCCTTATAAGGGTGTCTAAAAGTCATTACTTGTAAGTTCAGCATAAGACATACGGCAGTGATCATTTTAAAGCATTATTTGAATTTATCATAGACTACCCATTAATTATTATTATTATTATTCATTATTTTTTTAAATTTTTTTTATTATGGTACAGGCCTACAGGCCTATTATCAATTAATCATAACATATTAACATACTCGTTAAATAATATAGATATCCTTGGATTTGTCATTGGGTACATACACGTTAATATGTTAATTAAGAATAAAATAATAATAAATATTGTTTAAGTATGATAATAATGAATTAGTATTATTGTTCCCTCCTTAATTAACATATTGACGTGTGTCCAATGATAGAAAAACCGATTATTAAATTAATAATATAATCCGTAACTTCGTGGCTAACACAGCTTCACTACATAGATAGCAACGTACATGTCCCTTTGTAGAGACGTACTATACGTTAGCATTTTGAAGGGAGTGGTGTTGCATACTACAACAAGTGTAGACGACTGATGATAGTTTTCTTCATTTTTAGGGCTTTTTCTACACATTATCATCCCTAGCGCCAAAAATTTGTGGCCTTAAAAAATGGATAATGTATTAATTCTTATACCATGCATGCGATAAGATCGTCTTAATTATTATCTAAAGCAAAGAGTTACTCCGTATATATATACTCCGATTCGTATTATTTTACCATGGAGTAGTATTTGTTACACTGAACCAAGCCTCCATCGTAAATTAATTATGACGAGGACTTCAATAATTTGATCAAAAATATTAAATTTATTAAGTCGTTTATACTGTAATATAACAATGTAAAACTCATGTGAAAGAACTACGTCATTTTTCGTGATTCTACCTTATACGAGAGACTAGCTCTTATTATGCCTCTAATGTTGTCATATATACTCGTATTTTTTGATATATACTATATGATCGTTACGGTAATAATGAATAGAATTATCACAACTATATATAAGTCGTCCTATTTATAATACGACGATATGACCTAACCTATAGAATAATCTCATGTCTTGAAAAGATTCGAAAGTACGTACTCTGTATGATTTAATATCAATCACGATTCTATAATGTTGTTGAACATACTATTCTACGAATAATATCAATCCTTCGACAATATTTCAGCAAATACATACGAAGTACGAGTATAATACTTAAAAGCAAATGATGTAATCATGTTATGTACTCCAATACTCCATACGCGTGCTATAGTCTTATGCAATTATGCAAACATGGCTACTCCATGTTTGTCAATGTAATATAAGATTTGGATAATATGAAAGCTAGCTAGGTAGTTAAAAGTAGTTTGTCATCCCATAATCGTCACTAAAAGTAGTTTTGAACACGACTAACAACATTTAAATCCTATGATTGGTTTTGCATTTTGTTGTGGCCCATTTAATTTGGTTGTTAGCTAACCAAACCCAATCAATCAATCAAATAATCAATCAATGTTAGTTTCATATACTACTCCCTCCGATTCACAAAGATGTTCCCCTTTGTTTAATATATATAAGATATATTTTAATTAAAGGGGAAGATCTTTGTGAATCAGAGGGAGTAACATTTAGGATAATAACGCATTAATGCATGATGTCCAATTAAGTCAAACTAACTTAATTAAAAGTTGCCTATACCCCCCAATCCTAAAGTCTAACCCCTTTATATTTAGGATAACCCCATTTCACTTAAGTTTAGCTTTCCTTTCAAACAATTAATTAGTACTAGTACAATAATCTCCTTTTAGCCGAATCAAAGGATCGTTACTTATTGAATTGGTTCGTAAGAGAGGTTATACGGATTAGTTTTCTAAAAGTAACAATTCTTGTGACTATGCAATTCGCATGAGTAATGGAGAGAAAATTATTGTTTGGTTGGAAGACATTCAAAGAATATTTTAATAACAGAGATGTTTATAAGACGATATGATCGAGTAAATCTTTTGAATCATTTTAACTAATCAGTTGGTACCGCCTCTACATAATAAAAAAGCGATTCAATTTTGATTTAATTATTTATAAAGCTTGGTGAAATGTCGCGTATTTATAAGATCTTAGTCCTACATTCACATTTTTTTATCACAAACTTATCCATTATCTAAAACCTTAAAATGAATCAAATATATATGTACCAAATCACATTATAAGTTACCTCGAAAATATCAAATATTTTGTTTATATTAACATTATCACGTGATAATATTTGATTCGTTTTAAGATTAAAGACGACGGAGAATCCGTCGTAAGCAAACCCTACTCTTTTTTTTTTTGTTTAATTAGCATTGATCATAGTGATCGTACATATAGTGTGGGTGGATATAATGATGGGGATGTACATGGGTGACCATCCTACTTTTACGTAACGCTATTACTTATTACTCGAGTGAACCAACCTCATGTTATCGACATGCATGATTCTACGCACTAATTACCAAAACCAAAACCACACACACTAAAGTACACACAAAATCTCAATCCCTCTTAGTAAAATCACCTTTAACTTTCTCCCATAAAGCTAGACAAACCACGAGTTTTCTTTTCCTTTACCTTACATTACATTGGATTTTGGATCCCTTCATTTGGATCATAATAACCTAATTTCATTATTATTGATAGATCCAACTATTTTAGACTATTGCATTGTTTCTTTCTTCTCATCATTTTCCTCTTCCTCTTCATCTTCACCAAATCTTTCTAATAACCTCGATATAATTGTCGTGAGTCGTGAATCGTGATGGATATATCTTTCAGAAATTTGTGATGATCTAATACAGAATACAGAAGTATTTACTCGTATAAAGATAAACCATTTAATTTAATACTTCCTAGACATTTTGAATTATGTTTATCTATTCTTGACGGATAATCGTCGTAATGGAGACTTATGGATCTATTTATTTGATTCTTTATGTATTGATCATATTTCTTTTAGAAAAGGTGACAATTGATTAGAAATAACGGGACAAAGTAACGTAGAAAAAATAATGATGGGTGATTGTTATATTAAAAACTGGTTTTACCTAACGTGGAGTATGATGTTTGTATCATCAATACTTCCAAGATACGGAGAATTGTTAAGACCTAGAAAAAATATATAAAACGGAACAATACGAAGCCACTAGATAGGCAAATACCTCCTACATCATGTGCAACAATCCTAACAGTTTCGCTTGTGTATATATAAATGCTTCGTCTACAATCTCTAGTTGTTCCTGCTAAGGTATTACTCGATTAGCTAACCAATCTGCATGACAACATGAGTACTGGTCTATACATGTGTGATATTTTAATTAGATTCTAGAGATAAATTGTAGATTCACGTATTTTTTCAAAAGTTTCGTCCTAGACCGATGAACTACCTACCCACTATACAACCGTTACCATATTTAGAGTCCGAACACATGAGCAAGACCGGGATCGGGTCTAGTATGCGGGCAAGTACTATTAGCCCAAACCCGACCAAATCGGACTGTAATTGGTCAACAGTCAAACCGACTAATAAATCATCCTATTTTCACTCAAAATTTACTCCAAGGCCCGTTACCCGTGCACTTCAACAAAGCCCATACCTTAAACAAATTGTGTACATAACTTCACTACTCAAATAATCAAACCCGCCATTTTTTCACCTAGGGTTCTATCGTCACTTCCGATTTCCGTATTCCGCTCCCAATTCTCAACGAAGCTCACAACAATGGCGAAAAATAGAAACAAGAAGAACAAGGATAAGTCCGCCAATTCCGCCATGGACACCTCTGAAGTTGTAGCCTCAGAATTACCTCAAGGTTTTATCTTTTTTCTATGGATTCCTCAAATTTGATTATTTCTGTAGAATTTTGACGGTTTACTTATACTTATATATGTGTTGATTTCAGCTATGGACACTTCAGAATCAGCAGCGGCTTCCGGTTCGGTAACTAGGTTAGTACTCGTATTTGGTAATCTTATGTTAATTTTTCAGATTCCAATTTCTGTGGAGTAGGAGTACTATTTTTATTTTATTTTTATTTTTTTTGCAATTTTTGTGATATGTGGTGTTTAATTTGAGGTATGAATTTGTAAAGCGGATTTTTAGGCCTGGTTCTTTTGGACTGAAAATTTCCGATCAGTTGAAGAAAACTAACTTGAATTGAGCTGAAATTTAATCCCAAAGAACTTGATTTAGTACCTGTAGCTAAAATCTAGTTGATCAATGGAGGAAATGGGTATTTAATTAGCACAAATGAGACGGTGGCCAGTCTCACATTATTTATCGTAAGACCGTCTTTCAAAAGACTAACACTTTGATCAATCTACATTGGTTATTTGGTTATATGCTATAGAAATTTGTACTACATTGCTCATTATAGCACAGTTTTTTCAAACTAGTCGACGGAGAAGATATCTCCTTACGAATTGAATCGAGGTGGAAGTGGAATGCATTGGGTTTCATTTACCAATCCGTCTCTTCTGTTTTAATTCCCCAACTTGCCTTTACAGTCGCACTTCACGCTATCCATCAGAGTATGCACCATGGTACTCTCCTTCGTATTCTCTTTGCATGGGTTTGTGCTACAACTGCGATGCTTTAGTGCTCAATTATACTGAGTGGTAGCTGCTTTGAGTCATATTGCTATTCTTTGGTTAGAATATGATGGGGCGAAATAAAGTGGGTTGGCTTACTCCAGTTTAGGCCGGGTCTGTCCGGTCCTTACCGTGTTTGGACTGCTGAACGTTACTATTCGTTTCTCAATTAATCCGCTTGAACAAATAAAATCACGAGGAGCGCTAATCCCTTGCTTGTTACTCCGTCATGTAGGAAAGTAAAGAAGGGAGTTCAAATGAAGAGGTCGAAGAATGTGAGAAAGATGAAAGCAATTGCAAAAGCTATCTCAAAAACTGAGAAGAAGTCGGAAAGAGTCGTGAAGCTTGAGACAAAGAGAGTGAGAGTCCAATCCGCCAAATCGCTATACGATTGAGTTACAAAGAGTTTTCTTCAAGGAGGCTCTTGTTTCACTTGTATAGAGTTCGTAGGTTATTCGATTATTTTGCTACAAGTTTGATCACAGATAGTAACAGTAGGATAAGGGTAATACAATTACGATGAGGCTACAATTTTTCATCATTTGTTACTGTGATGAGGGTTCGGTGACTATGGTGATGAACAAGGCGAACAATGTCAATTGTTTTCGACAAAGTGACGTTTTCTGTGCAATGTTCACTTCTCGATGTATATTGGCTTTGCCTGCTGTCGTATTTTTGTACCATTTTAATTCAAACAAGCTTATTACGATCAAGAACTCGAAAGGATGCTATTGAGTTGTATCCAACCGAATTATTATTCAAGTATTTTGTATTTGACCGAATTTATTGAATTATTACGAGTACTAAATTGAATGGTGAGTGGCGATATAATTAAACTCTTTAAACCGAAGTAAATTGAACTAAACTGAAAATGAGTCGAGAATATGTCGAAAAGTGGCCTTGGCAATTTACAAGGATAATTGGTGCGACTCATTCCGTGGTCTTCAGTGTTCAGAGTGACCTGATAAACCAGAAACGTTTGAAGAGACGATGACTACCGTTTCAGGAGTGCGCACCGTCGTTTCGAACCACGAAAACCTGCATCGCACCAAACACAACCATGGCGTCCGGAAAATTACTCAGATTCTCGATGATTTCGGCAAATACGTCGTCGATTTCGCTGTCAACTTCTCCTCTAAATCCGATTTAGGTCTTTTCTTCTTCCTTTTTTGAATTTCTCTTGTAGAATCACGCTTCAAGTTTAGGGTTTTTCAATTTTCCTGGGTTAATTTGATGTTTTTTTTTTAATTTTATTTTATTAATTCATTGCTGAATTGTTGCTCATACTCGATCATTAGCTATGTCAAATTTCTGTTCTGTAAGATGATAATTTATTGCAGAAAGTCGAAATTGTATCGAATGATGTTAGTTATTTAGCATGATCAGCTTCGAAAACTCGAAGAATCACAAGTAGAAGATTCTACAGTATCATCTTTTGGTAGCTACCTGAGTTCTGACTTCTGATGACCAAAAAAACTGAATTTTTCGTCATTTTCGTGACGGAACTGGTGTATTTAGCATGATGATCGCATGTAAGCGAGCTTAGTTTGATCCTCGTTACGGAAATACAGATTTGGTTGTTTTTAGCATGCAAACGAGCTAAGGCCTTGTTCTTTACAACCTCTTTTGAGCTCAGTTCACTTCACTTCAGTCGAAAAAAGGCCTTGGATTCTGTGGATTTCACTTCACTTCAGTCGGAAATATAATTCTGTGGATTTCTGAGCAGCGTCTTCAGCATTAAATTTTTTAATGTCGAAGAATTCTGTATCATTTAGGCTTCTTTCTTCCTAGTCTATGAACCTGGCTCATGTTCACCTGTCTTGCTATGTTACTCTGATACATTTTAGGCGGTAATGACGGTCTACTAGTGTGATGACGGTCTGTGTACAGTCCATAGAAATACAGAATTATATCTTTCCGAATCGCCACAATGGCACAATATCCATTTGTTTCCTCCCCCTTCTGAATCTTGTTGAGTATTTGCAGGTCGCAGGAGATTACATAAAACAGTGCAAGAAGAAATAAAGGACCAAGGCCTTGTTAAGCCGTGCAACCACAGTGAAAAGCATGATGCTATTTTAAGAGAAAAGGAGATCCGTATGACGACAGACGAGATGCAAGAAGAGATGAGCACTGTGAAGCACAAAGTTTTGGTTTCTTCAGAGAAGTTGGATCCACTGTCGTCATTCACGTCACCACCTAAGCAGCTGAAAGACAAAGATGTCGTGTTGCCAAACAAGAAAAGGATAATGATTCGATCACGTCTGTGAATCGCTCTTCACCCCCACATATTAGCTGTATATATAAGGCAATAAGCAGATTGTGCTCTTTGGGTAACTTGAGTATTTGCTATTATTTATCTTGTTTGGATGAAAATTTAAAATTACTCTTGAGAAGCTGTCAGTTTCCTGATAGTATACTCTGCAGCCAGCTGAACGATGAACTTCCTGTAATCGAAAACCATGTGTAAACCCGAGTAATTTATGTAAATTCTACATGTTTCGTCACTTCATGTATTTGTTGAAATCAAAGTGCTCCCTCTAAATTGCAGCATGCCTGTTTCAGATCCATTGTCTTCTCAAGCTTATTACTTCACTTCACTTCTCTTCCGTTAAGTTCAATCTTGTTCAGTTCAATTCTTGAGTTTGAGTTCAGGTTCAATGAGTTAAGCTTGTTTCAGTCAATTCGGCCATATTAAAGTCATTAGTTTGGCCAATTTTAATTGCAAAGAACAGGGCCTTCGTTTCACTTTCTTCATCTTCCTGTCTTTTTTATTGATATCGAATATACAAAACTTACATCTCTTACATGACAGTTTCAAATGATTATACAAGGGAAACCCATAATTACAAAAGCAAACATGTTTAATGAAAGTCCTGTTTAAGTATTTGTGTCGGAACTATACAAAGTTTCTGCACTCGACTGGCATGCTGACTATATTCGAATGCTCATCTTCTGCAGTATGTCATCGTATCTCTAGCCTGCCTGCTTGCTCGCTTTCCCGGAGCAATGATAATGAAAGTCAGGTTCATTTCCAGCACAGTACCTCTCCCATTTCTTAAGGAGTTTGATAAAAATGCACATCTTTGTTCTTTTCATGTCAAAAGTTATCAGGTACATGTTCATTAACTGAGACTCTGCCTTGTGTTATGGGTCAATGCACTTAGGTCAACCCATTAAATCTTTGTTCACACATGGGACAGGCTTACATAAATTGGTCAAGAACAACCCAAATTATGTGGAATACAGACCCTTACAAAACAATCTATCACAATGTTCTTACTACATTTGTACCTTCATGTTACTCAAATCGGCTCAGCATACGCACACAAAACTGTATTTTACGAGTTTTGGACACTAGAACACGTATTCTTAGGGCGTGAAGCCTTCAGAATCTCAAGCTCGGACTTAGATTAACCCACGATCAAACTTTAACCAAGACGGACATATGTAGTCGAGTTCAAGAACAATTGCGAGTATAAGTAACTTCCCATGTTACTCAGCCCTTTCTGTACTAGAATGCAGTCAAAACAGAAGTTAAGCCAAGTAACTTTGACACCAATCCAAAGCATTGACCAAGAGTAAAGTTAACTCAAAGCATTATAAGTTTTTAACCCCAACTAGCTTCATGTCACTTGTCCTAAAAAAACTTGGAATATTTACTAACTTTTCGGGTTGAATTTTACCAGAAAATAAAGTGCAGGAAACTAACAGGTACAATACAACTAGCAAATGTATTAACAAAAACCCACTTGTTTACTCCTATAAGAACTTGTATAAGCCAAAGACTTGAAGGATCAATAAAAACTACAGGGGAAAAAAATGAAGTTCTTAAGCATCAACTGCGTGATATTATTGATCGTATTCCTGGCTTTTATCTCCTGTTCTATAACCGTACATTCAAAAAAAGCGCCGCCACCACCACCACCAGTAGTACGTGCACAGACTAAGACCTGTATCACTCGCAGAAGCCCTTGCTTCCTTAAACGAATCACTTGTCCAAGACAATGTCCGACATTAACCCCGACAAATCCTAAAGCCAAAGTCTGTGATATAGACTGCAATAACCCAACATGCAAAGCTGAATGTAGAAGTGAGTTCTCTTGCCTTTTATTTGTTTATATATGGAGTATCATTTTATTTTTATGTGATTTTCCAAGTTCTAGTAGGTTACCTCATTCGATAGATCACTCAAATTTCAAATACTTGAATCAAGAAAATATTGCTTACAATGGTTGTGTTGACGATGATAGATCGAAAGCCAAATTGCAGTGGTCGTGGGGCAGCGTGCTTGGATCCTCGCTTCATAGGCGGAGACGGGATAGTTTTCTACTTCCATGGCAAGAGTAATCAACATTTCAGCTTAGTTTCCGATCTGAATTTCCAGGTCAATGCCCGATTCATTGGACTTCGACCCACTGGCAGAACAAGAGACTACACATGGATTCAAGCCCTGGGAATCCTGTTTGATTCTCACAGTTTCTCTCTTGAGGCAACACCAGCTGCACAATGGGATGACCAAGTTGACCACCTGAAATTCTCTTATGACGGGCAGGAGCTAGATCTGCCCGAAGGGTACCCGTCTAGCTGGACTGCACAGGACCTGAAAGTAGAGAGAACGGATAAAAGGAACAGCGTCATTGTCACGCTAACTGATGTCGCAGAGATATCAGTCAACGTTGTTCCTGTAACAAAACAAGACGACAGGATTCACAATTATCAGATACCTTCAGACGATTGTTTTGCTCACTTAGAGGTGCAATTTCGATTCTTTGGACTTTCACCGGAAGTTGAAGGGGTGATAGGAAGGACTTACCAGCCTGATTTCAAGAACCCGGCAAAGCCAGGTGTCGCAATGCCAGTGGTTGGCGGAGAAGATAGATATAAAACGTCGACACTTCTGACACCAGACTGCAAGTCATGCCACTTTTATCCGGTTGGCGTCAGGAGCAATAATCTCTCGTTTCTCAAGGACCTGGGCATGTTAGACTGCACTGGCAGTACATCCAGCGGAAATGGCATAGTTTGCAGGAAATAACAAAACATACAGTAATCTCCGAATGTAACAATTTATCATACCTCAAATCCAATATACAATTTTTTACTCTTTTGCAAATTTTATTAACTAATGGCAGAAAACTGTGCTTTCATTCTGTACTTGTAGAACAAGAGTTGGGTAAACCCATTACATATATTTATCAATACATCGATATCCATAAGAACTGTAATACAAAATGGTAAAATCCAACTGAAATAAGAAGAATTAAAAGAAAATGGTACGCTTCGTATGATGCTTTTGAAACCGGTATTGGATGGACTTCATCTTATCCATTCTCTGGGTGTTCACAAATCGTAATTTTGGGCAAAACAATGAAGAAAGTATACAAAAAACAGCAATTGCATTTAACTTAATTTAACCTTCTTACTGTCTTGAACTGTGAGTGGAGGAGGACATTCAGAGACCTCAAGCATCAAGTTTTGACAGTTTTTCTTCTCATCTTCCACGCGGATTTACCAGCTGAGAGAACACTGCACTTGTCGTAGCATCCTCAGCATCATCGTCGGTGCAAGAATTAGCACCACCAACGATGCTACAACTGTTGTCAAATTGTTCAAACGACGCGAGTTGCAAACCTTGAATATGATTTGTACTGTTATCATCAGGTTCAGTGGGAGCTAGGGACGTCTCCTCCAACTGAAGGGCATACTCGAGGTTCCATAGGACATCTCCCATAGATGGCCTATCAGCTCCCTGGTCGGCCAAGCACTTCTCGGCCGTCTCACCAAATTTCTTCAATGACGCGGAATTCACCTTCTCAACAAGGTTCGAGTCCATGATATGATCCAACATGCCCTTCTTCTGCCACGTCATCGCCCATTCAGCAATATTGACCTGGTCTCGTGGGAGCACAGGGTTTAAAGCCGGTCGACAACAAAGAACCTCCATCAGAACCACCCCGAATGAGTATACATCAGATTTCTCGGTCAATTGTTGCCTTCTAAAGTACTCAGGATCTAAGTACCCAAAACTCCCCTTGACAGCAGTGCTAACATGAGTCTGGTCTAGAGACGGACCCGTTTTAGAGAGTCCAAAATCAGCCACTTTAGCCACATAATTCTCGTCCAAGAGAATATTTGTGGTTTTAACATCTCGATGTATAATGCTTTGGGATGCACCCGTGTGGAGATAATGAAGCCCTCTCGCTGCCCCAATACATATTTCAAGTCGTTGTTTCCAGGAGAGGGAGGGAAGATCAGTGCCATAAAGATGGCTTCTCAGAGGTCCGTTAGCCATGTACTCGTACACCAATATCATCTCAGATCGTTCATCACAGTACCCAATAAGAGACACGAGATGACGATGTCTTAGTTTAGACAACATCTCGATTTCAGTTCTGAATTCAGCTATACCTTGTTCAGACCTCGGATTTCCTCTTTTGACAGCAACTTTAGTTCCATCTTCGAGTGTTCCCTTGTACACCCTCCCAAAACCACCAACTCCAAGTAGCAAACCCTCGTCGAACTTATTAGTAGCATCCATGATTTCCTGGAATGAGAAGAAACGGCCGAAATTGGTGGAAGCCAACGAAATGCAACTAGCTGTACCACTCTTTTGAGAAGTCGTGGACATCTTCGTCATGGTCAGGGAATTTCCATACATAGGCAAAGGTAACCACGACTGCGATTGTTGACTAGTCTTTGATTTCCTAGAAACAAAGCAGCAACCGAAGAGAACTATCACCAAAGACGCAGCTATTCCACCTACAACAGAACCTATGATTATCGAGATACTTTTAATTCTCGATGCTGACTTCGGGAGAAGATGTTCGACAGGGGACGTACCATCCAAGCTTCTAGCTTCATTACTAATCTTCAAGATTTCCAACCCATTTAAGATAGCTTGACCGACATCAGCGTCAGGGTCCGGACCCACACTGACAGTCAACAGACCGGAATCTGAAGAATTGGCAACAAAATCCTTGTAGAAAGGCACAGCTAGACCGCCAGTGATGGTTGACAAGTCGATATTACCCCCGGATTCAGAATTAATGTACAAGTTGAAAACAAGAAGGTTCAGTGATTTGCTGACAATGTCACAGAAATGAACCCTAATAAAGTATTTGAAATCGGGGTCGACATTCAAAACCCATGTTATATTAAAATTGCTATCAGCCACATTCGCATCTCCCATCGTTTCAGCCGTGGCATACACCCAATTAGGTGCTATTTCAGGAGTAACAGTTGCCGGGTACTTGATCGTTGATGGAACAACAGAAACATTTGCAGCTGAGCTATCAAAATGCAGATATTTCACATCATTCTGCCAAATCCTACCCAATGTATCATTTTGAGGAGTAATCAGCGGCCCACCCATATTCAACCGGTAAACAGTCTCGAGTGCTCGCTCTGAAATCCCACTAAAAGGGATCGATGGCAAAGCCAGAGCCTGGTCAGGGATCAGTCCATCAGGAATCGAGACAACTTCAATCGCATTCACAAACGCGACTGAATTGCTCGAAGGAACGAAGTTTAGTGTCAAAGAATGCGAATCTACATTGACTATAAACTCCTTCCACACATAAGAGCCCTTATAGCTCTTAAATGTAAAGTTGTTAAGCAACACAAAGTTTTCAGTAACAACAGTTAGAGAAGCCGATTTCAAATCATGGTAAGAATTAGCAATGGGGCAGAAATAAACCCGAACCCAATGCAACCCCTTACGCTTTATCTCAAACTCATAACTAGTGGTTCGAGTGAAAACCCGAGCAGATTGGTAAATAGGAAAGGGGGCACCAGAACTATTAGCAACGACAGAATCGACTTCGTTACTCAGTTTAACTGAAGAATGCATTGAATCAGGAACATAAGTCTGACCTTGGAAAACCACATTATGTGAAGAACCACATGCAATCATATAACTATCAGGTGGAGTATAAACAGCATTGGAGCTACAACAACACACAATCACGAAAACAACACCCACCATCAAAGTTTCCAACTTTACACTACCCATCATCTTAAAACCCTCAAAATCACCCAAAAAACTTACAAAAACCGGGTGAAAAACCCGCTTTGGGGGGGTCAGATGTACGCAACCTTACCCTAATTGCTAAAATTAGCACAAACCCAATTGAGCAAACACTTTATACTCTATTACCCATTTCCTCAAACCCCTTTAGATCTAACTAACACAATGCATTAACCAAATCTTAACTAAATCAAACTGGCAAATGCAAAAACAACACAAGAGAATTATGGTTTGAATGTGGTAAGAATAAGTGAAAGTAGAGGAAGAAGAAGAAGAAAGATGGGAAGAATTTGTGATAGTAAAGCAAAAGTTGAAGGAAGGAAGTGTACCCAATTGAGTGGGCATCAATTGCAACATGAACTAATAACAACCAACTTAATTTAGAGCAGTTTATTTTTGCCTTAACTATACTACCAGGCCTTTACAGGCTGTTGATTACCCTGTCATTTTCAGTGATAGAAGAGGAGGACCAGAGGAGGAGGAGAAATTTGAACCCAAATTCTGGGTAAATACGGTTATATCTGTTTTAAGTTCATGACGGATTAAATATTTAGAACAAAACAAATTCATGTGCGTAGATTGTACTTGTAGCAAAAGATTTTTGACATTTTCTTCTCATTTGACCCATTTTAACATTATGTCATAATATATCGGTCACAAGAAAGACCAACTGAAAATTGAATTGGACCCACATTAGGAAACAACAATTTAAATGTGAAATTACAACATTTACTACTCCTTGAAATTCAACCCTATTAATGATATGATGATTAAGAAAAAAAAAACAGTTGTTCATGTGCATTTTGCTTTCGAGTTTTTTTTAATAGACCCGGTAAAACTGATTTGAAAAACCCGACTGCAACTCAATTATTCAACATTATACTTGAACTAAAGTTTCTAGCGTAACCTATATGTGTATTGATATTACATAACCTAACTCATTTGTCGCGTATGAACTGATATCCCAGAAAATTATTCAAAGAAATAGGGCATGATTTGTTGGTAGTTTGGCAATAAAAGAAGGTAGGAGTGTAGGAGTAGAAGTAGTAAGTAAAAAGGAGCACATGCAAAGTTTGTAAAAAGTCGGAAGTGGACTTTAGAAATTAGGACATTTTGAGAAAAAATGAGATCTTGACAGTACAAGAAGAGACTCATTATTGGCCCATCCTACAATTATAATACTCCCTCCGTTCCAACCATTTGTATACGTTTGCTTTATGCACGTACGTCGATACTCGTTTTCCTTTATCTATATCTTTAGTTACGTGTTACTAAAAATTATAAAAATTTGAAACTAATAACGTATTTTATTACACGATTTAAATAAGATCTCACATGACTATCTTTTATCTTATATATTAGAAGTTACATTGAAGATTCTCATTACTTATAAATAGTGTTAAAAAACCAAATGTATACAAATGGTTGGAACGGAGGGAGTATGGGTTTAATACTTTAATCTCTAAAGGTAATGCACTAATATAATTTTACGACTAATTGTTCATTAGGTTATCTCATGTTTCGTTGGTGAAAAAGTTGGTAATTTTAACGTCTATATTGATCGTTTAAATGGAATATCTCTTTAAGAATTGTGTGAAAATTGGATCAGTCATGTTGATACATTTTCACGAGAAACATCACTTAGTTTATCCCAAGAAAACTTGTAATATAAACTTAAATAGTAACATATACACATGCAAATCACGATACATAAGTTCTAAGACCTCTTATGAAATTACTTTAGGTTTAATTTCTAGTATAGTCATGTATTCATGATTATCCTTGAAATACTCATAGTAGAATGATAGTAACATTTCAATAACGAGACCTGATCAAATTGCTTTTCTATAGATTATTTTGTGTCTCGATTCTATATTTTATCTTCTGCATCTGATCCAAAGTTTACCCTCCTTTCCTATACATAAAATAGTCCACTTGATTACTTCCACCGGTGGTAGAAGATTAGCCGAAGGAGTCGCTCCCACGACTAGTTCCATCAATTTCGTCTACTTTTGATCAATCCAGACCGTGCTACTAATTACTTACGTAGATTTATAACCATGATGCGTATATAACACGCATTACTTACATTTTATATCTAAATTTATTATTAAAAAAAACTAAAATTTTAGTAATATTTGATTTTAATTATAAATTGTAATCCAAATAATAATGCTCAAGGCAATTAGTTTGGATGGGTTGATGTAGATTTTGGTGGTTATGGTAGGCTTGGTGAACCGGAGCAGTTGGGCCGTGGGGGGCCCAACGCACGCGGCATCTCATGTCCGGGAATCTCTCAGATGACGACGTTACTTAACGACAATTGACTCAATAAGGATAATTTGGTGGCGTCACCCATTTGATGTAACTAGGATCCAACGGTAAACTGTAACGGACGTTAAAGATGACGGTAGGAATGTCCAGCGAAATTTGGAAGTTTCCTCCAAATCGCCGCATTTCTGCACATGGATCGCCTCCCACTTCATCATTATCTCTTATTCTCTTCCTTAGGTGTTAATTACTCACCAATCAAACACGGTCTTACGATCAATAATTATTGTAAGAGTCTTAATACTCCGTACTAATCTACTCGTATAATTATCCGTTCACAAATTCTTACTTGTAACGAGTATATCTGTCGTAGATTTGTGACGGGTTAAATATGAGGTAAGATCACAAATTCTTACGATTTGCGTCGTTTAGAAGATTATAATTACTCTTTGTATATAATCTTGCATATAATAGCAAAAATAATTATACTGTAATTATAATTACGTTTTTTTAACGTGTGTCAAATGAGCACATGTTAATAAGATAATTAAGACAAAAATCATTGACGTTATTCGTTAATAATAAGCTAAGTTACTCATTTGTATTCTTGTCTCATGAATGTTCTTTATTTGATTTTTTTGTATTTTGTTCAATTTGATATCATTTGTTGATACTAGCTGTATGACATTTTAATGAAATTGATTTTCACCAAAAATAAAATAAAACTAAGTTACCAATTTGTTCATCATTAAATATTTTACTATTGTCATATTTCTATATTTGACCCATTTTATATCTAAAATTTTAAATAATAATAATAATAAAGTGTGGTATGAGTAGGAGAAAAGGACACAACGTCCGTCATTCACGTTAATCCCGCGAATTCTTCGTGATTATTGGATTTTGCATGGATTTTCGACTAAAGACTACGACTATTACCGCTAATCATTCATATCTCTCAAGTCAAACGTTACATTAATACTCCCTTTATTTAACCAAAAATTACTAATCCGTATTTTTTTCGTCTTAATCATTTATTATCTTTTTAATAATATAAAATGATAACAAATGATCGAGATGAAGAAAATATAATTTATTGGATCCATTCAAATTGAACGATTTTTAATGCCTTGAACAATAGGTGGTTCATCCGTAATATAATGAAAAAAAATCATAAAATGAATTGAATATTTGAGTATTTGGCAAACGAACCAAATAAATTTATGATATGGAGAATATTAACCGGATAAAACGATTAAAAACTTGATTAAGAATCGCTTACTCAAAACTCAAAAGCATGTTTCATTTGAGTGGATGAAAAATTAGGGGAGCTACTCTTCATCGTCCGCAAAATCACTAAATATGTCCATATTAGTTGAATAAATGTCACTCTTGCCTTTTATAATCCAACACGTGAAATGTGTATTTTATAATTTCTTTGTTTATTTTTCGATTTTTACTTCAACCATTTACTCAAAACCGTTAAATTTGAATTACCCTTTCCACTTTAATACTTTGTTTACGGTTTTGTTTTTGTCCCGGGTTTTTATTTCCTAACGTGACGAATGTGCAATGTATTCTTCATTTCGGGGTAATTTGTTTTTTTTCTATTTTAATTTATTGATTTTCCGTGTTTTCGTTAGAATGATGTTAACTATATTACAGATTGATTGTTAGTAATTGGATGAAAAAGAACCCGGAAAAATAGTCCAGAACTCACTTCCAACTAGACTTGACAAACGGGTCAATCGGGTCAAGTCAGACACTTTCGCGTTACACAAATCGGGTTGACTTCGGATCGGGCAATATCATTTTGGGGTTTGTCATTTTTCTGTGATATCGACTCATTTTCTATAATAACATCCGGGTCAGTTTCGGGTTAGGTCAAACCAATTCGGGTCACGGGTTCAACTCAGGTCGACCTATTCGGATCAGTTCAATTTTGCAAGGTATACGTTCAAGTTCAATACATGGGCTGAAGTGCTGAACGTGAGTCTTCAAAGTCCATACTTACTTAAGTCGTTCGGATCAGTCAAGTAATTAATGTTAAATTTGGGCTAAGTGAATAAAATCTTCAGCTTTACTAGATGTTGTTCTAGCCCAACCCACTCTAAAGCCATCGGCCCATCACTAATCCAACCACATTTGTGTTGACATAAACTCGAAAGTCGAAGCTCTAACACAAAAATATGATACGAGTAATACAAATATATAGAACGGTGTTTTAGATCACCAAATCAAATGAACTGTGTGTCTTTCTCGATTATCCTCACAATAAAAATGTAGTACGATCGATCTTTAGAGCAAGACATATTTTGTCTTCCGAGATATTATTTTCTATGACTTATCACCCAGATTTTGATATGAGGCCCAAGCAACCCTAAACAACCAGGCCGCCAAATGCTACCGTACCACTCTCTCCTAGTTTGAATATTCCTCCCCAATTTTTTTTAAGAAATGTGTAAAAAAATAAGGTATGAAGGGTAAAAGGTGAGATATAAAGTGAAGAGGTGTTCGGTTTAGATGGGGAGGAAAAGAATAAAGAGAATTAAAATCACGTCGAAAAAAAGGAAAAGTGGAATCAAACGAGGAAGGAGTAGAAAAGGTAGCTGCATTAGTGCATTATTGCATTGCATTGCATTTGCATATTTGCATTGTTGTGCTTCATCTGCCACCTTCTATGAATAGAATGTATGACATGCAGAATTGCAGAAGCTACAACTCATAAGTCACAAACAGATTAAAAACTCAACCACTCTGTACCCAATTACGTAGTATTTCTGTGACTTCTCAGCTAGCAGCTCGATCACATTTAGAATGTCGAACAATCTGCGGAAACTGCGACGACTGTATATATGTGCGCGCAATGAGTAGATCGTCATACAACCAGTTAATTTGATCATATATATGATCGTGCAATCTCGACTGTATGTAGTAATGAAAGCAACTATTATAAAGCAAGTGTGAATTACGTACGAGTATTTCATTCGCAACTATTTTTCAACCTTAATTTGTATGTGTATACGACAGTGAAGAGTGACCATGCATGCATGGGCATGGAGTCACTATCCACGCCGCGCTTTTCAATCTAGCTCGATCAACATGACATGGGAGGCACTAATTAATTGGCCACGAATAATTCCGTTTATGCATTTTAATGTTGATTTATGAGCTGTTGTTGGGTTCACTTCGTTTTCAACCAAAACAAAATATATATAGTGTACGTACTGCATATTGTTTTTGATTTTCTCAGTCATTTTGAGGCTCGATTCGCTCATCATGATAATGCGGCTTTTCTTGCTCTTGATTATCACTCCCTACGCCGTCTTAGCCTTGGTCATCGACCAAGGTTCCTCAGGCGGCGGAGGCGGTGCTTGGTTCGAAGCATGTAACAAAACTGTTACATGCGGGAGTACCATCGGGCCGTTGGGCTTCCCGTTCTGGGGAGGCTCACGGCCCAAGCAGTGCGGGTATCCCCACTTGGGGATACGCTGCGAGTCTGGCGTCGCTTTCTTGGAGACCGCCGGGATGCAATTTAGGGTGCAAGAAGCTGATCCTGTTCTCCACCGTCTGACGCTGACTAGAGAAGACTTCGAACGGGACGGTATGTGCCTAAGCACATACCGTAACACAACAGTCGACACCTCCCTTCTCCGTTACGAGACCGGAACCAAAAACCTGACGTTATTGTACGGGTGTCAAAACCCCAACACTAGTCAGTTTCCGGGTCAATTTCAGTGTAATAAGACAGGAGTGGGGTACTTTCAAGAAGGTGTTGCTGTTAACCCGAGACTTCTCGGGTGTAACAACAGCGTAGTGGTTCCAATCCAAATGGATTTGGAACCATTACTTCTACGTCGCGTAGGGCTTAGAAATACCATTCTAAGAGGTTTCCGTGTCAAGTACAATCTGATGACTGGCGACGAAGAGTTGTGCCGCGGATGTTCGGGAAGTTGCGGATATAACGAAACCGACCACAAGTCGGTCTGTTTCCGACCCGGTATGTATGGCCTTAATTTTTACCTAACTTGTTTACTGTCAAAAATAATAATGTTACATTTTCTTGCGTTATATATTGGGTAGAATAATTAAAACACGACTGAGCTAGTATTTGTTGTATTTCATTGTATGATTACAGTTGGAGTTGCAGAAAGCCGTAAATGGTACCGGAAGTTCATTGTCCCTGTAATAGGTACTCCTATATTAGTAGTATTAAGAAATCCGGTGCAAATGATATTCAATTCAATTCGTACCCATTATCTTACGTTATGAATTTTGGCAGTGGTTTGGTGTATTGCAGTCACAATGGTCATTGTTATGTTAGTCTTGCACTATTACGGGATTGCGATCGGGCTTTGGTAATTAAACTATACAAGAGTCGATAGATAATTAGGTAATTAATTAATCTGGCTACGTATTTTAACGTAGTACTAGTCGATGTATATATGTCAATAATGTTAGATCATCAGATGTCAATCAATAACGAGTTTCGTTCATTTGTGTTTGTTGCAGCACGCACGCACGCACGCACCTAAGTTGATTCGTAAATCGAGCTTGCATTAATTGTAGCCGCGAGGATGCGTACGCTTAATTGGTTTGGGGGTCGGGTCCTTCAATAAGCAAGTTTACAACAAATTAAAGGCCCAAAGCTAATATGGTGTTGATTTTCTTTCATACTCCGTACTAGATAGAGATTATGAGATAGTGTACGTACTCAGATCACTACGTACTTAGCTTCATGTATGTTTGCTGTAATGTAGGAGGAGTACTTCATGTATCAGGACCCGGTATTCATCTATCCGGGTTAAATATTGTTTCATAAACGGTTCTTGAATACAAAAGAGAGCTTGATCGAGTAGCCCGACTTCAGAAGCCCAACCCCATATCTCTCCGTAACCCATTATTCTTTACTAGGGGTGAGAAAAAACAGTTTCAGTTCCCAATATGAAAAAAAAAAACCGGATACCCGGTTTAAACCGGATTGATTCGGATTCAGAAAAATAAGATTTTTAAAAATCAGTTCGGGTATTCAATTTTGCTCAACCAAATCGTATCATCCAAAAATAAGTTTGAGTTTGACTCCTAATCCAACCACCCATTCTACATCAAATCCATTTATGTATCAACCAAGCTACCTAGCCCAATTCCATTTCTCATAATCCAAAACAATCCTCAAGTCTAAGTCAAGATCAATGTTGACCTTAGACCTGGACCAAAGAAGGCTGAACCATGCCAACAACGCAACCCAAACATGCAACCAAAACCCATCACGTACTAATACAAAATGTATAATAGACGTCGTCTGTCGATTGACATCAATATTTTGCTAAATTCGACATCAGATATTTATCTAGGATTTTTCTAAAATGTGTCCCTTAGTCACATGCTAAAAGAAACATACGGTATTATGGTAAAGATATACAGGTAGTTTAATTCTCCAATTACGAGAATTACTCTTATGAGTTAAAATTTTAATTTCTCATTAGATGTGCTTGTGAATCTTACTAATAAGTACTAGTTACTCTCTCTGTATCGTTCATTTGTCTGTCTTTGATTAAAATATTCAAGAAATTAAGGTATTTAGAGAAAAAAAAAAAATCAAAGTATGATAAATACGATTAAATTACTGTATCATATGCATAATGCATTTATAGAATGACTTTGATTAATTGCATCAAAAGATATCACCATAGTGTTAGTAAGAGCATGGTTACCTACTTACCCATGGATTGAAATTGAATCAATAGGAAGGATAGAGTGGAAAGTGGCTCATATCCATGGATTATCCATCGAATGTATTTATGAGAAATTGTTATTAATTTTTTTATTTTATTAAAAACATTTATTCTATAGATATATATTACTAGCATTTTCTAACACTATTAGTCAATAGTTCATTTCAATCTAAATTAACCTTCGATTACTCATTCATATCAATCCTAACATATTCTACGGAGTAATTATTTTTCGAAAAAAAAAAAAGGATAATGATAATTACTTTGTATAATATCAATTACAATGATCTGAGATATAACAAATTCTTCGATTTCTCCAAAATAATTAAATATACACAATACGAAAAAAAATTAAATAAAAAATTTTCAAGTCAAAAATTGATTTTTGATTCGTCGCTTTTATTAAAAATATATGTTAAAACTTTATGAAATATAATAGTATGATAATTTATAAAATAAAATGAAAATTAATGGATAGGTATCATAAATCAGTGTAGCTCCCTGAGTCCCTGTCCCATTTTTGTGTCTCATTCTGTGTGCTACACCATACACGGGATGACACCTTGTCTATTGCATAAAAAAATATATAACAAATACGAAGTATTATAACTTGTTGATGGTGTGGCACATGAGTGAGACACAAAAATGGGACGGGAGATTCGCAGTGATCATAAATAAGATGGAAATGATAGAAAATTGAACCTATGGGTAAAAGAGTATTTTATAAAAGAGAGAAAATGAAATAGAAAAAGTGAGGTGGAAGATTTTTTTTTTTTTGGTCATGAGAAGAGCGCACTATGTCACAGGTGAGAATCGAATCCTCAACCTTACGGTCGGAGTAAGGGAGTTCTAACCACTTGAGCTTACCCCTTCTTCTCTAAGGTGGAAGAATTGTGGACGTGTGGTACTCTGTAGAGAGAAATTGTATCCATTGATAATCAGGGTCTAAATGTTAAAAGGAGTCAACAAATTCCTTATTATTTGTTCTAATTGAGGCAAGATTATCTATCACGGGGTTTATAATTATGATTTGTGTCCTTAAGAAAATTATATAATTCAATGTATCCTATTATCTTTACATGAACATATTATATGAATGTATGGAGTACGTATATGGAAAGGAATACTCGTAATAATCTTGAGTATAATGACAAAAAACATTAATTACTACCTTCATTTTTTTTTCTTTTCTTCCCACTTGCCTATTGTTATAAGGGAATAGAAAGACAATCAAATTAAGAACGTAAAATTGAGAGACAGACAGATTTATGTGGTTCACTAACAACTTGTTAGCTACATCTACGTGCATAGTTTTATTAATTTGAGAAGATGTTACAATTTCAGAAGACTATCATAATTATATTATGATAAGGATATGAGAGTTTACATAATATTCCCAACTCTAGACAAAAAACTTTAACAGATTAGAAAATCTTAGACAGAAGTCCAATAGAAAAACCCTAAGTCGGATAAATGATAATTAGGAAATTCCTAATTAAACATATTTAAGTCATAAGTCAAACATATATTATATAGTTGGAAAAAAAACAGGAAAGTGAATGGAGTATTTCCTTAACGGTTTTTTTATTGAAAGGTATGCTCCTTATATAAGTTCGTCCATACATTTATGCTTTTCACAATTAATCGAAAATTCTTTCCAATTGATCCATAACCATGGTTTCTATGCATAACATAAACTTTGTTGCTTCTCTTCTCCTTCTCTTCTTAATAACCTTTTCACCTTTACAGGTTCAGTGCGATGACGCGTTGATCAAGAAAGTATGTAGTTCGACCCCAGTTCCAAGTTTATGCACCTGGTGCGTCCAACAATATCACGGCGTCAAGACCAACGATGATGCCATTCAGGCCATGTTGTACTGTGGACACGATGATGCACGTAGAATTATTTCTACTATCAATGAATTACTCAAGAAGGCTACAACTATACGGCCTCTAAGACCAATTCTTATCAATTGTATTGCTAATTTAAAAAATTCTATGTCGGATGGAGAGAAAGCGCGTGTCCAAGTCGCTCAACACAAACTTGGCAACGTAAGGACTCCCCTTACTTCGGCTTTGGACAATGTTGACCAATGTTATGTCGCACTTGGTGGTATCCTAAGCCAGACGCCGCCGGCTTTATACAAAGCGGTAACCGATCTACAAAATGAATACCTCATCGCTTTTCAAATTTACGACCCAATTAAAGCTTAGCTAATTACTCGATGTAATGCTCCATAATTAATTTTTGTTGGTTACAAATGATCCTAATAATAAAGGCACTAATTTTAATGTTTTACTAGCTTTAATGAGCAAGTGTTATTAAAAACTTCACCCAAACTTAATTAATTATGTCCTCGCCAATCGCAACTTCTACACATGTGAGTATTGGACTATTAATGGTGCTTATTGTCGTCTAACCTCGTCTAAACTTCATTAGTGGATTTTTCTTAAATGTGTCCCTTAGTCACGTGATAAAAGAAACATATGATATTATGGTACAAATATACAAGTAGTATAATTCTTTGTTAGAAAATAAGTGTCTAGCAATTGTTCTTTTGGGTCTTGAATTGATTTGTTCCTGATATCTTTCGTAAAGTTGATCTTCTTGTTTTGGTAATATAAGATTGTTTGATTTTAGGAAAGATTGAACCGTGTTTTCTAATTAGTTTAGGTAACTAGTTTAGGTGGAATAATACTATATAAAGACCTGACTAGTTTCTAGGTTAATTAGGACAGAGAGATGATTTGAGAGCACAATATAGAGGGATGATTTGTGAGGTTTTCGTGAGGGAAAAACTCAGTCTGTTCCGAGTCTCTATTATTTGGTGGTTCTATTGATCTCGTCTTCATTGGAGACCGTTGGAGTTTGTTCGGATCTTGGTTGGCCGCAAGATCATCTGTCCTTCGTCTCGTCGGTGAGTTCGTCGCAGGTCGAACTCAGTCTGGGTAGTCTCTTTCCAGTTTGAGATTACTATCTGGTTGGTAGGATTGGTAGTACTGCTGGCTTTAGTTGTGAGCTATTAAGCACGTGTATTGCAATCTACTGTTGTACTATTATCTCCACAATAGTGAATTTGGTCTCTTTCTCGGTGTGGACGTAGCCAGTGATTTTGCTGGTGAATCACATAAATCTGTGTGTCAGTTTATTATTGTTTGCTATTTGTTTTGTTCTTCTCGCGTAGTCAACAAACCGTAGGTAACGGGACGCCTCCGTTACAACATTCTCCAACTACGAGAATTACTCCTATGAATTTAAATTTAAATTTCTCATGAGATGTGCTTGTGAATCTTACTAAGTACATATCGTTCATTTGTCTGTCTTTGATTAAAATAGAATTAAAGTATTTAGTCTAAAAAAAATCAAAGTATGATAAATACGATTAAATTACTTTATCATATGCATTTATAGCCTGACTTTGAATGGATTATTGCATTAAAAGATATCACCATAGTATTAGTAAAATGGAGTGGGAAAGTGTCTCATATCCATGGATTTTTCATCCTTCGTGAAGGATCGTGAATGATACTCCCTCCCCTTCTATATGATCTTCCACTTTGATTTTGGGAAGAAACCAACGAGGAGACATTATGGGGAGGAAAATGATGGTGGAGAAAAGAAGTGGGGTCACAAATAATAGGAACCACAAAACATGTACTAAAAAGGAAAGTGGAACATCTTTATGAATTTTTCTAAAAAGAAAATATGAAACATCTCAGGGAAGGGGAGGGAGTAGAAAAAAGGAGAGGAGTGTGGATGTATTTATGAGAAATTGTTCTTTATTTTTGTTTTTTTTATTAAAAATATTTATTCTATAAATATACTCCCTCCAGTCATTATTTATTGTCCCGTACACTTTTTCACGTAAAATAAGGAAGAAATATAAAATGATAAAGAAATGATGGTGGGTAGTGAAAAATGAATATTAAATGGTAAAGAAGTGAATGGTGGTCTTAAAGTGTAAAATCCAATGACATTTATTGTAAATAAAGGATAGAAAGAAAGATAATATGGTAAAAATGGAAGATATAAAAGGAAAGTGAAGAAGTGGGACAAAAAATAAAAATCTTCCAAATAAGAAAAGTGGAGCGAAAAATAGTGACCGAAGAGAGTATATTATTAGCATATTCTAACAATATTAGTCACTAGTTCATTTTTTTCAATCTAAATTAAACTTCGTTTACTTATTCATATCAATCTTAACGTATTCTAAATATTTTTTGGGAAAAAGAAAAGGATAATAATAATAACTTTGTATAATATCAATTATAATGATTTGAGATATCACATTATGAATTTTGGCGGTGGTTTGGTGTATTGCAGTCGCAATGGTCATTGTTATGTTAGTCTTGCACTATTACGGGATTGCGACCGGGCTTTGGTAATTAAACTATACAAGAGTCGACAAACAATTAGGTAATTAATTAATCTATAAGTATTTTAAGACTGTAGATGTATGTATAACTGTATAAGCTAAGGTGGATGTCGATCAATAACGAGTTTCGTTCATTTGTGTTGCAGCACGCACGCACACACCTAAGTTGATTCGTAAATCGAGCTTGCATTAATTGTAGCCGCGAGGATGCGTACGCTTAATTGGTTTGGGGGTCGGGTCCTTCAATATTGTTTCATAAACGATTCTTGAATACAAAAGAGAGCTTGATCGAGTAGCCCGACTTCAGAAGCCCAACCCCGTATCTCTCCGTAACCCATTAATTCAATTCATTCATTCATTCCCCTTTATTCTTTACTATACTATGGACGAGAGAAAATGGTTTCGGTTACCAATACGGAAAAAAAACCGGATACCCGATTTAAATCGGACGGAAAAATAAGATTAAAAAAAAAAGATGTGTTATTTCATACACGGATTTTACTCCGTTATACACACAAGTTCCATCTTTTACCCTTCTCATTTTCCCTTTTCTCCATCTCATTTGAGAGAGGATACCTAAATCCAAAAAAATAAAAATCAGATCAACACCATGACACAAACCCTAGATCCACCGTATATGAAATAGCAATTCCGTTTATTTATTAAGGAGTACAAATTATTTAAGTTTAATAATTAGCCAGGGTTTTGATTGGGGAAGAAATTAGAAAAAAAACTCAATTTATATTGGGTTGATTTAGATGTTTAGGCGGACGACCACCCATAACCACCATGGTTGACGAGTCGACGACCACCGATCACCGCAACCCACAACCACCACCGTCAGCCACGCTCCCAAGGAACCGTCAATTACGCATCCAACGAATCAACGTTGATCGAAATATTAATTTCTAAACCCTAATTAACGATATAATTAAAAAATTAACGAGATGAATACCGAAATTCAAATTACATGTCGAATTGTTTTCGATAATCGTGAATTGGTTGATTAATTTGTGTAGGTTGAATGGAGACTTTTTGAAGTAGAGGTTTTTAATAGAAAATGACAAACACGGAAAAATAAATGACAAAATGTGTACAACGGAGTAAAATCCATGTATGAAATAGCAATTTCGAAAAAAAAGGGGGGACCAAAATGAAAAACGGAAAGATATAAAATAAATGGATGAAGTATTATTTTCCTTTTCACTCTCCTCTTCCACCTCATTTCCGACCTCCAATAAATATAGTCTTAGACGTCGAATTTCGCAAAACACTGATGTCGATTATACATTTTGTAGAAGTAGGTGATGATGGGGTTTTGGTTGCATGGGTTTGGGTTACGTTGTTGGCATGGGTACAACTAATAATAATGGTTCGGCCTTCTTTGGTCCAGCTCTAAGGTCAACATTGATGTTGACTTAGACTTGAGGATTGATTTGGGTTTTGAGAAATAGAATTGGGCTAGGTTGATACATAAATGGAATTGATGTAGAATGGGTGGTTGGATTAAGATTCAAGCTCAAACTTATTTTTGGGTGAGCAAAATCGAATACCCAAACTTATTTTTTCAAATTGGAATCGATCCGGTTTAAATCTAGTATCCGGTTTTTTTTTTCCGTATTGGTAATCGAAACCGTTTTCTGTCGCCCATAGTATAGTAAAGAATAAAGGGGAATGAATGAATGAATTGAATTAATGGGTTACGGAGAGATATGGGATTGGGCTTCTGAAGTCGGGCTACTGGATCAAGCTCTCTTTTGTATTCAAGAACCGTTTATCAAGATCCTATCTAAGAACCTCAAACAATATTTTAACCCGGATAGATGAATACCGGGTCCTGATATTGCAACACTCGTTTTGAACTCGGAGTACTATATGAGGACACCATAATACCTGACAGTGAAGTACTTAGTGATCTGAGTATGAAAATCAACACCATACTACTTGACAGTGAACAATTTGTTATGTATATATATTTATTTACGTAATATATAAAATTTTAAAGTTTTGATATTTCTTAAGTCTTAATACAATACAAATAGTAATCCTATGTTATATTGCATGGAATATATATTAGAGATTCTATTCACTCAAAAATAGCATAAAAAAAAACAAATATTATTATAAATCACCGTCTTATGGTCTTTGATAACTAGAAAGTGATTATTAAGCTCAGTGTTAATTCTATTGAGCAATTCTAGGATCATAACCCAATTTTAAAATAACAATTATTATTGTAAAAATAATTCATCCAACATAACTTTTTGTAAAGAAGTACTCCGTAATATAATTGAGAAGAACTGGTTGTGAGGGCGGTTTAGTTATAGCCAGCCTGAGTATTTCATTAGCAGTTTAAATAAATCTACGTCCCACTTGAGTTAGGGCTGAAGTAAAAGAGTGATTAACAATGTAGTAGCATTTGAGTTGACATTTGTTATACAACTAATGAAGTTTAGACGACAATATGCACCATTAATAGTCCAAACACTTAGCTTGCTTATAAAAGCTACTCCCTCCGGTTCTTTGGAACTGTAACACTTTATATGATTTGTGAGGTATATTTTAATCAAATGTTGCAATTCCGAAGAACCGGAGGGAGTAGTAAATTAAAACACTACTAGTGCCTTTATTATTAGGATCATTTGTAACCAACAAAATAAAACTAATTCTGGAGCATTACATCGAGTAATTAGCTAAGCCATAATTGGATCGTAAATCTGAAAAACAATGAGGTATTCATTTTGTAGGTCGGTTACCACTTGTATAAAGACGGCGGCGTCTGGCTTGGGATACCACCAAGTGCGAAATAACTTGGAACTGGGGTCGAACTACATACTTTCTTGATCAACGCGTCATCGCTCTGAACCTGTAAGGAAGAAAAAGTTATTAAGAAGAGAAGGAGAAGAGAAGCAACAAAGTTTATGTTATGCCTAGAAACCATGGTCATTGATCAATTGGAAAGAATTTTCGATTAATTGTAAGAAAGCATAAATGTATGGATGAACTTATATAACGAGTGTACCTTTCAATAAAAAAATGTCAAGGAAATACTCCATTCATTTTCCTGTTTTCTTTTCAATTCATTATAATACTCCACCTATTATGGGAGTAGATGTTAACTTATGACTTGAATATGTTAGAATTAGAAAAGTTTCCTAATTAAAATATGTATATTGTAATGCGACTAAGTGCATTTTGTTGAACCAAAAAATTAAAATATGTATATCTATTTAATTAGAATTTACTAATTAATATTTGTTTGATTAGGAAATTAGAGTTTCCTAATCAATTATCTGCTTAGGGTTTTTCTATTCGGTGTCTGTGTAGATTTCTTAATCTGTTTAGAGTTTCTGTGTAAAGTTGAGAATATTATATAATAAATTCTTGTATCCTTACCCTAATAATTATGATATCAGTTTGAAATTGTAACCTCCCCTCAAATTAATAAAATTATCTCTTTCTCTTGCCCGTGGATGTAGCTAGAAAAGAAAAAAAAAATGAAGGTAGTAATTAATTTTTTTTGTCATTATCCTCAAGATTATTACGAGTATTTCTTTCCTTATACATACTTTGATATTCATATAATAGGTTCATGTAAAGATAATAAGATAGATTGAATTATAATCTTCTAAATGACACAAATCATAATTATATAAGAGATAATTTTGCCTCAATTGGAACAAATAATAAGGATTTTATTGACTCTTTTTAACATTTAAATCATGTTATCAATGGATACAATTTTTCTCCGTAGAGTATCCACTTCTTCCACCTCACTTTTAAATTTTAAATTCTCATGAGATGTACTTGTGAATCTTACTAAGTACTACTAGTTACTACTTTGTATCGTTTATTTGTCTGACTTTGATTAAAATACTCAAAGAATTAAGGTATTTAGAGAAAAAAAATCAAAGTATGATAAATACGATTAAATTACTGTATCATATGAATAATGCATTTATAGCCTGACTTTGATTAAATGGATTATTATTGCATCATAGATATCACCATAGTGTTAGTAAATGTTAAAAGAAGTCAACAATATCCTTATTATTTGTTCTAATTGAGGCAAGCTCTTATATAATTACTAGTATAAACCCCGTGCAATGTACGGTATTTATAATATATTTATCTTATAGAATATTTCATTTAAGATTTAAAATAAAAAATTTATTATTTTATTTTTACTATTTATCGACTGTGTACTTTAGAAATAGGAAAATATTTTTAAATCGCAAAACAAATTAAAATATTTGAGTAATGTCTTGAAATGTACGGAGTATTAAATAACGTGTAATTAATGAAAATATTGTTTATATTTTTTTTATATACTCAGTTTATTTCATCTCACATTTCGAGATACCCACTTCTCTCTTTAACATACCGTAAAATACATAAATATTTATCAAAACTTGTATAATAATAATTTTTTTTAATGGTTAGCACGCCGTGATATGTTCTCTTTGTGTAAAAAAGCTATTCAGTTTTTCATTAGAAAATTTTTAAAAAAAATAAAAAATGGACTGTTTCAGATGTAAGACTTATATTATGTAATTTGTGAAACTTTTTTATATATGGATTTTAATAGTATATTCCGTATTTTGCACTCTCCCGTACCAAAATAATCTTTCTATATAATAATTATAATCCTCATATTTGAATAAATGAAAAGATCTTAGTGGTATCGAGTGAGTATATACTCTTTCCGTCCTGATGAATTGTTTGCCTTTGCTTTTGGCACAAAGGGAAAAATGTTCAATGATGAAGTGACATGTGAAGCCAAATTCATGAGAGGTCAAATTACATATATATATATATATATATATATATATATATATATATATATATATATATATATATATATAATATTCCTAAAATAGAAACACAAAGAATTCATTGAGACACACCAATATGGAATAGACAAAGAATTCATTGGGACGGGGAGAGTATATCTTTGTAAAAGTTAAAGTAAATACCTCATTTCAAAAATAAATTTTTTAGATAATTGATTTTTTTTCTCAAAGTTAATGACATCATATCTTAAAATTTATCTAATTATTTTCATAAAAAGAAGTTTTTTTTTGTCAATTTCTTTAACATTAATGAATAGTTTGCGAATTTATTAGTGAAATTAATGTTCTTTTACTTCTCAATTTAAATTAGTGTATTTTTGAGGAAAATGTTAGTAACTGTTATTGTCTTTAGAGTAGTATATAGAGAATTTTCGATAAGTTTTTACTATGTATTAGGCTTTGTAAGAGCAATCGGAATATATATTCCATTTTTATATAGTTACTAAATTTTATATCGATGTTAAGAATATGATTTTCGAATATGATCAGAAAGATATACAATAATAATCATAACTATTTTATATTTTATGTAAAATATTGTACGGGATAGTGCAGTCTTCTATTAACAAAAATAATGCAACTATTTGGTTAAAACGGAATACAATATGTTTATACTTTTAAAAAAAATGATCATACATTCCATATTAAATATTGTATGTGATATCTTCTATGTAAAACATGCGATGATTTTCATAATTAATGTAATCAATCAAATTTCTTTAATTACATACTTTCTGTGGTGTATAGCTTTATATGTGATGTAGTGATATTTTAATCAATAAGATGTTAGAGTGTAGTTGGAGAGGAGAAGAGTGATACACATGAGGTCAAGGGTTTGATTTGCATATAACTCATTTGATCTATTTTTTTTTTTTTTGGTAGATAGCTTTAGGCGGGAAAATACATGAGTTGAGTTATTTTTTTGGTAGATAGCTTTAGGCGGGAAAATACATGAGTTGAGTTATTTGGTTAGTGGAAAGGGGGATGATTTGTGTCCTTTAGAAGATTATAATTCAATGTATCTTATCATTTTCACATGAACATATTATTTGAATATACCGAGTATGTACTCCGGAAAGAAATACTTGTAATAATCTTGAGTATAATGACAAAAAACATTAATTACTACCTTCATTTTTTTTCCTTCCCACTCCCCTATTGTTAAAATGAAAGAGAAAAACAATCAAATTAACAGCGTAAAATTATTAACCTGTTAGCTACATCCACGAACAAAAGAAGGAGATAGTTTTATTATTTGAGGAGAGGTTACAGATTTCAGACTGATATCATAATTATTAGGTAAGTGTATATATATGAAATAAAGTTTATATAATATTCTCAACCTTAAACAGAAATCCTAAACAAACTAGAAAATCCTAGACAGAAGCCCAATAGAAAACCTAAGTCAGATACTCATATATTGATTAGAAATCTCTAATTTCCTAATCAAACATATATGAGGAAATCTTCCTAACTAAACAGATTCAAGTCATAAGTCGACACCTAATAAAGGGAGTGTTTCCTTAATGATTTTTTATTGAAAGGTATACTCCTCATATAAATTCATCCATACATTTATGCTTTCTCACAATTAATCGAAAAATCATTCCAATTGATCAATGACCATGGTTTCTATGCATAACATTAACTTTGTTGCTTCTCTTCTCCTTCTCTTCTTAATAACTTTTTCACCCTTACAGGTTCAGAGCGATGACGCATTGATCGGGAGAGTATGTCGTCCAACCCAAGTTCCAAGTTTGTGCACTTGGTGCGTCCAACAATATCACGGTGTCAAGACCAACTTAGATGCCATTCAGGCCATGTTGTACTGTGGACACGATGATGCACGTAGAATTACTTCTACTATCAATGAATTACTCAAGAAGGCTACAACTATACGGCCTCTAAGACCAATTCTCATCAATTGTATTACTAATTTACAAAATGCTATCTCGGATGGAGAGAAAGCGCGTGTTCAAGTCGCTCAACACAAACTTGGCAACGTAAGGGCTCCCCTTGGTTCGGCTTTGAACAATGTTGACAAATGTTATGTCGATCTGGGTGGTATCCTAAGCCAGACGCCGCCGGCTTTATACAAAGCAGTAACCGACCTACAAAATGAATATCTCATCGCTTTTCAGATTTACGACCCAATTAAGGCTTAGCTAATTACTCGATGTAATACTCCAGAATTAGTTTTGTTTTGTTGGTTAAAAATGATCCTAATAATAAAGGCACTAGTTTTAGTGTTTTACTAACTTTTATGAGCAAGTGTTGGAGTATTAATGGTGCTTATTGTCGTCTAACCTCGTCTAACCTTCATTAGTTGTATAACAAATGTCAACTCAAATGCTACATTGTCAATCACTCTTTTACTTCAGTCATAACTCAAGTGCGACTTAGATTTATTTAAGGAATTGCTAAATCATCCACGGATTTTACTACGTTGTACACGTCTTGTCATTTAATTTTTCGTGTTTATCCTTCTCCTCAACTAAAAACTCTCCCTTTCCCTCTTCCCTTAAACCCTAACCAATCTAAGCAAAAAAAATTACGATTATCAAACCTAATTCAATTTGATTTTATTAATTATTTCGTCGATCATCTCGCTTATTTCTGATTAATGCTATTATTAGTATTATTATTATTATTATTCCGTTATGATTTTTTTTGCAATTAGGGTTGTTGGGGCGGTGGTTGGGAGCGCAGTTGGCGTGAACCGGGATCTGACGAGGGGTCGTGTGTGGGATTGGGGTTCGGAACGGAGTGGATTTGGTGAGTCATGGTCGCCGACGGTTGTAGGTGGTTGTCACGTCAGCGACTTTCAAGGTGGTGGGGGACTAGGTGGGTTAGGGTTGGAACCTTGGAGGTTAGGGGTGGGGTGCGGTCGTGGGAGGGTGCTGCTTGCTTTTTTTTTTTCTTAACTTTGAACATAGAAATAGCACATCCCTTTGAATATATTAAGATTTTAAAAAAAATACAAAATGTAATCATATTAATTAATTTTACATTTTAATTAAATCAAAAATATATTAACAATATTATAAATAATTATTTTAAGAAAACGAAAATACAAAAATAAATTACAAAAGTTTCAAAAGTTGAGTTAACTAAATTAACTAAAAGTGTAAAATTACCAACCTAACCCTCAACTAATCACCCTGGATTAACAAAAAGTTGACATGTGGTGTAAGTGTAGCCTTTTCGTCACTATATAGTGTTAGTAAATGTTAAAAGGAGTCAACAATGTCCTTATTATTTGTTCTAATTGAGGCAAGATTATCTCTTATATAATTATGATTTGTGTCCTTTAGAAGATTACAATTCAATGTATCTTATTATCTTTACATGAACATATTATATGAAAAAACCCTAAGCATCTCTGCCTCCTCTTCCTCCCCAAAACCCTAAAAAAGAAGAAGAAAAAATTCTTCGTTCGGGGCTGCCATCTACCAATTTGGTAGTGGTAAGCCCCAAATTTTCATCTTTATTATAGTATTATTATTAATCTTTTTTAGTTTTTTTAGATAATTATGAATAACTCTTGCCTCCTTCTTGTGAGGTTTTGCCCCCATCAATTGATGGGTTTGCTCCTATGTTTTCGGTGGGTTTGTTCCCTCTTTGGGAGAGGTACAAGATTTATGTGGAAGATCGTGAGAGCAATGAAATTTCGACGTTCGGTGATACAGTTGAGGTCAGATCTCGGTATACTATTTGTCGAAATAGAGAAAGTTCATCCCTTTGAAGACTTTTTAATCAGATCTATAGATTCCTTCGCGAGAGGCTGTGTCAATAAACAACGATATATAGAAGGCTATGCAGAAGCGCATTACTCTAATAACGATCTTTGTCTCAAAGGTGTTCTTTATTTATTTTTTACAAATCTGTATTCAGTTCAATTTGACATCGTTTGTAGATGCCGGATGGCTAATTATTAATAAAATTGATCTTCACTTCAAAAAAAAAAAACATATTATATGAATACACAAAGTATGTATATGGAAAGAAATACTCGTAATAATCTTGAGTATAATGACAAAAAAAATTAATTACTAACTTCATTTTTCTTTCTTCCCACTTCTCTATTGACAGACAGATTTACTTGGTTCACTAACAACTTGTTAGCTACCTCCATGGACAGAAGAAGGAGATACCTTTATTAATTTGAGGAGAGGTTACAGTTTCAGACTGATATCATAATTATTACTGTATTAGGGTAAGGACATGAGAGTTTATATAATATTCTCAATCTCAGACAGAAACCCTAAACAGATGATGAAATTCTAGACAGAAACCCAATAGAAAAACCCTAAGTCATATAATTGATTAGGAAACTCTAATTTCCTAATCAAACAGATATTAATTAGTAAATTCTAATTAAATAGATTTACATATTTTAATTAGTAAATCTTTCTAATTAAACAGATTCAAGTCATAAGTCATCGTTAATTATATTTTTGGAAAGAAAACAGGAATGGAGTATTTTCTTAACGGTTTTTATTGAAAGGTATGCTCCTTATATAAGTTCATCCATACATTTATGTTTTCTCACAATTAATCGAAAATTGTTTCCAATTGATCAATGACCATGGTTTAATTTCTAGGCATAACATAGACTTTGTTGCTTCTCTTCTCCTTCTCTTCTTAATTACTTTTTCACCCTTACAGGTTCAGAGCGATGACGCATTGATCAAGAAAGTATGTAGTTCGACCCCAGTTCCAAGTTTGTGCACCTGATGCGTCCAACAATATCACGTCAAGAACAACTTAGATGCCATTCAGGCCATGTTGTACTGTAGACACGATGACGCACGTAGAATTACTTCTACTATCAATGAATTACTCAAGAAGGCCACAAGGCCTCTAAGACCAATTCTTATCAATTGTATTGCTAATTTAAAAAATGCTATCTCGGATGGAGAGAAAGCGCGTGTCCAAGTCGCTCAACACAAACTTGGCAACGTAAGGGCTCCCCTTACTTCGGCTCTGGACAATGTTGACCAATGTTATGTCGCACTTGGTGATATCTCAAGCCAGACGCCGCCGGATTTATACAAAGCGGTAACCACCCTACAAAATGAATACCTCATCGCTTTTCAAATTTACGACCCAATTAAGACTTAGCTAATTACTCGATGTAATACTCCAAAATTAGTTTTATATTGTTGGTTACAAATGATCCTAATAATAAAGGCATGCACTAGTTTTAGTGTTTTACTAGTGGCTTTTATGAGCAAGTGTTTGGACAATTAATGGTGCATATTGTCATCTAAACTTCATTAGTTGTATAACAAATGTCAACTCAAATGCTACTACATTGTTAATCACTCTTTTACTTCGGCCCTAACTCAAGGTGGTTTTATAACATCGTCCGTATTAATTGAATAAATGTCACTTTTGCCCTTTATATATAACCCACCACTTGAATTGTGTATTTTATACGAGTAATTCCTTTGTTTTTCGATTTTTACTTTAACCATTTACTCAAAAAACGTTAAATTTAAATTACCGTTACTGCTTCAATATTGTTTACGGTTTTGTTTTTGACCTGGGTTTTTATTTCCTAACATGATGGATGATCAACGTATTCTTCAACTAGGGCTAAATTTTTATTTTTGTTATGAAACGAGAAACGAAGAAAAACTAGAAAGAAAATAGAGCGAGAAATATGTTATGAAATCATAGTAGGTGAATGTCCATTGGCTTTTGACCCATATGTAAACTCCATTATCATTACTGATGTACTATATATATCTCTCTCAATGACATGAATAAGACAACTCTCTCACATATTTCTCGCTCTATTTTCTTTCTAGTTTCCTTCGTTTCTCGTTTCATAACAATTTTTCGATTTTAATTTATTGACTTTCCGTGTTTTCGTTATAATGATGTTAACTACATTACGGATCAATTGTTAATAATTGGATGAAAAAGAACCCGGAAAAATAGTCTTGAATTCACATCCAGCTAGACTTGGCACACGGGTTAACCGGGTCGGGTCGGGCCACTTTCGCGTCACACAAATCGAGTTGATTTCGGATCGGATCAAATTTGGGTCACGGATCCAACTCGGATCGACTTATTCGGATCAGTTCAATTTTGCAAGGTATACGTTTAAGTTCAACACATGGGCTGAAGTGCTGAACATTGGTCTTCAAAGTCCATACTCACTAAAGTCATTCGGATTTGGGCTAAGTGAATAAAATCTTCAGCTTTACTTGATGTTGTTCTAGCCCAACCCACTCTAAAGCCATCGGCCCATCACTTGGCCTGCATTCCGGTCAAAAGTCGTCAATAGGCCAACTAAATGTCTAAATCCAACCACATTTGTCATTTGTGTAATTTGTTTTGACATAAACTCGAAAGTCGAAACTGTGAGACAAAAATATGATACGAGTGTTATAAAACGAGAAAGAAAGGAAAACTAGAAAGAAAATAGAGTGAGAAATATGTGAGAGAATTATCTTATTCATGTCATTAAGAGAGATATATATAGTACATCAGTAATGATAAGAGAGTTTACATATGGGTCAAAAGCCCAATGGACATTCACCTACTATGATTTCATAACACTCCCCCTTGAATGTACATTACGGGATAATATGTCTCATAAAAACCTCACTCGAAAAAAAAAACCCTGTGGGAAAAAAACTAGTGTAAAATAGAGTACATTATTCCTCAAACACGCATATAATGTTGCCTCATCAAAACCTTTCCATGGAAAACCCAGTGGGACAAAACCATAGATAAGGAAAAAGAGTACAGCGCGTGCATACTCCCCCTGATAGTTACATCACTCGGAAAATAACTATATTATCCATGATGTAATTATAAGTCTCGATATTGAAATAACAATCATCATACTTGATAAACTCCATAGACATCTTCGATAATTAGAAATCTATCACTGATCTTCAAATAGTTATACGGATAATATGAAGATAGTCTTTGATTGTTGCGTCTTCATCCAAATATAACATCAACATTTCAAAGTATAGCCAGATTATCAATAATTTGCACGAATATAATATGTGACTAAATTTAAACTATATGAATATGAAATGATGCAACGATGTGATAAGAAAACTAACATGAAATGATATACTTAGCTTCTATATATCAGCATGATGACTCGATATGCAAACGATATTGTATACTTTTCAATATCATCAATAACTTTGATGAATTTCAGGATTATGAGCTCATTGATACCAATAAATATGTCGACGGTCGTACGGATTTATAAAATCCTTATTCAATAGGCTACTTGATATGTGCGCAAATGTGTAGCCATTTCATATGATGTAATTTCGTAGAATCGTCATTCTACTTATATATTACTGTACACGATAAATACGCGTGATTTGATATGATAAAACTTCTTTTGTTTTACCAACTTGTCACTCACTTTCTCCCCCTAAGGTGGTAATAAAAATATTCAAGATAGATTGCAATCATTTACTTAACCACCTTAGAATGCGATTTATCATATCATATGCAAATAAGATTTCATTGATGGGTATTTTTGCAAGATTATGATATATTTCGGGGAGTACGTGATTCATAAAATAATTGACTTTTAATGGCTGACTCTAAATGCCAAATTTATGAAATCAATTTATTCACATGATAACGATCAAATTGTGAATTCTAATAGCACAAATTACTCGTATTTGATACGTGGTCTCTAAGCCACTTTAAACAATATCGATCAATTCGTAGAATTGAACTTAAAATATGTTTATTCAACCTCGAGTAATGTGCAATTTGATCTCCTAATATCATCATTCACAGTCAATTTTAATTCATGATTCTTAAACCCACACTTTTCAAGCACTATGCTTAATCAGTTCATGTCAACTTTTGATATTTGTTCGCAATTAATTGCAATAATGCATATGCGACTTGAAGTTGGTTATATCTCAATATGTACAATTTACACTTAGGAGTACATGCCAAACTATTGGATGCTAAACTTATGATTAGCTATTACTCAATATGACATGGAATTTTATATTCATCTTGCCATATAGAACACTTCCAGTGTCTTATGTAAATTTGCAAGATTAGTCGTATATTAATATCCTTTTGGGAAATATAACGATATTATATATTCTGTTCGAGAAATTTCTCAAATGATGAATATTTAAGAGTTACGGAGTGGAAAAATTGGAGAATTCCAAAGTAAGAAATTGGAGAATAATTATGAGTAAGATTATTTCATAAATAAATACTCATAACATTAAATTTATTGGGGGACTGATTCAACTTATATTGATCGAAGATCGTAAATTATATGAAATCACCTCCCATTAGAATGAGATATGATATCGTCTCACATTAATGCGATAGGAGATCGGCTCACATCTTGATGACAAGAAAAATTGTCTAAGATTAACTCGATATAGGGGATTGTCTGTGATAAATATAACTTAGAAAATAATGAGCATGATTATGAAAACTTTAACATTCTAAATTTCTAATAATAAGTATATCATCATGCATGTTACTACGGTTATCCGAGTAGCAGGTACCATCGCAATGCTTTGTTTTAATTAAACAGTCGGATAACATTATTCATTTTATTTGTACATCAATGTAATGGAACTATACAAATAAAATTGGTTTATTATCCAAGTTTTTTCGACTTTTGGGTCCCGGAATAAAATTGGTCTATAATCGTGCCGATAACGTGTTATAAAACGAGAAAGAAAGGAAAACTAGAAAGAAAATAGAGTGGGAAATATGTGAGAGAATTATCTTATTCATGTCATTGAGAGAGATATATATAGTACATCAGTAATGATAAGGAAGTTTACATATGGGTCAAATGCTCAATGGACATTCACCTACTATGATTTCATAACAACGAGTAATATATATAGAACGGTGTTTTAGATCACCAAAGCAAATGACCAGTGTGTCTTTCTCGATTATCCTCACAATAAAAATGTAGTACGATTTTTAGAGCAAGACTTATTTTGTCTACCGAGATGTTATTTTCTAAGACTTATGATACAACCAGGCAGCCAAATGCTATTGTACTACTCCCTCTGCTTCATTAATATCTGCCACATTTTCTTTTTCAATCAATTCTATGATTTCTTCCATTTTTTTTTTGCTACCAAATTTCTCTCTTACCTAGGTGGCCCACTTACTTTACCTCCTCTCTACTTTTATATATTTTATTGTTTTTCTTAAGAAATGTACCACTTTTAAGGTGGAAGAAATCAATGAAACGCTACAAAAGTTATAAAGCCAGATGCGTTGTTCTTCTTTTATCTACCACCTTCCATAAATAGAATGTCGAACACCTACGGAAACTGTGACGATGACTGTGCTGACAGGACCACTGTATGTGTGCAATGAGTAGATCGTCATACATCAAGTTAATTTGATCATATGTGGTACCGTGTGCACTGATCATGCAATCTCGATTGTATGTAGTACTCCCTCCGATTCATTGGATTCGCAACATATTCCGTTTTTGGCAAATTCATCAGCTTTGCAACATTTCCATTTTGGCCATATTTTTCTTATGAAATGACCAACCTACCCTTCACTTTTCATTACTATATTCCAAAATATTCAATCTAATATTATTATATTACTTAATCTTACATGACATCACTATTGTGGTCCACCAATTCACTTTTCTTATTTTTTGTGTGAATAGTAAATGTTGCGATTCCAATGAATCGGAGGGAGTAATGAATTTAGTGCGAAATGATCAAGCAATTTACTATCCTAGGAAATTAGTACTGATCGTGCATATGTAACCCGTCACTAATAACTAATTCACCATTTTAGGAAATTAGGGCAATAGCAATGAGATTAAATAAGAAGTTTCATACTCGCTCCCATTTATTGGAATCCTACCATCTTAAGGAACTTCTTACCCATTGTTCCACTAAATAAGGAGTTCCTTATATGAACTTGGTTTCTAAAACAAATAGCCAACTTATTTGTGCATAATTGATTAAAATAATGAATAAAAGAATAATTTATTTTATTAAAAAATTGTTATGAAACTTCACCATTGATGAGAAAATAAATGAGTTTCATAAATACTATAGTAAGTTGATGTGACCATAAAAAAATATGGTATGAAACTTCTATCATTGCTATTGCCCTTATTACTCATCGTGCACATATGTAACCCGTCACTAATCGAATCACTAATTCATTATCCTAGGAAATTAGTACACCAAGCAATTTACTACATATAATGATATAAACTCGACCACACTTTACTCAAAAAAAAAAATGATATAAACTCTACTAGTATAATAAATTGCATGCATATTCTCTCGTTCATCATGATTTTCTTCTCCTTGCTATTCATTCTCACATCATATCCATATCCAGTGTCAGCCTTGGTCATCGACCAAGGCGGTAGTTCTACTACTACTTGGTTCGAAGCATGTAACAGAAATGTTACATGCGGGAGTGTTCCCCCGTTGGGCTTCCCGTTCTGGGGAGGCGCAAGGCCCAAGGAGTGCGGGTATCCCTACTTAGGGATACGCTGCGAGGCTGGCGTCGCGTTTATGGAGAGTGCCGGCATGGAGTTTCGGGTGCCAGAAGTCGATGTTGCCCTCCACCTTGTCACGCTGACAAGAGACGACTTCCAACGGGAATGTGACCTTATTGTATGGGTGTCAAAACCCTAAAAGAAGTCAATTTCCGGGTCAATTTGACTGTAATACGACCGGAATGGGTTACTATCGGGAAGATGTTGTTAACCCGAGACCTCTCGGGTATGTGCTTAGACACATACCGCGCGCAATACAAGCGCCGACAACCAAAATAGCGAATAACGAATTGAGTTAAGATGGGAAATAGTGAATCGAGTTATTATGGACGATAAGTCTCACATTTCATCGTTTTGTCTTGAAAAACCAAAATAGCATTTACGGCTATTTGTGTGACTGAGGAAATATTTGTAAATATCGTGACTATATTTACTTAAATTTTTGTATTGAGTACAATATATTTTTGTACTAATGACTTAATATATTTTTGTACTGAGAAGAATAATAAAAAGGAAAATAATGATTAAATGTTTGTTCATGTGTCGTCTAGTATAAATGTTGGTACTGTGACAGTGTTGTACGGATGTCAAAGGCCAAAAAGTCGACTTCCTGGTCAGTTTGAGTGTATATAGACAAGGATAGGGTATTACAGGCTATTCTCGAGGGTGTAATAATAGTGTAGTGGTTCCAATCCAAAGGGATTTGGAACCACAAATCTGGGTGCCAGGTCTCAGCGGTACTATTTCAATGGGTTTCAACTTAAAGTATAATATGACGATTGCCGACCAGGAATTGTGCGAGAGATGTTCGGGAAGCTTTGGTTATAACGAGACCGATAACAAGCCGGTTTGTCTCCGACCTGGTATAGCCTTAATTTCTACCTTACGCGGATATCTATATTAGTTAGAATATTAGGTCGCAAATATTTTGGCATATTTTGGACCAAATTATCCCTAACTTACTAACATATTTACATCATACTCCGTATGTCATTATAATACTACACTTTGGATAATTAAATATTTATTGTACCTTTAATACTCCTTCCCATCCATTCAATCCTTAACATTGACTTTTTCACCACTTTTAAGAAAAATGGTAAAATTAAGGGTATTATTGATAAATCAAGTGGTGTTATGGGTCCACCAAAACTTAAAGTAAGGAAAAAGTAGTGACATTTTGTGTAAATAGAGGAATGATATGATGATTATAAGGTAAAGTCTTTTGCCAAAAAGAGAAATATAAACAATTGATTGGATTGTTCATTTATAGTAAGTGTAAAGAATTGAATGAAGGGCAGGTAGTAGTATTTTAAGTTTGTCTTAATCCTTTTGCAAAAGTGAAATGTAACCTTTGGATACGAACGGAGAAAATACTAAATATTCCACTTTATAAATAAGATATTAAGATTCGAATATCATGCTAGTTCTGATATCACGTCAAAGCGGTCACAATTATCTAACCTTTGTATTGTGGAGGGACCAATACATGGGCTTCAACTATTCCTAAATACTCCATCCGTTCAAGTCCAAGCTTCCATTTTCTCTTTTCGACACTATTCACAATCAAGGAGAACTTTCGATATTCACGACAATTAAAGAGTTTATGGATCCCAAGTACCTAAGAGGGGGAGGGGGTGAATTAGGTACCTTTTAAAATTTTAACTCAAACTTTATTAATTAAAGAGAGTTAAACTAAGTGGACAACTAAATGAATAAAGAAGTGAAGACTAGTAAATGCAACAGTCAGTCTGACCGTGACATATTTGCCTTGGCAAGAGTTTAAGCCACAGAGCAAATGTCACAGTATGGTAGACTGTGGTTTGACTGCCTCTATTTCTCTTAACCAAGGGTAATGTTACAGAGAAATATTACAATATATCGACTATTACATTTACTTTGAAAAACACTACTAAAGTTAATATTAATCCACGAACAAATTAAAGCGAAGCTAAACGACATGTGTTCTACGTTGTATGCAGCGGAAACAAAGCGAAAAGATTGAACACATTACGTTTTTGAATTGGTTCGGCCAACACTCTAAAGGCCTACGTCCAATGCTTTTCTTATTAATAATTGTTAAGTAATCTACTCCGAAAACTTAAACATTTACAATAAGAACCCCATAACCTACTCCGGTTACGACTCTCGAGTTTGGAAGACTACTCCGTCTCCTAACTCTCCAATGACCTACTCCGGTCACGACCAATAGCCTACTCCGGCTACGACTTTGAGTTTACGAGACTACTCCGTCTCTAACTCACCAATGACCTACTCCGGTCACGACTCTTAATAACTTAGAAAAGTTACAAGATTACAATCTAACCAAGTTAGACAAGAGTATTCAAGACTCAATGTAGCAGTTCGTTCGACTGTGACTTTTGAAGACTTTGAAAATATTTTGCAAAGAGTTTTAAGATAAAAACTTTTGATGAACAATTTGCAATGTGAGATTTTTTGTGCTGAAAGTCTTGGGGGATAAGTGTAGTGGAGCACCTCCTTTTATAGAGGAGCAAAAATCAAGATTGAAGCTTCTTTAAAGAAGTCAACACTTTTTGGAAGAAGCAAAAGAGTTGGTCTTTTCAAGTAGTCATAAGAAGGACAATCTTGAAGAAGTGGAACAAGGAAAGCAAGTTAAAAGTTTTCCAAATAAAAGTGAAGGTTGAAACTCAAGGTTGAAGCCAAGCATAATAGAACAAACACAACTTTTGAGGCAACCACTTTAGGGGAGAGAGAAATCTCACTTTTGGTGTTTAGTAAAAAGCTTCACAACCATTTTGGGGTTTATTTGGGAAACCACAAACCGATTTTGATCAAACAAAAACCACTTGCTTGCTCAACACTACACTTAAAAATCAGTTTGAGAAGATTTAAATGATAAAAACTTTGAGACTTGAAATCTTTTCCTTTTGAATAGGGTCGAACGGAAGTAACAGTCAACCGAACTGTTGCAAACAGTTGGGTTGGCTAGTTACTAGAACTAACTACAATGTGCCAAAAACTCTTATCTTTACAAAGTGACACTCATTGACATTCTTGATTCTTTGGGTAACTTGTCTTGATCTTCAATCAATCATTCTTAACATTCATCAACTAATTCTCGATTAAGCACAACCTGAAAAGTTTGAACTAAGAAAACACAAATTAAATAAGCTAGTCATCATCAACAACCCAACAACAATCTATTACAGAAAATATATTCATGTGGGATCTTGTTTAATTCGTATTTAAAAGTACATTATTAATATCCATTTTCCATAATTTTTACTAAAATGTTACGAAAGATATTAACGATGCAAAATGCGTGTTGGCAAACGTGAAAAAGCAAAAAGGAAGCTTGGACTTGAACGGAGGGAGTACGTTCTAGGATGAATTGCCCCATATGTTTTGGAGTAGCCCATGGCCCCATATATGATACACCAATATTATGAGATTTCTAGAGCACCAAATTATCGTGTGGAATTATCTTATCTTAAGATTAATAATCTATTATCAAAAAGTTTAATTAATCAACTTAATAACTTCTTTTTTTCACAATAATTGTCATTTTAAAATTGGGTTATGGTCCTATAGAAGAATTCAAGAATCGCTCAATAGAACTACCACTGAGCTTAATAATCGCTTTCTAGTTATCAAAGACCAAAAGACGTTGATTTTATGATTTATATTCACATAGAGGATATATAAACAACTGTGTACACTAAGTTGGTAAAATCACGGGATATAAACGACGATGTTTAAGACTTAGTTTCAAGCGCATCAACATCAAATTCATCAATATGACCCCATATATAGGCCATAGTCACATTCACATTACACACAAAAAAACAAACGAAGAGTAGTATAAACTAGACACGATCTTGATGAAACCAACTTTTATTTGATATTTATTTTGACCTAAATATGAAGTATATAACATGACATCGACCATAACACAATAGTGGCTTTAGCATTTAGGTTATGGGGGTGCATTTTCAAATTTCACCATTTCATCTTGTGCTTAAAAGTTAAAAGGTTCGTCATATAAATATTACTCTAATCCTAATTTATTTATTTACAGAAATTGTAAATAATGACACAAATCTTGTTTGATACTCCGTAGAAAGTATTCATTAACATCAAAATTATCCTAATGACATGTGTCCGGGATGTGAAACTAAGATGCGGACGAAAAAGATCCAGGTTCAACCTAACCCCTTTTGATATCGGTCTGGTAACTTATGAGCTTCGTTAATTGTGCCCTATTTGCTCTGATCCAAGTTCGAGAACATATTCTAATTAAAATTAACCTTTAAATTTGCGAGAACTTAGTTCATAATTATTCATAAATACCTGTATTTCTATGTATACATATATTTTCTTATTAATATGAAATACAAAATACTTTAAACTCACTATTAATATCTCTTGAAAACTTGCAAAATCAATTGAGTGAAACAAAACAACACTTGTGAAAAAAAAGTGATACCATAACCAAAAACATGCCACCACCAATTAAGTAGTCAATATATAGATCAAAGTAGAACAAAAAATACACACAAAATTCCTAAAACATATATTTACAAACTAAACGATTAATTAGTTCTATTATGAGACGATCTTAAGATAATCTCACTACAGATCGACTTGCTCCTAGTAAACAAAACCCTAATTAAAAAAAAGATTATTATTACTTTATTAGCCATAAGATTTAAGGATAACACCACAATAAGTGCAAATAATAGCCTTCCAATACTTGAAATTGAAAGGGATGAAACAAAATCGAGTAGCCGTTTGCATATCGGCGACACGAGCACCACCACCACACCGTGAACACGAGCTAGCCACCGGTCGATGGCTCTTGATTTTTCTCTTTTTATCAACTATAGCTATGTGACACAAGAACTCCATTTTTTTTTTTCAATTTATTTATGTTTTTGTTGTAAAAGTTTTGAAAATAAATAGAGTTATTGGTTAGTTGTTTATTTTGGTCTATATATGTGTTGTTGGTTCAAGTTCATTTATAGCATGGGAGTTATTAGGAGGCCAGGGTTATTATTATTATTGTACGTACTATTACATTGTATTGATGATGATAGTAATTGAGATCACTATCATATTATTTTGGCATCTTTTGTTGACGGTCCAATTCTGTCAAAAGATAATTATTAATCTACACGATGAGATGGTTCTTTTGTATTATATATTCAGACGATGAGAGAACGATTTTTTAATATTTTTGGAGTGATACGTGTTAGGGTGAGACGGTCTGATTCGTCCCTACGTACTATTTGATTTGAAGATTTGTAGCAGGGAAATTTGACAAATGTATTGTTCCAAGAGTAGATACATACTCCATGAACATTATTCTTTGTCATCATAAATTCATAGTAATGTATACACAATACACGTTTGAATGTTCAGAGTCTTCAGACTACAAAAATTCTGCCGCAACAGAATAATGATAAATTCGATTATTATTCGTGCCACTTATAAAATGAGGGGAATGTGTTTTTGCATTATTTTTATTTATGTAATTGTCGTGAAACTGTTTCATAGAGATTTATGTAAAAATGTACGTATATTTTATTTAATTATTACGGATTGATTTATATGGGGTAAACCGTATTCTTCCTTAAAACTATTTTGGACGAATGACTATTATTATTATTAGTAGTCGGATAATATACCTACTCTTTTTATTTCTCCTCCTAAGTAAGGGTCGTAATGACAATGCTTAATCTTGATACATCCTACATTTCACGTCTCAATCATTTATTTACTCTCTTTTATTTATAGCATCTCGATCAATGTAATTTGTTGCACTCCAAGAAATTTTCAAGTCATACGTACATTTTATAGCTGTATTAATATTTACAAAATTAAGACGATCTGAATCTAGTGTACATCGTAGTCAAAAGTCGTTAAAAATCATGTTATAGGTATATGTCAATTGCTGTTGGTTGGGGAAAATTCCTATCTACGGACGTTGCTTAAGTCAAGCATGACATTACACAATCATGAATGCCGAGCGATGTCTTAGTAACTAAGTAAACCGTCACGTACTCTCCTCTCTTAAATATCCACACCACCTCATCTCAAAATAAAATAAAAAATAATTCGTAAATATGTTCCAATGAAACGGTCTTACAATCCTCGTAACATATATATTGCTAGACAAACTCATATAATACGTGCACTCGATCCATCATTTATTGTAAGGTGGATTTTTAGGTTTTAAGCATGGCCTGATCGACATGTTCTTAGTTTTGCTAGACAAGAGTATGTAGGTGAACATAACATGCATGATATGTACGTCTTTGATATAGCTGGGATCGTCCTAACCACGCCCTATGCATTATGCATGTCTTGTGGTTCACCATTAATGGATTGTTGGTATACGTCTGGTCGTGACCGGATTTTGTACAACCCTAGTCCCCTACGTATATGCCAATATGGAATAACGTGAGATTTTTTTTTGGTTTCAACGAAGAACGTACTTAATTGCATTACAATTACGGGAAGGAGGGTCAAACCTGAGACCTATCATCCAAGGTACTCCGTCTTAACTATTAGGCTAAGATATCTAGGTTACCACTTAAAGAAGCAAGTTATGAAAGCCAATAATAATTCATTTAAGTTGCCATATATTGCAAATTAATGCCAAAATAGTAACTTCATTCATTGCATTTAATTAATTTGCAAAACGCATTCATATCAATAGATAAAATCTATTTGTGACGTATCAAATAATAATCACTTGGTAAAATAAAGATAGACAATTTGCTACATACTAGGTAGATATATCATATATCTATATCAAATTATATGATACGAGTATTATTTAATTTGACACGTCATCAGGTCGCTTCGAATATCTAACTCCATACATCTACAAATTTCTATCTTTCTTCATAACTCTTGGCACATGATGGCACTATTTAATTTACAACAATGAGTGAACTATACAAATAGAATGAAGTGCATTAACTCTATGGTACTACAAATCATTTTCGTTAATTAGTATAGGTAGGTTCATTCACAAGCTTGCTGTCGACTTCATATTCGACCATACATGAGACTTATTATCCAGGATATATATATATATATCTAGGTTAATAAATCTTCGATAAAAACGGAATAATTGACTCCCTATTTGATAATCAATTTAGTTAGATGGGCAGTGAAGTGGGTGACCCGGTGAAGCAAATATGTACTTACACTATTCTGTCCCTTTTAAATGGCAGTACGTACGATTCTCCACCTACTATATATATCCACTTCAAGTACGTAGTTGACGACTTCACAGAGATTATATACTCTTAACCTAGCGATTAGGACTAGGTGTTCTGTGACAGTAAGTCTCAGGTTAACCCGCACGTACACATCAACCTCGCAATATTGTCTAAGCAATTTTTTTACCAAAATATGGGTCACGATATTTCACAAGGTAAAAGCAACAAATAAACGGGATATTTAGTCAAATAAAAAGGTCGTCTCAAGTATGAAACGAGTTTAATGTAAAGTTATAATAAATCGATATAAATGTGGTTTTGGATTAAATGCGAAGAGGAAAGTGAGACAGCAGGGTAGTGTTTAAATTCACGCCTGCAAGTTAGAAATTACAGTAGAAAAGTCGGTTTCTATATTTGTGAATTGTAAGAGTGCCATTAATATACAGGTCATGTCAAAATTACTAACGTTGAGCCAGCCTTAAATTACATGCCAGTAATGGACCTTCTTCTCACTTTTGTCTCTTTTTGTTGGCTCTAAGCTGTGTTATTTGACCCGATATTTCAGTTATCTTAATAATATAATTAAAAAATATTACGGAGTAATTAATTAAATTTTAACTAATTTATTTTTGTCCATGTATATTGAGAAGTAATTCATTTCGTAAATAAAAAAACTAATTAGAATCTATCTGGCGAAATTAATTGAAAATTTAGTTGATAACTGTTAAGCCAATTGAAAAGTTGAGAGAAAACTAGGAGCTGATAAGTTAGCTGAAATCATTAAAGGTGCGTCAAAATAGTTGAACGACTTACTAATATTCGATAAAATCACATAAAAAGACGTTGTTGTAATAATTGAAGAGGTAAAAAAGAAAATCGAACCACATGCTATTGAAGCACAGGAAGTTTCGACAAATGTTAACTCGACTCATATTTGTCCTCGTGACTTCCTCAACCTCGACTGAGAACAAGTTCACATTTCATTAAGAGTACTTCTCCACTCATTAACATCAGTAACTCCTCTCAATTGAATTCCCATCTCAATAATCCTCAAAGGCACACCATTACATTTCTGAACAACACCTCCTGCAATTTCCCTTATTTCCTCAGACAGTAATAATAAATCACTTGAACGACCTAATAACTTCTCCATGAACAACATTTCCGAATCCTCCCTCGACAGTCGCTCCAACAAAACCGTCTCCTGGCACACCATCCTCCTGCAAACATCCATCGACCGTGTCGTGAAAACCAACTTCCCTGTCATTATTCCTGCAGCAGTGTTATTGCATTCTGCAGGAATTCCAACTTCCTCCCACCTGAAACACTCTGACAGTCCATCTAATATAACAACGTACTCTTTCATCGACTTCAGTACATTGAATAGCCTCGCCGCCCTCACATTTTCACCCACTTCAGGTAAATCCACCTTCATTCCTGCTGCAATTGCAGACTGCAGACTGTAAGTAGTGAAATTCTGAGGTACATTAACATAATAAACTCGATAACTTCCACTCGTGCATAAACGATTATAAACTTCCATCATTACAGCAGTTTTTCCGATTCCTTCACCTCCCTGAACTCCAATCAACCTATCTTCAGGGTTACTGTTATTAATGCTGCAGCAGATTTGATCGATTTTTTCCTGGATCGTGAGGCCGACTAACTGGTTTGTCAGGAATAATTCCGCGCCATCCCGAGGTGCATCGAGTAACAGTCCTGCAGGGAACATACCCTGTTCGAGTAACTCCTTCACCTGCTGAATTTCCTCACCTATGCAACTTCCTAACCACGCTCGAAACATAAATCTAGGCAAAAACCGCACTGCGTTGAGTGATGTCGTGACTTTATTAACATCATCGCGTTTTTTACTCACGCTTTTCAACCAATGATCGACTTCCCTCTTCCGTTTTCTACCAGTTTGAACCTCAGTGTTTCGAAGCTGTGTTTCTACGTCGTCTTTGACTCCCTGTAACCATTCCATTCTCCTGTGCAGGGATTCTTTGCGTTCTTCGAGTTTTCGACTGTAGTTTCTCCAGTCAGGGAATTCGGCAATGAATTCAAGTATCGTCTTCGCGTTTTTAATGGTTTCGCTTAGTGTCGATAATTTCGCAGCTGATGCAAACAGCATCATCTGCAACTCCCCTGCCATTATTGCAGTACCTAGCAAAGTAGTAGCAGTAACTTAAAAGATCAAATCAAGAAATTTGAAAGTTGACTTTACTTTGAAGTCTTTAGTGTTGAGTGATTTGATTGGATTGTGCAATTTCTTGGAAATTTTCAAGGTTTTTTCTAAGAAAAATGTGTAACTAAGATGCAGACACTTCTCTAGTGGAATTAATAATCAACGCACTGTATCGCTGATAAAAATCGTAGAACGTATAATAATGACTATGGAGTCATAATGGGTCGACATTGGGTTCATCGTAAAATATGATTGTCTTAATAAATCGGGTTTTGGATGAATCGGATTAATCATTTATTTTGAGACGGGTTTATGTTTTCTTAATAAACTGACTTGATCCACATAGCTCGGGCCGAGTACTTGGCCCAGGACGAAAAAAGCTCTTTTGTCTTTTGGGCTTCCCTTAAAAAGGCAAAGTGAATAAGATTTATAACATTGTCTGGCATAATATATCAACAAAATCAGAGTGGCGCAGCGGAAGCGTGGTGGGCCCATAACCCACAGGTCCCAGGATCGAAACCTGGCTCTGATATAAAAGAGTGGCTTCCGTTCCTTTTTTGTTTTTACTTTCTACGTATTGTAGAATAAGTATTTATATTGAATTGACGGTGCAGAAGAACAACAATATGGTCCTATGGTCTAGTGGTTAGGACATTGGACTCTGAATCCAGTAACCCGAGTTCAAGTCTCGGTAGGACCTTTTTTTTACATTTTTTCTGGACTTTTTTTATTAACTACCGACTGCGTTTCTCAATATTTTGATAGTTTTCTGCTATATTATGATCGGTTTTGTGAATCATTTTTGCTCTTAGATGTTGTTGATTAGTGTGCAGAACAATTACCTAAACACAAGAAGAAAATTGATAACTATCGAATTATAAATAGTAGGAATATTTAAGGCGAGTTCACTCGAACTCGTATTTACAGAAGGTGTAACTTAGTACTCCGTATTACCAAAAGTGTCATTGAATAAACAAACACTTAACGGACGGATACATGATAAAAATTGTAGTGGTTCGACTTGGAATTATGAATGATTACATAGGTAAAAAAAAACTTAAACATTACTCCATACTTTGTACGGAGTAGGTTTTAAGAAGTTAACTCTATATCAAACGTACGACAATAATTGAACAAAAATATAATCGAAAGGCAAAATTATTCAGAGAGAAACATAATCGTATTGGATCAAACGCCCCGTTTGTGAGACCAAAGGGCCAAATGGAACAAAGACACGAAGTAGTGTGTTTTAGGAAGAACCGAAGCTAGCTGAATATAAGAGACCACTTTTAAAGATCTTCAAAGTATGAAAGTTGGATCAGGTCATCGAGATTAAAGATGATGTTAATTTGACTAGATTATGAAGTCCCGTTCATCATGATTGAAGATCGATTTAATCTTAAAACAGATATAAGGAGTACAGTACTCAGTAAAATATTGAGTTAGGAAGGGGGATGGGATATCGATATCATTTTGCAGAGAATACGCGCCACATCTCTGATCTCTTCATCACTCAACCCAGAAAACCAAAAAAAAAAACTCAAAGCTTCATGAACTCAACAATGGCTTCTTCAATGTCTTTACCCTTATCCTCCTCCCACCTCCACCTCTTTTCCTCTCACAAAACCATTATTCTTCACCCCCAATTCACTTCCTCTTTTCAAAGGCATTTCATCTTCCCTCTTTTCTCCAAAACCCACACAAAATTCTCATCTGGGTATCACTCTGTTCCTCCTATCAATGCTCATTTTTCCTCAAAGGTTGCTTCTTTACTTCTTTTACATTCAATTACAATTTCCCATTTATTTGATCTGTGTTTTTGTTTCAAAGTTCTTGCCTTTTTGCCCTTTTAGCTAGTATTACCATCAATGTGGAAATTAGGTTGTTTAATTACTGGATTAACCTAAAAAGTTGTAAAATTCAGTGATTAATATGTTTGTAATTCTGATTATTGTATTGATTCTTTGATTCATTCGGTAAAAAAAAAATCGAACTAGTGTGTTTTATGTTGGAGGATCAAAGATTGTTGTTTTGGGTGCTCAGATTGTTGTTGTTCAAACCCGAGATTTGAGTGAATTGTTCCCGCTTATTTTCAGCTCACTTTAGTTCAGTTTAATTCAGCCCCATTAAGTTCATTTTGTCTTCGGCCCCCATTGTTGTTGTACTTGTTCATACCCGAGATTTGAGTGAATTGTCGGAGTAACATAGCTTAGGATGGAAACGACGAATGTGGTGTGATGAAGTTGAATTTTAAAACTATCATTTGATCATCTTCTGTATAATGTTTTCGACACAAGTTATACTCTTTGAACAATTTTGTATGGTGGGATGAAGGAAAAATAACGATTTTGTGGTGAAACCATGAAAGCGAGCATTTTAGGGTAATTCAGGAATCGCGCTGCATTGTTTATGTATCTGAAAAACAATTGGCAATGATGTTAAAATGTTTGTAGTTATTCCAATTCATAAATGAAAACTTCAGTCACGCAGGAATCAACAGATCGGCATTGTTCTACATTTGCATCATACTCGTCTATGGTGCAACAAGGACTGAAACGGCTTCACGTTACCCTGGTCGCAGCTGTTCTTGCTATTCAGATTGCATCTCCATTACCTTATTTTGATGGAGATTCATATTCAGTGCCTCCTGCAGAGGCCGTTCTTTATTCTCCTGACACTAAGGTTCCACGAACTGGTGAACTCGCACTAAGACGAGCCATCCCTGCCAACCCAAACATGAAAGCTGTACAGGTCAGTCTCGCAACTATATCATAGCGAGTCTATGGTTTCGTTGGAAAAGGGGGAAAAAAACTAGTCGCGTAGTTATATGCATACTCGAAATTTTGAGAGTGCTCGTTTAGTTTATCATTTGCTGACTTCTGTTGTTATGTTATTAAGGAGTCTCTAGAGGACATATCGTATTTACTTAGGATTCCTCAGAGAAAACCGTATGGAACAATGGAGGGAAACGTAAAGAAATCATTGAAGGTACTTCGTTTTCCTGGTTTCTGTACTGTCGTGTGTTTTGTTGGATATCTCTTGTTTTTTCAAGAGGTATAATTGGCTCTGATGTTTGTGTTCTGTTTTACTAACATTCATTCCAGGCAGCAGTAGATGGAAAGGAAGCTATTTTGGCAAGCATGCCCCCTGAGCTAAGAGAAAAGGGATCCGTTCTTTACGATTCTCTAATTGATGGGAAGGTATGTACTCCCTTAAGTTACATTTTTCCAAATCTGAAATGCATTTCTGCGAAATAAGCTTATAATTTGGGGATTAAGGAATTTCCGGGAGACTTCAACAGCTTGGTAAGTACAGTATGTTTCAATGGATGGTAACATCGAGTTTATTTGACATTCCAGGGTGGCTTGAAAACACTTCTTAAATATATAGATGAGAAAGACGCCGATAGAGTATCAGTTGGCCTTGCATCTTCACTCGATATTGTTGCAGAATTGGAACTATTGCAGGTATTGTCACAACTCACAAGATGATCATTTATACTTTTATCGAAAACCAAACTTACGTTCGTGATTTTTTCTTTCAATTCCAACAGGCTCCAGGACTGTCATTTTTGTTGCCTGCGCAATATTTGAAGTACCCAAGGCATTTTTTCTCGACTTTGTTTAGTTATTTGGTCATTTGAGGGAAAACTGAGAGGATCGTCTCATCACAATCGACAACTCAACGTTCCCCCATTGATTTTTATCTGTTAATTTGGTCAACGAGATCCAAAAATGTTATCTTTTCCATAGGTTTTCAGGAAGAGGAACAGTTGAATTCACCATTGAAAAAGGTGATGGTTCGACATTTACACCACAGTCTGGCAGTGAACCCAAAAGTACAGCCACCATTCAGGTTGTGATAGACGGATATTCGGCGCCACTGACAGCTGGGAATTTCGCTAAATTGGTAAGGTACTTGCTGATAAACATTCCTCACTTACTTCATTTGCTACTTTCTGCACACCTATGACTGGAACTGGATATAATATTCTTACACTCGTGCACACAAATTATCAGGTAACCGAGGGCACATATGATGGCACTAAGCTGAATTTTGCCACCCAAGCTGTTCTCTCTGACAACAAACTCGATCCCAGCATCGGATACAGTGTTCCGCTTGAGATAATGCCCTCTGGACAATTCGAACCACTTTATAAGACGACATTAAGCATACAGGTATCTTTCAAACTTCACTGTCACAATCCATTCGGGATTAATCTTAATCTTAATATTTCGCTGTTTTAACATTCAAGGATGGAGAGCTTCCAGTATTGCCATTATCAGTCTACGGAGCAGTTGCTATGGCTCACAATGAAGGCTCCGATGAGTTATCGTCTCCAAATCAGTTTTTCTTTTATCTGTATGACAAGCGAAATGTAAGTCTTAGTTACACTCTTACCCTACGGATTATACATTAGACGAGATTCAATGTGACAAGCGTGTTTATTCGACAGGCTGGTTTGGGAGGGCTATCTTTTGATGAAGGCCAATTCTCTGTTTTCGGGTATGCCTTAAAAAACTGAGTATATATTCTTTGATTTCCGGTTATTTTTTCCGTCATCTACGCCATAACACAGGGAGTGAATTGATGCAGTTACACAACAGCGGGGCGAGACATTCTGGCTCAAATAAAAACAGGAGATATAATAAAATCTGTGAAGCTAGTAGAAGGCAAAGATCGCCTCGTTCTACCAAATGAAAGTTAAAAGAGCTCTTTATCTTATCAACCTCCATAATTTCAGCATGCTGGTCTGTCTTTCCTCACCTGTTTCGACCGGCTTATCTATCTATCTATCTATCTATCTATCTATATGCAATATCCCATCCTGATAGAGGTCTCGCAGTTCCTGAATTCCGCTGTTCCGCCCATTTACTACAGTCGAGTCTTAACGTTGACACTACAATTCTGTACAATTATTTGTTCATTTTTCAGTGCATGATAATTACAGTACATAAAAGCCATTCATGACATTTCATAGTACAGTACTATATATGTAACACATTTGCTCATGTTTATCATAAACCCATTCTTTCTTTCAATTCTGCTGGAAGATAAAATGAATTTAGATACTGTATCATAGTATCGCTACATTACAATATACCGTGTTATACTAGTACAGAGTATATTACAATATACCGTAATACTCTTCAAACGTCAGAATTAAGGACCTTGGAAAAAAGATGATAATTATGGAGGGAATTAGGTGCATGGCTGTAAACATTGGGAGTTTGTGATTGGTGGAGAAGTATGTGTTGGGTATTTTTTTGAAGGTGCTAGAAACATCTTATTCCTATCCAAGTCAACATATATGAATATGATCACCTCCTTTTCGTTTAGGGTCCTTCCTCTTTGATGTCCGCAAATATTTAGTTTGACCTGACCCATTTGATTAGAAGATAATATAGTCGGCTTAAGTTTAAGTGGTAAAGTCGTTAAAGTGTTCATCTGATTTCGGTTTCAAATTCATCAATATCACATTTCACATGTGTTCTTATTAAAAAAGAGTACCGATTCACATTCTATTAGTGCCGATAATTTGACTCATTATCATTTTAACGAGGAATGAGGATTATAACAATTGATAATGGGTTTTTCTAAGTGGTACCCCTCAACTATCGGCTTTTCTAAGTGGTACCCCGCCTTTTCCAAATTACATGGTGTACCCTAAACTTTGTAAATTACTCTATATAGTAACCAAAATTTTGATTTTCCGACGAAAATTTCTCAATTGATGATGTAAATAGTGATTATTCCCTAATTGACTTTCATCAACCATGATATATTTCTTCAATTTGCATTCTTTACTCGAAAAACTTCATTCCACTACACTACGACATAGGGGTGATGAAGGAATTGAGGTTGAATGATTTAAAAGAGTGAGGTAAAGAGGTCGACGTTGACCGACAACAGAGGTGCGTTGTGATGAACATTTAGTGGCTTGGTGAATGGTAAAGAAAGAGAGGTGGTTTGAAGCATTAAATTGATTGATTAATATGTTAATTATTCATTTACAAAAAAAAAATTGTAATATACTTATCACTTTGGTTATGATATGGACTGATAAGTAAAGTTTAGGGTTAAGATATGGACTGATAAGTAAAGTTTAGGGGTACACTTTGTAATTCGAAAAAGGCGGGGGTACCACTTGGAAAAGCCAATAGTTGAGGGGTACTCCATAGAAAAACCCATTGATAATTTAATGAACACGATTAAGCTAGTGTTCAACATGTTTGAACAAATCCAATCCAAATAACTCGTTTTCGAAATATAGCGAACCTAGATTAGAGCAAAGTGTAATGCCACATCACAAATATTATCAACACAAATTCTTGGGAGAGACGGTCTCTCAATAACTTATTGAGACCACTCTTCAGTACCACTTTATATCCTATTCGTACCCTTAAATGACAACTTTGTTTTGTACCTGTTTTTATAAGAAGCGTACCCTCTTTATATTTGTATACTCTTTTATGTTAATCGTACCTACTTCTATTAGGTTTGGTATCCTACTCTATTATCAAAAGAGATTAATAGAGAAGAATCCAATTTGTTTTCTTTCACCCTCCCAAAATTAAATTAAATTACCTAATCCCCAAACTTTATAAAAATAATCACCAGAATCTCCCACACAAACAAACAATCAACTAACTCATCCATTCATCCATCAATGGCTTCCCTCCACACCATCTCCCCCTTGCCCACCCCCACCCCCACTCTCAAACCCAAACCCAAACCCACGCCCACATACCACCCTCTCTCCCTCCTCACCACCACCATCACGCGCCGCCGCCGCAGCCTGGCCGTGTCCGCCGCCACAACCGCCGGAAATGACATGGAGATGGTCCCCGTCCCAGTACCGATCCTTGAAGGTGGTAGTAGTGAAGATGGCAGTGAAGGTGGCAGTAATGGCGGCGGTGGTGGAAGTAATGGAGAGGACGTAGATAAGTTGTTGGATAGAGCAATTAATGCAACAATTGTTCTTGCTGCTGGTTCTTTTGCTATTACTAAATTGCTCACCATTGATCATGATTATTGGCATGTTAGTACTACTAATCTCCCCCTTTCTTATCTTGTTCTCGATTTTGATGCTGACGGAATTTGAACCCAAACCCAGTAATTATGAAATTTCGAATATTTTGATTAATTTGATGTCTAATTGTCTATGTGGTGTATTCATATCCACAAATTGTCCTATGAGACGGTTTCACAGTAATTGTACTCGTATATCATCTCATTGGTTCATTTTATGTTGATTGATTGGTTGGTATTCAATTTGAGCTATGTTTTGATTCTTCAAGTTAGAAATCATGGTTGGTTAATCATAACATGAACATGGTGTGACACGACACTTCGATACATCAATTCAGACAAAAAAAAATTGAAACTTTTACCCAAAATAACTGTGTCGAACACGACACCTCCTGGAAGAGTCTGTATAGGCCTCACCTAGTGAAGAAGAAAATCGAGAATACTTTGTTGATTTTGGGTTGGGTTGTTCATGCATTTTGTTTCGGTTTCTAGCTTTATTTGATGGAAACCAACATTTGATGTGAAAATGTAAAGATGTTTGTGCAACTTACATGACATTTCCTGTCATTTTGCAGGGATGGACGATATTCGAAATACTGAGATACGCCCCTCAACACAACTGGATTGCCTACGAAGAAACGCTTAAAACCAATCCCGTCTTTGCGAAAATGGTGATCAGTGGAGTCGTGTACTCAGTGGGGGATTGGATAGCACAGGTTAGCTCTTGAAATTAATCCTTCTTCGTTCTTGATTGATCAATGCCTTCCCATAACATGGAAATTTATGCATCTATTTTGGTTTATAGTGCTATGAAGGGAAACCATTGTTCGACTTTGATCGTGCTCGTATGATAAGATCAGGACTAACTGGATTCGCTTTGCACGGTTCCCTGTCTCATTACTATTACGAATTCTGTGAGGTAACCCTTGCTAAATTTTCATCTTATGCTCATAACTTCGTAAATATACGATTTTATTAGTAGCTTTATAGCAAAGGTTTCGCATTGCAGGTGCTATTCCCGTTCCATGACTGGTGGGCAGTTCCTCTAAAAGTAGCATTTGATCAAACTGTCTGGTCTGCAATTTGGAACAGTATCTATTTTACGGTTTTAGGGTTTTTGCGTTTTGAATCGCCCGTTAATATCTTCAAGGAACTGAAAGCGACATTTTTCCCTATGCTCACTGTAAGTATCGTATCTTAAGCCCTTATTCGACTTACACACTTACATTTTTATGGATTCTTACTGTATTTTGTTTTGTTTCGGTTTTTTGATAGTAGATGTTCTGGTATGTTATTGCAGGCGGGGTGGAAACTTTGGCCATTCGCACATTTGGTGACTTATGGCCTCATTCCTGTTGAGCAACGACTTCTCTGGGTTGATTGTGTTGAGCTGATTTGGGTCACAATACTTTCGACGTAAGTTCACACTATCCACTATCGCTGCAAAGTTAACAGTCTTTCGGATGGTATTGCATTTTTTAGTTCCGCTCTCAGTTTTTTGATGACGAAATCTGATTCTTGTTAGCATCATTATACAAAATGACATTGTTTTCTTCGAATCTGGAGTCTTTAAGTGTTGGCTATAAATACAGGATTAGATTACTTAAGATCACGATTTTGTTACTGCCAGGTATTCAAACGAAAAATCAGAAGCAAGAATCTCTGAGGCGGCAGAGGACGCCACCGTTTCAATCCCTCCCAAGGTATAAGAGTATATACTTTTGCAGCGAAAGTTTTATTTCCGGGATATTTTTTCTAAATACTACAGTACAATGTTGTAAGGAAAAATATACACAAAAAATCCGATGTGTATCACCCACATTAGAGATTTCATTCTAAATCTTACACTCGAATTTGTGGTCTGTCATTTCAGGAGTAAGAAATCTGGGATAATGCATAGAACAATGTCATCTCGCCTCTTGAGATTCATGCACGCGATGAATCTTCTAAGCGGTACCCTGATGGTTATTGGCTTCGAGTATATATATGAACGAGGAGTTCGATCTTAAGCACATAACTACTGCAATTAATTGCAATGTACAACAGAATGCTATGGAGGCCGCACAATATGGCTTCATGTATGTAAAGCTCACATATCTCGTCATTTTTCGATATTTTTGGGATGAAAGTAATGTAAATTCAACACCATTCTTATACAGGTACATATAGACCGATTTTTCAGAACTAATTATTCCAATTTTCCGTGCTGTTTCCATCTCCCTTTTTTTTCTTCCTATTTTCCGAAACACCCTACAATCTAATCACGAAGTCGACATGACAGAAAGACGACTAGGCGTAGGATGAAAATTACGACAGCGTGAATCAAACCGACGTTGAGACGGTGGCGTCAACGCCCGCTCAATCATTTTCTCCTTCATCATCTTCTGTCTCCTGACCTTATATCCTGGTATCAACTTACATGAATAATCATGTATCCCATGCAACACGGCCGCTGATGCCGACTGTAACAACCTTGCACCGCCTTTCACAGTGCTCTTACCGACTGCATTGATCGTCATCGGCCACATATCTCCTCCTGATGATTCTACTTTATTACCTTGAGATTTATGTTTCATACTAACAATAATTTTTCTTGTGTTCTTTGTTCTTGTGGTTTTCTTTGTTCATGTTGATGTTATGCTGCCTATAAATATGTGTGTGAACTGTGAAGGTAGACTTTGTAAGGTTAACATATTGGCATGTTGTGTTGACTTGACCTTGTAGGAAACAACTTGGAAAATACTCCCATGTAATCATTAATGGCAAAACTTTTGGGACAACAGTCGTATCTGTCGTAATCTTATAACTGGTTAAATAATACAATAGTATTAATATGTCGAAAATAGAATGTATAGAGAATAATAAAATGTTTGTTTCATCAAAGGAAATGAGATTTAATTGATCTGTTGTAATTTTAAGACGGATATATTTATCGGAAGACACGGGAACTGATTTTAATAGGGTTTTTGTAGTTGTACTCACTACACATGACTTTGAAGTAAAGGGTTGTTTTTATATGAGAAAGTGGTCAAGTGGAGAAAACTCCAGCACCTAATATGAGACTTTATTTATTGGATTTGACTAGAAAAACTTGTATATATCCACCTAGTACCACTGTAATTTGTTAAGATGTTACATTTACTGTACTATTACCATGGAGTATAGTCAAAATTTCGGATAGAAGATAGGAGTAACTTATTCTTAAAGTTGTGGTCATCGGCTCAAGGGTTTCAGGTTCAAGCCCCTGCAAGCGGGAATTTGTGGGAGTGGTATGGCTTGAGACTACGTCTTCTAGACTTCATTCGAGTCTGTCGCCTTCGGGCGGTTTACCTTGATGTGCGTGGTTTGCAGGCTATGCGTACACCTGAGATTTATCCAGTGTGCATAAAAAAGGTAGCGACGATGATATCAAACGAATAATGAATTAAGGTTCACATTTCGTGGACGTCAAATTTGCCCTTAATTAATGGATGAATTAAAACTCGTGAATTTTAAAATATTTTTTTTTTCAAAATAAAAATAAAAGAATTGTATGTAGCACAACATAAAATAGAAGTATAATGAAATGGATTGTGTTAGGAAATAAGTGCTTTGCAATTGTCCTTTTGGATCTCGAATTGGTTTCCGACCCGAATCTGTTTAATTAGGAAAGTTCCTAATTAATATCTGATTGATTAGAGTTCCTAATCAATATCTGACCTAGGTTTCCTTATTGTATAGGGTTTCCTAATCTGTTTAGGGTTTCTGTTTAGGTTGAGAATAGTATATAAATTCTCATACCTCTACCCTAGAAATTATGATATCAGTCTGAAATCTGTAACCTCTCCTCAAAGTTAATAAAACTATCCCCTCCTCCTGCCCGTGGACGTAGCTAACAGGTTGTTAGTGAACCACGTAAATCTGTCTATCTCTCGATTTTACGTTCTTATTTGTTTGTCTTTCTCTTCCGTTATAACAGATTGGAATATTGGATGCGTAGTATTTAAAAAGACAATAACAGTATAGTCTTAAAGATTATAACGGGACAAATAATATCATAAACTAGTTTTGTACCCGTGCAATGCACGGACTTGTTTAATTATCACCTAATTGTGTGTACATTAAATTTATATTGTTATTTTATACGGAGTATTATAATTCGTAGATAGAAATTTAGGGTTTTGCAAAGATATACACGACTTCCCTAAACAGATTTTATTTTTATGAACAATAATGTCTTTTTAATTTTAATTTCTCTTTTCTAAAGTACTTAAGTTTAAACATTCGTTTGCGAAGAATAGTGTAATGAAATAAAATTGAGCAATATACTACAAAATATGGAATAGGTTAAATCAAAATTTGAACTTGTAGACATATAAAAATTAAAAATTCTAAGAAATTCAACTAACTTTAATTTGAAACAAATGAAGTAATACCTAGAGATAAATGAAGTTTAAATAATAAAATGTCAAAAAAAAAAAAATCTTAGAGAACGATGCTAATTTGTTACTATTAGCCTACTTATTTGTTCAACGAATTGGAATGTTTTAATTTCTCCTCTTTATATCGTGACAATCATGTGTCTACTCACGCTAGCTAGAGAAACGTTTTTAATGTGATTTATCGCAACTATTCACCATTAACTAAAAAATAAAATCACTTTCACAAACTTGAACTAAGTTATTTAGCTCATATCCATATATAGTTAAAAAAATGAATTAAATATTTGTATTATTAATCTCAAAAGATCAATAATTGATAATTACAGTATAAACAATTTTAAGTGCGTTAATGCTAAATAGAAAAAAAAACACTTCCTAATAAAATAATATCTTTTCAAGGAAAGTGTACGTCCACAAAAGAACATCAAACATTTGTATTTTACGGCATATTATGAGATATTGATGAAATGGAAAAGTGTAAAAAAGAAGTTAATAATGTTTTTTTTATGATCTTTAGATACTTTTCATATGGCTTATTTATGCTACAAAATTTAAGTGGAAGACTAAGGGGTGAAGAAAGCTGCCATGTGTCATACTATGATGGATAACGTTGATGACGTGGCTGGATGATATTCACTTAGAAATGAATGTTGTAAGAGAATGTAAAAGACTTACCTTTTTATTATATATATAGATGAGACATAATTTTATTTTAACTAAAAAATTATACTATTCCATACTTGACCCGCATTAACCGATACCGTGTTAAACAAAAATTTATGAACATACGATCTTATATTAAAAAAACGAGTCATTTAGAAATTTGCTCAATTCTCACGACTATCGTATCATATGTAATTGAAGATAAGACGCATATTGTATTTGTGTACAAACTATCGCTACCTAAAGTCCCTGTATACATCGACATATTGCATAATATAATCGTAAAACCGTACGTAACGTAACACACCATTTATTTCAATTTACAAGAAGACGATATTTATACATTTGATTATTGAACTTTACACACTTCCCTTTCCCACTATTCCATTCAGACAAAATTGTCGACTATCACCCCTTTTCTTTCGGCTCAATATCCCAACCTCAACCACAGACCCGACTCCCTTGTCACAGAGTTATCCAGTCAAATTATTATAACGAGTCAAATAATATTCATTTGCATGAAAAAAGATAAAAAATTGCAAAATAAATTTTAATTTTTCTCTATATAAAAGGATAATATCTGATTAATTATAATAAAGTGACGGATAGTTCTGTCACAAACAACAAGAATTTGTGTTAGAGCACAAATATATTTCTTTAGAACCCAATATCTACACCAATTTTCCCTAAAAACTACGTAGTAGAAATCATAATCTGTGACCGTACTCGGTTGGCCGGGTCGAGCAATAAATCTCGAACGGGTTGACCGAGTTCACGTAGCTTTGGTTGATCAAATTCGAGTTATAATTCCTACCAATTCGTTGCGTAACTTGCGTTCTAGTACCACTTTGGACCTCGTCCTCGACGAAATTGTTACCCATTACAGAGTCCATGGGTAACAAACCCGGTAACTCATTCGTTTCGTCGTTACCACCCTTCATTAGTTGACCAGACTGAGACCCGAACTCAGGAAACGAGCCAGACCCGAATCTAGATAACACGGCCCAATCAAAATCACCCGACCCATATTGCTTCGGGTATGATAATACTTTGTCGTGTTGATGTTGGCCCACATAGTTATTATTGTGTGACGTGTTCATAGGTGACACGTCACTACTAGTGTTTGGCAGGAGTACCGAGGTGTCGTCGAGGTGTGAGGATGACGTGGTGGAGGTTGATACGTCTGTGCTTTGGTCCGTACTTTGGGTAGGCTTAGTCGCACCCGAAGTTTTCTTGTAAATTCGGCATAGCACCCATTCATCCAACTACAACACCAACGACGGTTTCACATTATACAATAGTTCACTTATTTAAAAAAATCACCGTATTTACCAATAATAATAAATTAAGCGTCTTAATTTCATAGAAGTGGACCGTCTTACACCTGCACTTTGAGTACATGACAAGATAAATATTTTGAGAAATGCAATGTGTAGTACGTAAACTTAATGACATACGTAATAACCTAATTATAATAACTCACTTCATACGTAACCAACGTGGATATATCAAATACGTGTATTTTTGTACGTGTATAAAGTAAACGTATAAAATTGATTGAAACGGAGCTAGGGTAAGGGATTACGAACCTTAGAGCTACCAATTTTTCTGGTGGATTCCGTAAGTCGATATTCATGCATTATCCAATTAGTTTTAGTACCCTTTGGTGCTTTACCCACGTAGAAAACCAACGCCTTTTTTATCCCTACTTTCCTCCCTTCACTCGTTATTATTTTATCCGTTCCTGTTGCTTTCCAAAACCCCGAACCTGCCACTCGGTTCGGCCTTGACCTGTTCGGGTACTTTCGGTCCCTCGGGCTGAAGAAATACCACTCTTTCTCCCCGAATATCGCCTTACCTACAATCATGCAACAAATAAACCACTTTAGGAATCTGATACGAAATTAATGGTTTTGGGTTGAGACTTAATGACTCTGTACACGAATTAAAGAACCCAACATACATGATATGACCGGTCTGATCTGTTTGTCAGGTCTAGTAAACCAGAATAATTTACGATTCGAGAAGTTAGGAAGGATATAGGATGATGACTTACTAGGTAAAACCCAAGGATCAAACAAGTAAAGATCAATTTCAGCAATGAGTTGAAGAGAGAATTGATGACCAGCAACTTTTCTACACAGATATTGAACAAAGAGTTCTTCATCTGTAGGATAAAATCTAAACCCAGGTGGTAACCTCAATTCCGCTAGCGGATTATTATTACTACTACTACTCTCTCCGTAAACCATATTTCAAAATTACGTAAATTATTGACTGAGACAGAGAAGAAAGATATAAAATTGAGATATTTGGGGGAGGAGGTGCCAATTTTCGAGAAATATAGGAGGGCGGTCGATATATATAATTATAATAAGTGGAAGGGTAAAATGGGAATTTTGGTGTGGGAAAATGTACGGTATGTCCTTGTCTAAAGGCTATTGCTGTGCTGGCAAGAGTGGGACCCAGAGATTGAGGTAAAAAACAATTTAAGCGATTAAATAATGACACGTATGTGATTAATGCTATGGCCTACAAAATACAGCCGACTCTTTATAGAAGGTATACTTGTAGGCTCGTTGTTATAAATAGCGTGTTGAGTCACCACGTATCTAACCCAACACGTGCGATAATGTAATTGATGCTTTTTTTTCCTATCGTCTCACCCAAAATCTGATGGATTCGACACAAATTCAGTCGATGGTTTGTTATATTAAGAGTAAAGTGTTAGTTTAATGATTAATACCGAAGTATTCTAGTTATGAGTTTCATGTTCGATCTTTCTTCTTAGAATTACTACCATAATACGATTCAATGCGCTCGATCAATGCAATCATATTTGTGTATTAACGTCCATTTGACCGGTTCACCACTTCTATCTATAACAATGCTATAGATTGTTCACATTTTACATGATTAACATAGCTTATCGATCGGACTCGATCAATGTTAATTGAAAATTCACTATTCTTGTTTACTGGAATATTATATACTCGTATGAAATAATGGGATATAAAATTCGTGATGAGAAAAAAAAAAAGGAGGATAATATTTTTTTTTTTTTTTAAACTTTCAGATAATCTTAATTATAGTCAGAAATGTACTACCATGAATCAAACAAATACAAATACCCTATTTTTAATACCACTTGGGCGAGAAAGTAAGTAATCCGTACTAAGATTTAGAAAAAGTCCAAGTTGCATGCATGCATATCTCCACAATTTATTCAAAAACTGAAAGAAAAAAAAAAAATTGAAGATATCTTCGCACAGTGGTTAAGACTAGGTGTTTTGAGACAGTAGGTCTCAGGTTCGAATCCTCCTTCCCCTATATTATAACGCGACTAAATATACTTTTCGTTAAAAAAAAAAACTGATAATAAAGAAAAAAAAATCAAAGTGCAAGAAACCTACATACCTGGACGAAAGCCTTGGGCAGTGAAGTAAAAAAAGAAAGAAAATGTTGAAAGTACAGCCGTACAAGTGTAGAATTGATGCCCTAGATAGTCAAATACGGAGCGCAAAGTGTATAAAAAAATAAAACTACTTTTATCAAGATTATGAAAGCAAAGTTGTGGTCATCCAATATTATTGTAAAATGCATGGTTGTAAGCAATTATCTCGATTTTTTCTAACGTTTGTCTACTGGAAACATGTTAATATGTTTATTAAGAAATAAATTACAATGATATTATCACGATAAATTGAAATACTAACACATATTAACGTCATTATAATCTATTATTTCTTAAGAAATATATTAACGTGTGCCCCATTATCTTAAGATAAAAACTGCTCAGTAATTAAGAAGCCGAGTCTATACTTCACCTCTTTTTTTTCCTCATGGCCTGGCTTAACCTTATGTAGTGTGATATGAGCTCATGTCTTGCGTACATTATGACGTCAATATTCCATTTGTGGAAATTCCAATATTAATTATATATATTCTCTTCGTTCTAATCAATTATAGTAGCGATTTAACATATTTCCGTCATTTCTATCCCTTCTTGATCGATAGGGGTTCATTAATTCGGGCATAATAGCCAGATATATCTTCGATTCAACAAATCATACCTATCATTCCAATCATTTCTATATATCAGAATGGAGGACAGATCTTGCATGCATGAACAAATCTTGGTTTAATTCTTTACAAAAAAAACATTTGATTTCCCGTGTTAGAAACATGATTGTGAGTTTTATAGTTTAATTTAACTTAATTTACAGTATCACGTTACACAATTCAATTCAATTCAGTTCAATTTTTCAATCCTTTTGTTCACATTTAGTTCATTTAAGTCAATTTAAAATAATTCAAAATTTAGATTAAATTCAAGAAGTACACCGACTTCGTACCAACAATACAAATTATTATTCAATGTCAAAATGTCTAACCTACATACGTTGTGGAGCGCAGCAATTGATTATTGAAGTATTAAAATATTGAGTTCGTGAGCTACATTAAAAAAGGAAGCTTAAGCATGCATGCGTTCGTGCGTTGTACTTTGAAATTTCAAACACTTTTGATGTGATATTTACAATTCAGTATTATTATTATTATTATTATTATTATTATTATTATTATTATTATTATTATATTTCAACAAATTTGTACGTTTATAGACTTCACTTAATTAAACTAGTAATTAATTACGACTTTTAACGTGCCTTCAAATAAAGCACACTAAATTACGTGTGAACCTTACTCATATTGGCGGTCCTTTAGGACAAAGTAAGTTTCGTATATATTAACAAAAATACGGTTAATTTCGTCGCATTACAAATTTACAATAAAAAGTATTCAAAATTTATAAAAGATGGTTCTAATAATTTTGTTTTTCAATAGTCTAACCCGTCACTTAAATTAAATGAGTAGGTCGCCTGAGAGACGGTCTCTCATTAACTAAGTACAAATTGAAGTAATAGGGGTACCAAACCTAATAGAAATAGATACGATTAACATAAAAGAATATACAAATATAAAGAGGGTACACTTGTTATAAAAACAGGTACAAAACAAAGTTGTCATTTAAGGGTACGAATAAGACATAGAGTGGTACTGAAGAGTAGTCTCTCAATAAATTATTAAGAGACTGTCTCTTCTAAGATTTTGTGCAACTAAATTTATTTTAATTTAGTTTAGTTCAATGCAGTTTAGTTTTAAAATAGAACCGTCTTAAAGAGCGACTATATTAATTCGATGAGTATAACATTTCAACAAATTTATTTGACCAAATATGCTCGTTTAAAAGATAAGGTCAGTGGGTAGCACCGTAGCATATGACTTCGTCTTTATTTACCAAAATGAGTATTATTTGATCCCTCAGACGATCCATCATAAACAAGAATGTATCATTTAACAAAAAAAACTCCCTCTAAATTGGACCGATTTTGAATTCAATAAATTTCGTACACCTATCCGTAAAAAAATAATCCGTAATTGTGATTAGTTTTATCAAGTTTTTTATAACCGTAATTATTGTATACAACCATTGTACAGTGCGACTAATAAAAATTTGTAATTTATGATAAAAAAAGACCATTTTAAGTTAATTAACTAGGTATGTGATTCGTGAAATTCACGGAATTATATGTTTTAACTTTTTTATCGTATTGTTAATATATTCTGACCAAGTGCTGTCAACTAATTCAACTAAAATGTTGTCATGAGTGAGCTTACAAAATTCGTAGAAAGCAAGTAGTTAATTCATACTTCGTATCTTACAAAATTGAAGGAAATGTTCAAAAAAAATTAACAAATCATGTCATTATGATGCCACGTGGCAAAAAATTTAATATTGATGGAAGAATATTATACTCTGTAGCACATAAATGAAAAAATCATTAGGTTTCTAATCCAATGAAAATCACGGGACTATTTTTAGGTTTATGTTAAACTACGTATATTAAAATAATTTCATTGTCTATTTGGTGATATTAAAAAATATACTCCGTATTTACATTTGCATAACTAATAAAATGATTTAAACTTTTTTAAATCAAGAATGAACTATCATTCTTTATTCCTAGAAAATTCAGATGTTTGTTTAAGTTTCATTTGTTCAATTTTTATTTTTTTAATTTATACTTTTCCATACTTTATTTATTTGTTATTATGTTGACATTTCCTATTTTCATAAACGCCTACTTTAGGATTCAAATGTTAAATATATATACGGAGTATAATTTATTGTATGTCACTTTGAATAACATTCAAAAGGCGCCATTTTTTCTCAATCATATGTTAGTAATTACTTAATTCTTCACCTAAATAAAAGTTAACTCTTGTAAATAACTTTAAGGTTACTAAAAATGTTATACAAACATAATTGAAGTAAAACGGAATAAAAATATGATATTATACCTTAAAATTGAGTAATTGCAAACTTGTTGATTGAAATTGCATATATACTCTCTGAATAATAACAAACCAAAAGATAAAATTAGAATAATAAAAATAATTAAAATCTATATACAACAAATTAATTTCTGAAAAGAAGCGGATATAGTGTTGATAAGATAAAAAAATTTACATGTGATTTTCTAAATATTTGTACAATTCTTGCAAGTCCCAATTATGTACTCCCTCCGGTCATTATTTATCGCCCCGCTCACTTTTGTACGTAAAATAAGGAATGAATATAAAATGGTAAAGAAATGATGGTGGGGTAGTGAAAAATGAATATAAAATGGTAAAGAAATGAATGGTGGGCCTTAAAGTGTAAAATTCAATGACATTTGTTGTAAATAAATGATAGAAAGAAGGATAATATGGTAAAAGGGTATGATATAAAAGGAAAGTGGATAAGTGGGGCAAAAAATAAAAACCTACCAAATAAGGAAAGTGGGACGAAAAATAATGACCGGAGGGAGTATATATTTATATTATTGACACGTGACTCTTCATTCACCAATTTTTCAGTTATAATATTAAGAAGTTAATGATACTTAATGTAATTACTCATTATTAATTAATAAAAATAAATTTTAACCAATTACATATTCATTTAGGTGGTATAAAATAATTCAAATGGGTAGAACATAGAAAGACGAAGGAAGTACTGTTTAATAAGGAGTATAAATTTTAATAAATATGCAACATGTCAACGATTAAATCGAAAACATAGTAATTTTTTTAAATAAGCCATGTAATTTTATTTTTTTTGTAATAAAGTAATTTTTAAAAATGGCAAACGAAAAGTTTTAGACAAAAAAAATTTAATAAGTTGATAAGTTTTAATTTTTTTTTTATAAACCACTTAACAAAATATTGTTTTAATAAAGTGTAATAAATAATTTTTTGATGAATAATTAATAATTTAATTAATTAAAATTAATCATAAAGGCAGATGAAAAATTTTCCAGCAAACAATTAATGATTTATTTAATTAATTATGAATAAATTCTAAAATAAAGGTAAATGAAAATTTTGTAAAAAAAATATAAGTTTAACAATAAAAAATTTATAAATTTTTTTTTTTAATAAATTACAAAATTTAAGGAATTTTTTTAATAAATATGTCATGTGGTAAAAACTTAAATGCTAAAGTACCCTTTTAATTAGATACTTCTATGTAGATAGATTAATAATTTAATTAACAAAATTAAAATCTAGAAAACCATTTAATAATACTTTGTTATTTAAACAAAGGAAAGTGAAAATTTTAAATTTTTTGATAAAAAATAATGTAAAACAATCAATTTAATAATATGTTACGTATTTAATAAACGCAAATGAAAAGATTTTGATGATATAATAATAAAGACAAATGAAATTTATAAAATAAAAATTTAATAGACCAAATAATGAAGACAAATGAATTTTTTTTTATGAAAAAAATTATAATTTTATAAATTAAATAAATTGAAATTTTAACAAATCATGTCACTATGACACTACGTGGCAAAAAATTTAATGTTGATGGAAGCCTTTTAACTTTATATATAGATTACCACTTTAAGATAAATAATTACCACGTTTTCGTAACCTAAAGTGGTCACTATTTAACCTAAAGTGATAACATTTTACCGTAAATTTTTAATTTTAAGGTCCGTCGTATGGTACAACAATTATATACTGCCGTAAGTATAATTTGTGTTTTTATAATATGAATCCGATTTGGAATTGGTGACCTAACTTTATCCAAATCATCATTTGTAGAATGAAGTACATACTCTTAACTTGGTCTACGATTACGTTAACATCACATATTTTTTATTTTTTTCCATGATCCCTTTACACCAAAAAATTAAAGAAATACAAAGGATTTCTTAAAAGGGAAATAATTTAGGCAAAGAACCAATAATTATAAATTCTTGAGAATATAATAATGCATTATTTATTCCACTAATTATAAATGATGTACTTCTCCACTAATACCATCTCTGCCTAATTATCAACTCCACAAGTGCATGCTCAACTTTCTTTCTTAAATACATAGTATGTCTTAGTCTAGTGGTTAAGATCAGGTATTTTGGGACAGTGAGTCTCAGATCCGAATCCCCTTCCTTTAATGCGTCTAAGTGCGCTATTTGTCGAACAAAAAAAAGACTTTTTTCTAGTTTTTTTTTATATGATTCATCCCAAAATTTCCTTTTTTTTTTTGTTCATATTTGGTTCGGATCCGTTCAGATATCAGTTATGAGAGGTGATACTTATGATCTGAGTTCAGATTCCATTAATATCACATACTATAATTGGAGGATTCCGTTCGGATTCCATTATGATCTGAGTTCAGTATCATTGTAGCTTGTGACTTCGTCTAAGGAGTGTTCAAAATCTAATGCGGACCGACAAGTCGAACTGACCAAGACCAATTGTTCACTTCTTCCCAAAAGACCATCGTACCATAATTGGAGGATAATGGTTAAACACGATTTTCCATGTTTACACCAATGATGTGGGAAACGTATTTTTGCCCTAACAGCAATAAACCAGTGCAGATCTTCTGTCCCATTTTTGTGTCTCATTCTGTATGTCACACCATACACGGTATGACACCTCGTCTATGACATAAATAAAATATGCAACAAATAGTATGACTGTCATCTCGTGTATGGTGTGGCACATGACTGGAGCACAAAAATGAGACGGGGGATCCGCACTTTCGATGAACACCCCCTATACGTTTACACCGGAACAAAAAAAAATAGGTTGGGTGCGTGACCAATCTCCATCCCTATAAATCAAAGTCATTAGTCTTAATTGAGTGCTTAATTACGAGAATTAGATTCAAATTATCCTTACCTAATCACCTATTCATTCGTATTATAAATTGATGTCACATTAAAAAAGTCCAAGCAATATTTTTAAATAAAAAAGTCGACATTCTAATGTCTAATTTTGTGACGTACTACTAACTACATTGAACTTGTACCACATAATAACGTTCAATACGTAATAATAATAATTAATCGATATTCATAAACTGAGTACGAAAAAACTATTATAGACAAAATAAAATAAAATCTTGATAACTTTTGAAAAGGGTTTCATTAATTCATTATGATTACGATTACATTGATCAAAATGTGTGTAAATCGATCATTAATTAAGCGGTCCGTTTCTTCGTAACTCCAATGCGCATAAGCGCAAAGTAAGCAATCAATCGATACGCAGCAAACATGACGAACAAAGCAATTACGGCTTTACCTTGTCCGTCAACTCCGACACTTTTTATAGACGGAAATTCCATGACTAAACACGCCTTATTACCGTCACAAGGGTAAGTATCCCCGATTTTATACTGAGACCCTAACAGTAACTTATAACTATAGTTACTGATCGAAATGTACTTGATCCAACTAACAAACCCGGGTATATGTTGAACATAGTACCCGCCCGCCAAGAGTGAGGTTAGCATGATCACGGACCCCAACGTGGTCGCGGACTTTAAGTCCATGACCAAGGCTCCCAGGGCCAGGCCTAGGCCCTGGGAGACGAGGATGGCTAAGAGAATGGTGAAGAGGTAACGGAGGAAATTTGAGAAGATGGGTCTGAGTCCGGCCATCCAATATGTTATGATCACGAAAATTGTAGGAAGGATTAGTTCCATTGGAAGATCGCTCACCATTCGCGACATGAAATAGGACGAGAGTCTGTACATTCCTGACGATCGTTCCTTTGATAGAATCATTCGTTCCGGTGGGAATGTGAAGATTGCTTCGAATAGTGGGAAGAATCCCCAAAAGCCCGACGTGAAGTAGAGTAGTCCAATCTGAATGAAAATTCGATATAATTAGTCAAAAGAACGACTGTTTGACCTGCCAGTAGTATGTCAGTATATCTGTCATAAAGTTACCTGATCCTGGAGGTGGCTGATTTTGGACTGCCACCACAAAAGGCCAGCCAAAAGGGCAACAAGGATGATTTCACAAATCTTGAGAGTGTCAAAAGCTTGATGTTTTCTTTCTTTGAGGCCTCTTTGAAGAAGTACTATAAATTGTTGGGCCCAAGTTGTAGGCCATTCATCCCCTAATTTGTAGGGATCATTACTACCCTCCAAAAACTGTTCATTTTCCTGCACTTCTTCTTGTTCTTCTATCTCTGATTTCACTTTGTTTGCTAACTTGGCTTTGTAGGCTACTACTAGTTTCTGCTTTACTACTACTTGATCTTCCGATTCATCTGGCCCAACTCCTGAAAATCGAGATCATAGACGGTTTAATAACATCGTAACCCAAACCACCCTACACGTCAGGAACATATGTATCTACAAGAATGGTGTAACACTTGCTATATCACGTTAAGACTAGGGACCCTGAACAATAGGTCTCGGATTAGCCTGTATATATTGTAATGCAACTAAGTAGGTTAATAACATAGTAGCTCTAACAACCACTCTATACGTCAGGGGCAGATCTATCTACAAGGATGGTGTAACACTAGCTATATCATCGTTAAGACTAGTGGTTCAGACTAGGTAACCTGAACAATAGGTCTCAGATTAGCCCCCGTATAGTGTAATGTGACTAAGTGGGCGTTTCTATCTACAAGAATGATGTAATACTTGCTATATCATGGTTAAGACTAGTGTTTCAGACTATTTACCCTGTATAATAGGTCATGGGTTAGAATCCCTCCCTGTACAATGTAATGCGACTAAGTTGACGTTTTGTTGAGCAGAGAAATAAGTTAGGGAAAGTGAAGGACATACCATTGGCAAGGTCAAGGAGGAAATCAGCAGGATTCATAGCAACAGAAGGAGCATACCCAACACTATCAAAATAGTCCATAACATTTGGGCCACTTCCAAAATACAAAGCATTACCCTCAGACAACAACATCACCTTATGAAACATGTAAAACAGCCTACTTGAAGGCTGGTGAATGGTCATCACAATAGTCCTACCCCCGGCTGCCAACTCGGACAACGTCGACACAATCCTTTGAGCCGTGGTCGAGTCCAACCCAGACGTGGGCTCGTCTAAAAACAACAAACTCGGGTTAATCAACATTTCTTGACCGACGCTGACCCTTTTCCTTTCACCACCCGAAACCCCTCTCAAATGTGTGCCTCCAACTATGCTGTTTTTACACCTAGCCAAGCCCAATTGGAGAATTACGTTTTCGGCTTGGTTGATTTTCTCTTGTTTTGTCATAGTGTTAGGTAACCTTAACAATGCAGTGTACACTAGGGTTTCGGTCACGGTCAAGTGTGCATATAGGACATCGTCTTGTGTTACAAACCCGGTGTTTCGCTTTGTTTGGTTTGAAAACGGTTTTCCGTTGTAGGTTATACTTCCTTTGAGGCTTCCGCCTAAACGGCCCCCCAAGGCCGTAAGCAGGGTTGTCTTACCGCTCCCTGAAGGGCCGAGCATTGCTAGCATTTCACCCGGCCGAACCACTCCCGACACACCATTGAGAATTAGGCGTTCAAGGGGTTCGGATTTTGATGAATTGGACTTTTCCTTGAAGACTATTGCTCCTCTTACTTTGGGTAGCTTCACTTTGTAAACCACATCTTTGAACTGCAAAATGTGATACTTAGTCATAGGTTAAGTTTAATCAAATGTAATTAACTCGAACTCTAATAACGTTATGAATCATGAAACACCTTAGCCTACTCGATTAGGCTCGTTAGATCTGCATATTTTGATAACTAACTAATCTAAAACTGTCACTTTTTATCATAAATTACAAATTTTTACTGTTGTCGTATGGTACAACGGTTGTAGTCCGCATGTTACATCTTGATGCAAAACTTTGACATTAATTAAAGCAATGGCCTAAAGCATAGAGACAAAAGCCTTTACTTTGAAGGATTAGTAATCATTGATCTCAAAAATATGGGTAATTAGTACTAGTAATAATGAGAATTAGTAGGCTAGAATCTAATTCTAATGAAGGTGTTCCAAATTTATGTGGATGGTTCTTATAATTCTACCACATACCACATGTGTCGTTGCAAATCTAGTAAACAAGTGCCTTTAAGTTTCCTGGTATTCCACTACATATGCCATCATTTTATTTTTCTTAATATAATATCCGTCTTTATTTACCTTTTGTTCTATAAAAAACCCTCGTAATAAATATAACTCTAACGACTATATTTAAGAAACGAAAGAAAATGAAAAAAAAATCTCAAAAAATGCATTAATAACACAAATATATATGAACTACGGAGTATCATATACCGTCTTTATTTACCAAGTTAATGTTGAATCTAAACTCTAAAGGATATTAAATGATTAAGTTTATACTCCGTACAATCTAACTTGAGGATTTTATTTAACATTACTCTAGTTTTATTCATACAATTTGTTTTTAATCTATTACGGAATAAATGCATATATATTTCGATAAATATATGCATTTTAAAGTTGAACTTACGTGTTCTTTAAATATAATAAGGAGATTGATAAATACAAACCTTAGGATTGTATTTAAAAGATCAAAAGTGACATTAAATTGTTAATATATGTACCAATTGCATCCATGGATGTGTAATCTAATCTTTAATTTCTAAGTTTATACCACAACTGAAAGGTTTTTAATGCTTAAATACAAACCTGTGGCCTGTATTTAACATTACCGATATAATTATTAAATGTCATACCTATGACGGTATGAGACATGCTAGGTTAGACGTATAGTACATCATACTATTACACATACTCGACATGCAATGTTTACAATCTACTCTTTAGACAAGACATCATCGATAGATAGATAGATCTTCATTCTTTTGTTAGGTAACGTCAATCAAGAATATGTAGCGAGGAAAATGATTACGTGATTCACACTTTATATCAATCAGTGACGGACCTAAAATTTTACTCGTAAAAAATTAATCAAAATAGGGTATGAAGAAAAGGAAAATTAATTTAAATAGAATCTACTTATATACAAATAAGTCATGCATTAAACCAAAAATCCAAAAATGCGTCTCAGATTTGAATCTCCTTTACCACTCTATATTGTACTCAATGCGACTAAGTATGCATTTCGTTAAATTAAACAAAAAAGTCGTGCATTATTCTACAACACATTTTATGCATAATAAAAAGGAAAAGGATCAAATATGCTCAAAATCTAATGGGAATATTTTTGTTTCTATAAATCGTAGTGAAATTATAATATTCTGTGCCAATAAAAGATCAAAGAACAATACAATAAATGTAAATTGCATGTTTAGTCGTTCAACGAGGTTTGACACCCAAGCAATATGAAAGCAAATCAACGGTTCATAAAATTATATTCCACCATATTTTTTGAGCGAACACCATTTATTCACTTTTAATTTACGAGTTACTTTTTATTTTCCGAAATGAAACGTGTCGTTCCTTCATTCGATCTTTTTATTACACTTTTCTTGAGTACGAGTATTTTTTTAAGACTTACGTGAATAGTCTATTATAATGTGACGGAATACGTTTTCATTGAAAAAAAAATCTCGTATACAACAACATGCATGCATGTTATTCACTCTTAACTGCTCCGTATTTCATTTAATCGTATATTTATATATATTTCATTATATGGAGTATCAATATAAACACGGTATATATATCACATCGTAAATTACTCCATAAACGAAATTCAATGTTAAATACATGACTTTGTTCATTACGTAGTACTCCGTATATCTCTTTATGCCTAAAAAAATTATTAAAAAAATATCTTTTTGGTATTGTCGTCATATACATGCAATTTATACCTACAATTAAATAAATAAATATCGATTCATAGAAAAGTATGACATGCATGCGTATTATTTTTTTCTAAGCATGAAAAACCCAAATACTAAGAAAAATCAAAGTGACAAAATATTTTTTTAATCATTTACCTCAATAAAAACTCTAAGATATGGTAGTTATATATAGTAAATCAAGTAAATTAATTTAATTTGTCACCTAGAATATTGTTGTATGTATACACGTAAATTTGTATAGAATATCTTGAATAAAACTCGTACTCCTTCTGTTCAAATCCAAAAAGTATAATATAATCTCGTAATTAGGAAAATTAAATATATATACAAATACGTCAAAGATACTTTTTTTCGTATACATGGCATAATTCTTATACGTACCAAGAGTGTATGAATATAATATGAACATATTGTTCATACGGAGTATAAATTATTATGTTATTACGATGAATATTTTAATCAAATGTAATAAGATCGAGAACATACATTCAATTTAACGGGACGTCTTGCCCGTTTGAAAATCGGATGTCCATTGGATTCCGGCACGTTATTACCCTGAGCTTCGACGTCGTCTCCGTTCATCTTTATTTACTCCGATCGTCTTCAAATACTCGAAAATCTAAACAAAAAATATACTCGACAATTAGTAACGAGGTTTATAAAAGAATTACAGTAAGTATGGTTTAATGAAGTGTGTTTGTGTGTGAATTTGATTTGATTTGATCTGTGTGTTGATTAAGAGAGAATTTTACCACAAATTTCTCTAATTCTGGTACATTATATTACTACAACTTCGATTGTGAATGTAGATGTGATTATTTATAGTACTAATATTAGACAGGTAGTGTTATGAATACTCTTTAGGTAATGTTGTCTGGTACAAGTGATCGAGATGGACAGAGTATTAAACTATTAATATAGATACCAGACACGGAATCTAATTAAGTAGGTTTAATTAGGTCGTGTTTATTTGAACTACTCCCTCTGTTTCTTTGATATCTTCCATATTTCCTTTTTCAATCATTTCTTTGATTTTTTCTACTTTCGTTTTTTCTATCACACTTCTTTCTTACCTAGTGGCCCACTTACTCTACTCCCTCTCTATTTTACTTATTTTGTTGTTTTTCTTAAGAAATGGGTCACTTTTAAGGTGGAAGAAATCATAGAAACGGGGGGTATTTTTTTTGAATTTAATTCAATTCGGTTTAGTTTAAAAGATTCATTTTGTCTGAACGTATTATTTGAATATTTCGACTTAATTCAGTTCAGTTTGGTTTAATTTTTTTTTAAAAAAAAGGACTAGGAATTAGGAGTATGTTGACACTTGTAGTTACACTTGTATGTTGTTTGTTTCTTGATTCGTTGGTCTTAGATCGAGGAATTTATGGATAGTTGATGGACTGAATGAATTGAATTTGAATTTCAACATTTATTGATTAATTAGGGTTTCACAAAGTATTTAAAAAGTGACCTCTCGTGTGATATTTTGGGAGTTGGTGGTTATTCAATTTTCATTTTCTTTGTTACCTTTAATACTCGTACAGTATTAATTAGTGTAAGACGGTTTCGGGAGACTTGTTCGTAATGTTTATTGTAGAGAGATTTTGTCACTAAGATATACGAGTAAGTTAATCGGTCATTGCTTACTTCTAACAATGATTATAAAAGGCAAACTAATACATAAACACTTTCGCTTCTCGTCGCCCGTAATTTTACTTAGCGTCGTCCGTATTTTACCCAATATACCCATTTTACCCTTACCTTGTTTACCTCTTTTTACCCACATTCTTTTAACTCATCCAAATAAAATTACATTCCAACATTCAACTCATCAACCTCCATCATATTTCAATGGCAATTGAAATATAATTAAATCGTTTATGCTCAATCCGGTTCCAATTAATTCAATCTTGACATACTAATTTCGAGTTCAAGGTAACTGAAATACATGTTATTAAGGAGATCGTTTGAAGTAAAAACTTAGATTCAAGATTTGTTATTAGTAAACAAACAACATCATCCGAATCGCTAAACTAAAATATTAGTAACTTACCTGGTTCAGTCATAGCTGTTCTATGACTGTCCCCAGGCCGAGACATAGAAGTTCTAAGACTCAACCTGGGCTCAGTCTTAGATGTTCTAAGACTGTCCCCTAGCCGAAACATATAAATTCTAACACTTAACCCGGTCTCGTAATTTCGGTAGTTATTCCGGGTACGTGCTTTTACGATTAATACCTGGGCCGAATTCTTTTGTCACGTCTAATACGAAAAATAATGCAAATCATAATTGGGTTCACAATGACAAAAATAACGAGACTAACCTCGATAACGTCGTCGTCCGAATTATTTTCGTTATAGGGCAAATTCAAATCAAAAGGAAAACTATTTTCCGCGTTCGACATGTCCGGGTTAATCGACGAATAATCAAAAATTCAAAATATAAGTGTTTTATTAATTCGACGGTAAATTGTTGTTGTTGTCCAAGCTGTAATTAGAATGATGTTGATAAATATTAGGGTAAATTAGGTTAATAAGTAGTTGAGTTAAATTAGGTTAGTAAATTTAAAGAAGGGCAAATTAGTAATTTACTCAAATTATGGACGACACTAAGTAAATAGACGAACGACGTTAAATAGCCCCTATAACCTTTAATTCCATAATTACCCCTAACAACCATGGTCCTATCAATTTATAAAAGAGTAGGTACCGATTTTCTGAAAAGTCGTCTCTCACACAATTATCATTGAAAAAAGAATACTCATAATTAATAACAGTACATTACTAAAATAACACCTCTCTAAAGTTTTTTGTGTTTATCGACTATGGTGACCCTATTTACTCGTAGATTCTTGATCATATAAATGGGTTGACGGTAGACGACGCTAATGCATGTTTCTGAGAGCAATTACAATCGTGTTTTTTTTCTTGGGTTTGTGATCAAAAACTCTATATTATAGAATTCTTCTGTTGTGTGTTACATTGAATTTGTAAAAATAAGAATTTGGTTCTTATTTAAGAACCGAGTTCTTGCATTTTTCAAGGAAAATAAAATAATTCGATTGGAGAACAAATAAAAATAGGTCTCATTTAAGAACAAAATAACCGGTTCTTCCATTGTAATTAAAAGTTCTTAAACATGGAAATTGTCAATATATTACGTAGAAATAGAAGAACTTATTTTTGAGTTCTTCTGTTTCAATTATTTTGAATTACTCCATTATCTATATAAAAATATAAAAAGTCATTCCAAAATGTCACCTTTTACAAGGTATTGACAAGTGGCACTACTAAAATGTTTAGCTCATCAATATGTAGTTCATGTGCTTTTATTAGTTGTAATTAATACAATACAAAGTAATTACATATTACTAGCATTTTCTACATTTTTACAAAGAATTTTTTATATGAGTTTTGCTAATAATTTTGATTAGACAACTTTAATATCATACCATTTTAACAATTGAGATATCTTATTAATAAAATTCTTACAGGATAATTGGTTATTACAAATTATGTATCAATTTTTGGTATACATTTTTTTTGCAGACGTTGTAAAATCATTTTATAGATGAGAAAAAATATGAGTGAAATCATAAACTTCCTATAAGGAATTACGGAGTAAATTTTGGGTATTATTATTTTTAGATTTAGATTTAAGAATTATAATACTAAGGATTGCATAATTAGTATTTTCCCATAAAACTAAGGTTTTGCAAATTAAAAGTACTATGAATAAGTACACTAAAAAATTATGTTAATTAACGCGATTATTCATCTAATATTCGCAAATTTATAAAGGTAATATAGTTTTAGGTTATGATAGTAGAATTACAAATATACAATTTTTATATAGATTTGGGTAGCGTAAGTTGTCATGATATGTTACTACATACTCCCTCCGTTTTTTATTTATTGCCCAGTTTCAATAAAATATACCTCATTTATACTATCCAATCATTTATTTCAGTATCCATTTATTTAATTTTTAAATTAATATTTTTATTATTGGGACCCGCTCGCATCATTCTCCACAATATTTTCACCTAGAATGGTTTTTGCATATTCTTCTCCAAGAATAAGTCATTCTTATATGGAAGATCAATTTTCATATTCTTCTCCCAAGAATAAGTCATTCTTAGATGGAAGATCAATTTTCATTCATTCTCCTCTAAGAATGGAGAAAGAATGATGGATATAGGTGCTCTCACATATATTCATGAAATGGGGCAGTAAATAAAAACCGGAGGGAATAATTTATATCTAACTTACTTTTACACCATCTTAATCTTTGTCAAATAAAACAATAAAATGTTGTTTGATTATTGTTCTTAGCTAGAAAAATAGATGAATCATAATTTATTACTCCATTATATAATTATATGTCGATGTAGATAACATGACGTCACGAGACTACAATGTTATCAATACTCTCTTCCATTCGATTTCATACGTTTATAGCTGTATACGTTGAGATTATATTGGTATATGAATTTGGAAGTATTACGATTAATATTCACATAAATAATGTAATAAGTTTATTCAGAACAAAGCACATGAATTACAGTTCGTTCATGCACATAAGTTTTTGCATCCGAGCTTACGAGTGCATACAACACGGCGACAATTTTATTTAAGGTTAAGTTTGCACAATTTACTTGAAACGCACCCGTGATTTTCACGGGTAACGAAACTAGTTATTATTGCAAAGTAAGTCGTATGATAGAAATGAAGGTGGAGTTCCAAAAAGCTAATTAAATGTGATTCTCGTATTATGAACTACCTTTATTTATTTTGTTGACTACTGTATTATATATGCATGGAAGAATTCCATTGCTTTTTATTTTTCTTCTTCTTTTTTATTGATTGAATTATGTTTCTCAATCACAGCCAGGGAAAAAATGGTGGAATAATAATAATAATAATAATAATAATAATAATAATAATAATAATAATAATAATAAAGATGTTTTATTAGTCAAATAATAATGTTATGTGCTACTACTATCAATCACTCAATTTGTTGCCTTATGTAATATTCTCATGCATGCATCCTTTTTTAAATCTATTTTATTCATATTAACCGACTCCAAATCTTTCTAAAATTAAAGTTCATTCCAATATTAATGTTTTTGTACCCGTGTGTGATTACCGTTCCCTAACCATTGTTTGAAGAAATAAAGATAACTACTGAATAATACAATATCTCCGGAAGAAAGTAAATCATTATCGAAGATGGTTTATAGCCTATAGTGGTTAAAATTAGGTAAGTCTGAAACTCTTCATTCCCCTATATTGTAATGCGACTAAATAAATACGTTGTAATACCCTCCCTCAAGCTCAAAGTCGGATGAAATCTATTTTCATACGAGTGCATGTTTGTTCGAAGAGTTTATAACGAAAATATCCTATTTCATTTATTACTTATATATTTACGGTTTTTCTAACGTGTGCCCGGTAAACACACGTTAATAAGCTAACTAGTATAGCACCCTCGTAAATACGCGGTAAATTTAGTTTGTTATTTTTAATAGATGAAATATCTATAATTACTAATTGAACGGTTTTTGAGATATGAGGTTTATGTAGGTGGTCACAATTATATTTTTATTATATATTATTCAAAATAAGTTCGAGTTTGAAATATACTCCGTATTATTTTAATGACTATTTTTAATAAAGAGTATCACGTATTGCTAAGGGTAAGAGTCGATCATTCGGAGAAAGTATTTTTAGAAGGTCGTATATTTATAAAGTTGGATATCGAACAAAGTTGTGATGACCATCGTTTCTTCAATCGAGAAGTTTTGAGTGAAGAACACATTTATTTTTCATTGGGCCGTGTATAAGATTTACATTTCACATGATCCCACATGAGCTATATGAGATTTACATTTTTTTTTTTTTTTTTTCATTGTTTAGATGGTCCATGATTTAAGTGGTCCGTTATATAGTAAGAATAGTATTAGGCGGGAAAATGGATGAAGGAGAGAGCTACACGTCATAATTTTTCTAGTTTCCTCTATCGTTTTAGTATAGTGGGGGATTATAGCAAGGTTAACATGGATATTATCATTATAAATTGAAATATTAAGTTTTGTTTATCATACTTAGACAATATTCGTATTAACGTTGTTTAAATTAACTTATTAACATGTATCCATTGCGCCACCCACTAAACCCACATCAAAAAAAGCGATTTATTTATTATATGTATGTTATATATACTCCGTATATATACTACATGTGTACATGAAATAATGAGGTCGTAATATTGTTAGCGGTGTTGCTTAGGAAAGGAGCAGAGAGTAGTAAAGGCTATTACATGTGGACGTTGATGGAGAGGCCAGGGTTATTAGACTTTAGACTAACTTAACTTACACCAAACTAACGGTTCGGCTTGACCTCCTCATCCGGAGTTATAGATATTTTTGGGATAAAATTGTCTCCCTTTTAAAGTCGATTCTGTTTTCAATGGTTTGTTGACCGAGTGAGAGAAATACTCCTACGTGACTGACACTAAATCTCTTTTTTTGTTAAAAAAAAAAAATCCAGTCAACTTCAATTTAGTTCAGTTTAGTTCACTCTAGTTTTGTCCCAGTATTTCAACCTATTCCATTTAAGTTTTAATTTAGCTTACTTCAGTTTAACTTACTTCAAGGAAAAAAAAAAAAGGTAATGGGCCTTTTTGTTGAAAATAAATAAGATTGAGAGTTTTTTTTGTCAAAAGGCACCTAACATTTATGCCTTTTGTAAAAAAGGCACCTAAAGTTATTTTTTTTTGCCCAAAAGCACCTTAAATTTACATTTCTTTGTTAAAAGACACCAAATGTCAACTTCCGTAAAAAAACCGTCAATATTGACGGTTTCCATCCTTTAATCTTCTTCCATCCACCCTTAATCAACCTTCATTCCTTAATCAAACTCAACCAACCCTTCATTCCTTAAATTTACATTTCTTTGTTAAAAGACACCAAATGTCAACTTCCGTAAAAAAACCGTCAATATTGACGGTTTCCATCCTTTAATCTTCTTCCATCCACCCTTAATCAACCTTCATTCCTTAATCAAACTCAACCAACCCTTTTTTCTTTAATTCAACCATCTTCCCTTAATCAAAACCCAATCAATCTTTTTCCTTAATTCAATCTTCATTCCTAGCTACTCTTTATTTGCATACATCTCAATTAACAATCCACATTACTTAAGTAAAAACCATCAAGCTTTCGCTCAATCGGTAAATTTTTAATTATAACTCTTCATTCTAAGAACAAATTCAATTTTTGAATTCAATTTCCATTTTTATGTTATTTACCCTTAATTTCAAGTATAATTTTAGGGTATGTGTATGTGTATGTGTTAGAGTTTATTAGATAAATTTTTGAGTTAATACTGAATTGAATGAAGTTTCTGTTGTAAGAAATCAAGAATACTAATTTTTGTGTTTAAATTTGTGAGTTTGAGTAATCATCTGTTATTCATTTTTTGTATTTGTCAATTCATTTTTTGTTTAGTAATCATTTGCATTTCATTCTTTATGTGTATCATATAAGACGAATACTTAAAGATGACATGTTAATTGAGAATATGCAAAAGTGAAAAAAAAAAACGTGGTTCAATTAAGGAAAGAGTAAAGGGGGTTTTGAATGGAAATTAAGTTTTTTTTGGGAGGAAAAATTGATTATTGCGGAAAATAAAGAGAATGGAAAAGAAGATAATAAGGTAATGCAAAGAAAGAAGGAAGGAAGATGTTGATTGAGTTTGGTTAAGGGATGAGTGTTATTAAGGGTTGATGGAAGAAGATTAGGATGGAAACCGTCGATATTGACGGTTTTTTTGACGGAAGTTGGTGTTTGGTGCCTTTTAACAAAGAAATGTAAATTTAAGGTGCTTTTGGGCAAAAAAAACTTTAGGTGTCTTTTTTACAAAAGGCCTAAATGTTAGGGATCTTTTGGCAAAAAACTCTAAGATTAAATTAGAAATTTTTCCCTTCAAAGATACGTTTATTAAAATTTACTCCCTTATACATTTTTTTTTTATATTTTACACCAAAAAGATGCAAAACTTCAAATTTACTTGCAAATCACTATTCCGACGAGTTAATCCGGTGAGTTTGAATTATTTTGCTTGTTTTCTATTTTTTATATCGAAACTGCCACTTTCTTCTTCCTACCCTTCTTTCCCCTTCCCTTGTGCTCTCATTTAGTCTGCAGACTTGTAAAAAAAAAAGTCCCCACAATTGATTGATGAATGGATGCTCGAGTTTCGGGTTTGGTGATTTTCGATTTGGGAATTTAGGGTTCTCATGGAATTGGGATTAAAAGAGTTGGGAAAGTCGAAATGAGGATGAGGTGAGGTGGGGTGGGGGAAGGGCGTACTATTAATGAAGGGCATTTCGGTCAGTAAAATCATAAACTCATCGAAGTAGTGATTTATAAGTAAATTTTGAAATTTTACATCTTTTATTAAAAAAAAAAAAATCTTAAGAAAGTAAATTTTAATAAACACATATTTGAAGGGAATAATTTCTAATTTACTCAATGAATAAAGTGTCGAACCACATAGAGCCCAACCCAATGGTAGGAACCCAACTTAATGTGAAAATAAATTTTGGGCTTTGGATCCTTAAATATTTCGAGCTTGTTTCTAACTAGTAGCTTGAATAGACCCATTATTAAAGGCCCTTCAGATTTTCATGTTCTTATTCAATTAACCGTCATCAACTCTTCATTATGATTGAGGCATTCGTCATTTTATTTTAACGGATCAAATATTTCCTATTTATGTAAAAAAAAAAAAAATGTGCTTTGTACGGAGTAGTATTTTGTATTTTTTTTATGCAAACAAGTCGTATTTTACCGGTTATAAGTTTGTGACTGATAATTCCGTTACAAACGTGAAATTTGTGTAGAACTATAGCTTTCCATTGAATAGTGAATTATCAGATGATTAGATTAGATTAGATTAGATATTCAGACCCCTCACCTTACGTACTTAGCAACAATAATAAGTAATCCAATTATCTAAAACACACAATTATTCACCCCATCATTTTCCTTAACCATCCTTTTTTTTCTCCCTCTTGTTATCATGTCAATCTCAATCTCTTCTGTAATCCACTCATTAATACCATCAATTTAGTGTTTTTTTAATCAAGGGGTCGACTTATTAACAAAATGGACTTTCACGATTTATTTTCCAAAATTTATAAAACGTAGTTGTAATTCTGTAAACACCTTCAAAATCTATTAACCAACGTCCTTGAGCTGTGAATTCACGCTAGGTCATTCCGCGTAAAATCATTTTAGGTTTGAGGTTACGTTATATTAATGTTGTGACCCATAGGAAAAAAAGAGTACGAGTAACTTTAATTATCGAAGAGTAATCAATGATTTGTGTTCTATAATTTGTCAACCCGTCTTTAATTATCTTTATGACCTGTGACCCGAACCCGAATGACTCAAATAAACGGGCATTGCCAGCTCATCCATAACCATAACCAACTACTGAATAAAGCATATCTTACACATAGAGAATGGTGTGGTGTGTCGGCATTAATTGGTAAAAATACAAATAATTAACAAAAAAAAAAAAAAAAGTGGGTCCAATAAATTGGCTGAAAAATCCACACCAAAATAAATAAAAATAAATAAATACGAGTAAATAATACTCCGTACAAAGTACTCCGTAGTAACTACGGAATAGTAATTCTCTCTTAGTTCTATTCTACTTGTATAAAACATAAAGATTTGGAGACGATTTTTCATTCATTTATTGACCAATCATATTTTTTTTACCTATATAATGAACTTATTTTTATGAAAATGTTTTTTTTTCTTCAAAATTGTAGATTGTCACTATTTCCATCCATATGCATTCAGAAGCTCTTCTATAAGGCCGTTATGTATTACTGTACTCCGTATACGACAAGTCCAAATTAAGAGAAGTCCAACTTAAAATTAGAGGTTTTCAATTTACGAAATACGAAGTACTAAATGAGAGATTATTCAACTACGCTCTCTCATTCATTCAATGCTTTATCTAGGGATTTCACAACTTTTAAGAAAAGTGTAAAAATAAGGGTATTATTGGTAAATTAAATGGTTTTATGAGTCCACCAAATTTAAAGTAAGGAAAAAGTTGTGGTATTTTGTGTAAATAGAGGAAAGATATGAGGGTTAAATGGTAAAGTCTTTTGCCACAAGAAGAATGTAAAGAATTGATTAGATTGTACATTTATAGTAAGTGTAAATAATTGAATGAATGAGAGGGAGTAATTGCATCACACATTTATTTAACGGACCTAATTCAGTACTCTGTAGTTTTATAATGTATGATCGTCTCTTAAATAGATCTACTCAAATACTTGTCCGGATACCGTAACACTTCAATCAACTCAACCTCATATGATTTTTTTTTTACCATCTAACCTATTTACCTCGTCTTCAAATTTAAATCAGATATACCGTCTTTTCATGGAAAAAAGTGATTATTGAAACAAAACAAAGATCACTCTTTAATTTTTTTTTCACCACTTGACTTGATACACTTGATCCATGTGCTATGATTCATCACTTCTAGCTGCCCATTACTAGTACTACTGCTACTACTACTCCCCCTATTAATTTATTTTTCTCCCAATCCAATTATTCCTTTATTGCCAATTATTATTCACTCACACACACACACACACACAAAACTTCCCATTTCCAGTTTTATTCTCCCTCTCATTTAATGCTCCCTGCAAATTTTTGTTATTAACATGAATTTGTCACATCTTTTGATTTGAGCTCTGTTTTTTCATTTTTATTTTGTTGGTTTTGTCTCAAATGGAGGTTCATGCCCAACTTGATTATGTTCTTTTTCACCTTACACCAACTCGAACGAGGTAATTTTTGTATGAGACGGTTTTATTCACGATTTACTGTTGTTGATAAGTTTACGTGAGTCGGTCTCATATCAGCATCGTTTTGTGTACTTTCATGCTTCGACATTAAAAGAGTCGATTTTTGGATGACCCATGTACCCAAAAATGTGTTAAATTAGGAAAGAATTAAGGGTTGATGAAAATATGAAATAATTTGATTAAAGTGTGATTAGGGTATAATCCCATGATTAATATTCACTGATTAATCCAATTTGGGTGATTTACTGCATAACTTAAGAGTATAATTAGTAATTCCATGATTAATTGATTGAATTTGGGTGTTTTTCTGCTTAACTTTTGGCTAATTCATGTTTCATGTTGTTCAATTTTGATATGTGATTAGAGTATAATCCCATGATTAATTCACTGATTGATCCAATTTTGGGTGTTTTACTGCATGATTTAGGCTAGTTCTTGTTTCAAGTTACTTCTCTGTCTTGATCATTTGTTATCCTGTTAGATTATTCGTGGGGAATATTTTAATCAAATGACAACAAATGATAGAGACGAAAAGAGTATTTAATTTTCGCATGATTTAGGGGCTAATTCATGGGTTAATGTTGTTGAATATTGATATGATTATAGATGTGATCTGGTAATTTTCGCCGGAAAATTGAATGAGAAGTTAGCATATGGATTGTTAGAGCCATTCATTGCACATTTGCAATCAGCTAAAGATCAGATTTCCAAAGGAGGTTATTCAGTCACTCTCCGGCCGCCTTCGCCTTCCAATTCTCACTGGTTCACTAAAGCCACCCTCCAAAGGTCTTAAAGACGACACTTTAATCGTATTTTTAGCAAATTTTTATTTATTTTTTAATATTTTGTTGTGGTTGAAATTATATGTTTAATCAAAGTTTTGAAATTTTGTGTGTGATTTGGATTTTGGTGTATGAAATTGGGAATTTTGTGGATTATTAGGTTTGTGAGGTTTGTAAGTACACCGGAAGTGTTGGAGCGGATTGTGACGATTGAGAAAGAGATTTCGCAGTTAGAGAATTCGATCAAGTCGTTCCAAACTTCGAATGCTGATGTTGAAACTGAAGGTACTATTATATCTGTGACTTTGATTGGATTATCGGTAAATTGAGTGCAATTTGGTTTATCTTATGTCGATTACTCGCTTAGTGTTAATTAATTTGAATTTTTTTAAGGTTTTTTTAAGCGATAATGATTGTTCTTAAAGCCTTAATTGAAGGAGGGGCAAGATTTTGCAATCATGATTATGTGAATTCTACTTTAATGGAGAGTTGTGGGGTTCTTTTCGTTTTATTGATTTCTTCTTCTTTGAGCATAGTATCATTCATTTAACAGAATATTTGGGCTTTTGATTTGAAGAACTTTAATCGATTTGAGATTTTTACGAGATGAGAGCATTGGAGTTTTATGGACATGCTTCATGTTTTTAACTAGATAATCATTTACCGATTTGGTAATTACAGGAAATGGTGATGGCGGATATTCAAAACCCTCGGAGGCTTCCAATAAGGTAGGAAACTAAAAATTACTCCCTACATGCGAATATGCGATCATAAGCGACTTGAGTTTCAAACCAAAGTTAACGGTTTTGTGTCGTAATGGTATCGCAGTCATATGAAAGCGGTGATCTTGCACAGGAAGAAGGTTCCAAGTAAGCAAAATCCTGTCTCATTATTCGAGACTTGATAAATTCAATGAATCGATGTATTTGGACTAATTGCTTTTACTTCTTCTTACTTGATAGGGCTCGCCTTCATCGTGTTGTGGAAACCCGTAAAATAGTTCTTCAGAAAGAGCAGGCAATGGTATATGCTCGTGCTTTGGCAGCCGGGTTTGAAATGGATAATCTGAATGACCTTATCTTGTTTTCCGATGCTTTTGGAGCTTCCCGTTTAAGGTAATTTATGACCTCACAGTTTTCGATAACTTGAGTTTTCCACTTCTAATCGGTAAATCCTAGCTTTTGTTGGGTGTTCACGTCTGTCTGTCTGTGCTGTTGGTTACGTACAGAGAAGCATGCATAAATTTTAGGGATTTATGCCAGAAGAAGAACGAAGATAGATTTTGGGTCGATGAGATTGCAGCAATGCAGGCGATAATGCAACCAGATTTGTCCTTCATGGGTTCGTCTGGAATTATCCTTGCAGGCGAAGATAACGATCCTCTGGCTGCTGGGAAGCAGACTGGTAGCACTGACGTCTCATTGTCCGACTCCTTAACTAGTCATGGCAGTTCAGATGCAACTCAAGGTGCATACTGAATTTGAATTTAAATTGCTCTTGTTTGTTAAATACCGTCTTCTCGAAATTTAACACCAAGTCGTGATGCATTGCAGAAAGCGGCATTGCAGCGCCTCAGACTCCAGGGCAAATGCAAAATCAATGGGCAAACCAATTCTCTCAGTACATGAGGAACTTTCAAGGTCCCATGTATCAGCAGATGCCCCCTTATCAAGGATACGGCTTCCCAGGAATGCCGGGCCCTAATTATCATCCTGCAAATATGCCTTGGCCTTCTGATGTTAACGGTTCTGCAGACCGTGATTCTTATGACCGGAAATCATCATCGTCTAAGAAGAAGAAGAAGAAGAGCAAGGCGGCAAAGGCTCGTGGATCGGAGAATGAGGAACTTGATGGAAGCTCTGACCCTAGTGAGTCAGGCTCTGAGACCGTATCTTCCTCTGACCGGTCTCACAGGAAAAAGAGTGCAAAGAAATCATCGAGAAAAGTTGTTATTCGTAACATAAACTACATAAGTTCCAAAAGAGATGCTGATAAGAATAGTGATTCGGAAACAGATTCATCTGACGAGGAAGATTATTTGGATGGCGATTCTCTCAAACATCAGCTGGAAGACGCAGTCGAGACTTTTGAAAAACATAAAAAATCATCCTCTCGCGGCCATAAAAAACGTAACGGATCCAAGCACGATAAATCCGTTAAGGAGTCAGCTGAAGCTGATGGAAATAAAGGGAACGAGGGTTGGGGTGCGTTCCAACAGTTACTGTTGAAAGAGGACTCGGATTCCAATGTCCCTGAGGCTAAACCAGTTCCAGTTGAAGAGGAACCTCTTGCAATAAAAAGATCCGAGGAACAAAATCCATCAGTTCCTACGGACGCTTTTCTAGTGGCTGAAAAGAGTACAGGATCGTATTACAGTACAGATAAAATCTCGGATGACAGCTTTGAACGCAGCGAGAGCTATAACCCTGTAATAAGAAGGGGCGATACTTCTGACGAATTCTTGTTTTCGGAAAGAACTGAAGAACCTAAGAATCCTCCACGTGTTTCACTGTCTGATGACGTTGTCCGCTCTTCTGTTGTCAAAAGTCATGCAAGTGATGATTGGTTTGTCAGTAAAGGATCGGATGAAGCAGCAAATCAAGGGCAAGACAGTCGGTTAGGGTTCATCGATGGCGATTATGTGGCATCTTCGACTGATCGGCCTGAACAGAGAAACAAAGACGTTGTCGTCGATGATTCTCTCATGATTCAAGGACGATTAGACTACGACCACTCTGAAGTTCAGAGAAGCACTGATATCGAAAATAACTACGAACGTGCTCATATCATTGAGGAAACCGAGGTTGTCCCACAGAAAACCCCTGAGACTCGTGGGGGTTTCTATGAACCGGATGAGCTTTATATGGTCCTCGACAGAGATACAGTCGCTGAACAGACGGTCCCGTCTTGGACACCTGAGATTGATTTTGAGAGTAACGTGTTGGTGAACGCTTCTAGTAAAGGATCCGATGTAGATGCTTCAAATGACTTGCCTTCCGACCCTAAGCTTAACCCCGACAACAAAAATAAAAAGATTGGAGCTGCCGCCACCAAAGCTCCTGGTAGAGACCCACGTTCACGACTCACCAGTGGGCCCGCGAGGGGGGGTAGAACAACGTCAGGCCCTCCGAGGTCTACTTTTGGAAGCAAATCGGCCGCTCCCAAGAGTCAGTTTGAGAAGGTATTGGTCGCACACTCGCACCTAACTTGATTTTTACGATTTTTAGGTCAATCAAGTCATAATTTACCATGTTTTTTTATCGATGTTTTTGTTGTAGGATGAAGAGAGGAAGAAGAGAATGGAACAGTTGCTCGTCCGAAGAGAAAAACGAATAGCTGAAAGGGAGGCTGCAGCTAGTTCCGACAAGTCAAAACTTAAGTCGACAGCTGAAGAATCAAAGAAACCCAAAGCCATTCTCAGGAGTTCCACCATCGAACGACTCGCAGCTGCAAAGACAGTTCCAAAGTCACCAACCGCTCAACCTAAGAGAGAACTCTCCAGGACGAAAAGTTCTACCACGAACAGGTCAATCACAAAAACCACATAAACTCACACAATTCTTCGACTATTTCCTGAACTTGCCATCCTTTGTCGAAGCACACGGTTACACTATTCTGTACATTGTTTGATTTTTTGTTCTTCGTTTCCTTTCATTTTCGGGATGCTGTGGAGTTTGAAGATCCTACAGTTTTTCTGGTGTGGCTCATCCATTGAATGAATGAATGCATGCTTCTGTTTTTGGTTTTCTTGGGTGAATTTTGTTCTTCTTCTGCTGCTGCTGCTGCTGCTGCTAGTACTTATCATTCTTTGTATTTGATTGATTATATAGGATATCTGTTATCTGTATGTCATGTATGTAATTTTGCACCTTCATAAATAAATTTATCATACAAACCCGTCTTAAAATGTGAGACCGTCTCAATACCATATTTTCATCCAAACGGGTTTTCATACCGACTACCTTTTATTATACGGGTTTGTATAAGACGGATATATTCGTTTTAAGAGTGGGGAAGTGACCGACAGATGAAGGAATATGATTAGGTGGGAATAGGCTGTCACACACTTAACTTATGAATTGACAATTATATTGTGTTAGTAGTTGGTAATTGGTAGTATTAGTATGTATCACTGTGTTGGGTTAGATCCGATCTAGTTTTCAAGTTGTCACTTTCATGTGATTCGTTGGTTCATATTCACCGTTTTGTTTATATATATATGGGCTACATGTTTTTCCTTACTACTGACTTCACCGACACTCAACTCAACTCCCTGTCATTTGCCAAAAATATTTAACGTATGCCGGTTGTATCATGTTATCGTATCCTTGATCAATAAAAAAAATAGGATTTAGCGTACTTGTCATGATTAATCGGATATTATCTGTATGAAAGATCAGTAGTTATTGGGTGAGACGGTCTCACACTATGAAACAACCTTTTGTATAAAAGAAAACGCTTATATATCGTGTGAGATCGTTTTAATCTGCAATTCCTGATGAAATAGAGGTATCGCACTTTTATTGACGAGAGTATACGATTTTATGGTTACCTAGCCCTTAATCATAGTTAAACTTTTATAGTTAACGAGCGTGATTGATATTATTATTACGACTTTACTGTATGAATTTTGATTATATGGTTTAATAATAATTAGCGTAATGAATTTTTATGCGTGTCAAAGTTGTCTTTTATCTTAAAAGTTGTTGCCTTTAATATAAAGTAAGTGTAAACTCACAGGATGTTTATGTATGCATCAATGCATGGGAGTATTGGTAGGATGATGTTTACGACGTTCGTATTTAAATTTAGTAAAACTTGATTTTTTGGGATGATAGTATAAGAGACGATATTTCAATTGAGAGACATCTCGCGTACAACATAATGAATAGTCAAATCGAGTTAAATACCAGAAATTATTTACTCTTATCTTTTACTAGTAGGTAAATTAGAAATGTAGTGGCAATACTTTTAGGTAAGATGCCAATTGTCACCTTTTAAGTTAAAAACTCGTATTCTATTCTCTTAGCCTATGATTCTTCCATGCCTTTCCTTGCGAACATATTCTTATACGGATTACTTTTTTCTAGAATTTATTGTCCTTTTTTCACAATCTGTAATTTCGTAGGAAAGACGCATTTCTGAGTAGTTTTACCAAGTACTTCAATTCCTCCGTGATAAGAGTTTTTTTTCAATCAAATTCTAAAATGAGACGATTCTTTAAAACTATTACATTCAAATCACATAGTTCAGAGTTGTGTGATATATACCAAACTATTTTTGACTGATTAAACTTTGACTAGTCATGTGGTCTCATGCTCACAACTTTCAAAACCGACAATTTTTTCCCTTCAATTCATAGTTTCTCATCAGGACAAACCATTTGAAAAAAAAAAAAAACATTTTTTCCTTCACTCATATACAAAGTGACAAAGTTCATGATACCACGTGAATTATCCAAAATAAAATAAAATAATACATCACCAATTTTTTTTTTAAAAACACACTAATTAAAAAAAGAGAGTAGGTGATGATTAAAGATAATCATTAACTGATTACAAATAAAATGAACTTTTACTCGGCTAGTTTCCCTTGTGACGACTTTATTATAACGGATCAAATATTATCCATTAATATGAAAAAGATAACTCAAGTATTTTGTCGTATCTGACCTGTTGTAAGGAAATGACGATAGAACAGGTCTTCTGAGAGACGGTCTCTCATTAACTTGACTGAGAGACTAAGGACAAATGAAAGTAACCGTAGTACCAAACCTAATAGAAGTAGGTACGATTAACATAAAAGAGTATACAAATTTAAAGAGGGTACGCTTCTTATAAAAATAGGTACAAAACAAATTTATCATTTAAGAATACAAATAGAATATAAAGTGGTACTGAAGAGACCGTCCCTCCCAACAATTTGTAACGACGATAACTTCTTGAAATGAATATAATGGTTGAGCTTCTTCTTCTTCACTGTCCTACAGTTAGGCAGTCTAGTCTACTGCAATTAAGTAAAGGTTGTTAACATTCATATGCTTCCATTTCACTTCATCTTCCAATTTCACCTTCCTTTAATACTCTCCTACTCTTCATTACACCCTTTAATTTGCTTCCTTCCTTCCTTCTCCCCCTTTATTCACAAATCTCAGGAATTCAGATCTTGAAATCCGCCATTAATGGCTTCCAAGCTTGTCATTGCCGCCATTTTCATCCTTGATATCATTGCTTTTGGCCTTGCTGTTGCTGCTGAACAAAGACGCCATAAAGTATGCTTCTTTCTTTCTTTTCTTCTTACTACTTTGATATATTAGCTTTCTTATTTGATTTAAATTCATGAGTTTTGTTTGTTCCATAGATTTAATCCGTACTTTTAACCATGGCGAATCAAGAACTAAAATTTTGGTTAGCAAAAGTCGATAATTTTAACCAATTTACTTTAAAGGTCTCGTATTTATGAATTCTTGATACCAAAAGTCGATAATTTTAACCATTTTTTTAAAGTTTGGTTTAATAAGTGTTAAACAAATGACTCAAGATAGGGGAGGAAGTACCAATTTTTTATTTTTATTTTAAAGAAGAACGCAATTAGCTGCATTACGATAATGGGAGGGTATCGAACTTATTGACTCAAGAATTTTCGTGTTAACCACTCGACTAAAACATCTACACGGTTACTAGATCTAGTATGATGCTGATTTGTGCTGGAGAATCTTACAAGTATTATACTCAGTTATTGACAGTAGTATTTTTCTAAGGAAGAGTCTCGAGGACGATTATGATGGTGAAGGGTCGAACCTTAGACCATGAGTACCACCTCGCATAACCTTAGTTGTTGCAGGAGCCTCCATTTGGGGTTAGTCCTAATTTTGTCACAGTAACTTGAAATAATACGATGCAATCCTCTACGCGATTCTCGTTAACCTGATCTCACATTTGGAGGGCGTTCTTGAGGCAGTGGGGTAATGTGGTTGATTAATTGTGAATTCTGAAATATCGGAAGTTTCGTGATATCAAATACTTGCTCATAAATGACCTGAATATGATCCAACTAACGTGACGTTGTGGTTAGTTGTGTTTTCGTAAAAAGAAACTTGTGAACGATGATTGTCTTTGTTGTTGTTTTGTTACAGGCTCATGTTCAGACGGATGCGGGTGCGGACGTCAGATGGTGTGCATATGACTCGGATATAGCAACCGGATATGGTCTTGGCGCATTTTTCTGCCTTCTAGCGAGTCAGGCCATCGTCATGGTAGCTAGTCGCTGCTTCTGTTGTGGGAAAGCTCTGAATCCAGGAGGATCAAGGGCCTGCGCTGTCGTTCTTTTCATCGTCTGTTGGTAGGTTTAATACTGTAATTCCCAAAACGAGTGAGTCTTGAAACGATGATTATGTATCATCTTGATCTGAATGTTTTTTTGTGTGGAATAATCGGTTTCAGGCTCACGTTCTTCATTGCTGAAATATGTTTATTGGCGGGTTCAGCAAAGAACGCATACCGACCCAAGTACCAAAAATTCTACGAGGACCCGCTCCCATCATGTGAGACTCTTAGAAAAGGGGTTTTCGCAGCTGGTGCCGCCTTCACTTTTTTCACTGCCATCGTCTCTCAAGTCTACTACATCTGCTATTCCAAGGCCCTTGACGGTTTCCGGCCTTAAGCTTTCTAAATATAGATTACTGTACTACATTCGCGGCTATCTTATTAGAAACTGTATGAATGCTCTACTTTGGATTCTTTCTTTCTTTTTTTTTTTAGTCCATTTCCGCCCGAAAGATTATTTCACTTAGGATTCATGATGTGTTGATTTGTGAGATATAATGTGATTAGACTTTGTTGATTGTTTGCTTGATACAAAGAAACCAATGGATTTGTCGAATCCTCATTTTCTGATATTAACGGTTATGAATCGGATTTTTGACACTGTTGTACTGTGCGACAAAGGTACAGACTTCATGTGTAGTTGTATTACATGTGTTTCAAACCAGCATGTCCTTCATGTTCATAGGATAGCAAATATTTGCATGCTTTCCGGACCATACGCTATCTGCCAGTAGTCCGTTGATCGTGTCTGTTGGATGGTATTGATCCCACCAAATGTGAGACGAAGCATTCGGACAAGCCATGTCCGGTGTCAGGCACATAATCCACCCCCTGTACTTCCCTAATCCGCAGCACGCTTCAGATGCAACACGAAAACCTGCAATAACATAGTTCTCAGTTCATCAGAGATCCGTTTCCACAACAGTACAGTCCCCCTGCATTATTAACACAGATAATCTTACCATAATGTTCATGGTTCTCGATTATGTTTATGGAACCTTCATATGTATCGCAGAAAGTGATGTTGGAGTCGGGGAGCTCTTTGTTAAGCTGCTCGACCGTGTATCTCATCATAAAATTGAATTCCTGAATCATGTCGTTGATATCTTGGATACACTCCCCGTTCTTGCTTTTGTGCGTCCATAGGTAGTGCGGAGCACAACCCATTGGCGCTAATCCCATCACCACCACTTTCCTCGCACTTTCTGTATGTAAATTCTTGATCCCGACCTTCACTGTCATTGCCAAAAGATGGTTGAAACTCCAAGGAGTGAACGAAGACTGCACACCCGATACATTTAGGAGATAGTAATGTATGTAGTCGTTAGTCCCAATGGAGATGTAGAACATCGACTTGGAAATGAGATTATTCGCTGCATCCTCGCCCATCTCCGTTTTGAATCTTTGAAGTGTGTCGGTCAGCTGCTGCATTTGCTGAGCCATAGATATTCGCTGACCCTGCAACAAATCACGTTCGCCAGGAACTGAAGGGACATATATACTTTGATGTATTTACAGAATTACAGGCAGTTTTGTATTACCAGGTCATTGCTGCTTGCAAAGATGATCCCTGCGCCGGCAGAAGCATAGTTCACTCCATTGATCATTTCTTCAATAGTTCCAGTCAATCCAAGATAACTCGGGACAAACGGAAGCCCTAATCTCAACGCTGATAGCATTCAAACAATCAAATCAAAAAGACAGTAAAACTTCCTTCTACATGCAGTTTTTCGCTGAAAAAAAACAAAGATGACATACCGAGAAAATCAACAGGGATCCTGCCATTGGAGAATCTTCCAGTAGGTTGATGGGTGTCGAAATCTCTACCATAAGGAAGGTGATCAGCACGAGCGAATGTACCCAAGAAGTTATTGTTTCCACAGTCGACTGAGGAGTCACCAATGACAAACAACGCTGGAACTAACGCGGATTTATTCCTCTCAGGAGTAGACGATGTTGATGCTAAGGCTGTTGAGTACAGAAAAATCGATAAAATGAAGGCATTCTGCACCATTTCGTAGCATTGGGCAAGTAAGACATGAGCATTAGTAGTAGTAACACTCTATTTATGCAGCAGCTGAGAATTTGGTAGATCACATAGAGTGAATGGACATCTCACAATCTCACATGTGTTTGGTACTTTGGTGTTACAGTTGAGACTTGAGAGGTGTGAATCAGTGAATATTCATTCCCCTCGATCTTTTGACAGTCGATCTTTGAGAGACGCACGTCTGAAATCTCCGACTAAAAACAGTTTTCAGGTGCAACGATTCAGAAAGGATCTCGACAGTGAACTCGACAGTCAAGAAACTCGAAACTAGTTTCAGTTTAACACACATTGGCCATTGGACATGTTCCAATGAATCCATCCAGGCCATCCTCCAAGCTTAGAACTGGTTGGAATAGTCACGATTCACGAGAGATGTATATAGCCGGTGATATTTATGACTTAGTTTTAAAACGCGTCAACATCGAATTCATTCATATGACTTCATGAGTAAATCTACTAGTATGAGACAGGATCACGTATATGCTATCTCATTAGTTTAACTTCAAGTTTCTAAATTTATTTTTTTGCACGATTATTAGAAAATCATTTATATTTAATATTAAAGATATAGAAAACGGAATAAGGGAAGCTTGGAATTGGACGTATTTTTAGTTTCGAGAAGATAAGAGAAGGTCAAGTTGATTTGAATTGGCTTCTCCAAACTTCCATGCATTAAAAAATTAATAAAAATTACTGTAGCAATTATGTCTGATATCAGTCATCACGGGCCTCACGGCAGCTATTATGTTCCAACATTTGTCCAATTTCCGACCAGGCCCTGGGAGACTGCTTGAGCCGATTTTTCATCATCCGGCTCGAGCAAGAATCAAAAGAAACGAACGAAACCCAGACCTCTTTACAAAAAATTTAGAATCATTTGCGCCCATTTACTCCGCAATTTAGACAAAAATGGAATTGTGAGGTTGGGATCATGGGTAGAAACAGGTGATATTTTGGGAATTTACAATCCTCAATTAAAAGTCTGCTTCACGTAAAATTACACTTTAAAAGAAAAAAGAAAAAAAAATAGTCCTACCAATTTTTCTCGTTCCGGTTCAACAAAAAATACGCTTGATCGCATTATAATAGAGTGAGAGGAGGAATTCGAATCTGATATCTACTGTCCCATCTTCGATTCTTTAGCAAACTTTTTAACCAAGAACAAGAAACATTTTTGACATGTTAATGAATTTTTCTATATCGAAAAATAAACATATTATTGAAGTCCTATTTCTTTGAATTATAATTCTCAACTGATCCATATTATCCACGAAATTAGACCTATTAAAACTTAAAACTCGTCTCGTTAAATTTCTTGGGTATGCCATTGGGATAAGTGCGACCCAAGGCCGAATTGGTCTATGATTGACCTCTCATTATCTTAGGGTTAAGTGACATGAACGAGTAACTCCTAATCATAGATGTTATCAGTGTGAGATCGTCTCATATAAGAATCCGTGTGTATATATATATAGAGAGAGAGCGCAAAGTCGATTGGTGAGTGGTGAGTCTAGTGACACATCGACTTTGCAAGCATACCTTTTTTTTTTTCGTTACGTGGTGCACAAGATAAGTAGTTGAGTCACGAAGTGACTTGAACTCATGTATTGAGTTTTGATAGAGACGCGTTTGATTGATCGCTTTATATTTGAACATTTTATGTGGATGATAATTACTCCGTATTTAATTTGTGAGTTTGTGGTAGTGATAAAATTCAATTTTTTAGATTTTCGGAATTTTTGGCTGTATATATTAATTTCCAAAAAAGTCAATACGTTAATTATCTTGTTATCGACTATGTCAGAATATTCTGTAAAATAAACGGAAATGATTTAGCAACTACGATTTGAAATTGTCGAGACGATTACTTTGAATTGCTAGTTAAGTACTGTACATAATTTCATCTAAGAACTCTAAAATTTACTCCTACTTCTTGAAAACAAACCGAAAAAAAAAATGGAGGAGAAATCTAGCAAGATTGGAGCCTATGTACCCGATCTCTGAGAATTCCATGGTAAAGCGCAGCTCGATTTGGCGGCATTATTTCTCGTAATTTCGACACTTTTCTCGATTTATTCATCTTCTTCTCCACGTAATTTGGTTCACTTCTTTCGTCCTTGACATCTTCTGCAAATTTCACCCTCTTCTTCTTCTTCGTCTTCTTCCTGTTTGTACTGTCTCCTTTTAATCTCTCTGTCGAAATTACAATCACGAATCATTAGAAATTCTAAATTCACACACGAAAACCAATTCAGTCAATTTTACGTATAACTGGTTTTATGATTTTGAACTTTATCAAAGAGTTTTCGAGTTTTGTTACAAGCTTTCACATACCTATTTACAGCTCCCAGGTGTATAATCTTATTTTCCAACGAAAACAAAAAAAAAACGTGTGGAGAACAGGGGAAAGGGAAATTCAGATAAAATTACCAGAAGATAAGCAGGAACGTAAAGATGGTGAATTTTGAGTGAGGGGTAAGTTACTCTTGATTCTGCAGAGAGAAAGAAGAATTACAGCGGCGGAGACGGCGGCCATGGCGGTTGTTATGATCACGCTTTGAGAGGTTAGAACTGAGGAAGTCATGGTTCCTTGAGAGTTGAGAGACAGAGTAGTGTGAATGGCAGAATCGTGTTTGTTTGTTGTTTGGAAGAAGAAGAAGAAGAAGAAGAATAGGTGGAGGAGTTGAGTTGAGTTGAGTTGAACAAGGAGAAGAAAAAATTAGGTAGGAAGATTTTATAGTAATACTTCTAGTAGTACTACTACTAGTTGTCTAGTTGAGATTGAGTTGGGACCAAGTTATTATTAGGGTCATTGTTTACCACAAATTAAGGTGTTTTGGGCCAATTGGTTATCACTTGTGACTACTGACGACACTATCTATCTTTTGAAAGTAAAGAACATCATTGAGACAAAGATCACTATTAGAATAATGCGTTTCTGCATAGCCTTCTGTTTATTGACACAGCCTTTCGCGAAGGAATCTATATATCTGCTGAAATAGCCTCTTCCTCTATTTTGACAAATAGTAGACCGAGATCTGACCTCAATTGTATCGCCGTACATAGGGATTCCATTGCTCTCATGATCTTGCACATAATTCTTAAAATCTAAGCCCTATACTAATGTAAAGGACTGAAACCTCGAAATAAAGGAAAAAACCTTCAAAAAAAAGGACGAAACAATTCTCATAAAAGAGAGACTTTTATTGAATAAGATTTGATAACTAGTAATTGAGATTTAAACAATTTTTGGGGCTTACCATCGATTAATCATCGATGGAGGCCCCAGATCGAGGAGGAAAAATAGGGTTTTTTGGGGAGAAAGAGGAGGAAAAACTAGGGTTTTTTTTAGGGAGAAAAGTTTTCCTTAACCTAACTGTGTTGAATTATGTGAGTACGAGTATTGTGGTCATAATCCGATTCCAGTATTGTAGGAACGTTCTTGTGAGTGTTGTATGCATGACTTCAAGCTATGTCCTCTAGAATTCAAGTTTGTTGCCTTAAGAGTGGTTTTGTGGTGTGTGGTTAGGCTATTGCGTACACTGAGGGTCATAACAATCATAAGACAGATTAAATATATTATACATATCAATTTTTTTGTTTGATAAGTTATTTTGACTCGTTTCTAAATTTTGAAACGGATATTTTATCTTAAGTAAGATCGGTTGATTAATTGATTTAGGGGATGAGGTCTCACATGGATGTTAACATGCACATCATAGTCCTAGGTTTAACTCTATCTAATCAACTTGTGGCCATTATTTTTTTAGAAGAACCCCACTTATACGGAGTACTCCGTACAATTTAATTCTATTAATTTAGTTCACTTCAGCTAAGTTCATCCCGTTATGTTCGCAGTTTTACTATCTATCTAAATGTTAAAGTCAATTCAATACGAGTAGAACCTATTAATATTCCTCCATAATATTGTTATACTCCTACAAGTACTCCCTCCGGACACTATTTTTTGTCTCATTTCATTAAAATACTCCTCAAAAATATTGAGGTAACAGGACAAAACATAGTGTCCGGTAGGGGTGTTCACTGGTCCAAACCCGGACCGGACCGGTTTGACCCGCGGACCGGAAACCCCAAAAACTCAAACCCGCGGACCGGACCGGTTACAAAGAAACCCGGACCGGACCGGACCGAACTCTCTTAAGACCGGACCGGACCGTAAAAATACACTAAATTTGATATTTTTTTAAAGTGTGGACCGGACCGGAGACCGGTCACCAACTTTTTTGCGACCCGGAGACCGGACCGGTACGTGCCCCGGTCTGGACCGACCCGGACCTTACGGTCCGATCCGGTCCGGTTTGCCAGTCCGGGTTAATTTTTGAACACCCCTAGTGTCCGGAGTGAGTAATTTTTTATGGGAAATAAATTCCGTAAAATGCTTTTACCAAGTAAGTTTTGAAAGTGAAGTTTTTGCGGTAACTTAATAATGAAATAATCATACTCCAATATTTTTCCCCCTTTCCCTCCACTTTAAACCCTAATTCCATTTTCAATTCAACTATCTCCAGTTCTCCACTCCTAATTCTTACTTCTTCAATTAATCAATCTACATATCTGCTTCGCTTTCTTCATTGAATTTCTTTTTATAATCACTTCCCCCAATTTCTCGGTTAAGCCCTAGAATTCGGTACCCTGCAGGTATTTTTTCTAATTCCGATCAAATCCTCGTCGATTAATATTATTTCTGCGTTCATCGTCATTTTTTGGTTGCTTCGTTTGGTAATTCAGTGATTCTAGAAATTCATTCGTTGGACGAATTGTTATCATGATTACTGCTGCCATTTATTGTTAATAGCGTAGAATGGTGCATGAATCAGGTTGATTAATCGGAGATTTTTAGGATTGTTTATGCCGTTGTCGAAAGCGTTGTCGATGTTGTAGTCTTGTTTTGATTTCGTCAATTATGGGGATGGAGTCGGATGTGCAATTAGAGGAAGAGAAAGATGATACTAGTGTAGAAGTTCCTGGCATTAGTAATGGCGCGGGGGTTAATGTATTAGAAACAGTTGATGATGAATCGGAGGAGGAGGATGTCGATTTTAATCCCTTTTTTATGAAAGGGAGTCCTTCGGAAGATGCTTCGTCGAGCTTGAGTTCCGAAGTGGAAGGATTAGATGTTGAGGTTGTTAATAGTTCTAATGAAGGGGTAGTTCTGGCTTCTGAAGGTGTAAGTGATCATGTTGGAGGTATGGTTGACGAGTCTAAGGAGGATGAAGGAGTGGGAGGTTCGGCTGAAGGTGAAAAGGAGAAAGGGATGGTTCAAGGCATAGAGAATGTATCGACTAGTGGAACTAATGTGGTTGGGGATGATTTTGTGGCCCCAATGGATTTGAAAGGTGTAAAATTTAAAGCTGCGGATTGTTGTGATGAAGAGGATGCGATATGTATGCGGACTAGAGCTCGTTATTCTCTTGCAAGTTTTACGCTTGATGAGTTGGAGACGTTTTTGCAAGAAACAGATGACGATGATGATGTCCAAAATATCGATGATGAAGAAGAGTACAAGAAGTTTCTTGCAGCGGTTTTGAATGGAGGTGATGGTGATGATCAGGGTAATGTGGAGGGTAATGATGAAGATGATGATGATGAAGATAATGATGCTGATTTTGAGATTGCGATTGAAGAGGCACTTGAAAGTGATGTTGATGACTGTGTAATTACTTCCCATGATGTTGATGAAATTGAGATGCCTAGTCGGCGCCCTAAGACTAGGCAAAATAGACGACAGAAAACCCCTGCCACTAGTAAGAAGAAGGGTGCGACGATGGACGAAAGGCCTTTACTCCCACTAGTTCCCATCTATAGTGCACCTAATGCCTCTGTTCCCTGTCTTGGTGATAAATTTGCAACCAACACCTCGAGTACCCAATATTTGCCATCGAGGGGGTTTGTGGATCAGCAGATTGGCCAGCTCTATTGCCTAATCTATGAACATGTTCAGCTTCTCATCCAAGTATATTCACTTTGTGTTCTTGACCCGGCCCGTCAGCATATTGCAAATCAAGTTAAGGGTCTCTTGGCTGAGCTGCTTCACAAACGTGAGCTAGCACTAACGTGGAGAAATGTTGAGTACCCGACTTCTTGCTTTGCTCCATCACATGTCAACTCTTTATCAGTTCAATCTCAAAAGTATATTCCTTACTCTACTGTTGCATCTGATGTGAGTGATGATCAGGTAAACTTCTTGGCCCCACTTTATTTGAATATGAAAATACTTGTTTATTGATGTAACTTATGGTATAGCGCATGGTGCTCTTTTATTTGATTGTTTAGGAAAGTAGATGGTTGCCATCCATAGGTGGCCCTGTGCTTTCGGTGTTGGATGTTGAGCCACTTAAGTTAGTTGGAAAATATTTAGAAGATGTTTCAAATGGTATGTTGTGGAATGACTCATTAAATGCGGATTCTTTGGGGCTTAGTTAGGTTTATATTTTCACAATCCTCGGGTCTATAACATTGTCTTCCTTTTGCCATCATGTGCTCAGCTGTACGAGAACATCAAAAGCGTTGTTTGGAAACTACTAATTATTGTGTGGAAAAGCAACCTCTTTTCCCGAATCCTGTATATTCTCCGGAGGTAAATTGCAATGCTACTAGAGGAGATGATCCAACATCTGATGCGTTTGCTGTATCACCAAATAAAGCGCCAAAGAAGACTCTCGCTGCTACACTTGTGGAGGGCACAAAAAAGCAGTCTGTTGCTTTGGTCCCCCAACAAATTGCTAAACTTGCCCAACCCTTTTATCTGCTCTTCAGTTCTGCATTATTTCCTCACAAGCCACCGTCACCATCTGTTGCTAATCGCGTGCTTTTCACAGATTCTGAAGATGTGTAAGTCAGTTTTTTTTTTCCAAGGAACAGATTTCAAGGCATTTTTTCCAAGGCTTAGCATACTTTGATTTACTCACCAAGTCACCATTCAGACTATAGAGTAATCAAAACTTTTATAGTAAAATGTTGTTTCAAATGCATGACTGCCTGGTCTTTTTCCAAGGCACTAAAAATTGTTTCTTCTATTTGACGAACAGGTTGCTTGCAATGGGGATGATGGAATACAATAATCAGTGGAAACCCATCCAACAACGTTTTTTGCCTTGCAAAACAGAGCATCAGGTATTAAATTGTTGTCTAATTAGTTGGTTGCTACAGGTCAAATGTTGGATTTTGTGCTTTGCGTCTGAAGCTGTCCTTAGTTCTTCATAAGTTGTTAAATTGATGAACTCTTGTAGCATGTGTACAGGTTTTGAGATCCTAATATGACACATTTTCCACACATATGTTTAACTTCAGATGGTAGCTGATGTGGAATGCTTGAGATAATTTATTCTAGAATTCTCTGAATTAGTTATCTGAAATCTATATATCTATCTCTAGAGAGAGGGAGGGAGGGAACCGTCGTGTATTTTTCAATTTCATTGTGGGTCATTCAGAAGACAAGTTTTCTATATTCAGCCAAGGTAAAGGCGACATACATCCGACCCCCTGTTATAAGGTGTATGGGGTAATGTTGGTTTTTTATATTATAAGCTTCTTGTTTTTTGTTGGTTTATTTTAGCATACACAGTATTCACATCATGCATTAAGCTTTCTTTTCTTTTGTCGCAGATTTTTGTACGAGCAAAAAATCGCTGCTCATCTAAAGCACCTGACAATCCAATTAAGGTATCCATTAAATTATCGGCGACCGAAATTGTGCTACTTAGTCGTTGCTTTCCTTTAGGCTCTGTAATTCTACTGCGAAATAAGCGGAGTATTACCGTATTTATAAGTTATGGGGCTATGGGAGTGCCCGTGATCCACTTCTGTTATTATTCTGCTTTGAGCTTAGGTGGATGTTGTTATGGGTTTTCTGATAGTAAAGCTTTAAAGAACTATGTCTGTGAATGTTGGAGAAGTAGTTGACGAAACTGTTGCAATTTGTGTCTAACCTAAGCTCCCTAGCTTAGAGTGAAATATACTAGCTATGGTGTCAAACTTAACGAATAGTCATTAGTCTGCAGATGTATTCACCAACAACACTGGTGCTAGTTTTTAGTTTTTATATACCATGTCAGCCCTCCAATTGTTTCCATTGACTGTTAAGACTTTGTCAGCATTAAAAACTTAACGAAGAGAGGCAAGTACGGATTGTAGATTCGACAGTTATAGAGAGCCATACAATTTCAATATTGTATTTATTTGGTACAGTATGTTTGTTTGATCTAAATTCTTCTCAAGAGCTGTGGTATCTATTCTGTGTTCTTCAGGCTGTAAGAAAGTTGAAAACTTCTCCACTCACGGCTGATGAGAAAGCTCGGGTTGAAGAGGTTGTTACATGTTTTCTTGCTTATCTCTGAGCTGTGATATCTAACTCTATTTATCCATAAATAAATGTGCGTCTTGCTGTGTCTTTATTTGTAAAAAAGGGACTGAAGACATTTAGACTTGACTGGCCTTCAGTTTGGAGAGCTGTTGTCCCGTATAGGGATCCCAACCTACTTCCTCGACAATATCGTACTGCTATAGGGACTCAGAAATCATACAAGGTGGCTTCATGTAGGAAAGAAAACCATCGAATTTATGAAGCAAATAGACGAAGAAAAAACTCAAAGAAGGGTGCAGCTATGGATGACTCTCATACTGTATCAGAGGAGGTAAACATGTGCTCATCACTCGAGAATTTTTAAGCTATAATTTTAGAAAATTGACCTGCTCGAGTCATTATGATTTTGATTTGATTGTGTCTGAGTTTATGAAGGATAATGAAACGGAACTTTGTGGTCGTCAGCATGGAAAGGATGGCATGGACAATGGTAATGAAGCATATGTTCATGAGGCATTTTTGGCAGATTGGAGACCGGTTACTGATGTGAATGCACCCAAAGTATCAGCATCGAATCTTGACTCTAGATCTTTACCTGAAAATTTAGCTCCGAGTAGTTTCTGTAGATCGCCAAATATTCATGGAAACAAAGGAACCCCATCTAAGAGTTACCAAGCACAAGATTTGGTAGATGGTTCACAAAATTCCCATCATGTCAATCACAAATCTTTCCAAGCTTACACGGGTTCTGGGTATCCACTAGTTACTACAGCAACTTCCAGAACCGTATGTGAATCTTTCTTGCATCCACAGTGGGCTCAAAAACCTGGTGTTTCGAATTTTGTAAAATTAGCACCGGACTTGCCTCCTGTGAAACTTCCACCAGCAGTCCGTGTTATATCACATGCTTCTCTCAGAAGTTCCCAACTTGTTCGCTCCACTGAGGTTGTGCATGATAAAACCAGGTTATCAAATTCCAATTCCGCAAGCATGTCTTCCCGAAAGTGGGAATCGCTGAATAATAGAAGTCGTTTGGAAGATAAAGGTGCGGAATTGGATTCCCAAATGCATCCTCTACTGTATCGAAGGGTCGAAGAGGGGAATGTACCAAGCTTCGCAGTCAACAATTCTAGCAGAATCCCCACATTTAGTTTTTTCCCTGCTTTTCAAAACCAAATGGGCGGGCATGTTATTCAAGATCCTCATTTATCTGTCGCTGCTACTGGTTCAAAATCTTCTAGCTCAAAGGAAACTGTGCCCACGTCTTCCAGTTTTGATTTTCACCCCTTCCTACAAAGAACAGGGGACTTCAATCCTAAATCGTTTGGCTCTGATTCAAGTAGATCTCCATTGACAACTGATCTGGAACTGTGTAGAGATAAATACGTGGAAGAGCTTGGTTATCGCTCTGGAACAGATGCAACGAAGTTGGCTACTGCTAGTAACTCAACCACTGTTAACCCTGAGGCAAGTGATTTGGACTTGGGCATCCACTTGAATTCATTTCGGAAGAGGAAAGCTTCAAGTGATGTAGGCCCTAAAATTAATCCTACGGTTCCATCAGTTAGTATCAGAAACTTTATTGAAGGTGAAAAAGGGAACAGTAATTCCGATTGTTCTGCTGCGCAACCAGATACACTGGGTGATGACTCTAGGTCATGTATCAATGACAATGTTGGACACCAGCCTCTTTCAGAAATAGTGATGGAGCAAGAAGAGTTGAGCGATTCTGATGAAGAATTGGAAGATGTAGAGTTCGAGTGTGAAGAAATGACTGATTCTGATGGAGAAGACGGATCAGCTGCCGAACTTATACTGAACACAAGACTCGAGGTAACATTTTCGTTTCTCATCAAACCCAGAAATTATTTAAAACAGCGTGTAGTAATATTGCATATTGCTTTGAGGTTTCCATTAAATTCTTTCATTTCCAATTTTGCTGCCCATGTGCATTCTCAATGGTGCTTTGTTTTTCTTTTTGTTCTCTATGGTAAACCAGGAGCAAGAAAATATTACGAATGCGCAATGTTCTAAACCGGGCACAGGCGACATTTCTGAAAGTAGTCGTGCTCCAAGAAAAAGGAGAATTCGTCGAGCAGATTTGGCAAGCCTGGGAAAAGGCAGCACCGAAGGTTGTTGGCTAAGCTTGAACTCGGGTGATTCTAATCACGCAGAACAAGCAAGTGCAAAGATCAACGAAACTTCCGGTGCAGTCATACCAAACACTTCACATCCTAAAAGATACTCTAGAAAAGGAGTAATTAACCCTAAAATTTCATCAGCTGTACAGAAAGGTGAGTCTTCGAGGTTAGATCCTTCACCCGGTTCATCAAGGAAGCATAGAAAAAAACTAATGAAAGCTCCAGATGTAAATGCCAGTTGTACAGAAAAGGATGCCAAAGTTTGATGCCCAACCATGTCAATAGCTGCTTTTTCGGTTGGTTATTGAATTTCTGTCGAGTGCAGTGCCATGTGATGTCGACACATGCCCTGGCTCTAGGCTCGTAATCGCCTTCTACTCTCCTCTGCAATGCCTTCATAAAGGTCCGTTCCAATTGTACATCGTTTCCTCTTTTTCAATTTTTATTTTTATTTTTTTGCATTTCTTTGTCGGTTCTATATGTCAGGCGGCGTTACTGCACCATAGACACTAGACAGGATCCGTTGATGCATCTTAGACTTAGAGCACCTAATATTGTTATAGACAGGAATTGTACAGAGCTTCCGGTATCATTAGGTTTAGCTCATCCTTCTGAGTAAATTCCATGTATTGTGTATAACCGTGCCCAACTTTCTCGAAGCATAATGCTTTAGGACCCCATGTCGAACCTTTGTTCATAAATCTTGTAACAAAGAGACTTAGATTAGCATCTTGATTGCGGAATGACGTTGTGTTACTAGCTTAATTACACAAAAGTCGACCCTACGACCCTACGAATTATTACATGATTAGCACTAATTGTTTCATGTGGAGCAAAGATCCAACTTTAGAGAGCACAAAAACAAAAAGGGTTTTGATGCATACAATCACCTTCCTCTATTATCCAAAGGTCAATATAGGCATAATTATGTTCCTAGATTCTTCTGTGTTAAGCACATATCCGTGATCTGACGTCATTTGTAACGTTTATTTATGGGTATTATGGATGGATAAACTCGATAAAGACAGATCATTTGTTACTCACTAGACATTTCGATATATCTTTATCGATTCATGTGTGATATTTGATCTGTCATAAGTTTGCGACGGATATATACCTCATCGGTCACTAATCCCTTGTTTAATGAAGCATTAGTACAATTAGCACATGGAAGCATATGACATACAACAGTTGTTACATTGATTGTGTCCCACCTTCTCCTCTATTTCTACTTTTTGGTCTGATTTTGCTTTGCTATAGTTGGTTCATAAGGGCATATTTTGAGTGTTACTTGCCTTTGTTAATTTCTTTCTTTATTTCATCAACAAACAATAATAGTAAGTTGAGGAAGAACTTCATCTTGTAGGGGAAGTTTCTGCTTTGGCTAAGTCATGAAAGTTTGGAATTAGTGTGTTTGGGTTGGCCACCTAAGATTTAACTAATTTCGAATTATGTATTCCTAAACTTGTAACGGGTCTAATAAAGATCTCTAATTGTATTGATACTGACAAACAGATGTGCGTGATGCTTGATCCGTCACAAGTTTGCGATAGATATAATCGTCACAGGTTTCTAGATCACTCACAAAAAGATTTGACTACAATGAAGATAAAAATTACTTTATATTGCTTTCATCACCCTTTCAAACTATTAAGCTCGTACAGTAATAAATATTGAAAATGTTGTACAATCTATAAAAACAAGTTTAATTTAGAATTTTATCCTCGAACAAAACATATTACGGAGTACTCCACAATATTTTGTAATGGAGGGAATAAACTCTATAACGTATTACTGACATATTACGTTCAATTAATTTCTTTCGAAAAAGATAATAACATAATCTAACACGAAGTAATTGAATTGTACAAATTCTTGTATGAGACGGTCTTACGAAAAATTTATTGAGAGACCTCTCACATACAAGATATTTATTATTATTATTATTATTATTATTATTATTATTATTTTAAATATGTTAGTACATCTCATGGTAAGTTATCGTGAGATGGTCTAACAGTATAATAACTGATTAAATTATATGACATATTTGCATGAGCAAAGATTTATATATTTTTAGGACCGTTCGGACCTTTGAACAAGGAGTAAATCTCTTTTTTTTTTTTTATGGATATATTTGTCAGAAATCGGTGACGGATCAAATAATACAATTTGGTTAGAAAAAACAACTCTGGAAAGAAGCACATGCTTTATCTTCATCTACACAATTAAATATTATTTGACTTATCAAAAATTTGTGACAGATATTCCCGTAAATTTGCATCGAATAAGTCATAGAAGTACTCCGTAGTAGACCTTTTTGGTGGAGTACCTAATATTTTTGTTGTTTTGTCCAAACACAGGTAAAGGAAAAATTCAAAGGTTGAAAGTCACTCCTGTTAGACTGAAAAACAACACAAAAACTCATATGAGACGGTCTTACAATAACGTTATTGTGAGACCTCTCACATAAGAGTGGTTAGTTATAATATTTTAATATTAGTTTTATTTTCTGTTGGTTATTATTAGTGTGTTTTAAGTATGTCTCACAATAAATTTGTATGAGACCGTCTCACAAGAGATCAGTTGGAAAAACAAAAGGTGTGAGAACTGAAAAAACTGGTGTATGATTTGGACCAAGAAAACCACGTTTCAGGGAAAAATATAAAACCCAACGAAATGGTGATGTCAATATGTCATCCTCTCTATATTATTGTCTCTCATTTTCAAAACACAAGTTATATCAACGTTTACTTTTCTCACATTTCGTCCTACAGTATTATTTTTCTACTCTTTTTAAGGACGAAATATCGTGTTTGTTGGGTATGTACTCGAAATTTAGAAGACCGAGTTTGAAAATTTCGTTCAGTTTAAATAATTAAGACTCTTTTGTCGGCTTGTCATATCATGTTTTTCTCTCTCTGACTCACTTCACGTTTACCCTTTAACTTTACTTAAATCATGTTGTTTTGGATCAAAATAGACTGAATTGAACTGAACTGAACTGAAGTGAGGTGAAAATAAGTTGAAAAGAACACAGTCTTATTTGTTTCAGCTTTTATACGAAGTAGAACAAAGGAAAATGAAAAAATTGAAATTGAAATTATATTAGTTTTATACGGTTTTTTTTTATATAAATTTGATGAAATATAATCGAGCTAAATATATTTTCCGTATATAATAACTTTGAATTGAAAAGGTATTGACGAGTTTCAAAATCCATGTCATAAATATCACTTCTCATGACTTTTAGTATACAAATAAATTACTCCGTAGTTAACATTCATGAGTTTGACTTATAAGATTGAACGAGTAATTCAAAATAAACCGATAGTATTGTAGTAGTACTACCAAATGAATCATCTTCATTTCTTTCTTTCATTATTACTTCTCATTATACATTTTACCGTTATTTTCTTTTATTTTCAACTTTATGACCGCAGCTGAATAACATACGAATAGTTGGATCATTTCGAAATCAAATCTGAACCATTAGTATGTAATCAAGATCGGAGAGGGATCCGATCCCTAGGTTGGAATGGGAAAATCCTACCAATTCTACAAACTACAAATTAAAGTGAGTGAGTAATGTAGGGCAAGCAATTTTATGCACGCCAAACCCATTTTTGGTGAAGCAAATTCATCACCATATCTATCCATGAATTCAAATCCCAAACTTCAATTTTTTTTTTATTTCAATTCAATTGAAATTGGTCTATTTTTGGTTGAATCTGCTGCATAATATGATATCAGAGTCAAATGTCACAAGTTCAAACCCTGACAGTCCCAATATCTCGAACTCTCATCAAATGGAAACTCAGCATTGAACCGTCATCATTATTATTTTAGGTAGAAAATAATAATGTTATTTTGGGCATGGAAGATGCAAGTAGGTAGTAGTATAGATAGTCCATGCATGCACGACACTCCCAATTGAATTAGGGTTCATTTATAAAGTGGCTTTAATCTTCTTGAGCCTTGGCCCTCAATTTTTTGTACTAATAGAAAAAGCAACCTATACAAAAATAACTAGCTTAGTACTACTACTACTACCACTACTATTCCATAGGAGTAATGTTATTGTGTAAATGTAGCATTTAAAGGTGACCCTCTTTGTTTTCTTGATCAATTATCCTCCCCTGTCTGTCACGGGTATCTGTCGTATTGTAATAACAGGTCAAATATTATTCAACAGCTAATTAGATAGCGACAAAATATTACTTCGTATTCAATAATCATGTTTTTTTTTATTTAAATGAGTAACATTTGACTCATTACAAAAGCACGAAGGATATTTTTTTAAAAATATACTTGGGTCTTAATTAACTAAAATGTGTTAATGAAGTTTCGCATTTTCCCAAGAATTTTGGGGGTTGAAAGAAAAAAATCTGAACTAAAATCATTATTATGTGATCGTCTGATCGATGATTGAGGCTCAATCAATGTTTTAGTAATCTAATACGCCCGGTTCTTATGATTCGAACTTCTGACTTTTTAGTCTGGTCACACTAACTCTGTAACCATGTGTGAAAAGCATTTCAACAAGGACTTTAGAACGATGGTTAAGGTCTTAAGGATCAATCAATGTCTTATTAATATCCTAATTAATAAGCTAAGACATGATGCAAACAAAACCATTGTATGTACTATTGACAACTAGTTTAATTAAGTTTATGAGTAGGAGTTAATTAATTAGATTAATAATTTTTTTGGGTGACTAGTTTGCATTAACTAAAATGTTGTGTTAGTTAATGCCTTGAAAATAAAACAAATAAATGGTTGTATTAATTAAAGAAGTCATAAATAAAAAAACAAAAAAGTGAGTAATAGTAGTACACTAGTAATAAGTACTACCAGGGGCGAATCTAGACTTAAAATTTTGAGGTAGCGGGTTTATTATATTTGCTCACGATATATGAAAATGTCTCAACTTTACGAAATTTGGGGTAATAAAAGTCGATAATTTTAATCATTTTATGTAAGTTTGGGGTAGCGAGTGCTACTCTTTGCCGCTAGCTAGATTCCCCTCTAAGTACTACTAACAATGTTGTTTATATAAATAAGTGTATATGGTTATTTTCACTATGTCAATTAATTCCAACATAGAAAACTCACCCCTTCATTATAACTAGTGTTACCCCGTGCAAATAATGCATGGACTATCGTTAAAAAATTGTTGCAAATTTTGTTTTGAATTCATTGACAATTGGCTAGTTTATGTTAGACACAAAAACAAATACTATATTAAAGAAAAAATGAGTGTAAATATACTATATACTCCGTATACATGTTGCAATAATAAGTACGAAGTAATATTTTCGCTTATTTGTAAATATATCTTTATTTAATGTTCCTTTTATTTTCGCCTGTTTTTTTCAAAAAAAAATTGATTTCACACCTCTCGTGTGATAGTTTTTGCATTTGATTGATTTTGCAAATATTTCGCATAAGTACATGTTTCTCATAAGTCAATAAAAAATATAGTAATAAATTAATTTAATTTTAAGTAATAAAAAATATAGTTAAAATTGGTTCAACTTTAATTTCAAATTGAATTAATTGTGGTGGTTAAGCTTGATTAAGTTAAATTAAGTGTGGTTAATGGTAGTGGTGGTTAAGTTTGGGAATATAATATTTCTCAAAAATTCCACAGCTGGACACATAAGCTAAAATTGGTGAGAGTGAATGAGAGGCCACGAAAAGACGTTGCTTTTATAAAATAGGGATATAGCCCTAAAAATTGTATTTAATAATTAAATACTGTATTTTCAATATCATATTAACTTAAAAATTAATGACAAAATTACACATAAAACAATATAATTAATATATACTTATATAAAATATTTATTTCCTTTTTTAGTTTCTTTTATAAAAACTTTAGGCTGTATTTATATAAAGTGAGAATAACTAACGGTTATTGTGTGACACGGTCTGATATTGTTTGATTCGATATAATATGTATGTATGTATGTAGCTGGATTTGGGTTGGCATTGAGGTCCTAAAATACAAGTAGCTAGCTAGATGGTTCTTTAAATGAGCTAGTATAAGTATATATATATATATCTAGAATGAATGTATATATATGTAGTTGATGGGTTTGATAATAACTTTGATTCAAAGCCAAGGATATGATGGAGAATGTTAGCATTAATAATATGTATGCAATGTATATATGTTCAAGTAGTCCAACATCGCTGCATTATTTGCAACTTGCGACACTAGAACTCGATATCTCTGACCAGATTAGTACAATCTGGTCCAGCTACAACCTCTTTAATTACGACTTGACCTAGATCGTACTAATGGGATAACAAGTTAAAAAAAAAAGAGGAAATGGTAAAAGTTACCTTTTTTTTTTTTTTTTTTTTTTTTTTTTTTTTTACGAGAAGCTAGCAAAAATGAAACGTTAGTTGTTGTTAGTACATACTGAGATTTTATCGAATTTTTTTCTAATAATTTAATTTATTTATTTTTGCTAGCATATAGACATATAGTAGTATGTCACATGTTCCTTGATTTGGGAGTTAAATTTAATTATTAGTCCTATAAAGTGAATTAATTTGGTAAAAATATTAATAATAGAAGTGGTATATATAAAAACATCAAGTTGAATGGAGGATGCATGTGAAGTCATTCTCAACATGAAGTGTTAGTAGTAGTAGTATTGTTCGTTCTTTTTATTTAGACATCCAAATTAAAGTACGTACGAATTGAAGTTGTATGATATGATATGATACATGTGCCACCGACTGTACCCTCCATCCATTACCCTTCTTTCTCATGCATGCTTCATCATTCATCATCGAGACGGAAATAGTATAAAAACAGAGTAATATAGAGTACGATATAAACAAATGACTGAGATAAAAAGATCGATTTTAACTTTTATCTAGGTTTATTTTTTACTCTATTTCGATGATAATTACTAAAAATAAGTTCTTCTGTTTCGATTGTTTGTTTAGAGGTTCAATTTTCGGAGTGTATTAGTCAGATATATATCTTTCTATTTTGGGAATGATTTCGATGGATAATTTGATTGGATGGACTAAGGGAGTACAATGAATTAATTGATAGCAACATATTTGTAAAGGTGATATATATACATCCATGATCCATCTAAACATGTCATGACACACTCTAGAGGAACACTACAACCTAATAAATTAAACATCCAATGTTCATGACTCAATGTGCATGTATAAGATATATATATGGGACTTCTATTGTGTAAAGAGATCGAGTTTGTAATTATCTGATGTTGACGGGATGCGGATGTCAGGTCATATAAATGTATTATCGTACTGGTAGAGTGAGTAAAAAGTTAAGGTAGGAAACTAAGATTCAAACTTGGTATCTCTCCCACGTCACACGTGAAATTACTTGATGCCTTAACAAAAAGGAAAAGTATATTGTGTCACCGAGTGGCTTGGTATGGTCGTCATACACCGTGGTCAGCGTTGCAACACCATGGCAGAAACACACAAAATTTTATTTTGAGTTTTGAGCGAGACAAAAAGTGTATAAGGATATATGAGCATATAATTTTGAAGACGATGTATATACTTCATTCCAACTAACATTATTATATACTCCCTCCCCTCCACTAAGATTTTCCCACTTTCCTTAAAAGGAAACTCCACTAAGATTTTCCCATTTCAAAACTTTCCTTATTAATCCATTATACTCTCTTCCTATTGGCTACTTTTTCTGATTTGACATCTTGAACCCCACCAAACAATTTACCACCTTTCATTACTCATTCCTTATTCCGTGTGCCATTTACAAATGGGAACATCATTGTGGAGGGGAGGGAGTATATATATATGGTTACATACTCATACGTAATTAAATTTATCTTGGGACTACTATGGATAATTAGTCATGACTCATGACCCACTCGAGGAACACTATAACCCAAATAATTTAATACTCGACATGGCTAAATATGCAAATGCATGAGAGTATGAGACTATCTTCTTATTATTGAAAGTGAAGTTATAAGTGTTCACGATGCAGACGCAAATAAACACCTATTTATCATACTCGTAAGTATGGTACTCCTATTACCTATCATAACTTTACCGGTTGAACAAGAAGGACAATTTACCTCACTCACTTGAATCAAAAAAGTGATCTAAAATTATCAACTTATCGTGAACCTGTTTACTTCACGTTATTGTAAAATCGTTTTACAGGAGATTAATCAGAGCGGTGGGTCGAAAATTTTACCCTATTGAAATAAATACCGGGAGTGAGGGAGGCAATGAATGATGCAAATTTAATTAAAGAAGAGAAAGGACACAACATATACATACAGAGACTACAGAGAGGTTGGTTTCCAAAGAGAAGCACATCATTTTCATTTTCATTTTCATTTTCATATTCATATTCATATTCATATAATTATAGATGGAACAAAGGAACATTCAATTTTATTTCAGAAATTTGGACCACCATAATTAATCCCAAAAAATAAATAAAACCAAATTTTAATTTATTACTCCATCATATAAATAAATAAATAAATATATATATGACCATGAGTAACGTTAAATACAGTCGATCAGTGTATCTAGTAAATACACAATAGAAAAAAACTGTCAATAATACATTATTAAGAATTTATTTTCTCTTTTAGCATCTTAAATTACAATTTTTTAAGGCGGTGTATATTTAATATTTCCGAATAAATATAAATGAAAATGTCCAAGCAAGGTTGTTTTCTTTGGTAGATCATGACCACACTTGAACTAGCTTTTACTACTACTAGAAAATGCTAGCTAATAGGCTAATATAAGTGTATATATATAGCATAGTAAAAATAAAATAAAAAGAGCTTATTAGGAGTAGTATTATATAGGGTTGGGTCACCCATGCAATGTAATTTGAAGTTTGAACAATGACATTTCATCTATAAAATGGTCCATACACAAGGTTACTTTACATAACATATTAATGGTAAGACTCATGTATGAATGAGTAGTTGTTGGTAGTATGTAGTGTTAGTTCATAGTGATCAACACACTTCCATTGGCTATCTACAAAATTGAAATTTTTACCTTTAGTAAGGTAGATTTATGGATCGGATGTGTAACATGGACAAAGTAACTAATTAGTTGGTAAAGTCATATATAGTGTTGCATTTATAATCTATGATCGACTTCCATCAGCATCGATATCATAATTGCCTCCTCACAACTTCCTTTACGTGGTTGATAAGGTCATGTAGGGTACGGTTGTACTTCGGTACTTGTAATCTAGGATCGATTTTCGTCAGCATCATAGTTGCTTTATAACTTCTTGTACACCAAAAGGAAGAAAGTTAAGTTTATAACCTTTACAATTTTGGATAAATGATGAGAGTATTAGTGATGAATGTTATTAAAATCTAACCTTAACGATAACTCATAGATGGTTAATCAAAGTTATTGTTTCGAAAATAATATTGTTAGTCTGAAATGAATTATATTTAGTCAGATTTTAAAGGTAGTACTCCGTATGTATTACTTTAATTCTCCAACCATTTGTCCATATTCATTCACATACACCTTATACTTTGACCTTATATTTCAAATAATTTGTTTTTTTGCACAAAAATTAAGTTAAGTAGATTATTCCGTATATGTTTTGATTATTTACCAAAATATCCGTACTTTTTACGAGTTTGTAAAGAGAGAACGGGAGACATGTACCTTCGGTATGAATTGAGTAAAATGTTTCACTAGAACTAGAGTAAAATGTTTCACTAGAACTCATTAATCCATTTATCCATGTTTCACTAGAAACCATCATAACAAACAACAACAATAACCTTGACTTTGACACTTGAAATAGAACTAGAATAACTAAATCCACTCTAGTAAAATCCAAAGTATATTTACAAACAAAAATCCCAATAATAATTTTTTGTTTTATTTTATTTTCAATAAAAATAAAACTCAAATTCACAGTTTTACGATAAATTATCTACGATGAAATCATGAACAATAGGTCCTAGGTAAAAACCATTTCAGCCATTTATGCATCATCAGTAACCACTAAGGCCCTGTTCTTTTGAACTGAAACTGACTGACCTTAATTAAACTGAACTTAACTAAACTGAATTTAATTTAACTGAAACTGACTGAATATAAGTCCAAAAAAACTGGGCCTAAACATAACAAATGGATCAATCAGATCGGATTCAGTCAACTTCAGATAGACTCAGATTATGGTCGAACATTCGAATCGAGTCAATTTTATGGGTGTAAGTAAGTAACCACCATCTTCCATCTCCCCCATTACAAGTTTACAACTAGAACTAGAACTAGAATCACAATTCCGATTACAAGCTGTTTATGTATGGATTGATTTCGCACGAACTGCTTTGGGCTTCGTTCCACACTTTCCTCCCCTTTCTCTCTCTTTCTTCCTCCCTCTCCTTCTCTCTCTAACTCACACTCATCGGATCTGCAATTCCCTCTTCATCTTCCCAGATCTCATCGACATCCCCCAAATCACCCCCTTTTTATGATTTAATCCAATTTATTCGATTTTGTTTCAATTTTCTTCTCGCATTTGAGAAGAATAGGAGGGGTTTGAAGATTTTGGGTTGGTACCCATTTGAGATACTCCAATTTCCTCATCTGGGTATCATTCGGTTTTCTATGATCCCCTAATCCCCAATTTAATTGATTGTTTGATTTGATTAGATTAATTTTCTCGGGTTTTCGGTTGAACTACACAGTGGTTTCTGAAGACGACGAGGAAGAAGAGTTGGGTGGAATTTGGTTTGAGTTTGTTTAGTTTTTCATGATCCAATCGAATTAATCGTAAACTAGTAGTAACAGTAACCGCCATTGTTGAAGAACTCGAAGAAGAAGAAGTTTAAGAGTGTAATTTATTTTAAGTTGAACTGATTAATCTGAAGAACTGATTGTGGGTGATTTGTTCCGGAAATGCCCTTCTTACCATGAACAAAAACTCCCAACAATCTGAACAAGAAGAAGAAGAAGAAGAAAGGTTTTACGAATCACTAGACAGGATTCTCTCATCTTCAAATTCCTCCACATCTAATTCCGAAGACGATACCGAAAACGCCAACGTTTTAGGCTCTTCCCCACGCCGCCGTCGTGGGCCTCACCGCCGCCTTCCGGCGGCGGCGACATTGCCGGCGTCGGTGGCGAACTACGAAGTATGGACCTCGACGGAGAGTTTTTCTCGGTCGTCGGTTGACCAGCGCCGTGATCGTCTCCTTAAAGTGATGGGGTTGTCGGCCGACGCCGTGCTTTCGCGGCGTCGGACTAACCGATCCGTTTCGTTTGATAACTATCATTTGGAACGCTCTTATGATCATATTGATACAACTATTGATCGGGTTAATTCGGATCAGTGTAATAATTCATCTTCTTCTTCTACTACTACTACTACTACTTGTTCTTCTTCCAATTCAATTGTTTCAATTCGTTCTGTTTTTGATACTGTACATAGAGATAGTAGTTATACTAATCAAACCAATAATAATTATGGTGGAAAGTTTAATGTTGATGTTGGTGACAGTAAGACTTGTAATGGGGTTGGGGTTGTTGTTGATGATGTGGGTGTTGAGCCGGGTTTGGATTCGGGTTTGGGGTTTGGGTTGGGTGGTGTGAGTAAGCCGCCTGTCGGGAGGAGTGGAGGTAACAAGGTGGAGGGGGAGGTGGAGGCGGTTGTGGAGGATGTTGAGGTTGATCAGATGTGCCTGATTAAGAATCTTGATAATGGGAAGGAGTTTGTTGTGAAGGATGTGAGGGAAGACGGGACATTGGATAAGGTTAAGGAGGTTGAAACGGGGAGGCAGTTGACGATGGAGGAGTTTCAGATGAGTGTCGGGCATTCTCCTATTGTACAGGAGTTGATGAGGCGGCAGAATGTGGAGGACCGGTTGAATGGTGGTGGTAGTAGGGATAATAATGGTGAGGTGAGTGGGAACGGGGGTAGGAATGGGGAGAACGGAGTTATCAAGTCAAAGAAGAAGGTTAGTTGGTTAAGGAGTTTCAAGAATGTGGCTAGTAGTGTGACGGGACACAGAGAAAGGCGTAGTAGTGATGAGAAGGATACTTCGTCTGAGAAAGGTGGACGGAGGTCTAGTTCGGCTACTGATGATAGCCAGGATTCCTCTTTTCATGGGCCAGAACGTGTTCGGGTCAGCCAGTATGGGAAGTCGGTTAAGGATGTTACGGCATTGTACAAGAGCCAAGAGATTCAGGCGCATAATGGGTCGATCTGGACTATTAAGTTTAGTTTGGATGGGAGGTATCTTGCAACTGCTGGTGAGGACTGTGTGATACATGTTTGGCGGGTGGTGGAGGCCGAGAGGAAGGGGGAGTTGTTGATGGATAGACCAGATGAGGGTAGCTTGAATATGTTGCTTTTGGCAAACGGGTCGCCTGATTTAAATTTGGTTTCTTCAAGCTTGGATAGTACCTTGGAAAAGAAGAAGAAGGGCAGGACATCTATCAGCCGGAAATCTGTGAGCTTGGAACATATTTTGGTCCCTGAGAATGTGTTTGGGCTGTCGGAAAAACCCTTTTGTTCGTTTCAGGGGCACTCTGATGATGTGCTTGACCTCTCTTGGTCTAAGTCACAGGTTGGACACACTTTTTATTTCCCTTTTTTATGCAATGATCCTGTAGTCTGTACTCATTTCTCTTCCGCCTTTCTTGCTATGACCTTACTTTTATGATTTCAAGATAATATATGTAACGTGAATTCCCCAACCTTGAATTGTACTGGCGTCTCCTTTTACGAAAAAAGATGATATATTTATCTTCTGAATCTACCCTATTGTATATAAACTTTGTCCACTCGCAGAAAATGGCAGCAACGACCTAAATTTCGTGATTAAGTTGTCAGTCTTTTTGTAGTTGCCCTCTGAATATCATTCTACTTCTGAAATGTTGCTTAATCGAGTGTACATGTTCTGAAATATATCAGGCATGTTTTACATTTTCTTGTTTTATGTGTGAAAATAGTTCTAGGAAGAGTTGTATACTTGTCGAGTATGGCTGCCTCCTTCCACAAGATCACAGGAAGTTGTCCGAGTAGTTCTAGTGCTCCTTTATGTGGCATTAACAACTGCTTTTGTATATCCAATGTCGTGATATCGCCTTAGTTTTCTTTTATGTTCGACTTTTACTTGAGTTCCCATGCATGGTTTTAAGGAATCACTGCTCTCTACTTTTGTCCCCATATAGTATGGGTATCATGCACTGTTCACAGTTATCTCATTGTACTAAGTTACTTCTCCAGCTCTTACTGTCCTCTTCAATGGATAAGACCGTACGGCTCTGGAACTTGTCAAGCAAGACCTGTTTGAAAACATTCTCTCATGGTGATTATGGTAAGCTTCCATTACTATGTGCTCTCCGATGATTAATCAACAGCTATGTTCATGCTTATCATCGTTTTTCTTTTTTTCTTATACAGTGACATGCATACAGTTCAATCCAGTTGATGATGATTACTTTATCAGTGGATCTTTAGATGCTAAGGTTCGCATATGGAGCATTCCTGATCGTCAAGTTGTTGATTGGAATGATCTTCACGAGATGGTTACTGCGGCTTGTTACACACCGGATGGTCAGGTATCATGGAGTTTGTCAATGCTTTTTCTACTGTCTTTGGAATCATTTGGACATTTCGTTTTGCTAACGCCCAAAAGTTTGTATTGTTGGTTTATTTCTCTTAAGGGTGCACTGGTTGGTTCATACAAGGGGAGCTGCCGCTTATACAACACTTCTGGTACAGTCTTACATCATCTTTTATATGATTGTACACACCTTTAGTTATCATCAATTCTCTAATATATATCGTTGTTCCAGAAAACAAGCTGCAGCAGAAATCTCACATCAACCTGCAAAACAAGAAGAAAAAATCTCACCTTAAGAAGATTACCGGTTTTCAAGTAAGGCTATTATGATGAGCCTGGTTTCTCTTAGTCATATTGTTCAGTCATGCATTGGTATCACGTGATTCAGATCGCTTGATAAGTTGTGATTCTGTATTTCTGTTTTACTGCACCCTACATATCAAGGATCGTTGACGAGTATTTGTGATTGATGAGGCTGGTCATACATTAATGCAGTTGCCTTGTTAGTTTCTAAACTTCGCACTCTTCTCTTGCAGTTTGCACCAGGGAGCTCTTCTGAGGTTCTGATTACATCTGCTGATTCACGTGTTCGGGTTGTTGATGGAATTGATCTTGTACACAAGTTTAAAGGTAAGTAACACACTTGTGTCAGTTAAACCTGTTGCTGTCACTTCTCTGCCCATTTATTACATCCTTCTTCACTTAATTGCTTAAATCATCTGCTACCTTAGTGTGTGTTTGGGTAGCATTTGAGGAGTGAACGAGGAGGGGGTTTGGGTGAAGGGTTTTTCTCTCCAAATTCTTTCTATGTCGGAGGAATTTTGATTAGACTTGGATGGAACGTGGAATTTTTCGGTTCAGTTGGAGTTGTGGGCTTTTAATGGAACGCCTTTTTCTTTCTGATGTATACTGTGCTGGCGTAGATGGGATTATGGTACTCTCTCGTTGATTTGGATTCACACGTTTTGAAAAATGTTAGTAAACCCAGTAAGATGTACGGAGTAGTATAATATAGTGTAAGCCGAAGCTTGGGTGGTAACGAGTTGGTACAGATTCTTCATGAGGCATTTCGGAAACTGTCTAGCTGTGGAAACAAGTGACAGGAGTAAAGCTGGATTTTGGGATTTGAATGGAGGTTTATCCAATGGTGAAATTCGCGTGACTTAGGAATCGGCATTGGAAGTGCTGTTTTTCATGCTCAATTTGTATTCTTGACAGGGTTCCGGAACACCAACAGTCAAATATCGGCTTCCCTCACTGCCAACGGAAAGTATGTTGTGTGTGCCAGCGAGGATTCTCACGTGTACGTGTGGAAACATGAAGGCGACTCCCGTCCTAGTCGAAGCAAAGGAATCACAGTCACGCGCTCTTACGAACATTTCCATTGTCAAGATGTATCCGTGGCTATCCCGTGGCCCGGGATTGGTACCGGGCCACACGATCTATTCCCGGAAGAGCCCATTAGGCCCAGGGATCGTCTTGATGAGCTTCCGACCGCCAACAACCCTCCAACACCAGTAGACGAGTTCAACGGTAACGACAGCTCGCGTTCTGGTTCGGGGTGTAGCAACAGTCCGTTTCGTGGGTCCCTATCCAATGCACCCAACGGTTACATCTTTGACAGAATATCGGCCACGTGGCCCGAAGAGAAACTCATTTTGGCCACTAAAAGTCGGAGTCCTCGAGTCAGCCTGGATTTCTCAAACGGGTCACTGCAGAACCGGGCCGCTTGGGGGATGGTGATTGTAACCGCTGGTCTTCGAGGGGAGATAAGAACGTTTCAAAACTTCGGACTTCCAGTTCGAATCTAGTCCTGGTCCGAATCCTGGCCGAATACCCAAACGGGTATTTTTCGAGGTATTTTGTTCTGCATTTTTGCTGCGTCGTCGTGTATAGGGAGAGATCGAGAGAATTGTAATATTATGAGTCGAAATTCTTGGTTGTGCCCCCGTTGTACAGATGGGGAAATGGTTTGAAAAGTCGGAAAAAAAACCGAGTAAAAAAAGAGAGTTTTTTTTTTACATCCAGAAAGTAGAAATTGATGGATTATATTTGTAAACAAGAATTGTAGAGTTATGCCACAAATGATAATTGAATTGAATTGAATTGAATTGAATTGAATTGAATTGAATGATTGAATTATTTCCACGAAATTCTTTCATGTGGGTTTACTACTGTCAGAATCTTGATCATGTGAAGTGAGTAAGTGAGACTATCTTTTGAAATTCTAATTAATTCTGAAAATTGTCAGTAATCTAATTCAATTCATTGATGTAGATCGTGTACAAACCCCCTGGAATTTGATTATCTTCATATAATAATAAATGAGTTGATCGAAATAAGTTATATCCTCCATTTTATATCGTGTTTGAGTTTCTAATAACCATTATTGAGCATTCTATTCATAAAGACGAGTTTTCGATAAAAAAACACACCATTTAGAATAAATTCCAACACTTTCGAAAATAGCAAAAAAAATGTTCGATTTTGAAGGTTATTATTCACGTTTTTCGGGCCGATTTGGTCCCGATATTAAATGTTTCGAAATTCACAAAGTAACTACCCCATTCATTGTAGAAATGTCTCGGAACGAAAGACGCGTTGGGTTTCAAACAAACACATTCAAAGGACATTCGACTATCTTTTGGGTAACGTCGAATTAAGACGAAACTTCGATATATATACTCGAAACTGAACTATTTTAGAATATTTTTAACAACCGTTAGTTATTTTATGTTACACGGGTCTCATTTAGATGCTCAGCAAAATATCTCACGTTTTTCGAAAAATCATCTGAAACGGTCGAATTCGAAGGTTATTATCCACGTTTTTCAGGCTGATTTGGTCCCGAAATTAAATGTCTCCAAATTCACAAAATAACTAATCCAATCATTGTAGAAATTTCTCGATGTAACAAAAATTGCGTTGGGTTTCAAATAAACACATTCGAAAGACATTCGACTAACTTTCAAGCAACGTCGAATTAAGGCTAATTCATTGATATATATATATACTCAAAACTGAACTATTTTAGAGTGTTTTTAACAACCGTTAGTCATTTTATGTTATACGGGTCCCTTTTTTATGCTCAGCAAAAGATCTCACATTTTTCGAAAAATCATCTGAAACGGTCGAATTTGAAGGTTATTATCCACGTTTTTCAGACCTATTTGGTCCCGGAATTAAATGTCTCCAAATTCAGTAAATAACTAATCCAATCATTGTAGAAATGTTTCGATGTAACAAAAATCGCGTTGGGTTTCAAATAAACACATTCGAAAGACATTCGATTAACTTTCAAGTAACGTTGAATTAAGGCAAAATCATCGATATATATATACTCGAAATTGAACTATGTTAGAGTGTTTTTTAACAACCTTAGTCATTTTATGTTATACGGGTCCCATTTATATGCTCAGCAAAATACCTCAAATTTTTCGAAAAAGCATCTGAAATGCTCGAATTTAAAGGTTATTATACACGTTTTTCGGGCCGATTTTGTCCCGAAGTTAAATGCCTCGAAATTCACAAAATAACTACACCATCCATTGTAGAAATGTCTCAGTGTGTAACAAAAGACGCGTAGGGTTTCAAATAAACACATTCACAAAACATTCGACTATCTTTCAATAACGTCGAATTAAGACGAAATCTTCGATACATATACTCGAAACTGAACTATTTCAGAGTGTTTTTTAACAACCCTCGGTCATTTTATGTTATACGGGTCTCATTTAGATGCATAGCAAAATATCTCACATTTTTCGAAAAATCATCTGAAACTGTCGAATTTGAAGGTTATTATCTACGTTTTTCGGGCCGATTTGGTCCCGAAATTAATTGTCTCGAAATTCACAAAATAACTACCCCATTTATTGTAGAAATGTCTCGGTGTAACAAAAGGCGTGTTGGGTTTCAAATAAACAAATTTTAAAGACATTCGACTATCTTTCGTGTAACGTCGAATTAAGGCAAAATGTACGATATGTATACACTCGAAACTGAACAATTTTAGAGTTTTTTTTAACAACCATCATTCATTTTATGTTATACGGATACTATTTAGATGCTCAGCAAAATATCTCACATTTTTCGATAAATCATCTGAAATGGTTGAATTTGAAGGTTATTATCTACGTTTTTCGGGCCGATTTAGTCTCGAAATTAAATGTCTCCAAATTCACAAAATAACTATTCCATTCATTGTAAAAATGTCTCGATGTAACAAAAGGCGCGTTGAGTTTCAAATAAACAAATTCAAAAGACATTCTATTAGTATCTTTTAAATAAAGTCGAATTAAGCAAAATCATCGATATATATAGTCGAAACTGAACTATTTTAGAGTATTTTTTTAACAACCATCAGCCATTTTATGTTATACGGGTGCTATTTAGATGCTCAGCAAAATATCTCACCTTTTTCGAAAAATCATCTGAAACGGCCGAATTTGAAGGTTATTATCCACGTTTTTCGGGTCGATTTAGTCCCGAAATTAAATGTCTCCAATTCTCCAAATTCACAAAGTAACTATTCCATTCATTGTAGAAATGTCTCAGTGTAACAAAAGGCGCGTTGGGTATCAAATAAACCCATTTAAAAAACATTCGACTATCTTTCAAATAACGTCGAATTAAGGCGAAATGTTCAATATATATACTCGAAACTGAATTATTTTAGAGTGTTATTTTAACGACCTTCATCATTTTATGTCATATGGGTCATATTTATATATTCAACAGAATATCTCTCATTTTTCGAAAAAAGCATCTGAAACGGTCGAATTTGAAGGTTATTATCCACTTTTTCGGTCCGATTTGGTACCAAAATTAAATGTTTCGAAATTTACAAAATAACTACCCCATCCATCGTAGAATAAGCTTGGTCGATTGGTTTCATTGTTTGATTTCACATTTTCTGGCAATTTTTGTTCTAATGCAGTCCGGTGATTTAGGTTTGATTATTAGTTGTGATTTTTTTGTTTTTGTTTTCTGAGTTAGATTTCGATAGTCGAGGTTAATTTTGCGTATGGAGTAATTTATTTGAGCTTTCAGTTGTTCATGTTAGAGATTGATTTTACTGTTTATTGTCGTCTTCGTCTTCGTCTTCATGTTCGTCGTCCATGATTGCTAATAAGGTTTCTCAGTCCGGTGATCCTCGTTTAGGTCTGTGAATTAGTTTGCTTTTTAATGAATTCTTTGTTTTCTGAGTTAGATTTCAATAGTCGATCGGATGAAGGTTAGTTCTTCGCCTTTTGCTTCGATTATGTTTCTATGTTTACTAGTGAAGACGAAGCGACAAACTGTAGTACCCGACCCAGATTATCCAAACTGCGAATGCCTCTCATCTCATTTTTTTGGGACTGACTTTTAACTTCAAAAACAGCAGGACGGAACTCAGCTAAGTCGTCTGATTAGTCACAGAACATCAATTTTGTCCTCGTATGTCGTATCATGAGTTCATACAACCGTCTCATATGAGTCTTTGCCCTTTTTGTGTGTACAACTGTCTCATCATATCGATTTTTCAAATATGAAATACGGAGTATGAATGGAGTATATAAACTTTCTTGGGTTCTAGTTACGAATTGTAGCCGGAGTTACGGAGTACATTTGAGCTTCAATCTCGGAATTAGGAAATATATCGTCTTTCAAGTACTATATATCGTCTTTCAAGTACTATATAGTCCTCTAGAATTACTCCATTTTGTTATAAATGTAGGTTAAAATCAGGATCTCACCCGTCGAGATTAATTTGTGTTTTATCGCTTTAGTCTAGTGAGTCGAGATGCTATTGTGTTTATACTCGTATATAAGAACCACGACTTGATGCATCTGTTGGTCTATCTAATGCTATTGACTTGCTGCAGATATCCTGTATGATTGATTCATGATCTCCGGCCGGCTATGACAGTGAGCTCTATCTGAATCGGCATTCTCTCAATGCTATCAAGCTCTACAGTACGTGGCGTATTCTCAGATCCATCACAGCCTGTGGGTCCCAACACCGGGCCCATCCAAGGTTACACATACGAGTTTGGTGATCCTGCTCGTCCGCAGATATAATACACTCAACCGTCATTCATTTTAGGTTATACGGATCCTATTCAGATGTTCAGCAAAATGTCTCACATTTTTTGAAAAATCATATGAAATGGTCGAATTTAAAGGTTATTATCCACGTTTTTCGGGTCGATTTGGTCCCAAAATTAAATGTCTCGAAATTCGCAAAATAACTACCCCATTTATTGTAGAAATGTCGCGGTGTAACAAAAGGCGCGTTGAGTTTCAAATAAACACATTTAGAAGACATTCGACTACCTTTCGAATAATGTCGAATTAAGGCGAAATGTTCGATATATATACAAGAAATTGAACTATTTTAGTGTGTTTTTTTAACCACCGTCGGTCATTTTATGTTATACGGGTCCTATTTAGATGCTCAACAAAATATCTCCCATTTTTCGAAAAATCATCTGAAACGGTGGAATTTGAAGGTTATTATGCACGTTTTTCGGCCCGATTTGGTCCCGAAATTAAATGTCTCCAAATTCAAAAAATAATTACCTCATTCATTGTAAAAATGTCTCAATGTAACAAAAGGCGCGTTGGATTTCAAATAAACACATTTAAAAGACATTCGACTGTCTTTCGAGTAATGTCGAATTAAGGCAAAATATTTGATTTGTATATACTTGAAACTGAATTATTTTAGAGTGCTTTTTAACAACCGTTAGTCATTTTATAATATACGGGACGTATTTTAGATGCTCAACAAAATATCTCACATTTTTCAAAAAATCGTCCAAAACTGTCAAATTTGAAAGTTATTATCCACGTTTTTCGGCACGATTTGGTCCCGAAATTAAACGTCTCCAAATTCACAAAATAACTACCTCATTCATTGTAAAAATGTCTCGGTTTAACAAAAGGCGTGTTGGATTTCAAATAAACACATTTAAAAGACATTCGACTGTAATTCGAGTAACGTCGAATTAATGCGAAATATTCGATTTATATATTCTCGAAACTGGACTATTTTAGAGTGTTTTTTTTAACAATCGTCAGTCATATTATGTTATACGGCTCCTATTTAGATGCTCAACAAAATATCTCCCATTTTTCAAAAAATCATCTGAAACGATCGAATTTGAAGGTTATTATCCACGTTTTTCGGCACGATTTGGTCCCGAAAATAAATGTCTCCAAATTCACAAAATAACTACCTCATTCATTGTAAAAATGTCTCAATGTAATAAAAGGCGCATTGGATTTCAAATAAACACATTTAAATGACATTCGACTATTTTTCGAGTAACGTCGAATTTAGGCGAAATATTTGATTTATATATACTCGAAACTGAACTATTTTGGAGTGCTTTTTTTTAACAACCGTCAGTCATTTTATGTTATACGGGTCCTATTTAGATGCTCAAATAAATATCTCCCATTTTTCGAAAAACATCCAAAACGGTCAAATTTGAAGGTTAATTATTATCTACGTTTTTCTGCTCGATTTGGTCTCGAAATTAAATGTTTCCAAATTCACAAAATAACTACCTCAGTCATTGTAAAATTGTCTCGGCGTAACAAAAGGTGCGTTGGATTTCAAATAAACACATTTAAAAGACATTCGACTATATTTCGAGTAACGTCGAATTAAGGCAAAAAATTTGAATTATATATACTTGAAACTAAATTATTTTAGAGTTATTTTTAACAACCGTTAGTCATTTTATAATATACGGGTCCTATTTAGATGCTCAACAAAATATCTCCCATTTTTTGAAAAATCATCCGAACGGTCGACTTTGAAGGTTATTATCCACGTTTTTCAGGCCGATTTGGTCCCGAAATTAAATGTCTCCTAATTCACAAAATAACTACCTCGTTCATTGTAAAAATCTCTCAGTGTAACAAAAGGCGCGTTGGGTTTCAAATAAACACATTTAAAAGACATTCGACTATCTTTCAAATAACGTCGAATTAAGGCGAAATATTCTATTTATATATATATATATTTATATATATACTCGAAATTGAACTATTTTAGACTCAGTAGTTAAAGGCAAGTATCAATGTTGGATTATTTACCCCTCTGAAGCATCTGTAGCATTACAGGCTTACTCAGACTCGGATTGGGGGAGTTGTGCTTTCACGTCTAGGTTGCTCAGTGGCTTCTGCATTTTCTAGGGACGATCTCTCCTTTCATGGAAGACCAAGAAACAAGTTACAGTCAGCAAGATTTCTGCAGAAGCGGAATATAGAAGCTTATGATCTTATACTGCCAGTGAGATGGTCTGGCTTCACAATTTACTGCAAGAATTGCGCATTCATATTCAGTTGCCCATTCCTCTTTTTTGTGATAACACCGTAGCGCAGCTGAACATCTGGCTAAAAATCCAGTGTTTCATGAGCGGACGAAGCATTTGAACATGGACCGTCACTTTGTTAGAGACAAGCAGCTCGAAGGATTCTTAAACACTCAGCATGTTAGTTCTCGCAACCAGCTTGCTGATCCCATGACTAAAGCTTTAGGACAGCGCGAACATCATCAATTATGCACCAAGCCGGGTTTGATTTTGCATCCGATTCCAGCTTGAGGGGGGATATGAGCCAACTAACCTCCAACTAACTACTCCACTAACCAAGGTTGTTAGAGTTAGTTAGACTTATATCATAGAGTTAGTTATCCTCTGTATAACTACTCCACTAACCAAGGTTGTTAGATTTTCTGCAAAATGAGGGTTTTTCCCCCTTTTATATCTCCAATCAATTGAACCCAACACAAAGACTAGTGTTCGCCGGAGGTCGGAGATTGCCGGCGAAGATGCCGGTGATGGGCAGGCGTGTAGCTGCCGGATTTTCGCCGGTTTCTGGGTAAATGGCGGAGGCAATTGGGTAGCTCTGTGGTCCAGTCTGGTTAATTTCGGCTTCATTTCTCGTCTTTATTCGGTTATCTCCTAATCGGTACCTACAAAATACAAACAAGACAAAGCAATACCAAATTATCGGAAAATAACGAGTAATACGATATCTATAACTAAAATGATTAATTAACACTAAATACTAATCAAGTACTAAAATGAACTATAATATCAATTAACCACACAAAATTGACCCCGAATAAGTAAATAAATGTGGGTAAAATAATGATTAAAATGACGTTTATCATTGGTCCCGAAATTACATGCCTCGAAATTCAGATCACAAAATAACTACCTCATTCATTGTAAAAATGTCCCGGTGTAACAAAAAGCGCGTTGAGTTTCAAATATAAAGACATTTTAAAGATATTCGACTATCTTTCGTGTAATGTCGAATTAAGGTGAAATCTTCGATATATATACTCGAAATTGAACTATTTTAGAGTGTTTTTTAACAACCGTCAGTCATTTTATGTTATACGGGTCCTATTTAGATACTCAACAAAATATCTACCATTTTTCAAAAACTAATCCCGAAACGGTCGATTTTGAAGGTTATTATCCACGTTTTTCGGCCGATTTGGTCCCGAAATTGAAATTCACTAAATAACTACCTCATTCATTGAAAAAATTGTCTCGCTGTAACAAAAGGCGCATTGGGTTTCAAATAAACACATTTAAAAGACATTTGATTATCTTTCGAGTAACGTCGAATTAATGCGAAATGTTCGATATATATATACTCGAAAATGAACAATTTTAAAGTGTTTTTTTAACAATCGTCAGTCATTTATGTTATACGAGTCTTATTTGATACTCAACAAAATATCTCCCATTTTTCGAAAAATCATCTGAAACGGTCTAATTTGAAGGTTATTATCCACATTTTTCGGCCCGATTTAGTCCCGAAATTAAATGTGTCCAAATTCACAAAATAACTACCTCATTCATGGTAGAAATGTGTTGATGTTTCAAAAGGCGCATCGGGTTTCAAATAAACACATTTAAAAGACATTTGACTATCTTTCGAGTAACGTCGAATTAAGGCAAAATATTCGATTTATATATACTTGAAACTGAATTATTTTAGAGTGCATTTTATCAACCGTTAGTCATTTTAGAATATACGGGACCTATTTAGATGCTCTGCAAAATATCTCACATTTTTCGAAAAATCGTCTGAAACGGTCAAATTTAAAGGTTATTATCCACGTTTTTCGGGCCAATTTTTTCCCGAAAATAAATGTCTTGAAATTAACAAAATAACTACCTCATTGATTGTAAAAATGTTTTGGTGTAACAATAGGCGCGTTGGTTTTCAAATAAACACATTTAAAAGACATTCGTTTATCTTTAGAGTAATGTCGAATTAAGGCGAAATATTCGATTTATATATACTTGAAACTGAATTATTTTAGAGTGTTTTTTAGCAACCGTTAGTCATTTTATGTTATACGGGTCCTATTTAGATGCTCAGCAAAATATCTTACATTGTTCGAAAACCGTCTGAAACGATCGAATTTGAAGGTTATTATCCACGTTTTTCGGCCCGATTCGATCCCGAAATTAAATGTCTCGAAATTCATATCACAAAATAACTACCTCATTCATTGTAGTGATAAACGTCATTTTGGTAGTCATTTTACCCACATTTAGACCTATATTTGTCCCGATTTTATGTGCTTAAACCGTCATTTAGCTCATTTTAGTAGTTAATTAGTACTACTCATTAGTAATAATTATTATACTTATTTGTTAATAGTGTTATATTTCGAGAAATCGGTACTGTATTTTTGTTGATTTGATTTTGTAGGATTTGGAGCGGGAATTAGCGGGAAGAAACGGATCAAAACCGAGTAAAGAATTGAGTCAATCCCATTCATACACATTACTGACATTCATCAATCATCATCCACCATCATCATACTCTCATCACATTCATCATCAATCAAGCTCCATCTGCACAGCACAACCGCCACCAGCTCTCCCGTCGACCACCAGTTGACTCGCCCAGCTTCCGCCATGCTCAGCCGCGCACCTCCACCGTCAACACCACCAGGCTCCGACCAACATTCGCCCAGAACCTCTGACCTCAGGCGACCCGCGCCACCGTGCGCACCAGCCAGCTCCGGTGAAGCAGCTATATCCTGGTGTTGGTAGAAACCGAGTTCGGAAGAAACTGAATTAAGAGGGAAAAGACAGATTTGCCCTTCATTTAGTTGGCTGCGTTTTGTTCGGTTGGGAGTGTCGTTTTGGATGTGGTTGAACTGTCAGGTGGGAAATACTTAGAAGATTTAGTTAGTATTAGTTGAATTAATTAGTTGGATAAATCTTGCACTTTATCTCTTCTTCGTCTATGCAATCCTTCATTTTAAGATTGGTATCTTCTTCTCCTTGTTTTTTCATTATTGTTCATCCTTATTGGTTATTACTTACTCCCTCCGAGTTCCTATTATTGTCCCAAAGGGATTTGGGTGAAAAATAAGGAAGGAGAAATGAGTGGTTTAAAAAAGAAGAAGGAAGAGAGAGAAATGGGAGAGTAATTGTGAACCACAAATTGATGGTCTAAAAAAGAAAGTGGGACAAAAATCAAACTCAGCCAAAAAAGGAAAGTGGGACAATAATAGGAACTCGGAGGGAGTATTAGTTTAAGTTAATTTTATCGCTAAATTAGTTTAAAGTTTGCATCTTTCTTAGTTATTCATGTTTATTACTGTATTACGATTAGAGTAGTGAGTAGTTTAATTAGTTCAGTTTAAATCATGTTCGAGTAGTTAATGCGAGTAACGACGAATTAAGGCGAAATGTTCGATATATATATATATACTCGAAACTGAACTATTTTAGAGTGTTTTTTTAACAACCGTCGGTCATTTTATGTTATACGGGTCCCATTTAGATGTTCAAAAAAATATCTCCTATTTTTTGAAAAATCATCTGAAATGGTCGAATTTGAAGGTTATTATTCACGTTATTCGGTCCGATTTGGTCCCGAAATTAAATGTCTCGAAATTCAAAAAATAACTACCTCATTCATTGTAAAAATGTCTCGGTGTAACAAAAGGCGTGTCGGGTTTCAAATAAACACATTTAAAAGACATTCGACTATCTGTCGAGTAACGTCGAATTAATGCGAAATGTTTGATATATATATATATATATATATTATACTCGAAACTGAACTATTTTAGAGTGTTTTTTCAACAACCGTCAGTCATTTTATGTTATACGAGTCATATTTAAATGCTCAACAAAATATCTCCGATTTTTCGAAAAATCATCAGAAACAGTCAAATTTGAAGGTTATTATCCACATTTTTTGGCCCGATTTGGTCTCGAAATTAAACGTCTCCAAATTCACAAAGTAACTACCTCATTCATTGTAATAATGTCTCGGTGTAACAAAAGGCGCGTTGGATTTCAAAAAACACATTTATAAGACGTTCGACAATATATCTTTCGAGTAACGTCGAATTAAGGCGAAATGTTCAATATATATACTCAAAACTAAACTATTTTAGATCGTTTTTTTAATAATCGTCAGTCATTTTATGTTATATGGTCCTATTTAAATGCTCATCAAAATATCTTTCATTTTTCGAAAATCTTCTGAAACGGTCGAATTTGAAGGTTATTATCCACGTTTTTTCGGCCCGATTTGGTCTTGAAATTAAAAGTCACGAAATTCACAAAGTAACTACCTTATTCATTATAGAAATGTCTCGATGTAACCAAAGGCGCGTCGGGTTTTGAAATAAACACTTTTAAAAGACATTCGACTATATATCTTTCGAGTAACGTCGAATTAATGCGAAATGTTATATATATATATATATATATATATATATATATAGAGGGGAGTTCTAATAAGGTCTAAGATAAAATTAAGTTCCTAAGTCTAAATCTTAACCATTGGATCAATTTTGTGTGGATGGCTGAGATTACTTCTAAAGATTAAATAATCCACTAAGCTATTAATTAGGCTGGTGTAATTAATACATTCAATTGCTTCTCACGAGGAACAATTTCACGAGGCAATCACACTATAACTAGTCATTACTCCGCGCGGCATTCCAATGATGAGGGATTTTTTTTTTCATCACATCTCCATTGGTCCTTCGAGTTTAAATTATTCTTGGCTGTCGGGTTCTGTTTTTTTTTGGGCACCTCATTTTTTGGCAAAGGCTTCCGTCAATTTAACGTTGTCGTAATCAAGCCGACGTTGGTTTCCGATCGAAGTGTTAGTTTGGAATGAAGAATTTGCAGATTGTTGAAGTGCCCCTGGTAGGTGCATCTATTGTTCGGTATTTAGTAATGTTTCGTCGTTTATCACGATTGTCCTTTTTTGTCTTGTGTCGATGGAGAAGTCGATTTAGTGAAGTCATCCGGAGTTGGTGTTGTTTGTCATTTATGTATGTGTTGATTTGTAGTTGCTGTAATTTTTATTAAAGCTAACAGAATTTATAACTAACCGAATTTGTAGTTGTTTGTTATGACAACTTCATAATTAATTAACTGATGTACATACATCAACCAAAATAAACTACCACACTTCTGTAACTTCGACACACAGATTTCACAACTTCAACTCTCACCTTTTGAAACTTCAAAATCATGCCCCTGTTATCTGTAAGACATAACTTCGCAACTTCAACACTTTCTCTTTACAACTTCAGTGCACTAAGTCGACAACTTCATAGTTAAGTGTTCGCATGCTTGAAACTTTAATACAATGAGTACACAATTTCAACTCCCACTTTCTGAAACTTTAAAACTCGTCGCCCACATACTTTCATAATAACTTCATAATTTCGTATACTATAGTAGTTACAATTCCAACAAGCTAATTTTATAACTTTAACTCAGTCACTTTAGAACTTCAAACTACAATAATTACAACTTTATATGTAACTTCAAATATATGTACTTGCATCTTCGGTGCACAAATTTCAATATTCAGACAACTTTCTTTTGGAGCCTTTAGTTCAGTTAAAATACAACTTCAACTATCGTAATTTACAACTTCAATATTCAATCTTCTGAAACAAAGCCAAAATAACCTACCATACTCCTGTAACTTCAACACACAGATTTCACAACTTCAACTCTCATCTTTTGAAACTTCAAAATCATGCCCCTGTTATCTGTAAGACATAACTTTGCAACTTCAACACTTACTCTTTACAACTTCAGTGCACTAAGTACAAATTAAAATCACAAATTCAGACTCCCATTTCTAGCAGGATCACAAATTAAAATCAGTACAAAGTTGAGTGGTACACAAAATTTACCCTAATTTGGTTAATAATCAATAATTAATCAAAGATGCATTATTACCCTAACAAGTGAATAAAAATTGGATTTTCAGTGAGGAAAAAAAAATCAAAGATGCATTATTAACCGTACGAAAGCTAATAACCCATCAAAAACATGCATTCGTACTACAAAATTAACACAGCAAATATTTTGGATTCATACTGCAAAAACCCCCAAATTGAAAGCAAATTTGGGACTAGACCCTAATTCACGAGTAAGAACCCTAATTCACAAGTACGAAAATCACGATTAATCCCTAATTCACGAGTAAGAAAATCACGATTAATCCCTAATTCACGAATAACCCCTAATTTTTTGATTGTTAAGCAAAAAGTTGATAACCCTAAACCACAATGTCAGTACGAACAACGATTATAAAATATGACTAATCGTTGAATTAAATAAGCATAAACCATAAACCTTAAAAATTTACCCAAATTTGATTAATAATCAAAATTAATCAGTAAACCCTAATTTGCTACACAAATTCGAAGAAAAATAATTTTAATTTTTACCTGAGTTGGAGAGGTGATGACGACGAAGACAATGGATTGAATAGTGAAGAGGGAAAATCAATGGAATGTGATGGAGATTTTAGTGTTCTGGGTTCCGTAGATGGAATGAGAGGTGTTCTGTAAATAGAGTGTGCACAAAGACAATTCAATAGTAGGTTGGAGTGTGAATGTCTGATGGAATCACAGTATTGGAATGTAAATGAAATGTACAGAGCAATGAATGTGATGGGAAAACAAAGAGTGGGAAAAAAGAGAAGTGCATGGAAAATGTAACATCATTTAATTTTTAAAAAAAATATATATATATCATCACATCTCAGCCATCCATCTATGAATGATCCGACGGCTAATAAAAGGATTATGAACTTATATACATAAGTGGCCCTTATATAATCTCATCTATATATATATATATATATATATATATATATATATATATATATATATATATATATATATATATATATACTCGAAACTTAACTATTTTAGTACATTTTTTTAACAACCGTCAGTCATTTTATGTTATACGGGTCCTATTTAAATGCTCGACAAAATATCTCCGATTTTTCGAAAAATCATCCGAAACAGTCGAATTTGAAGGTTATTATCCACATTTTTCGGCCCGATTTGGTCTCGAAATTAAACGTCTCCAAATTCACAAAGTAACTACCTCATTCATTGTAATAATGTCTCGGTGTAACAAAAGGCGCGTTGGATTTCAAAAAACACATTTATAAGACGTTCGACAATATATCTTTCGAGTAACGTCGAATTCAGGCGAAATGTTCAATATATATATACTCGAAATTAAACTATTTCAGATCGTTTTTTTAATAATCGTCAATCATTTTATGTTATATGGTCCTATTTAAACGCTCAACAAAATATCTTTCATTTTTCGAAAAATCTTCTGAAACGGTCGAATTTGAAGGTTATTATCCACGTTTTTTCGGCCCGATTTGGTCTTGAAATTAAAAGTCTCGAAATTCACAAAGTAACTACCTTATTCATTATAGAAATGTCTCGATGTAACCAAAGGCGCATTGGGTTTTGAAAAAACATTCGCCTCTATAGTTTTCATCAAAAAACATTCACCTTATAGAGCAACTTTCACCTTTTTTGAAAATAGTAAAAAACAATTGGTTTTGAAGGTTATTATCCACATTTTTATCTCGAAATAAAATGAATCCATATTCACGTTGGAGAAACTTCACACCGAATTACGAAAGTTATTATCCACTGTTATTGATAAATATCAATTACGACCACGTGTCAAACGACAAGTAGATAGATGTATTCCCTCTCGCTCATCTGTTATTTACTCCCTCCCTGTCGATCAATAGTTTACACTTTTCTTTTCTTTTTTGTCGGTCAATGATTTACGTTTCTATTCTGACTATGTTTTACTCTACTTTATCGTTTAATCATATTAAAACTAACCGGAAGAAATTACAACGCTGAGCATCTACGCTTAACTAGTTAATCGATTCCTGAGTTACTGTAAATCTAACTACCTGAGTTAACGTAACCAGGCAGGCATTATTAAGACGCCGCCAAAATCACAGTTCTGTGAATTTCTAAGAGCAGCAGAACGGGACTGACCTATTTACTCAACCGTCAGAATGGCTTAAGCATCAGCTAGCTTCATACGCATAACAATGTTCATCGACTGCAGCTCCTGCATTATTAACAATAAGCATATAAGTTCGAGAGTTCCATGCTCAGATCGCCTTTATCCCCTAAACTGAGGTATACTCTATCATGTCACTTACCAAAAATACAGATGATGCATACTCTAAAGAAGCGAATCGCTAATAGGTAAAAGCGTATTCACAGCGAATAGAGCTCTCGAAAAAAAATGGTACCAATAATTTATTATAGTTCACCTGAAAAAGGAGCTTGCATGCATATGGCATTTTCATGGTCGATATGTTGTCACCATTTTTACACGAACTGCATATGCCAGCCTGCAGCTTGTGATTAAAGTATCCCAACAATCCACACAGTCTACAAACCTGCATTCAACGACGTATAATATATTCAACACAACAAAGATATTTGTCGACAAGTATCACTCACGAAGTATTTGCCATATTTGTCATATATATTCTATTCAAGTAATGAAAAAAGTAAAGAGAAGTCACTCCACATATATAAGATTCCTGAGAAAGAAGTACTTCGTAATAGAATTACCTGAACTTCAAAAGGATCACTAGAAATCATCAACCGTTCATACATCAAATTACTAGTACCGTAAGCAATTAAACAATCTCGCTCCATTTCGCCAACTCTTAGTCCTGCACAGGCCGCAAGTGTCAAGAGGAACTCCATATTTGAAAAGTTCACTCAGTTTAGTGTCAGAATAATACCTCCATTGTTACTCTTTCCTTCAGTAGGCTGCCTAGTTAACTGGGAACGGGGACCAAAACCTCTTGCATGCATTTTATCTAGAACCTATGTGCAACATAAAATTCGGAGTTACTCAGAAACAATATTTTACCGAGGTGTTTGTCATCAAAGAATAATCCAAAATCAAGCTATTCAACATTGTGCAACACCAAAGTCATACTCCCTGCATTCCACTTGATTCTATAGTCTATACATTTGTGTAAGGTGAGGTATATTTAAATCGAAACGCATAGAATCAAATGGAATGGAGGGAGTTGATGTAAAGGGACATGATGCTCCACTGCTATGAAAGATCCATGCATCGGCTCACGACTGACCACTTGTAAGCCAACAAAATATAGGAATAATCTCAAACTTTTAGGCTTTTGTGACGTTCAGACCTCATTTGACCTCATTTCTCTAATATCTGAAGGCTAAAATTCTACAACTAAATCAAACTATACATTATGGGTAAAAATCGACCATTTGTAAGCATACAAGAGCATAATATATGGATACTTGTATGCAATTTAATATGCCCCAACCCTGTTCTTGACTAAAAAAACAAACATTACGGTACTAAACCAATGCTGAGCACCAAAATGATATTGTTTCGCAAAGCTTTTGAAGATGACCGTGACCAAATTTTACAGCATTATTACGCCATATTGGTTGCATACAGCAAGATTTGATAGTGGCAGACGATTCCGTGACCGTCAACAAGAAATAACACTGCGAGATGTACTTATTTCCTATGAAAAACCTATTGAGATCAAAGTTAAGTAACAATAATGTAACTCAAGAGTGAAGTCATTCCCTTCACATTTACTAACAAGAGTAAATATGACTGAGTGTATTAGAAGCCATGCCAGCACAATCTTTTGGAATCAGCAACTTATAGAAAGTGTTCCCCTTGTATAGGGCAATAAGTAAGTGTAATTTTGTATGATTCAAAAGTATGGAAGATCTTACCATATGTTTCAATTTCTGGTAGTAAATTGGACCCATGAATACATACGCTTGCAGTGGAGAGCCAGTTATGCCTAAAGCAAAAGCAGATAGATTAGGCCTTGTTTCGAACAAACAGCAGCGGCCAAACCATATTCTTAAGCACTAACATAATAAAGAGGGATATAGCACTGCCATTGTCTGCCAACCAAATATAATCACAGTAATTGGTCCATCAATAACCAAATATCCAAATAAAACTAAGCAAGGCACGACAACATATAGCAATATCGTATTTTTCATTTTCAATGGAGCCAAAGACTCACGTTCTTTCATTCTGGAATTTGATGATGGGATAACGTATAACGGCTCACCATACTGATTGTGTGTTTTTTCATAGTGAAAGAGTGCATTAGTGCACTTCTCAACATAACAATTTCCATTTTGGGGATCTAGAGATAGCATTTATGTGTAGGCAATACATGGGTAATACGAGTACTACATCGGATTACCTTCCCCAATTCACGGATCCCTTGAGTGGGGTAATACTGCCGTTTGAACGTACAATACTACAATATAAATGCTTGAGCATTTGTCTTTTATTTTATTTTATTTTATTTTACACAACTATTATTCCTACTCTTATTTTTAATTACTAAACATTTATTCTTTAACTTGGAATTTGTAACCCTTTTTAAAAAATATTATAAACATTTTCAACTTTATTTTCAGTGTCAAACTATGTATTATTATTATTTTTATTGTTATTATTCACCTTCTAACTATTACCGCTAATCCGCTATTATGCCTTTTTTATATGATTTTTTTGGAAACAACTTGACGATTTCGTATATGGTTACCGAATTCGCTCTTGCCCATTCCCGATTCGCTCTTATAGAGTACTCGTACTTGTTATGCTTATTTTTATTACAAAACATGACAGAATTCGCTCTTAGCGATTCGGAATTCACTGGGTACCTGAAGGAATGGGGTAACCATGATTTCGGATAATGTTATTGTATAAATGCTTGAGCAATCCCATCAACATAATTCATAAAGCAAATTCATACACAAAAATGCATTGCACAACAAGAAGACATTAGCTTTAACTTTTTTCTTAGAGGATGATTATGCGACTTCTTGAACGCAAAACGGAATTAACCATACGATTTACCAAAACATTGTCTGTACAACTCATCTGTATTCAGATGCCTAGAGCAATGCCTCAAAAGTACTATATCACCAATTTTTTTGTGATGCTTTGTTCTACACAAGGAGCTTCCTTTAATGTTTGGTTTTGTATAAATTTAATTAGAAAAATTGGTTGGAGTTGGCATTATAGTGACTATACAGTCAGATGGGATCAATGAAGATATTGAATGAACTCTTGGCTAAAGGATAATGAGCACACTAGAAACACTTTTTATATCATTTTCCAAGAGGACACGGAACTTAATGGGGACGTAGCTCAGAAGATCAAAAGAGGTGGGTTGAAGATTTGAAGTGGAAGAGAGTGACATGGACCACATGGTTTGTATAAACTGAGGACGTGATTTCTAATATTCCAATAATAGATATAGTGACAGTCAACACATTAAGGCAACATCAACGACACTGAATGGGATGATAGAGCATATTCTTCTTTTACCGTAACGCAAAAAACCTAGGGTTCAGAATAGATAGAATACCTGAATAGAGGAGATCCTTTCCACTATAGCTGAATCCATGCTTCACCAAGCTTTCACTATGACAAGGAAACAAGATGTATTAAAAGCACAACTTACTAAAAAATTTGTTGATGCAGGATAATATACCTTATGACTTCAACTGTGTCAGCGTGACCACTTGGCTCCCCAAAGGCACTTCCATAGTGGAAACGACCGCATGAAACTCCAGCTTTACCACCCAGAAGCTCTATCATCTTACCTACAGTCATCCGACTACAAAAAACACATCACTGACTGTGCCCATATCACTATTCAAGTCATTTCTAAAATGATGACAAGACGATAACTACAACGTCAATGACACTTATATTCTTCAACATAACTAGAATTAAAACATAAGATTGTCATTTTGATTTCAAAACAACATTATTATTATTTTAATAAAGTGGTATCGATTATATATTTGTGAAAAATTAGTCAAAATCGATGTCAAAATGACCATCAAAATTAAATAAGATCAACATAAATGGGATGCAAGGCAAGACATTTACAAATCTTTTTCAATTTAGCCTGACAAAAGAGGTCACAATATTAGCAGTGGTATGGGTCAGTCATATTGTCCATCTGCAGATGGGTTTGGACTCACCATGTTATTATTAGTCGGTCTGTCGGTGTACAGAAAGTTTTGCATTTTTTTTTTTATGCCTCTATATTGTACGTAGTATGGAAACGGCATGGTCACCAGACTGAATTTGCATGTGTATAATGACTAGGTGAAAAAGGTGCCTGAGGAATTGAAGTGTGGAAAAGTGACACTGCTACAGATACAGCATGAACCAGAACAACCTTTTTCTCTCTCAATCTTTAATTACCATTCATGCATCCCAATTCATCCAAACTATAGAAGATCAGTTCCTATACATATTCGAAGTTTGGATTGCAATCCAGCATAGTTGTGGAAGAGAACTTCCATCTCAGAATCCAAAGCCACACCTTGTGTTCACAATATAAAAGCATATAGCATACAGGTTCAGATCTTCATTCTGTGGTTTTCAGCTGGCTAAACCTTAAGCAAAATTGTCCAAACTAGAGGAGAATACAATGGCAGACTAGGTTGCTACAATTTTTATATGTTTTGAAGTACTTAGTGGCTTAGGGCCACATAGCATTCTTCAAACTCAAATGTTGTTCCACGAACTAACCAAAACAGGTCCAGACCATTAACAAAGAGGAGTGCCAAACCATAGCAAAAAGAAGACAAACTAAATCATTGAACTATTATCACCTTCTTCTCTCACCGCGGGGTGATAACCCGAATAGATGCTATTGGAAACATAAGAATAAAATAAAAAATTAACTAATTGGTACTCTCGTCTCTGACTCTCTGATATAAAGAATAGACAGAGAACCTGCAGCTTAGATTAACAATAAATGTAATTTTAGCTCACGCAAAGGTACCTTGGAAATCCATGAGGATTCATAATCAAATCAGGGCAGATGCCACGTTCTGAAAATACAAAATCCTCCTGCTGTACAATAGTACCACATACACCTTTCTGCCCATGTCTGCTGCTGAACTTATCCCCCACCTGCATTAGATAATCAGCGACTATTCCATAACTAGCAACATTAAACGTATATAAAGGAATAGCAATTACCTCCGGTCGGCGAGTTTGGCGAATGATAAAGTTGATGCACATATTGCCATTCTTGTCAGAGAAAAGTGCGGCTCTATCTACAACTGCCGTGTCTCCATCAAACTTCCCATGTTTCACAGCGCTTCCCTTAAAATCTCTAAACAATGGGTACAAGTTACTCTAATAGTGAAAGCCACTGATATGTTTCTACTCCAACAACTTGAAATTTAAATAAATAAAGCAAATAGCTCATTAAATAGCACTTCTTCAATAAAGAGGCAGTCAACCAATGCTATACTTAATGTAAATGTCATATTGGGTCAGTAAAAAACAATCTCTCTTTCTACACTAGGGCAACAAAACGTTTATTCTGGCTCGCTTTACAGCATTCATTGGTGGGAATCTTTGAGGCACTAGGGACAGGGTTATGTTATCAAAACAAGTTGCAGTACGTAACAAGTTTAGACTGCGTTAAGCATATACTCTGAACCAGAATGTTGTTCCCTTTAGTTTGGGCACTAAGAAAAAGAAAAGGGTCTAGAGTAATTGTTGGTTGGTAACAATTAAACCCTCATCTTGACTCTAACCCAGACCCACCAAAACTATAAAAAAATACACCTACCACCTCAGCATCAACCTACCATGCCACGTGTGACGGCACCAAACTAAACTACCACCATAGACATCCCTGTCACCCAAACACCAAACTAGCCAAACATCAAAATAGCCGATTGCCATCCACAGTCCCAAATGAACCTACCACCATCGGGTCTCACTCCCTTGTCGTCAACACCTAACCCCCTGCAGATCACTTAACATAACTAAAAATCGCCTCATACCCTCGAAACGCCTCTGAGCAGCACAAAAGTCCCAGTTGGTTGGAGCCGTTTGACGGCAGAGTGGTGAGAGCCGGCTCAGACACGTTGTGGATGTTTGGGGGGGGGGGGGGGGGGGATTGTTCATGTGAGTTACAGAAGGTGACAGTAAATAAAGAAAATAGTAAAGGTGTTATAGCCTTATTAAGTGTGAAAAAGAAGTATACAAAATAAGGAAACAGAAACAAAAGCCAACTCAGCACAATAAGGAAATACTGAACAACCCTCCAATTCAGAGGGAGTATGCAAATGCACAGAAAAAAAATATATGTGAAATAAATCCCAATTAAAAGTATGACGGTAAATTATTAGATATCCAATAGAATTTTATATACCAACCTATCTCGAAGGCCTCCTGGAGGAAGAGGCCCTCTGGTAAAAGTTGGTGTCTCTTTGTTGACTAGGAAGTCATCCTGTCTGACAATCTGTCCGGGAGCAGCAATTCCATCCTTATCCAACGCCTAAATGTAAAAAAAATTCAAGGTGAGTAATATAACCACAACAACAGCATGATAAAAGTGATAAATATATTAAGTAAAATAAACAGACTGATTACCTCATCACATCCCTAACCAATATATTCATGACACATAAGTGTATAACAATATAATACACCCTCCACCAACAGTACCAAGAAATAATAGTATAGACTTTCTGGGGTTCAAAATTGTTTCAGATAAGATAACAGGAATAACACAGATAAAATTCACAATAGATGAACACTGATTGGGTATCTAATCACAATTTTACTGACGGACACAAAGGATGATGCAGGGACACGACATGAAATATAAATTTCACACCTGCATTTTTTCAGCAGAAAATCCCTCTCTCTTAGGTACAGCTATTCTTTCAGCAGCACCATTGTCATACTGCTGCATAACTGCACTTTTCCTACGACAATTCGAAAGAAGGCGTCAGCTTTCATATAATACTGAATAAGATATATCAATGCACTGTCAATTGCAAGCGGCTGAATAATACTTCTTCATCACTATACAACGCCCAAAACCCCGATCAAGTGACGATTTGTTCATAACTATAGCATCCTCTATATCGTATCCACTGTAGCTCATTACAGCAACAGTTGCATTCTGACCAGCACCAAGTTTATCATATTTAACCTGAAAAAGAAAGAAAAAACACAAAGATCAGACACAATAAGTTTGGCCTTTCGGAATTTCAACCATGTATAAGATCCACACTCTCACACATGTTCAACGGGATGACGGATTGACAGGTTCAGGATTTACATACACTTACATAATGATTTGACATAATCAATGTAAATCACAAATGAAGAAAGGGGTAGGGGGTGACGTAAGAGCAGCGAACAAACCAGTTCAATCGTTTTAGTCGTGAGCAATGGCCGCTGAGGATATACTAAGAGATAGAGTAATGAATCCATTCGGTTCAGCTACAAAACAAAAAAGAACAAACTTTATAAGCAGCTTCACACAATTATTTACAAGCAAGCACCACGAAGACATGATTTTACAAGGACAGACTAAAGGTAAAATGAATGTTTTGGAACAGTCAACAGCATTACTCCGTGAAAGAACTGCCTCAAAGACTCCCGCATGTGGCAAGAAAAGGTTGGGCTGATATGCACAACCCACCTGGCTTGAGATATAGATAAGTTATTTCCAAATTATCGATATTATAATACTCTCACCGTTCCAATGAATTATATGTTTATTCCTTTTTAAACTGTTTCATTCATTTGTATACATTTCTATAAATGTTCATATGATTACTTGTAACAAGACCATAACACCCCTCTCTTTTATCATTATTCATATCTCATCTGAATGTACAAAGGGCAAATTAGTAAATTGAACTTTAAAATTCTCGTTCCCAACACCACCTAATCCATATGCAAAAAGCAAACATATACAATTACTTGGAACGGAAGGAGTAGTTGTGAAGTTCAAAGGCAAGTCAATGATACTTCACTAGAAAGTATAATTAAGAAGCTAAAATAAACAAAAAAAAAAGGGGAAATGGGGAAAAAATGTGGAGCCGCAGAAAACCTGATTATATGCAATATTTCCCATGGCTTGCTTGCCCATAGCACACTGGAATAAAGAAAAACCATATAACAAATTACCAGGAGAATGAAGACAATTTCTGACGTTTGAAAGAAACCATGTACGATTATATTGCGCACTCAACAGCTGAATGAACAGAAAGTATACCTGGTACGTATTTCTGGGTGATTGATTGTGGTGAGGAAAGGGAATTAAGCCAGCAATGACACCTAATATTGTGAAGGGTTCAATTTCAAAATGAGTTGTTTCTGGTGTTCCCTCTTCCTCGTACAAAGCAATCTAACAAACAAAAACAAGTATGAGTCAGCTTACATTCCATAAGAGGGGAAAACAACCTTCAAAAAATCTCAAGGAAGTACAAACCAAGGCATTGTTTTCCTCGTTAACATCAAGATACTCTATTAAACCTTCCCGCAGAAAGTCATCAAAAGTGTGCACTCCATTCTACAACAGCAGAACGATTAGATTAGCGTCTATACGTAAAAACTTGCATATGTCACATTGAACTTCAAATCTAACTCACCGCCAGCTCATTCATATGATGTTGTTTGATCCTTGATACACCTTTATCAGCAATTACAAGTGGACGGCAGACACGACCTCCATCTGATGCTATATATACACAACGCTGCAAGAATGATCCGAAAAATTGGTTTGAGACTTCGAATAAACTGGAAAAAATAGGCAAAATGGGACATCACTTAGACGATATACTATTGCACATCATTATCTAGACTCAACACCAAGATATTGGGGCTACGACAGCATATATTATTCAATAAATAAGAGGTAAAACGATGAACACAGCAATCGTAAAGAAAAGAAAATGACAGGAAAAGTAAGTCTGATTGATGTAAAAATGTGGAAAACTACGTTAAAGAAACCACTTGATATATCACTGCTTGGTAATTACTAGCTAGTAGCTATGTTACTATGACACTTCAATGGGTGCTTCACGTGTCCAACATTTATCATGTCCAACACGACACATTAGAACAAAAATTTGATTCAGTGACACATTTCCACATTAAGGGTATCATAAAGGGGCAATGAAGGATGAGACGCAGTTAAGTTTTTGCGTGCTCAGCTAATTCAGGTCAATCTGAAGTTTGATTGATAAAAATTGAACAATGATCTATTATACCATAAAGCACATACAAGCCAAACTCGACAACAGAAGGCCAATAAAGCCATTGCTATACCATGTCCCGCATCTTCTATACATGGAAATATGGAATACATAAAGAATTCTAAGGGGTTTCATTAACTTCCCATAACAAAAATCATAAATGATGTCAAGTTATGTCAAGAGGTTTCCATCCAACAAATTTTGAACTGAGCTCATATTCCTGTTGGTTTAACCTATGATACATGGTTCGAAGTTCGATGCGATTCGAATTCGAAGTTCGCGACCAATGACGAACTGGGTTCGAAGCATGAAATAGTTTAAATATAAAATCCAATTTAGTGTCCTTAACTTGAAAGGATTATGGTAGTAGTCCATGTGTTAAAAGATAAATTTTGGTGAGAAATAAAATATACGGAGTACTATACTCCGTATTACTTGTCACTTCTTACTAGGAATCAGACTATTAATTTCAATTACCCTACCCACATTACTAGAGTAAAAAAAATAGTAATATTTTTATACTCCCAATAAACCTAACCACCCACCATACTGTCAATCTCCCTCTGCCTCCATAAACCCAATAAATTTACTTTTCTTCATTTATCCTCTCCCTCTCCTTCAATGGCGCCTAGGTCTATTCTCTCTTCTTCAATGGTGTACAGGTAATTGAAAAGTCTATTTTACTTTATTTCATCCTCGTCCCATTACACTTTGTGTATCCTGGGTAATAGTTCGCTCATTCGCGAATTCCGTTTTTATTCGCGAATTCCGGCGACCTGGGTCGCGAACGACCGGAGTTCGAAGTCGGACGAACCAGTTCGAAGTTCGTGCCACCGAATTCCGAATCATGTAACATAGGGTTTAACCCTATGTTACTCAGACTTGTGGATAAGTATTACTGTAACTATTAAGTCGAGTATCCAACACAATTTTCAAATTTTGAGATGCACAAAAACGATCATATGAATGACATGACCATTTTATAGACACAGATACGAGACACTCAGACAGGTGTACAGAGCTTTAACCAGATAAAAAAAAAAACAATGATAGTGTGAACCACGTTTCCAAGTCTACCATGGTAAGGGTCATATTTATATGCTCTCACTGAATAACAAGAGACTAAACTGAGAGACCTAATCATCAGAGGTAGTTCTAGTCTGAGTTAGTACTCACCGCTTGTTAAATAAAAAAGAAGAAAGAAGCTTAGCAGCACAGGTATTCATGATGGGATAAGTTTCCATACATTTGACATTATGAAATCTAAGCGCACAGCCCCTACCTGTTTTTCATTCACAAAGACACTAACAAACTCGCCAATTTTCCCTGCTCTCCGCAATCTTCTCAACGCGATTGCAAATTTCTGGTCAAGAAATAAGAGCAAAATCAGACTCTGCTTATGAATTCTGTTTAGGAACACAAAGCCTAACAACTTCAGTAATACCTTTTTGTAGAGAATTAGTGTTACAGGTTGGAAGAGAGAGATGGAGAACAGCTTCTAAAACATTGCCCAAAATAGAAAGCTAGAAATGAAAGTTAAGTAATAATTCTTACCTGTGGCCTTCTATGCTTCCCAAGAATGAGCCCATTAAATATCACGAGGAATGAATTATACGAGTGCAGTTCTTCAGGGGATAGTAGCTCAAGGTTTTCCACGCCCAAGCAGTAACACTGTATATGGATATTTTTTATTAGAATAACACTCGTAGTATCTAAGACACAGAAAACTACAAAACTGATATAATTGTGATATGTGATGGTAATCAGAAAATAAAAGATCTCCCCATCTCGAAGTACAACATTATTAAATGGCATTCTTAGTTTGTGAAGGTGTGAGATGCACTGAGGTGATGAGGTCCCACAGCAACGAGAAGAGAAACATAAAGATAAGGAGAGAAAGATAAAATTGACCAATTAGGAAAAAATAAACATAGAATTGCAAAGTATGGGCCTCGATAGCTCTGGGGAACTTTGGGGGAGGGGAGGGGGTCCTAGTGCAGCCCTATGAAGAGGCAACTATGGTGCTAATGAGAGTGAGGTGGTGATGGTAGGGGTTGAAAGTGGTGGGTTCCTGGGAGTCTAGTGTGAGGGTAAGAATGACAATAAACAATATGACCCCAAAACATTTGGGCTTTCCTAAAAATTTGTGCAAAAAGCAAACGTAAAGAATTCAATGCAATGGAGGACGTATGTGTAAATAATATAATTAACCAACTCAAAGGCAGTCAAATAATTTACTACTCAAAATCGGCCGGTTTAATAGGTATGTGTTGGTGTGTTATACAAATAATTCACGTTATTAAACTTAGCAAGCAGTCCAATAAACTAGCACGAAAAACAGGAACTACGCCTAGGCCTCTTATAAGTAAACAAATCCACAAAAAATTCTCTAGGCATGTAATCATAACTCATAATCCATATCTAAATACTCCCTCCGTCCCACTAAGATTGTCTATTTTCATGATGTGCATATTACACTACCCACCAGCCGACGACTATAGTGATTTACTAGACATCTAAGCACTAATAAATTAAACATTATCTGCCAGGCAACAACGCTTACCCACTAATATTTACAAGACACTCATTAGTTTTTTAAAACTTGAAAATATGGATTTGATAGCACAGAAAATAAAGAAAAAGATACAGGGAAAAGGAAGCATATAGCATACCAGAGATATTAACGGGCCTTCCTCTTCGTCAGTAGTAACATGAGTCATCAATGCCAAATTTTTCACTAATCCACAAGATTCACCTTCAGGTGTGTCACATGGGCAGAGCATTCCCCACTATAAAAATGAATGAACTTATCTTAATATCAACAAAGTTGGCATATATTCACTTAGGTCTTGTTCTTTCCACCTTATTTTCATCTCAGGCCAATAATGTTTATCTTTATTTAGTGTTAAGTTAAGTTTAGCCTCATTAATTTTAGTTTGTCTTGGTCAATTAAACTCACTTAGTTCATTCCATTTTTGCTCGACCTCTTTAAATTAAGTTAACTTACATTAAGTCTCTTTCATTTAAAATCAGTCCAGCCCCTAGCCCCTTTCGGCCAGAAAGAACAAGGCCTTGCACCAAATAAAAACCTTTGTAGTCTAGTTTGAAAACATAAAAGTGGTACCTGACTAGGTTGCAAAGCTCTGGGCCCACTAACTTTCCTAGATTTTTCAAATTGTGGCTGAACTTTCGTAAAGAATCCCAATGCTTGAATGTAAGAAAGCCTCGCGAGTACCTGCCACATCAGTGTAGCTCAATGTAAGTCGTGTGAATGAAAACATGAGACAAAAAAATGAGCAAAAAAAAATTACCTGTGTTACGCCTTTCCTATCAACTCTGAACCTCTTGGCATACCAGTTGCCGGTTGAAATTGCCCGTTCTAAGCCCGCACTTATTGTATCAATAATTACGTACTACAAGTAAAAGACAGATATTAATACTTCGTATTAATCATTAAAGCGTATACTAGAAATTCAGATCATGTTATATATAATTATATATAGGGGCGGGATCCGAGCGAAGCGTACGAACTACCTACGTAAACCTATGGCTTACCTGCGAGAAATCAAATCTACTAGAACGAGATGGCTTGGATAAAATTGCATCCACTTTCTTTTTGACATCTGTGATCATTGTCTTGAATAAATCCTACATTGTGAAACATAGCTCAAAGTATTCAAAAGATTGATTTGTAAGAAGTTGAGGACACACTAAAGTATCCACTCATTGAAAGATGCTACCTCAAAAAGCAATGACAGCAGCTGGCCTGAGAGCTCAAACCGCTTGTTTCCAACATAATCCTAGCACATACACCACATGAAATGTTTTAAGTTGTGACACAAGTTGTCATGCCACTTGAAAGTATATGCTTCCAAGTTCCAAGTAAAGGGCTTGAATCACAATAGCTACAAATGTAAAGGCTTTCAGGAAAAGCTGATCAATTCACCTTGTCGTCTACTGCATCTTTATTCAAATATGCATCTAACATACGCCTCAACATTACGCATGCATATATGCATTTGGCACGGAAGTTATTTTTGCGAACCTATAAAACCAGGTCTCACAAGGGGAAATGATTCAGAAAAATTCAACTTGCACTTAAGGTAAAAGAACCCCGTAGGAGGAAATAAGGTTGCAGAAATGCAAATTTTGAAGTATGCAATTCACATGACTGACCGGAACATGAGCAATAAATATATCACGAAGGACCATCAACGCTCTACTTTCCTGCCAAAATAAACTGTCAGGAAACATAGAGGCAGGTTATGAAAATTTCCATGATATCAAGTTACAGACTGCACCTTCTCAGCCCCAGGGATCGGATATTGTGGCTTTTTCACCTGGATACAAAAATCAGCACTAATTAGCATCTAAGAAGATCCCTCATACAATCATACAAACCCAGGCCTGGAATTTATGGACAAATATAAGACGCTATGAAATTTCAAAAACAACTTTTAATGACACAAGGTTGATATACAAACATTTACCGTAAGAAACCAATTACATAAAGCTCAAAAATCAAAGCTCCAAAACAGATTTTAAATTCTAGTTCTCAGTTCTCAAACTTACAAAGTTGTTTTATACACAGCTGTAGAAATCACAGACAGAGACAAAAAAATGTAGGTTTAACAGTTACTCTATCTGCTGAAATGTTGAGTAACAAATTAACCAGTCGCTGGTGTGAGTTGGCATTCCCCAGATTACTCCAGATGTATCAAAAGTGAAATAAAATGAGCGACCGTTTCACGAACTTAAGTAGCCAAATTTCTAGGTTGATAAGTAAAAGATAATAACGAATAAACATTTCAGAGAGGTGTCAGATAATTTTGGAGAAAAGTAAAAGGAAGAAAGAAAAATAAATTGACTCAGAGGTAGTGTTCCAAAGCAAATAGAGTGATAAGGTTTTTAAGTTCTTCTCAATCTCAAGCATATGCAAGTGAACAGTTGTACACACCTTTTTCTCCAGAAACTCGAGAGCCTGCCGTTGTGTGTCTACACCACAACTTTTACATTCCTGAGGTACCCACATATAGCATATCAGAAAAGAGAACGGGGCAAATTAAAAAAGCAATAACATTGACCTAATGCCCCAAAGGCTACCAGAAGTGGGCTATGGAGTCGAATGTAATTAACCCCATCCATGTGCTTAAAAACACGGGGGTTAGTTACAGGAAGATCATAAAGAAAATTGCATCATGAAATGCACTAGCAGGTTAGTACTTCACAAAATAAGAGGTAAAAACAGTCTGGAGAGCTATTATACTTCTTTCCATCATATCCCCCGAAAGAACATGGGGACTTCAGCTCCAACAAAGGTGGAGAATATAAAATTCAAACATTAGGATGTAAACACTCAGGCATTCATAAAAGACCCCTCAATATTTTAATGTTACCTCTAATGATGGCAAGAGGAGATAGCTATAGCTTGGATCTCTTCCAATCATTTGCACAATTTCTTGGTCACCCTCCATTCCCATAGCTTTCATCACTGCTATCATAGGAACCTAAATTGAAAATTTTGTAAGGTATAGACCATCACTACTAATCACGGGATGAGGTACCACTTCATGGTGAAGTTTATAAAACACAATATGACGGCCGTACCTTTGTCTGAAATTGATTAAGCTGCAGATATATTTTCTCCTTTTCCATTACTATTACAGTTTTACTCCTTAAGGTGGTGGTGCTGCTTGTAACAGATGCAATCAAACTGAAAAAAACAAATACGGAATAAGACACCCTCAAAAGCAGAAAAGCAATTATTGGTCACATCCAGAAGGACCAAAACTGTAGGCATTCATTTATAGATTCTCAATTAATCAAATTGTATTAAAACAAGAGAACAGAAGGTGAAAGACCAAGGGAGCAAGAGTGAAGACAAACATGAACTAGCGACAGATAGAAAACAAAATGATTTTCAGTCCAGTTATGTCAAAACGACATTGATAAACTGCAACACATGACAAAAATCTGTTTTAGGCTGTTGACCAGCATCTGAGCAACTAGCCACTTCATAACATCGTTTATCCTAGTTGCTGCCTATTGCAATTAGTTTCTTGTACAAATAAAGCGAAAACTGCTCCATTTCCATCACACATGCTGGTGATGCTAGTGTACCAAATTAAAGTCTTCCCTCACACAACTAGACCACACTACACAGACTCACTGGAAATGAAGAATAAAGCCAAAACTCGGGAACAAAATGAATATATCCCATCTTCGGAACACTTCCACATTGGAAAATATTTCTAATTCGTAGGAAAAGAAGTTGCATCTGTAACATTTGTGACATCTTAATTGCATAAACATGAAATTAAAATCACGCAATAGAGAAGACGACCAACATACGGATGACAATAAACAAAGAAGCATAAATACGTACTTCTTTTTGTTATCAATATCAATAATTATTCTGTTATTTGAAAGTTGCTCCTGGATCAAAATCACCTGCAAAATAAAACAACCATGACATACAGAAAATAACAACGCAATAAAATTACACAATCCATAATTTAATATTTATATTATGTACTCCCTCCATCCTTTATGTTTCTTCCCGCTTTTTAAGAATTGTGAGGAGTATTTAATTGAAACGGGAAGAAACATACCGGACAGAGGGAGTAGATTTTATGTAAGATAAATCTAGTTTTAAAGAAATTCAAATTCAACAAATGTCATGCATTATAGAAAATACGGAGTAACATTTTTTTATATTTCTTTATTTTGATTATGGTGGCACCCTATCACTATCCAATTAAGAAATCTATAACAAAACTTTAAGACAGACAGATTTGCATCCAGGCTAACATACAGATTTATGTATAAGGGCAAAGTTCACAATCAGCTCTATAGCCTCCATTTATACTAATTACGTCATATTATATCGCAACAAAAGATACCTTTTCATTCCCTTTCACCACAAAGTATCCTCCAGGATCAAGTGGGCATTCGCCTAAAGAAATTAAAATAAAAAACATGAGAACTATGGAGAATTATAGCACAACAAGAAAAACAAATACGGAAAATTAAGAGAATCTCAACCAAGTTTGGCTAGCTCTGTTTCGTCTTTATTGAATAAAACGCAGCATGAACTTCGTAACATCACAGGCATTCGTCCGATCACTACATCTTTCTGTCATCGATAAGGTAACATGACTGATATCAGTGTTGACATGATGGGTGTCGTCAGTAATATGCATCTATGCACAACATAACATAACACGCACACCTTTTCACGTATGAGTAGTTCCTTTCTCTCCCCACTACCTCCATGCACATACTCTATATCAGCTTTTATAGGTGCTGCATAGCTGGTAAAGCAAAAAGATAAACAAAAGAGTGGCTATGAGACTATAAATTCCATGTATCAGAACATAAAGACTGATAGAGTAACCAAAGTCGACCATTTTACAAGCCTAAGACCTCGACTCTGAATAGCATGACAATAATACCATTCACATGAATACTAACAGTTAATAAAGTCAAATAAAGCAATCTATACAATCAGTCAATCACCCAGCTCAAAAGGTAGATGTATCAAGAAAACTTCAAATAAGGTGGTACAAAGACGAAGTTATACACAAGTTAGTGGCCTTGAAGAGTGGGAAGTGACAGAATAATGAAAGATAGAGTGAGATCAACAAAATGTTACATAGGGTGAAATGAGAGTGATATGTGTAAGCTAAGCTCAGAGCATATAGTGCTAACAGGCAGAGTAGCATTATGTAAAGACATAAGGTTCTACTCATTCAAGTTTTTTTTTTTTTTTTTTTTTTTTTTGCAGTTCTCTTTCCGTTGTTTTTCTCAATTTTAATCTTTATGTCGCCAAAATCTTGACACTCAAGTTTCCACTACACAGTTTACACCTTCCACGTTTCTGTTATCTTCGGTTCATCTCCTCATAATTTTATCCCTTTCAATTTCTAACTTCTCACATTTACTCTCTTTAACTCATTTTGTCAGACGGGACAACACAACATGCAATATGGAGGGCCACATACAAGGGAAGAGGAGGGACAAAGAGAGGTATCGTAGACTAGAAAAGCAAGGATAACTGAAGTGGACATTAGGAGGAGGTATCGATCCGTGAATAAAATAATTTAAAGGAAAAGACATAGGAGGTTGAGACATGTTTCGTCACAAATGCATGACAGCTCCTCCACAGAGTTCCTCCTCCACCTACGAGGCTACGACTACAGATTTGGAATAAAAACTGGCGGTAAGTGATTCTCTAAAGAAGAGAGGGTCAAATTTGGGTTTCTTTTGAGTTAAGATGTAATTATTATGAGAAGACCACCTATGATTTGAATTATGTGGGTTAAATAATCCTACAAAAATGCATAGCAAGAATTAATGAGAAGGCATGGAGGGTACTAACGTTAGGTCTGAGAGCCTACAATCATGAGGGTTAATTTCCACCGCAACTCCATCTAAGATAATTGATGGCTTGCCAATCGAAACGTCTTTAAACCTGCAACAGTTAAGCAAGAAACCAGGGTGCATTATAACAAAGGATAAGTAAAATAAGGCACTCCAAAAAAAAAAACCGATTCATATGCAAAAGAAAAAATGCAGCAGAATTTCAGTCACCTATTCAAGTAGTTCAACCAGAATACAAAAAAAAAATAGGGATATTTTGTCGAGAGCCCTCAACTTCAAATTTCTACATGTGCCGTCTTTTTTACAATATTCACAAATCAAAGGAGTTCCACTTTCAGTTTTTATCTGCTACACCATATAAATGCCACAAAAGTCAATGCATTGAAGTTTACCACATGAACATGTGCTATATTCGCACTAAATTGTAAAGAAATTGATGTTGTAATCTCTTTACTACGATGGTTGAAGACATTTCAAAACTTAAAGGAACAAAACAACATGCATCTCAACAAGTCACCCCAAACACTCTTGTTGACATTTAGCTATTAAAGGGGAACAAATAAGCAGATAGCTACAGGATGACACTACCAATCTGCCATGTGAGTTCAAAACTATAAACCATGAAGAGACATTGAAACCAAAATAGCATCACACAGAAGAACACATTAGTTTCAAAAGGAAAAGAATCAGACTTGAGGTAAACATCGGGAGCAAAGGATGATCTGATTTCATTGTTAACTCGAACAATCTTCTTGATGCCAGTATTGACAAAATAGTTGTAAGAATCCAAATGTTCTTTCACTAAGCCTCGTACCTAAACAAAAACATCAAATCCATGCAAGCATAAAAAAATTAAAATCAAAAACTCTTATACAATGACAAATACTCTTGAGTATTTACATACCCATTATTCAATTATTACAAGATCGAAAAAACATAGTGGTGAGAAGTGAGAACTGAGAAGTTCATAAATTTACAATATTAATCCAATCATTGAAATCTTAACAGAATGATCTGATGCTACAAGTGCTCCAAAAAGAAACTTACTTCCACCCCACCCCCCCCCCCCCCTCCAAATGATTCTACATACTCGCTTTTAGGAGGAGGCACGACTTAGACATAGGGGATGACGACGACAACAACAACAACTTCACATTGTTCTCAAGAGTTGAGAAATGAGACGATTTTGCGAATTACATGGTAATGTAACTTACGAAAGACGATTTTGCGAATCGCCATAAGAAAAAACAGTACCTTGAGGAATTCAGGAATGAGTTGAAATTTGTCGACGGATGATTTAATTGGTGCAGAGAGAAATTCTTTATCCATACTGACTTACTGAGTGAGAGAAATAAATAAATAGTTAAATACTACTCCCTCCATTCAACTCCAATTTACCCATTTCTTTATGCACATTTGCCAAAAAAAATTATTCTACTCGTCAAGACGAATCAAACAAGATACTTCGTAGTATTTTGGGTAGAATTTCGAAGATTCTTTTGGTTTTGTGAATAGTATCGAAAACCTAAGGGGTAAATTGGAGTTGAATGGAGGGAGTAACATTTACATCAATAATACTGAAGGAATTCCATGAATAATACTCAGATTAACACGAACAATAAACGAATTCGAATGAAAAACAGACATAATCATACTCAACTGCAAACCCTAGAAACTGAATTGGGAAATTTGAAACGACAGTAGTAAACTTACAATAATTCAATGGAGATGAACAATAGATTGAATTAAAACGCGAAAACTGTATGAACTGAAGTTGATTTGGGTGAAATTGATCAACTTTCCGTAGGTTGAAGAAGACAGGAAGCTGAGAGAAACGGAGAGCGTAAAGCCGTAAACTGAGAGGGAATGAGAGCGTAAAATAGATTTCAAATAGAGCTAATGAAATTAGGTCCGTTAAAATAAAATGGGCGGACTTAGATTATAAAAAATTGTCCACGGGCAACCCGCTAGGCCTGCAATCTCAGACCCAGACCCAGACCGTCTCGCATAAAATCTCAGACCCGGCCCCAGACCCGAATTATCCTTGGAGGACCCAGACCCGAATCATACCCATCGGGTCTGGAAATATTGGACCCAAATCCAAACCATTCAGGTCCGACCCATTGGGTCTGGGTCGAATTTTGGACTCTTTGTCATCCCTATTAATGACTCAACGTAACTCGTAGCTAAAAAAATTTGTATCTCGATAAAATCGACAAACAACTCAATGAGTATGCTCCGCTCAATAACTGGCCGGGAAAAAAACTAACTTCTCTCGATTTTATCCGGGTCTATATTTTTTTACAAAATAAAATACAACTTGAATAGTTTATTTAATCCGAAGCTACGTATACTTGTTGTTTAGGCTTGAAATCAAACGAGTTACATTGTGAAACGAGCCATAAAACGTAGTATAAAAATCTAAAAAAGATAACACGCTGCCCATCCGCCCCACAAAACCACTGAAAATGAAGTATATTATCCACGTTTTTCTGAGATTCGAGAGTCCGAAAAAAAAAATGGTCGAAAATTTTCCTAGATGTTCTCGGAATCTTATAGAGTAATACGCACACAATTTTTTTGTCACAACAGAGAACATCTAAGGGTATTGTTACGCAATAAACCATCATCGGTCAATAATCTAATAGTTGCGCGAAAGCTACATATACTTGTTCATGGGCTCATGGCTTCATGCGCAAATGGGTACATAAAAGTAACAGATTTTACGCTTTTAAAATCGAGGATATATCTATCAGACTAAGACATGCTCGGTACATATTAAAAACAAGTTAAAACACCCAAATCTCACACGATCAAACCCGTAAACCAAATGAATACATTCACACCGGTTTTACAAACTAATTACTTCTTCGGATCACCTATTACGAGTTCCTTGTTGTATTTTCACATAAATTTTACAATCTCGAAAAATTAAGTTAACCAAATCTCACAAGCCAAACTACAAAATCCTCGTCCGACAACAAAATACCTAATGATCTTTATAGAAAGGGAAAGAATAAACGGAACCTCGTTTTCAGAAGCCAGTAACGATTCTACTAATTCATGGCTGTGGTATGACAGCAAGGGCGTACTCATTGACGAATAATTCAGTAGGTTGAAGGCACGTTCTTAAGGAATCGTGTCCTAGCTGAGCTCTTTCGTTGTCCCCAAACCCGAAGATCTGGCCCGACTTTGTGATCAGAACAGTGTGATAGAGGCCTGTGCTTATCTGCGATATGTGGTGACCTCTCAAGCTGTCTAGAATCCGAGGCCTTACAATTTTGTCCGATACTCCACGGTCTGTAAACCCAAGGCTGCCAAATCCCATCCATCCAAAGGCGTACACTGCGCCCGTGTCCCCTAGAACAAATGTCTTCCTCTTACTGGCACACACCTGCATACGCCATACGGGCAGTCAAAACAGAACTAGCTTTAGTGCCGACCAAGACCTACCAAAACTCACCCGAATCCAACCTGACCCAACCCACCCGGCCCAAATCGTTATTGCCACATATGAACCAAAAATGACTCAGAACCCGAAATGACATGACGTGAATGGACTCGGTTGACCCGTTTGCCAGGTTTACATTAACAAGTGTAAAGACCTAGTATGTTAGGTTACTAAGACTCGACTGTGAATGCCAAACTAAACCTGGGAAATAGAGGGTGAAAATGGATAAAATCCATGGTAGCAATAAAACAGGAACAATAATCAACCAAAGTTGATCGAAAGTCATTGGGAAATGGGTATCAAGGATCCAACACGGTTTTTTCGCTACTTAGTTTGTATGGTACAAAACACTAACCTGCACAGCAATATGATTCTTCAGACTGCTTACAAGCGCAGGAGTTGTCTTATCGATCTCGTCTCCATGACCCAAAGCACCACAATAGCCTTTACCCCAAGTATACACCTATCACGATTTCAAAGATCAATGAGGAAGGCATAAAGGTCATGTTCCAATACACATCCATGGAATAAGAGTAATTAGTTCGACTTCTTTTCATAAACATTCGTGTTTAACATAACGGGTCAAATCAGCTCATGATGAAAGAAAACTCACATATCCGGAAGAATCAAGAGCAACAACGTGCTCGTCACCAGCTGAGACACGAACTATATGAATACCCTTTCTTTTGAAAGAAAGGACAGCACGAGGCTGATGCTCGTTATGCTGTTCACCATGACCTAGACAGAAATTAGTACCCGAACCAAACGAGTACAGTGTACCATCTTGAGCCACTGCTAATGCATAACCTGGACCGGCAGAAATCTGAACAATAGGTCCAACACCTTCAAGCCCCTCCACAATTGTCGGTGTTGGTCTATCTACGGTGTCACCAAGACCAAGCTGTCCTTGCGAGTTTGTTCCACATGTATACACGTGGCCGTCCCTAGTTAGAAACATTGTAAAACTAAGGCCAGCGGCAACCTGCAAAACGTCAGAAAAAGTACATATATTTAGAAAGTCCACGCACACAGAACACACAAACTTGAGTATTTGTGTACATATTTAGAAAGTCTACTTTTTGTCTTATCTACACTACTTGGCCCGTTACAAGTTTAATAGTTTATGACGGGTTTACCCGTCACAAACAAGAATTTATGTATTAAATAAAGTTTGAATCTTCAAACCAGAAGCGAATCTTACTTGCTTACAAGGAATGCCTTTCAGTGCTTCGACAAGGCGGGGCCGGAATATTGGCCGAGTTGTATCTTTATGACCGCAACAATAATAGGAATTGTCACCACATGTAAAGACCTATAGAACAGAGAGGAAAAATACATCACACAAATGCTTAATAACCTCAGGCATTGGAAAATAGAGTACGTTGAACACAGAATTTTTTATTAAATGTCACAAACGATACTGCATGATGGTATATAGGTGTACTACAGAAAACAGTTTTTTTTATTAAATGTCACAAACCTCTCCGGAGCGAGTAACAAAAGCTGCGTGATTGTGAGAAGCTGAAACTTGGACGACAGGAGATGAACAAGGGAATGTTATCTGGTTAAATGATACACACTGAGTAATCTCAGGACCCTGACCAAGGACACCACACAAACTCGATCCACAAGAGTAAACAGATGAATTGCTGATTAGCAATGTGTGATATCTTCCCGATTTTATCTGCATCTGCTGATAAACAATTTCACATCGCACAAATCTAGTATAAGATTAAGCGGCCCAATAGTTACTCCTTTCAGTCAACAGAAACAGTACATTCGAGACGAAGATGACAACCAATAAGATGTTTTAAGCAAAACTTTTGCTCAAAATGGTATCAAGCAAATTAGTTATTGCACTCAGAATTCGGCAATAAATGCTAAACAACTACGGAATACCTTAACGGACAGTCAACGGAAACAGCACATTCGACACGAAGATGACAAATTGACAACCAATCAAATGTTTTAAGCGAAACTTTTGCTCAAAATAGTATAAAGCCAATTAGTTATTGCACTCAGAATTCGGCAGTAAATGCTAAACAACTACGGAGTACCTTAATTGACAGTCATCAAAAACAGTACATTCGATACGAAGATGACAACCAATAAAATGTTTCAAGCAAAACTTATGCTCAAAATCTCATTACATAAGCAACCAAATAATGCAATGTCAGACATGATACATGAGCCAAAACATGAACACAGAAAAGCCTACTCTACACCACTGTTCAAAATGTTGCCAATTTTGGTACCGATTTTCGATGCTTTTTCCTTCAGTTTCTAAATTTATCAACTTATGAAGGTTTTTCACTATCAGAGCATGATCAATACTATATCTCACAAAAAAAACTCAACTAGCATCATAAAAAAACTGACGTCGTCAACTAGCTTAGTTGTTAAAGTCACGCGACAACTCGTGATTTGAGGTTTGAAACCCATCAGCATCATACCAAAGTCAACATGAAACATTCACCACATACTAAACCAATATATCAATATACAAACAACAATCTACACATTCTTAGCATAGCATCAAATTAACAACCAACAACAGAAGATCCCAATGTCAGAAACAACCCATTTTACCAAAAAAAAACACAAAACCCCAATTTAAATATATAAATTGAGAAAAGAATTAAAGAAACAATAAATTGCCATTGTCTCACAAAAACCACTCAACTAGCATCATAAAAAATTGACATCATCAACTAGCTTAGTTGTTAAAGTCACACGACAACTCGTGATCCGAGGTTTGAAACCCGTCAGCATCATACAAAGTCAACATGAACCATTCACTATTCACCACATGCTAAAACCAATATATCAAAATACAAACAATTAACAATCAACAACAGAAGATCACAATGTCAGAAACAACACATTTGACAAACAAACAAAAACACAAAACCCTAATTAAAAATATACAAACTGAGAAAAGGATTAAAGAAACAATACATTGCCAAGAGAAGTATCAACAATATCAGAAGCTTGTTGAACAGATTGCAAGAACCTCAAAACCCTCTTCCAATTACCACCACACCTATCAAACAGCTCTTTCCTAGCATTCAAACTCATGGGTTTGTATACATCATGTGAATCACATAATTGGGCAGTTGCCATATCAACTAATGACCTGAATTTCATAGGGTATAGCCCTTGATACCCTCCAAATAAAGAACAACTTAGCTCCAAATATACAAGATCAACTGCACTCAATCTACCTGAAGTCAATATCTCCAATACAATATGGGAAGGTAACTCACTAATCGAACCCAAACCCGAATCCGATACCGCCATTTTCGACACAAAATTGACTGAAAGTTTTGATTTTTGTACAGGAATTGTGTATAGGGTTGGTGAAAAAATCAAATTTTTAGACGGAAACGAGAGCAATTGAAGTATAGTATTAAGAAAACATCACAGGGGAGGAATATATGGGAAATTGAGTATAGAAATGGGGTTTTTTGGGGGATTTTTGCAGGTAAAGGACTAAACATGAGAAGTATGTCAATTATCAATTACACTCTTGAAAACCCAGAATATTTGGGGGAATTTTATTCGAAAGGAAATTTGAGAAATTGAGAAATGGGTAATATAATTAAGGAGGTAAGAAAAAATGGGTAGGAGAGGAATTAGGGGATTAGAAAATGGAAATTGAAGAATTGATTGCAGAAATTAAGGAAATTTGAGGAAGAAGATGCAAATATTAATGTGAAATTGAAATTGAGGAGAATTGGTGTTTGAGAGAGAGAGAAAGTTGGTGACAACTGACAAAGTCTCCACTTTCTGACTTTTTTTTTTGAGTTTATTTAAAGTGTTGCTAAACTTAACTTATGTGATACCCGGTAGTCTTCCTTGTGATGGATATATCCGTCATTTTGTTATAATGAGTCAAATATTCTTATTTACGTAGAAAAGATAATTCATGTGCTTTTATAATAATTTGTATTTTTTATGTAAACGGATCATATTTGGTCCGTTATAAGTTTATGACGGATAATTTCGTCACAAACAAGAATTTGTGATGAAGTAATGTGCTGTCCTAAACAAAACTCATTTCTTTATGGTAATTCTTTGAGGAGTGTTTTAGCACATTCTTGTCCTAAACTCCTAGGATATCATTAGTTTTTGTCCGGATTTGAGTCATGTAGAATCGTAAGAATGATTGAGGTTTCTGGTCGCTCGTCAATGTGAAAAAATGTCTTATTCGGAAGTTCAGTTTAGTTCGGTTAGGATCGATTCAGCTACTTTTGAAGGGAAAGAACGACAAGTAGAGTAGCCTTTTGGTTTATAAGATTTGGAGCACTAAATGACGTTCTGCATGATCATCAATGTGGGACATTCACATGTGTGTAAATCAGATAAAATGTCTCTTAATATAGATTCATTAATGATATTTAACGATATGATCATAGTAGTAGCTCGCATGGAAAGATATTGTTTGAAGTTTGAAACGATTTTACGAGAGTCTTTTTGATGATGTCAAATGAAATACCAACCTCAATTAAGTAAAGAGATTGCTTTTATGGGTTGAACTAGCTTTTTCCGGCTGCTCGTTCAAGCAGTGGTTATCAATCACTAATCCTCATAAAGATGAAGGCTTTATGGAATGCACGTTGGTGGGCTAAGTATGCAACCTTCATTATTATACCACTAGACGAGTAAATCTCTCTTGTAATAAATATATTCGTCATAAATCAGTGACGGATCAAATAATACAATTTATTTAAAAAAGACGAGACTTGGAAGTAGCACACGGGTTTATCTTTTCTACCCAAGTGAGTATTACTGACCCGTCTTCACACGTTTGTAATGGATATTCCCGTCACAAACAAGAATTTATCGTAAAGTAATAATTAGAAGTCATGGATTTAACTATTAATTGTACGTGCGTAACATCATTAGTGAAATTAGACTCTAACATCGGTTACATTGAGAAAAGTCATATACCTTGGGGTACTATCTCTGACTATAAATAATTGTCCTGTTTCAATATAATACTCGGTAGATTCTAACGTTGGTTACATTGAGAAAAGTCATATTCTTTACTTCTTGCAAGGTTTATGACCTACTCCATACTAGGGTAAATTGATGTAAGACCAATCACGTATTAATTCATAAAATCGATATAACGTCTTGAATTATTTTGTGAACATTAGCTTGCAATATCCAAAAAAAATACTTGTATATTTTATCATTGTATTGTATTATCGTAAGATTCAAGACGTGATTAATAATAACAAATAAAAGAGACTAAACATAGACAATTATTGTGTGGGATTATGACTTGCAACATTGTTTTAACTTGATTGTTTGCATGCATAAATGCATTAGATTACCAATAAGTTTCATTCCATTAGTTAACAAAAGAAAAAGCTTTTTTGTTGGTTAACAAATAGAAAGTGACCATTTTATTTGATTCTCTTGAAGTTGGGTACGAAGTACGAGTATTTTTTTCTAGTGTAAAGGAAATACCGAAGAAAATTTAAGACACATCGGTTTAAAAAGTATGTTAAGAGTAAAATATCGCTTAACGACTTCATAATCGTACTATATTTTTCATTCCTTGGCTTACTCAAGAGACGGTACACTTTATTCCGTATATTTTTATTTGGAGGATCTACCGATTTAGACCTTATTAGAGAATTAGAACTCGAATTCAATGTCCTGAACCATGAAAAGACGGATCATCGGGATCTGGCTCACCGAAAACTCCAACCTGATCTTTCCCTCTACGAGCAACCGATGGCAAACCGTCCTCAGAATCCGGCTCAACTTCAGTCGGAACCACTTGTTTCGTATTGTTGATCATAGACTCAGAACGGATCGGCTGACCACGTATCATGGCGGCATCCTTATCTTTACAACCACAACCGCAGCCAGAGGGATCATCGCCGTTACTACCTCCCAACAGGTTCCGGGATTGACGAGAAGCAGAGGTACGGGTAAGGGTCCTAAGGGACACCCGATGAGCTAAGCACATGCTTACGAAGAATAGAAGTAACACAAGAGAACTCAAGTAAGGGTGTTTTGGTTGATTAGCCATAATATTCGGGTATATGTATATATGCTTTCATTAGCTTCTGCTCTCAATTTATAGACCCGGATTTCTTTTTCGTCCAACAAACTGCACATTGTCGCATGACAAATACAGGAAAGGCAGATTCGAACCTAAAATTAAGACGTCTTTCTATTGTACTAAGAAGTAAGAATAAAGTTTCTCCAAAAAAAAAAAAAAAAAAAAAAGAAGTAAGAATAAAGTGTATGCAACTGACTGCAATAAATAGGGCATGTTAAGCAATTCCATTAAGTGCAAATTTCCAGTATTCCAAATTTTCAGGCAAATGTTATGATCACGTTTTTATTCCTAATGAAAATCGTGAGCAAAATGTCTCTCATTTGGCGATATACAAGGTCATACTCTTCTGATTTGTCTGACGGGAAGTCACGAGAAATGGTACTCATGACTTAGATCAAAACACGTCTGCAACACAAACATATTTGCTCGACTCCCTTGATTACTCATCAGAGTCATCACGTTATTATTATGTGAGATCAACCCAAAAAAAAAATCATGTTGATAATCATTGTTCTAGCAACATAGACGATTTCATACAAGAATTTGTTTGATGTAACTTCTTGTTTATCGACTTATTTCTCGAAAAATTCATTATAGGTTCGAAGTACATGTAGGTAACATAAGCAATCTCTCAAGTCTCGAGGGCCTAACATATAAGAGGGATTACGTAACAAAGAGCAAAGAGCTCCATGAAGTCGAGAAAGATCAGCTTATAGTCCATACCAAATGGAGAACCGTGTTCTCTCGGCCATCTGCAGTTGACGCGTTTAAGTGTCCAACTTCAGTGCCAAATGCTGTAGCAGATTCTGATTATGCTGTGACCAGTTTTCACATAGCAACATCCGGGTCCAGCTTTTTCTGTATAGCAGCAGCCGCCTACACATCGAAATGAAAAAATTATTGTCGATAAGTGGATTTATTGATACACTGAGAATACGTGCACTAAAGAATCGATTTTCCGTTTCTTACCTCAGTGTTTCCAATTTTAAACAGGTAGACCATTTCCTCCTTGAGCCGCACTTGGTCTTTCATCGCTTGTGCCTGCAGTTTCATAAGAACAGAAAGAAATGGAAGTGAATAAACAAACACATGCAGAATTCGATTGATTGTATGATGATTCTTCTAGAAATGAGAGGGGATGGGAAAGACGACAGCGAAGACTAACCATGCCACCCTTCATAGCATCCTTCAACGCTACTATCTCTTGTTCCTTTTGTTTTTCGCGTGCTTTCATCACTTCTTGCCTGTAGAAGAGACGAACAATCAGGTACAGAAACCGCTAATTTTGAGCAGACAAAAACCAAGGAACATATCTGGTTCCTCATCCTTGTTTCGACACAGCACAAATAACTAAATGACGATGCTTAGTAAGACAGTAACAATACTAAGAAGTACTCCATCCATCGCAACTTTATTCTCCCATTTTCCTTATTTGTACACGCTAAATTAATCGCCCCCTTTCCAAATACCGTAAATATATATATTGAACTGCCCATTTTACCCCTAGTAGGCTTATAAAAACTGAAATTTACATCATGTTTGAATTGGTTAGTCGAAGGGTTCAATGGCATTTCCCGACTAGAAGTCTTTCTTGAATCTGAATTTTAGTCGATGGGGACAATAAATTGGGATGGAGGGAGTAAATAAAAACGGTTTTCAGATAAACAAGATTTGACGGAATAAAATATAAGCCACTATGTCAGCACGCTCAACATACCTACGCTGTTCTTCATCATCAAATACAACGCGCTCTGTATTTGTGACCTTTTTGAAGCCCTTTTTCATCGCTTTTTCCATCTTACGTCTGTGATAAGCATCCAGGTCATAGTACCTGCATAGTTATCAAGGAAACACAATCTACTAAATGCATTATACAAAATGATCAATGAACATGAAGACAAAATTCATCATTCTTCTTCCTACACAAAATTCATGAGTAGCCAATGTCGAGCACACACCTCACAAGAGTAATTAACAAACATATTGATAAAAATTATTGATTGAAATAGGTACGGAATCCTTACTTTTTGGAAGGAAAAGTAGCCGTGTTGTAATCCTCCATATATCTGTCCAAAATAATGAAGTTAACCTCGTATGTCTAGTCAGCAACTAACAACAAATACTCCGTATAAGGTATATAGCTTACTCCTTGAACATGATCTTCTCATCCCGATTAGGTAGACTTTCAAGGTTCACCTAGACAAATACAAATATTATAAACACGCTCAGTAAAGATAAAATGATGAAACTGGGTGAAGTTTAAGAGGATAGAAGTAATATACTACTCCGTAACAAACAGCAGACGAAACAAGGTTATGTGCACACACTGTATATCACAAGTGCTAATCACTTATTATTAAATGCTGCCTTGTACATATCTCTTAGATGGTTTGGACTATGGTAAGGAAAGAGGCGATAATTTCACAACAAGAAAGCCACAATTACCTATCAAAGAACAACAGTAACCAAATAGCGAAATCAAACAAGCAACAATAAACCACATGCACAATTTCTTCTTGTATCAGTAATTTACTCGGGAATTTAGCCATGCTAGCAAATTTAGCCATGCAACAATGATGCAAGAACTCATTTTTCATCTAGGAGGACAGTTCAAGCAAATTGATTCATGTAACATGACCAACTGCATACCCTGATATCGGGTTGGGTTCTAACCTACAGTAATCTACCAAGAAATATGGCTCAATAGGGGCCTAAACTCGCTGTACTAACGTATTTCCCCAACCCAACATTGACCTTGAACCCACGCTTACCCTAACCTTACTTCTAGAGTCTAACTCATGGCCTCAAAGCCCAACCTGCTTACTTGGCTAGGCCAGGAGTCATTTCATCTTGAGCCTACCCCAATCCAGAATGAGTAAGGCGACAATAGTCAGTCACAGATGAACCATGGTGTAAGGTCACCAGTCTATTAGCCAATGCGACAATAGTAATTACAACATAGTTGCATAAACAATATGCAGCGCAACAGAAATCGTTTAAGAAGTGTTTATACAGAGGGAGAACACAGAGGTGATGTAAGATTTGACAAGAATAGTACATCACTAAAAAAAAAAGCATGGTAGCACCTCATTCGACAATGAAATACTCCCTCCGTTTCTATGATATCTTCCACCTTAAAAGTGGCACATTTCTTAAGAAAAACAATAAAATAAGTAAAAGTAGAGAGAGAGTAAAGTAAGTGGGCCACCTAGGTAAGAGAGAAGTGTGATAGAAAAAAGGAAAGGGGAAGAAATCAAAGAAATGGTTGAAAAAGGAAATGTGGAAGATATCAAAGAAACAGAGGGAGTACCTGCTTAACTTCAAGTAGCCATGCTGTGAACTCCGGTCGTTTATTCCTACATGTAGCATATAAACATGTTACAAGCATACAAAAATCAAAAACTACAAAGAGAATTTGAAAAAGCAGGAACAATCTTCAAAACACGTTCATGTAATCCTGATAGCCAATAAAAAGAAAAGCATGGAGGTTTTAACTTGCTTTGGTCGTAGGTTCCACATCCAGTTTACTGAATCTTAGTGCTCGAATGTTATCAATAAACTCTGGTTTATTTTAAATGCGGGCTGAAATCAATAAGTTGACTGTGGTTGTCGAATCGATAAGGTTAAGTGTACGGGCAATATTGGGCATGAACATAGCATAGTCACATAGTGTGGCTGTGCGAGTAGTCGAATACTGATTATAATCATTTTATATAGATATATAAATATGGAATACACAAAAACAGATGATTACTAACAGCGTAACTTAGATTTTCGCCTTTTCTCATGTCTAATAGATGATTAATCCACACAATGAATAACATAATAGACTGGCAACAAAAACGACCCAGCATGCACGAAGTACATAGTCTCTACCTCAAGGAACCAGCATGAAAGATGAAGATACAGAAAGTATACTGTCAAGCTGAAGAATTCCAGATACATCAATTCATAACTCAAAAAACGTGACTACGTGAGTGAATGGATGCTATAGGAAGGTTTACACCACAACACTAAAGAAACATATGACGCCAAATGCTACCGGATTCTTGAATCAGCAGATATAACTAAGACCACAAGTACATCAATCCTTTTTAAGCCGTTGCTATCAATCACAAAGCTCAATGCCATGGTGATTCCCATCCCAACTTCTCCAAAGTAAAACTTCAGTGACAATCCCACAACCATTCCACATTTCAACAAAACAGCCGTCGAAAATCATTACTGTACCAAATTACAGAAATTATGTGGCTCGAATTTCCTACTTCATCACTGTAACGGCACAATGCTGTCACAAAGGATAATTTCTGGCAGCAAATCGACAATAACAAACCCTTCAGTCATATCAATCCTAAACTCCAACCCTACCAAACCAAATCAATACTCCGTAACAGGGAAGCATCTAACAATTACTAGCTCACTAAAGACGGGATTAACATCATGAAATGACAATTTTCACTTGTCGTACTAATTGCTGTGATTTAACCCTCATCACCGATAAGATGAAGAAAATTTCATGAGAAACAATTACATTTCCATTTCATAAAAACAGCTAAACAAGAGCCATTTTCACCCTAATTTTCCACACAATCAAATACAAGCAATTGAAATGACAATTTACGCCTATCGTGCTAGTTGCTGCCATTTTTGATTTCATGAGAAACAGCAATAACTCACATATCGTGTTCATAAATTTATCAATGACTAGCTAAACTAGAGCAAATGTATCCCTAATTTTCAGTTTTCACCCTAATTTTCCACACAATCAAAGTACAAGCAATTGAAATGTCAATTTCCGCCTATCATGCTAGTTGCTGCCATTTTCAATTTCATGAGAAACAACAGTAATTCCGTAATCGTTTTCATAAATTTCTCAATTACCAGCTAAACTAGAGCAAATATATCCCTAATTTCCCACAAAATCGAATCAAATTAATCTAATCATAAGCATCAAAGAACAGTTCATAAAGTGCTCAAAAATGCACAAATTGAACCAAAACCCTAACCCTAACCCTAGCAATTGAAATTGAAATCGAAATCGACATGAACAAAGAGGAATCGAAATCCATACCACATATCAACATCACGAACAACACCATACTTTCCCCAGGAATTAGTAACAGCACCGATTTTCCCTCTCTTCTCTTTCTCTCTCCTCTTTTTCTTCTCCTCTTTCTCTCTCTTCTCCTTCTTCTTCCTCTTCCTTCTCCTCCTCTCATCATCACTATCATCATCGCCATCATCATCAACTTTCCTCTTCTTCCTACCTTTCTCTCTCCTCCTGCGCTTCTCCTTCTCTCTCTCCTCTCTCCTCTTCCTCTCTTTCCTCTTCCTCCTCCTCCTCTCCGATTCCGACTCGGACGATTCCGATTCCGATTCGGATTCCGACTCGGACGAGTCGCTGTGTCGCTTCCTTGAAGATCGCCGCTTTCTGCGTTTTTTGTAGGATGAAGATGAAGAATATTCCTCGGTTTCCGAGCTTGATTGAGAATCTTCTTCGTCGTCGTGCGACGACGATGATGATTCGTCGATGCGTCGTTTAGTTTTCTTCTTGCTGTCGTTTTCGATTGGTTGCTGTTCTTCGTCGTCAGTTGCTGTTTTTCGCCTTTCATGGCGTTTCTCTCTCCTCGATTCTTCGTCCCTCGCCATTTTCGCGAGCTTCGTTTTGAGGTTTTAGAAGGCACCAAAACCTTAACACAAATTTAAGGATGTCGGGTTACAAATAAATACTCCGTGTGCCATAAATCCGCCTTTAATTACGTTTTTTTTTTTTTATGAAAAGTACACTTAGTCGCACTGGTTACCAATCTTACTCGCTTGGTTATGATTACAACTACGGAGTAATAAAATTAAGAAAACTTTCGGAAGTACTTATTATTTTTTGAACTCGTGGAGTGTTAATTTACGCTAAAACACTTGGCCGGAGTTAAAACTGTTACTCCGTAATTTATTTACTTTTACTCGAGATTCTTTGGTGGAAAATACGCTGGTAACTCTCAACGATGGTCGTGGTCAATGGACAATTTATACGAGAATTACAACTAGTATGAATTCGTTATCCGATCCCAAAACAAGGTTTGTGTACTGTCTAGCTAAACAGGCGCACTCCTTGTAATGGGAAGTTTTGGATTAACCGTTGGCAAAAAAAACTAGTACTCGTACGAATATCAATTTGATATCAACGACTCCAAATCAAACACATCCGATAAATATAAATTGCCCATGGTACTCGACTACTCGTACTCCGTACTATTTAGCTTTGTTTTAGACTTTTAGGGAGTATTAAAATGGATATGTTCGTCCCAAGTAAGACTCGCCGAACATCCAAGGGTTTGTATTTTCATAGCGCGCTTTTGTTCTCGTCGCAATACACTTTTTACGAAATCACCCCCCTTCATTTACCCTCCTCTTTTAGGACCGCCGTTACAATGTTACTCAGAAATGGCAACATTCAACATTATCTTTCGTAAGAAATCCATGAACAACATCAACTATACAGAACACGGCGCTTATTGTCACAGCACAGCATGATTTTAGGACGACTAAATATGAAAGAAGGGTGTGGGGTTAACAATTCTACAATCGTTTTGAATCTATAGAGGCATCGGCTACATACCATCTTTATAAGAACTTCTCAATGCTAGTGGTTAATGTAGTTTTCGGGACAGCACCAATCACAGCTTCTTTCTTCTCGCCATTCTTGAATATTATCACTGTTGGAATGCTTCGGATACCATAATCAGATGCAATAGTGGGACACTCGTCCGTGTTCACTTTGTAGACGTTGAGCTTCCCGACATACTGCTGTGCCAGTTCGTCGATCAAGGGTTCGACCATCCGACAAGGCCCGCACCATGGTGCCCAGAATTCAACCATCACAGGAAGGTCCGATTCTAGTACTAGTGATTTCCATTCAGCTTCAGAGATTGTAGGCACTGCATTTTTTTCCATGTCGAAAGAAGTTCAACTCAGTGTCAGTGATGCTCAATAGAGGCCAGACCAGAAAACAGAGTAAAAAGACCATCTCATGCAAAATCAAGCAAGTAGCGACTAGCAGGTACAAGTGTATAGAGTGAGTCTATCATGTGAGTATGTGACGAGTCAAATATCTTACTCCGTATATCACAATGCCTACGTAGTAGTAAATGGTTTGTCTTCATCTATCCACACGAGTCTTTATTTGACTCGTTTCAAGTTTGTGACAGATATACTCGTCACAAACAAGAATTTGTGAAGTGTATAAGCTTTATCTGTTAAGCTTTTGATCGTCTAAAATGCTCAAATTAATCAAAATCACATTTGAAATTAGACGAATGACTATGATTTTAAGTTAATACTCCGTCTACCGGTAATGTAAAATTCAAAGTTATCCAACATAAAAATGGCTTAACGAGCAATTTTTCTTTACACACGGTTTCATAAAGAAGAGATATTGAACATCCTCTCACACACACGCGCGCACACAACATATCAACTTTTTCATCAAGCCTCTAGCATAAAACATATTTGCAGCAAGCAAAGGACTAAACAAATGTCGAGTAGTTCTACAAACAGTAAGATAAGAGCAATATAATCAAAGTGTTTTACCAATAAAGTAAAAAAACCCAATCCCCTATTCACTAAAACAAAACCAAGGGGCAAATCCGTCTTTTCAACTTTCCCGCCAAAATCACATATTCATTTCACAAATTGGGCTTAATTTTACCTATTCATTTAGAGAATTGGGCTTTGGGGAACCAATCCAATTTCTTAGCAAAAAATCACAAGAAATGTAAAACTAATCCATATCATATATATATATATATATATAGCAAATATAGTACCCTAATTTAATTAGACTACAAATTTAGAAAAGAATATTTTTTCAATGAAAAATGGGATCCTACATATCGCATACGATCCAGTTCATTTAAGAATTTAAGATCCAGTTCAACGAATCTGTACGACATATCACATACGTTGTCAAAGTTTTTATTTAAAAATTGGACCCAACGATTTACCAAGATAATTTTAGGAAAAAAAATTATATTCCCTAAAAACTATTAGGCTACAAAATAGACAAACAAATACAGAATAATAATAACAATAATCAGATAATAGATCAAAATTATTACTTGACAGATATAATTTCTAGATATTAGGTTGATATAATTTTCAGCGCTTATATTTTACCAATTCAAAATTAAAATTACTATTTGTTTGAAATTATAAATATAACTAATGTTACTAATATACCTATTAAATTTAATACTTACCGTATTTACAATCAAAAAATTGTAAAAAGAAAATTATAGGAGTATTATTATTTTATAAATATTTTATTATACGGAATATAAAAACCATATACAATTACTATTATTTTAATTATTTTTTTATGACATGTCATCGAATCAACGGGTTAACCCGGGTTTCTACATTAAATTAATGGATTATTTTGGTTTTGAGTCAAATGGATCGCGGGTCAAAATTTTAAAGTTTTGACCCTAAAAAATGGGTCGAATTTACGAGTCGAGTTGAAATTTGACATGACCGTTTTCTAATTTAAAAATTTCTTATCCAATCATATCACCTAAAATTTATAAACAAATTAATTCCCAAAAAATATTCTAATAAACGCTAAATCTACAAAGTTCCATGTAATATTTTCAAATATAGATACAATAATTAATAAATATGATAAGAATAGTAATGTCGAATATAATGTAAAATTTAAAATATTTTTTCCGACCTAAAATAGGTAAAACAAAAAGAAATACAAGGTAGGTTAGAGAAAAATTGTTTTTATTATGCATAAAACAAAAAAAGGTAAAGAGACATTTGTCAAAATAGAAACATAAACGGTTGACAGCGTAAAAGAAAAAAAAATGTAAACCATATTCACTTAGACGAAGGTAATAAAATTTTGTTAAGTCATTAAACTCTTTGCGTGAACAAAGATTAATTATAAAACCGTGCATAGGCACGGGTTTCGCACTAGTCTACTAACACCACTGACCACCGATCACCTCCAAATTCTTCACATAATAAGCTTTATTACTCTCCTATTAATTACCTCCATTCCTCCAAGCACACCCTAAGGGATTATTTATTATCATCAAAACACAAGTGATAGTTACAAACAACCAATGTGCTACAGATTACGTATTCCAATCTACCCCGTAACACTCGCATGAACATGAGATTCTTTTCTTGTTTCACATTTTTTCTTATGATGCCACTCGCTATGTTTGCTTTTGACAATTACCATGAAATATTTTGATTTAGAGACACCAAGGGGATGATACCGATGTACAAAAAGTACTCACTAGTCACTAAGTTTAAATATTAATATAAGGATATGAGAAATTATGAAATAAACGCAAATGGAGAAGACATACGGCCTTCAAAACCGTATAAAACAATATAAATCAAACTACCTTGCATAAGTTCATTACAATTCTTTTACTGGCTTACTCTATTACCATCGGAAAAAAACAGGCCAAGTAGAAGTAAATCACAATTCACAAAAAAATAAAGACGGTTTCTAAGGTCCCAACATTTTATGAAATACGTCCTACACTCCAATTTTAAAGTCTTAACTTCCAGTAAATATATTGCTGGTCATTTCAAGAATGGAAATATTAAGATCAAATTTTCGCATTTTAGATTCGCTGGTCATCTTTTCCACTAATCAAACACATTACTCCAAATCCTTCAAATGTATAACCCAACCAAAATCTAACTGGTACTCTCTTCAAGAGATACAAAGTGAACATGATGAGCAAGCATATGCTTACATCTCATTATCTCAATCATCGCGCCACCATCCTTGCTACATTTCTCAAACATATAGTTCCGAAAGTGTCGATCCACAACACAGTCTGCGACAACATAATCAATTCTTTCTAGCTATCAACAATGCTCTCCACAGATCACTTCAATACAATCAGAATTCAACAAGTGACCTAACTACCTCATCCCACTCACCAGTCACCACCATATCGTCAACAGGCTCACAAAACAAAACTCTAGCCTAACTGCCTAAGATGTTTACAAACTGTTTAAGGACACAAACCGACATCAACACCACTCATTCACCAGTAAACACAATAGGAAATATGAACATAAACAAACAGTAAGAGGATACGAGCATACTCGTAATTGTTAGACTAATCACAGCCTAAAGTAACAACAACGATTGAATTATATCATATCATATCTAAAATCTAAAAATATAAGTAAAACAACAAGAAGATGCGGAGATGTTTGTAAGACGAATAACAACGAGCAAAAAGCAAACAATTTCATATACTCCCTTAATCAAGACAAATCGGAACAAAACACAGCAAAAATCAGAGCATATATGTAAGAATAATCACAAACTAACCGCAACCAAATCGAATTACCTCATCTTAAAGTCTAAGACTAACAACGTCAAAAATCGATTAATTTCATAGATTACTCATCGTAACGAATCGGAACAAAACACGGTAATATTAAAAAGACTAATAACATCAAAAATCGAATTACCTCATCTAGTCACCTTACAGTCTAAGACTAACAACGTCAAAATCGATTAATTTCATAGATTACTCATCATACTTAATCGGACCAAAACACGGTAATATTAGAAAGACTAATAACATCGAAAATCGAAAATCGAAAAAACTCACGTTGTATTCATCAGTCATCATACTGAATCGGAACAAAACACAGCCAAAATCAGCTACTAATTACAAGACTAATCACAAATTCAACAACGAAGAAAACCGATTCACTAATAACACAACAAAATCGAATAATTTCATAATCTAATCAGAAAAAAGAAGATGATTACACTGAAGAGTAGTGTCGGAGCTCTCAGCAGAGACACGAAGAACAGACGATCGGCGGCGGCGGTGCGTGACGGAGAGTGAGTCGACAGAGCGAGTCAAAGCGGCGGAGGTGAGTTTGAGTCCGTTGAACTCGGCGAACTTGACGGCGGAGATAGAAGAAACTGAGAACACTGTTGCGGCGGCGCGTGGGACGACGGTTAGGGATTCGAGTAGAGTAGCCATTCGCGGTTGAGGAGAGAGAGAGAGAGAGAGAGAGAGAGAGGGGGGGAAGAGAGTGGGGTGGTTGTTGAGGGAGTAGTGCTGGAAATGTGGTACGGAGTGATTAGATGATGAAAATAAAAAAGTTGCATGTAATATGCGTTTTCCTTGTTTAACTCCTTTTCCTTGTGAGATGCGGGGTTGTTTGGCAAACCATAGGAACACATTTGTAATGTTAAAGTTGATAATGGTTAATAGAATAACAAAATCTTGTAAGAGACGATTTTTCAATAATTTATTGAGAGACGATTTTTCAGTACCATTCTAGTGTCTTATTCGTACCCTTAAATGACAGATTTGTTTTTTACCTGTTTTTATAAGAAGCGTACCCTCTTTATATTTGTATACTCTTTTATGTTAATCGTACCCTACTTCTATTAGGTTTGGTACCACTGTTACTTCCCTTTGTACTTAGTCTCTCATTAAAATTAACGAGAGACCGTCTCTCAGGAGACCTACTCCAATAGAATACGGTTGGTGGATTAAAGTATTGGATTTGATTACCAGGTTAATTAATCGATCTAAGGAAATGTGTAGATTGAACAAATAGTAGATTTAAACCGATATGTTATCAGGATATGTGATTTATCAATCAAATTATATAATTAGATCAGGATAGTAGGCACCTTCGTGTTGTTCAAGTTCGAACGGATTATCTAATCTTTAATTTGCCTTTTGCCCAAGTTAATACGATTATCCAAACTAGTCTGAATATGTGATGATGATCAGATGTTGGTTCGATTATCCAATTTGACAATTTTCTAGTATCAACTCGATCATTCAATCTTATTGTTGGTCAGATATAATGAGATAAATGAATCCAAACTCGATTATCTAAGTCTATAAAATATTAAAATCCCACCTTCAAACCCTAGTTATCCCCATAGTTGTAAATAAATTATACGGAGTACTCTATATTAAGAGTGACTCATTATTCATTAAGATCCCTAAATTATACACATATAAGAGTTTTTTTTTTTTAATATTGATGAAGTATGAACTTAGATTGAAAGCAAATCTCTCATAACTTTACCAAACCACGTCCTCGCCCATACTCAAATTACATTGGCATAATGTCTGCAAGTATGGAGTACGAATTAGTAATTACGGGCAACATTTCTCGTGAGTTTACCAAACCACGTCTCCACCCATACTCAAATTACATTGGACACTTAACAAGTACAAATCAACAAAATTACGGGTAACATTTCTCGTGAGTTTACCAAACCATGTTTTGATGTTCCACCCATACTCAATTTGCATTGGATACTTGGCAAGTAGTCAATCACTACAAATTAGTGGAGTAATTTGCTTTCACTCTACAACTACCTTAATTGGTCAACCCAAGACAAGTGATGTACATTTCCCAGGTTGATCTTGAGTCATAGTCTCTCACCCTCTATTTGTCACTAATAAGTACCGTAATAACTCACCATTCATACTTACTCTAACGGGTCAAATAATATTTACTTCATTCGATTTTTATTTATCTTCCCCTTTGATTTTTGGGTGAAAAATAAGGGGTAGAAATGTGTCGCTCAAAAGAAAAGAATGATAAAAGAAAAATGTAAGGATAAGTTGATGTCCCAAAATAGAAATAGGGAAGAAAGGGTGTTTCAACCCAATAAGGAAACATGAAAGATAAATAAAAATCGGAGAGAGTACTACTTACTACTTCGTACATGGTTAGATAAAACAAAATCTGAATACATCGAAAATAACATATGTTCTGTCTTTATCAATTCATGTGAATAATAATATGTTTTTTTTTTTTTATGAACGAGGGAACCCGCAGCCGCTACCTTTTTGGTGCGCTCTGGGTAAACGTACGCATAGCCTGCAAACCACGCACACCAAGGTAAACCGCCCGTGGGCGACATGCTCGAAGTCTAGAGGCATAGTCTCAAGCCATACAACTCCCACAAGTTCGCGCTTGCAGGGGCTTGAACCTGAGATCCTTGGACCGATGACCACAAGTTTTAACCACTAGACAACCCCCTTCAAAATCATCACAAATTTATGACGGATATATTCGTCACAACAATCATTTGCGCTAACTCACCATTTATATAACATTATAACCCTACCCCCACCTTTCAATTCAATTCCACCTTTCCTCCACTCAATCCATTAACTTCTCCAATAATCAAACACACTACCCAACCAAAATAATAATAATAATACAACAAATAATAATGTCAAATACTACATTGAAAAACAACCAACTTCAAAAATCATGCATGAGAAATAATAAGAAGAATAATAATAGTACTAGTAATAATAATAATAAGATGAAGTCAAAGTTAGAAGTATTAGTAGAAGAAGAAGAAGAGGAGAAAGAAGTGAAAATGGTAGGTTTAGAAATGCAAGTAAAAGCTCGACTGAGATCAGCAGACATGCCACTCACCATGCAACAACGTGCCATTTACTTCACTAACTCATTCCTTCACGCTTTACCTCTAACTCATTCCCCTCGTCTCAAGCTCAACCCTTCCCAATTAGCCTACTCCCTCAAAAAGGTAAGTAACTCCCTCGTCCTTAAAATAATCTTACGTTAAGTAGGTCTCCCGAGAGACGATCTCTCATTAATTTTACTGAGGGACTAAGTACAAATGAAAGTAATAGTGGTACCAAACCTAATAGAAATAGGTACGATTAACATAAAAGAGTATACAAATATAAAAAGGGTACGCATTGTCATTTAAGGGTACGAATAAGACGGTACTGAAGAGTGGTCCCTCATTAACTTTACTGAGGGACTAAGTACATATGGAAGTAACAGTGGTACCAAACCTAATAGAGGTAGGTACGATTAACATAATTAAAAGAGTATACAAATATAAAGAGGGTACGCATTGTCATTTAAGGGTACGAATAAGACGGTACTGAAGAGTGGTCCCTCAATAAGTTATTGAGAGACCGTATCTTCCAAGATTTTGGGTTTGTTAATTAATTGTTTTTCTCACTTTTTTTTTAAAAATAATTTTGACCGAGTATTAAACTTAGATACAACTTTCTAAAACATTCATCTTCTTGCGGACCAAACAACTTAAAAAAATAAAATTTACAAAAATAATCATTGTTTTCGGAATCAAAGTTAATTTCACAAAAAAAAATATTGATCGATCAATTTTTATATTTCAAAAATCTAAATGAATTGACCGAAGATATATACTTTCTCCATTTTATTTTATTTTAACGGAATGGAATAGAGTTTTTTTTTTTTTTTTTCTCGAGTTTTTTTTTTTTTGGTTATGTTATGATTTTTCGGTTGAAATTGAAGGGTCGATAATGACGGATAATAATGCAGGAGTTTGATAGAAGATATGGGACGGTATGGCATTGTATAGTAGGGAAGAGCTATGGATCATATGTGACTCATTCAACGGGTGGCTTCCTCTACTTCTCATTTGATAATCACTTTGTCTTGCTTTTCAAAACCCAAGTTCATCTTCTTAAGCCTTAATCTCAACCCGTTAATCACCGAAGATTTCTTAACCTAGTTATAAAGACGGAGTTATTTATTATGGGTAATAGACCTCAAGTTCGAATCCCCAGGATCGTGTGTAAGCGTGTAGCTCGTACCATGTAACATGTAGTAGGATGGTTGTACTAAGCTAACTACTAATTACATTCATGCTGCAATTGTTTTCCATAAATTGTTAGTGAATTCGATCCAATTCTCGACTTGACTCGAGTTTAAAACTCAGGAACCGATCACATGCTAGAAAATCGGCTAGGAAGTTGCAAATTAAGCATCTTCTTACATTACATTGTTGTTCGAGAAATCGAGTTAAAAGAACGTCACTTAAGCTAACAGAATGTCCCAAGAAATGACGGTTTTCACGAGCAAGATTACCCATTCACCTCATCAACTGCTAATACCGTTAGATTGTTTCACAATAGAATCCATACCATTAAAGAGAAAATCGAAAAGATCAAAATCCTATTTTTACCTTGTAAACAAGGTAATGACAGATCAAACAGGATGATGAATTTGAGGGATCAATGGGGTGAATGAATGAATGGTTCAATCCTACAAATAGTAACTCAGGTATCATGATGGTAGTACTCATTTCAGCTTCAGTACAAACTTTGACCATGATTCATGATTAGACTCGAGATAATCGGGTAAAAACTCATTTCGAATCAAGTCATTTCAGGTAAGAAAAAAATAATTGACGGGTTATCCAAGAGACGTTCAATTGTTCAAAAAGTGGTTCAGAATGGTAAACCACACCAGTCAATCCGATCATCCGGTTCACAAAAGATTGTTGAGCATCTCCAATGTGGTCTATTATGGTTAGACCGACAAAACTGACTTGAATAAGCCAACCCGACCCCGACCTGAAGATCCATTACCTGAATTGACACGAGCTAACCCGACTATTATTATAAAAAACAAGTCGATATCCCTAAAAAAAACTGAAAATAGCAAACTCGACCCAGTTGACCCGTTTGCCAGGACGGGTCTAGACTCAGAAAAACCGAACCGAAAAGGTTATGTCACGGCTTCCGGTTAACCAAATCGGTCCAATTTGAATTTGATTGACAAGACATAGCATAGAATTCACAGTAGCTGGAATTAAAAATAGGCCAAAAATAATCAAAAGATTGATTCAAAAGACTTGACAAAATCAGGAAGAATTACTGAATTAGGTTGTTTCTTTGACTACACATTCTGAGTCACAACTCACAAGTCACAAGTCACAAGTCACACAAGTTACCTCTACAAACAAATGATGTTGATTGGAATCTGGAAGGCTGGAATCACTTACTGTCTGTGCTTTTTTAAGCACTGCATCCTCTTCTGCCATTCTCTTTGCCTATATCAGCACGCAACTCACTCAAACAATACTGTAAAAGTTTAAAATGAATCCATGGGTTATGGATGAATAATTGCATTAACTTTGTTAAAATCCCGTCTTTCTGTCGCTGTGTCCAGGAACGAACTTTTGAAACAGACGCGACCCTTTTCCGTTTTAGTCGTGTCATGAAAACACAAGTCCATTCTACATTTTCTACCTGCAACGACAATCATCTGAAGACGTCACCCAAAAAAACGAAAAAATCAAACTCAAAATTACGTTGAAAGCGTTAATAAAAAAAAAATCCAAGTTAAAGAAGAAATTTTTAGTGAGAATACTAGTAGGAAAAAATAGTTATGAAAAATTGACTGTTATTTCACCGTGTAAAAAAAACTGTGGCTGAAATGAAGTGAAGTGGGTTGAGACGTGTTTTTTTTTTTTGACGTAGAGTTTCACAAAATCAAGAACGTGATTATTTTGAGTGGTTATCTTATTTACGGAGTATTCAGAAGGAAAGCCATCGAAAATATACTTATAAATGTTTGTACCTTGCAACAAGAGGGGTTAGAGAGATCAGGATAAGTTCCGTTCACGCATGTATTTTTCTATCTTCTCTACATCTTCTGGAACATCGACACCATGAGCTTCATGCTCGACCTTAATCACCTGCAAAATTAACATGATAACGAATCACGTCTTTAATTATTCAAAAAAACTTGCTAGTGTAAATAATCACGCATGTATACCTTCATTTTATAGCCATTTTCGAGAACTTTCAGTTGTTCGAGATCTTCTTCTAGTTGCAATGGAGTAGGTGTGAGGTCGGAATATATTTTAAGAAACTCTGCATCGTAGCTCTGTACATGGACGACCAACGAGGTGTCACCGTGTTAGTGTCACTAACATGAACAGACAAAAGGACAACAAACGTTTATGAATTTATGAATGTCTCACCTGAATACCTAAATGGAGCAGATACGGGAAATTTGAATTGACCTTTCCAGACCTATACGAAGAAGATAGACGATAAATAATTAGAACCAACATAATATAATAATGTGTATAAAACGAGGAAAAAAAATTAGGAAATTGTTTAAAAAGACACGAACTTGTTGAATGGGATGAGTCCCCTGGAGAAGTAGATTGCATAACCGAGATTATCAACCACACATTTCACACGATTTGGATCGAATGCATCCTCAGGCTTTAGAGACGTAACAGCCGTGCTGAAGACCGCGTCTGGAGAGAACTGCAGTGCTTTAACGATCCCATCAATGATCTCAGGTTCGATCAAAGGTTCGTCGCCTTGGATATTGACAACAATGTCGTATTTCTTGCCAAGTTTCTGGAGTGCTTCACTGCAACGTTCGGCTCCTACAACAATTGGCATTATCGCTTTAAGAGCTGATATGTCCCTCGTTAAGGAATATAAGAACAAATCAGTTAGCATTGTACCATTTCGACATGATTCTGCAGTCATGATCACATCAGCGCCAAACTCACGACAACGTTCTGCGATTCTATCATCGTCTGTTGCCACAACTGTAGGAAGAAGAAGTAAATCAAATTAGAAAAGTAGTATAAAGCGAGAAGTCAGCGTTTTGATCCAACTTTGCCTTAGAGTATAGTCGCAATAATGTGAAACTGTCAGATGAAAATGAGAAACGAAGACCGAGATTCAAAGATTTACCAACTTGGTCCAACATAGATGCCAATTTCGCTCTTTCCCATGTACGCTGAGGATGAAAATAGAAAACAAAATATTTATCAGCGCAGATCATATTAAGCCATATTTATCATCGCCTAAAGAAATAATCGTCCACAACCGGTTACTTTTTCTGCAAATCATATTAAGCCATAAGCCAACTTCATATTTACTAAGAACCCATTATACGAATCACAACAATTCACACCCGGATATAACGATTCTGATGTGGGAACTTCCATACAAACTGAAATTTTACAAAAATGGATAAAAGATTGAATCTTTGATCAAGAAAACAAACGAAATAGACTGATTTCATACTCATACCAAAAATCCATTATAACAATCACAACAATCAACACCCATGTAAACGATTAATCATGAGCCAATCCCGATCTCATACTTACTAGCAAGCCATTGTATGAACTACCACAATAAACACCCCAATAAAACAATGGCTGATCTGGGAATTTTTTTAACAACAACACAAAAATGTGCAAAAGATTGAATCTTTATGAGCTGATTTCATAATTTTACTAAAAACCCGTGATAACTAACAATTCACAATTATTTATGAGCTGATCTCATACTTATAAGTTATTAGCAACCCGTTCTATATCATTGCTACCGGATTCCCTCGTGTACCTAACAAAATGCGGATCATTAAGAGTGAATTCCATCATTTCACTTGCTAAAAATTACATATAACACATACTCTACACGAATGAATCGCGAATCGTGAAGGGCTTATTCATAGCGAATCCGGTAACCATGTTGTATATAACAACTAATCTGGGAATTTCTTACTAACAACTCAAAAATGTACTAAAGATCGAATCTTTGAATCAAAACAAAAAACGGAAACTTAGATCATAAGCTAAATTCATACTTACCAACAACCCAAATACAGAATTTCAAGAACATTGCATAAAAATGTGCAAAAGATTGAATCTTTGAATCAAATTAATAAAAAAATAAAAAACTGGATCATAAGCTGATTTCATAATTATACTAAAAAACCCATGATAACTAACAATTCACAATTATTTATAACCGGATTCCCTCGTGTACCTCACGAAATGTAAAATCATCAAGAGTGAATTCCACCATTTCACTTACTACAAATACAGACAGCACATATACTATAAATGCGAATCGTGAATTAGTAATATACTCACAACTAATCTAATCTGGGAATTTCTTGCTAACACAAACTCAAAAATGTACTGAAGATCAATTCTTTGAATCAAAACAAAAAACGGAAACCTAGATCATAAGCTAAATTCATACTAACAACAACCCAAATACAGAATTACAAGAACATTACATAAAAATGTGCAAAAGATTGAATCTTTGAATCAAATTAATAAAAACAAAAAATTGATCATAAGCTGATTTCATAATTTTACTAGAAAACTAACAATTCACAATCAATTATGAGCTGATCTCATACTTATTAGCAACCCATTGAATATCATGATTACCAAACGAAATGCAGATCGTTAAGAGCGAATTCTATCATCTCAATTACTAAAATTACACCCAACACATACACTATAAATACGAATCGTGAATCGGTAAGAGCGTATTCATAGCGAATCTGGGAATTTCTTACTAACAACAACTCAAAAATGTACTAAAGATTGAATCTTTGAATCAAAATTACAAAAGATTGAATAGCAAACGTGGAATCATGAAGCTGAATTCATACTTACGAACAATCCCAATTACAGAAATTAGAAGAAGAAGAAGATTACGAAGAATGAAAGATGACCTGAATCATGGGTTTGCCTAAGATATCAACAAGAGGTTTTCCCTCAAATCGAGAGGAAGCGTAACGCGCGGGTATGATTCCGACGACTCGTGATCGGAATTTGGAAGATCGACGGAGGGAGAAGAGCGTGTACGCCCCAATCGCCGCCGCGGTTCCGGCTCCGACGAGGAACCCGTATGTCACCCATGATTTTGTTGACATTTGACTCACTCACTCACTAGCCAAGTGACAAAAACAATGTACAAAGTATGCGATCGGGTTTAAGTTTGAGTCGAGTTTGAGTTTTTCGAGATTACACGTTCTGAGTCGAGCCTGAGCTCAAAGTTACGAGTTAATCTCAAGCTCAATTCTGATCGAGTCCAGACGAGCTTGTTTACACTCATTTAAGGACGATGATTTTGAGTGAGAGTAAAGATTGGTTCGTAGTTATACTTATGATTTAAGGATGATGATTCGTAATCTCGAGCTCAAAGTTATGAGTTAATCTCAAGCTCAATTAAATTGAGTCCAGATGAGCTTGTTTAAATTGTAGTTAAACCTTGTCGTGGCTCCGTGTGAACAACCAGAATCGACTCGTGGAATATTTAGGATAGATAAAGCACTCGATAATTAACATAATTACAGATATAACAATCGTAGTAACAACGAAAATGATTGATTACATGATAAGACATACGGATTAATATTATGATAATATCTACGAGATATCTACGAGATATCCTTAATAGCATCTGCTTTCCAATATATTCTGATTGTGTAGCCAAGTGGGTGATATTTGATCCGTTATAACTTTGTGACTGATATGACCGTCACAAGGAAGGACTAACTGATGTAAAAAATGATTATGTTATAAGTACACGGATGCGTAAATGATCGACTTCTTCAGAATTGTTCGGTTAAAGGAAAATGCTTGTTTTGACCGAGTTTAAGTTTGAGCTGAGCTTGAACTTTTTTCAAGTCGAGTTTGAGTTTTATTGAGATTACAAGTTCTAAATCGAACCTGAGCTCAAGCTCAAAATTACGAGTTAATCTCAAACTCAATTGAGTTGCATTGGAGTCCATATAAGTTAGTTTACGTCCCTTGAATATAAAACGATTTCGAGCATGACTAAAATTGGTTCAAAAGTTGGTTTGAATTATTGGAAGCAACAATGATGTAAACTTGTAAATTAGAATTTTCTTTTATTGTGAGTCGTTTTCATGTCATTGTGGACAATGAGTCAATAATCTAAATTTATCTATATATATGTTGGGTCTACTTTTTTTTTTGAAACGTATGTTGGGTCTACCTTAATTCGTGTTAACTCAATTATTTGTGTATAAATATAGACAATTAGACATCGTGTTGAAACAATAACGTTGATATTCACATTTAGATATTACTGTAAATAAAATAATTTATAGCAGAATGATTTTACACTTCCAATTAAATACTCTACTTACAATATAAATTAGAAAATGTTTTAAAAAACAATTAGTGGCTAATAATATAATCGTAGTTACAAATACTCGTATTTACCATGGTTGATAACTGATATCTCATCTATCGTTTAAATTTGAAACAAACATAAAAAAATGAAAAATAAATTAAAACCCAGAAGATTCAACGATATTATTTCCGAGTTCAAGTCATAAACACACGGTCATCGTCTCATCAAAACTCTATAGAGAGACTCAATTATTTGTTCCAATAAATTCTTAAATTAATCAATTTAATTCCGTTAAATGATTTGTGATTTCTAATTAAAGATGAACTAAAAATACAGATGGAAAGTGAGGTTGCCATTAATTTTCGCAATTATAATTGTCTTAAACCCAAAATTTCCCCATTAAAATTAGCTTTGTCACCTTTTCACTATTACTACTACCTGTTAATTCCAAATTATTAGCTGGTAATAAAACTAAAAAAAGCAGGAAATAGTACTAGTAAAAGTTAACCAAAATTATTGTCATCATTATTATTATTATTATTATTATTATTATTATTATTATTATATTATCAATTTATCATCATTATCTCTCTAACTTTAGATACTTCACCTTCCTCTTAATCATTGATGATCAACCCCTAATTTTTTATAATCCATAATTCCATCAAAGTTTTAATCTTTTTGATTTTTTCTCAAGTTTAAAGCTTCAATTTTTCTGGGTTTTTTATTTATAAAATTTTTGTGGGTGGAATTTTATGAAAAGGTGAGCTAAATTTGGATGAGGTATATATTTTGAAGATTTTAAATTTAAATTAGATTATTTTGCTGAAAGTTTGATCTTTTAGGTTTAATAAAAAAAAATAAAAAAAAATAAAAATTATAATAATAATCTTGGGTTTAGTATTTTGAGTTATGATCATGTTTTGTGGTAAATAAAGGTTTTTTTTTTATGATTAATTTGGTTTAATGGGTACTGAATTAGAAGAAAATCTACAAATTTCGATGACTCAACCTGTGGAAGAATTATCCAGTACAAAATCTTCAAGGTAATTTATGATTTTATTTATTTTTATTTTATTTTTTTATTTTTTTATTTTTAGTTTATGAATATGGTTGCTGTTTTTAGAATAAATAGTTTAATGATGATGTATTGATGAGATGATGTTGGTATTGAATGAATCAGTGAAAAAAAAGATGAGAAATTGGTGGGTGAATCATCTGATCAGGGTTTGGTGCATGATGCTGCTACCATCAGTTCATCTTCTGTTCCTCCTCCTGTAGTTGTGGATTCAGAACATCATTCTGATGTTTCTAGTAATGGACAGTTGGATAATCACTTGGATTCAGGAGGTATTACTTTACTTGCCTGTTTTCATCATCTGTGTTGGTTTTTGTTGAATTTAGATCATGGTTACGGAATTCGTTATGAATATGTATCATCCGATTCACTATACAGTAGTATACACCCTGATAGTCTGATAGGATGTGTGAGTTCAGATCATGGTTACGGAATTCGCTATGAATATGTATTGGGAGTTTAGGACTAGTTGGGATTTCATGTTTAGGCCTTTTTAAATTTCGACCACGTGTTAGCTGAATTGTAATATAGGGTATAAATATAGTAGTCGAGCTTTAACCATCATGTTTTGGTAGAGCCACCGTGACCAAAGGTCATGTGCTCAAATCATGCATGACACCCTCCAATATCTCACGACTGGAACCTCATCAACTCTTCAAGCCGAGTTAGCTTTCGAGTGAGAAGGCGTAAATGTTAGATGGGGGAATAACAGTCTTGTTAGATTGAATGCTGTTAGAAAAAAAAAACTTGTAAGACTTACGAGTTAAGACCCATTTATGTCTTTGAATGGTTGAGATGTGTTGGCATTTTACTCGCGTTCTGTGATTAGTAATGCTAGGTGTGTATGATCATGTAATTTGGTGTTTAGTGTTGAATCCTGATTTAGTTTGAGTGACATATGTGTGATGTTGTTACTGATCTCTGATGCGGTTACTGACTTGGCTTTCACTGGAATTGTATTGAATACTGCAAAGGTCGTATTTAGAAGTTGGAACTTTTTTTGGTTATGTGCGATGTGGAAAGGCAATATGTTACTTCTTCTACGGCGTTTAGATAGTGACTGCATATTCTTAGAAAAATTAATACTCTGTATTTGCGTTTGCGTTTGCGTTTTCTTAATTAGCGTCAACTTTGTAGTTTGTACATCTCTACAAATCTGATGACATAAATTTCATGAAAACGAAGGTAGAAGCTGTTTTCCATGCTAATCGATGTCGAGTTAGATAGTGATGTTCTTTCATTAATAGAATTCTTGTCAGACAGTCTTTTAATCAAAGATTATGATAACTTCAGATTCGGGACTGGAAGCTTCCACACACGATGGCATTAAAGACAGTCAAGTTTCCACTCAAGGGGAGCATGTCACAAATGTCACGATAACTTCAGATTCGGGACTGGAACCTTCCACGCACGATACTGCAAAAGACAGTCAAGTTTCCACTCAAGAGCCGCATGCCACAAATGTCATGGTGACTTCAGATTCGGGACTGGAACCTTCCACGCATGATACTGCAAAAGACAGTCAGGTTTCCATTCAAGAGCCGCATGCCACCAATGTCACGGTAACTTCAGATTCGGGACTGGAAGCTTCCACGCACGATGCTGCTAAAGACACCCAGGCTCCCGCTCAAAGGTGGCGTGTCGCCAGTGTCAAGGCAATTAACACTAGAGAACCTATTAGCCCCTCAAACATCACCTCAGACTACGACTTAAACAGGATACTTATTGATACAACTGCACCCTTCGAATCCGTTAAAGAAGCCGTTTCCAAATTTGGAGGCATTGTTGATTGGAAAGCTCATAAAGTCCAGACAGTCGAGGTGAAGTACAACAAACTTTTGTCACCTATTTTGTTCTTGCTTACATCGTCACAGGGTTTTTAGGCTTTTAGCTATGTTACTCAGAGTCCGGTATGGTCATATGAATATTTCTAATGATAGTTATTTTTTAAAAAAAAAGTTTTATATTTTTCCATGATTCTCGCTCGAGCCATGGTAGTGTCATGCAGCTTGGCCTAGCTTCATAGGTGGTAACATAGGATTTCAGTCTTTGCTGGATATTGTTCGTGAACTTCCATTTGTTACTGAATTTGAAGCTTTTACGTGTGCAGAGGCGCAAAATCATTGAACAAGAACTCAAGAAGGTACAGCAAGAGATTCCCGTCTATAAGAAACAAGCTGAGGCTGCTGAACAATCAAAAATCCAAATATTAAAGGATTTGGAAAGCACCAAGAGACTAATTGAAGATCTAAAGCTTAATCTAGAAAGAGCACAGACGGAAGAGCGTCAGGCAAAACAAGATTCCGAGCTTGCTCAGCTAAGAGTCGAAGAGATGGAACAAGGGATCGCTCACGAAGCCAGTGTGGCAGCCAAGACCCAAGTCGAAGTCGCTAAAGCTCGGTATGATGATGCTGTCACCGACTTAAAAACAGTCAAAGACGAGCTGCAAACGCTGCGTAAAGAATACGCCATTTTATTGACTGAGAAAGAAGAAGCCGAGAAGAAAGCTGAAGAAGCTGTCGCTGCATCGAAGGAGGTTGAGAAGACTGTGGAGGAGTTAACGATAGAGTTGATATCGACTAAGGAATCTTTGGAATCTGCCCATGCTGCACATTTGGAGGCAGAGGATCATCGCATTGGAGCTGCTATGGCAAAGGAGCAGGATGTTCTCACTTGGGTTAAAGATTTGAAGCAGGCGGAAGAGGATTTGGATCATCTGAATAAGCAAATTGAAACAGCTCACGATCTCAAATCGAAGCTAACCGCTGCATCTAAGTTGCTTGCTGATTTAAAGGCAGAGCTCGCAGATTACATGGAGTCGAAAATTAGTCAAGAAATTAACGGTAACAAACCAACAACCCTGAAGCATATTTCTTTTTATTTTCAACCGTGAAACTGTGATATGAGATAATGAGGCACCGTTGTTGCTACAGGAACAGCGACGCCTGGCGACAGAAATCGTGGGGAGATTCAGTCAGCAGTGGCTGCTGCGAACAAAGAACTTGAAGCGGTGAAGCTCAACATTGAAAAAGCAACCGACGAGGTGAACTGCTTAAAGCTGGCAGCCACGTCATTAAAGACGGAGCTAGATAAGGAGAAGCTAGAGTTAGCCAACTTGAGACAAAGAGAAGGCATGGCTTCAATAGCAGTAGCGTCCCTTGAAGTCGAGCTAGAAAGAATAAAGTTGGAAGTAAGCAAAGTTCAAGTGAGGGAGAAAGAGGAGAGGGAGAGGATGGTGGAGTTGCCGAAGCAACTACAACATGCATCTCAAGAAGCCGATGAAGCCAAGTCAGCGGTCGAATTGGCTCGAGAAGAGCTAAGGAGGGCTAAGGAAGAGGCGGCTCAAGCTAAAGCCGGTGCCAATACTTTGGAGAGTCGTTTACTTGCGGCTCAGAAGGAGATAGAGGCGGCTAGGGCTTCCGAGAGGCTTGCCCTAGCTGCAATCAAAGCACTGAAAGAAAGCGAGGCGGCTCAAACCGGTAAAGACGAGGGTGGCGATAGTAGTCCTAACGGGGTCACCCTTTCATTGGAAGAGTACTACGCGTTGAGCAAGCGGGCTCATGAAGCCGAGGAAGAAGCGAACCAAAAGGTGGCGGCTGCAATGGGTCAAATCGAGGTAGCCAGGGAATCCGAGTCAAGATCGTTGAACCAACTTGAAGAGGCAAGTCGAGAGATGGAAGAAAGAAAGGAAGCCCTTAGAATCGCGATGGAGAAGGCCGAGAAGGCCAAGGAAGGGAAACTGGGCGTCGAACAAGAGTTGAGGAAATGGAGGGCCGAGAGTGAACAACGTCGAAAAGCAGGTGAATCGGGTCCTAGGAAGAGCACAGAGGAGCGACAAGGGACGAAAGTGGTTGACCAACTATCGGATTCTTCTTTATACGGGCAAGGTATTAAGATCGAGAAGGTCATCGATTCTACTACTCATTCAGTTCCATATGGACAAGGACTCGGTCTGAAGAACTTGGAACAAATAGCTAACCCTACTGGACACGGGCAAGGTCAACAGTCGACATCACCAAACTCGGAGGAGAGCGTGAATAGTCCGAAGGCTACATTCGGTCAAAGTAATACCGTAAAAAAGAAGAGACGGTCATTGTTTCCAAGGTTTTTCATGTTCCTCTCTAGACGGAAATCGTCCTCCAAAACGTCATAAGCATACTATACCTGTATACCTGAAGTACTGTACTGTGTGTAAAGAATTTTTATGGAATGAAATGTGAATTCTCTTTGATATGTATTTATACACGTTAAAATTACGATACAGTTAGAATTCTAATAACAAGACTAAACATTTGTCTTTAGCATAATACAAGATTAAGACTATAAGAGCTATATAATTGGTTAACCCATTTAGTTTAGTCCATTTCGATAAACCATTCTTATACCCGTATAATATTTTCTCCTGTTTCCCGAACCCACCTAATTTGGGCACTAGTCATAGGTGGGTGAAATCGTCAATGTTTGATGTGCATTAATCAACCTATACTATAAATAGAATGTTTGATGTGCATTCTCCAACTTACAAATCGAGTGCTCTTCTTACTGAATTTACTGATACATACTCAACATTATTCATAATTGAGTCGATTTAGTGGCGGGTGTTATAACCATCATCATCATCATCATTATCCACCGTACCGTTCTCATCCAAATATGTTATATTCTCGTCACAGAGCACGTAGTTACGTAGTTATGTTGATTATTAATGTACAGTCACGTTGCATGCATTTGTAAGAACTTATACAACCTAATAATATTCCCACTACTAAGTCTATTACTACATATACTCCTTCAGTTCAGAGTGATCAGTGAGTTCTTTGCATACGCCCCTCTCCCTAATTAAATATGAAGATTGTACAATTGCTTGCAATTGTGTCGTCGTTGATGCTGAGTTCCATTCTTATTACCGGAGCTGCTACTGTCGACGATGACGACAGCAATGCGGCGACCTGGTTCACCGCATGTAACCAGACGGTTACATGCGGTGAAGTTGGTCCGTTGGGTTTCCCATTCTGGGGAGGCCCAAGGCCGACACAGTGCGGGTATCCCCACTTGGGGATACACTGCGAGGGAGGAAGGGCCACTCTAGAGAGTGGCGGGTCTTTTTTCAGGGTCCTCCAAGTCGACGACAGCGTCCTCACACTTGCTAGGGAGGATTACTTAGACGACGGTATGTGCCTAGCAGGCACATACCGTAATACCACCCTAGACGGTTCCCACTTCCGTTACACCCCCAAAACCCAAAACCTTACTGTCTTATATGGGTGTCAAAGGCCCGAAAGACAGTTCCCGGGACAGTTCGAGTGTTCATCAGGGTTTGGTTATTACGGGTATGACGCTGTTGACCCGAGAATTAACAGATGTAACACGACTGTGGTAGTTCCAATCCAGTCTGGATTTGTACCAAAAATTCCCTTCATTGGTCTTAGCAAGGTTATCTCGGGGGGTTTCAAGGTGGAATATGTTATGACAACCACAGATCGGGAAATTTGCAGAAATTGTCCCGGGACTTGTGGGTATAATAACGGGACAACGGTTTGTCTCGTCCGACCCTCAGGTATGACATTTACTTGGTGAATCCGTGTATTTATTTATTTATTTATTTTCCGATTTCTAAGTATTTAGTGTTGCTCGTATTATTTATTGAAACGTTTTATACTCGTATAATTTGCAGCTGCAGACAAAAGTGGTAAATTGAAGAGGCGATTTGTTAAAGTTGCAGTAGTAGTATGGGGTGTTTCAACGGCATTGTTGGTCCTTCTGATAGTGCTACATTTTGCCGGAGTTTTCGTATGGATCAGTCAGTTCCATAACCGGGATAATCGGGTAACCCCGATATAGATAGCCGTACGTAGCAATCGTAGTATGATTTACTCCATCATTTACGGTAGTAGTAAGTATATAAGTTTACTTTGTAAGAGTAGTTAATTAGATTTATGGATTCCCAATCCTTAATTTTTAGTTGAGTTGAATATAATCATGTTTTTTTTATTGACGCGTTACTTACTCTATAATAAGCTTTAAGATAATTAGTTTCCTTCCGACTCCTAAAATCTCAATCACCCACGTCTATCCTTTTTCTCAAAAATCCCTCATATGATCATCTTCGGGTTTTCGGTTGTGATTGCTAACTGAATCTATGTTCCACTCGTCCCCACAAACTTGTCCTCCGTTCCACCAAATGTGTCTTTCTCGGATACCCTGATGAATTTCGCGGCTACAACATTACAAGTGTCTCAACCTCTCCACCGGAAACATTATATACTCTCGTCATGTTACTTTTGATGAATCGGTTTTCCTGTTTGCTAGGTCCGACCCTAAACCCGTGTCAACCTACTCCTTCCTTGATGAATCCCCCCCTGCCCATCCCCAACCAACTCTCTTTTCATCCCTGAGCCCAATTCCTCACCTCCCCTGGCTCATTCACCCATCTCCACTCCCCAGGCCCAATCCCATACTCCTCCTGCCAACCCAATCACTACCCCCTCAACCAGTCCACACCTCCCCCAACCCAATCCCCTTCACCCACATCATCACCACCACCTCCTCCCGTTCCCAACGCATGATCACTCGGACTATGCACGAGATTTTTAAGCCACGTGTCATCATCTCTTCCGCCTCCCCACCCATATCTCCCGTCCCCAAATCCCATCACCATGCCCTCCGTGACCCGAACTGGAAAACTACCATGACTGACGAATAGCGTGCTATTAAAAATGGAACGTGGGACATGATCCCTCGGCCATCTGACTCACCCGTTATTCGATGTATGTGGCTTTTTCGTCACAAATTTAATTCAGACGGCTCCCTTGCTCGGTACAAGGTTTGTCTTGTGGTCAGCGGGAAAAGTCAACAAGTCGAAATTGACTGTGATGACACCTTTAGTCCAGTTGTTAAACCCACGACCATTCGAACCGTACTCAGTTTTGTTGTTAATTGGGCCTGGCCTATACATCAGTTGGACGTTAAAAATGCTTTCTTGCATAGAGACCCTGTTGAAACTGTCTACATGCACCAGCCCCTGGGATTTGTTAATCCCTCGGTCCCTGGTCATGTGAGTCATCTCCGTAGGTCCCTATATGGCCTCAAACGGACCCCTTGGGCATGGTACCAACGTTTTGCTAATTTTATTCTCTCCCGAGGCTTTAAGAGTAGCATTTGTGACCAGTCTCTGTTTTAAATCACGGGAACGACATTGCTTATCTGTTACTTTATGTTGATGATATCGTTCTAACCGCGTCCAACACTAGTCTGCTACGACGCATTATTACTACTCATTCACAGGAATTCGCTATGTCCGATTTGAGTTTCCTTCACCATTTTCTCGGTATCCGCGTCTTCCGCCATAAGGCCGGCCTCTTTCTCTCTCAAAAGTCTTATGCCCGTGACATCCTAGCCCGAGCCGATATGTCCACTTGTAATTCAGTGGCTACTCCCGTCGACGTCGGGACTAAGCTTAGCAGTACCTCTGGTGCCCTTATCTTCCAGATTACACTCTTTATTGAAGTTTGGCTGGTACCCTCCAGGAGCTGACTATTACTCGTCCCGACATATCCTACGCTATGCAACATGTATGCTTATTTATGCTCGCCCCCAGAGAGTCTCATTTTCAGTTCCTCAAACGCATATTTCGCTATTTAAAAGGCAAACTCGACCATGGTCTCCGCATTGTCAAGTATGATTCTATTAAACTCACTGCCTATTCTAACGCTAATTGGGCTGGATGTCCCGACCTTCGCCGATCTACTTCCGGCTATTGTATCTTCCTAGGCGATAACTTGATTTCTTGGTCTTCCAAGCAGCAGCCTACCGTCTCCCGCTCCAGCGCCAAGGCTGAATATCGAGGTGTTGCTAACATACTCGCCGAGACGTGTTGGCCCGCAATCTCCTCCTTGAGCTCCATGTCCCGATTCGCAATGCCACTGTTGTCTACTGTGACAATGTCTCCGCCGTCTAATCACTGATTGTCATTGCCACTGATGAAGATTTTCAGGCCCAAACAACCCCAAACACTAAGGCCCCTACTTATGTGGACTTTAGTGATGATGAGTCCACTTCTATCTTAGCCTCTAATACAGTCCAACTTGCTAGTGAGCATATGAACCAAAAAGATGAAGCCACATTCCTTCACACACCACAAACCCAGCCCGAACCTCCTGTGGGTCGTGGACATTGGGCCAATCCTCCCGTCTTCGTGATTTCGTTTTCAACTTCATTCATAGTCCCTACTAATTACAAGGTAAGTGAATGGACAAGGAAGAATAAAAAGAGAGTAACACTAAGTACAATGTATTTACCGAGTACGTATATGGAAAGAAATAAGAATAATTGTCCCAAGATCACTTGTGTAATCATGATTTGTGTCCTTTAGAAAATTATAATTCTACGTATCTTATTATCTTTACGTTAATATATTATACTCCAAATAATTATATTATATAGGGTTATTTAACAAGAATAATCCCAACTTTGGTTGTTATTCCATAAATAAAATCAACTTTGATTAATCTGGGAATAAATCAATGTACGAGACACATCAAACACCAATGTAATTGACTCATTAATGACCGAATGCAGTAAGTTCATGGGGTCCCACATCTCGAAAAATGTTTTTTGCAATCTTAAGTTACGGGTAGTGATTAATTAGGTCTATCAATAAGGAGAAAAAACAGTGGAAAGAAGTTTTATGGATGTCCATTATGATCGGTAAGTTCAATAATTATGATTATGGTTGTTATCAGTTAGTTTAGTAACATCAATTTAATCCTAATGGAATAATGTACAAACGTAGTAGGTAACTCGAATCCATTCGTGTTTGATATGTCTCAATACATGAGTTTATTCTCAGATTAATTAAAATTGGTTTATTTATGAAATATCATCCAAAGTTGAAATTATTTATGTTAAATAACCCTATATTTTACTCCATAGTTATGTTAAATAACCCTGCATTTATGTTATAATTTCATTTATTTCCTTTAACGCCTTTTATTGAAAGGTATATAAGTTCATCCATACGTTTGCATTTTTTCACGTACAATCAACCCAAATTAAACTTGTCAATTGATCAATGACCATGGTTTCTAGGCATAACATAAACTTTGTTGCATCACTTCTCTTTCTCTTCTTAACTTCTTTACTCCTACGGGTTCATAGCGACGACGCGTTGATCAACAGAGTATGTGGTCCGACCCAAGTTCCAAGTTTGTGCACCTGGTGCGTCCAACAATATCACGGCGTCAAGACCGACTATGATGCCATTCAGGCGATGTTGTATTGTGGACACGATGATGCACGTAGATTCATGTCTACCGCCGATGAATTACGCCGTAAGACTACAACTAAACGGAATCTACAACTCATTCTTGGCGATTGTATTACTTCTTTAACAAAAGCTATGTCGGATGGAGAGAAAGCGCGTGTCCAAGTTGCTCAACACAAACTTGGAGATGCAAGAGTTCCCCTTACTTCGGCTAATAGTAATGTTTTCGATTGCTATGCCAAAGTTGGTGACATCGTAGGCGAGGAACCGTCGACTTTATATCCAGCGATAACCACCGTAGAAAATGAATACCTCATTGCTTTTCAGATTCTCGACTCAATTAAGGCTTAGCTACTTATTCAAATCAATGCTCCAAAATTAGTTCGCTTTTAGAGTTTTGGTAAATTAGATTATAAGCCTATACAAAATAAAAATCATATGAGAAAGTTTTGTTAAAGACTTTACCCAAATATCCGTAATTAATTGTATCCCCGTCCATAGCAAATTCTACACATACGGAGTATATGAGTATTGGACTATTATTAGTGCTTATTGTCGTCTAAACTTCATGAATTCTATAATGTCAACTAATTGTTAATGACTATTTACTTCAACCGTCTTAAAAATAAACTACTTAATTAAATACAGAACACGGTATATAACCTTATTCCTATGTTTCATGCAGAAACTGCACTATTCCATTGTCTAGCTATTAGATATGTACCTCGACACCTTAACACTGATGTCCATGGGCTAGCTTGCAAGCTTCTGCATCAGTACTAAGGTTGGTTTTCGGACTGTTGGCAAAAAAAAAAAAACATTATCAAGTAGAGCAAGTTTTTGTTGATTCCTAGTTCCTACAATTCTATTGTGAAACGGTCACATACTCTCATAGAGGGCTACAATAAGGAGATCCATTATCACCTTTGATCTTTATATACTTTATATGGATTACTTAACAAGGTTTGGCTACCTAGGAACGCCTATTCAGACTACGATGAGACTTGAACGAAAGGATTGTAACGTGCTGATTGAGAAAGTTACAAGGAGAATTCATAGTCCGAAGGCTCATGGGGCGACCCTAAAAGATCCGAAGTGTTTTTGGGACGAATTTGGGCCACAAAATTGACCCAACTCGGCCCAAACTCATTAAAAATGAATAGTTTTTATCATCAATTTCTAAACTTAGTGATAACATTGTATGGAGTAACACTTTCTAGAAATTCATTGAAAGTTATGATAATCTCCTTAATCCGAGAGATTAGGAATGCATTCAAGTACGGATATTTACAGAATCAGAATACAATCAGAATAATACATAATATGGAACACTATCCTCTAAAGTAGGTAAGTACCAAAACTATAATTTCTACAATATTTACCATATCTAATACCCCCACAGTCGGAGCGGGAGGCGGACGAACGCTCAGACTGGAGCGGAACCGGTCAAATAAATGTCGGGGAAGGCCTTTTGTAAAGATGGTAAAGCCGAGCGCATGATGCGACGCCTAAATGAAATCATCCTCACCTTACTCTTCCATGCTTCCGTCCCGATCATATATTGGGTTGATGACCTTCAAACCGCCACTCATCTCCATAATATCCTTCCCTCTCGTCTTCTCCAATCTCAATCACCCACCTCCATCCCTTTTCTCAAAGTCCTCTCCTATGACCACCTCTGTGTCTTTGGATGTGCGTGTTACCCTAACCTCTCTTCCACGCGACCCCACAAACTCACACCCCGTTCCACCAAGTGCGTCTTCCTCGGGTACCCGATGAATTTTGAGGATACAAATGTCTCAACCTCACCACTGGCAAACTCATCCACTCGCGTCACGTTACGTTTGATAAATCGATTTTCCCGTATGCTAAATCCGATCACCAACCCATGACAAGTTAACAACCTATTCCTTTCTAGAGGATTGAACCCATAACACACCTCCTCTCCAGGCCCACACCCCACAATCCTTCCCCTCACCAACACCTTCTCCACATAATCACACCCCACTTTCAGGCCCAACTTCTTCCCCCCAGGCCCAAACTTCCAACACCACATCTTCGACCCACTCACCCGCCAATTCAACATCGGCCCAAACCCCACCACCTCCCCCCGTTCCCACCGCATGACCACTCGGGCTATGCACGGAATTTTTGAACCCCGTGTTCTCACCGCTTTCGCCCACCCACCCCTCTCTTCCATCCCAAAATCTCCTCACCTAGCACTCCGTGACCTGGAATATTGCCATGAATGACGAATATCGTGCTTTAATTAAAAATGGAACGTGAGACTTGGTCCCTCGGCCCTCCGATTCACACGTCATTCGATGTATCTGGTTGTATCCTCATAAGTTTAATTCCGACGGTTCTCTTGCTCGATACAAGGCACGTCTTGGGTTATTAGGAAGAGTCAACAAGTCGGGATTGACTGTGATGAGACCTTCAGTTCGGCTGTCAAATCGACGACCATTCGGACCGTTCTAAGTCCCGCTGTTAATCGAGTCTGACCCATCCATCAATTGGACGTTAAAAATGCGTTCTTATGTGGCGACCTCGTCAAAACCGTGTTTATGCACCAACCCCCGGGATTTGTTGATCCCTCGATCCCTGGTCATATTTGTCGCCTCTGTAAGTTCCTATATGGCCTCAATTCCTCAAATAGGCCCCTCGGCCTCGTACCAAATCTCTTTGTATTCTAGTCTTAGACTGTTGGTTTACTTTGTAATTAGTAAAACTAGTTATGTTCTTTGTATCTAGGACTCTACTTGACTTTATACCGAGATGTAACATTTTGTTAATCTATATAATCATCTCGAATTATATAAATTATCAGTAATTACTCCGTACATAGTATGATTTACTCCATCATTTACGATAGTAGTAACTTGTAAGTATATACGAGTACTTTGTAGAGTAATTAATTAGATTTATGTATTCCCGATCCTTAATTTTTAGTTGAATTGAATTAATTATTCCGTAATCATGGTTATCTTTATCAACCCGATATTCACTCTACAATAAACTTTAAGATAATTAGTTTTATAAAACCCGTTTTAAGCTGAAGTCCAAATGAGCGCGGTTACGTCCTAGATGAACCAAAGTTTGCGGTTGGAGGATGAACAGTCAGTCAGTGGGCTACATTCTAAAGTGACCATTGGGAAGTTGGGCCTGATGTACATCATGCTTGGAGCTCGTAAACGGATCACAAATCCCTCAGCCTAAATCTGACCCATTTAAGTTTCATTTCGATTTTTGTTGACCCCCTTACTTAACTGAGTTATTAAGTCTCAACCCAGACCCATTAGTGTCGTGTCGACTGTCGAGTTTATGTCGTGTTTACGTGTCATTTCAATATTTGGAAAGTATTACTTCCTCCAACTTTCTAAGATCTGCCAATTTGATATTCATTTCAACCCAAACCCCTACCCGACCAAATTAAATCCCGTGTCATGTTCGTGTGGATCCACTTACATAAATGGTTCATTAAGACTCAACCAAAATCCGATAATTTCGTATCAGATTTATGTCGTGTTATCGAGCATTTATACACTTACTCAGCTCTTATACCATGATAAAAGAGATGTATATCGATAATTACGTAAAAGTTGTCGTGTCTTATTCCTTGTAAAAGACGGTTTAATCAATAGCATACATGAGTAGGGACTATGAATGAAGCCGAAAACGAAATCACGAAGACGAGAGGATGGAACTTTAGGCCCAATGTCCATGACCCACAGGAGGTGCGGGCTGGGTTTGTGGTGTGTGAAGGAATATGGCTTCATCTTTTGGTTCATATGCTCACTAGCAAGTTGGGCCGGATTAGAGGCCAAGATAGAAGTGGACTCGTAATCACTAAATCCACATAAATAGGGGCCTTAGTGTCATTGAAATCGTTCACTTTTCAGATTTCTGATCATAATACAATGAGTAGGTCTCCTGATAGACGGTCTCTCATCAACTTTAGTGAGAGACCAAGTACAAATGGAAGTAACAGTGGTACCAAACCTCGTAATTAGTAGGGACTATGAATGAAGTCGAAAACGAAATCACGAAGACGAGAGGATGAAACTTTGGCCCCATGACCACGACCCACAGGAGGTTCGGGCTGGGTTTGTGGTGTGTGAAGGAATGTGGCTTCATCCTTTTGGTTCATATGCTAACTAGTAAGTTGGGCCGTATTAGAGGCCAAGATAGAAGTGGACCCATCATCGCAAAAGGCTCTACGCATTTGTATTACGTCTTTACAAAAAGGTATCTCGGATGGAGAGAAAGCGCGTGTCCAAGTCGCTCTACGCAAACTTGGAGACGCAAGGCCTCACCTTAAATCGGCTCTTGATGATGTTGACGATTGTTATCAAGCACTTCATTTTGTCAGAGGCTCGGCTCCATCAAGTCTCTATCCACCGATAACCACCCTACAAAATGAGCACGTCATTGCCTTTGAGATTCTTAACTCGATCAAATCTTAGCTAAAAACCTTTATTTTTCTAGGTTTTATGTCAATTTTCGTAAGACGGTCTCACAAAAGAATTACTGTTACGACAATTAATATAGCTTAAGTTTGATTCTAAATTTCTAAGCCTATGCAAAGGCCAATTTATTATTGTTGTTATTATTATTACAAATTCTATACATACCCGTCTCGCGTGTTCGTGTATGGTATTCGACTTTTGTTAAAGGCCACACGTAGAGCTTAGGATTAATTTCTCTTCATTTTTTATTAATCTAGTTTTATTTACTTAGATCAAGTAATTAATTAGTTTGGGCGGTTAATCTCCGACACTAGTTTCTCATTCATTTATCAATATGAATTAAAATATCGTAGATTATTCGTATCAATAATATGAGTAAAACTCAAAAGATCGTTCACCCGTCTTTTAGTATATCACACGAAAATCAACAACAATAACATAAAAAAAAATTAATTTTTTTAATAAAATTAAAGAATAAAGTAATAATAGTACTCGTAGTAATTTGTAACAAAGAAGTAATTTGTAAAGTAATTTGGAAGGTTTAATTACAAATTAAACCAAGTTAATTTATTTTTTACCAAAAAAAGGTTGGTGAGTTTGAGTTTCTGAGGAATAAATAAATATTACAAGTATTACGTAAACGTTAGTAGAAAACTGAGGTGCCAGAGTTTTAAGAATTTGATAAGTTTTATCAATGAGGATATCCTTAGATAATTATAATTCTATGTATCTTATTATCTTTACACAAATGACAAACCTATTATACAGAGTATAATGACAATTCCATAGTTATAATTTCAATTATTTCCTTTAACGTCTTTTATTGAAAGGTATATAAGTTCATCCATACGTTTGCATTTTTTCACGTACAATCAGCCCAAATTAAACTTGTCAATTGATCAATGACCATGGTTTCTAGGCATAACATAAACTTTGTTGCATCTCTTCTCTTTCTCTTCTTAACTTCTTCACTCTTACGGGTTCATAGCGATGATGCATTGATCAACAGAGTATGTAGTCCGACCCATGTTCCAAGTTTGTGCACCTGGTGCGTCCAACAATATCACGGCGTCAAGACCGAGTATGATGCCATTCAGGCCATGTTGTATTGTGGACACGATGATGCACGTAGATTCATGTCTACCGCCGATGAATTACGCCGTAAGACTACAACTAAACAGAATCTACAACTCGTTCTTGGCGATTGTATTACTTCTTTAACAAAAGCTATGTCGGATGGAGAGAAAGCGCGTGTCCAAGTTGCTCAACACAAACTTGGGGACGCAAGGGCTCCCCTTATTTCGGCTAATAGTAATGTTTTCGATTGCTTTGCCCCAGTTGGTGACCTCAGAGGCGAGGAACCGCCGACTTTATATCCAGCGATAACCACCGTGAATAAAGAATACATCATTGCTTTTCAGATTCTCGACTCGATTAAGGCTTAGCTACCTATTCAAATTAATGCTCCAAAATTAGTTCGCTTTTAGAGTTTTGGTAAATTAGATTATAAGCCTATACAAAATAAAGGCCAAATATTATTATTATGGAATCATATGAGAAAGTTTTGTTAAAGACTTTACCCAAATATCCGTAATTAATTGTATTCACGTCCATAGCAAATTCTACCCATACGGAGTATATGAGTATTGGACTATTACTAGTGCTTATTGTCGTCTAAACTTCATGAATTCTATAATGTCAAATCAAGTGTTAAATTGTTAATGACTCTTTTACTTCAACCGTCTTAAAACTAAAACTATTTAAGTACCGAACACTGTATATAACGGCCAAATGACTATATTGGTAAATATAAAGGAGGTTTGATGACAAATTGGTAAAAAAAAAAGACTTACACGACAATTTGGTAAAAAAAGTAGTGGGTAAGTGCCATTTTAGTTAAAAAAATTCTCATGCCACAAATTGACCCAAAAAAATAATTACTCTTCAAAATTTGTCGGGTTTGGGTCGAGTCAAGTCGGTCGGCTCATATCGAGTTCGGGTCAACATCTCTTTCGAGACGGTTCGGGTCGGGTCGTTATTGGGTCCGGTCATTTTTGGTCAATTGGTCTGATGGGCCAGATCGGGTTTGGATTGAGTCATTATCAGGTCTAATTAATTACGTTATCATATTATTTTAATATTTTCCTACTATCGGGTTATTATCGGGTCGGGTTTGGGTCACTGATTAACGGGTACGGGGTCTCGAGTCACAGGCGCATCGGGTTAGGCTAAAGCTGACAAACTCTGACTCGACCCGTTTAAATCCGAAAAATTAGTCACCCGAAATCGACCCGACCTTATTCGCTTCTGACTCGACCCCCAATACGTTAATTAGTGACCTGAACTCAACTTGATCCGACCCGACCTAATTTGTGCCCCAACTAATAAGATTGTGACCAAAAAACTACTACTACTAATCTTTTAAATTAATCGAAATAAAAGCGATTTAGTGTTTAACTTGATATGTTAGATTTAATGGCAAAATAATTAAACAAAATGTAATACTTTAAAATTTAAAAAACTAAAATTTTTAGGAAAATAATAAAATAATATGATAAAGTAACAAGACCCGATAATGATGACCTAATCCAAACCCGATCTAGCCCGTCAAACCAATTGACCAAAAATGACCACCCAATAGCGACCCGTCCCAAACTTATCTCGAAAGAGATGTTGACCCGAACTCTGGGCAAACCCTTCGTAAAAATATCGGCATACTGATAGTCGACCAAGATGTGAAAAACACGGACCAGATCGAGACGAACCTTCTCGCGGACGAAATGAATTATCAATTTCAGTGTGCCGGGTTTCTTGTACATTCACTTACCTTGTAATTAGTAGGGACTATGAATGAAATCGAAAACGAAATTACGAAGACGAGAGGATGGAACTTTGGCCCAATGTCGACGACCCACAGGAGGTTCGGGCTAGTTGGGTTTGTGGTGTGTGAAGGAATGTGGCTTCATCCTTTTGGTTCATATGCTCACTAGCAAGTTGGGCTGTATTAGAGGCCAAGATAGAAGTGGACTCGTAATCACTAAAGTTCACATAAATAGGGGCTTTAGTGTCATTGAAATCTTTCACTTTTTCGATTTCTGATTATAACACAATTTTCTGACAAAATATTTTACAATTTAAATTTTCTTAAAAAAAGTTGCAAAATCTGTAATTTATATTAAAAAAAATTTGTTTGATTTTCGTAAAATATATATTTTACCTTTTATCTGATTTATGCTATTTTGTGGTTACTTTTTTAAAACTTTTATTTTGTATTTTTCATTAAAAAAAACCATTTTTACATTTATGATACGATAAATTGAATTTCTCATGAGATTTTAATAAAGGGGTTCAATTTCAATTATTATGCATTTTATGGTGCCTAATGACCTAATCACTTCAATTGAAAGTTATGACCATTAATTTCACACAATGGCACAAAGTTATGAGTTCAATCACAAATTTCTTAACATTTACAAAGAAAAATCATGATTTATTTCTTTCCTTGTTTAGTTTGATTTTTTACTTAGTTAGCGGACACATGTTAGAAAATCCGTTCATATAAACATATAATACGGAGTACGTATATAGAAATAAATAATAATAATAATAATAATAATAATAATAATTGTCGCAAGATCTCTTGTCTGATTTGTGTCCTTTAGAAATTTATAATTCTATGTATCTTATTATCATTAAGTGAATGTATTTTACTCCAGGAAAGAAAATAATATTACCTATAATCACAATAAATAATTACTCTTTGTTTTTAGAAGTCATTATCAATTTTCAAGACATCTTCTTCTCTTTTCAATATTTAATTCAAGATAAGAACAAATATTATGATATGTATATATATACTCATTTAAAAGTTTATTTTGTAACGAATTTTATGGTGTAATTTTAAAAAAAATTGGACTAATATATTTACATAAAAATTAAAGTCAAAGTCCTCGCCTTGAAAAACCAAAACGCCTTTTATTGAAAGGTATATAAGTTCATCCATACGTTTGCGTATCCTCACGTACAATCAACCCAAATTAAATCTGTCAATTGATCAATGACCATGGTTTCTAGGCATAACATAAACTTTGTTGCATCTCTTCTCTTTCTCTTCTTAACTTCTTCACCCTTACGGGTTCATAGCGATGACGCGTTGATCAACAGAGTATGTGGTCCGACCCAAGTTCCAAGTTTGTGCACCTGGTGCGTCCAACAATATCACGGCGTCAAGACCGACTATGATGCCATTCAGGCGATGTTGTATTGTGGACACGATGATGCACGTAGATTCATGTCTACCGCCGATGAATTACGCCGTAAGACTACAACTAAACGGAATCTACAACTCATTCTTCGCGATTGTATTACTTCTTTAACAAAAGCAATGTCGGATGGAGAGAAAGCGCGTGTCCAAGTTGCTCAACACAAACTTGGGGACGCAAGGGCTCCCCTTACTTCGGCTAATGGTAATGTTTTCGATTGCTATGCCAAAGTTGGTGACATCATAGGCGAGGAACCGTCGACTTTATATCCAGCGATAACCACCGTAGAAAATGAATACCTCATTGCTTTTCAGATTCTCGACTCGATTAAGGCTTAACTACCTATTCAAATTAATGCTCCAAAATTAGTTCGCTTTTAGAGTTTGGGTAAATTAGATTATAAGCCTATACAAAATAAAAATCATATGAGAAAGTTTTGTTAAAGACTTCACCCAAATATCCGTAATTAATTGTATCCCCGTCCATCGCAAATTCTACACATACGGAGTATATGAGTATTGGACTACTATTAGTGCTTATTGTCGTCTAAACTTCATGAATTCTATAATGTGAAATCAAGTGTTAAATTGTTAACGACTCTTTTACTTCAACCGTCTTAAAACTAAAACTACTTAAATACAGAACACGGTATATAACATTATCAAGTAGAGAAAGTTTTTGTTGATTCCTAGTTCCTACAATTCTATTATGAAACGGTCACATACTCTCATAGAGGGCTACGACAAGGAGACCCATTATCACCTTTGATCTTTATACTCGATATGGATTACTTAACAAGATTTGGCTACCTAGGGACGCCTATTTAGACTACGATAAGACTTGAACGAAAGGAATGTAAAGTGCTGATTGAGGAAGTTACAAGGAGAATCATAGTCCGAAAAAGCTCATGGGTTGACCCTAAAAGATCCGAAGTGTTTTTGAGATGGATTTGGGACACGAAATTGACCCAACTCGGCCCAAACACATTAAAAATGAATACGAGTAGTTTTTATCATCAATTTCTAAACTTAGTGATAACATTATATGGAGTAACACTTTTTAGAAATTCATTGAAAGTTATGATAATCCGAGAGATTAGGAATGCATTCAATATATAGAGAGTACAGAGATTTACAAAATCAGAATACAATCTAAATAATACATAATATGGAATACTATCCTCTAAAGTAGGTAACTACCGAAACTATAATTTCTACAATATTTACCATATCTAATACGCCCCCACAGTCGGAGCGGGAGGCGGACGAACGCTCAGGCTGGAGTGGAACCGGTCAAATAAATGTCGGGAAAGACCTTTTGTAAAGATGGTAAAGCCGAGCGCATAATACGACGCCTAAATGAAATCACCCACACCGCTTACTCTTCCATGCTTCTATCCCAATCATATATTGGGTTGATGACCTTCAAACCGCCACTCATCTCCATAATATCCTTCCCTTTTGTCTTCTCCAATCTCAATCACCCACCTCCGTGTCTTTGGATGTGCGTGTTACCCTAACCTCTCTTCCACCCGACCCCACAAACTCACACCCCGTTCCACCAAGTGTGTCTTCCTCGGGTACCCCGATGAATTTCGAGGATACAAATGTCTCAACCTTACCACTGGCAAACTCATCCACTCGCATCACGTTACGTTTGATGAATCGGTTTTCCCGTTTGCTAAATCTGATCCCCAACCCATAACACACCTCCTCTCCAGGCCCACACCCCACAATCCTTCCCCTCACCAACACCTTCCCCACATAATCAGACACCACTTTCAGGCCCAAACTCCCAACACCACATCTTCGACCCACTCACCCGCCAATTCAACACCGGCCCAAACCCCACCACCGCCACCACCACCTCCCCCCGTTCCCACCGCATGACCACTCGGGCTATGCACGGAATCTTTAAACCTCGTGTTCTCACCGTTTCCGCCCACCCACCTCTCTCTCCCATCCCAAAATCTCCTCATCTAGCCCTCCGTGACCTGGAATATTGCCATGAATGACGAATATCGTGCTTTAATTAAAAATGGAACGTGGGACTTGGTCCCTCGGCCCTCCGACTCACCCGTCATTCGGTGTATGTGGTTGTATCGTCATAAGTTTAATTTTGACACTTCCCTTGCTCGATACAAGGCCCGTCTTGTGGTTAATAGGAAGAGTCAACGAGTCGGGATTTGTGATGAGACCTTCAGTCCGGTTGTCAAACCGACGACCATTTGGACCGTTCTAAGTCTCGTTATTAATCGGGTCTGGCCCATCCATCAATTGGACATTAAAAATGCGTTCTTACATGGCGACCTCGTCGAAACCGTGTTTATGTACCAACCCCTGGGATTTATTGATCCCTCGGTCCCTGGTCATATTTGTCGCCTCCGTAAGTCCCTGTATGGCCTCAAACAGGGGCCTGGTACCAAATCTCTTTGTATTCTAGCTTTAGACCGTTGGTTTACTTTATAATTAGTAAAGCTAGTTATGTTCTTTGTATCTAGGACTCTACTCGACTTCACATACCGGAGATGCAACATTTTTTTAATCATCGAATTATATAGAATATCAGCAATTACCCCGTACGTAGTATGATTTACTCCATCATTTATGGCAGTGGTAAGTACATACGAGTACTTTGTAGAGTAATTAATTAGATTTATGTATTCTCGATCTTTAATTTTTAGTTGAATTGAATTAATTATTCCGTAATCATGGTTCTCTTTATCGACCCGGTATTCACTCTACAATAAACTTTAAGATAATTAGTTTCATAAAACCCGTTTTAAGCTGAAACCCAAATGACGAAATGAGCACGGTTACGTCCAAGATGAACCAAAGTTTGCGGTTGGAGGATGAACAGTCGGTCAGTGGGCTACATTCTAAAGTGACCATTGGGAAGTTGGGCCTGATGTACATCATGCTTCGAGCTCGTAAACAGATCACATATCTCTCTGCTCAAACCGGACCCATTTAAGTTTTATGTCGATTTTTGTTGACCCCCTTGCATAACTGAGTTATTAACTCTCAACCCAAACCCGTTAATTTTGTGTCGGATTTACGTGTCATGTCAATATTGAGAAATTATTAACATATTTATGTTAAAAATGTAAATTTTTTAAAATAATTTAATAAACACGTTATTCATGTCGTGTTCGTGTTTTGGGACCTCAACCCAAACCCAAACCCGACCCAATTAAATCCTGTGTCGTGTTTGTGCCGGTCCACTTACATAAATGGTTTATTAAGACTCAACCCAAATCCGATAATTTCGTGTCAGGTTTATGTCGTGTTTTCGGATCGTGTCACTATTTGCGGGCTCTAACTAAATCCATGCTAAAGAGAAAAGAGTATGTGTGCAGTGTGCTGGACAAAAGTTGGCCTTTGATTTGAGTTTGGGCCTAGAATTTGTCCATTGACCAGTTATCCTGTTTTTATTCATTAGGTATTTTTGCAAGTATTCACTTGTAAAATATTTTTTCAAAGGAGTTTTTCATACGTTACTCCCTTAACTATTTTTTACCTTATTTCATTAAAATATTTATCACAAATATTAAGGTAATGAGGTGAAAAATAGTAACCAGAGAGAATATTTCATAAGGTATCACTGGTCTGTTTGTCTAGAAAAATAGATATGAAACCAAATGTATCCTTGATTTGTTTGGAGAAATGATACACGTTTATATAGTTACTGATACCATGATAAAAGAGATGTATATGGATAATTGTGTAAAAGTTGTCGTGTCTTATTCCTTGTAAAAGACGGTTTAATCAATAGCATACATGAGTAGGGACTATGAATGAAGTCGAAAACGAAATCACGAAGACGAGAGGATGGAACTTTGGCCCAATGTCCACGACCCACAGGAGGTTCGGGCTGGGTTTGTGGTGTGTGAAGGAATCTGGCTTCATCTTTTTGGTTCATATGCTCACTACCAAGTTGGGCCGGATTAGAGGCCAAGATAGAAGTCGACTCGTAATCACTAAATCCATATAAATAGGGGCCTTAGTGTCATTGAAATCGTTCACTTTTCAGATTTCTGATTATAATACAATGAGTAGGTCTCCTGAAAGACGGTCTCTCATCAACTTTACTGAGAGACCAAGTACAAATGGAAGTAACAGTGGTACCAAACCTAATAGAAGTATATAAAAAGGGTACGCTTTTTATAAAAACAGATACTCCCTCCCATTTATTGGAATCCTACCATTTGATTAAAATATACCTCACATATATTCAATCTTTGGTAGGTATCCATTGAATGAGAGGTAGTACAAAACAAAGTTGTCATTTAAGGGTACGAATAGAATATAAAGTGGTACTGTAAAGTGGTCTCATTGAGAGACGGTCTCTCCCAAGAATTTGTGTAATACAATTACCTGACAAAATAATTTATATATAAAAAAAATTGTTTGATTTTCGTAAAATATATTTTACCTTTTATCTAATTTATGCTATTTTGTGGTTACTTTTTTAAAACTTTTATTTTGTATCTTTCATTGAAAAAAATCATTATTACTTTTATGATACGATAAATTGAATTTCTCATGAGATTTTGATAAAGGGGTTCAATTTCAATTATTATTATGGGACCTAATCACTTCAATTGAAAGTTATCACAATTGTACAAAGTTATGATATACTTAACATTTATAAAGAAAAATCATGATTTATTTCTTTCCTTGTTTAGTTTGATTTTTTACTTAGTCAGCGGATACATATTAGAAAATCCGTTCATGTAAACATATAATACAGAGTACAGAGTACGTATATGGAAATAAATAATAATAATAATTGTCGCAAGATCTCTTGTCTAATCATGATGTGTGTCCTTTAACAAATTATAATTCTAAGTATCTTATTATCTTTACTTGAATATATTATATTCCACGGTGTATGGTGTATGTATATGGAAAAAAGATAATAATATTACATATAATCACAATAAATAATTATTCTTTGTTTTTTATAAGTCATTCTCATTTTTCGAGACATCTCATTCGCTTTTTAATATCTATCTTAAGATAAGAACAAATATTATGATATGTATACTCATTTGAAAGTTTATTTCGTAACGAATGTTATGGTATAATTTTTTAAAAATTTGGACAAATATATTTACATAAAAATTAAAGTCAAAGTCCTCGCCTCGAAAAAAACAAAACGCTTTTTATTGAAAGGTATATAAGTTCATCCATACGTTTGCGTTTCCTCACATACAAACAACTCAAATTAAACTTGTCAATTGATCAATGACCATGGTTTCTAGGCATAACATAAACTTTGTTGCATCTCTTCTCTTTCTCTTCTTAACTTCTTCACTCTTACGGGTTCATAGCGATGACGCATTGATCAACAGAGTCTGTAGTCCGACCCATGTTCCAAGTTTGTGCACCTGGTGCGTCCAACAATATCACGGCGTCAAGACCGAGTATGATGCCATTCAGGCCATGTTGTATTGTGGACACGATGATGCACGTAGATTCATGTCTACCGCCGATGAATTACGCCGTAAGACTACAACTAAACGGAATCTACAACTCGTTCTTGGCGATTGTATTACTTTTTTAACAAAAGCTATGTCGGAAGGAGAGAAAGCGCGTGTCCAAGTTGCTCAACACAAACTTGGAGATGCAAGGGCTCCCCTTATTTCGGCTAATAAAAATGTTGTCAATTGCTATTCCCCAGTTGGTGCCCTCAGAGGCGAGGAACCGCCGACTTTATATCCAGCGATAACCACCGTGAATAATGAATACCTCATTGCTTTTCAGATTCTCGACTCGATTAAGGCTTAGCTACCTATTCAAATTAATGCTCCAAAATTACTCCGCTTTTAAAGTTTTGGTAAATTAGATTATAAGCCTATACAAAATAAAGGCCGAATATTATTATTATGGAATCATATGAGAAAGTTTTGTTAAAGACTTCACCCAAATAGCCGTAATTATAAAGTGACCATTGGGGTACATTCTAAAGTGACCATTGGGAAGTTGGGCCTGATGTACATCATGCTTGGGGTTCATAAACAGATCACATATCTCTCGCCTCAAACCGGACCCATTTAAGTTTCATATCGATTTTTGTTGACCCCCTTGCATAACTGAGTTATTAAGTCTCAACCCAAACCCGTTAATTTTGTGTCGGATTTACGTGTCATATCAATATTGAGAAATTATTAACATATTTATGTTAAAAATGTAAATTTTTAAAAATAATTTAATAAACACGTTTTAGAAATATTTTTTCAAAGGAGTTTATTCCTAAGTTACTCCCTCCGTAACTATTTTTTACCTTATTTCATTAAAATATTCATCACAAATATTAAGGTAATGAGGCGAAAAATAGTGACCAGAGGGAGTATTTCATAAGGTATCACTTGTCTGTTTGTCTAGAAAAATGGATATGAAACCAAATGTATCCTTGATTTGTTTGCAGGAATAATTGTTTACTTTTTAAATAATTGTGGAGAGGATTTTTTTTAATCAAATACAAACAAATGAATTAGACGAATGAAACATATATTTACTGATTACTCAATTGCCTAATACATATAGAGGAGTATTTTTTGTTTGTAAGTTTTCTTAAACGAAGCAAAAGAATTTAAAACTAACGTCAATTTATAAAATAAAACTTGGTTTTCAACCAATTATTTTTATTGTATAAATTCACTTATAATTTTTTTTTCAAAATACACCCCTCTATCGGGAAATCCTGGATCCGCCCTGTAATTTATTATCAACTATGTTAGGTTACATTTGTTTGATACTATTAGCTTTGTAATTAGGTCTTAGCAGAGCAAAACGTAAACTAAACTGACAAAATAAGGAATGCAAAGAATGAAAAGGAAAGATGTTGACGAGGGTTAATCCCATTTTAATCAAATTCCAACCTGGATTAAATTAAAGGGTTGAGATTCTTGAGAACATACAGGTGCATGGTTGAGAAACCGTCTCTATCGATCGAGGGTTCGAATTGAGCGAGGTCCGTTTATATTCTATTACGTCCCCTCACTCGAATGTCCATCGAGCTTGAACTTACAAATCATCATCGTCATATACAATTAGCATCGTCATGCTGCTGCATGTTCATCGTCACTCGATCGATAAGAGTCATAGTTCACTAATTAGACAGCGACCTTATTAATTCTATATAATCACTCGATAAGTGATGGTGATGGAATTTCTTCACAATTATATATTTCTAGAGAGAACTCAAAATTCTTTCATCATCATCTGCCGACCATGGCCGTCGTCGTCCTTTTCTTGCTAACGGCCATGGCCGTCGTTCTGAGTTCTGCAGCGGTCGACAACGCGACCTGGTTCACCGCATGTAACCAGATGGTTACATGCGGTGAGGAGGCCCAAGGCCGACAGAGTGCGGGTATGCATGGTGCGAGGTTGGTGTAATGCTAGTATAGAGAGTGCAGGGATGGTGTTTAGGGTGTTATCAATTGATAGCATTGAGGGTGTTATTCAACTAGTCACGGAGGATTACCCGTAATATATTTTTGTACTAATCATTCAATATATTTTTGTATTGGTTTAATGTATTTTTGTCTAATAGTATAAATTTGATACTCTATTTTCATCAAATTACAATAGCCTTCTTAATTAATGAGTACCGAGTATTACTATTTCTTCAAAAACAAATTATCAACCTCCTAGCTCCTGCAATGGTGGGGAGGCGTTCTTCGAGACGGGTAGGGTCGTGTTTAGACTCCTTGGAGTCGACACCGACACTAGCACTCTCACCCTAGTGAGAGCGGACTTTCTAGTGGGCGGTATGTGTCTATACACATACCGCAACACTAGTTTCGACGACCACACCTTCCGTTTTGGGTCGGATACCCAAAACGTGACGGTGTTTTACGGGTGTCAAAGGCCGACAAGGCGTTGGATATTACCAGGACGGGAACGTGGACCCAAGAATCAGTAACGGGTGTAAGACGAGCGTTCTCGTCCCGATTCAAAAGGTTTATGAAGATGAAATTTCTTCTGTCCTCGATCTTAACTACGTGATTTCGCAGGGTTTCGAAGTCGAGTATACTATCACAAGCGCAGATCGAAATACCTGCCGAAACTGTACGGGTACTTGCGGGTACAGCGTAACCGACAACAAGTCGGTTTGTCTCCGACTACCGGGTATGGCTATCTTTTTTTTAATATTTTATTTCTAAGTATTAATATTATATTAATTAAACGAGACGTTTAATATGATTGCAGCTGCATGCCGAAACCCTATAATCAAGAGGAAGTACGTGAGCCTTATAATAGGTAAGGGATTAATCAGTTTACAACAAAATACGTACAATTTATTAAATTAGTACGAGTAATATTTTACGATTTTATCCATTTGATCTGATTTTTATTTGCATGCAGTGGTATGGTTTGTCGCGGTAGCACCGGTGCTCCTTATATTGGCGCTGCAAGTATTCGGAGTAACCATGCGGATACGGCAGATACTAAATCGAGACAGTATCCGGGTTGCCGATAGTAGTACTATGGAGATGTAGTCAGATTCATGTACGTAGAAGAATAGTAATTATTGTAGATTGGTAAATACTCATAGCTTAAGTGATGTATCATGTATAGCACTCATGTAAAATAGTAGTTTTTCCTTTTTAAAAGAAATTTATTCATAAGTTATTTTTGGAAAACGGAAAATAATAAGATTATACACCTGATTGTACAATAACATTCTACGATATCATTGTACAATCAAATAGCATTGTACAACAAGACAAAATTGTTGAATTTTTGTATATATTAGGTTAAAAGCGGATTAATTACATTGAAAAAAAAAGTTATATAAAATAAAAGTTACTCCCTCCTGTCATTATTTTTCGTCCCATTTTATGAATATTTGTGAGGAGGTATTTTAATGGAATAAGACAAAAAATAGTGACCGTAAGGAGTATATTTTAACTATGTGTAATCATTTGTTTACAATGAAATAAAAGATCTCATATATGAAGATTATAAAAATAAAGATAAATCGATAATTTTATACCTTAAATAACATTATTTTTCAAACTTTATACCTTGAATAACTTTCTCTCAATGGCGTACAATTATACTACTCCGTATTTGATTACTTTAATTTAGATAATAGTCTTATCGTAAATATTTCTTATTTATGGAAGGAAAAAATATATTTAATTTATATTTAGTAACGGAGTAATCAGTTTACAACAAAACACAATTTATTAAATTAGTCCGAGTAGTATTTTTTTTTGAAAAAATATACGATATTTTATCTGATTTTTATTTGCATGCAGTGGTAGGGTTTGTCGCTGTAGCACCGGATCCGGGTTGCCGATAGCAGTACGATGGAGATGTAGTCAGATTCATGTACGTAGAAGAGGAGTAATTATGGTAGATTTTGCACTTAATCGCATTACAATATAGGGGGAGAGGAGATTTGAACCTGGGACCTATAGTCCACGATACCTAGTCTCTACCACTAGGCCAAGACATCTTCGGTAGTACTTGAAACGTTTAAATAGATAGTTTAAGTGATGTTAAAATAATAGTTTTTCCTTTTTAAAAGAAATTTATTCATAAGTTATTTTTGGAAAACGGAAAATTAGATTATACATCTGGTTGTACAATAGCATTGTACAATATCATTGTACAACCAAATAGCATTGCAAAGTTGTTGAATTTTTGTATATATTAGGTTAAAAGCGGCTTAATTACATTGAAAAAAAAAACTATATATTTTTGTATTAATCTTAAGGTTAATTCAACAGTATATTTTTGTATTGGCTTAATGTATTTTTGTCTAATAGTATAAATTTGATACTCTATTTTCATCAAATAACAATAGCCTTCTCAATTAATGAGTACGGAGTATTACTATTCTTTATTTCTTTCACATTGGGCCCTAGATCATCACGGAATCGATAATACATGCAGCAATTTCATCTTCATGTACAAATAATTATCGAATTGCATCGACAATTTCTTCCAATAAATTCAGCAAGTTTAGTAGTCATATATACTTCACTACCACTAGCTAAACACTTCTCAGTTCTCACATACGATAATCGAGCATTTTTAGGAAGTGAAAAATGAAGATTGCATTTTATTTGTTGATTCTGAGCAGTTTCATTCTCGCCGGAGCTACTGTCGTCGTCGACAATAATAATGCGACGAGGTTATTCAAGGCATGTAACCTGACGGTTACATGCGGCAGTGTTGGACCGTTGGGTTTCCCGTTCTGGGGAGGCCCAAGGCCGACATACAGATATTACGGTGAGAGTGATCAACAACTTTAATTAATTTCAAAATTCCTAAAAATGCATATCTAGACCCACCCGGAATAGGACTATACATCTGGTTGTTTAATAGCATTGTACAATAATATTGTACAACCAAATAGCATTGTATAATCAAGGCAAAGTTGTTGAGCTTTTGTATATATACTAGGTTAAAAGCGGCTTACTTACATTGAAAAAAAAATGTTGTATAAAATAAAAGTTATATTTTAACTATGTGTAATCATTTGTTTACAATGAAATAAAAAATCTCATATGAAATTATAAAAATAAGGGTAAATTGATAATTTTATACCTTAAATAACATTATTTTTCAAATGAATAGCTTTCTCTCAATTTGGTACAATTATACTATTTGATTACTCTAATTTATAAAATAGTCTCATCATAAATATTTCCTATATATTTATGGAAGGGAGAAATATAATTTATACATAGTAATTTCACACAATGACATTATTCTTTTAATGTGGGACAAACCACCTCGCTATATATAAGTCTATAATCTATAAATAAAATCATAATTTTTCAATGTGGATAATTTTACTTAATTTTATAGTCTTAATAGTCTGAGGATCAAAAAGTTTTTTTTTGTTTGAAATCTAAGATCGAATGATTATTTTTACTTATAATATAGAAATTTATCACCTTATTATAATTTTTTGTTCGAAATCTAAGATCGAATGATTATTTTTACTTATAATATAGAAATTTATCACATTATTATAATTTTTTGATGGGAATTTAAGGAGTATGTAATATATGGCTAGATTCATTATTTTTTCGAGCAAATAATATGAAATTCATAACTTTATAATAATTTTTCGATGTGTGAAAATTTTACCCACGTTTATAGTCTTAAGAGCTTTTTTAATACTCAAAAGGAATAATTTTACTTAAATTTATTATAGTCACAAGAGTTTTCTAAAACTCAAAAGATGTTTGGTTGATATCTACGGAGTAAATTTATAACTTTATAATAATTTTTCGATGTGGGAAATTTCACTCAAGTTTATAGTCTCACGAAATTTTTTTAAGACTCAAAGTGTATGATAATTTAACTTGATTAAGGCCCTGTTCTTTTCGGCTGAAACAAGGCTGAGCTGAGCTGAGTTGGTCTTATAAGAGCTGAGCTGGTCTGATAGAAGCTGAGCTGGACTGATAGAACTTGAGCTGAGCTGAGCTGAACTAAAAGGGGCTGAAACTAATAACTATTTATATAAATTATCTAATAATATTTTAAAAAATGAAGAAAAAATATTATAACACCAAATAATAATAATAATAATAATAATAATAATAATTAATTAATTACAATAATAATAATAATTAATAATAATAGTAATAATAATAGTAATAATAACAACATCATAGTACTCCCTCCAATTCATTTGATTTCTACTTTTGTTTTTTTTTATACTTGGCAATAGAAAATGTTATGTATATATCTTTGATTACGTAATATACAAAATTTTAAATTTTGATAATCTTAAATCTTATTACAGTACAAATAATACTCATATGCTATATTGTATGGTGTGTGTATATATATTCTATTCACCCAAAAATAGTGTAAAAAAAATGTAAATTAATTGTAATGGCATTGAGACAGAGTTGTAAATATTTGAATGTTATATCTATTTCAAGACCTCAAAATATTATGGAGTGTATAATAATATTAATATCATTATAATAATAATGATAATAAAAAAAATAGAAAATAATAACGATAATAATAACAATGACGATGATGATGACGACAATGACGATGACGATGATAATAATAATTTTTTTTTTATTATTAACATTAAGAGATATGAGTAATAAAAATAACAACAACAACAATAATAATATTATCATTATTATATAAATAATTATAATTACAATTATAATAAAAATAAAAATAATAAAAATAATAATAAAATATAATAATAATAATAATAATAATAATAATATATTATTATTATTATTATTATTATTATTATTATTATTATTATTATTATTATTATTATTATTAAAGTATTATTTTAGGAGTTGAAAATATTGGAGCTGAGCTGAAAATATTAGAGCTGAGCTGAGCTTATAGGAGCTGGGCTGATAGAAGCTGGGCTGAGCTGATAAAAGCTGAGCTGGTCTGAAACGGACTGAAAATAAGCTGAAAAGAACAGGGCCTAAGTTTACATTTTAAGATTCAGTTACATTTGCAGCGTTTTTTATGATGCCACATATAATAGGGCAGCAAATGAAATATTTTGGTGCGGCGTCTAAAAAACGCCGCAAAAAGGCATCTCAATTGCGGCGTTTTTCTAAAGAAACGCCTCAAATAAGCTTCATATTTGCGGCGTTTATAGAAAGTGGCCTCAAATAAGCCATTTATTTGCGGCGTTAAAAGGACGCCTCAAATAGTAGTTTTTAAAAAATAAAAAAAAATAGTGCAATGGAAATGAATAAAAAATTCTTATTATAATATTAGTGTATTAATATGCATGCAAAAATAATTTTTCGATGTGGAATAATCTTATGCAAGTTCTCAAGTGTTTTTTTAAGGGTCAATATTTTTTTTTGGTATCTAATAACGAAGGATTAATTTTATTTATAACATAGAATTTCTATCACCTTATCATATTTTCAATTATGATAATTTTGACTTAAATTTAGATGTAGTATCAATAACTCTTGGGATACTTTTTAAGTTATTTAAGAAATTTTTAAGATTCAAATATAGAGTTTTGGGAGATATCTAACAACACGACTGATTAGTCATATTATTTATAATATAGAATTTCATCAACTCATCCTAATGATATTACTCTTATTTATAATATAGAATCATCGTTTTATTTTAATTTTTCGATGTGGAATAATTTTATATTTGTAGTCTTGTTAAGAACTTTTTTAAGACTCAAAATTTTGGTCGATATTTAAAAACAATGATGGCTCTTATTTATAATATGGAATTTCATAATCTCATCATCATTTTTCGATGTGAGATAATTATTTAAGATTTATAATTTTAAATACTCTATCAGACTCAGAATTTTTTTGGTGGATATCTAAAAGACGAATGATTACCCATATTTATAATAATATAGAATTTCCTTATTAATAAATTGTCGGTGTGAGATAACTTTACTATTATTTTTATTTAAGGTGATTATTACTCTTATTAATATACTCCGTAATAGAAATACATCACCTTATTATATTTTGTCAGTGTTAAGATATTTTTAAGACTCAAAAGATTTTTGGTTAAAATTTAAGAGCACATGCTTACACTTATTTTTAATATCAAGTTTCATCATGTTATTATAATTTTCCGATGTGAGATTATTTTTACTTAAATTTGTAGTTTTATTAAGAGACTTTTTAAGACTTAAAAGTTTTTTTTATTGATATTTAAAAACGAATGATTAGTCTTATTATAAAATAGAATTCATCAAACTAATGATAATTTTTCGATGTGAGATAATTTATTTAACTATATAGTCTTTCATCACCTCGTCATAATTTTTCGATGTGAGATAATTTACTTAAGTTTATAGTTTTAAGAATTCTTTTTAAGACTATAAAAATTACATGATTACTCTTATTTATAAATTACTCCGTATAATACAGAATTTCATCATTTTAACTTTAAACTCGATGTGGGATGATTTTAAGTTTGTGATCTTATATATTAATTTTTTTTTCAAGATCATAGTCGGTTATTTTTGATAGGTTGCGACAGCCTCATCGACACCTATTTCAAACTTTTATGATATCGTTTTTTTCCATAAATCGTTTCACATATATAGCACAGAGTACTTATACTTCATATCGGGTCGAACTAGAAAAGGTTGTTTATGTTAATTTGGTATCGACAAATTGCAACATACTTGCAATGGAAAATAAAGTTTGCAACGGTTACATATCCGTCATTGAGTTCATTTTTTTGGCGAAAATAGTGCATTTACATATCCGTTGCAAAGGAACGAATAATACGTAAACCCTTGTTCTATCTCCTTCGAAGTATCGTATTGCAACACGAAACATTCCTCAAAATTAGTACATACGTACTCGCATTACTACAACCTACAGAAACATGAGACTTATCGTCCACAATACTATCTACTTGCGTCTAGACGCTAGATTAAGCCATCATCTTCGGTGGATAATAAGACGTTGGTTTAACCGGAATCTGAGCTACATTATGGAACTTACAAGCCCCTAACCAAGCCCTCAACAACGGCTCATCGGGTTCCATATCCATCTTCATCATAACCCGTTTCGCTTCGTCTAGTCTCCCAGCCCTACCGAGCATATCAACCATACAAGTATAATGCTCCAATGTCGGCCTCAACCCGAACCTCTCCGTCATCATCTCGAAATACTCAATCCCCTTCTCCAACCTCCCTCCATGGCTACACGCCGTAAGAACGGCCGTAAACGCCCACTCATCCGGCTCGTAAACACCCAACCCTACCAACTCATCGAACAACCCGAACGTCTCATTAAACTCCCCATGCATACCGTACACACCCATCATCGAATTCCAACTTACTATATTTCTCTCAGGCAATTCATCGAACACCTTACGTGCATAACCCACGTCCCCACATTTCCCATACATAGTGATCAAGGAGTTACACGAAGCCAAATCCGACCCGAACCCACGTACTAAACCGTACCCGTGTATCCGTTTCCCGACCCGTAAAGCAGAGAGAGCAGCTACGGACTTGAGCGCGACACAGAGGGTGGCAGAGTTGATTTCTTTCCGAAGGTAGATCATTTCACCGAAGCAAGCGAGAGAACGGTTGAAGTCCTTGGTTTGTGCGTAGCCTCGGATGAGAGTGTTGTAGAGGAAAGGTGTTCGGCGATGGCAGATGGAGAAGATGAACTGAGCATCGGAGATTTCGGAACAAGCGGAGTATCCGGCGATAAGCTTAGCTCGTATGTGTTCGTCGATTGAGATTCGGAGTTTGATGGTTTGGGCGTGGAGTTGGCGTAGTGTTTGAAGGTTCTTGGTTGTGTAACAGCGTTGTAGGAAATTTGCGAAAGATTGGATGTCTGGAATTAGAGGCGCCATTGGAGGTGAACTCCGACGTGACAAAACGGGTGAGGGGAGGAATGAAGAGACAATCAATAGGTGTTGAATTTTACCTAGTCAAACGGGTCAATCAGATTGGTTACTGATTTATGGGTCGGGTCATCAAAATTCGAGTTGATTTTAGATTGGGTTGAATTTTTTTCGGATTTTTTATTATCAACTTTCTTTTTAAGGGGATTTTTTTCTAATACTCCCTCCGATTCAGAAAGATCTTCCCCTTTTATTAAAATATACCTCACATATATTAAACAAAGGGAGGATCTTTCTGATTCAGAAAGATCTTCCCTTTATTAAAATATACCTCACATGTATTAAATAAAGGGAAGATCTTTCTGAATCGGAGGGAGTAATAACATTTGGGCATGTTCGGGTTATACCTCACATGTAATAAAATGAGTGTCAGATTAGGTTCGGGTCAGGTTGGATCAAGTCAGGTTAAATTATTGCTGAAATCTCCTTGATTATAAATGATAATGATGATTTCTGCATCTATGATCGATATTCCTACCCTCTTGTGCTCGTATTTTGGTCTTTATCAAGGTTTGGGTCGGGTTTTGGGTCATACTTGGGTAAGATAATATCAGGTCTCGGTAGGTATAACTGTATAAGTCTAGTTTTGGGTTAGATCGGCTCAATTTGGACTAATCCGAGTTGACATTAGGGACAGTTCCGAGTTAGACCCACTTTAATTTTGAAATCGATAATAGAATATATCCGACTTAACTCTTAACTAACACGATTAAATTAATTTAGTGATTTAAGAACACGATAATCTAGGGACCCATTTAGATATTACGAGTAATTTATTATCTCCTCTTAATTATGAGTAGTTTATTACCAACCCCTCTCTTTCTTCTCCTTCTTCTTCTCTCTCTCTCCTTCTCTCTGTAATCTTTATCTGATTTCCTCCATTTTTGTCGGCCATCTCATTCCTTCTTCAATCTCTCACCTCACCTACCAATTTATTTTATTTTCTGGGGTTTCAGGTAATTTCTTTCTTCTTTATTCCTTCATTATTTTTTCAAAAATATGTATATTGATTTCATGTTTTTGTAATCCTTCATCATCTGGTTATTTGCATGATGCCCATTTGTTTGAAAGATGGGATTTTTATCCTTTATTTAATTTTTAATTTTTAATTTGGGTTTAATTTCTGTTGCATAAGAAATTAAAAACATAATTTTGGGGGAAAATTCAGAAAAAATAAATCAAATGTACATACATGATGATTGATTGATTGATTGATTGATCATGGTTTAGTTACAAAAATGGTGGGTTTTAGACTTTTATGGGTTTAATTAATGACAAAGATTTACAGTAATTTTTAGAAAAGAACATATCTTTTTGTAGCACAAAGTCTCATAGGAGACGATCAAGAAACGATCTCTCAATAATGTTAGCATGGAGGAAATTAGTTTTCGAGTTTTGAATCATAATAACTTATGGTGAGACGGTTTTTTTGTAGAATATTTATGCCTATTTCGGTTGGAAATGTGAAATGTTATTGTAGGGGAGCAATAAAGCTCGAAACGAGATGGAAATGGAGGAAAACTAGTGGAAGTGGATGTAATTGTTATTGTAGGGGTTGATAGTCACACCCACACCGACAATTTGGGTATTTTTCTGCTTGTTTTCGAGTTATTTATATAACCCGGATGATAATCATCTCATCCCGAGCGAGCTCTTGGTCACATTTGTTTCAATGTGTGGGTTTCCTGGTAAATTTATTGGGGTTGAGTTGTTTGAATGCATACAGATTGTCATAAACCGGTTTTTTTTTGGAAGATCGGTTGAGCTGTACCTAGGGATAAGTAATTAAGTATGGCCGTATGGGTAAGTGGCTGTTCTAACCGTTAATTATGTTTGGCAGTAGAGCGATGGACTTGGTTCGGACCCATGCAACGGAAACCATACCTAATGAAGATCCGCTACAAAAGCAAAAACATATATCAGGCTCGGGCTCGGGCTCAGGCTCAGGCTCGGGCACAGAATCAGGGTCTAGTAGTGAAAGCTCCTTCAGCTGCAGCATATGCTTCGACACGGCTCACGAGCCTGTAGTCACACTCTGCGGCCACCTCTACTGCTGGGCATGCATTTTCAAGTGGCTCCACATCCAAACCTCCTCTTCCGACCCTGGACACCACCAACAGCAACACCACCAAGCCTGTCCCGTGTGCAAAGCCAGCATCTCACAGGCCTCATTGATCCCGCTTTACTGCAACGGACCTTCCCATTCCCGTTCCCAACCTAACCTCAGGAACATTCCTCCCAGACCAACATCATGTGGTGTCCAAATCTCGGACCACCTCCCTTCCAATATGTTTCAACCACAAACACCTGCGTTTCACCACCAACAGTATTTCTCCGACCCAAACGGGGGGAGTTACGCAGCTATCACCTCGTCCAATCTTGTTAGCACTACTATGGCCGGGATCATTAACCCTACAATCGGGTTGCTTGGAAACCCGAGTATGTTCACTTTCCCTCTTCCTACCTCGTACGCTGTAGTCTGGCAGAATAATGCTCGCACTAGGAGGCATGAAATGCAGTTGGACAAGTCTCTCAACCGAGTTTCCATCTTTCTGTTTTGTGGATTGATCTTATGCTTGTTTTTGTTCTGAAAACCCGAGTTTGTTTTTTGCTACCCTGTACGAACTGTATATTACTATCTCTACGAGATCTGAAACTGCGTACCATGGAAATGTAAGATGTGTAGATGTATAATACCAGATCAGATGTTGGTCTGATTTCTGATGTATCGAACTATTTGGCTGTGAATGATTGTAAAGACCTTTTCCCTTTTTTCTTTCGACTCAAGTCTCGGGTATGATTGGAAAGATCGTTGACAATTAGGGATCGACGACAATACGTGATGAACTGCGTCGAGTAAAATTGGTACTGCTTCGAGTACCTGACAGTTGTAAAAAAAATCGATGGCTAAGAAAACTTGTTGCTTCCGAATTTTCCGATCCAATTTGGTTCATTTGTCTGGTTTGGGTCGGATATTGAACACCCCTATCTACCAGCATCTCAAAAATTGAAAATTTTCTTCAAAATTTCTTAAACCCTTGATAAACCCTAAATCAAAAAATCAAAACTGCAGAAACCATGAACATCCCCAAATCAACACGCTTGAATCAAATACTATCAAATTCACTCTTCCAATCTCTGAAAAAAACCTTAATAATTCACCCAAGAACAAAACCCCACCTCAATTCACCCTTCCAACCTTCTAGAACATTCTCCAATGATGCATCTAAAAACCCTTTACTCCCTCAAATCATCCAATTCGTAACGAAATCACCGGATTCTAGTGTTGCCCCTTTGCTGGATTCGTATTATGGACAGAGAACTGATTTCCAGCATGATGGGGAGCTTACAAATGTCATCAGAACCCTTCGTCGGAGAAGGCGGTTTGATCGCGCTCTTGAGGTTTGTATGGGTTCTTTACGGTTTGAATTAATCGTCGTTATTGTTTGATTTTGATTGTATGAATGATTTGTGAAATCCCCTTTTGGTAGTTCGTGAGATGGTGTTTGATGATTAGAAATTGTTCTTGTGAAACCCTAGCTGCCGTTTCTGAGATTTAGTAAGGAAATTATTCAATCAATGTTCAATTGGATTAATCGATCATCGTATTTGTTTGATTTTGGTTCATGAGATGGTGTTTGATGATTAGAAATTGATCTTGTAAAACCCTAGCTGCCATTTCTGAGATTTAGTAAGGAAATTATTAAATCAATGTTCAATTGGATTAATTGATCGTCATCTGCGTTTGATTTTGGTTCATGAGATGGTGTTTGATGATTAGAAATTGTTCTTGGGAAACCCTAGCTGCCATTTCCGCGCTTTAGTACGCAAGTCATTAATCAATGTTCAATTGGATTAATTGATCGTCATCTACGTTTGATTTTGGTTCATGAGATGGTGTTTGATGATTAGAAATTGTTCTTGGGAAACCCTAGCTGCCATTTCCGCGCTTTAGTACGCAAGTCATTAATCAATGTTCAATTGGATTAATTGATCGTCATCTACGTTTGATTTTGGTTCATGAGATGGTGTTTGATGATTAGAAATTGTTCTTGGGAAACCCTAGCTGCCATTTCCGCGCTTTAGTACGCAAGTCATTAATCAATGTTCAATTGGATTAATTGATCGTCATCTGCTTTTGATTTTGGTTCATGAGATGGTGTTTGATGATTAGAAATCGTTCTTGGAAAACCCGAGCTGCCATTTCTGAGCTTTAGTAAGCAAATAATTTATCAATGTCCGATTGAAATGGATCAAATCATCATCTTCGTTTGATTTTGGTTCATGAGATGGTCTTACCATTTTCACTCTGTAATGAATCAGGTTTCGGAGTGGGTGATGAGAAAAACACACAGCGATCCAAAACCAGGCGATGTAGCACGTAAGATAGTGCTCATTGGTCAAATTCATGGAGTCGATGCTGCTGAGAATTTTTTCAATGAAATCGGTGTTCATAATGAAAAGACATACGGCGCCCTACTCAACTGTTACGTGGAAGCAAAGCTCGTGGAACAGTCGCTCGCCCATTTCAAGAAGATGCAAAGCATGGGTCTTGCAACAATCCCTCTTCCATACAACAATATGATGACCCTTTATATGAACACGGGTCAGAACGAGAAAATCTCAGACTTGCTTTCAGAAATGGAGGAATACAGCGTCCACCCCAACAACTTCACCTATAGGGTATGGCTTAAAGCTTTGGCGTTGAAATCGGATTTTGATAGCATGGAGAAGGTTATTAAGAAAATGGAAGGGCAGCATGGGCAACATGGGTTTACGATTGACTGGTTAACTTATGTCGTGGTTGCTAAGTATTACATCGAGGGAGGGCTTCAGGAAAAGGGTGTTTACTACTTACAGCAAGCGGAACTAAACGTTCAGGGTGACCCGGTAGGGTATAATACTCTTATAACGACGTATGCAAAGATTGGGAGCTTGTCTCAGGTAATGAGCTTGTGGAGTAAACGTAGCGGTATTTCTAAAGCGCATACTAAAAATGATTATGTAGCCATGATTACCTCTCTGGTGAAACTAGATCAATTCCAAGAGGCTGAAAGAATCCTACGAGAATGGGAATCGCGCTGTAAGTCGTATGATTTCCGGGTTGTTAATACCATTTTACTTGGGTATACCCAAACGGGTCAGGTCGAGAAAGCTGAAAAACTTCTCGATGAGATACTTCGTGCAGGAAAAATACCAATTCCGAACACTTGGTCCATCATTTGTGCCGGGAATATCAAGTGTGGGAATATGCGCAAGGGTTTACATTACTTGAAGAAAGCGATTGAAACGGGTTTGACTTCACGACACCAAGCATGGATCCCTAATCATGAAGTTACTTCAAGTATACTGACATGGCTTGGTGAAGAAGGTGAAGTAGAAGAAGTTGACGAGTTTTTGAGGTTGTTGAGTCGTGTGATTCCTATGAACGAGGATATGTACCGGACATTATTAAGGGTTAATATTCGACATGGGAATGAAATCGACGACATCTTGGAGAAAATGAAGGATGATAAGATCGATGTAAATGAGGAAACGAGGGAGATAATTGCAGAAAAGATGATTCGTAGGTTGACAGAAGAACGACATTGCAGAACTCTGAGATTACTGACAGAAGTTGAGCAGTCTCTATGCTGCAAATAATGACCCATGTATCCTAGATACCCTCGAGATATCCTATTCTAACTCGTCGGTCACTTAATAAACTTTCTATTTTTGGAAACTTCTTTCGGACTATTTTCAAGTCATTTGTCATCTGCTATAACAACACCTACAAATGGTCCGATCCTCCCCATTTCCCCGCTGATCCATCATGTAAAAGGTACTCCGTAAGGGTGTAGGCGCTTTCCAGTGGTGGAATCTTCTAGTTCTTCCTATTTGACCCAAAACTGATTGATCTAATCATGATCAAGTTGAAGAGAGCTCTAACAGGGCTTGGCGGACCAAACCCACGTATGTGGCAAAATACGGGGATGATTTGTGGCTAGGGGTGAAAAGGCCAACCAAGATCCGATATAGCTGATTTTCTGCGAATTTTATTTCAATAGAGCGTATGATGTCGATGGCCCGAGGTAGAGCCCTCAATTGGCTAGGGTAGGCCCCCATTTCGTCTTTGGTCTATGCGACAAAAACAACGGTAAACAGATGATCAAGATGAAGAGAGTATATACAAAATCCGACCCAAATTATATTGGAATACAGTCTTACACGTGAAACGACCCGATTCCATGAATGAATCAACAATCGATAAATTAGTAACACGTGAGACCGTATCACACAATAACTGTCGCCTGCCGGTCTAACAGTTTATAAAGATAATAATACATCCCGCCACTCCAACCCAACGACTTCCAACTACCAATGCTTTCCTCAATTCAGACCCCTTCTACTTTCCCGCCAAAATTAACTGCCACCAACCGGTTACCAAAACACGATACCGTTTCAGTTGGGCAATATCACAAACCGGCTGATCCGGTTGTCATATGGACCTCCGCCATAGCTCGCCATTGTCAAAAGGGCAATCTTTCGGAGGCGGTAAAGGAATTAACCCGTATGCGTATGGCGGGTATTGACCCGAATCACATAACATTAATCACACTTCTTTCAGGATGTGCGCATTTCCCCTCGAAAGCCGGGTTTATCGGGCCTTCGCTTCATGGGTATGTTAAAAAATTAGGGTTGGATAGGGGAAATGTGAAGGTGGGTACCGTGATTGTCGACATGTATTCGAAATGCGGGTCTGTGGAGTTGGCTAGGTTGAGTTTCGACGAGATTTTGGAGAAGAATTCGGTGTCGTGGAATACCATGATTGATGGGTATATGAGAAATGGTAGAGTTGATGATGCAGTCAAGGTGTTCGATGAAATGCCTCAAAGAGATGTGGTTTCTTGGACCGCATTGATTAATGGGTTCGTCAAGAAGGGTCTTGATGGAAAGGCCTTAGAATGTTTCTGTGAGATGCAGTTGTCTGGGGTTGATCCGGATTATGTTACTGTGATCGGTGTGCTTTCCGCTTCTGCTAATTTAGGCGCACTTAGTATAGGACTGTGGATAAACAGGTTTGTTATGAAGACGGAATTCAGGGATAACGTCCGTGTATCCAACACGTTGATTGACATGTATGCACGATGTGGTCGAGTGGATCTTTCCCGTGAAGTTTTTGAAAAGATGGCAACTCGTACTCTAGTCTCTTGGAACTCGGTCATTGGTGGATGTGCAGCTAACGGCTATGTCGATGAAGCATTGAGTTATTTCGATAGAATGAAGAGAGACAGGATCAAACCAGACGGAGTAACTTTCACCGGTGTTCTTACCGCCTGTAGTCATGCTGGGTTAGTGTCACAAGGCCTAGAGTACTTTACAGAGATGAAATCAGTTTACAATCTATCTTCGAGAATTGAACATTATGGATGCTTAGTCGATCTACATGGTCGAGCTGGGAGGTTGGAGGATGCGATGAAAGTCGTAAAAAACATGCCCATGAAGCCAAACGAAGTCGTGTTAGGGTCATTATTGTCGGCCTGTAGAAACAGCGGAGATATCAGTTTAGCAGAGACGGTTATGAAGTATTTGGTCGATTTAGACCCTGGAATCGACTCCAATTACGTGATGCTAGCCAATATGTACGCTGAAGCCAAGAGTTGGGAGGGTTCAAGCAAGGTTCGGAGGAAAATGAAGAATGACGGAATAGTAAAGAGGCCAGGAATAAGCTCGATTGAGATAGAGGGTGGTTTTCATGAATTCGTCGCTACTGATAGATCTCATTCGGAGACCGACTCTATATATGGCATTTTGGAGCTTCTGTCTTACGATCTAGGGACTGCGACACCGGAGCCATAGGCTGATCTCTTCGTGAAGAAACTACTCCCTCCGTCTCATTCATTAAGGTAAACAAATACTCCCTCGATTTTTTCCATTTAACTCCATTTGACCTCCTTTTCATGCCCAACGAACAACTATAAGTCGTTTACAGATTCATCGTTTTGCCAGGGATAGTTGTGTAAGTGTGTAACGCGTAAGAGCGTACTAATAACCTTCAAAATCGTCTGTTTCCAATTTTATTCGAAAATGTGAGATAGATTTTGATCTAAAATTAGTGTTGGTGGTTCAAAAACTCCAAAATAATTTATATTCAAGTGTATATCGAAGTTTCGTTCTTTTATTCCAATGTGACTACTAAGGTTATCGAATGTCTTTTTAAATGTTTATCTGATATTGTATGTACCTTCTATTGTTAAAGGGCATACAACAATGTATGAAGTTGTTTATTTGGAAACATTTAATTTCGTGACAAATTAGGTCGAAAAACGTGGATAATAACCTTCAAAATCGTTTGTTTCTGATTATTTTTTCGAAAAAAGTGAGATATTTTGTTGGTCATTCACGTTGGACGTGTGTGTCATAAAATGAGTGTGTGTTGTTAAAAAAACTCTAAATGAGTTTACATTTGAGGGTATATCAGATATTTCTTTCACCTTATTTCGACGTGATTAGAAATTTAGTCAAATTTTGTTTAAATGTGTTTATTTGATACCGTACGTAACTTTTATAGCTCCCGGACATTACTACATTGTATGAAGTAGTTACTGTGCGAATTTGGAGACATTTATTTTCGGGTGCAAATTAGGCCGAAAAACGTGGATAATAACCTTCAAAATTGTCCGTTTCAGATGATTTTTTGAAAAAATTGAAATATTTTGTTGGTCATTCACGTTGGACGTGTATGACGTAAAACAAGTGTCGGTTGTTAAAAAACAACTCTAAATGAGTTTAGATTTGAGGATATATCAAATATTTCTTTCACCTTATTTCGACGTGACTATAAATGTAGCTGAATTTATTTTAAACTAGATTAAAGCCCGTGCGCTGCACGGGTTAGTTAGCTTAATTACATTGGGAAAAAAAAATATAGAAATAAAAGATCTCATGTAAAGATTATAAAAATAAGGATAAATTGATAATTTATATCTTAACTTCAATTGTAGAAGAAAAAAATATCTAAGACTCATACTCCCTCCGTCACAGAAAGATTGTTCCATTAACTTGAGTATATAGGCAATGATGACACTCTTTATAGTCTCAAAAGTTTTGAAGACTCAAAAGAGAGGGAGTATAATGTTTCGATGTGCGATACTTTACTTAAGTATATAGTCTAACAAATAATTAGTCTTATTTATAATATAGAAATCCATTATCTTATTATAATTTGTCAATGTGAGATAATTTAACTAAAATTTATAGTCTTATTTATAATATAGAATCATAACCGTACCTTATTTTAATTTTTCAATGTGGGATAATTTTACCTAAGCTTATAGTTTTAATTTTTTTTTTTAAGAATCAAAAGAGTCGATGTGGGATAATTTACCTAAGCTTATAGTCTTAAAAGCTTTTTCTAAGATTCAAAAGAGTTTTGGTTGATATCTAATGATGAATGATTACTCTTATTTATAATATAATTTTTTTTAATAATTTTTCGATGTGAGATTATTTAATGTTTTAAGAGCTCTTTTTATGAGACAAAAAAACACATGATTACTCTTATTTATAATATAGAATCATCATCTTATTTTAATTTTTTCGATGTGAGATATGATAGACTAATAAAGAAAATTGAGAAATGGGACAAACTTTAAGAATCTATCCGAAAAGGAATACAAAACAATCTTAGTGGGACGGAGGGGTAGTAACTTTCACAGTGACATTATTCTTTCAATGTGAAATGAAACAAACCACCTACTAAAAAAAACATTATTCTTTCAATGTGAGACAAATCATCTACAAAAAACACAACATCTTTCAATGACATTATTCTCTCATTGTAAAAATAATTTTGATGAATGATTAGTCTTATTTATAATATAAGATTCTATCGTTTCATCATAAATTTTCGATGTTGGATAATTTATTCAAGGTTTATAGTCTTAAGATCCGCTTTTAAGATTTTAGAAAAATGCACGATTAGTCTTATTTACTCCGTATAATATAGAATCATCACCTTGTTTTAATTTTTTCGATGTGAGATAATTTTAGGTTTCTAATCCTTTTAAAAGCTTTTTAAGACTCAAAATTTATTGGTTGATATTTAAAACCATAAGATTACTCATTTATGATATAGAATTTCATCGCCTCATCATACTTTTTCGATGTGGTATGATTTGTCGATGTGGGATAATTTAACTAAAATATAGAAATCTGTCGATGTGGGATAATTTAACTAAAATTTGTATTCTTATTTATAATATATATAATCATCACCATACATTATTTTAATTGTTTTGATGTGGGATAATTTTAAGTTTATAGTCTTATTAAGACCTTTTTTTAACTCAAAATGTTATTGACTGATATTTAAAAACAATGATTAATCTTATTTAGTAGAAATTCATAATTTCATCATAATTTTTCGATGTGAGCGAATTACTTAAATTGGTGATGTCTAAGGAAGAATTACTATGTCTTATTTATAATATATAATTCCATCACCTTATTATAATTTTTTACTTATTAGTTGATGTCTAAGGAAAAATTCTTAATAGTTTTATTTATAATATAGAGTTTCATCACCTTATTAATTATAATTTTTTACTTAAGTTTATAGTCTTAAGAACTTTTTTAAGACTCAAAAGATTTTTGTTTGATGAAATTTTATAATTTTTCGAATGTGGATAGTTTTACTTAAGTTTATAGTCTTTATATATTTTTAAGACTAAAAAATTTTTGGTTAATATCTAAGAGCAAATGATTACTCTTATTTATAATATAAAGTTTCATCACTTTATTATAATTTTTCGATGTGAAATTATTTTTAGTTAAGTTTGTAGTCTTATTAAGAGACTTTCAAAAACTTAAAAGTTGTTTTTATTGATATTTAAGAACGAATTATTAGTCTTATTAATAATATAAAATTCATCAACTTATCATAATTTTTCGATGTTGGATAATTTATTTAAGTTTATAGTCTCATCACCTCATCATAATTTTTCGTTACGAAATAATTTACTTAAGCTTATGGTCTTAAAAATTATTTTTAAAACTAAAAAAAATACATCGTTACTGTTTATTATAATATAAAATTTCATCACCTCATCATAATTTTTCAATGTGAAATGATTTTAAGTTTGTACTCTTATATATTAAAATGTTTTTTAAGACTTAAAAGTTCTTATATTTAAAATTGAATGATTACTATTATTTATAATATAGAATTACATCACCCCATCAGATAATTTAAATGTTTTTCTTGGTCGATATCTATTTAAAACCGAATGATAATTCTTCTTTATAATATAAAAATTACCACGTTTATAGTCTTAGGAACTCTTTTTAAGATTCAAAAGACTTTTGGCAGATATTGAATAACTTATTATTACTCTTTATTTATAATATAGAATTTCATCATCATATTATAACTTGTCGATGTGGGATAATTTTAAAACTGTTATGTGAAACAAATAATATGATATTAATACTCTAATGAAAACATTTTTTACCACGAATCTAATTATTTCATTTTTATAATTTATTTTATGATAATGTTTTTAAAAAATGAACTCTCTAAAGTTTTTAACTAAGAATTGTAAAACATTATATTAATATAATAGATTAATATATATTGTAATAATCAAAAGATTCTCTAATTGATTTTTTATTTATTTATAATACTTTCCTAATTTGTGGTTTGATCAAACGGACCAATGAGATCGCTCGAAAAAAGCCTAAAATATATTTATATATTGATATGTTTGTTTGATAACGTGCGTAACTTCTATCACTTCCGGACATTACTACACTGAATGAAGTAGTTATTGTGCGAATTTGGAGACATTTATTTTTGGGTGCAAATCATGCCGAAAAACGTGGATAATAACCTTCAAAATTGTCTGTTTCTGATAATTTTTCGAAAAATAGTGAGATGTTTGTTGGTCATTCACGTTGGATGTGTATGAGATAAAATGAGTGTCGGTTGTTAAAAAAAAAACTCTAAATGAGTTTAGATTTGAGGATAAATCAAATATTTCACTTTATTTCGACATGTGACTAGACATGTAGTCGAATTCCTTTTAAATTCGTTTATTTGATACTGTACGTAACTTCTTTTATTTCCGGTCATTACTACACTGAATGAAGTAGTTATTGTGCGAATTTGGAGACATTTATTTTCGGGTGCAAATCATGTCGAAAAACGTGGATAATAACCTTCAAAATTGTCTGTTTCTGATGATTTTTTCGAAAAAAGTGAGATATTTTGTTGGTCATTCACGTTGGACGTGTGTGTCATAAAATGAGTGTCGGTTGTTAAAAAAACTGTAAATGAGTTTAGATTTGAGGATATATCAAATGTTTATTTCACCTTATTTCGACGTGACTAGAAATGTAGTCGAATTTCTTTTAAATATGTTTATTTGATAACGTACGTAACTTCTATTACTTCCGGACATTACTACACAGAATGAAGTAGTTATTGTGCGAATTTGGAGACATTTATTTTCGGATGCAAATTAGGCCGAAAAACGTGGATAATAACATTCAAAATTGTTCGTTTCTGATGATTTTTCGAAAAAAATGAGATATTTGGTTGGTCATTCACGTTGGACATGTGTGCCATAAAATGAGTGTCGATCGTTTAAAAAACTCTAAATGAATATAGATTTGAGGATGTACCAAATATTTCTTTCAACTTATTTCATCGTGATCGGAAATTTAGTCGAATTTCTTATGAATGTGTTTTTTTGATACCGTATGTAACTTTTATTACTTCCGGAGATTACTACATTGAATGAAATAGTTATTGTGCGAATTTGAAAATATTAATTTTCGGGTGCAAATCAGGCCGAAAAACGTGGATAATAACCTTCAAAATTGTCCGTTTCTGATAATTTTTTGAAAAAATTGAAATATTTTGTTGGTCATTCACGTTGGACGTGTATGACGTAAAACAAGTGTCGGTTGTTAAAAAAACTCTAAATGAGTTTAGATTTGAGGATATATCAAATATTTCTTTCACCTTATTTCGACGTGACTATAAATGTAGCCGAATTTATTTTAAATATGTTTGTTTGATAACGTACGTAACTTCTATTACTTCTGGACATTACTACACTTAATGAATTAGTTATTGTGCGAATTTGGAGACATTTATTTTCGGGTGCAAATCATGTCGAAAAACGTGGATAATAACCTTCAAAATTGTCCGTTTCTGATGATTTTTTCGAAAAAAGTGAGATATTTTGTTGGTCATTCATGTTGGACGTGTTTGTCATCAAATGAGTGTCGGTTGTTAAAAAAACTGTAAATGAGTTTGGATTTGAGCCTTTGAGGATATATCAAATGTTTATTTCACCTTATTTCGACGTGACTAGAAATGTAGTCGAATTTCTTTTAAATATGTTTATTTGATAACGTACGTAACTTGTATTACTTCCGGACATTACTACACAGAATGAATTAGTTATTGTGCGAATTTGGAGACATTTATTTTCGGGTGCAAATTTGGCCGAAAAACGTGGATAATAACCTTCAAAATTGTTCGTTTCTGATGATTTTTCGAAAAAAGTGAGATATTTTTTTGGTCAGTCACGTTGGACGTGTATGTCATAAAATGAGTGTCGGTGGTTAAAAAAACTCTAAATGAGTTTAGATTTGAGGATATATCAAATATTTCTTTCACCTTATTTCGACGTGACTATAAATGTAGCCGAATTTATTTTAAATATGTTTATTTGATAACGTGCGTAACTTCTATTACTTCCGGACATTACTACACTGAATGAAGTAGTTATTGTGCGAATTTGGAGACATTTATTTTCGGGTGCAAATCATGTCGAAAAACGTGGATAATAACCTTCAAAATTATCCGTTTCTGATGATTTTTTTCGAAAAAAGTGAGATATTTTGTTGGTCATTCACGTTGGACGTGTGTGTCATAAAATGAGTGTCCGTTGTTAAAAAAACTGTAAATGAGTTTAGATTTGAGGATATATCAAATCTTTATTTCACCTTATTTCGACGTGACTAGAAATGTAGTCGAATTTCTTTTAAATATGTTTATTTGATAACGTACGTAACTTCTATTACTTCTGCACATTACTACACAGAATGAAATAGTTATTGTGCGAATTTGGAGACATTTATTTTCGGGTACAAATTAGGCCGGAAAACGTGGGTAATTATCTTCAAAATTATTCGTTTCTGATGATTTTTCGAAAAAAGTGATCTATCTTGTTGGTCATTCACGTTGGACGTGTATGTCATAAAATGAGTGTCGGTTGTTAAAAAAAACTCTAAATGAGTTTAGATTTGAAGATATATCAAATATTTCATCTTATTTTGATGTGACTAGAAATGTAGTCGAATTTTTTTAAAATGTGTTTATTTGATACCGTAGGTAACTTCTATTGCTCCCGGACATCACTACAACGTCTGAAGTAGTTACTGTACGTATTTGGAGACATTTATTTTTGGGACCAAATTAGGCCAAAAAACGTGAATAATAATCTTTAAAATTGTTTGTTTTTGATGATTTTTTGAAAAATATGAGATATTTTGCTAGTCGTTAAAGTAGGACCCGTAGGTCAAAAATTGACTGTCGATTGTTCAAAAAACCCAAAATAATTTATTTAGATCCGAGTATACGTTCATGTTTCGGTCATTTCCAACGTGACTTAGAATGTAATCGAATCTCTATTAAATGTGTTTATTGTATGTCGTACAGGCCTTCTGTTACTTCCGGACATACTATAATACATGGAGTAGTTACTATGCGAATGTAGATACATTTATGTTCGGGATCAAATCAGGCCGAAGTCGTTCATAATAACTTTAAAAATCACCTATTTCTGATGGTCGTTCATAATAACCTTAAAAATTACCCATTTCTTATAATTTTTCGAAAAATGTGAAATATTTTACTGGTTATTCAAGTAAAACATGTACAGTATGTCTAAGTGTCGGTTGTTGGAAAAACTCAATGTATTTGGAAAATCATATACTGAGTAGGAGTGAAAGGAGTAGATGGGCCACGAAATTTTCACACATGCTTTCATATCACAAATTGTTGCATCACTTGCTTGGATCTATTTCTGAACAGAAGGGCCAGTTTATAAACATGACACGAAACGACACGACATAACATCTACTTCCTTCTAAACGACAGCAAACGATCCATCTTTTATTACTCGTACTAGCTAGTGTTACTCAAACAACAAGCGACCGTCTCATATGAGTATTTGTGATTTCCCTTTCTATATCACTTGTTGCTTGCGAGCTTTGAGCTCCTCAACAAGTGAATAAGCATCCTGAAACGAAGACCCTCCCTTTTGAATGGTCGTTTCACACTTGTTAGCATATTCCTTGGCCCTTCTCCTCGTCTCGTCCACCTCATCCCCACCACTCATTATCCTCCTCACGGCCGCCTCGAGTTTACCTCGTGTGACCGTGACCTTTGGTGGTGCACCCGGCACCATCCACTCCTCATTCCCAACCCTAATCCCGACCTTCAACACGTCCACCATCAAACTCTCGATATAAAACTGATCCAATGTGAGCGGCCACGTGATCACTGGCACCCCATTACTAATCCCTTCCAGGGTCGAGTTCCACCCACAATGACACACAAACGCACCCAAACTAACATGACCCAATATCACCAATTGTGGAGCCCACCCTTTGAGTATCAACCCTTGACCCGTTTCACTCATTCGGGCCTCGAACCCGTCTGGGTACCACCCGTTTTCGTCTTGGTCCTTGAACACATTGGGCCTAACCACCCAAATAAATGACTGACCCGAACCCTCGAGCCCGTATGCAATCTCATGAAATTGGTCCTTACTCAGGTTAGCCTCACTTCCGAAGCTAACATACACAACAGAATTCGGCTGCTTTGACCCAAGCCACTTGAGAATTCTTCTACCTTTTTTCTCATCCCCCCCATTTTCGACCTTGTTCCTGGTCGAATACAAACTAACCGGACCCACCATCCGAACCTGACTCGCTCCAACCGCCTTCTGAGCAGTGGAGCGAAATTGACCCTCGATCTCCTCGCAGCTATTCGTAATCACAGCATAACTTCTGCTACACGCCTTACCAATCAAATTAATCGGTAAGAACGCATCGTCACCACCATTATCCGACCTATGCCACACGGGTAGCCTCAACCTAGTGAACTCAACTCGATCATCGTTGTCTTCAGCCACATCAAGAAAGAACGGTTCGACATCCGACCCCACATTATTATTAAACTGAGGCTTAAACCGAGCCAGGTAATCCTCCATCCAAAGCACGAACAAGGTAGTGCTATGAAACACAACCCAAGGGACACCAGCCTCGGCAGCCACATCAATCGTCCACGAATGCATCAAATCACTGACAAAACAATCAGGAACGGTATCCTTAAGCAAAACCTGAAGCGGGTCTCGGAGGTTCTTGAATGCAGACAAGACAGTGGCTCGCTGGTCGTGAGAAAGACCGTTGAGGAAGTTCTCTTCGTCGTCAGGTAAGCCCAAGTCGAGGGTGTGGATGGAAATGTCGTAGCCGGATTCACGGTCATTGTCGATTGACGACTGGAAGAGCTTTGCTGTTTTGGGAGTGGTGATGATGGTTACTTGGACGCTAGGATGACATGAAGCAATGAATCTTGAAAGGTCGATCATAGGTAGGAGATGGCCTCCTGCAATGTACGGGAAGAAATACATCTTCACTTTGTTCTTACTTAGATTCATTTTTATATATTTCTTTGGAATAGGATTGTAAGAGAAATGGAATAGTACTGTAGTATTAGATCAATCAAATACAGTATATAAATTATACAGACTCGAGGTCCGCGTGGGCAAGCTAAGGGAGGAAAGAGCGCAAGGTGTTTGTTGTTGTTCTTTAATGGCAACAACCATTTTATCATTTATAACTCCATGTCTTCTTCTTCCTTCTTTCTTGTTAGGTGGAAAATAAGTAGGAGCATTAATACTATGATAAAAAAGTGAAAAAAAAATTATCATACGAGTATTAATTAAATGAGAAACAGTGTATCGGAAAAGTGCCACAACCAAAAAAAAAGTCGCAACTAATCACATCCAACATAGTCTTGAGATCAAAGAACTAACCAGGGTTGTTCGAGGTCTCGAGCACACGGCCAAAAGCCTAAAACCAACCCATGAGGGAGAGCTTTACCAGTATACCGATCAAACAGCTGACGGACGAAGGGAATGGGAAAAACAAGGTGCCTACTGGATGCGGTTCAACTAACGGAAACTCTTGGAACAGCTACACAGAATAAGTAAGATCAACAGTTCATATTGGAACAGCTTTACCAGTATACCGATCAAACAGCTGACGGACGAAGGGAATGAGCAAAACAAGGTGCCTAGCCTACTGAACGCGGTTCAAGTAACGGAAACTCTTGGAACAGCTACACAGAATAAGTAAGATCAACAGTTCATATTACGGAAGATCAACAGTTCATACTGGAACAGCTTTACCAGTATACCGATCAAACAGCTGACGGACGAAGGGAATGAGCAAAACAAGGTGCCTAGCCTACTGAAAGCAGTTCAACTAACGGAAACTCTTGGAACAGCTACACAGAATAAGTAAGATCAACAGTTCATATTACAGAAGATCAACAGTTCATACTGGAACAGCTTTACCAGTATACCGATCAAACAGCTGACGGACGAAGGGAATGAGCAAAACAAGGTGCCTAGCCTACTGAACGCAGTTCAACTAACGGAAACTCTTGGAACAGCTACACAGAAATAAGTAAGATCAACAGTTCATATTACGGAAGAATATCTTCACAATCGGGTTGATTGGCAAGTTACCGTTAGCATATATTCTCATGCACACAACAACCTTTTCCCATTCTATCTTCTTATGCTATGATCTCGATTAGTTCAACACCACCTCAAAACGCAATTGCAGTTACTTCAGAACCTTTACTCATCGAAAAAATTGACACCATATCTATCAGCTGTGAATTCTTCTTCCTATAAAAACTACTCTTAACATATTTATGCTTTTCTACATAGAACTCAAGAAGATGGGGATTTCAAGCAAGACGACAGTCGACAGTATTGGGGATACCAAAAGTATGAAGATATCATGACAAAAAGTAAAATCAGAAAGAGAGATTTACTGAACTTGAATACGACGACGACGTCGACAAATACCGGCGAAGGAGACGACGACCAGAAGGAGACGGCGGTCGGATAACGGCAGTGAGAGAAGAACGCCGGCGCAGAGGAGAGAGTGACGGCGGCGCGCGGTGGGGGGATTGACGGTGGCGAGTGACGGGGGTTTTTAATTTTGGGGGAAAATGGTCGCCCATTAAATGAGTTTAAATATTTCACCTTATTTAGACGTGATTAGAAATATAGTCGAATTTTTTTTAAATGTGTTTATTTGATACCGTAAATAACTTCTATTATTTTCGGACATTACTACAACGTATGAAGTAGTTAATGTACGAATTTGAAAATATTTATTTTCGGGACCAAATCAGGCGAAAAAACGTGGATAATAACCTTCAAAAATGTCTGTTTCTGATGATTTTTCGAAAAAAAGTGAGATATTTTTTTAGTCATTCACATTGGACGTGTATGCCATAAATGAGTTCCGATTGTTAAAAAAACTCTAAGGGGCCGTTTGGTTCGCACAAAGGTATCAGTATGGGATGAGGAATCATACCAGGGTGGTATAGGTTTGAAACTCCATTACTGATACCCTGTGTCTGGTTCATTTCTGGTATGGGTAATTTTTGGGATAAAAATGTTTGTAATCTAAAGAAATAAAATATTTTTAATTAAAAAATCTATTATTATTATTGTGATAGAATATTATTTTACACATTTTTATTTGATTGAACAATAATATTTTTTTAATGTTTGTCATCTTAGGAAAAAAATGCTTTAACCAAAAATCAATACTCCATATTATTTTTGAGTAGAATTATTTTATGTACACATTTTCTATCATTGAAAAAAAAAATTGTTAGTTTGAATAACAATAAAAACGCACAAAAAAATTTCAATAAATATCTTCTCGAAACAGAAAATACTTTTGTTGATTTGATACCAAGGTATCAACTCTCATACCCAATGGTGGGGGTGGGTATGAGAAACCATACCTCATGGGTTTGAGGTATGGGTATGAAAACAAAAAAAGACACAAACAAACCGAAGGTATGGGGTTTGGTCATTCCAAATCCATACATCATACCCATCCAAGGTGAACCAAACAGCCCCTAAGGGGGTGTTTGGTTGGAGGTTTAGGTATGGAGTGGAGTGGATTCAATCCATTCCGGTGTTTGGTTGGAGTATTTAGGAATGGAGTTGAAATCCCAAGGGGTTGTAAATCCCTCCAAACCCATGGAATCACAACCACTACCCCAACCTCAAGTTTCCAATTCCATTCCACCTTAATACAATTATAATCCATTTCACCCTCGAACCAAACAACCGTAAACAAGTATGAGTATCTAATTCCAATCTTTCATGGAATTACACTCCGTTCCAATCCATTCCAATGTTTCGAACCAAACGCCCCCTAAATGAGTTTAGATTTGAGAATATATCAAATATATCACCTTATTTCGACCTGACTAGAAATGTAGTCAAATTTCTTTCAAATGTGTTTATTTGATACCGTACGTAACTTCTATTACTCCCGGACATTACTACAACGTATGAAGTAGTTACTATGTGAATTTCGAGACATTTATTTTCGGCACCAAATCAGATCGAAAAACGTGAATAATAACCTTCAAAATTGTCTGTTTCCGATGATTTTTCGAAAAATGTGAGATATTTTGTTGGTCATTCACGTTGGTCCTGTATGCCATAAAATGAGTGTCGGTTGATAAAAAAACTCTAAATGAGTTCAGATTTGAGGATATATCAAATATTTCACCTCATTCGAACGTGACTAGAAATGTTGTCGAATTTCTTTTAAATGTGTTATTTGATACCGTACGTAACTTCTATTATTCCTGGACATTACTACAATGTATGAAGGAGTTACTGTGCGAATTTGGAGACATTTAATTCGGGACCAAATCAGGCCAAAAATCGTGGATAATAACCTTCAAAAAAGTGTTTTTCTGATGATTTTTCGAAAAATGTGAGATAATTTGTTGGTCATTCAAGTTGAACCCGTATGCCATAAAATAAGTGTTGTTTGTTAAAAAAACTTTAAATGAGTTTAGATTTGAGGATATATCAAATATTTCACCTCATTCCGACGTGACTAGAAATGTAGTCGAATTTCTTTTAAATGTGCTTATTTAATGACGTACGTAACTTAGATTACTCCCGGACATTACTACAACATATGAAGTAGTTACCGTGCGAATTTGGAGACATTTATTTTCGGGACCAAATCAAGCCGGAAAGCGTGGATGGTTATTTTCTGATGATTTTTTGAAAAGCGTGAGATATTTTCCTGATCATTCTAGAAGGACCCGTATGCCAATAAAAATGAGTGTCGATGGTTAAAAAAACTCTAAAAAAACATAGATTATACATATTAACAAAATTGCCATATTCAAACGTAATTAGATAGGAATGTAGAACAATGTCCTTTAAATATGTTTATTTGATACAGTACTACCTTCTTTCATTCCCGGACATTACTACAATATACGAAATAGTTATTGTGCGAATTTTGAGATATTTAATTTGGGACCAAAACAGGTCAAAAATTGTGGATAATAACCTTCAAAAACGTGTTTTTCTGATGATTTTTCGAAAAATGTGAGATATTTTGTTGGACATTCAAGTTGGACCCTTATGTCATAAAATAAGTGTCGGTTGATAAAAAAACTCTAAATGAGCAACGTGACTAGAAATGTAGTCGTATTACTTTTAAATGTGTTTATTTGATACCGTACGTAACCAAATTATGCCGAAAAACGTGGATAATAACCTTGAACACCGCCTGATTTTGATGATTTTTAAAAAATGTGAGATATTTTGTTGGTAATTCAAGTAGACATATATGCCATAAAATGAGTGTCAATTATTCGAAAAAACTCAACTACTCCGTATGTAGGAAAAATTACAAAATACCACCATGTACTTACCGTATTTTACAAATTACCACAATGTATTTTGTTTTTTTACAAAATACCACCTATATTACACCCTATATTTACAAACTCCCACCGTATTTCATTTCCGATCATTATTTAACTTCATTCCCGACTTATTTAGTAAATAAAATTTATAATGACAAAAATACCCTTCTCTTATTTCCACTCCAAAAACACTCATTAACACGGAGTACTAAATTACTTGACTAAATGCTCTTGAACAAACAAGGATTAAACAAAATTCATCAATATTTTAACACACTCATCACTAATTCACTATCATCATTTACCAACCTCCATCACCAACCAGTCCACCGTCAATACTCCCACCACCACTCGCACTGACGCACACCTGTAGCCACCCGATTCCCGACTCCGAACCACAAGTGCTCATCATCGCACCACCTACTCTAACCTTTGGTCAGTCGGAATCAACCGGTGCAACATTATTTACGGTGTTTGTTGGAGATCTGCCGAAGCTAGGGTTTGAGGAAAGGGATTTTAATCGGACTGATGCGCACCGATGGAGATGCCGAAGGTGGCTGGTGCTAAGGTGGTTGAGAAATGGAGGTGAAGGTAAATGAAGTCGGTCGATGGAGGATGTTGATGGTGATGCAGAGGAACGGAGATGGTGGGTCGGTGCTCGCCATCACCATGGTGTTCCAATGGTGGTTCTTGGGCATGATGGAGGAGGAGGACTGGTTGTGCGAGGTGGGTCGATTGGATGGAGAAAGGTGGAGTGACAGTGTTGCAGGGGTCGACTTGTGGTGTTTAATGGGAGAGGAAGGAGAATGAAAAATGGATGAGTGCTGGTGGGGGTGCCGCCTAATTGATTGATGATCGATGAATTTGAGGCTTGTTATGATAAATTGATAATTATGATTTGTGATATGATGTTGATGATGTTTGGGAGTGAAAATTAGGGAAGGGTATCTTTGTCATTATAAAATTTATTTACTAAATAAGTCGGGAATGAAGTTAAATAATGATCGGAAATGAAATATGGTGGGAGTTTGTAAATATAGGGTGTAATATAGGTGGTATTTCGTAAAAAACAAAATACATGGTGGTAATTTGTAAAATACCGTAAGTACATGGTGGTATTTTGTAATTTTTCCCCGTATGTATTAAGAAAATCATATACGGAGTAGTTGTGAAAGGTGTAGATGGGCCACGAAAATATCACAGGTTTGCATATATATAAGTAGTTGCATCATTTGCATAATTGCATGGATCAATTTCTCATCAGATGGGCCAATTTATAAACCTGACACGATACGACACGACATGATATAACATCTACATCCTTCTAAGTTTTTATAATCAAATACTCGTACATAAAACTAAAAATCAAACGACACCAAATGATCCGTTTGTTATTACTCGTACTAGCTAATGTTCAATAGGACAACCCATGTTGTGTGACACAATCATTGATCATCTCACGTTACTGTGAGACCGTCTCATATCCCTCGCTCCTTCCGAGCTTTGAGCTCCTCAACAAGTGAATACGCATCCTGAAAGGAAGACCCTCCCTTTTGAACAGCCACTTCACACTTCCTAGCATATTCCTTGACCCTTTTCCTCGTCTCGACCACCTCATCGCCGCCACTCATAATCCTCCTCACGGCCGCCTCGAGTTTACCTCGTGTGACCGTGACCTTCGGTGGTGCACCCGGCACCATCCACTCCTCATTCCCAACCCTAATCCCGACCTTCAACACGTCCACCATCAAACTCTCGATATAAAACTGATCCAATGTGAGCGGCCACGTGATCACCGGCACCCCATTACTAATCCCTTCCAGGGTCGAGTTCCACCCACAATGACACACAAACGCACCCAAACTAACATGACCCAATATCACCAATTGTGGTGCCCACCCTTTGAGTATCAACCCTTGACCCGTCTCACTCATTCGGGCCTCGAACCCGTCAGGGTACCACCCGTTTTCGTCTTGGTCCTTGAACACATTGGGCCTAACCACCCAAATAAATGACTGACCCGAACCCTCGAGCCCGTATGCAATCTCATGAAATTGGTCTTTACTTAGGTTAGCCTCGCTTCCGAAGCTAACATACACAACCGAATTCGACTCTTTTGACCCGAGCCACTCGAGAATTCTCCCTTCGTTTTCCTCCACTCCATTTCCGACCTTGTTCCTGGTCGAATACAAACTAACCGGACCCATCAACCGAACCTGACTCGCTCCAACCGCCTTCTGAGCAGTTGACCGAAACTGACCCTCGAGTTCCTCGCAACTATTCGCAATCACAGCGTAACTTCTCCTACACGTCTTAGCAATCAAATTAATCGGTAAGAACGCGTTGTCCCCACCATTATCGGACCTATGCCAAACAGGCAGCCTCAACCTAGTGAACTCAACTCCGTCACCAATAAAAAACGGTTCGACATCCGACCCTACATTACTATCAAACTGCGGCTTAAACCGAGCCAAGTAATCCTCCATCCAAAGCACGAACAAACTAGTACTATGGAAAACAACCCAAGGGACACCAGCCTCGGCAGCAACATCCATCGTCCACGAATGCACCAAATCGCTGACAAAACAATCAGGAGCGGAACCCGGATCCGTAAGCAAACCCTGAAGCGGGTCTCGTAGATTCTTGAACGCAGACAAGATAGTGGTTCGCTGGTCGTGGGAAAGAGCGTTGAGGAAATTCTCTTCGTCGTCGGGTAAGCCCAAGTCGAGGGTGATGATGGAGATGTCGTAGCCGGATTCACGGTCGTTGTCGATTGACGACTGGAAGAGTGTTGCGGTTTTGGGAGTGGTGATGATGGTGACTTGGACGTTGGGGTGAGATGATGCGATGAATCTTGAGAGGTCGATCATGGGTAGGAGATGGCCTCCTGCTATGTATGGGAAGAAGAACATCTTCACTTTGTTGTTGCTTGAATCCATTTTTTTAAAATTTTTTGAATAGGATTGTAAGAGAAATGGGAAAGTAGTGTTGAATTAGATCAATCAATCAAAGTATATAAATTATAATACGGACTCGCGGTTCGCGTGGGCAAGATAATAAGGGAGCAAGGAGCACAAGGTATTTGCTTTTGTTCTTTAATGGGAACCATCATGGGTCAGGTCAGCCTCGGGTCGAACCACTTTCACGTTATTAAAATCGGATTGATTTTGGGTCGGGATACTTTTGGGTTATTAAAATTGGGTTGAATTTGGGTCGGGCCCGATTATTTCGGATTCGGGTCAGTTTGGGTTTGCTATTTTCATTTTTTTTTTTTAGGAAAATCGACTTGTTTCCTATAATAATAATAATATCCGGGTCAACTTCGGGTCTTTAGTTCAGGTTCGGGTCGGGTTTTTCGGGCCGGATCATTTTGCCAGGTCTATTCACGGTAACATGAATCCACTTTTAGTGAGGAGAAAAATGGATCTATGTTACCTTTGATGTAGATGGGGCCCAGATTGTATCTCGGCTACCCACCAATTTTTTGTGAACTGATTTTTGTTTCATCAATAAAATTCTCCTCTAATAATAATAATAATAATAATAATAATAATAATAATACAGAGTACTATCTCGTCTTACTAGGAGAGTCACCCCTATCTTTCAGTGAGAATTAAGGCGGATAGAAATATACAGTGGAAAATGAAAGATGAGAAAATATGTAACGTTACGACCAATGAGAACCACACAAATCAGACAGAAAAAAAAAATAAAACAAAATGTGACTCTTTTAGAAAGACGGTTCAAAAAAGAAATGGTGACTTTCATATATAGAGACGGAGGGAATAATATTAAAGATGAAACCAGTCATTAAATAATAGTGTAAATTTGTCAGTCTTGTCACCATAGAAATATATTAGAGATATTAATATAATATCTCTAGAATATATTATTTTCTCATATATTGATTGTGATATAATTTAGTTTAGGAAATTTGTATCTTTTAAAATCTTCTAATTATTGTATACTGTATCTCTTGTAATGTCCTATATATAAGACCTTTATTCATCAATATTATTTATGCAATTCATAATTCTTTCATAATTCTAACAAAATACTCCATCCGGGTTCCTATCATTAAACGAGAAAAAGTAGATTGGAAAAATGCAACAACTAAAAAAAAGAATCACAAATTCACAACTAATCACATCCAACATAGTCTGAGATCAAAGAACTAACCAGGGTTGTTCGAGGTCTCGAGCACACAGCTAAAACCCTAAAACCCATGAGGACAGCTGACGAAGGGGATGAGCAAAACAATGAGTCTACTGGACATGGTTCAACTAACGGAAACTCTGGGAACAGCTACAAAACGCAATTGCGGTGACTTCAGAACCTTCACAAACCCGTCTCACTGTCTCAGAGCTCATAATAATCGCGGTGAACTTGTACAAAGCCGTCTAAATACAGGGTCGTGACCATATATACGAAGAGCGTGTTTTAAGAAGAAATTATACTTACAGTTGCATAAATCACTCATCGAAAAAATTTACACCATATCAGCTGTGAATTCTTCCTATAAAAACTACTGTAACATATTTATGCTTTTCTACATAGAACTCAAGAAGATGAGTTTATATCTTACTCACAGCAAACGGAAAAGAAAAAAGCGGGGGAAAGTGCAGGAAATACGCTTTCAAGCAAGATGACAGTATTGGGGAAACCCCGAGCATTCGAGCATTGGCAACTGAAAGTAAACCAATGATGCCTTTGATCCACACACAAATTCCGCGATTTTCTTCAGGCAATCTCATCAAGAAAGAGCTGACACGGACGGTATCCCCAATAACTTGCCTAGGCAAATCGATGCGCTCCTAATCATACTTCTCGCGCCAAGAGTAGAAAAGAAACAAAACCCAAGACAGAGCTAACACGGTATCACCTACAACTTGCCTAGGCAAATCGCGTGCAAGATCCTCAAGTTTCATCTCAAAGTAAACCCTCCAAACGGCCATAGAAAGGTGAAGTAGCACACACCCTTTAGCGAAAAAGCTTTGAAATTTACTGTCTTTGACGAATGCAACCATGAACAGAAGAAACCCGATAACAAATAGAAGCATTCCGGAAAAAGAATTCGATATTTCTATCAGTAATTCGTCGTTTGGGGTTGACCCTTGGAGCTTGATCGCGATTTCTTTACCGTGACTAAATGAAGAGATCTCCTTTGTGTAGAACATCATCATAGTTCCACAGGTTACGGCGATTACTGAATGTAGAAGACAGATTACAGGAAAACCAGAAGAACCCATTATGTAATATTTCTTGAATTTCCTAAAAATCAACCCGAATCTATACCAAAATTTATCCTAATTTTTATGAATTTCGGATTTTGATGAACACGATTTCGTCAAACCCTATGAAAGACAATCTGAATGCCAATTATCCACAATTTTTTACCAGGGTAAAACCTTAATCTATGCCACAACACCTACAAAATTTACTGAATTTTAAGATCTCACAGAAACCAGATTCATAAACCCGATTTTGTCAAACCTTCTGAATTCCGAATAAATTCATCAACAAATCAACATGATCCCATCTCAAATCAACCTACAAAGAAGAAAAAAACAAATAAATTAACTAAATTGAAACTATTAAAACCCCAACAAAATAAATTTTCAGATAAATTTAACTAAATTGAAATTAAAAAGCGATGAACTTTAATTTGCAATCAGAAATTAGAATTCCAGAAAAAAAAATACCAAAACCCCAGAATCAAATCTCACATAAACTAACTAAATTGGAATTAAAAAGCGATGAACTTTGATTTGCAATCACAAATTACAATTTAAAAAAAAAAAAACCAGAAAAACCCCATCATCAAATTTCACATAAATTAGCTAAATTGAAATCAAAAAGGGAGGAACTTAAATTTGCAATCACAAATTAGAAGTTAAAAAAAACCCAGAAAAACCCTAAAAACCCCAGCCACCATCAAATTTCACATAAATTAACTAATTTTGAATCGAAAAAGTGACGAACTTTGAATTTGCAATCACAAATTAAAAGTCAACAGATGAATCTCATCACAGTAAACCCAACAATCAACTTCAAATCGTCAAAAATCCAGAAATTGGGATCAAGAAACAAAACCCCTTCAAAACTCGAGCTTATATCAAAGGAAAAAATTAAAAGGGGGGGAAAATAAAGAGAATCAAACCTGGGAATTGGGACCCAAAAATAGGGTATTAATCAAGGACATTGAAAAAAAGATAGAAAACGAAATGAAAAAAAGAGAAAGAAAGAAAAGAAAGAAAGAAGCAGACCGTTTATGCAATTTTTTTTTTTTGGCGTTATATCGAGCTGAGGGAAAGAAGAAAAGCGTGAGGACTGAGTAGATCGGTTCAGACAGGTCTCTCGTTAATGTTAATAATAAATCGTCTTTTTTTTTCAATGAAACGTATTTTTAGTTGCATTATAATATAGGAAGTAAAATTCGAACATGGTATCTAGTCGCACTTGGTATTTTTTTTAGTTTTTTTATCTGTATTTGACTTAAAACTCGTACTGTACACAAATTCTGTCACATAAAATGCTATCATAATATAATTATTATAATGTTAATTGTTTTATGAAAACGGTATCATATGGGTTTTTCTCGTATAGAAAGATAGATTTTCTTTTTTCTATTTATTACTATTAGTTAATTATTTTAGTATTGTTACAAAGAAGACTTTAACAAGTCCAAGTCTCATAAAAATATTAAAAAAAAGTTGTAAGAGAAGAAGTCCTAATTGTGTCTGGGACAGTAGGTTTCAGGTTCGAATCTTTCCCCTGTATTACAATGCGACTAATTGCGTTATTCGTTGAATAAAAAAAATAACGTTTATGAGAAATCTCGAACATAATCATGTTTAATTTTTGGTACTCAATTAATATTATGTCTTACTCCGTATACATTTATGTTATTTAAGCAACGTGTTATGTTATTTGTACTGTTTTAACCAAGGACCCTCTGTTAATAGGATTGATTGGTTAATAGGATTGATTGGTTAATGGAGAAAAAAAAAGATAGTATTATACTGTATGTAGTAAAATTCTAAATGGAGGGGTCCTGCCATAATTGACAATCAAGGAAATTTGGAAACTTTCTTATATCCAAGATATCGGTTTTTCTAACATGTACTCTATCCACCTGTCAAACATTAACCTGTTAAATTACTCCAATATTTACTTTTATTTGCCATATTTAGACGAGATTCTAATGGTATGTGTCCAGTAGGCACAGGTTAGAAAATCCGTTATTTATTTATTTATTTTAATTTATTGAGTGACATCATTTCTTTATTAATTTTTTGATTTGATTACTTGTGTGGTAGGGTAAGAGTAGATGGACAATTATTGGGTTCGGATCAGGATATTTTCGAGTTTCTAAGAATGATCCAATTTTAAATCAGATCGAATTTAAATCCTTGGAGTTTGAGTCGTTTTCGAATTTGTAATAAATAAATGAATAGTGGATTAGGCGTCGGCATAGGCTCCCTTGCCAATTGACATCCTCCATCTCAATGAAATAAAACGCCATACATTGTGGATCAAATCTCTGCTTTTGACAGCTAATGGGGTCACTATATATGGGCTGTCATTATCATCATCAATCATCATCTACCCCTTCAAACGGTAATTATTCTTTTTAAACCTAAAACGGGTCAAGTATATACCACTTATGTATATACTTTGTATATGAATACATGGGGAAAAAATACTCACACTTCCTCCATTTTCATATATTTAAATTTAAGATGGATAGTGCCGTCACAAATAAGAATTTGTCGTTGCTCGATCCTCTCCTTCAATTCCTCCCATGATTTAGTTTAATTTGGGTAGTGCTCATCTCTTCACAATTTCACATCCTTTTCGATAACACAAATTTCAATCTCAGACCGATGGATATATCTGTCATAATTTTATAATGGGTTAAATAGTACGGAGTATAAATGAATTGAATGCATATGAATATCAAATAGTTTTGACTTAATTAACAATAACAAATGTCATTTGATCCGTTATATACTTCGTATAAATTAAGACGAAAAAACATGTGAGGTAGTGTTTGGAAGAATCTCAAAGGATTATTTAATGGCCCCAAATAAGATTCAAACTTAAATTAGTAAAATATTGTACTTTCTTCGGAGAAAAATACTTGAGGTAGTTTGGCGAAAAATAGTGTCCGGAGGGAGTAGTTATTTATGTGGATTAACACCAAATCAAAGATCAGTTACTCTCCCTTATGACGGGGATATCTATTATTTTGTTATAACGGGTCAAATACTTCTCATCTATATAGAAGACAACTCATGTGATTTTGTAATATTTTATCTTTTTTACGTAAACGAATCGTCTGACCCGTTATAAGTTTGTAACAGATAATTCCGTCAAAAACGAATTTGTGATGAAAGATACTAAATACTCCTTTGATATCTAAATACTCCTTTTAAGTCCTTATTAATTTCATTGATTTTACGTCCTTATTAATTTCATTGATTTTACGAGGATTTTCTCTCTTAAAATGAACTTATATACTTGAATAATAAAATGAATCAAATATCCCTAAAAAAAAAATAATCAAATAGGGTTTCGACATAAATTACGTTATGTTACTCCAATATTTCTCTTCGATGTTGTGTCGTGTCATGTGTCACTCCGTCATAAAACGAATCAATTTTCCAATAACTCCCTATGGTATGCCGGTAGAACTAGAGTTTTTTCTTATAAACTCGATATAATTTGGATTGGGGTATTGTTTTAGATTGTAGTCATTTTTAATACTGTAGTATATTTTTATATTAAACTTACCCATTATTATTAGGTTTGGTATCATTGTAACAACACGTATGGTGCAACTGGCCGGTCTCTCAATAGATTTCTTATTGGAGATAACGTCTCTTCCCAGGTTTCGTGATTATTTTGCATATTTCGGAAAAATATAGGATTGGGCTGCCCATGCTCTTATATGTATCCCTACGTTTTATTCATTTATTTACTTTTATAATCAATACAAAATATTTTTGTAATGCATGTCGATCACATGTTAGAAAAACCTTAATTAGGAAAGGATTTGCATAAATTGAAATAGAAACTCAAAATTATACCTTAATTATTAGAAAATTAATATTCCAAATCATCTTCGATTATAATATTCAAACGTTAGAAAAACCCTAATAATAAATCGCTCGATCAATTATTTAAACCCTAGCGAGGCCACCGTATTCGTTCTGTTTATACATACACAACACCATACCAATTTCACAAATTAAATTTTAGATCAAAAACATCAAATTTATTATATTGATATAATGTCAATTATATCAATATCAATGTATTTCATGTCGTCGATAATTTCATCGTCGAAGAAATACTTCATAAGTTGCCCTACAATGCCCTAACACGTTCCAAACTAGTCTCTAAGGAATGGAACTCGATAATTTCTCGTCCGAAATTCATGAACGATCATTATAATTACTTTCGATCAATCCACGGGAATAATTTGATCCTTTGGAATTGTTCCGATGATTTCTACACGACGAGTTGTTGTAACCTCGTGAAGAAACAATCGTTAACTCCTACGACGACAGCCCCGGTACAATGTTCTCGATCTTAGGATCCTATAACGGTTTGGTCGCGTTATTGTGGAAGAAGGATACATACGTTGATATTATGGAACCCTTTAACGGGAAAATACTCGTGGGTCGAGTCGACATTACGTGACACTATGCATGTCGATAATAACGTTGATTATAGTAAAGATTCTCGAGTTTTATTAGGGTTGTGCTACGACGAAGGTAGTAATGAGTATAGTGTAGTAATCGGGAAACATCGTCTAAGCTCAGATGTCTCGACCTCGATTTTTAAGGATGTTTTATCGAGTGAGTCGTTTAGGGTTTCGAGGACCGTCGTGGGAGGAAACGGTCTAATAAGGGTTCGTTGGACTTATTACGGTTATTGGACCGTAGTAATTTATTCCAAGGGGAAATCGGAAAGGTTGTTCATGGAATTCCTCATTGGGTTGTTCAATTTTTCAATTCGGAAAACACGTTTGTGAATACGGGTTATCTTCTTTACTTTGATTTGAAGGACGAGAAGTTTAAGCTAATGACGTGTCCCGAAAACTTTGGTGATAAAACGATGCTAGGGTTAGCGGTCATAGACAATGAGAACCAACTCGGTTGTGTTTTATATGACGATATTGTTGGATCGTCGTTAGAGGTGTGGACGATGAAGGAGTATAATAAGTCGGAATCGTGGATTAATCTGTTCACGATTTCTGAATGGAATGTTGGCTATGCTCTTGGAACGATCGTCCATTGCGTGGATGTCATGGGGTTTATGCCGAGTGGGGAGTTATTGCTTTATTTGAACGGTGAAGGGTTATGGATTTACGATGTTTATAAAGGGAGTTGCAGTGAAATCAAGTTCGAAGACACATCAAATGACTTCGAAGCGATTTGTTTTAGTTCCGTGGTTACCTATCAGCCCACGTTGATTTCTCCACCTTTTCAATCAAAACCGATTTCTAATCCTAGAAGATTAAGGGTACGAATAGTCGAATAGTATAGACCTGACATACGGGTCAGCCGGGTCAGGTTCAGGTGGGTCAGCTTAAGATCGAGTCAGGATAAATATTGAGCAAATGATGTTTCGAGGTAAAATATTATCTCATCATCGTATACATAGGTATCATGCCCGATTTCATGCTCATACAACAAACATTTGTCGATTTTACACAATTAACTGCTTTTTGAGCAACTGTGGTATAACACCACCTGCCACATGTATCCTGCCCGATTTCATGCCATGCAACAAACATTTGTCGATTTTACATAATTAACTGCTTTTCGAGCAACTGTGGTGTAACAACACAACACCACATACCGACACCCTGAAAAGCTCTCGGTGAAACCGAACAAAAGATCTAACTGAATGGCTATTGTATAACAATGATGAAAGGGTTTTTAGACCTATAAAAGATTATACAAGGTCTTTTCACTATACTCAACCTTCTCCCTCAAATCACCTTTAAAATTTATTTACACCAAATAATTGTCTGATTTGTCTCCCAATTGTTCAGTAAATCCCCAATTCCATTGCATTTACTATCATCTAAATCTCAAAATTGGTTTGGTTAATTGCCCTCTTCATCATTTTTTTGCTTATTACCCTCAGCTCTAGCAAAAAAACCAATTGAAAGAAAAATACGGGGCGGGCGGGCGGGCGTGAGGAATCAGTCATACCATTTCGAGAAGCTTGATATCCCCACTAGAGTTTGCTGCCACCAGCATCGATGACTGTCCCCGCCAACACACTGAAGAAATGAACTGTGCGCCATCGTCTGTGTCATTGCCCGAATGTGGGTCGACATTGTTGAACTTGTATGATAACGCCGGCATGGGAAATGCTTTGTGATAGATGAATACCTTTTATGAACACAAATTACAGAATAATAATCAGTATTTGTGAGTTGTGACAGAAATTAGGCTTGGAATCATACTCGAGTTTGTCGGTTATGTGAGGTCTGGTCAGGTCAATAAACAGAGAACTTGTCTAGCATATAAGTCGATTAACTAAAAAACAAATCAATAAAAAAACTTCGATTAATATGTGGCGTACCTCGTTTGTTTCTGAGCCTGTGGCAATATAGTCATCTGACACTGATAAACCTACAAAGTTCTGAAAACAAGGCAAAAAAACATGAATGAAACCTCCAAGACGTTATAATGTTATGCAAGCAATTAACGAACTTTCAGATACACATACATGATACATGCCATATATCCGATCATTTGACAGACACGAAAAATAAAGGTGTTGAGTGATGTAGAAGAAATACAGAGATCCAAACACGGAACAATAGCAGGATATCAGGAACGGGTCATTATTGGTGCGCAGGATATCAGGATCGGATCATTTGGGGCAAGGGTTGATTCGGGTCATCATTATTTGATGGATTATAACAAGTCAGGGTTAATGCATTGCCAATCTGAAGCTGAAGTATAAGAGGTATGTTGTACCTTCATGTTGGTGTGTCCTGTAAATGAGTGAACAGGGTCTTGTACCACCCGAGAAGTGCACGATGACAAATCCCAAAGCTTCAATGTGTTATCCGTTGACGAAGAAACCAGATTTGTAGAATCGACAAACTTAATATAGCTTACAGTCTTGTTGTGCCCAATCATTGTGCACAATGGTACCCTAGGATTCCGTAAATCATAGTAGTAGATTCTATGATCTGCTGAACCAAATGCAAGAGACCGACCTGAATCTGTCGAGAACTTAACACAGCAAACGTTGGCTTTTGTTTTGATGGTACCAATGCTTGTCCCCTGTAATTGCAGCCCCGTGTGAAGGAAACAAATCACCATCAGTCGTGACATCAACTTGTTCAACAACAGAATTTAGATCAATGCTTTTAGTTTCTTTCACAATCTATAAGGAGAGTCTACATCAGAAGACAGGATTATCGGTCTTAAACATGAAATGGAGGTCAAATCGATTGATGGGACAAAAAGCAAAATGCATAAGGAATGACAAAAAAAACTTGTCCCGCCTATTTATTTGGGGTACTACTTGACCCGTTTAAACTTAAAACGGATATGGCTGTTTTAAGTGAGACAACTGCAAAACTTATTAGAGGAGAATTATACTCTGTAGCTTCTTAGTTTATGATGTGTATTCTTTTCTCTACTCGGTAGAATACTCACGTATGGCATTTACATAAATTGGGATAGCTCATCAAACCGAAGTTGAACCCACACATGCTAACATCACAACGAATGGTATAAAATGGGTATGGATCGCACGCACAGAGACGGGAAATTCAACTTTATAAGTTCAGAGGTTTATAGGAGTGCCTCACTGGTTTGTTAATAACGAACTCTCTCCTGTCTAATCAATGTGGCCTATGTGGGACACTCACATGTGAAATTTATATGGAGTTGGAGAGATTCTCAACAAATGCAGAAATAGAATTGCCTGATTGATACTCCAAAGCTTTACTGAACCGTCATCGCTTCCACTTGCTAGCAATGTAGGATCAGCTGAAGAAAAATCAACAGACCAGGCACGTCTTTCATGCTCTTTGAGTTCCATGAATACCTGACTTCTCGTTGTATCCCAAACCTAAACATGAAAACAAGAACGGATTCTAATACTCCGTAAAACAGTATTCATGGCTGATAAGTCATATGGAATGTAGTGTGTGTGATTAATTAACCTGAACAACGCCTTCAAAGTTGCTCGAGGCAATCTGGCTTTTGATGTAGCTATTCCAGCAAATACTACTAAGCTTTGAACGACTAGCCATTTCAACAACGGGATAATGGATGTCACGATCTCCATTTAGAATGGCATCACACTCAAACACTTTAATCTTTTTATTAACACCGGCTGTAGCGAAATATTCACCATCACGATCAAAACCAACAGAGCATACCAGGTTGGAAGCATTCAAGAGATCTCCTTGCTTCAAATCTGCCTTGACTGTCAATTTAGTAAATGACAAATACTTGCATAACCCGTCTAAAAAGGGGCTTATCCACCCACTGCCTCCCTTATTGCTATTGTCATCCCTCGCCGTTGAAATGCTAGCACTCCTTTCCGTTGCAACTCCAGATCCTCTACTATTACTACTAAGCTGAGAATTGCCACCCCCTGGCTTACGTGGCCCTGACAGCCTGTCAGGACGCTGTCTCGTCAGCATATATGCCGCCTCAAGTTTTTTGAAATTTTTTAGCAGCCTCGAGTTTTTTGACAACAAGCTTTCTTCATTTTCAAAGTTCATATCTGAACCATGACATTCACCCAGATGAAATTCACACGTCATGGCATCATCCTGAGTTTCGTGCTTCACCTGACTCGTTTCATTCAAATTCAAAAGTGAAGAAGGATCTGCTTTCTCCTTGAGAGCTCTTCGCCTACTCACAACTTCCTCAATATCAGAGGACAAAAATGACACTGTATCTTGCAATTTATTAGCGGCATCTTGTTTGGCCTGTCTCATTAGCAAAAGGAACTCGAGCAATAATTCTTGCTCCTCTATCTTCTCTCGGAGCTGTACAGCAGCTTCACGTTCATCAATGTCATCCCTAGTCTCGTTAAGGAACTCACTTTGGAGCAACTCGCTGTTATGATGTCATATCATGAAAAAAGTTTGATTATAAGTAGTCTAAATTTCTTAAAAAGCAATCATTGGTCATATTCTTTTTGCCACATCAAGGTTGCCGGTATCTTTAACAACTTAGGCAATATAAGGACTTCAAGAAGTAGCATTTACCTTGCTTTGGGCCGACTGTTAGGATCAGGATGCAACAACCATAAGCAAAAGGAAGCTTCTTTAGGACATTTCAGCAAAAGTTGTGGGGGAAGCACTCTATGCCGTAAACTAGACATCGTTCTGCTTTTATCTTCCATAGAGCTAAATGTGCAGAATAACTGTTACAACAGCAATATTCAATATTAGCTTCTATTCGTCTCTTTTCACTTACTCCCTCTATCCCTGCAGATAGTTTACATTTTATTGTGGATCATTTTTTAAATGTATCCCCAATTCATTCAGCACCACGGAAAAACATGTCGAAAAGGAAATGTAAGCGCAAAACCATCTGCTGGGATAGTGAGTATGTGTCATATAGAGATTTTGTCGAGGCAGATCAACATGAGACACACCACCCCAAAACTTCAGGGCTAAAGCAACAGGGTATTTATTTAAGTAATGCGATGATAGTGCCATGTTTACAGACCTCAAATAGGAGAACACCTAAACGATAAATATCTGAAGCACAGGAGCATGAGGCACCTGCAATCTCCTCTGGAGTGGTATACCAACTTGTTTCCATAACCAGCACTTCTTTCATTGGGAAACACTGCTTTTCTACGCCCTTTTCCGAGCTTTCACTTTCTGTCTCCCGGCTCGACTGTGACTTTGACCAGCTGTTTTCTTGGTTGAGATCGATTTCTTTATTGTCCGACTTACTTTTCCACTCGAATAAATCATGAGCTAAGGAAGCTGTACCCTGCTTGGTCTCCACACCCCGGCCATTTGGTGCATCCTCCAAGGAGTCTGATCCGGAATCAGAACAAGATGCCGATTCAATGAAGGATACGTGGTTGAAAGAGGACATAATGAAGCACGAAGGCCGGACATTGTTTAGCACAATTCCCTGAGAATGAGCAGTGTTGACGATTTCAACAATTTGTCGGAATATATGCAAGGATTCGATGACATCAACGGTGCGTTCTACATTATCAAGCCATTGTCTCATGCTGACATCACCCCATTCTCCACTGTGAATTAAGGGATCCACCTCTAACTCAAACCCAGAAAGTACACCAGAGGAAGCAAGCTGATGATTTCTTAGCTGTTCACTAGATGTCGGCCCGTAAGTATCCCGAACTTTCCGTCCAGTGGCGAATGCTGAATTCCGAGAAGTATCGGTTGATAAACTGATTCTGCTAGCATGAAGCAGTTTCCTGTTCCTTTCTGAAGATAAAGAATTATCTAATCCTCTAGAACTACTGGATCTTTGCCAACCAGTATCAGAAGAACCATCCATTTTTATCCGGGAATTATCAAATCGAGATTAAGCCAAAGACCTTTAGCATAAACAACATCGGAGTCAAGAAGATTGCATTTTTTCCACCAACCCATTCTGAATTTCGGGACCCAGGTTGAAAGCTTATGTTACCACAGAAAGCTCTTTGAAACTCAAGTATCTACTTATGTTGACCATCTTCACAATTTCACACCAACCAATCTAAGATAATGCATAACCAAATCAAGCTTGTTATAATATATATCAGCTGACAGCTTGTAAAATGTTTCCTACGCGGACAAAGTAAGACGGTGTGTCAAAGAAGTATTGAACAGCACATATATGACATCAACAGACTTCCTCTACTCAAAGCCGTACAAAGATACAGCAATGAGTGAAGAGAATACGATGAGGTGATTGATATTCAAATAAATCTCCCAAAGGCACATGAAATAAGCATCGAATTTAAGCAAAAGCATGAAAGAATAGCCAAACCAACAAAAAAAAGTATGATGTCACTAGACAGCTGAAAAACAATGGTCCTAGTGAGGGAGCGGGAAGGCAAGGCAAGGCAAACCAAGAGACAAAGAGATGAAGAAAAAGTCGAGTAGTTATTAAGAGTAAAACTACTCTACATGAAATCGTAAGATATCAGGAGACATGTAATGATTCTCGCACTACCTATGAACCAAAAAAAAAGATGCATCATCAATAATTCATGATTACGAATGTATGATAACCACTCATGGGTTACATCAAATTGTAGCTAGCTCACAGATAGGTGTAAAACTTGAGAACTTCATCTTAAGCCAAAAACATAATTACATTCTCGTAAATGGTCGAGTCTGAACAATTGGATTCGAGCCCATATCATAATTCTCTAACTGAATAGAAGTAACCTAGGTGACGATTCCTTAAACATCGGAACGTGATGTAAGCATCTTAGCCCATTGTGTTCATCATAAAATTCATAATCACGAGTTCTAGACAATGGGTTTTTTTGTTCTACACAACTTTTAAAGCCAAAAACATACTCCGTAATTATGTTCTCATAAATTGTCAAGTCTGAACAATTGGATTTACACTCATATCACGATTTTCTAACTGAGTACGAGTAACCTAGGTGACAATTCCTTAAACATCAACAGGTGATCTACGCCTCTTAGCTATTCATGAGTAGGTTCAAAAACATCAAAGAAAAAATCTGCATGTGTCCACCTGACCTCTACCAAGAAACTGATCCAATGATCACACAATTATCGCCTATTACGACTTCTAATAAGTTACAAATCCGTTTCCAGCTGATTTCGAAAGAATTCTCAGTCCTTCTCAACACCATTGTTGCCTACTAAACTAACCAAACCACAATTACAGCTTTAGATGAATTACTATAACACTCAATCAAACCACAACTATACCCAAATCAACTCAATCCTTAACCCGTTTGGGGTCGGCTAACATGAATCATTACCAAGTAAAATCCTACAATCAAATTTATGTGTCATAACCCTCAGAAACCTCAAATCTTCCACAAAAGACCCAATTTGCTACAACTGTCATACACATATGTCAAAAGGAACAAACATGCAGGCATACAATACAGTAAGAAAACCCCATTGTTAAACTGTTTGATCAACAAATTCAAGGAGAACAGAAAAGAACACATGCATCAGTAGTGACATAAACCAGGATACATAGAGAGAAAGACAAGGGTTACCTTAAAGAGAGCAAATTAGAGAAGTTGGGCAGTTGAGTGTATAAGAATGAATGCAATGATCAACCTGTAAAAACCCAAACACAGAATTTTTTAGTGGAGCTCAACAGAAACAGCAAAGCACCACAGCCTCATAAAACTCTCCCAAAAAAACAGTTCCCACACATAAAAGTGACATAAAACAATATCCCCCTCACTCCCCACCATAAAACATGGTCCATATGTTATGCATACCAAATACTTCCTCCCTCCGTTCAAATTCAAAGGGTACTTTACTTTTTCACATTGTAGAAACACGTTTTACATCGTCAATATCTTTCGTTTTACATCAACAAAAATTTATAACAATTTGATATTCTTAATTTACTTATAAAGACGAATCAAACCAGATCCACGTGGAATATCAACAATTCACTTGAATAGTGAATAGTATCTAAAAAGGAGAAGTACCCTTTCGATTTGACTAGAGGAAGTAAATAAATAAAAACATTTCTAACTATACAAAAATACAATAATAAATTCTAAACTAATATTTAAATAAATAAAATATACTAGTGTGAAAAGACTACTATTTCCCAAGTTCTGAAACCTGAATATTGCTGAGATCCTGTTGGTGGGTCAATAAGAGAATTACACATTTTATACTCCATGCAAAAGAGTATTTTAAAGATTTGTATATCAGTCTCAAATTTAAAACGGTTGAATAAATATAGATAAAAAGTTTGTCCTATCTACTTAAGATGGTAACTCGTTTTAATTCGAAGACGGATATTTCGATCCAAAAGAAAGACCAATTGGCATGCAGAGTAGTAGTACTACATATTTTCAAAAATGCATTTACAGTGTACTATAATGCATTTGCTATGTTTGTTTATGTTTATCCTACTTGTAGCACAGCCTCACTATGTTTATCCTTACTTTATTCAGAATGACATACGTGGCCTAACTATATCCTCAACTCCAACGTGTGAAAAAGAACCCTATTATTAAATGTTTACCCTACTTCTCTGGATTATGGTCCAATATATTTCCCCAGTTACTTCACAAATTGCATGATGTCATCAGTTTCTTAGCTCATTTTGGGAATTCGTAGTACAAAGAGAAAGGTTCAAAATTATGTTCCTCTTTGTGACACGTATATTACTCCCTCCGGACACAATTTATCGCCCCGCTTTCCTTATTTGGAAGGTTTTTATTTTTTGCCCCACTTTTCCACTTTCCTTTTCTATCTTACACTTTTACCATATTATCCTTCTTTCTAACCTTTATTTACCAGAAATGCCATTGAATTTTACACTTTAAGGCCCACCATTCATTTCTTTACTATTTTATATTCATTTTTCACTACTCTACCATCATTTTTTACCATTTTATATTACTTCCTTATTTTACGTACAAAAATGAATGGGGCAATAAATAATGACCGGAGGGAGTAATTATTAAGTCACAAATTTGAGTCTATATCGGATCAAGTAACGTAGACCAAATATAAAATCGTGTCTAAAAAATATTAAATGTCTCGTCATTATTTACATACATGGTAATACTTAATCCGTCATAAATTATTACTCCTCATCACAATGGAGACTTAGCCTTCACCAAGTTAATACTCCTTACCAGTACTATAATATGGAGTACATTTGTATAATGGACTCATTTTTCTAAAAGAACTTTTGTTAGTTTAATTTATGTTAGAAAGTAAAAGTAAATACGGAGTATAAATAATTATGAAGTACTCACCCAAAACAAGGTGTATTAAGAAAAAAATATTTCCTCCGAGTCTGAATGATTTCTCCTTTGTTTAATACATGTGAGGTATATTTTAATCAAAGGAGAAGATCAACTCGGAGGGAGTATCACAAACAAAGATACTTACGTACGGAGTATTTCTTTTTTCCTTTTTTGTTATACATTTTGGAGAAATACCCTAAAGTGCTCTAAACAACTAGCAAAATACTTACTCCCTCCTAATTTGAGTATTCCTCCCACTTTCCTTTTTGAGCTTAGTTTGGTTTTCTTTCCATTTTTCTTTTTTGCATGTACTTTTAATCATTTTTTATTTTTTCTTCAATTCTTTATTCTTTTCCTCCACACCTAATCCCAACACCTTTTCACTTCATACCCTACATTTTACACTTTATACCCACTTTTTACCCATTTCTTAATCTCTCCCAAAAAAAATTTGGGGAGGAATACTTGAACTAGGAAGGAGTATAAGTATTGTCTTTTTCCTAATAAAATACTTAATTTTATACCACATTGGACCGAGAAAATATTTCCACAAAATACTACTATTCCATAGTCCATATCAATTGTTAGTAAAACGAAACATAATGAATTAATAAAATGGTTTTTCTTACATGCAATATATCAGGTACAGTGTATGTATTGTTCACAGTTTCACACATTGTATTATGAAACCTATGGGTATAACTGTGTATTTTAGAGAAGAAAAAGGGGGAAGTCAAGAGAAACATAATCCGTACATGAACATGGTAGGATTTTCATATCTTGAAGGGAATAAATAAATGAGAGATAGTAGTACTGGTTATCAAGCTTAATCATGTGCAGAGCCCTAGGAAATGCACATACATAATGACAGGATATGGATATTATCAACTTTTAAAATACTCTTTCAAACCTAATTGGCTGGTTTAGGGAGAAGAACTATGTATTAGTAGCTAATCAAACCCTAATCATATCCTGCTTTATGTTGACATGCAGCTGGTACATGGTACCACAGTACCACACTGCACACCATTCTATGACAACCAAGAGTTTCTCACAGTAAGAAAGATTTTTTTTTGCTGAGTTTCAAGGGTTCAGATCCTGAAATTGTCCTCTCAATGTAATAGATGTGCTCATCTTTATTATTTTATAAAGACCCATTTCTATGGTAAAAAAAAAAAATTCTATATGTTACCTCTCATAGTGTATCTTCGTACCTTTAATAATGTTTTCCATTTTCTTTGACCTTCTCTTTCCGTTAGGTTGGAGGAAAATTCGGAAAGTGAGTGAGGATGAAAAGGGAAAGATTGGCATATACAACCTAAGTAAGCATAGTTAAGACAACATAACTCACGGAAAGATGATGTCAAAGAAGACGGAAAATATCATTAAGAATATGGAGATCTAATACACTAAAAGTGAGAGGTACCACATATGATTATAAAAATGCAGGGATACCATATAGAAAAGCTAAAAGCATGAGGGTATATGTAGATAATCTAAAAAAACAAACAAACAAACACTATCCTTATCCATCTTAACCATCTATTAGCTGCAAATCCTACCATGGATCCTCCATTTTTTTCGAAAGATATTCTTTCGCAAAATTCCCGTTTTACCAAAATAATCATAACCTCGACTAATATGCATCAAAGCCACTCCCGAGAGCACCACAATGGACCACCAACACAACCAAAGTGCAGCATAATTTCAACGGCGTTAACCTAGTGGCTTAAATGGAGCTCTCGTAACCCTAAACCCGATTCCTAGTATTTTTGTTTCAGTCACTGAAATTTTACTTTCAGTTGGTCTTTTAGGCCTTTACTCTTAGATAATTAGACTAATTTCTCTCTCTATATATATTATCTTCCCAGAAATCGATAGAGGAAAATAGAAATTAGTCACGAATAACAGTATGGACTTTGCATTCTACCTGAAGAAACTGCAGATATCACACAAGAATGGGAAAACTACCAAAAATTTACATAATTTCGCCGCTCCTGTAATTCAGAACCAGAGGCTTTCATCAAAGAATACCAGGAATGGCCATATTTATACAATTTTTACTATGAAAGGTTCTGGCTACAGGAACGGTAAAAGAAATTGGAGATTACAATGAATTTTGATCAAAACTCTACTGTTACTTTGACTCGGTTGCAACTCTGCATGTATGAGACACGACTATTTTATGAAAACATGAATTTTTTGGCGTAAAATGATGGGTTCAAGTGTCGTGTGACTGTCATCCACGCAACCAGAGGTGAGAGCCAAAGTAACATAGGTTCAAGCTCATGAAGTAAACAGTGTCTTGCCGTCTTCACTTGGCAAACACCACCTGTACAAGAAGAAATAGATTTTTCCCAGAAAAACCTAGATCTTACTCCACGAGCTAAATCACAAATTTCACTTTACCGTAGCATTATAATGCTAGGATTTTTTTCTTCACTAACCTTCACATTGATATTACCTGCTCAGTTTCAGCGGCCACTAACAAATAGTGAAGTGACTGAGACTTGATTTACTTCGCCTTGCATCTTTCTTATTCGGTCCTTATCTATGCGTGCTCGCCTTACAGCTTCTTGGATGTGGCGATCATGGTCCTTCATCATCTGGTCTGTATTGCCTGAAGGGGCTATGAGAGGTCCCGAGTAATGAATTTTTTTCCCCTTTGATCCGTAACCAAGCTGAAAAATATACCATACATAAATAACAGATTCAAATAATCAAGAGGAGCACAGCCCCAAAACCTCGACTTTAAAAGTTCACCTAAACAAACTCGAGTTTAAACTTTAAAGAATTTTGAAAATAAACCTTTTTCAATAAGAAATAACCACAGGGAGAGTATTATGTCAAATAGTTTTCGAGCAGCTTTCCCAAAATGCATTACCAAAGTATCATCAATTCATAATTCATCACCATGTTCTGATCATTTGTTCAAAACTTGACGATCATTCTTACACACTTCAGGAGTACGCATTATCCCTCATATATGAGTGCTTTACAACTTTAGAAGATATTTTATGAGGGAGATGAAGATAGAAAGAAGGCTTACAAGAACAGGATCTTTACTGCTACTTCTGCCTTCGTCGTTTTGCTGAGAAACTGCAAATGTTTTCATGTGATCCACTTGATCTCGCCTTATCAAAGACTCTGACCCTTCTTTGAAAGACCCAGGGAATCTAGCAATCAGTTTTGGGAAACCGGCATGGAAAGAACCCATTCTTTCTCGTTTTACCTCAGAGAACAAGCTTCTCCTTGAAGTGGAAGTGGTCAATGATGATTGGGGCCCATTTGACGCCTTAGAAGCATCGTCCATGTTCTTACCAGCCTTTGCCTGTGCTGACTGATGAACAAGGGGCCCAGAATGTGAAGCTCGCTTATGTTGATTTGCATACCTGTTTGTACCAGATTCTTCTAATCCTTGAGATGTGCTAGGAGGTTCAAATGGAAAACCAGAAGCAACCTCTTCATGATGATTGCTGAACATTTCACTTCGGCTCTGCGTATTAGCTTGTCTTTTCTGGAAGGCATATATACCAGTTAATACTGAGGTGTATTATTACGCTACTAACTCCAATTCTTAGGATATACATGAGATCTTTCAACATCATGAAAAGATAAGTAGAAGACATATACTGCGAAACGGCACCCCCAAGGGCTGCGACTTCTAGAAGATGATATGCATCAGACAGAATAATCGACAGACTCTGGATCTAATGAAACAAAACTACAAAAAAGTGCCCCCGATATAAACAAACTACCTTCATTGACAAGACTAATTCTGCATTAGCATCAGGTGCAGGGAAGGCTCGAGACTCTCTGGTCACCTTCTTCTCAGGGTCAACCCTTTGGCCCCGGTTTCCGGCAGCTCCTTGTCTACAAAAACACACAGAATTCATTAAAACAACTTGTACATTAAATTTTCTTTCTCCTATTTCTGCAAACATCACAGGTGAACCTAAAGCAACTTCATGCCAAGCGGTTTGAAGGTTTTCAAGGCTATCACCAGTCCTTACCATGTGGGCAATACATTGAAAAGCATACTTAAGTAACTTTCTCATTATTTCCATTAACCGCCCCAAATCAATCTTGTAGTCGTTATTATGTGGATGAGTGATATGATCTAGCTGTTACATTTCATTTTACTCTGGAATATTGTCAGAGAGTCGCATCAAGATTTTCATAGAAAACCATTTTTCACTGATCAAATACTTCATTGTGAGATCAACACAACCGACTGCAGATGAAATGGAAGCTCACCTTCTAATTTCTTCATCCCTCATTTTAGCATCAAACTCTTTGCTTGGGGGATACTTCCGCAAACTTGATGGATCACACGGAAGTGGTTTTGTCGTAAAAAACTGGAGAACGAAGAACAGAAAAAATTACAATACGCAGCTTGTGAAAGGGCCGTGGGAAAAAAAATCAGAAGTACAATTCAGCAGTTGACCTCTAGTAATTGTCTACAACATGAAAAAGTTCATAATATAGCTTGGAGTTCTACAAACCATAAATTGTTACCATGTGTGATGTCTCAAAAATTTCAAACAGGCAGTCCAAAACTCAGTATGACAAGATTCTGAAATTCAAACGGAGAAAAGATTGGTAACCTTATTTACCTGTTATAGTCATAACCGACGAAGTTTATGTAACTATATTCTGAGTGTTTTCGTAAAGAAAGCAGACGTTAGGCATGTATAAATAAATGATGTACATGAACAATGTGATGTTATCCTACTCTTTTTGTTACGGAGTATTTTTTATATACTGCCTCAAGAATCACCTACACAGAAAAATATTCACATAGCAGTGTTCTAAGAATAAAGAGTTTCCAGCTAAAGAAGAGCAGGTAGTATAGTACTATAGTTTGACTGATGAAATCTGATGCATTTCAAAATTGACACTTTGCGGGAAAGAAAGCTGGGGCTAGTATTTCAAGGTCGATACACAAGCTTCAGTAGTTCAATCAGAACACAAAAAAGAATTATGTGAAAACTTTGCGGGAAAGAAAGCTGGGGCTAGTATTTCAAGGTCGATACACAAGCTTCAGTAGTTCAATCAGAACACAAAAAAGAATTATGTGAAAAAATACTGAAAAAGCAAGCGTAATTTGTCGAAAACATAGAGAATATTCTTGACACAGCCATTCATAGAATCTTTACCTCGCTCTTTAGGGCTAAAGACGCAGATCCACGGTCAACAGGGTCAACTGAAAGAAGAATCTCCAAAAGGCTTAATGCTGAAACAGGAAAATCTCTGAACGTTTCTGTAACACGGCGTGCATATGGTTGTTGTGGCTTGAAAATTGTTGCATTAGGTAGCTTGGATTTTCTCCAATAATCTTCAGAGGGGGAGCCACAAAGCTTGAAAATCTTATGCAATTGTTCTACCTACAAAGCGGAGCAATTCATAAAGGTTGTAAGGAACTTGAGTTTTCATGTATCAAAACATTTAGTGTCAAGGGGTAATACTAAGTACAGAACAGTCTACAACATTACAAGATAACAATGATTTTGCCCAACAGTATTTGCCCACCCACGGAGTATCCCATATTCAGCTACTGTGGAGTGGGCTCTAAACTGAACTGAAATGAAGTAGAGTGAGCTGAACTAAACTGAAATGGACTGAATTAGCTGAGATAAAATGAGCTGAATGGGGTTGAAGTGAACTTAGTGAAGTGAAGTGGGATAGTGAACTGAGCTGAAAAGGAAAATCGGTAGTCATCGGATCTAGAGAGATTTTTTTTTCCCTAGTATTGTCGACAAGATCCAAAGACTAGTCGTACTTTGTTCTAGACTACACTTGAATAAAGCAAAATGTCTGAATTAGGTGGTTCTGCTACTTTTCATTGTAGAGTAGCAATCATTTGTTGCATTGTTCAACACAATTTCACAAAGGGAGCAATTTTTTAGTCAATGACTACCCCTGGATTAACAAAAGAGCAATTGTTAACACTCAACATGTCGATCTTTTGGTAGCATCAGTGTCAATTTGTAAATAGCTGATAGCGTGGACACAATGGCATTACAAGATGTAAAGCATGACCACACTTCACTACGTTAGAGATGAAGATAACATAATATGCCGTGTATGACGTGGACTCTAAGAGTATATTTTTACCCATCACTTTGGAATATAACTGTCTGAAACAAAAGGTAAGTACATGATATACCTCTGTTCTTCCAGGCATAATTGGTTTGCCGGCATACAGTTCCGCAAGAATGCAGCCACTGCTCCACAAATCCACAGCTGTACCGTAATGGGTGGCACCAAGCAGGAGCTCTGGAGGTCGATACCATAAAGTCACAACTCTACTCGTGAGTGGCTGACTTCGATGAGGATCATAGAAGCTTGCCAACCCAAAGTCTGCAATCTTCAGTATCCCACGGTTATCAATCAGAAGATTAGATCCCTTTATATCTCGGTGTAAGATACCCCTGCTATGACAGTGATCAAGTCCACACAAGAGCTGCTGCATATAGCACTTAACCTGCCCCACGATATATATACAAATTTAAAACAAGAAAAAACAGGAAATCTCCATTTTTTTAAAATAATTCTCATCAGCTAGGTCGCGCTTGTTAGTCAGAGAAACAAGACCTGTGGCTCAGTGAATTTAACAGCTGGGTGCGATGCAAGCCCTGCAAGATCGTGCTCCATATATTCAAAGACAAGGTATAAGCTACATGACATCCTTGAAGTAACAAGGCCCTCTAACTTAATTATATTTGGATGATCTAATCTTCGAAGGATGTGAATCTCTCTAGCCATGAAACGAACACTTTCAGGCTCCAAATTGTCAAATCTTACTTTCTTCAGAGCAACAATTTTCCTTTGTTCAAGATCACGTGCTCTGTAGACACTACTGTAAGTTCCCTGCCCAATCTGAAACAAATGGCACATGAGTAAAGACAGCCGACAAAGGCGCAAATAAACCTGAATAATCCATAGTACACTCAGAAATATAACCCTTAAAAAAAACACGAGATTGTGCTAGGCTTAATGCCACTAGCCCACTACCAAAGACCAACATTAGCTAAATTTAACTCAGAAATCACGGATGAACGGATTCTTCTTCTTTCAGCCTCACTCGCTAAACATTTAATGAACCATTAAAACAAAGTTAATCAAGAATAAATGGGGCAGAAGTCAACATTTACAACTATCAGCTGAAAATGCAAGAAAGCTACTCCGTGTCAACAATTTTTCTGGCGTGCCATCCCCCATACTCAACAAATCAATTTCTCACATTTTACCCAACGTATGTATAATACTTGCACATATATATAATTCAGCTGACCCAGTAAGAGATTCTTGTAAACTTCAGCTCAATGTCACCTGATTCAACTCCACAAAAAAGTAAACAATTGAATGGAATTTGTGGAACGGGCAACAACCCGTTTACCACAAGACACCCCACAGACAACACGACAAGAGGTCAAATATACGCAACCTTACCTAGTGTTCCCAACACAAACAAACTATTTCCAAACAACCCAACACTCAAAATTGCATCCAACAATCGAAAACAATAAACAAACAATCGAGCCAAAACTAAAATTGCACCCAACATCCCTAACAATAACACAAATTCTTGTTTAAGACGGGTATATCCATCTTAACCTTATGACAGGTCAAGTAGTTAGGATAAGACAAATCACATGTGCCTACGTTGTAGCAAAATATTTGTCATATGTAACATATTTGGGACATATTTGACCCGTTTTAATGTTAGGACTCATATGTCCATCACAAGTAAGACAAACTGAATAAATAACACAAATAAACAATCGAGTCAAAACTAAAATTGCATCGAGAATTGCACCAAACATCCCAAAACAATAAATAAACAGTCGAGTCAAAACTAGAATTACTAGACAATTGCATCCAACATCCCAAAACACTAAATAAACAACAAGTCAAACCTAAAACTGCATCCAGAATAGCATTCAACACCCCAAAACACCAAATAAACAATCAAGTCAAACCTAAAATTGGCATCCACAATAGCTATCAACATCCCAAAATACCAAATAAACAATTGAGTCAAAACTAAAATTGCATCCACAATAACATTCAACATCCCAAAACAACAAATAAACAATCGAGTCAAAACTAAAATTTCATCCAGAATAGCATTCAATATCCCAAAACAACAACTACAAAATCGAGTCAAAACTAGAGCACAAATTCTTGTTTGTGACAGGATTATCCGTCACAAACTTATAACGGGTCAAATACGACCCGTTTACATAGAAAAGACAAAATACTACAAAAGCACATGGGTTGTCTTTTCTACATAAATGGGGAGTATTTGACCCGTTATAACAAAATAACGGATAAAATTACATCGACAATTGCATCCTAACATCTCAAAACAACAGATAAACAATCAAGTCAAACCTAAAATTGCACCCAACAGCCCAAAACAATAAATGAACAATTGAGCGAAACGGAGAGAGTATCTGCATCACTAATTCTCCCTCATTCTCATTCGTCTAGCTTCCATTAAAATACTCCTCACAAACAATCGAGCACTTGATATACTAAAAGATAAACAAATGAACGAGACAGGGTTTACTACCTTATCGAGTTTCTCAAAGGAATCAGCTCGTCGAGGAACCCAACCATGAATGGCCTCCCCAGCCACCGCGGCCAACCACGTCGGCCACCCAGCAGCCACCTGTTCACCCTCCACCGCTTTCGGAACCCTCGAATGCAACCTCACTACCACTTCATTCCGCTTCTCTTCTTTATCAATCAACATAATCTTCTCATTTCCACCATAATTACAATCAATATTACCAACATTACTACTAATACTACTAACACTACTATTAATACTGTGATTATTGTTGATTTTAGCCGTTAATCTCTCTTTCGGACTACTGTCTTTACCTTTACTGTCTTCAATTGCAGATGGTTTGCAACTTACACACCCCATTATTTTCTCCTTTCTGAAAAATCGAAATTCAAGAACAATAATTGTAATTCATAATTCAAGAAATGAAATACGGGAATCGGAGATCTGGGTTTTGAGTAAAACGATGAAATTGAGCGGGAAATTGATGAAATTGGGAATGTGTGTGTTGAGGAATGAATGTGGGTTATAATTGATCTGATTACGAAACCCTAGAGATTTGGGGGAAAATGGATCTAAGAGAAAGAGAGACGATAATTGAAGAAATTGATTGAAGAGTATTATTGTTGGTTTGGTTGTTAGTTAGAGAAGTGTGCTAAACTATATGCACTAATTACTCTTTACTGTATCGCCTACAGTAGTTATTGGATGAGACGGTTCACGCTTCATATCATGAAACAGTTAGGCCCTGTTCTTTTGAACTTATATTTCGTCACTTTTAGTTCAGTTCAGTTCAGCTCAGCTCCAGGAGACCTATTTTGTCTCTATATTTCAGTCAGTTTCAGTTAAATTAAGTTCAGTTAAGTTAAGTTCAATCAGTTTCAGTCCAAAAGAAGATGGTCATAGTCACTTATGGATATTTTTATCACAAAGTCTAATGAGAGACGGTTTCTTCATAAGTTATTGAGAGACCATTTGTCAGTATAATTTTATGTCTTATTCGTACCTACTTTTATTAGGTTTAAATGACATCAATGTATCTATTTTTATTAGGTTTAGTGTCACTGTTCTTCATTTGTAATTAGTCTATCACAAAACTCAGGGGAAAGAACGTCTCTCAACAGAGTTATTCGTTATTTTATACTCATCATTACATGTTACACCCTCCGGTCATTATTTTTCGCCCCACTTCATGAATATATGTGAGGAGTATTTTAATGGAGTGGGGCGGAAAATAATGACCGGAGGGATTAATATGTTATTGTAATTAAAGCAAACGATCCACAACAGTATTATCATGAAAATCAAAATAATTACTCCGTGATATTTAGCATATTTAGACAATATTTATTGTGAATCTTGATTTAATTAGCATAGTGTATACAATTCGCACACGTTAGAAAAATCCATGTACTCTGTAATTCGTACTATTAATGGATTTACATCAAATTTACGTGAGACAATTTAACACAAAAATTATTCATAATGAAGTTGGTAACAGTAGATTGCATTGAATTTGTCGGGAAGGTGAGGCTCATCATTCACTACTTCACTAGTAGCAAAGGAGTGTTTCTGACGGTAATATCCGTCTTAAATGTGTGACAGATCAAATAATATCTGTTTGGATGGATAAAGATAAATAAATAATTTACTACGGAGTAGAAAGTAATGCTACTTTTTAGGTTTACTTTATCTAACCATATGATGGTATTTGACCCGTCAACGATTTATGACGGATATATCCAGACGTTGTGTTTTCATGGAGCCAACATATTCATAATCGTGTTAGGAAGACAATAATGGTGTTTTGAGATCTTTTATAAATACAAGTCCCGACACTAAGAACTCAGTTTAACCTGTAACTCGTATTGGCCCGAATATTTTTTATAGAAAAACGAATTGATATCCCTAATAAAAAAGTTGAAAATAACAAATCCGAAAACGACTAAAACAAAATAACATGGCCGCCTGACTCGAAGTTAACCCGAATTTTCAGACCTGACCTGAGCTGAGCTGAAGCTGACCCACCTAAACCCGACCCAGTTCATCCGTCTAATCGTACCCTTAATCTTCTACGTATAGAAATCGGTCCTGATTCAAAAGGCGGAGAAATCAACGTGGGCTGATACGTAACCACGGTACTAAAACGAATGTAATTTTCGTCCATGTCTTCGAAGTTAACTTTCCTGCGATTCCCTTTATAAACATCGTAAATCCATAACCCTTGACCGTTCAAATAAAGCAATAACTCCCCACTCGGCATAAATCCCATGACATCCACGCAATCAACGGTCGATCTGAGACCATTATCGATCACATTCGACTCAGGAATCGTGAACAAATTAGTCCACGATTCCGACTTATAATTATACTCCTTCATCGTCCACACCTCTAACGACGATCCAACAACATCATGTAAAACACAACCGAGTTGGTTCTCATCGTCTATATTAACCGCTAACCCTAGCATCCTTTTATCGACACCACCAAAGTTTTCGGGACATGTCATTTGCTTAAACTTCTCGTCCTTCAAATCAAAGTAAAGAATCCCAATTTTCACAAACGGGTCTACAAAATCGTAAAATTCAACCACCCAATGAGGAATTCCGTGAATAACCTTTTCGATTTTCCCTTCGAAAGATGACATTTTGTCCAATAAGCGGACATCCAACGAACCCTTAGACCGTACCCTCTCACGACCGTCCTTGAAATTGTAAAGGTAAACCCTAAACAATTCACTTGATAAAACATCATCAAAATTCGATCTCGTGACATTTGAGCTTAGAAGATTATTCCCGATTACAACACTATACTCATTACTACCTCCGTCGTAACACAACCCTAATAAAACTCGAGAATTTGTACTATAACCAATATCGTAATTCAAAGTGTCACATAATGTCGAAACAACCCACGAGTATTTTCCCGTTAAAGGGTTCCATAATATCAACATATTATCGTCCGACAATAACGCCACCAAACCGTTATAAGATCCTAAGATCGTCGAATATTCAGGCCAAGGTTGAGAAATTTGTATAGGGGCCGTCGTAGAAGTTAACAATTGTTCCTTCACAAGATTACGACAACTCGTCGTGTAGAAATCTTCATGATTCCAAAGGATCAAATTATTACCTTCGATTGATCGAAGGTAATTATAATGATCGTTCATGAATTTCGGACAAGAAATTATCGAATTCCATTCCTTAGAGACTAGTTTGGAACGTGCTAGGGCATTGTAGGGCAACTTATGAAATATTTCTTCAATGATACATTGAGGAAGGTATTGGAATGGAACCCTAATTGTATCTTTTTTTCTAATTTTTTTCGGTTTTCTTTTGTTTTTCGATCGTCTTCTTCTTTTGATGATCATCGACGACCTGAAATACATTGATATGATTGACATTATATCAATATAAATTTGATGTTTTTGATCTAAAACTTGATTTGTGTTTTTGGTATATACGAATTTTCTAACGTGTGTCGAGTGGTATTACTAGGGTTTTGATAATCGAGCTTTAATACGAAGTGGAGTAATATCATCAAGTTCCTTGTTCACCAAGGAATATCCAAGCAAAAAAAAATGATCGATTTGGTGTATCAAATTCTTTTTCCATAATATATTTGGACTCTCCGAGATTTCGTTTGCATTCGTTTCTGATACGATCGGTCAAAAATCAATTAATCGTGTAAAATCAACGAATACTTGTTATTGTGAATTAAACCGCATATGATACTCTGTAATGTGTAACCAGATAGGGCAAAGTCACGGAAATCGTAAAAAGACAAAAAAAAATGGTTTTTTTCAAAACGAGAATTATTTCAATACAAAGAGAGCACGCTAATCTCTTACTCGTATTATTCTAATTCCTCGTTCTATCATACAGTACACAAAATCATATAAATCGATTCCCCAAAATAATGGCATCGTAACTTGCTAACATGAACCCTAAAAATGGAGGTAATAAACGGTAAAAAGCAAACCGCAAAGAAGGGAAGGTGTAACAATCGGGTTCATTTGTTCTCAATGAAATCAAAGCGTTCGACATAAGGCTTGAAGCCAGTTTAAGACCGTCGACCAATTCTTGTTCGATAGTGAGCAAGGGCGTCGGTGACTTGAATCAGTCGTGGATCATCTTCAGGTATTTCACGTCCCTGAAAGATTATTAGAAGAAAAATGCAGACGTTTAGCACATAAATAAATTACTTGTCGTAATTATAACAGAAGAAAAAGTGACCACTTTCGGTGCAAATTGGCCACCACGTTAAGTTAAGTATGTAGTTACCGTTATTTTTACCATACATTGCTCCAAATCGCTCGATCCAAAGCTTAAGATGGTCTAATATCGTGAGGTGAATGCGTGACTAGGAGGAGGATCGGGAATTCGGATGGTCTAATATCCCTCTAACACTAAGCCAACACAACCACTACCACCACCTCGCCCGAACCTTGACCAACCATTAACCATCACCTTACCCCCTCCTACCCTAACTCACCCAACTTGATCGAGGTATTAGAATGTTTAATGACTTTATAAAGGTTTTCAAATCGTGTATAATTCAATCGCTTAGTTGAATAGTCAGACAAGAGAGGTTTTACACTTATATTCCTATCGTCGCTAACTAAAGATACTACTCCCTCCGGCCCTCCGGCCCAATGAATTCTTTGTCTATTCCACATTGGGGCGTCTCAATGAATTCTTTGTCTTTCTATTTTAGGAATGCTTACAATTCATCGGGATGGAGGGAGTAGGAGTACTATTCAGTCAAACACCATTCTCAACAATCTCAAGGACATAATGGCATCGTGATATTCTTTTAAGAAGAGGTCGAGAGGATAAGGTGAGCATAGCTTTGTGAAGTAGATTTACCAGTCACAAGTATACTTTCAATATTATATGCATGTCTGTAGTTGACACTCGTGAGCCAAAAAAGGTTTAAATACGATTAATGTGTTCTAAAGGTGCAAAAACTTACTTTTAAACCTTCATAATACGCTTCCACAGCAGGCCGAGAAGGTATGAAATTTCGAGCTCGCATCATGTCCCAGAGATAGTTTGCTGTTGTATATCCACCAGTCTGCATATTGTAACATTATAGTATTGCATATTTAAAAAATAGTACTCCGTAATAATTACTCGTATTATATAAATATAAATACATAAACTAGAGTTGCGACCCCAACAACAGCAAATAAAATAAGGAGTAAAAAAGTAAATAAAAACCGACCTTTTCATTTGCTGCAATGAGCAGGAGATCACTAGAATCTTTCAGCCCTAATGAGTAATTTCTTGCAGTCATGTTTACCTAGAATAAACGAGGACTAATTTAACATGAAGCTCAACTGAAAAGGAGTAAATCGCATTCCGTATATACAAATAAGGCATAAGTACCATACCAATGTCTCATGAGCAAGTTCCATACCCTTGGGAGTATAACCTACCATCGCTCCTTCCACAACCGTCTGTAATCAATATAATACATAAATTAGGTGCCAGAATAAACATATCAACCTCGAATTCCTTTCTCACAAAAAACATCCAAACCAAGGAAATTGAAACGTAACTTTTTTTAGGCAAGGATGTTATGATAAATAAACAAATAAAACTATGAAGTTCTAAAAGAATATCCGATGCCAACTGTGCCTGTTCAAACACTTGCCTTATAGAATTCAATGCCCACTATTTTTCCAGATTTCATATGATCTTCAAATACTTTATACCCATACTCAAGATTTCCTGAATGCAAGTAGCACCTGCTCATCAACGATCACAAAACAATGGTTATCATCGCTCAATCTAACAGCATTTTCGACAGGGAGATTGCAGATCCAGAACCAGTCTACCATCACAACAGTTTAACAGGAAAAAAAAATGTGAATAGCAACAAGATACAGAGACACTCTGGCTATATTAACATATTCTGAAGAGGCTCAAATCCACGGAGCAAAGCCATCGAAATTGCAGATCCAGAACCAGTCTGCCATCACAACAGTTTAACAGGAAAAAAAATGTGAATAGCAACAAGATATACGGACAGACATTCTGGCTATATTAACATATTCTCAAGAGGCTCAAATCCTTGGAGCAAAGCCATCGATATTGAGCTTCAGCAAAGATCAGTTTTTTTTTATCAATATCCCCATAGGTTGAAGATAACACTAGTATAAATTATAAGGAGGCTAGAAGAGAATAAAAAGAGGCATATGAGACACCGGAGTAAAGGAGAATCAGAAATTATATTTATAAACTAATCCCCTTATTTCAGGTATGTATACACAGAAGAACATAATTTATATGGATAAACTTGCTCATACGACTAACACAAAGATTGAGATATTGAGGAGGGTCAATGTGTGAGAAAGTGAAGATCATTCTTTGATAACCTACTGTCATCAGCAACAGGATATGCGAGATATAAAGATCCCATTACTAGAAATTTATGTAGATGACACAAAAGGGCCAAATGATATACCCATTACAGTTTGGAGGTGTTTAGGGGAGAGACTTAGAAGGCCAAGAAGATTCATGTGGACTAGAGAATATGTTACACACACTTGTGCCTGATAGCTCAATCTTAGTGACATCTTGGTTTCGTAATTTGCAACAAGTATTGAAGTACAACAGTATCTTGTTTGCAATACGATATAAAGCATTTTAAGAAATATATTCTACGAAAGCACCTTGATTAAAACGCTCAAACGGCCAAATGGGTTTGCATTTTGGTAGGGATTGAGCGAATCTTTTAGCTCAACATGACATTGCTTTCCATTGAAATCCAGAAACGTAATTTAAGTACAACCTCCAGTCCTCCATAAGTTGTTTAATGCAACACAAAAGGAATGAAGTACTTCATGCAATCGTTTACCTGATTATCTGCATCGTAATGAACGCATCAGGAGCACATCCATCATTAGCAAGCCTCTTCAACAATTCTTCTGTAGCCTGCCACAACCATGAAACATCTAAAGTCATGCACGGAAATAAAATACATCCATGCAATAATTATCAAGAAGGATTCATGCCCAAGAAAATTAATGCTAGGTTGCTTTTAGCTTTTGGGCATCTCTAGTTATAATTGCGTACGCACCAAGAATAAGCCAATTTATGATACTCGGCAACATATTATACGGAGTACATTTTCTTCTCTTACTACCTTGTTAAGTAAACTGAAAAAGGGAAAACATAAAATATTACAGTATAATAAACGCATCCATCTCTCCACAATGTCGCAGCAAGCAGAAATACAAATCTTCGCAGGCTTAACAAATTTGTGTTATAAATGAGTATCACCTCTCATGACTTTACCAACTAGCCTAAGTCCTTAGTCTTTCTCACCGCTAGTTATTTGCACCACTACAGGTATCAAAATTTTAAACACTGTGTTCATCCTGGTGTTCAGTTGGAGTACAACTTACAAGAACCCATACAAATTACAAATCATGTCTTTCTCTCCCTTTCTCTTTCTCTAGTTCCCCACCGGCACCCTCCCTCGACAACCATGGAACTCATCCCACCACCCCACTAAAACACCTCACCCAGTTCTCTAGTCACCACAACATCATCGCACCACTGGCATTCGAATGGAGTGGTGACCATCTGACTGCGGCCAAATCGTCGTTCTCAAGGTATATCAACATATGAGCCTATCAGTAACGTTGGTTAAATAAGATAAATTCAAAAATAAAGTAGGGAAAGTAAGTGGGCAGAACATGATAAATAGTCGATAAACAATGAAGCTATGAAAATCCTAAATCAAGGAATTTTGACTTCTTAAAAGATCTAGGATCAAAAGAAAAAAATTTGCTCCGTAAATAAAAGAGCGACAATGCAATAGAAAAATCAAATGAACCCAAAAGAAAGATCATCAATTATTTAGGAATCGGGATGATAATGGATGAAAATCAAATTAAAATGGTTTGTCTGAAATCCACCCATGCACTTTCTCTCCACGATTGCCATGCATTTCCAATCCTATGAATCCTCGAATTGTGTTTAATTGCCTTTATTCATGTTTTCTCGGGTCTTCCTTTACCCCTGGCAAATTGCAATCTAATCAGTTCCCCATCTTAACAGTCCACAGAGTTGTTTGAGTACGTGTAGGAATGGCCTTCCTTGAGAATTCTCACTTCACATGATTTTGCGTATCATGTGAATTTGAAAATGCAGTCTGGTTGCGCAAAGGAACTTTATTTCCATGACAGTCCCCGCTTACCAAGGGGTAGGTGGTAGATAAACAACTTCGTCCATTATAATGGATTTGGAATTCATGTGAACTATGACACCCAAATAGCCTACCATTTTTTAATTCACATGAATTGAAGTCCTACGTTTTTTGGAGGGCGACCTAACAACTCCTAAGAAATGTGTCTAAGATAAGGGTTACTTAGATGCGATGAATTCAAGTATAAAGCCAGGAACACAGAAAATAACAACTCATCCAGATATTATGGAAAATAGAAGTAAGAAAAAGATACGGAGTAGTATTTGATATACCTCCGTATTGCAAACATCAGCAAATGCACTAAAAGCAGCATGATAAACAGTAAGCCTCGTATCTATAAATCCTCCACGCCTATGCACATACTCTGCGGTGGGAATATTGTACAAATATTCCGGTGTGAGACCCAAAGCAAAGATATCAGCTGTGGCCCCTGCGGGCTCTGCCGATGACCATCCTTTTGACTGCTCAACCAACTCGAGGATCTTTCGACAAAAAATAGAAGTTAGTGAAAATAAAGACAGCTATGTATAACCTAAGACCATATAGGTTGTGGGTGATTACTTTGGCAGCCGTATCATCTGATCTAGGGGTCCTGTTCTTATGTGCAGAAATAAGACCAGCATAGCAATACTTGTTTAAGCCGAGACCAGCAGCAGTCATATCTCGGACAATGGCATACCTGCAAATAAACATGAAAATGAGAAATACACGACCCAAACAAGAAATTAAAATATTTATCAACCCAAAGCATATCATAAACACAACCAGAAGTCTTTTAGTATTCATTTCAGGAACTGTATACCATGCAGTACACTTAAGCAAGTAGAAAGAAACACAAGGCACTGATGCACTAAAGATAAACAACATTCAGTATCCTCTTCCAGGCACAACACACTGATGCACTAAAGATAAACATGAAGAAAAAAATTTTCCAGGAATTAAAACAAACAATTAAAGAAGACAGAGGTTGCTCATGAACAAAAAAAACAATACACTCGATCTATTCTTCCCGCAACTGCACATGCATTTAGCAGACATATGTAAGTCTGTCCAGTTGGTTTCACAGCACTTGTCTTCATCTCTTCCAATATCTTCAATCAAACCAAAAATTGACATTAAAACTAGCTTTAAGACAATTTAGACGATTGTATCAGAGCAAATATAGTTATAGGAAGGTACTTAGAGGCAAAACATACTTGAATAGCAAGTTCTGAGTTCCCGCATTTCCCACAGGCTGAGATCAACAAATTGTATAGAGACACCTAGCAGAAGTTAAAATGACTCGCCAAAGTCAAAACGAGAAAGGAGTTCATCAAGTGCTAAAAAATATTTGCTGAAGCTAGTGCTAGGGAACAGAGGATTGATTTCAATTGAACTACAAATAATGAAATTGAACAGGTGGGAGTCATAAAATACATGCAACTAAATAACACCTCAAGAATGAGTTTCAGACGACTAACATCAATACCTCAAAGTGGTAGTCACCTTACTCACCTACATCATCGAAGGAATTTGTGAATGCATAGACCATTAATAGAACTAAAAGGTCACAATCTCACACAAAAGTCATACCCTTTTTAACATAACAAAGAGAAAGCAGACAGTGATACATAATCCCTTTATTCCTCTCTTCAGAATATGAAATCATTTTTATTCATTCTACTCATGTTGTGCATAGTTCCGTTAGGTCTTCTATTCGACTCCAATCAAACTCTGCAACTACTTTTCGAGTACACAGATAACTACTCCCTCTGTCCCTACCCCTGTAGATAGTTTACATTTACTTTATACAAAGAGACCAATAAAATGACTAAATTTCATCATATGACCTTCCTACCTTGTTAGACCACTTCTCTACTCTAAAAAACTTAACAAAAACGGCAAATGTAAACTATTGACGTAACACCTAAAAAAAGAAAAATGTAAACAATTGAACGGGCGAGAGGGGTACTATCATTATACTATATGTCCACAAGTTGCCAGGATCGAAACATTAAGGGCTTGCTTGGATTAAGAAGCTACTATTACTCGACTAACGAAATGCATTATCCAAATCGTATGGGGGGTGGGGGGTCTATAATTCAGAGAATAGCATACAACAAAAAAACAAATTAGATAGAATCGGTAAAAAAAACATACATCGGGGACTAAACCCATCGTTTTCATTTCATCCTTAAAGAAGAAAGCATCCTGCAATCGCGAGCCTTTAAACATCGCAGCAATCAAAGTATGAAAGGTTTCTCTATTCGGCTGGACTCCGTCAAGCATCATATCATCATACACATCCCTCATCAGGTAAGGCCTAAACCAACAACAACACCACATTCCATTCAATGATTGATCATCCTCATTTCTATGTTTTTGTTCCAAAGAATTGCACATTCCAGTCGCATTTCCGTCTCAACCACTGGACTAAGACATTACGGAATCGAATGAAATCGAAAAAAACAGAATTATAAACGATGAAGAATTCGATTTACCTGCGTTGAGCCGAGACCGAAGTCAAAACAGTGTTATATTCAGACACATTGTCGGCGTAGTTTCTTCTCAAATACCCCTCCTCGTTTCGAGCACAGTAAAATCGTCGCCCTCTAAACACTCGAAGAATCGATTTCCCATTTCCTGCAAAAAAAAAAAGTTCATAATCGTTAAATGAAATCAAATCGAATTGAAATTGAGTTGTATACATTGAAGAAGATGAATTCAGGATGAAGATACCATGGATTGATTGCAGAAGTTTCATGATTTTCAACGAATTCAGTATTTGTGTGATAAACCCTAAATCTGATTTGATAAACCCTTCGGTTTTCCCAGTTCGTCAATTGAAAAACCCTAAATCTGATTTGAAGGAAATGAAAGTAATTTCCTTTTTCCGTCTCGATAATTTATTTACTTTTATACTCTGTATTATTTTTTTGAACGAATTTAACATTTCATTAATAAAAAATCATTTTAATTTATAAATAATATTTTACTCCGTAATTTTTTTGATAAACATAAACGAATAAACGAGACAGATAAATAAATTTTAATTGTTGAAATTTTATTTTATTTTTTTAATATGAAAACCAATACCGACACGGTGAAACCTGACAACAATTCGAGAATCCAAGTTCATTTGAAACCGTGATATTCGGATATGGTTCATAGTATTTGGACACATTGATCGTCGTTTTTGGGTTTATGAACGTGAATAAAAAATTCGAATCAGCTCGTTTGCACCCCTAACGGACTAACCCCTCGTAGCCTAGCTCAATTCGGACTAATTAAACCAAAACCAACATAGGAGAAAAATTATACTAACTAATTTAATTAATTAATTAATTATTCTAACTAATTTCAAACAAAAAATCCAATGATCTAATTATTTATTTACACTGCTTTTTTTTAAATGATTCGGACGAAACTACAGTCGACAGAAGTCGTTCAACCCGTTTAGCTCCCGGACCGGGTCTAACCACATCAGGATTCCCAACTCGAGCGCAGGTCGACTCACCATCACACCAAAGACCGGGAGTGAAACTCCCGCTGGTTCGATTCAACAACTCTTGATCAATTTTATCCAAGACGGGGTCGTCTTTCTTGAATTTCCTGCCAAATGCAGCATTGCTGGTGACCATTTTTCCTGCGTCGTTGATGGTGAGGATGTGAGGGTGTTGTTTGGGTGGAACGTCCCAAGCGATGTAGTGAAGGTCGTGGTTAACGACGGTTTGGGTGAAGTTGGGTGAATTGCAGATGACGGTGTGGAAGTAGCCTTCGGGAGAGGAGACGAAGTTTGTGTAGTACATGAGTAGGGTTCTTGGTAAGTTGTCTAATCCCCAAATCAGGTATTCTACGAATTCATGCGAAAGTACCATCCAAGCCGAACCTGCAAAATATCAGTCGTTCGTTCAACTATGATTAATCAAAACCGTCAAAACTCAAAAACATTTATCGGATTTCAGTAATGTGATTATGAACTGAATGCAATGAGATGAAACAGCATGTTTCAGGTGTCTGCAGTCTGCAGTATGTTTTCAGAAACAGCATTGTCTAAAAAAACATCGGAAAGTCCAGAATCGCAGATCAGAAACAGCGTCAGAAAGTCATGAATCACAGACAGCATCGTCAAAAAAAACATCGGAAAGTTCAGAGTCGCAGATCAGAAGTCATGAATCACAAACAGCATAGTCAGTGATGTGATTATGAACTGAATGCAATGAGATGAAACAGCATGTTTCAGGTGTCTGCAGTATGTTTCCACAAACAGCATTGTCAAAAAAAATCGGAAAGTCCAGAATCTCAGAACGGAAAAAGCGTCAGAAGTCATGAATCACAAACAGCATTGTCAAAAAAAAACATCGGAAAGTCCAGAGTCGCAGAACAGAAGTCATGAATCACAAACAGCATAGTCAGTAATGTGATTATGAACTGAATGCAATGAGATGTCTGCAGTATGTTTTCAGAAACAGCATTCTCAAAAAAACGTCGGAAAGTTTAGAATCACATAACAGAAACAGCGTCAGAAAGTCATGAATCACAAACAGCATTGCCAAAAAAACATCGGAAAGTCCAGAGTCGCAGAACAGAAGTCATGAATCACAAACAGCATAGTCAGTAATGTGATTATGAACTGAATGCAATGAGATGAAACAGCATGTTTCAGGTGTCTGCAGTATGTTTTCAGAAACAGCATTCTCAAAAAAACGTCGGAAAGTTTAGAATCACAGAACAGAAACAGCGTCAGAAAGTCGTGAATCACAGACAGCATTGTCAAAAAAACATCGGAAAGTCCAGAGTCGCAGAACAGAAGTCACGAATCACAAACAGAAAGGGTTCCAAACAACATCCAACATTCAATTTCAATGCTACACGCTGCAAAACATGAACTGAATCTCAGGACAGGCAGGCAAGTCTCAAGTCGTGGAGATTCGAGAAGAAGAAAAACTGACCAGTAAACAGCTTAAATGCTGTAGGCATAGCACGTTTGTCTCGAACCCAAAAAATACTAGATTTATTATTCGAGTATAGCCCAGGATCTACAATCAACGGCAGAGCCCTTCCACGCCTGTATCACACATACTCAACACATTACTTGGACACAAATTCTCGTTTAAGACGGACATATCCGTCTTAAACACAAAACAGGTCAAATCCATATATAAGATTCGCATAGGTATGAGTCGTATGACCGTGTAAACTTACTCCTTCCAACCTAACTTGCTGGTGTGCTCAATAAAGTTCAGTTTCCGGTCCAATTTCGAGAATGCATATATAAGATCTGCAAGAATCCACAGCATCAACCAAAAAAATCAAACAATTCGACAACTCAAACCAGAAACTCTCGTATGAGACGATGAATCAAACTAACCATCTTGAGTGACCAAGGGATAATCAGAAGCACTGAGATTAATAAACCAATCCCACCTATTATCATATTTCTTCAGGAGAATAGCACAAGCATGTAATGTAGTCGAAACCATAGTCGGCCCCTTATAAGTAACAATATTCGGTTTCATGATCATATGCACATTCTTAACATCGACAAAAACCGGTTCCCTATCAATCAACCCCAAAAGCTCAAGTCTTTCCTCAGGCGACGACTCCAAATCCAAATGAATCACATACTGATTTCTCGGGTGATACAACGCCCGAAGCGTCCTCCAAAGCTTTTTTGAATCACCCTTAGACCCGGAAATCAAGTAAGCAAATCTAGGAAGCGGGTTTGGTGGCGTTGGCGGATTAATACTACTATTAACAGGGTTTAGGGTATGATTAGACGAGGGATCGTAGTAATTTGAGATTAGGGAATTTAGGGTTTGGATTGAAGAAGGTAAACCCATGTTAAAACAAGTTACCACTAGAAATACACTAGTTACTAAACTAATTACTAAAGGAAATCCCCATTTTTTCTCCATGTTCAATGGAAATGTTGCTTCAAACCCTTTCATCTCAAATTCTTAGAAATTCCACCATTAACTTCACCAAAAAATAAAAAAATCGGAATTACTTTTTCCTAACAGAACTGACGAATTTAGGAAAAAACACGACTCTAAAAATTAAAACCCTTCAAATTAAACCTCTCAAAATCTCAAATTCAAGAGACCCTCTACTAAATACTAATAGCAATTAATTAACTTCACCAAAAACTCACAAAAAAATAAAAATTCGGAATTACTTTTTTCAAAACGGAATTTTACTTAATCCTAACGAATTTAGGAAAAAGCACGACTCTAAAAATTAAACCCTTGAAATTAAACCTCTCAAAATCTCAAATTCAAGAGACACAACTAAATACTAATAGCAATTAATTAATTAATATTAAAAATATTAATATGATGCATTAAATCAGTATATTACCATTATTAAAACATAATAAAATATATTTGGATATAATAAAATCAATTTGATTGCTTTATTTCAATACATGCCATATATGTAAATATATAAATATAATACAATCAAATTTTAGTAACAAATGAAATAATTATCATCAATATGAATGAGACTAACAAAAAATTCTCACAGCAGAATCAAGAGATTTATTTATTTATTGTAGTAAACGAGTCAAACATGTATTAAATGAGAGGATACACGTCAGAAAAAAACCGATTTTTCTATCAACATTCAAGTTATAAAAAGAAAAAACTGAAACAAAGATAATGCATAACTTAATTGTACACAACAGTTATAAATTAATTAATTAAATTAAACACAACAATTAGAAAATAAATAACCACAATTAAATTAGAAATATGAATATGGTCCTACTACTGGAGTATATTATATTACACAAAAAAACAATAAGTATGATATATAATGTTGAAAACTAAAGACGACCCACTTGAGAATAGGCTAAAATGTGAAAAGGGTAGAGATCAAAAATCGAAATTGATTAGAAGAAAAAAGTGGACAAGTGGATGGATTGTAATTTGAGCAGAGTATGAACGTATGTATGAATGTAGCCAAATTGTTGAGTTTTATGGTCTTATTCGTCGTAAATTTTAAAACAGATTAAATACGATTAATTATATTTTCTTCGGATTTAATTTATTTTTCTGTTTGTTTTAGGTATAACATTTTGTGATGAATATAAAATGATAAATTTAAAAAATATTGAGGTCAAATAGTAAGTAAGGGTCAGGGCCGGCCCTGGGCCTTGTTTGATGGGGCGACGGCCCAGGGCCCATGCTTGGAAGGGGCCCATAAGAGAGAAAAAAGTCCGATATATACATATATAATAATAATTTAGCTACTAATATGGATAGTTGATTTGCTTTGGTGTAGTTGGTGAGCAAGCATAGGTCCTGGGTTCGACGCCTACTGGAAGCCGTTTTTTGTTTTTTCTTATTACTCTTTATTTCCCCTTATTTAATGGGCCCCCAATCAATTATCTTATACGGAAAATAATTTTTTTACGACTTTTTATTTTTTCTTATTTGATGAATCTTTATTATCTCCGTTTTCTTTATTGGACTCTAGTTTATTGGGCCCCCAATCAAGTCGAGGATTTGACATATCAGAAATACGTATGATTTAAAGTAAGGAATTTTTTTGAATTCTAAACTAGGGATTCTTGTTGCTTATCATTTTAATTATACCAATAAATCAATGACAATATTTCTTATTACCCTTTATTTCCCCTTATTTAATGGGCCCCCAATCAATTATCTTATACGGAAAATAATTTTTTTACGACTTTTTATTTTTTCTTATTTGATGAATCTTTATTATCTCCGTTTTCTTTATTGGACTCTAGTTTATTGGGCCCCCAATCAAGTCGAGGATTTGACATATCAGAAATACGTATGATTTAAAGTAAGGAATTTTTTTGAATTCTAAACTAGGGATTCTTGTTGCTTATCATTTTAATTATACCAATAAATCAATGACAATATTTCATTTTTATTTTTACGGAAATCTATTTTTTTTAAAAAGGTATCGAATAATAGTGTCTAGGATTTATGAGTCATTAGGTTCAACGATTGTAAATTTATACACTATACTCATACTCACAATATCATTTTTTTATTAAGAAAAGAGCGCATTAAGTCGCAAATGATGAGAATCAAACCCCCGACCTCTCGATCGGAGTAAGAGAGCTCTTACTAGTTACAATATCATACTCACAATATCATACTCACAATATCATTTGATGGTTTTTTTTTAATCATTTGTAAAATTGTGTGATACCATGCTAGAATTGCATTGGAATATCGTAAATTTAATAAAATTATACTAATAACAAGATGTTATTGAAATATTTGTTGTTAGAAACATAGTTAATGAAAATTATGCCCCAAATGAGGATGATATCAATAAAAATAGTGAAAACAACGATTACAATTATTTTTAAAGGGGTCCCGTTTTATTATTTTGCCTAGGGCCTCTAAATAGTCAGGACCGGCCCTGGTGAGGGTAATAGGAAAAAATAAAAGTGTAAAAGTATTGTAAATAGTAAGAGTAGTACGGTAAAAAGTATGACCCAAAATGAAAAGAAACCAAATAAGAAGATATAAAAAAAAAAGACGGATCAAAAAAATACGAAGGGATAAAAGAAAATCAAAGGAATTAAGTAGATATTTTGTCTTTAAATAAGATCACACTCAGTAGGTAATATTTTGAACACAAAATCTTGGAAGAGACGGTCTCTCAATAACTTATTGAGAGGCCACTCTTCAGTACCACTACAGGTCTTATTCGTACTTTTAAATGACAACTTTATTTTGTATCTGTTTTTATAAGAAGTGTACCCTCTTTATATTTGTATACTCTTTTATGTTAATCGTACCTACTTCTATTAGGTTTGGTACCACTATTACTTTCATTTGTATTTAATCTCTCAGTAAAGTTAATGAAAGACCGTCTCTCAGGAGACTTACTCTATTTTGAAACGGGATATATTTTAAGGTTTAAGACGGATATCGATATGGTATGATTTGGTCCAGAAAGATTGAAGCACGTTGAAGTAAAGGTGATGATTGAGTGGACAAGGTGGGGGGGACTACACATAACACCAAGTCAGGAAGGAGTGCATAACGAGATAAGATTGATTGGGAGTTGGTTTACTCCCCATCTACTTTAACGGTTTCATGTACTTGAAGTAAACAAAAAAAAAATAAAAAAAAAAATAAAAAAAAAAAGACTTAAATGATATAGTCTCACGTGTTAGACGGTCTAATTTTATACTCCCTCCGATTTTTTATTATCTTCCAAGTTTTCTTATTGGTCTAAAACACCCTTTCTTTCCTATTTCCATTTTGGGCCATCAACATGTGGTCTAGAATCACCCTTACATTTCTCTCTCTTTCTTCTTTTATTTTGAGAAGTCAAAACTACTCAAAGTGTGAAACAGATCTAAAATCATTATTAAGTGATTTAAATGACCGGTAAAGTGGTAATTGACGTGGAGTATGAGTTATAGAGTAGTTAGTTACTGAATCATAACACGAAAAAATTGTAAGAGGTGGTTTAAAAAAAACTGTTATGGAGTAGTAGAGACCTATCATTACTAGCGCTGGCAAACCGGGTCGGGCCCATCTCGGTGGTCCGGTCCGGCATGAAAATAAGCACGACCCGACCCGGGTTGGACGGGCACGAAGCACGACTGGGTCGGCACGAAACACAGCACGACACGTCCAGCTTGAATTGCTAGCTCTAATCACTAATGAAAATTGTTGAAGGAAGAATTGTTAGTAGTTAAGGTTATGTTACGAGATTCTAAAGACAATACAAATTAGAGAAGAAGGTTTAGCTCACGTGGTTAGAGCTTCCTTGCCCTGATCGAGAGGTCAGGAGTTCGATTCTCATCTGCGACTAAGTGTGCGCTTCGTTATACAAAAAAAAAAAACAATACAAAATAAAGTAGTTGAGACGAATTTAATGATGACAGCGTCAATCGTGTAAAAAGTCGTGCGATTTGCAAGATTCACTACGTCTCCATGCGACACGTAGCACATGCAACTACGTTGTGCAGGTGATGCAATCATTTCTAGAGGTGTTTATCGCCGTCGATTGACCTGGAATTGAAATCAGACTAAACTTAATCAATGAACTCGCGAATTAGACAACCCCAAAAACCAATTCCGAGAACCCGAGGCAAACAAACAACTTCATTTTTTACAATTTTCAAGGGCAACCAAACAAAAACCTCAGAATACTTCGAAAATAACAGATAATTCGTGTTCATCGACCCATATTCGATAATATTTGGACCATCCCTATTTATGATCAAAGAGTGGATAAGAAAGCAATTGTAGACTTTTCAATTCAGACTTCCAAATTTTCAATCATTTAATGGTCTCACATTGAGTAAAAAAATGTAGTTCCTCTATAAATGTTAGTCAAATTGTCTTGCCTAAAAATTGACATAATTTTTTTTACAGTTACAAAAATATCTTTTTTACCACTTATATATACTGCACTCTATAAATAAATACTCCATCCGTTCAAATCCAAGCTTTCCTTTTTGCTTTTCAACGTTTGCCAACACGCATTTTGCATCGTTAATATCTTTCGTAATATATTAGTAAAAATTATGAAAATGGAATATTACGGAGTAATAATCTACTTTTAAAGACGAATCAAACAAGATCCCACATGGATATATTTTTTCTAATAGATTATCGTAAATATCGAAAATTATCCGTAATTGTAAATAGTGTCAAGACAAGTAGAAGATAAAAATATATATATACACGGTGAAGATCATGATCTCGCACCAAGTATATAAAAAAACTGTGTACCCTCCATTGTTGTTTTTTAATTAATTAATTTCCCCTCTTTCTACAACCCCATCTCTTTCTCTCTCTAATCTCGATTGAAAAATCAAAATCAAGAGATCTGTTCTTTTATTTTTAGGGCTAAATCTTTGACGACCCTTCTGAAAAGGGGGTCTGATTCTTCATTTTCTAATCAAATTTTCGATTTTCATTTCTGTTTCAGGTAATTTTGCCCTTAATTTGGTTGATTTGTTACTTGATTGATTGGTTTTTAAATTCTTGCAATTTTTTCTGGAATCTGGGTTATTTTCTGATTGATTTTATATTTTTTGGGAGTTTTTTTTTTCTGGATTTTATGATTTGAATTATGATTTGCACATCTGGGTGGGTTTTCGATCTGTTATTTGTTCATAAAGTTGTTGACTTTCTGTGTTAGATTTGATATTGTTTTCTGGGTTTCTTAAAGTTTGATTGAAAATTTGAAATTCTGGGATTTTGAATCGAATTAATCGATTTTGTGCATGTTTTTTTCTGTAAGATTTGCAATCATTTTCTGGGTTTCTTAAAGTTTGATTGAAATTCTGGGATTTTGAATCAAATTAATCGATTAATTGATTTCATGCATGTTTTTTCGATCGGTTATGTTATGCCATATGATTCTCTTATTATTTTCTGTGTTTCTGAATTAATTGTTGCATGCATGTGTGATTATAGATTTTTTGTTATCATTATCTTAATTAAATACATGATTTTGGTAAATTAAATTAAATTTTAGGTTAATTCTATAGCTTAGCGATCCCTAAAATCGTGATCCATATAAATTTCGAGGTCTTATCATATAAATTAAATGGATAGTATATCTCATAATTTAATCGATTAAGACATTTTTTTTCGGGTTTTTCGATCTGATTGGTTTGAACTTTGAATTATACTCCCTCCGTTTTATTCATTTCTTTACGTTTATATTGAAGTATTTTAGTAAAGGTAAACAAATAAACTAGACGCCTATCTCTAGTAATAAGATTGGTGGACATTGCCAAAACTCGGTACCACCCTCTCACATGCAGGAATGTAGGTCCCACAAATAGGTCGCGAGTGCACATGTTGATCTATTTCACTGAATTTTCGATTGTGATATGTGATAACAGTGATTTTCGCGCAGGGAATAATGAGTGTGGCAATGGAAGGATCCGAGCTGCCAAAGGTGAACGGGGAAGCCAAGGTGGTTGTTCACGACATGGAGAACGGTAAAGTGAATGAGCCTGAGCCAATCACCTTCGGCTCACACGGTGGTGATGCTGAGCAATCTAAAGGGGAGGAGAAGAATGTCTCGGTTACCAATCTTCCTAAGGATGCGACTGATGAATGGCCTGCAGAGCCCCAAGTCCATTCCTTTTGGATTGTCAAGTATCGCCCGTATGAAGATCCCAAGCTAAAATCAGAAATAGAACTGCTTGAGAGAGACATTCAAAAGACGAGCATGCAAATATCTCAGACTTATGATGAAATTAATCCTAAGAGGGTTAGTTATGAGCTCTCGTGATTAATATCTTACATCCGTTCGTCATCCTTGATGTTAGTGCAATTTGATTGTTTACATAGTGTTGTTGCTTCATGTGGTAGGAGGGAAATATCGTGTTTGCTAGGATTTATTTGATTACGTAGAGAAATCTTTGTTGATTGTCGCTTGCATTTTTTTTTACAATCGTCCTCTTTGTTGTGAAATCTCTGAATGGCTTTTATGTTTGAGTTGCTTGCTAGGAGAAATCTTGAATGGCTTTTATAATTCTTTTTGTTAACGAACCAATTCAACCAAAACCTTAAGGCGGGTTAAGGCTTGTTTATATTCTACTACGCCCCCTCACTCGAATGCCCTTTGGGCTTGAGTGAACAATAAATGGGGTGCTTCGCTAATGTGTAGGCTTTCCATTCCCCTTCTATTGATAAGGCTATCCACTAGTTTAAATTTAGAATCTCAAGTGATGTAATAGCTTGTACCTTTTGAACACGGCATATATGGCAAGCCGAGTTTACCTGTAAATACATCTATGTCGGTGTAGAACCGCCTTGCCATGCAGTGATTTGTGATTAAAAATGGTTGAGTTGCTATATTTTGTTTAAAGTTACACGAGGCCGATTCTCTGTCTCTTGCATTGTGGATTACATGAACTGACTTTGATGCATTTGATCCTCTGTCTCTTGCAGGCAGAGAAAGAAGATTTGCATGCTATACTGTCGACTTTGGGCGAGGAGAAGTCACAATACCAAGAGTTTATAGAGCAGAAAAGGAAGGAAATGAAACCATTGCAAGATGCTTTGGGCGACTTGCGTGGTCCAAGGGGGGAGAAAGGAGTTGCGATATGCTCCTCTGAAGAAGAGCTTAATGGAATTGTAAGCTTTAAATTGAATATTTTTGAAATGGTATGTGTGCTTTACCGTGTTGGTGGTGTTGACCAAGTTTGGATTTACGCTAATGCAGATCCGAAGCCTGGAGTATCACATACAGCATGAAAGTGTGTCTTTGAAGGAAGAGAAACAGATCTTAAGAGAAATCAAAGAATATGAAGCGACAAGACCAAAAGTTGTTGCTAATGCTGCTATGAGGGCAAAAGTTCATGAGTCGATGGGCCATAAGGAAGCAATCCAGGATCAGGTCAAGGTATGTGACGTCAATTATACGGAGTATATAATTATATTTTGTAATAATTATATACATGACGGGCAATAATTTTGTATTTTGTTTACTATTTTTAATTTGTTTTTATTGTTGTAGAGTTTGGGTACCGACTTGGATGGAGTAAGGAAGCAGAAGGCAGCGGTGCAAGGAAAAAGGGACCAGTTGCATGCAAAAGCGAATGTTTTGAGAGATCAGATAAAAAAGCTATTAAACGATGTGAAAGTTCTCAAGGAGAAGAGGCAGGAAGCGATTGAAGCTGTTCAGGAATTGAGGAAAAAACGTGAAGCTGGGGTATATGCTCTATCTTTGCTAGTTCTCGGTCTAGACCCAAGATTTTCTGTCGACTTTATATACTCCTTACATTTTTTGTTAATTTATCTTATTAATGTCATATTTTTTCAGGCATTTTATGACTTGATATTGCATGCTTGTGTTAGAGTAACTGTTATCTTGGTTTACCCGCTGTTTTGACTTATCCTTTTAATTGAGTTTGTTGGTTTTACACTTTTACCTAGTTAGCCTTAAAAAAAAGTTTGAATGCAATTTCTTGGTCGTCGTTTTATGCTGTCTTATTATTGTTGTACTTACCGACTTTTGGATGACATAAAGGGTTCGAAGGAAATTGAGAATGCAGTCGGGAGGTGTATTTTTATTTACTTCAGCCGCAGGGGATGTTTGTTTTCCTTTTTTTTTAATCATTGCTAGTATAGTATTGGTTATTTGAACCTGCGGCCCTGCGCTATGAAATTCATCCCGTTGATACTTGTTTGTGTGTTTGTGCGTTCTGTTTCATCCAGAATACTGATTACTATCAAAACCGAACTGTTATAAGTAATGTAAAAGCTCTTGCTGCAAAGAAGGACGTTAAGGCCCTTGAGGAACTTGTTAACACTCAGGTTTGTTCGAATTCATTCTCACTCTTAATGTCATATGCCGTGGTATGCCTCAATCTAGGAGTACTCCTTATGATGTAGTAATATCTTTCAAATTTTCAGGTTGAAAACTTCATGTCTGAGTGGAACAGCAAGAAAACTTTTAGAAACAATTATGAGAAGAGAATTTTGTTGTCGTTGGACATGCGACAATTGAGTAGAGATGGACGCATGAGGAATTTCGATGAGAAGCCACTTGTGAAGTCTGAGTCACCCATGATTTCTGAACCCGTGGTCGCGTCCAAAGCTACAAGCAAACCACAAAAGGAAGTTTCGAAACCTACTCCTACGGAGAACAATTTGCCCGTTGAAAAGGCTCAAGCTGAAACTAAAAAAGGGACCAAAGAGTCCAAGGCAGTTTTAGACCGATCCTTGGACGAGGACTTCTTTGTGGTTGAAAAGCCGAAGAAAAGCGCGTCAAATGGGAATGAAATTGATGCCGAGAAATTGAAGGAGTTGAAGAAGGAAGAGGAAAAAGAGAAGCAAAGGCAAGCCGTGGAACGGAAGAAGAAGCTTCAAGAGAAAGCTGCTGCTAAAGCTGCTCTCCGTGCCCAAAAAGAACTCGAGAAGAAGCAAAAGGTATTTTTCTCGGCTCCTCTCCTCTCCTCTCATGTCTTCTATCTCGTACCCAACTTTAGAACACTATAACTATAATGGGTCACAAAGCTATAACGGGTCAAATATCACCCAATGCATTCTGATTTTGTCTTATCGAACCATGTGGGTGATATTTGACCCGAAACAAGAATTTGTGATAGCTTATAGTACTATTCCCTTATGGTGTAAACAGAAGAAACAAAAGAAGAAAGAAGGACCTTTAGCACAGTCAGCCGACGAGGAAGAGACAGTTGAAAAGGCAGATGCCGATGAAGCTGAGAAATCCGATACCCTGGAAGAGTCAGCAACTGCAGAAACCCTGGCCGTTCCAAAATCCAAGGAGCAGAAGGAGAATGGTCCCCTGAGGCAAAGGAAAAGCGTGAAAAGTCGAGGTAGTCTCCCTAAAGCCATACTGAAAAAGAAAAAGTCGGCCAATTACTGGCGTTATGCGTCCGCAGGTGCTGCTGCCGTCCTGGTTTTACTGCTTCTTGTCCTCGGCTACAATTACCTGCAGACTGCTCCCGTCGCTGCCGCCTGAAATGCTATTAGACTGTTTAGTAGTAGGGCAAGTTGTGTTCTTTTACTTTTACCCTCCCATCCCAATCAGTAGGGATGATGCATAATACTCCTTCTGTAGTAGTTTTCTTATAAAGTTCAGTCAGTTCAGTTCCTACATGTTTTGACATGAGAGACTACCTGCACTTTGCTTTAGGACTCTTTTTTTTACTTTTTTTTTTTTTACCAGTGTTGTATTTCAAGTTTTGACCTTTATGGATTTTACTTTCCATCTACCAAGATACTATATTTACTGTATTTGTCTATACACCTTTGAAGATTTGCTGCTCCGAGAAGAATGCAGGTACTCTGTCTCACTTTTACGAGTTTATTATACAGTTACTTTGACGAGTTACTTGTGAAGTTTTCGTAGATTGATGTTCTAAACCCGAAATGACTTTGCCCAATCTGAAGTAAGTGGCCCGATCCAAAGCAAACCCACTTGAACCTGGCATGATTGACCCGTTATCAAACACATGCAATTAGTAGATTGACCATTTGACCGTCACTATTTAGATCGGAATTTGTTAATTAACTAGACAGATAACTTTTCGGACGGGAGTCCAATTTGCATTGAAATTCTTTAATTCGTCGCAAACAAGAATTTGTGTTCAATAAAAGAACTATTTCTACGTCTTTCAGAAATCGGACTACACAGTTATATTAAAATTTAAAAACTGAGCTGCCGGAGGTGAATAACGAGGAAGCCAAGGTGGTTATCCACGACATGGAAAACGGTAAGGCGAATGTGTCTGTGTCCATCATTTTCGGCACATATGTTATTGACGAGGAACATTCTAAAGAGGATGCTAAGAATGTTCCGATTTCCAATCTTCCTAAGGATGCGACAGACGAATGGCCTGCAGTGCCTCAAGTCCATTCCTTTTGGGTCGTGAAGTATCGCCCTTATGAAGATCCCAAGCTAAAATCTGAAATCGATCAACTCGACAGAGATATTCAAACGAAAAACGTGCTCATAGCGCAGATTTATGATGAAATTACTCGTAAAAAGGTTAGTTATGGTCGTATGGTGAACTGACTTTGAATCTTTGATGCATTTTGTTGTGTACCGGTTTGCAGGCAGATAAAGAAGAACTGTATGCAATACAGTCGACTTTGGGCGAGGAGAAGTCACAATACCAAGACCTTTGGGTGAGAAAGGAGTTGCGATATGCTCGTCTGAAGAAGAACTAAACAGAATCGTAAGCTTTATAAAAATCAAATAATTTCGATATTATGGATGGTTCTTTATGTTCTACTGCACGCAGATACGAAGTTTGGAGTATCACATACAGCATGAAAGCGTGCCGTTGAAGGAGGAGAAACAAATCTTAAGAGAAATCAAAGAATACGAAGCAACAAGGCCGAAAGTCATTGCTAATGCTATGAGAGCAAAAGTTCAGGAGTCGTCGATGGGTACTGACTTGGATGGAGTACGGAAGCAGAATGCAGCGGTGCAGGTAAAAAGGGACCAGTTGCGTGCACAAACGAATGTTCTGAAAGATCAGTTAAATAAGCTGTATAGCGATGTTAAAGTTCTCAAGGTGAAGAAGCAGGAATCGATTGATGCTAAGCAGGAACTGAAGAAAAAACTTGACGCTGAGGTATAACTATATGCTCTATCTTCGTTACTGCTTTGCCTAAGTTTCTTTATACGTGTTTTTTTATCAGTTCATTCTGTTAATGTTTTACCCTTTTATGCATTTGCGATTTGATTATTTGAATCTGCTGTTGAATTCAGCCGATTGATAGTTGATACTTGATACGCCTGTGGTTTTTTGTTTTGTTTTTTTTTGCTGCAGAATGCTGATTTTTATCGAAACCAAACCATTATAAGTAAAGTAAAAGCTCTTGCTGTGAAGAAGGATGTAACGTCTCTCGAAGAACTTGTTAACTCTGAGGTTTGTTTGAATTCGATCATTCTATGCCGTCAGTATGCCTTGATCGAATATGATGTGAAATCGTTCAAAATTTTAGGTTGAAAAATTCATGTCGGAGTGGAGCAGCGACAAGGGTTTTAGAAATAATTACGAGAAGGGAATTTTGTCGTTGTCATTGGACGCACAACAAATGAGTAGAGATGGGCGGACCAGGAATTTCAACGAGAAGCCAGTCGTGAAGAAGGAAGAGTCGAACACAGTTTTATTAGACAGATCCTTGGAAGATGACATCTTTGTGGTTGAAAAGCCGAAGGAAAGCGTCTCAAATGGGAATGAAATTGGTTTCGCGAAGTTGAAGGAGATGAAGAAGGAAGAGGAAAAGGAGAAGCAAAGGCAAGCCGTGGAACGAAGGAAGAAGCTTCAAGCAAAAGCTGTTCTTCGTGCTCAGAAAGAAGCCGAAAAGAAGCAAAAGGTATTCAGTTCAGTTCAGACATACACGTTCAGTTGAGTCAGTTTCAGTCAAAAAGTACAGGACGCAATGATATTATTTAACCTGTCGAATGCTGTATACAGGGTCGGGAAAAGAAACTGAAGAAGAAAGAAGGGTCGTTGACGCAGCAACCAGCAGACGTCAATGAACCCGAGAAACCCAATGAGGTGGAAGACACAGTAGAAACCTTGGCCGCTCCAAAATCCAATGATCAGAAAGACACCACTACTACAACTCTCAGGAACCGGAAAACAGTAAATAGTCGAGGCACGCTTCCTAAAGCCATACTCAAGAAGAAAAAATCGGCCTCTTACTTGCGTTATTGGGCGTATGCTGGCGCTGCTGCTATAACGGTTATACTACTCATCTTCCTCGACTACAACTATCTTCAGAAACCTCCGGCCGTCGCCTAAGATTAGAATCACTAGATACACTTTTTTTTTTTGGTTATGCTTTCCGTATTTTAGGTACATTTGACCGTCTTACTGTATGAAACCGTTTCAAACAATAACTTGCTGCCTCCTCGGCGTGGCCTCTAATTTGATTACTAAAGCTATCATTTTACTCAATAGGGTAAAAAAAAAAATTCATTTATTAAATTATACTGTAAATAGCTAGTAAATTACATGTAAAAGAAGTTTATAAATCAATCAATATATATATATATATAATCTTATTTTCGAGCAATTATTGAGAGTCCGACCTAGGCGAAGACCGGACCAAAGGCTAGGCTGCCTTGGGTGTGAGTCCAGTCCTGATAGTATCGACAACATACGACTCAACGTTAAATGCCTGAGCCAACACGTCATTAGGAATCGGGGGCTGAGCCGTAAATAACGAGGCTGCAAATTGTTGAGTCCCAGGCAACTGGCTGTTAAACGAGGCTATCACCGAGGCTGGGTAATTTTTCGACAGGTTTTTCTGGAAATGAGCCAAACCTCTCGGGAACACAAATACTTCACCGGCATTGATTATTTTGGATATGAGCACGTTGGTGGTTGTTATGAAACCCACGTTTACTTGTCCGTAGAGGACGTAGATGATCTCGGTTGCACGTGGGTGGATGTGGGGCGGGTTGAGTCCGTTGGGGCCGTAGTCGATCCTAGCCATGGACACTCCGAGCGTGTTCAGGCCTGGGATCTTTTCCACGTTGGCGTTTGTGACGATTGAGTTGAGGATTTTGTTGGTGATTGGTGACGGTCGAGCTATCCCGTTGAAAAAGAAGTCTTCGGCGCAAGCTAAGGTTTGGTTTTTGCACACGAATCCGTTCACCAATGTTCCTACAAGTTGTCGATTTTAGAATTTTAAAACTTTGTCGATAAAAACAAACTAATAATAGATAGTTTCGTCATCAGTCGATATTTTATTAAATACTACGAATAATAAGAAAAATTAATTACCAGAGGCAAAATCAGCAACGCAAATGTCTTGAAGCATGTCGGAATCACTAGCAGACACGCCAATTATAATTCCCATTAGCACTATCAATATCGCATTAATTTTCGCCATTTTTTCGAAATAAATTAAGAGAATATAAGAATTAAATTATTTGAAATTTTGTTTGTGTAGAAAATCAAGTAGTGTTAGCTTAAATGTCTTATGTCTTAATAACTTGTGATGAAGCTCCTTATATATATAGGTTGTGGATTAATTATGGGTTTAGGTTATTAATATTATATTATATTATATTATCAACTTGGAAATTATTATTATTATTAACTCATTGATTTGTTCAATTCAAGCTTAATTAGAGTTTTTAATCCAATTTTAATTGTAGCTTGTAAAAGGATTAGACGTACGGTTTTACTTGGTCCAAATTTGATTACACGACTTGTTCGTTTCACCTTATATATTTCATACAAGATTATAAAATTATAATACGATTTTTTTATGGAGTAGTTATTGAGAGATAATTTAGTTGTACTTCAAAATATGTTTTTTTTGTAATTCTTTCCTTGTTGATTACTTGATCGTATACCAAAATAACTCTTTAATTGAATTAATAGTTTTTATAAAGAGTAACAAGCATATTTATCTCATGTCTAACCATTATTCATATGGAGTACTTGTTTTAAATACGATTTGATAGATATATCGTGACTCGTGAGATTGATTTTCAAGAGCTAATTCGTTATTTATTATAAATCAAAGTAATTATAACTCCATTTGTATTAAGTATGGTGAATTGAAATCGAAACTTTATTAATCAATCAATCGCCCTAGTAGAAAGTGCAACTGACTTAGTAGGTTTGATTAACATATAAAGTAATACTCCAGAAGTACGAAGTATTATTGTCGTTATTTTACCTTAAGAGTAAGTTTTGTGAGAGACCTGTTTTCGCCAAGTCAATAAGATATATATAAGTGAAAAATTTAAAAATAAGATCAATAGAATCCATTCGTACGTAAAAAGCAAGGTCTCCCATTAACATTACCGAAATACTGTCGTGTGGTATAAGTTTTGAAAGACAACTTCTACTGATTGATTTGTTCAACTAGCTATGATAGTACGTGTATCGTGTATGTACATAAAGTCGATCAACTTGTCAATTTTGCGATGATTTTTTTGTGTATATAACACCATTTATTCCTAAAGTAAACATGATTAGGTAAAATTGATATAGTCAATTTTGTTCCATAAATGGTCTTATTTAATTTAAAACATTAACTTGAGGTTCCAAATATATATCTTGGCTCATAACTTGAGAATTAGTCGATGATTTGAATAAGTATGTAATACGAGTATTTCAATAAATTAATATTTGCAAATTACCTTGACCACTTCATTTTAATCGTACATTTTTTTTATTCAAGATATTTTCTTCACAAACGCAAAATATGAAGTTAAAGTAGTAAATAATCGAAAATGTTTAGAAAGATAGAATAAGCTAAGGTCGAACATTTCAATAAAGAACTAAACTTAAGGGCTCGTTTGGTTCATCTGGGAAGTAACTTCCTGTAGGAAGTTGTATTTCCCAGGAATTTACTTCCCACGTTAACATCCCATGAATTTGCAAATATGTGTTTGGTTGCCATCTGGAATTCAAACTTCACGTGAATTGAATTCCCGTATATTGTTCGGTTGCACTCATCTAATTCCCATGATTTTGTTTATAAAGACTATTACGCCCTTAATTAATCAAGGTTCTAATTTGGCTATCGACCATTATATGCAGTCGTAACCAAATTACATCATCAGCCTAAAAAAGAACAAACATTATTCATAAAAATAAACTGAGTTACATTATATTCTCACTGTTCCGTAAAAAAATATTATTCAGAAAAAAAAACCGTGTTCTAGTGAAAGTTTGAAAAAACGAAATTAGTAGTTCGGTTGATTGGAAATTAACAAGCCCCGCATATATGTGAATTTAAAATCCTCGGGAAGACTGAAAAAAAAATAGTAGCAATTTATTTCGATGCAATTAGGGTAATAGAGTGAGAAATATGATGAATGCATGAGGGTAAAAAAGTCATTGACATAATTCGTGATGTGGGAAGTGTAACTCACCGGAAGTGTAACTCACCGAGGGGGGGTCGGTGAGCAACTTCCCGCATCATTCAGGAAGTGCAACTGATGGTGGAAGTCTGAGTTACCCCATTTTTTCACTTTTGGGGTAACCAAACAACTCCTTCAAAATCCATTGCATGAGATTTTCTACCTCCCGATAGCTAATTTGAATTTTCCTTAAATACACTTATTATTAATGATGAATGATATCTTTTTTTTTTTTTATTAAATTAAAATTGTTTTTTGAGATTGACGAGAAGGATACTGAAATAAAGTGAATAATTTATTGATTTAAGTAGGATTTTACATAGCAAAGTTGAAATTTCGCAAGAAATTTATAGGAAACATTAAATAGTCCATAACAAAAGTGCTTACGAAATTATTAGCTAAGGTTATAAAAAGCGGTAATCATCATAACTTGGGTTTGAATCTCGTCTTATTCACAAAATCATCGTGAAATATATACATGTTCATTGTTTACACCACTCGTAATTTAACCAATTTAACCGGTTGACTTGTACGTAGTCATTCTAATATAATATCGAGTGAGATTCAAATTCTGATCATGACATTGACCGTCCAAAACTCCATATAACATTTTAATTATAAAATTCTTTTAGTTCAATTAATTAATTAGTAGTAAAACATTCACAATTATATAGCTTTAATTTGTTCATCATTCAATCAAATATAATAATTAAATAAATTACAATGCAAATATTTATAATTAGAAATAAATAGCACTCATACTTACGGAGTACTATACCACACAACAAATTAAAAATTACATAATATAAATATAAATAACTGTAAAAATAAATAAATTTAGAGCATAAACACAAGAAACCCTAGCTTAATTAAATTAGGGCTTGGGTGTGAGTCCAGCCCTAATATTATCCACAGCATACGATTCAATGTTAAATGCCTGAGCCAACACATCATTAGGAACCGGCGGCTTAGCCGTAAACAGCGAGGCCGCAAATTGTTGAGTTCCCGGCAACTGGCTGTTGAACCCGGCTATTACTGAAGCCGGGTATGTCTTTGACGGGTTCTTCTGGAAATGAACCAAACCTCTCGGGAACACAAATACTTCACCAGCGTTGATAACTTTTGTGATAAGCACGTTCTTTGTGGTAATGAAACCTACGTTCAGTTGTCCGGTTAGAACGTAGATGATCTCGGTTGCACGTGGGTGGATGTGGGGCGGGTTGAGTCCGTTGGGTCCGTAGTCGATACGGGCCATGGATACTCCGAGGGTGTTTAGGCCTGCGATCTTTTCAACGTTGACGTTTGTGACGATTGAATTCAGGATTTTGTTGGTGATTGGTAATGGTTGAGATATTCCGCCAAAAAAGAAGTCGTCAGCTGTTGCTAGGGTTTGGTTTTTGCATACGAATCCGTTCACCAATGTTCCTACACGTTATTGAATAATACGATTGTTTAACAAACAAAAAATATATATTCGCAATAATTTGTTAATTAAGGATATAAGTAAGCTAATTAAGACTAATGTTAGTTATATTATTTCGGCCATATATTATTACAAATTTATCGATAGAGAAATTAAATTAATCAAGAGATATTATATTGATAATCAATCTTTTTAAGTAGTTTTGCATGAGTTATTGTTAGCATAAGATCGATAAGATAAATAAAGGTTACGTACCAGAGGCAAGATCAGCAACACAAATGTCTTGAAGCATATCGGAATCACTAGCGAAAACACTAATTGTGATTGCTAATAGTACCATAATTAAAGCCTTTATTTCTGCCATTTTTTCCAACTCAATTAAGAGAATAATATATATGAGAAATAATAATAATAGTACTTCTTGTAAAATTTGTGTATTTGAGAATGAACTCTTAGTTTGATGTGGCTTAATTTTTTTGGTTGTGATTTAAGTCTTTATATAAAGGTTGTGATTTCTGAATTATGCATTTGTGTTTATTAATTAAATATCAACTAGGAATTGTTTAATTAATTAGTCGACAAAATTATTTTAATTTGTCATTATCCTTGTATATAACTTACTACATTTACAAATAAATTGAGTTATCTGTATAATGAACACTTAGATCAATTGATAACTGATAAGAGACCGTTACGTTGTAATTGTAAGTTAGTTTGAGGTTTCGTTAAAACTTGTGAGATCGATAAATCTCTATTGTCTGTCTCTATGGTCTTCTAGCTCCGATTCAAATCTGAACTAAACTGGATGATTTACAGGGAAAAAATTGAAAATAATTTTATATTTGTGAAACTAGGGTCAAGTCTTGTGAATTTGTGAGCTCATTGATTAGTTCAAACTTGAATTTTAAACACAATTAATTAACTTGTGAACTTGGTCTAAAGTTAAATTACATTACATCTTTTTTTATAATTATTTTTATTAGTTTAATGATTGTTTGTAAGTGAAAAGCCAAGCTTTAATTAACTTACATATTTTAACTTGATCGAGCCAACTTTGATTAGCTTTGATCGATTATTGATTGATTTGTTCAATTAGTACACGTAAATTTTCTACGTGACCTATAAATTGAAGTATCGAAAATATTGTTAAAATACTTTTACGAAAATACGTTATTGCAATCATGAAAAATGCATGCATGCATTGAACGTTATTGAAATTCTTATTTGTGACGAACCATGCATGCATCCGTCACAAATTTGTGACAAAAGTAACGTAGATAAGATTAAAAAAAATACTCGTATATAATATCGATCAAGAGAATAACAAAACGAGTTGTTAATATCTACATATCGGTCAAAGTGAGTAATACTCGGTACTTCATTTGTCATAAATTATTGAAGTATATTCTCGTTATGAGGAGACTCGGCATAAGATAAGAAGGTTTCATATGCCTTTTTTTGTAACATGCAAGCCAATAATGTTGGATATTTTAGTTTAGTTTTAAGTATTCAAACAGCATGTTATTGCCTACATTTTGTGGAACATTATATTATTCGTATATATCCATTTATTATAATTATTCGTATTAGTTTAGGTCTGACTTCTGAGGTAGTGGTCGGTATATATAAGCATGATTCATGCTACATTGCTACTTATCTTACTACCACCACTACAGTATAATATACGAATATCTATTTCAAACCGTCTCTTGCTAAGTTTATGAGAAACATAAATAAAAATTATGGATTTTCTACATGGTATCATGTGTTTTTAGTTTTTCTATATTTAAAATTAACATAAACATAAACAATCAATTAAGCATAGCTAAAACAACTCAACTAGCGGAAAGAGAAAGTTAAAAGAAGATGGAAAACGTTATTAAAAGTATGAAGACATAATATCCTAAAAGTGAGGGTTACATGTATGTATTACTGTCCATACGAGTATTAATTACAAGTAGGTCTTCTGAAAAACGGTTTTTACTGAGAGACTAAGTACAAATGGAAGTAACAGTGGTACCAAACCCAACAGAAGTAGGTACGATTAACCTAAAATAGTATACAAATATAAAGAGGGTACTGTAGACACCCGCATTTTGACTGCCACGTGTCTATGGTAGTCTCCGAAAAACACCCGATGATGATCGGACGCAAACGTGACTTAGTATACTCGAATTTGGGCTCGGAATCAATAATATCCGACATGGACTTTTAGCGGAGTAATAATCTCACAAAACAGACCTCAAATTCAGGCCCAGTGGGTCGTTCCGAATCAAATGAGACTAATTTGGGCCAAAACCGACACCAAAAATAATTCCCGTCTTTTGGCGACCGGGTCAAAACCCGGTCAAAGACGAAACCGTCTCATAAATCAGCCAAGTTCAGATTGGCGCACAAATCAAAGTTCAAAAAAATAAGTCAAAACAAACCAAATCAAATCTTTCCTTATTTATCTCGATTTGTTGACCCACTCGATCGAGTGGATTGACCCCACTCGATCGAGTGGAGCCTCTTTCACCCGGGTTTGGCCCGTTTGCGAAGGCACTCGATCGAGTGCACTAGGGCCACTCGATCGAGTGCCCCTAGGTCGAGGGGTGAAGTCTATAAATACCGCTTCACCCCCCCCCCTGCATTTCATAACTTTTTTTGAGCATTTTTACCCTACAACTTCAGCCACATTTCACCCTACTTCAACCCTACCTCATCACCTTACAAGCCTTAGAAAACCTAAGCCAAAAACCTACAAAAACCGAGCTCTTGTCCCTCGATAAACCGACACATACACACACGCATCCATACACACCATAACTCGCGTACATCCTCGATACTCCCAAGTCGTGCCGCTATTTACGAGTCCATTTCCGAGGTCTATACTAGCATGTATGTTGAGGGTGTCCTAAATTCCCTTTCGATCTTTATTTATTCCGTCATTTTGTTTATTTTTATTGTATTGTAGTCATGATCGTCACAACACTAACACTAACATTTTCGCATTTTTTATATTTTCGTTTTATATCATTTTATCATCATTTACATTATTAATACCGTGTATACGTAAACTAGTATCAAAATCGGTTTTAAAACGTTTGACTACGATGATCACTTTTGGTCCGTCTAATCCCTTTACGAGCAACGACGGAGGTGGAGACCTTTCGAGGAGCCCCGCCCCAATGTACTCAAGGGCGTGATGCGACCGTGATCGGTCGTAGTTGAACGGATTTAATTCCTTTTCCATAATTGGTGCGAAACCCGTTGACACGAAAATCGACATCACGTAACCCGAAAGGGTTAGTTCCGATGTCGTGACGTAGAGGGATATATTTCGTCGCCAATTCAAAATTTCCTAATCTAACGTAAACATTTTTCATAAACTCCGGTAACGGTATTATAGTCGTTCGTACACGATTATAGCACCGGAGGCCGAGCCAAATACAAATCGTGCGATATTTGTATTTGATTCGGCCGATCACCGATTGCAAGTCATAAAACAAAGCGAGTTACCACTCGTACAGGGGGCACTCGACCGAGTGCCATAGGCCACTCGATCGAGTAGCACCCCAAAAAGTGGTCAGTAACCACGTTAAACGTGCACTCGACCGAGTCACACCACCACTCGGTCGAGTGGGTCCTGTAACCCACAAAACCGAGGGGTTTGACCCATAATTCAAACCCCGACCCTTTTATCGACTTTAGTCATCACGTGCAAAGACTATCACGTGACTATCCTATTTTCAAAACTATACACATCACGACACGTAGAACGACTTTGACCACTTTGACGTGATAAGTCGGGACAAGACTACGGGACGTGAGATTAGGCTAGCAATATGCCACAGTCTCATGTTCCCGTCCTTCGTTTAATATGCGACATAATGCGTATTTAATCGGGGTTAGTCCGTCTACATATTTTCGCGGTCTAGTTTACATACGGGTCCGTCCCTTTCATTATATCGCGTTATTTTTATTTCGTTCTTTTCTTTACGTATTGTTGTATTGTGAATTCCGGGTTGTATTTCCGCCCGTGTAACTTGTACGTTATTTTATTTCCTTTCGAGCTTTATTTATTTACTTGCTTTACGCTTTATAAATGAACCTCGCATGCTAAATCACTTCGACAAATAACAAAGATGCATTAAATGACGTAGTTCACAAACTATTCACATGCTTAGCCCGAAAATGCTGTTTGCATATCATTTAATTATTTTACTAGCGCGCGTACACGAACACGAACGATGTCTTAGTAGAGGCCGCCATGTGCGGGCGGGGTTGGGTGTCCTTAGTGGGCTTCCCAACACGTACCCTCACCCCTTACTCAGAACCTTTGGTTTCCGGATGTCCGAAACCCTTGGCGCACGAGAGTCATTCTTTACACGATTACCGGTATAGATGGTATCGGTATCGCAATGCAAAGGCCAGGGACGAGCCCCATGAACTCTGAAATCGGAGTGGGCTTACTTTGTGTATAGCCCATGACGACATAGAGTGGGCTCGTATGGTTCCGAATAACCACAAAATTCGGTGGCGACTCCATTTTGACTTAAATTTCGAACCCGAGAATAATCTTACCACGAGATTCATTCGCCTACCCAAACCCGCGCTTCGCCGCGTCGGGGTGGACCTACGTCATGTCCACAGGTACGCTTGTTATAAAAACAACTACAAAACAAAGTTGTCATTTAAGGTTACGAATAAAACATAGAGTAGTACCGAAGAGTGATCTCTCAATAAGTTATTGAGAAACCGTCTCTTCTAAGATTTTGTGATTAATTACTACTACTTCAATTTACAAGTATGGAGTATAAGTTTGGTCAACTTGGTGTAGGTAAGTTAATTAAAGTATGGCTTTTCACTTACAAACAATCAATAATAAACTAATAAAAATAATTACTTTGTATAAAAAAAGATGAAGTGTAATAATCTAACTTTAGACCAAGTTCACAAGTTAATTAAATTGTGTTTAAAATTCAAGTTTGAACTAATCAATGAGCTCACAAATTCACAATACTTGACCCTAGTTTCACATATGAAATTATTTTCAATTGTTCCCCTGTAAATCATCCAGTTTGATTCAGATTCGAATTGGAGCTAGAAGACCATAGAGACAGACAATAGAGATTTATCGATCTCACAAGTTTTAACGAAACCTCAAACTAACTTACAATTGCAACGTACTCTTACTAATTATCGGTTAATCTAAGCGTTCATTATACAGATAGCTCGATTTATTTGCAAATGTAATAAGTTATATACAAGGATAATGACAAAATAATTTTGTCTACTAATTAAACAATTCCTAGTTGATATTTAATTAATAAACACAAATGCATAATTCAGAAATCACAACCTTTATATAAAGACCTAAATCACAACCAAAAAAATCAACCCACATCAAACTAAGAGTTCATTTCACAAACACACAAACTTTACAAGAAGTATTATTATTATTTCTCATATATATTATTCTCTTAATTGAGTTGGCCTGGAAAAAATGGCAGAAATAAAGGCTTTAATTATGGTACTCTTGGCAATCACAATTAGTGTTTTCGCTAGTGATTCCGATATGCTTCAAGACATCTGTGTTGCTGATCTTGCCTCTGGTACGTAACCTCGCTTTATTTATTTTATCTTATACGGAGTACTAACAATAATCCCATGCAAAGCTACTTAAAAAGATTGAGAGTCGACCACCCAATTATCGTCCTAGTTTAATTTCTGTATCAATAAATAAAGTTATAATAATATATGACCGAAATATAATAATTAACATTAATCTTACTTATATCCTTAACCACATTTTTTTTATAAATATTGTGAATATATTTTTTGTCCACAAAATTCATCATGGTTATGTGTTATTATGACCCAATAAGCAATTTAATAATAATAAAAGTAATTGTTGGATATTGCTTCATTTCTTATTTTCTTTTATATGAAATTAATTTATTTATTTTCAATGAAAATGTACTTAGTCGCATTACATTGTCCAGGATAAATTATTTTTGTTTGTTAAACAATCGTATTATTCAATAACGTGTAGGAACATTGGTGAACGGATTCGTATGCAAAAACCAAACCCTAGCAACAGCTGACGACTTCTTTTTTGGCGGAATATCTCAACCATTACCAATCACCAACAAAATCCTGAATTCAATCGTCACAAACGTCAACGTTGAAAAGATCGCAGGCCTAAACACCCTCGGAGTATCCATGGCCCGTATCGACTACGGACCCAACGGACTCAACCCGCCCCACATCCACCCACGTGCAACCGAGATCATCTACGTTCTAACCGGACAACTGAACGTAGGTTTCATTACCACAAAGAACGTGCTTATCACAAAAGTTATCAACGCTGGTGAAGTATTTGTGTTCCCGAGAGGTTTGGTTCATTTCCAGAAGAACCCGTCAAAGACATACCCGGCTTCAGTAATAGCCGGGTTCAACAGCCAGTTGCCGGGAACTCAACAATTTGCGGCCTCGCTGTTTACGGCTAAGCCGCCGGTTCCTAATGATGTGTTGGCTCAGGCATTTAACATTGAATCGTATGCTGTGGATAATATTAGGGCTGGACTCACACCCAAGCCCTAATTTAATTAAGCTAGGGTTTCTTGTGTTTATGCTCTAAATTTATTTATTTCTAAACTTATTTATATTTATATTATGTAATTTTTAATTTGTTGTGTGTGTGTAATAGTACTCCATAAGTATGAGTGTTATTTATTTTTAATTATAACAATTTGCATTGTAATTTATTTAATTATTGTGGTTAATTTTATTATATTTATATTTGATTGAGTGATGAACAAATTGTGAAGTTTTGGACCGCCAATGTCATGATCCAAATCTGAATCTCACTCGATATTAGAATGACTACGTACATATCAACTGGTTAAATTGATTGAATTATGAGTGGTAAACAATGAAAATATATTATGAGTGGTAAACAATGAAAATATATTTCGCAGTGATTTTATTAAGAAGAGATTCAAACCCAAGTTATGATTACCATTTTTTTTATACCATTAGCTAATAATTTCATAATCACTTTTTTCATGGACTATTTAATGTTCCCTATAAATTTCTTACAAAATTTCAATTTGACTATGTAAAATCCTACTCAAATCAATAAATTATTCACTTTATTTCAGTATTCTTTTCGTCAATCTCAAAAAGCAATTTTAACAAAAAAAAAAAGCATTAATAAGAGTATATTTAAGGAAAATTGAAATTAGCTCTCGGGTTTTAAGTTATTAGTTACGTACTCAGTATTTGGTGGAACGCTCGACCTTACTTATTCTATCTTTCTAAACATTTTCGATTATTTTCTACGGAGTACTTTAACTTCATATTTTTTTCAGTTGGTGAAAAATATTTTAAATAAATAAAGGGATTTTCTACGTTGTATCCCTATATTTTCCACTTTTCTACATGGTACTCCTACATTTTCTATGTCTATACATGATACCCTTGAAGTTTACTATTAAGTTAACTAGTGCCCCAAAAGTTTTTTTTTCCATGAAGTTTAATCGTTAGATTATGTTATTAGCTTAGGATTAAGACTTCAATATCATTTAACTTAGATAATTAACAAGTAATTGAGCTTAATTTAAGTGTTATCATTTGATTTGACAATATAACGTCAAAAATATAATCCTTTTAGATTCGGAGTATAATTGCAAATACGTACAAAATTGTTAATTTAAGTTCAATTATCGGTTAAGTAGGCATGTTAAATGACGTTTTAACTTTTAATCTTGAACATAAAAAGGTAATTTGTTGCCAAAACTTGATGGAGAAAAAAGTTTAGTGTACCAATAAAGATAATAATAAAGTTTAGGGGGTACCAAAGAAACTTTTAGTAAAGTACAAGGGTACCATGTATACATGTAAAAAGGGTAGGGGTACCAGGTAGAAAAGTAAAAAGTTCGGGGGTACCACGTAGAAAATCCCAAAAAAAAAATCATCTAAAAATTGACAAGTTGACTCTACGTACATACACGTACTTACTAGCTAGCATAGCTAGTTGAACAAATCAATCAATAGAAGTTGACTTTCAAAACTTAAAAGAAACGGTACCTCATTAACGTTAATGGAAGACCTCTCAAAGATTGGGTGAATCGTAGTGATAATTCTGTTTTTATTTTTTCACTTACATATCTTACTGACTTAGCGAAAGTAGGTCTATCACAAGACTTACGTACTCTTAATGTAAAATAACGACAATAATAATACTCCGTATATGCTAATCAAACCTACTAATAAGTCAGTTACTCCTTTTACTAAATTACTAGGGTGATTGATTAATAAAGATTAGATTTCAATTCACCACGACTTAATACAAATCGAGTTATACGAGTAATTACTTTTGATTTATAATAAACGAATTAGCTCTCGAAAGACAGTCTCACGTATTTAAAACAAGTAAATACTCCTATCTGTATGAAATAAATATGCTTATTCCTTTGTATAAAAACTATTAATTCAATTAAAGAGTTATTTTGGTATACGATCAAGTAATCAACAACGAAAGAATTACAAAAAAAAATATATTGAGAAGTAAAGAAAAATGATCTCTTGATAACTTCATAAAAAAAATCGTACTATAATTTTATAATCCCGTAAGAAATATGGTGAAATGAACAAGTCGTGTAATCTAATTTTGACCAAGTAAAACCGTACATCTAATCCTTTTACAAGCTACAATTAAAAATGAATTTAAAACTCTAATTAAGCTTGAATTGAACAAATCAATGAGTTAATAATAATAATTTCCAAGTTGATAATATAATAATAACCTAAACCCATAATCCACAACCTATATATATATATATATATATATAAAAGGAGCTTTATCACAAGTTATTAAGAAATATAAGACATTTAAGCTAAGACTACTTGATTTCCTACACAAATAAAATTTCAAATAATTTAATTCTTATATTTTTCTTGATTTATTTCGAAAAAATGACGAAAATTAAGGCAATATTGATAGTGCTAATGGGAATTATAATTGGCGTGTTCGCTAGTGATTCCGACATGCTTCAAGACATTTGCGTTGCTGATCTTGCCTCTGGTAATTAATTTTTCTTAGTACTCGTAGTATTTAATTTAACAAAAAATCGACCGACGAAACTATCCATCATTAGTTTGTTTTTATCGACAAAATTCTAAAATCGACAACTTGTAGGAACATTGGTGAACGGATTCGTGTGCAAAAACCAAACCTTAGCTTGCGCCGAAGACTTCTTTTTCAACGGGATAGCTCGACCGTCACCAATCACCAACAAAATCCTCAACTCAATCGTCACAAACGCCAACGTGGAAAAGATCCCAGGCCTGAACACGCTCGGAGTGTCCATGGCTAGGATCGACTACGGCCCCAACGGACTCAACCCGCCCCACATCCACCCACGTGCAACCGAGATCATCTACGTCCTCTACGGACAAGTAAACGTGGGTTTCATAACAACCACCAACGTGCTCATATCCAAAATAATCAATGCCGGTGAAGTATTTGTGTTCCCGAGAGGTTTGGCTCATTTCCAGAAAAACCTGTCGAAAAATTACCCAGCCTCGGTGATAGCCTCGTTTAACAGCCAGTTGCCTGGGACTCAACAATTTGCAGCCTCGTTATTTACGGCTCAGCCCCCGATTCCTAATGACGTGTTGGCTCAGGCATTTAACGTTGAGTCGTATGTTGTCGATACTATCAGGACTGGACTCACACCCAAGGCAGCCTAGCCTTTGGTCCGGTCTTCGTCCAAGTCGGACTCTCAATAATTGCTCGAAAATAAGATTATATATATATCGATCGATTGATTTTTAAAGTTCTTTACATGTAATTTCCTATTCTTTTTATATAGTGTATATGTTAATTTAATTTATTTATTACGGAGTGGATAATTTATAAATAAGTTTTTTTTTTTTTGCTATTGAACAAAATATCGTTTCATGTGAGATTTTCAATCGAATGTCAATTAACAACTGAATTACAAAACTTATATTCACGTTCGACTAATAAACTAAATTAAACACAAAATGGGTAAATCATAACAAATCGATTTATTAAATCGACTAAATAAAAGGATAAATGTGAGGAAAAAATCGGTAAAATCACGACCTTTTCAAAAATATCGAAAAATAAAAATTATTTTTCCGAATTGACCCATGTCAAAGTGGGTATGACTCTTAGACTGGGTCAACCAGGTCGGTTTCGGCCTGGGCCGGGTCATTTTCGGATTTCCTATTTTCAATTTTTTTTTTTTTTTAAGGATATCAACTTGTTTTCTATAATAATAGTCGGGTCAGTTTCGGGTTAGCTCAGTCAATTCAAGTTACGGTTAACCTCGGTCTTCAGTTTGGGTGTCGGATCAGGTTCATGTTAGTTTATTCGGGACTGGTCATTCACTTCGGGTCGGTTTTACAAGGTCTAGGTATGACGGTATGAACCAACCCGGTTCGGCTCCGAACGGAAACAACGGCTCCTAAATTTCAAATTCCAATTCCTCCATAAAACCTCGTCTCCCCCAATTTCTCCATTTTCTCTTCTTCACAATCTCTCTCAAGCTTTTCTCCCACTTCAACAATGGCGACACCATCGACATTCCTCAACACACCATCAAAAACGCCTTCGAAAACTCAATCCTCAAAACGCCCCCACCACCAAATCTCCCAAAACCTTAACCCTAACCCTAATTCCACAATTGATCAATTCAAGTCTCGATTCGAAGCCTACAATCGGCTACAAGCTGCTGCTGTTGCGTTCGGGGAGAAGCTTCCGATACCGGAAATCGTCGCAATTGGGGGACAATCGGATGGGAAAAGCTCGCTTCTTGAAGCGCTTTTAGGGTTTCGGTTTAATGTTAGGGAGGTTGAGATGGGTACTAGGCGGCCTTTGATTCTTCAGATGGTTCATGATTCTTCTGCTCTCGAACCTCGATGTCGATTTCAGGTCCTTATTCACTTCTAATTTAGTTAGATTGATGTTTTCTTGATTTCGCTGTCGATTATTTTGACGATCTTATGATCAATTAGTGTGGATTATCGTGTGGATTATTCTTGCATATTGCAATTACGATATTGGTTGAAGGGATTGCTTTAATTTGGTTGCAAATGTGTTCAATTTACGAAAGTAATTCGGGGATAGTGTTAGAATCATAGCGTTTACCGTCATTATAAGGTGATCGGAATATAGGATACACTTACGAATGTCATCAACTAAAGACCGGTTACTAGGACTGTCGGAATTTTGTTGTCAGCTAATGTTCATGCTCTTATCAGTACTACATTTGTTGATAGGGTTTGGAATTATGAATGGTTATATTCGAGTGTTTGTCGTGTTCTGGGATTCAATTTTCGAGAAAATTTGGTTTAGAAATTGTTATTGAGGTTTGTGGTGTTGATGTTGATTCTAGCAGTAAGATTCACTTGTCCACTCAAAACTCGGAAGTAATCATCAAACTATTGCAGATCAATTAATAGTCCTATAGTAAATCTTGTAATAACATTGCATACGATGTTTCTGGTAGTAGTCGACACTTTCTGGTAGTTTTTAGTAAACTGTGACTCTTGTCGACAGGAGGAGGACTCGGAAGAATATGGAAGTCCAATTGTCCTGGCATCTGCTATTGCGGATACTATAAAATCACGCACTGAGGCCCTTTTAAAGACGACTAATACTGCGGTTTCCCCCAAGCCTATTGTTATGAGAGCTGAATATGCTCATTGCCCAAATCTTACAATCATCGATACCCCTGGCTTTGTTTTGAAGGTAATCGATTGCTTTCAGGTTATACTTTTTGTTTATCTGTTGGATTGAGATGGGATTGGATTACTGATGATGCTTTTGTTATATAGGCAAAAAAGGGAGAACCAGAGAATACGCCTGATGAAATCATTTCGATGGTGAAGTCATTAGCAAGCCCACCTCATCGCATACTCTTGTTCCTTCAACAGAGTAGCGTTGAATGGTGCTCGTCGTTGTGGTTGGATGCTATTCGGGATATTGACCCCTCTTTCAGACGGACTGTCATTGTCGTGTCAAAGTTTGATAATAGGCTTAAGGTACAATCGCATTATAATTTCTGACTTATGTCCATTCATTGATCACTATGTTGCAGGCTATTCCATCCGTGCCTTCTGACATACAGAGTATGAAATAGATTGATTAACCAACATGTTACACGATTTCAGGAATTTAGTGACCGATGGGAGGTTGATCGGTACTTAAGTGCAAGTGGATACCTAGGAGAGAATGTACGTCCCTATTACGTAGCCCTTCCCAAGGACAGAAACACGGTCTCTAATGATGAATTCCGCCGCCAAATATCTCAAGTTGATACCGAAGTTATGCAGTACTTGCGTGAAGGTGTTAAGGGGGGTTTCGATGAAGAGAAATTTCGCCCCTTTATCGGTTTCGGCTCTCTTAGGGAGTTCCTAGAGTCCGAGCTTCAGAAAAGATACAAGGAAGCTGCCCCAGCTACTCTGGCATTGCTTGAGCAACGTTGCAGTGAAGTCACTTCAGATTTGGCTAAGATGGATGCCAAGATACAGGCGACTTCTGATATTGCTTATCTTCGAAAATCGGCCATGTTACATACGGCATCTATGAGTAGCCATGTGGTGTGTATGCTTTTCCGAATGTTTATTCATGTTCATGTTCCAGTCATGGTTTTTTTATTGTTCATCTTGGAAGCAATGAAATTCACATGTACTTCCATTGTTAATGATTCTTACAGGGATCACTGATCGATGGAGCTGCTGACCCACCTCCAGAGCAATGGGGTAAGACAACTCAGGAAGAAAGGCTGCAGAGTGGCATTGGAGGTTGGCCTGGTGTCACTGCCACCATTAAACCCCCAAATTCAACATTACGGTTGTATGGAGGCGCTGCATTTGAAAGAGTCATGCATGAATTTCGATGTGCTGCATATTCCATTGACTGTCCCCAAGTATCAAGGGAAAAGGTAGCCTTTTTGTTACGTACTAGATATCCACAAAAGAACGGAGTATTATTTGTGTTACGGATTTTGATGTTTGAAGATAATTTGGACCATCCAAAAACAGGTTGCAAATATTTTGCTCGCGCATGCTGGTCGTGGAGGTGGTCGAGGAACAGGAGAGGCTGCTGCTGAGATTGCACGTACTGCTGCTAGATCGTGGCTAGCACCTCTTCTTGACACTGCTTGTGATCGACTTGCATTTATTTTAGGAAATCTTTTTGAGCTTTCAAATGAAAGGAATCGCTGCCCGAGCTCAGATTGTAAGTGGATGTTTGATGCTTGTCATATATTCTTTCCTTCCGTTCTTCATTGCAGTATGCGGTTTCCTTTATTATGTTTTTCTGAGCATGTTCAGTCGTCTACAGTGTGTCTGTAATATCTCTTCTGATATTTAAAAAACTGGGACCATTTCGCTACAGAAGATGCTTACAAATTTTCTTCCAGAATTGTATTGTATGGGGCATGAAATTTGATTCTACATCCTTAATAGTGTCTGAAACACGGATTTTGTGTCTCTGTCGCTGCTTTTGATTAATTCGTATGTTTATTTTGTCGATAGATGGAAAGAAAACAGGAGACATGGATGGCTACGTTGGTTTCCATGCTGCTTTGATGCACTCCTACAATAAGTTCATCAAGGATCTTGCGAAACAATGCAAACAGCTAGTTAGACACCATCTTGACTCAGTGACAAGCCCATATTCTCTGGCCTGTTATGAAAATGAGGTCGGTTTTGGTTCTGGCCTAAACCCGTCCTACAGATTCAGCCAAGCTTCTCCTGCTTCATTTTGTCCCGATTTATCAGACGCTGCTCGGACATTACGTGATGAAGCAGTAACAAATCAAGAGAACATACCCCCAGAAAACAGCGCACGTGAGACTACCCCGGGTATGCAAATTCTGAAATTCTTACTAATTATTTTAGGCATTTTAGTGTCAACTGTTCACTTCTGTGAAAAATGACTTTGATTTATTGTAAGACCGTGTTGCTGGTACAGGTAAGGGTCCAGAAGGTAGAGAAGCCCTTCGAGAGAGTCAGATAACGATTCCTGAGACACCTTCACCTGATCAGCCATGTGAATTAGGTTACGGTTTGGTGAAGAAAGAGGCAGCACACTACATGGAAGTCGGAGCAAGGAAACGACATCCCAGAATGTTGGCTAACAGTAGACACGGCGACAGTTTAAAAGGCCTTCATTTTGGGTTTAATGGTTCGAGATCAGGCTCCGCTTATGATGACATATGTTCATCAGCAGCTCAGCATTTTGCACGTATACGTGAAGTTCTTGTCGAACAAAGCGTGACCACAGCATTAAATTCCGGGTTCTTAACTCCTTGGTATGTCACACATCCAAGAATGATTTGATTCATACTCTATTAGTTAGAATTGTCACTTCAGAATTTTAAACTATGTCGATAATTTGCAGTCGAGAAAGGCTGATGGTTTCACTTGGAATCGACTTGTTTGCTGTGAACGATGAGAAATTCATGGAGATGTTCGTTGCACCAGGAGCGATCGACACCCTTCACAACGAAAAACAGTCTCTTCAAAAACGCCAAAAAATTCTTCAATCTTGTTTGAACGAGTTCAAGAGCATTGCCAGGACACTGTAACTCTGTAACTAAGGTACATTCGTGTTTTTTTTTTCACTGGTGGATTTACTTCAATTTCCTCGATTGGATTAGATTGAATTCGATCATTTAAAAGCTGTAATCTTTGTTGTATGATCGAATACATCACGATAAAAAAAAATCGTCTTTACACTACTCTCTGCACTCAAATTCGTTTTTACATTTTTTTTTCTTTCTTAGACGATCCATTAGTTTCTTTATGTTAATTTTTCGCTTTTTTTCATTCTTAGACGATCCATTTACGTCTTCCCATCATTTTTTCCACGTTTTGTTAACGCTCCCGAATATAGAACAATGCCATTACTTTGCTTGCACAATAGATTGCAAAATGTTACTAGTACGAGTACATTTTAATTTGCATCATACATAGAAGACGAGACGATATCACTCGAAGGGGCAAAACCGTCTTTTCAGCTGAGATCCCTCGCGCAGTGGGTGATGTAGGTGCAACCTCTCCTGTAAGGGTTAGCCCTAATGTTGCCCCTGCAGTAGTAGTACGACTGCCCTGGCCGGTCGCACGGTACTTTGTCTCTCCTCAATACTTCATTGCTTATATACCTGGTAAGACGGTTTTGTAATAAGATAGTCTGGCTAACGACTCAACAAGGCACGAGCCCACTTTGGATACGACGACACGTTATGAGCCATGAGCCATTTGTTAGGACATTTACGATACTAGGCAGCCCGAGAAATAATTTTGTTAAACAATTTTTTTTATTTTTGTGACGAGTCTTGTATTCAATGACTTACGAGTTACGTACCTTCTTCGACCGCGCAACTGACGACGTGCGCTCTCGGAGTCTAACGTGTCCTCCTCATCGCCGATACAATCTCCTACAAGTCCGGTACACGTGTGTGTGGCCGAGAAGTCGAAATCATCAGATGATTTCGACTCGGCCACAATCACTACCAAGGCCAATAGAAGAGCAACTAACAACACCAATTTAGAAGCCATAATAATACATGCAAATTCTTTTTGTAATAGTAATGTAAGTATTTTACTTTGTGTTTGTTTTTTCTTCTTGTTTTTGTAAAGGTAAGGGAGATTTTAAAGAATGTAGGAAGATTATTGTAGGGTTATGGAGGGGGACAAATAGGGTGATGGGTTAATAGTTAAAAGAAAAAAAAAATATGGAGTTAAAATACCTAAATTAGCTAATCATTGTATTTATTCATTTTTTTTATAAATATTTTATGGTGTTTCTTTATATTTTTAAATGCAAATTATACTATACAACCGTTATACAGAGTACCGATGAGAAAAACGAGACATTTTATGGTGAAAACGGATCATTTTATGGTGAAAAGTGACCATCTTTTAATCGTGAAATAACCATTTTTCGTTCCGAGTACAACTACAAAAACTCCAGGAAATTGAGGATTATTTAGAAAATAATTTGTGAGATGGAGAGTATATTTACATACTAGTAATTCTCTTGTGAGACAATTTTACGGTAACTTATAGTGAGACTTACTAGAAAATAAAATAATATTATTAAAGATAACTCCCTTGTACGTGAATTGTCTCATAATAAATTTATCGTGAAACCGTTTCTTACAAAAATAGGTGTGTATAGAGGGTATAGGTGCATGTGTTGAGTTTCCTACTAATTTTTATTGTGAATTTTTACAATCATAATAGAGTATTTGACAATATAAGATGATGAGAATTCATGAGACCATGCTTTTTTGTTATTATGTTCACCAATTTTATGTAACAATCGACGTCTATGATCGGTTTAGAACATGCATTGTTGTAAACTTGTAATGGCTACAAAATTACATTTACAATGTGAGTTGTTTTTATACCTAAATCGAAATCTGTCTTTTTACCTAGTATATATAGGTCATACTTATATAATAACTCGATCGACTTTATATATATGAATATATGAATGTATTTTATTTACGATTTAATATCATAATAAAAGAATTTTGGAACTTATTTCGGAGAAATTATAATAAAAAAACACAAATTTAATTCAGCACAAGGGTTTGATTGCAATGTATCTAAAATAATTAAATAAAAATTGACAAATACTATATGTTAATTTATGTAAACTATAAAACATAAAATAATAATTAATTAAAAGTCTAAAACTCGAAAAATAACACCCATGAAAAAGATAAAATTATCATAGCCGCCAAGGTAACGGTCACTCGCCCTGATCCCGATGAAGCCGGTGATGGAGCCGGAGCCGGTGTTCTTGGGATTGGTGCCTCAGGAGTTGGCGCCTCAGGTGCAGGAGATATAGCCGGTCCACGTGTCGCAGGACTTGGTGACTTGGCATGTGGGGACGGGGCTACAGCCGGTCCACGTGTCACAGGACTTGGTGACTTGGCATGATGTGGGGACGGGGCTATAGCCGGTCCATGTGCCGCAGGACGTCCTGCATGACTTGGTGGCTTGGCATGTGGGGCCGGTCCATGAGTCGCAGGACGTCCTGCAGGACTTGGTGACTTGGCATGATGTGGGGACGGGGCTGTAGCCGGTCCATGAGTCGCAGGACGTCCTGCAGGACTTGGTGACGGGGCAGATTGGGGTCCACCAACGACCGGATGGGTTGTTAGGTCTCGAGTCAACGGGTGGGAGTAGAGGTACGATGGTAAAAAGAAAGGGCCACGGAGACTGGCGTCTGAGAAAGTAACAGAGATGATCGTCACGAAGAATAACAAAACATATTTCTTCAAAGAAGCCATTATTAAAAAAAAGATGAATTAAAATCACTTCAATTAGTATTAATATTAATTAAAAATAAAATTAAGATTGATTATACTTGTAAAAGTGAGGAAGAGGGTACATGTATATATACAAGATGAACCAGAATTGATTTTTTTTTTTTTTGTAAATTATTATATAATTTAAATAAGGAAGTAAATCATAAAACAATTATGGTATCAAATTTGTGATAATAAAATAACGGTTTAATGGATACACGTTAATAAGCTATTTACGGTAAAAAGTACGTTAATGTTGTCTTAAGTATGATAATTATGGATTAATATATCAATTTCTTGGGATATTATCAATGCGATTCTTGCCGTAAATGGCTTATTAACATGTGCCCACTAGACGTACGTTAGAAAAATCGATAAAATGATATTCGATGAATAAATTCTTAATAAGGATGTTATTTCTTGATTTTTGACTGATTTAAAAAGATAATTATTGTACAATTTGATAATAGAATCACTTAATTTTTTAGTAATATGTTTGATATTTGATTTTCACAATCTTTAATCGTTATAGAAGAGTACTCCAATTTATTAAAGTATTCAATATCACATGGTTTCCTTCCTTTTTTGAATGATTTTGCAAATATTATTCCTACCAAATTCGTGTTTATGATCAACGTATTCAGACAGATGGTATCTATCTAAATATGGTGATATTTGATTCGGGTCAAACTTAATACGAATTGATTTGACGAAATCAACCAATTGGTATCGAGTGTCTATCTAAATAGGGTGATATTTGACCTGATTTAATTAAACTTAATATGAACCGATATAACCAACTAGATACGTTGATGTATAATGTATAATTAGACATAATAACACCGGTTACAAAGACGAGTATGTAGGTTAGATGTCCTCGATATTATATCAACTACTCCGAATTAGGTTAAAACTTCCTTAATTAGACCGCATTTACAAACATTTCTAACATATTCATGTTTATGACCAGGTCCAACATATGTATTTCGCTTAAACTTAAAACAGATCAAACCGATGATATCTAAACTGGCTACGTCGATGTATGATTAATTAGACATAATGTCGGTTACAATTTACAAAGACGGGCACGTAGATTCGATGTCCTGGATTTTAACTACTAGGCTAAGACTTCATTAGACCGGGTTTTGAATGTTGCAAGTACTTGTAGTTTGCAACTGAAGCGAAGGTTGTTCGATTGCAGTCCATTTCTTGAGACAAGTAACTAGGGCAAGAACACATGTTTGAGAGGCAATTCCAAAGATTAGCCCAATCCATAGACCCTGGTAATAATAAGAAAAAAAATCAGTTTCGAAAGACCGAATTTAACCTAAACACGATTAGGGTTTACAAATTACGAGATTAATTTCGTGATTTGTAAGTATACCTTTGCATATAAATGAAGCTTGAAGGCAAATACGCATGCCATAGGGATACCAATGCCGAAGAATGTACTTAGGTTTATGAATGTCGTCAAATGTTGCCATCCACATCCTCGACTCACTCCTATAGTTAATTAATCAACATAAGTAATCACGATTAGGGTTGTTCAAAATCCGAGTCAGACCACACCAGACCGGTCCTCCACTCCAGTGGAGGACCGGTCTGGGTTTGTTGGTTTGGTCTGGTTTTGGACCGGTGAACACCCGTAAATCAGTACCTGTGAGCACACATTGGATGGAATCCAAGGCTAAAGATATGCAAAGCCAAGGGGTCATAGACGCAAACGCCTTGATTATGTTGATGTTGTCGCTGAACAAGCGAGCCCATTTCTCGCGCCCAAGTCCTAATGCTAGAAGCATTATGGACGTTAACACGATCGACAACTTCATGGATACAATCATTGCACGCTTAGCTTCTTTCGGTCGCTTTGCTCCGAGTTCATTAGACACCCTTGTGCTACAACATTAGTACACACAACTAAATTCGCGCTGGTTTATCTTTGATTAAAATATTTCTCACAAATAATATAAAAAGTAAACAAATGACCGAGACATAAAGAGTATTAATACCTTGCTGCAGCACTTAATCCGTATGTAATATTAAACGCGATTCCTCCCGTTGAAATGCTGGTAAGATCGAGTTCCAACAAGTTTATATCAAACTCGAAAAACTAACACTAACAAGTAACAATAACTCGGGATAATGATGGTCGTCGTCTTACCACATTGCCACTAGAGCGGTACTTTCTTTCAAGTTTGGCATTACACCGGCTAACATTATCACAACCTCGAACGCCCAATACTCCAAACTGAAAGAAGCAATGACGCGGACACACATTATAGCAAATAGTTTCAAATGAGTAAACAGTCTGGTCTCATGCGTGAAACGGTCCAGTTTTAGAAACAGATAACCTTAGAATGAACAAATAAAATAATCTTAAGATTTCGAAAGAGAAAACGAAGATGATATTATATTACCAAACCATAGTAGTTGAAGGCAAGGCCAATTTCAAGTTAGTAAGGATAAACCGAAACAAGTCCTTAGAGAAACCGGTCCACGTCTCCTTCAATGTACCGGCGAACTTCACATAACCCAACAACATAAGAACGGAAACCCAGAATGTAATCGACGTTGCCAACGCAGCTCCTCGAAACCCAAGTACAGTATGATGCAACAAGACGTAAACGAGGCCGAATTGGAGTAACAAAGGAACCAAGGAGCAGAAAACTAAGGGCCAAACGACAGACTGAGTCTGAAGAAACCTCATTATATTCTGCAATATACCAAATGCGTATATTCCAGGAATCAGGTATCGAATGTAGATAGCTGCTTGACCGGAAACCTCGTGATTTTGACGAAGAACAACTATTAGAATCGGTTTTGTGTACCACCATAGTATGGATATGAGAATTGAGAATGAGATTGATATAATGCATGATGTTTGGAGATACATTCCTAACATTTTGTATTGTTTGGCGCCGTAGGCTTGTCCACATAATGTCTCGAGTGCAACGCTCAGACCCGTCTACATAGAAACATTATCAGTCGATAATCTTGTGTCAGACCGTTATATGATAAGGTTATTGTACATAGAATTAGACCTTCGATCCCATTTGTAAACTTTTACTCTTAACACAAAAAAAAAAAAAAAAAAAAAAAAAAAAAAAACTTTGCCAATGTTCCTTGAATCGAAATAGCGGGGAAAATAGGATTATACACTTAGTTGTACAATAGCATTGTACAACCGGGGGTAAGTTTTTGAGTTTTTGTGTATATTTATTGAGCTTAAAAATGTTTTTGAGCTTGAACATTTATGTAATTTAACTCTACAACTTTGAACTAAAACTCATAAATTTTACTGCAAAACTCGAAATTTTTGTGATAAAACTCAAGATATTAAAACCAGTTGTATATAGAACTATGTACAACTGGTTGTATAATCCTTTAACTGAAATAGCGGGTATAAGACATAAAAAACCATTTAATTTTTTTTATTTCTCAGTTGAATTATATTTGTTCAATACATTCTTGTCAATATGAATAAAAAGACAATACAATTACAAAGAAATTCAATTTTCTGTTTTATCTTGCTTTCAATTGAATAATCGACTCAAGTCTAAATTAACTTCAATCTATGAGGTTGTACAAAAATTAGACCAAATTGAATGACACGGTATTCGAAATTTCACCTAAGGTAATTCAATATTCCCTACATTGTTAGGGTATCGTTCTTTTCGCCTGAAATGAGCTTAACTATACTAAACTATACTGAAATAAACTTAACCTAACTAAATCGGGCTTAATCGAACTCAACTTGATTGATATTAAAACGTGGAAAATGCACAACAGAACAAAATAGAACAGAAGTGAGCTGAAAATAACAGTAAAATTGAACTGTACAAAATTAAATTGAAACGAGCTGAAAATAAACTGTAAAAAACAGGCCAAGGTCTCAGAAGAATTAAACTAAAACTCGTGTTTTCCGCTTTAGACTCAATTTAATAATCTAGACCGGTCCACATCTTTGCGACTTGACTTTTGGGTCAGGTCAGGTCAGGTCGAGTTAGGTCAAATGAAGTCATTGTAAAGAGATAAAAAAAGAAGAGAAAGACGAAATACGAACCATGATAGCGTAACCAGTGACATTAGACCAAGAATTAGCAAGAGTAGAGGCAGCAAGTTGAAGGTCACCAAGGTGACCAACAAACATAACAGACACAATAGGAATTACATAAAATATGAGATTTGTTAATATCATTGGCAATGCAAATAACATCTGTCTTTTCCCCTCGTCCACGTCCACGACCTTCTTCCACCATCTTTTTCCCTCTCCTCTCGACTCGACTGACGCCATTTCTGTCTTTTTTTTTAATCAGTGACGAAACCAGGATTTGAAGCGTTTTAGTATTTTTTTTATTTTTTTTTAATCAGAGTGTGAGTATTTAAGGAATGCAAACTCCCTATGTATACACCCAATAATTTAATGAGGTGATTTAGTTATTAGTAGAGGAGGGAATTGAGGGAATTGAAGATGTATGTGAATATGTGATGAGTTGATGGTTTTAGATTTATAGTGAAAGTAAATGAAGTGAGGCATGCATGCAAACAATGGGAAGCATAGTAGTAGGAGACTAGCTAGGAAGGAGCCTAGGAGTCTAGCAAATTAGCCAAGTGGCTACCCAAATTTGTTGGAAACATGCATACCCTTCATACTTAAAGAATAGGTTTGTTGTGAGACGGATTCACGGTAATTATGTAGTGGGCTGATAGAATAAGTGTACGAGATCGATCCATAAATAAGTGTAGTTTCATCCTAAAGTCAATCGATGATGAGGAGATTAGAGTAGTCCACTGGTTTATAAACTAGTCTGTCTAGTCACTCTAATTCTAACGATGTGGAACAATGTCCTATCACACACATGGGAATGCCAAGGAGAAGAGTCCGCATCACACCTTACGATCCTAGGCTGAACCATCGATCAGCTTTGATACCACTTGTTGAGTCATCCCCAGCGAGCTAGCTAATAGAACAAGTGCAAGAGACTGACTCACAAGCAAGCGCGGTTTCATCCTAAAACCAATTGGTGATAGTAGGAGTAGCTCACTAGTTTAATTTTACCGATGTGAGACAATGTCACATCATATACATGAGAATGAAGAGAACTCAACAATTTTCCATGTGAGAGGTCTCACGAGAAGATTAGAATTTCTGTGTACTCTAACAGTAGTGTCACCGGTTTGATTTAAGGTATAATGGTGATTATGTTGCTGACGCGGTTTATCAACTATGCTAGCTGACATTTATGTCCGTGTTTGTATCTTTAGGGAGTAGCTTGGTTTAATATCGTTGTAAATTATGATTTTGCATAAACTCTTTTAATTGAATTCTACGCACAACTGTTGTTATAATTGTGGTTTTAACTTCATAACGTGAGACGATCTTATTCAAACAACATTTAATTAATTAGACCATACCCTCACTTTTTTTGAGGTGGTTATTTTTATTTTCGTAATTAAAGATTCTTTTGTGATTGTATTAAGTCTTTTTCCCTAAATATATATTTGTATATACATATATAAAAATCTACAATAATAGTATTTTTCTTCATTTATAGTAATATACAATATGGTGATTTTTTTTGAAAAATATCAAACCAGCAAGCAAGTAAGATATTAAGTTGATTGAGTGCCTTAAAAGAGGAATATTTGAAATATTTTATAAAAGTGATTTAGACATTTACGGTCGTCGTGATTAAGTCATTGTTTATGATGTCGTTAACATCCAATAAAACTTGTCTAAAAGGAAAAACTATTGTTGGATTATTAGGAGATAATGAGGTACGGAGAATTAAGAGACGATAAAGAAAATTAAGACACATAGTACGGAGTACTAGATAAAATGTTAAAGGACACATAATTAACTCAATACATTGTACGGAGTATATATCTAGGATTATATAAACGTGTCTTAATTCTCCTTTATTTATCTCCTCGTAATACACCTTATCTCCTAAATATGCAAGGATGAAGAGCGTATAATGTTGTACGGAGCAGTTTTTTTTCCGCGGGTTTGGATTTTTTGGGTTGTCGGTCGCGGGTCAAGCCGGTCCGGTCCGGTCCGAGTTTGGACCGGTGAACACCCCTATTAATATCAACGAATCTCATTCAGTAATTAAGTCTTAGATAACTTAGGTCAAGTTAATCAACAAATCTTGTTCAATTAACAAAACTAACAATAGAACGATGCAAAAGATAACTAGATGATCAATCCAGAAATCAATAACAACATTCATATAATTAAACTGAGCTATTAATCAATAATCAAAACAAAAATAAGAACTTTCAAACTCACAACTGATTAAGCGCTTCAATGTCTTGAACCAATATGAGAAATTAGTTACACATCAAACTAAGGTTCATCATATTCCGTCTAATGTTACGTTAAACTACAATATGAATATAATAATATGATCTAAACTAATAATAATCTATACTAATAGTGCTCTCATAATAATTAAGGTAAGTCTATTACTTACCAAACTCTAATAATAAAATAAAATAAAATAATAATACTAATAAATAATAAGTTGTCACGGAACCTAAAGCGACTCAAGTTCCGTCTTCAATTTCCGAGCTGTGCGAGACCGTCGGTTCTCCGGCCTCGGTTGAGCTTTTCGCTTCCATGCTTCACTTAGGCAACCCGATGATCAATTAAATCACATAATTATTCTCAATACAATCAATATCGTAAAATGAGAATTCTACTCAATTAAGCCCAAAACCATTATCACGTCGCCAAATATACTTCAAATATCCCCACGCTTGAACTTTTCCTCGTCCTCGAGTAAAACTCGAAGAATGCAATAAAAACAACTTATCACGTACAGGTCCAAAACGCACGGGAAAACATTACACTCACGACCCTCGCTCGCCTTCCTTCAAATTCCCTCATGTAACATGTCACCGTCAAAATATTACCAACTCTCGAATCATCCTCACGACAAAAGACATCAACATGTGAAAATAAACAACAATAAAATTCTAACGCCCCTTTTCACTCCAATCCTAAAACGGATCACGTGTGCTACAAATGTCACCGGTGATAAAAGATGTATACCACAATAATAATCCACAACCCACACATGTGATCAATCCTAAACACCTCTAATCGTCAAATCAAAACAATTACACCCAATCGCATAAACAAGGTGCAATCACTTCACTCCGCACCGCGATTCTTCTCACCGCAGCCAACTAATCATACCCGACCATCCTTCTATGTCACCCTTCTTATGACACCACACCAAGAACGGATAAAATAATTGTGAGTTTTTTTTTTCCTAATACCCTCATTTTCCCTAGAGCGTCCGCCCTTGCAGATTTTCACTCTAGCTATTCTTTTTTTTTTCAACTCACACTACTCTCGTGGCACGCAACTCGATTTTTCTTTTTACCCGGAGCACCCTTTCGGGTTTTCACTCCGTCCTCGGCCACATTCTCCATTCTTGCCTAGACGCCCTTTCGGGTTTTCATCTAGCCGGGTTTATATCTTTTTATTCTTTTTTTCCTTGAATTTTTTTCTTTTTCTTTCATCATTTTTTTTTTCAAATTACAACTTGAATGACGGTTACAAGACGAGACAAATATATAAATCCCTCCCCACGCTTATTCCGAGCATTGTCCTCAATGTGAGATTAAGGACAGAAATATGAACATTAAACATGGGAATCAGGATATTGAAACCGATAAAAACGGACACCAACATCAACAATGGCTCAAAAACACCCTCTAAACTGCTCAAAAAAGTCGGAATTGAAAGCAACCCAAAATTTCTAGGGTTTGGATGAAAATCGAATTTGGGTTTATAGGGGGATTAGGGAGTCTAAGAACTGTGATAAGGAGAGGAATGTGGTGTAGAATGGAGGAATTTTTGTGGGTAATTAACGGGGATAGGAATGGGGTTTGATTTCAGGAAGGAGGAAAAGAAGAGGAAGAAGGGAGGAAGAGGAAGGGTACTCGGTTTGCTTCTTTTTTTTGTATTTTTTTTTATAAAGAATAGAAACAGATACCTGTAGGAGGTCAGAATGCGCGACTCGCGCGGATCGCTGGAACTTCGTCCCAAAAGACGATTTTCCTTCGGTTTTTAAGTGCTCCGTTATGCTAGTCGCCCCACACTCATACTAGTCGCACGAAATTCTGAAAAATCCATTTTTCTCCTTCCTACAAGTACTAAAAATTAGGACGACTTAAAATTAGAAATAAATATATTTATGACTTATTCTATGAAACATACGAAAACGATTATTAATCTAATATTATGAAAAATGACCCTTAATAAAATTTGAAAAAATAAATAATAATAATAATAAAATAAAAACATACCAGACACGGGTCGTTGCCTCCTGGAAGCGCTTTTCTTTAATGTCGTTTGCTCGACTTCTTGCAGAAAACTGACCCGAATTAAAATAGCTAAATTACTTACCTCACGACAATAGAGCAATCGAGCGGAATGAATGTATGGAACAACTTAATGCCCCTTAGCAATCGATCAAAAATACTCGTAAATAGATTAGAATAGTGACAGCAAAAGATCAAAATCAATTGACAACCACCTATAAGTAAGCATATCAGATCATAATAATCTTGCAATGAAAGCTTTTCCGACCCTCTATGCTTAAAAAATGAATTAATATCAATGTACAGTTGTACACCGATGAAGACTCGAAAAGTATTACTGGTGGTTCTTCATTGTGAATATAAAATTCAGTAAATATGCCCCCTATTTCTCCAACCTTTTCATCACAATTCAGGCTCACTAATGCACTTCTCTTAGGGAAATCGTCTTTCGCCTCATCAAAAACAATTATCTCCTCTTCTTCTACTCCGACTTCCATAGTCTCCTCAACGGTCACACTCATTTCCTCCTGCTCATTCTTAACAATCATAACTATAGAATCTTCCAAGATTGAACTATCACTCATATCATTTTGACTTGAGAAATCTTCCTCAACGTGTGTTTCGCTATCACAAGAGGGATCAATATGTGTAAAAATAGTAGAAGAGGGTGAGGAGTATATCGAATCATCATAGCCATCCTCCTCGTCATCCCAAAAACCATCGTCATCATCACTATCACACACTTTATAAGAGTGGCAAACCACATCGGATTTAAGGGAGAGAGTGTCATCAAACTCTATGTTCTTAATAACTCCAGACTCCTTAACATTAAGAGAAAACTCATCATGTGACTCAAGTCTATCATTAGGTTCCGTTATTTGCACTACATGACTCTCAAGGTTCTGGATTCTAGCATTATTCTATTGCTCGTATTGAGTCATACTAGCTTGAAGGGTCATTTGTGCAGTAATCAGGTCTCTAATCATGTCTTCCGTGGATATACGAGAATCATGTGGGATGTTCAAATTTTTATTGAGACTCATTGAAGGTGCCCTAGAGCGTGAGTTTTCCAACTCCCATTCTTCAGTGTCATGAGCCAAGTACATCAAAGGGTTAACAAATACTCCCTCCGTCCTACTATGATTGTCTTGTATTTCTTTTTGGTTAAGTTCTTAAAGATTGTATGTCCCATTTATCAACTTTTCTTTTTAATCTATCACTTTTTAAAACTTTGTCCCTACTAAGTTAAAGTATTTACCATTTTGCTATTTCATTACCTCACACCACCTCACACGACATTATGACTCAACATTTGACTCAATCATCACACTATTTTCTTAGTTATTGTGCAAAAGTGAATGAGACAAACATTTTGGGACGAAGGGTGTATATTAACTTAGCATAGGGTAAATAGTTTATAATTGGGAATGTCTAATTCTATGTATGTACAATTACCTTCTTACTTATCGACTGATAATGTTGCTACGTAGACGGGTCTGAGCATTGCAGTGGAAACCTTATGTGGACAAGCTTTTGGAGCCAAGCAGTATAATAAATTAGGCATCTATCTTCAAACCTCCTGCATAATCTCATTTTTATTCAGTATCCTCATAACCCTACTCTGGTGGTATACAAGACCAATCCTAACCGTGGTCCTCCATCAAAACCATGAGGTTGCTGATCAAGCAGCTGTTTACATCCGGTACCTGATTCCGGGTATATATGCCTTTAGTACGCTGCAAAATACGATGAGATCTCTACAAAGTCAGTCCATGGTTATGCCCTTGGTCATCTGCGCAGTATTTCCTCTATTCCTGGAAGTTGGCCTTGTTTATGTTTTATTACATCATACTAAACTTGGGTTTAGAGGAGCTGCAGTGGCAACCTCAATCACATTTTGGATTTCCCTTCTAATGATGTTGGTTTATGTGAGGTTTACCCGCACATTAAAGAGGACTTGGACCGGCCCTTCTAATGATGTAATAAAACATAAACGAGGCCAACTTCCAGGAATAGAGGAAACACTGCGCAGATGACCAAGGGCAGAACCATTGCCAGACTTTGAAAAAATCTCATTGTATTTTGCAGTGTACCGAAGGCATATATACCCGGAATTAGGTACCGGATGTAAACAGCTGCTTGATCAGCAACCTCATGGTTTTGATGGAGGACCACGGTTAGGATTGGTCTTGTATACCACCAGAGTATGGTTATGAGGATACTGAATAAAAATGAGATTATGCAGGAGGTTTGAAGATAGATGCCTAATTTATTATACTGCTTGGCTCCAAAAGCTTGTCCACATAAGGTTTCCACTGCAATGCTCAGACCCGTCTACGTAGCAACATTATCAGTCGATAAGTAACAAGATAATTGTACATACATAGAATTAGACATTCCCAATTGTAAACTATTTACCCTATGCTAAGGTAGTATACTCCCTCCGTCCCAAAATGTTTGTCCCATTCACTTTTGCACAATAACTAAGAAAATAGTGTGATAATTGAGTGAAATGTTGAGTCATAATGTTGTGTGAGGTGGCGTGAGGTAATGAAAGGGCAAAATGATAATACTTTAACTTAGTAGGGACAAAGTTTTAAAAAGTGATAGATTAAAAAGAAAATTTGAGAAATGGGACAATCTTTAAAAATCTAACCAAAAAGAAATACAAGACAATCATAGTAGGACGGAGGGAGTATTTGTTAACCCTTTGATTTTCTTCTCTTCTTTTCTTCATTCAATCTTCGATATAGCCCGACAAGGCGGCAATTGACACATATATCACCACTATAATCCGGACATAGTACAAGAAATTCATGGCTCTTCAAAATAGCTAGAACCGTCACCAAAAATCACATATTCGCTCAAGTAGTGCAAGATCATCGGAAAACACTTCAAATAACATTATATCGTCCAAAATTAACTCTCAACACTACAATCTGACCCAGAGATCGAATCTGTTACTCTTTTTTTTTACCCATTTGATCATTTGATAGCTACTTTGGGCCTTGGGCCACATACCTTTTCTGCCAAAAGCCTTGGTCATAACCTTAGAGGTCCAAGTCCCACTATCTGCACTTTTTTTACTCTGTATTTCTTTGTTTTAATTTAGACTTTATTCAGCTTTGTTTCTGTGAAAAGAAATTAGTTAAAGCTATTTGAATTTACTTTACTTTTAAGATTCAATTTTTTTACATATAAATAATACAAGTATTAAAAATCGTATTATTATGTGGGTAAGTATTTAAATTATACGGAGTAATTTAATTTGTTCTTATAAAGTTAGAAATAACATGTCTTTTAAGGATAAAAAAACACTATATCTATAAAAGTGAGCGATCATACGCTTTTTCGAGTTTACAACTGTGGCTATGCTTATTATTTACGAAATAATTATTTTTTTCATACAATCATGAAAGTTATGTGTATATATATATCACATGGAGTATTAGATTGTACTTGTCAGACTCGTTGATGAGTGTCCACCCGAAAAGGCTACACTTATACGATGTGTACGGGATTTTCATACACAATCAACCACGTTGCGCCACATATCATTTGCAATTTAACCTAGGACGTTTAGTTTAGGGGGTTAGGTTAGTAATTTTAGATCGTTAGTTAATTTGTTACCATACTCTAGTTAAAATAATCATAGAGAATTTTTACTTTTGTTATTTTTTTAATTATCTTTAAATTTATGTTTATGGATTTTATTTTATTTTTATATTGATTGTAATGGCAAATTAATAAATATAATTATCATTACTGGAATTATTATTTTTATGAAAAAATATTATCCGTATATCATAAATTATTTCACATAATTTCACAAATATCTATTTATATTTATTTTTTGGATTTAACTTTTTGAAATAATCCTAGGATAATACTTTATCATTTTTCATTTATTAATTGTAAAACTTGAAGTAATTGATATAATTATTATTCGTGAATTTATTTAAATTTTAATTTATTTTTGGAAATGTTAAATTCATTTCTTACAAAATAATTTAATTTTTTTTACTAAAGCAACAAAATTTAAAAAATTATGGAAAAAAAATCAAATGAAAAAAAGAAGGAAAGTTAACTATTATTTTTAATTTTGAATAAATAAAATAAAAATCTATTTATCTGAACAAGTCAAACTAAAAAAAATAAAATAATAAATTATGATTTTGTTTCCTAAATGTTAAGTATGTAATATATCGAGTAGGTACATACTAGAAAAATAATTTAAGTTTATTTTTTATCACTAAAATAAATACTAGAAAATAAAATAATTTGTGTTTATGTTAGGGTGATTAATTTAGAGGTATGTTAGTAATTTTACGGCCTTAGTTAATTTGTTTTTATTATACTACTAGGTTAAAGCAGTAAAAATCATGGGTTTGCTTTATTTTTTTTACTCCCTTCGATTCTTTAGATTCGCAATATTTACTATTTGCACAAATAATAAGGTTGTGAGTGGAGATGATGGGTCTCACCAATAAAGTAAAAAGCTCACACAAACAAAAACCTACCTATTATAAAAATGTTGCAAACCTAATGAATTTGCCAAATATGGAATATGTTGCGAATCTAAAGAATCGGAGGGAGTAGTTACTATCACGGAGGGAGTATGATTAGCCACACATATGTTCGGTAAAAATCGTAATACCTGACATTTAGGTTATAGTAGTGAGTTTTTAAAACTAAGTGTAAAATAACCTTGACACTTTGTAATTTATATGACCACTTTCAGTTGATTTGTAGCAATGAAAAATGCCACAGACAATATTTTTTTTTTCAAAAATAAATAAATAAATAAATATTTTGTCAAATTTTAAAGTGGGAGGAATAAATCACAAAAATGGACATCGAAATGAAACCATTTGGAACATATACTCCAAGCATACTAAAATCACGAGTAATCGACATCATCAAGAGAGATATTACCGATATTTTTAATGTTCTTAGTCTTCTTCTGATCAAGTTCCGGTTCCTTGAAAGCTTTGATGACCTCGGCCTGACGGTTTTGGCCGTTGAAGACTTGGGATGGGTCGAATTTTGGTCATCTGGAGAGGGGAATAAGAGTGGAGGTGTTTATTTATGTTTATTGATTTTATTGATGTTTATTGATTTTATTTTAATTACCTTTCATTTAATTATTTCGGTTTATATTGATCGTAAAGGCAAATTAATATACACTCGTATAATTCTTCTTAATGAAATTATTTTTTATAAAAAAAAATTATATCATACTCTATAACATTTTCACATAATTTAATAAATACGAGTATTTTTTTACATTCTCTATTTAAATTTAACTATTTGAAATATTCTTAAGGTAATATTTTATCATTCTCCCTTTATTAATTGTAAAAAACTCTAATTAATTGAAATAATTATTATTTAAGTTTAAAATTATTTATTTCAAATCGTATATATTCCCAATTCATAAGCTAAGTTTGGGTACTAGTACTCCCCTTCTTCACTAAGATGTTCCACATTTCCTTTTTAGGAAAATTCATTAAGATGTTCCACTTTTCTTTTTAGTATATATTTTTGTGGTTCTTATTGTTTGTAACCCCACTTTTTTTTCTTCCTGTTCATTTTCCTCCACATATTCTCTCCTCCTTAAGAACTTCCCAAAATCCAATATGGAAGATCGTAGAGAAGGGGAGGGAGTATTATATAGTGCAGCAATATACTCAATGGAAGGTTGGTTACCTGTTGCTTGATTTAAAAAGACAAATCAAAGGAAGGAACATTATTGAACAATACATATGATACATATGGTATTATCAATTATTAATATTTAATATGAATAAAAAAGAAAGAGGTTTAAAAATGAGTGAATATATAGGGTGATCGAGGGTGCTTTATATAGAGGGTGAGGGTGAGGTGGATTTCGGAAAATAGGACCTGGTTGTACAATAATATTGTACAATCAAGACAAAGTTTTTGAGTTTTTGTGTATATTTATTGAGTTTAATTATAAAAGTTTCTGAGCTAAGTGGTAAGTTTTTGAGCTTAAACATTTATGTAATTTAAATCGACAACTTTACACTAAAACTCAGAAAGTTTACTATAAAACTCGAAATCTTTGTGATAAAGCTCAAAATTTTAAAACCAGTTGTACATAGAACTATGTATAACTGGTTGTATGATCCTCTAATTGGTTATTTCCATCTACCTGATGAGGATGGTTGTATTGAGACCGTTTCATATAAGAGTTTGTGTTCAAGAAATAATTATTCTTGGATTATTAGAAAATAAGAGTATTAATCACTACAAGAATACAGCTCAATAGCGACTGAAAAAATCGGTCGGTGAGTCAAGAAAACGGTCGGTAATACCGGTTACCGACTGCATTTATTAAAATGGCAACGGCATATTTTCGGTCGGTAATCCTAGTCGGTAAATAAATTTACCGACCGAAGCAGTGGTCGGCAAAATTAGCGACCGCAATGTATGGACGGTAAAGAATTTTGGCGGTCGGAAATTACCAACCGATTTGCGGTCGGTAAAATTGAAAGTCGGTCGGTAATTTTTCGTCGTCGGTCGGTAATTTTTTTTTTTCGGTCGGTAAATACTGCCATTTGGTCGGTAATTACCCACTTTGGTCGGCAAATTTTGGCCTATTGTGCACTAAATTAGTTGTTTTAGGTCTCCACATCCCAATTATAATTTTACCCGTCACTACAAACTACAAATAACTAATTAAAGTCGCACATGAAATTGTCTAGTATATATTATTGAATGCAATTCAAATAAAATACAATATTCATACAAAGTTTTATTATTAAACTATAAAATCGATCGTGCCAACAAGAACTAAACTTACATCGCGTGAACACTAACTAACATGGCTATCAAGACACAAAAATTAAAACTTCTAAACACTAATTAACAATGTCATGATGCCACTTATATGTCTTTATATACGTCTTTAAGCTTCTAAACTTGTACTCATGGTTATTGTCGGGGACATCCAAGTACCCTTGTTCGCCTTCTGCTTCCTTTCACCATGTACTCAACATAGGGAAATTTCCTGAAAATTATGGATGATAAAAGAAAGCTGTGTAAAAGGACAGAAGGGGAGAAAAGGCTTACCACTTGTTCTTTAGAAAATACAAATATCTGTAATTTTAAGAAAATAAACCAACATTATATATACCAACCTAACCTTTTTGATCACATAAATGAGTGAGGCGAAACATTACATAAAAACATTACCGATTGAATAAGTAGAAGAAATTCACGAACTCCTGGCCTAAGGAAGGAATGATCCTCAAGATAGACAACCTGACATAAGCACACCGCATAAGGCTCGATTTTACACGTAATTTTAAGCAGCTCGGTTTAACAAACACTAATACTAAAAATTGACCAATACAACAATTAGCCTCACCGAGATCAACAAGGTGGTAATCAACGTCTTCACAAGACTTAATTGGATTAGATTCCTCAAATATGCGAGATATATCTTCTTCCCTTCATATAATCCACAATGAATACTATACTAAACCTAACACTGAATAAACAATACCAAATACCGTCGCGTGCTAATACCAAATTAACGTTGAAAATTGCTACTTTAGTAAGCATACTACGTAATCCACTATTGGTAAAGATCATTACCATAATCTCACTCACTCATTGATCAGTGATTGTAGACTATAATACAAAGTACATACTCATCTCCGATGCTTATTTATTTCCCAACATTTTCAAATTCTCTTTTTCCTGACAATGGAATCGAAGGTAGTCAACATATTCATCCTTTTCTATTTGCATTACACCTACCACAGTCACCCATACAGTTAACAAAAGTCTTAAAATGCATTTGCACTGCACCTACCAAAGCTATCACTGAACATAATAATAATAGGATTAAAGTACATTTTTCATTTAATTAATAACATTAGTCTATTGGTTAAAAACATATGACGGAACAAATAGTCGAAATAAAAGGGTTAGGAAAAGTGAAAGTTTTGTCATATACTCATATATGAAAGTTGAGTATTATTCGAGCAATTATATGTTTAAAATGGATAACCCTTCTTAGGGAGAACTATTGTTGGTTAAACTACTAATGACATTCGATTGTCTTTCTACTCTTTATTGTAATGCGATTAATTAAGTGCTTAAACTAAAATGTTATGCTAATTGAATATATATATATATATATATATATATATATATAGTGAGTCTTGCATCCTAGCTAATTGCTAAGTCTGGACTACTCAATACTCCGTATACAATAACATTCGTGTTATAAATACACCCACACACGCACCTCAACCCAATTCAATCAACTACCCACTTCATTCTCTCATCACCCTATACAATTTCCTATAGCAAAGAAACTCGATCGATCAAACCTTGGTTGAAGCCAGATTGAAGTAGCTAGGGAGCTAGGAATCTTACACCCACTACACTACCCACACCAAACTAATCCACAGAAACCCCTAATTTAACCTAAATCACCAAACCCTAATTTAAGCTAATAGCTAACCTAACATCTATTTATATCAATTTATCAACTATGTACAACAAAATTGGTGGATGAATAACAATAAAACTAACAAATAATCCCCAAATTTAATCCAAAACAAACAATTTAACTGAATTAACCTAACCTAACAAGAATTCACCAAATACAACCACAATTGATGTCTACACAACAATAATGAACGAATTTTAAACAAATTAAAACAACTAAATCAATTAATAAATCAAACCTGAATGAAAGCCTGGAAAAAAAATCAGAGGAGGGAAATGAGTGCGCGAGGATGGAGGTCGAAGACGGCAGTCGGCACCGGCGAGAAGAAGGGTCGATCGGCGGCCACCACGGGTGAGGGAGTCGCGGTTGTTGGGTCGCACGAGTGAGTGGGTGTTAGGTTTTATGAAGTGAGAGCTGAGAAAGTGAGAAGTATGAAAGTCTGATGGGGTTATGTTAAAATACTTAGCAACCGACAAAAACACGGTCGGTAGTATTAAACATTCGGTCGGTAAAACATACTATACCGACCGATTTCCCTATTTTCCAACGGATATAATATCGGTCGGTAAATTATCGACTGCGAAATTTTTTACCGACCGTAATCAGTCGGTATTGAGATTCACCGACTAAATATTTTGCGGTCGGTATTTTCCGGTTGCTAACCGCCCCTTCTCTAGTAGTGAATTAAGAGCCCCTTATTTATAGAGATTCTTTTTTTCTCGATTGAAAATAAAAAATAAAAATTAATGACAAGATTATGGAGAAAAGTGGTTCATAATTAAAATAGGAGTGTGACTTTTTTTTCTTTAATTTGGGTTAATTAAGGCTATAAGTAGCCTATTAATGATCATAACAAAATTAGTCATGGATAAGAGTGTTTATTTTTTCTTTTGTAAAATTCATAGTACGAAGAAATGAGTTGAAAGATTATGAGTCGGTGCTCTAATAAGAGATGAGGAGAATTAAGACACAAAGTATGAGACACATTATTAAGTCAATAGTTTACATTTTTTCTTTTTAATACGGAGCAATTGTCCAATTTAACTCATACAGAATATATTTTAGATAAAGTAATACAGAGTATTCTTTTTTGAATTTTATACATTAGATAAAAAAAATTCAAAACTTATACCGTACCTATTTTTACCCAATTTATCTTCCAGTCGATATCTTCATCCATCTTCCATTCATAAACTAACGGATTCAGTCAGTTTAAATTACAAAAGTATGTTTATTTTTTTTCCATTGATTAATACGCATGATTGACTATTTAGTTCTCCAAGAATTTCATCTTTAATTAAAGACCAGGTATGATTGATTTTTTTTTGAGCTCGGGTACGATTGATTTTTAGTTGTATTTATTTTATGTTTATTATTTGTTACGGAATATTATATTAAACAACAATTATGGTTCGATAAGCTAGGTTAATTTGCCAGAAATTTCGTCCAATAAATTCTTTGAAGATGAAGATCAATTGTAGTGTGCTGACAACGAGGAATTCGTGCGGTTTTCAGTTAATGAATGGGAAGTTAGGCTGTGACAAAGAAAGGTAATGCCGTAATGGGAATGTATGATATACTATAATCACAAATTATTGTTTGAAACGGAGATATCCGTCACAAATGTATAACGGGTCAAATAGGTACCAAGTAAATGGGATAAGATAAAAGTGACGTTGGTGGGACCTTTGTCCTTTTCCTCTCAAGTGGTATCTACTTGACTCATCTTAAGCTTGCGACGGATATATCCGTCGCAAGAAAGATCAACTGTATAACAATAGCGGCTTACATCACCTTAGCTATATGTCTTTTTACATAATGCTAGGACAACATAGGGATATGTCTTTTCACATAATGCTGGGACAACATAATATTCGTCGCAAGAAAGACCAACTGTATAATAATAGCGGCTTACATCACCTTAAGGTATATGTCTTTTTACATAATGCTGTGACAACATAGGTATATGTCTTTTCACATAATGTTGGGACAACATAATATCCGTCGCAAGAAAGACTAACTGTATAATAATAGCGGCTTACATCACCTTAGGTATATGTCTTTTTACATAATGCTGGGACAACATAATATCCGTCACAAGAAAGACCAATTGTATAATAATAGCGGCTTACATCACCTTAGGTATATGTCTTTTTACATAATGCTGTGACAACATAGGTATATGTCTTTTCACATAATGCTGGGACAACATAATATCCGTCGCAAGAAAGACTAACTGTATAATAATAGCGGCTTACATCACCTTAGGTATATGTCTTTTTACATAATGCTGGGACAACATAATATCCGTCACAAGAAAGACCAATTGTATAATAATAGCGGCTTACATCACCTTAGGTATATGTCTTTTTACATAATGCTGTGACAACATAGGTATATGTCTTTTCACATAATGCTGAGACAACATAATATCCGTCGCAAGAAAGACTAACTGTATAATAATAGCGGCTTACATCACCTTAGGTATATGTCTTTTTACATAATGCTATGACAACATAAGTATATGTCTTTTCACATAATGCTGGGACAACATAATAATGCTGGTGAAACAACATAATAATGCTGGGACAACATAATAATGCTGGTGGGACAACATAATAATGCTGGGACAACATAATATCCGTCGCAAGAAAGACTAAGTATAATAATAGCGGCTTACATCTCCTTAGGTATTTGACTTTTTACATAATGCTATGACAACATAGGTATATGTCTTTTCACATAATGCTGGGACAACATAATAATGTTGGTGAAACAACATAATAATGCTGGGACAACATAATAATGCTGGTGGGACAACATAATAATGCTGGGAACATAGCTTAGAATTAACCCTACTACTTTTATTGTGTCATTATTGGACAAGACCTAGTGCTGGGATGGTAAATATTAACGTCGATGATGGGACGATTATGTAGGATTGTGACAAAGAGGGTACCATTACCATATACTGTGGGTGGGAAGAACACGGAGGATTGCGAGATGGGATCCCGAGATAAGCGGAAGCGATAATGCTTTGGACTACCACGCCACACAATTGCACAAGGAATTATAAGAGTAAATAAACATTTTTGGGCCTTCAATCACTGCCTTAAGATTTTAGTTGAGTTGATTCCATAACAGGGCCAGTATCAGAGCCAGCGTGACACGTATTTCACACTTTTTTAATATTCTTTCCAAAATTAATGTGGAAGATCGTTAAGAAGTTAAAGGACTACTCTGTATAATTGTATGATTGTTGCAGCCATGATTGTTGTTGCCGACAAGGCGACAACAAATAGAATATGGACAAGTATTGTTTTGTTTGAGCACATCACCTTGCCATTTTAAACAAACAACCAAATAACTAGGAACAATGACTCTCACCCTACCCCGACCTGGATTTGACATCTTGATGCGACTTATATCACCATCCAATTTGTTATCTGTATGGTCCGACTAGATCAATTAGACGGGTCAAGTTAAGATCCCACCAACATCATTTTTGTCTTATCCCCCTATTTGGTATTATCTATTTGGCCCGTCATACGTTTGTGACGGATATCTCCGTCACAAACAAGAATTTGTGAATTTCTTAATGCTCAAACTCAATCTTTCATCTCAAGTTAATTAGAAGTAAAATTTACCCAAGTACTCATTTAAATAGTTTAATTTTATTCATTTTAATAATCAGTGACGGGTCAAATAAAACTATTTGGTTAAAAAATACTCCGTACAATTTAGGAGGTGACACATGGATTTGTCTTTATCTACGCAAATGGATATTATTTAACCTATTATAAAGAAGAATTTGTCATTAAAGTGAGTGAGCGATGATTTATTGTAAGTTGATTAAAAAACAAAATGTAGATCGAGTGTGAAACTTACGGAAAAAAAAAAGAGCGTAAGTAATTACTTTATCATTAATAAATGAATATTGATTTTATGCAGGAAGAGGAGAATTTCTACAACAAATTAGGATAAACATTCTAATAGGTTTGACACAAATTATAGTATACAACTATTGTACCGTACGATGGACCTAATTTATGGTAAAAAGTTATCACTTTACGTTAAATAGTGACCACTTTAAGGTAAATAGTGACCACGTTTTCATATATAAAAGTGGTAACTATTTATTTGAAAGTGGTAACTAATTAACCTAAAATAGTCACTTTTTATCATAAGTTCCAAATTTTTACTATTGTTGTATGGTACAACGGTTGTACACAATAATTGTTGTAGATTTGATTACCGGTAATGACAAACTAATGATGGAATAGATAAGATTTAAGTACGAAGGTTTAGGAATAGAAAATGATTAGTAGTCCGTATCATCCTTTATTTACTTATAATATAAAGATGATATTTAATGTAAATTAAATTAGGAGAGATGTACGGATTACTTTAGTAAATTAGAATTTATGTCAATGTCTCGTTCATTTGTTTGTCTTTGATTAAAATATTTCTCACAATAAATATAAGAGGGCAACAAATGAACAAGACAGAGGGAGTATCATGGATGCTCATTTGCATGCATGAAAGTATTATTGCACATTTAATTGCATCTTATTTTTGTGTGTTTTTTCACTTGATTACACAATACTTCCTCCGGATACTATTTTTTGTCTCGTTTCATTAAAATACTTCTCACAAATAATGGGATAATGGGGCAAAAAATAGTGTCTGGAGAGAGTATAATGTTTGATTTTTAGGTGTGAGAACAGGAAATGGATCCTCTTCATTACTTTTTCTCTCCATTACCTCTAATACAACAATATAATATCATTAATCATTTTCCACCTCATCAAAACTGATCATCGTTGGATCGTTTTGAAACGAATCTAAACCGTCTAAAAATAATGGAAGGTAATGGAGAGAAGGAAGTAATGGAGAGGAACTTTACTCATGATGACGTACTCCCTACTTGTATTCCTTCCTAGATGTTTGATCTTTTCCACCTGATAGTGTCCCCTTTTCACCTTTCTCAATATTCTTCCCAAAACAAAATTGCGGAGGAGAAAATACAGACTGAAAATCACAGATGAGATATTGAGATGATTGATTGAAGGATTTGTCATAAGTACAAATAATTCATGTAACAACTCGCTGGGCTGTCTAACGGAATCTCGCAAAACCCGGAGAGGTTGCTGGCTCGATAACAAAATTCGGTTTAATTTGCGGAAAGTTAGTTGCAAAGAGACGTCATTACTTGTATAAATAGAAATGCTAATCCTTCATTACAGCTTATCCCCTGTATTACATTCATCACAAACTCTCTCAAATTCTGTTACAATCTTCAATCATGTGGAAGATCATTAAGAAGAAAAAGGACTACTCTGTATAATTGTATGATTGTTGCAGCCATGATTGTTGTTGCCAACAACAAATAGAATACGGACAAGTATTGTTTCGTTTGAGCACATCACCTTGCCATTCTAGACAAACAACCAAATAAAGGCCTAGCTACTTAGCTAGCTAGACGATCGATGGATTTTAAACCGTTGATATATTTCGCTAGTTATTAATAATAATTATACTCCGTATTTTTTTCATTTTTATTTTATTTTTTCATTCATTTTTGGCACAATTTTTTTTTGTAATGAATATAAAATAATAAATCTAAGAAATATTGAGAGTGGAAGAATAAGTGTATGTAAATAAAAAATAATAAAAATATAAAGTATTGTAAATAATAAGGATATACTTATTCTACGAAAAATCAATCCTTACACGTAAAGGTACATTAGATTTTATTTTTTTAGTTTGAGTGGTTGTTATTGACTTGTTGATGTACACGTGAATGTACTTTAAATCAAAGGCCCCCAGTCCATTGAACATGATGATGTTGGATAAGAGGCAGTCCATTGAACATGATGATGTTGGATTATTCACGAGACATTGTAAATATTCCGTATTTGTCTCAATTTTTTTTCTATATAATATAATTAGTTTATTTAATTTGGTAATAATTTTAATAATTGTGTGATAAAAATATAATTTAAAACATGTATAAGCATTTTTTGACAAGTCTCACTACATTATTATATTAAAAAAATATCGTAGAAATAGTTTTAAAATGCAAAAATGTTGGGAAAAGAAAAGTGTCCCCTAACTAAAAAATCCTAAGTCCGCCACTGACATGAGCTGCCTAATCCTAAGAATCTTTGCCTATGGACTCCTACAAAACATCATTAGATTCCTTAATGCTCAAACTCAATCTTTCCTCTCAAGTTAATTAGGAGTAAAATTTACACAAGTACTCATTTAATTTTATTCATTTTAATAGTCGGTGACGGGTTAAATAATTCTACTCCCTACGAATTCCTATGATTGTCCCATTTAATTTTTGGTGAAAAACAAGAAAGGAAAAATGAATGGTTCAAAAAAGAAAAAGGGAGGGAGAAAAATGAGTGGGTGGGTGAATGTAAACCACACATTTATGACTTAAAATAGAAAGTGGATAAAAGATTAAACTGAGCTAAAAAAAGAATACGTGTCAATGGTAGAAACTCGAAAGGAGTATTTGGTTAGAAAAGACAAGCTAGTAGGTGACACGTGGGTTTGGCTTTATCTACACAAATGGATACTCCGTTATTTAACCCATTATAAAGAAGAATTTGTCGTTAAAGTGAGTGAGCGATGATTTATTGTAAGTTGATTAAAAAGCAAAATGTAGATCGAGTGTGAAACTTATGTAGATGTTTTGATCTAGTGGTTAAAGTTAGGTGTTCTGGGACAATAAGTCTCAGGTTCGAATCTCCTTTCTTTTATATTGTAATGCGACTAAGTGCACTTTTCGTTCAAAAAAAATAAAATTAAATGTACATTAAATTAGGAGAGATGTCCTTGCGTGAATTAGAATTTGTGTCAGTAATGAATATATAAAGGTTTTGGAATAAAACGTAGGTAGGTTGAGAGTGTAGGGTGAGGCATATCATGCATGCTCATTTGCATGCAAGAATATATTATTGCGCATTTCACGTGAAAAAGTGATCGCATCTTCTTCTTTTTTCTTGTTGAATGAAACTTCCTTACAAAATATTTCCCCCGTTCCAATCAATTCCATACGTTTGTTTTTTCACATTTACCGATGTACGTTTTCTTTTGTCTATATATTTAGTTACATATTTCTAAAAATTATAAAAATTTGATATTAATAATATATTCGATTATATAATTTAAATAAAATGACCTCACTTTTGACATCTTAGCATGTAAATATATTGTAAATATATTGTACTCAATACAATAATAAATTATATTTCCTCCGGACACTATTTTTTGCCACATTATCTCAATATTTGTGAGGACTATTTTAATGAAATGAGACAAAAATAAAATAGTGTCCGGAGGAAGTATTATATACTCGTACTACACTTGTACGAAGTCGAGTCGAGAAGGAAAAAGATGGTTGAAGAAGGTCGTGGACGTGGACGAGGGAAAAGATGAGTTCTCAGGCGCTGGTAGCGTAATGAGGGTTAGAACTTTAGAAGGATGGCTAAAACAGTATACATGTAAATTACTGGATATTTTAGGCTCCATTCCGAAGTGCTGGATGAGTTCTTGATCTCGGGTGGCGCGGGGAGGTATTGTTGTCCGAACGGTTCGGTCATTGTTTGATGTAAGATTTGAAAACGTTCTTGAGTGATAATGTAATGCTTGTTTTTATTTTATGATTGTGCAGTGGTCGAGAGAAATGAGTATTATTGTTGTTGTAATTATATACGGAGTATGACGTGGTAAGTGGCATTATTAGCCTTCTTTCATAGTTTCGTGTGGCATAGCCAGATGTATAATCCTATTTTACCACCAGATGTATAATCCTATTTTCCTTGAAACATCGTATGGACAAGCTTATGGTGCGAAACAATACAATAAATTTGGAATCTATCTCCAAACATTCTACATTATCTCATTCTCATTCTCTATCTTCATCATCTACATATCCGGTCGGGAGAATAGAGGACCGACCGAGACCCGGGTTTTTCACGAGCGTTGGCGGGTCCTGGAGTGCCTGTCAAGGGCGCTAGCGCATACCCCGGGGTGATCATCACCACCTGCACCTCACATCCCGGCACAGTGGAACGTGTAACCCGCCTGCTGTCCCATTTAACTACATTTGTTCCTCTAATCCATACATAGCCTAACAGAACGCGACAGCTAGGGACAACCCGCCCATACACCCGCCCATACAGCTAGGGACAACCCGCCCATACCACCATACTCTGGTGGTACAAAACCAATCCTAACAGTGGTCCTTCATCAAAATCATGAGGCTGCTGATCAAGCAGCTGTTTACATCCGATACCTGATTCCGGGTATATATGCCTTTGGTACGCAGCAAAATACAATGAGATCTCTACGAAGTCAGTCCATGGTTCTGCCCTTGGTCATCTGCGCAATATTTCCTCTATTCTTGGAAGTTGGCCTTGTGTATGTTTTATTACATCATACTAAACTTGGGTTTAGAGGAGCTGCGGTGGCAACCTCAATCACATTTTGGATTTCCCTTCTAATGATGTTGGTTTATGTGAGGTTTGGCCGCACATTAAAGAGGACCTGGACCGGCTTTTCCAAGGACTTGTTTAAGTTTATTCTTACCAATACTTCTTCCGGACATTATTTTTTTGCCTCATTTCATTAAAATACTTCTCACAAATATTGAGGTCATGGGACAAAAAAAAATAGTGTCCGAAGGAAGTACAATATATTATTGTATTGAGTACAACATATTTACAATATACTTTTATACTCCGTACTAATTCATAAGGTTAACTCTAACATATTTTTTATTGAGTTTAATGTATCAATACCTTGCTGCAGACTTAATCCATATGAAATTAAACTAAACGAATTGTTATTAATACTCTATTAAAACTTCATAATATTATCATTTTCGTATTATCATAATATTAAACATTCATAATAGTAGCACCCGAGCCACGAATTGGGACTCAAACATATGTATTTATTAAAGAAAGAAAACAAACTAAACATATTTCGTAACATATAACGTCGTATAATACGTGTAGGATTTTATATAAAAAAATTACGCAAAATACTGTATAGCATCAATTTTTGACGTCATATTGACTGAAAGATGCCTCTGCGACCAGCCGGACGTCAAAAAATGACGCCTCTCCGACCATTTAGACATCAAATTTTGATGCCAATGCGACCAGTTAGGCGTCAAATTTTAACGCCCAACCGGCCACATAGGCGTCAAAAACCTAACTTGTCGAAATGGCGTCAATTTTTGACGTCAATTAGGATTTCTGTTATTTATTTATTTTTTCAATTTTTGCACGAAAATCAATGATAGGAACGCCTAAAATCGAATACGTCAAACCGTAACAACTAAAATCGAATACTTCAATGATTAATCAACCACATGCTAGCTACGGGAGCCTAAACTATCAACTAATCACAATTATAATGAAACTAATCGACCTTAAAAAAATCACTTACAAAATATAAAGATTTCCGAGCTTTATTGAGACACGTGTCTCAAAAACCGTAAAAAATTATCAAAACCATAATCTTAAAGTAGTCGGGAAATAATAATTAGATTAATTAAGTAAAATAATTAATATCATTAATCATAATTAATGAAGGGTAAAATCACGTATAAAGCGCCGACAACCTGGCTGAAATATCGACGACCTAATGTAGCAGAGCTCCAAATATGACGAACCGTGTCCTACACGTATCCAAATAAATTAAAAAAATCAGACACAATTTTACAGGTGTCTGACACGACACGTTGTTATGAAGGAGTGTCCGTGCAACCAAGTTCGTGAGTTACACCGAGATTCTAACATTAAAATATACTCGTATATATTCTTTTCGTCTCAATCATTTATCTTTCGGACTTTTTAATATGGGACGACCGTAGTCGCCATGTATGGCCCAAAAAAATAAACCGACCAAACCCAAACACAAAACCAAAACCAAAGCAAACCGAATTTTTTGCCATCAACAAATTAAATCCCTCATCTCATCGTCTCAGACGCTGATCCGCCACGATCGCCGCCGCATCGCCGATTCTCCGACGCTCGTACTTACCTTCAATCCCGTGGGTAACCTAATCTTTTGTAATTGTTTTGATTTCATTGTTTATTTCTCATGTTTAATCTGGGTGACATGCGTGATTAATTTGCGTTTTTTTCCTCTTTTTTTCTGGGTTCGATTTCGATTATTGATTTCGTTTGTTTACTCAATTATTTTTTTTTTTTCAATTTTTTTCCTGTTTTGAATCAAATTGATGGCATTTTAGTGGATTATTTCACAAATGATTAAAACTTTGTTTGATTGAATTGGATTAGGATTTTCTGGGTATGATTCAATTGTATTTGGGATTTTCTGGGTTTTTGTTTTTGGTTGGGAGATCTAATTGCGGACTAACGTCGTAATAGTTTGTTGTCAAGTTGATTACTGTGACGAACTACCTCTCGTCGTATCGAATTATAATTTTCTTTGATAAATATCCCTGTTGAATCGATGTTACTCTAGCTCGTCTACAAGTATCCGACACATATCGTATCGGATTCAGCTGTTTTCTGCAAAAAAATTCAATTTTCCGGCTTAAAATGAAGAATCGAAGTGTCATGTCACATCTAACACGATACAAAACAATGGGGCCTTATGAAATGTTCGAATCTAATCAAATTAGGCTGAAATTAGGATTAAATCGATATACTCTAAATTAGGGTTTAAATTCGACAAAGATGATGTTTGAGGGAATGATTGTTCGAACATAAGTGTAATAAAGATAATTTGATTTGATGTGGGAATATCGTGGATTCAGAAATGGGGTTCATCATGGAATTCGCCGAGAACTTGATATTGAGGTCGGTGGAGGTCTTATGAAATGCTGAAATCTAATCAAATTAGGCTGAAATTAGCATTAAATCGAGATACTTTGAATTAGGGTTAAATTTGACAAATATGTTTGAGGGAATGGTTGTTCGAAGTTCGAACATGAGTGTAATAAAGATAGTTTGATTTGATGTGGGAATATTGTTGTTTCAGAAATGGGGTTCATCATGGAATTCGCTGAGAACTTGATATTGAGGTTGATGGAGGATCCGAAAGAACGAGACAGGAAATTCAGAGAGCATTTGTACGCGCTTCAAGACAGCTGCAAGAAAACCAAGGAAATGTGGGCCTTGCCTTTGAGGCCGTATGGATTCTGGACCTTCGAGCGCCATAACTCTCAGCTTGCTTGGGATGCTCAGATTAGCAATGTTTCTGGTCGCAGGGACCCCTATGACGAGGTGCTTGAGGACACCACTAAGTGAAAAAGGTTAATTACTTGACCCATTTGTCGATGCTGAATTCTACTGTATGTTACTTAGACTCGGTTTGAAGAGTCTGACATGGGTCTGTACCCAAGTGTGAGACTCGGTTATTTTATGAAAATGGTTATGAAATTTGGTCCAAAATGAAGTGTCGGAGTGTCAATACCAGTGTCCAAGTGTCAAGTAGGTGAGTGCATATGAAATGTTGAAGTAACATAGATGCTGATATGTTGCTGGTATTTTGCATTGTAGTTCATAGTTTGAAATACTCTTCCTATGTAAAAAACATAAAAAACTGTTTCAGAAATTACTGCTCTCACATAAAAAACTTAAGATATTGCATGAAAACAGTTTTAGGTGGTTTGGTGTAAGCATGCTTCATGACGTGACGTGATTGCCCTGTGTAATATAATCTCTCACAAGTATAAGTTTTAAGGACAACTTGCCCGTTATTGATTCCGAACTAAGCTTGTCTAACTGGTCAACGAAGTGGTCCTCTACCAACAGTAGTTTGCTACAAGTTAGTTCAAATGTTGTATGCGTTGGATTCTTGATGTTTTTTTTGTCGCTTCATCTGTGTTAATCTTACAAAATTTACTCTTTTTTTTTGTCTTCGTTAGTTTATTCGTGCTTACTGCGCAGTCCTGCAAATTTCTGCAGGTGTTGTGTTCAATTATGTTCTTTTGCTGTTTGCAGTCACCCATCTTTCAATTTCTTGCAAATTTGTCGATGCTGAATTCTACTCGGTTTGTTACTTAGACTCGGTTTGAAGAGTCTGACACGGGCTTGTACCCTAGTGTCAGACTCGGCTATTTTATGAAAAATGGTCAAGAATTTGGTTAGTCTCGTACCAATGTCCAAGTGTCAAGTGTGCGACACGAGTAGGCGAGCACATAAGCTGATATGTTGTTGGTATTTTGAATTTAGTTTATTTTTTTTACTTCCAGACGATTTCATTAAGCCTAAAACAATGCATTGTAGTTCATAGTCCGATATACGGCTGTTATGTGTATGTGGTTAGAACACTGTGTTTCAGAAATTACTGCTCTCACATAAAAAACTTAAGATATTGGATGAAAACAGTTTTAGGTGGTTTGGTGTAAGCATGCTTCACGACGTTACGTGACTGCCCTGTAATATAATCTCACAAGTATAAGTTTAAAGGATGACCTGACAGTTATTGAATCCGAACTAAGCTTGTCTAAGCTTGACTAACCGACCAAGGAAGTCGTCCGCTACCAACAAATATGAGTAGTTTGCTACAAGTTAGTTAGAAAGTCCAAGTGTTGGATTCTTGATGTTTTTTTGTTGCTTCATTTGTGTTAATCTCACAAAATTTACTGTCGTTTTTAAAAGTTCTCTTTTCTTCGTTGTTGGTTTTTCGTGCTTACTGTACAATCCTGCAAATTTCTGCCAGTGTTCTGTTCAATTTATTTTGCTGTCTTATACTTGCAAATCTCTTCATTTTATATCTTCCAACATAAACATGCCTGATTTTCCACGAAACTTGACCTCTTCTGGTTCTTATAATGTCTATAACAACGAAACGTTCCTGTTCACTTGACAAGTTCGGATCAACAAAATGTCTTGACATTCTTTCCCGGGAATTGGCTCTAAAACCTTCTAAGTTCTAATGCTCGAGATTTCTTTTGAATTTGTTGATTGCAGTCAGAAGAGTGGATGCCGAGGAAGTTCAATGTTATTCACGAAAGTCGGTGTATTTGTATTTCTGTTTAACAAGCCGAATGCAACTGCTGTATTCATCTTCGAAGACACTGTTTAATAACGATTCGTACCTTCAGCACTTGTATTGAATGACCCTAAATGCAATGCTCTTTAATAATTGTTTTTCGTGTTCATTTTGTTGAAGCATTAGATCTTCTTTGAAACGGTTTCACAATGATTTTATTTTTTATGAAACGATTTTCTTCTTCTTCTTCTTCTTCTTCTTCTTCTTCTTCTTCTTCTTCTTCTTCTTCTTCTTCTTCTTCTTCTTCTTCGTGCATTGGTATTGAGCTATTTCAAATTCAAAAATGATCATTGTATATCATCGTTAAGGCCGAGGTTCTGGACAATAGGTTCAAGTTTTGATCCTATTCTCCGTTATGGTAACTTGAGCAAGTGCCCGTTTCATTGGAAAAAAACAAAATCTAATTTGTTCGTAATTCGTATACACATTCGTCTACATTCTTTGATATACCAATTGAACAACGAATTCAAACTCGGAAAAAAGTTCATTTGAATCGAGTCAATTTCATCGTATCCACCACCATGCCTTTTACCCTAAGATCGTCATCTATCAATTCCGAAAGTGATCTAGGGTTTGCATCGGAGAATTGAGTCCTAAATTCTTGTTTAAGATGAATCCGTGGTTAACTGAAACTGGGCCGAATATCCAATTAACTTGACCCGTTTTCGATTTAGGATTGATTGAGTGATTGACCCACCGGCGAGAACGACGACGGAGAAACATCAGCAAATTTCCTGTCTCCATTTCTCCACCATGGCAACCCTCTGGAAACCCCCATTCTCCCTCCTCCTCCTCCACCGCCGCCCTTTGCGGCGGCTACTGTCAATCGCCGCCGCTGTCGCCGACAACATTGACGCCGAACACCGCAAACGCAACCGACGCCCCGCCGTTTTCCACTTTCTCTCGCTTCATCGCTTCAATACTCAAGCCGGTATACTATTTCTCTCTCTTTCATTTTAGGTTTACCGATTCTTTGTTCTTCAATATTTGTGTGAATTTCTATGGCTGCTTGATTTGATCGCCTTTTCGTTTCGTTTCGTTTCGTGTTCTGGTGTTTGTTCAGTAGCTTGAATTCGATGCAATGCAATTTTGGGGAAATCGACCTCTATGTATAATCGTAACTCAAACTTCCGTTCAATCCAATTCAGTTCAGTTCAGTCTCGTTCTCTTCAGTTTAATTCGTTAGGTTCAGCCTGTTTCCCTTAATTATGCCTCATTCAGTTCAGTTCAACTCCGTTTAGCTCAGTCACAGTCGTATCGTGCCAAAGTGATATGGTGTTTGATTATGTAAGTGTTAGCTTAGGGTAGAGTTGTTTACTTGGTAGTGTGCAAGTTCATGGAAGTTTTGACGAATTAAACTAAAATTTCATTGATGTTCTAGAGTTAGGGTTTGATATTTTTGTATAAGGTGATTAATTTAATGCGGAAAAAGGTTGCCACGAGCTGTTTACTTGGTAGCGTTCAAGTTCATGGAAATTTTGACGAATTTAAGTAAGATGTTCTAGAGTTAGGGTTTTATATTTTTATGTAATGTGATTAACGCAGAAATGGGTTGGCGGCCTTTAAGTTGTGATTTGATTTGATGCACTTATGTCTGCGAAATTAGAGCAAAGTTGATTTTTTGTTTTAATCGTCTCACCAAAACAGAAACAAGTTTGAGCTACTCACATTTATCGACTCAAAATCGAGTAGAAGAGGAACAAAACTTGGAAGGTGTTAGCATAGCGAACAAGTCGTATTGGACTAAAAGGATTCATAAGCTATGTGCAATAGATGAAAATGTGGACGAAGCTCTTCGCTTATTGGACCTCCTTCGTTTGCAAGGCTACCGTCCTGACTGTTTGAATATCACTAGTTTAATCCATGCCCTTTGTAAGGCACACCGTTATGCTGAGGCTCATCAGAGGTTTATGTTCTCTATCGCATCTCGTTGCGTACCAAATGAACGTACTTGCAATGTGATCATTGCCCGCTTGCTTGATGCTCAAACCCCACATGTTATCATTTTGGCTATTCAATGTTTGACTGATGTAAATCCGGAGTTTGTGCCCTCTTTAACGAATTACAACAGATTGATTGATCAATTTTGCAAGCGTTTTGAGCCTAATGTAGCCCGTAAGGTGTTGTTGGACTTGATGTCTAGGGGGCATTCTCCGAGTGTGATTTCCTATACTACGTTGATTAATGGGTATTGTAAATATGGAGACCTGAGTGCTGCGTTTAAACTCTTTGCTGAAATGTACAAGAAGGGTGTGGTACCCAATTCGATGTCTTACAGTGTTTTTGTTAGTGGGGTTTTGAGGAGCCGTGACATTGAAGGTGGGATGAAATTGATGAGTCTGCTTTGGGAGTGTATGAGGGGAGATGACCCATCTGTTAATTCTGCGGCATTTGCGAATCTTGTTGATAGTTTGTGTAGGGAAGGGCTCTTTCAAGAAGTATTCAGAATTGCTGAGGATATGCCTCAAGGGCATAGTGTTTGTCAGGAATTTGCGTATTCTCAGATGGTAGATTCTTTATGCAAAGCTGGTAGGCATCATGGTGCGTCAAGGATAGTTTATATAATGAGAAAGCAAGGATATACACCAAGCTTCGCATCTTATAATTCTATCATTCATGGGTTATGCGAGGATGGCGGATGCATGAGAGCTTTCCAATTGTTTCAAGAAGGAATTCCGTTTGGGTTCATTCCATCTGAATACACTTACAAAATTTTGATCGAAACCCTTTGTCAGGAAGGTGATGTACCTAAGGCGAAAGAGATTCTTGATTACATGCTCAAGCGAAAAGCTTCTGACCAAGTTAGACTTTACAATATATATCTTCAAGCTCTTTGTTTCATTAATAATGCAACGGAGCTCTTAAATACACTGGTCTTAATGCTGCAGACACAGTGTAAGCCAGATGTTGTCACCCTTAATACAGTGTTAAGTGGATTATGCAAGATGGGAAGGATTGAAGATGCAACGGAAGTATTTGATGACATGGTTAGGGGAAAATTTTCCGAACCTGATACAGTCACTTTCACTATCGTAATTGGTGGCTTATTAGATGCTGGAAATGTGCAAGAAGCTTTTGTTTTGTTGCATGAGAAAATGCCAGAAAAATGTCTCATGCCTAATGTGGTCACTTATAATACTGTTATTCGCGGATTGTTTAAGCTTGATAAGGCTAATGAGGCAATAGATATTTTCAAAACAATGGTAACCCTAGGTATTAGTGCTGATAGCACTACGTACACTATAATTATTGACGGATTATGTGAAGCTGCTCGTTTAGATGAGGCCAAAAGGTTTTGGGAAGAGGTTGTATGGCCCTCTGGAGTTCATGACAATTTTGTTTACTCCTCTATTTTAAAGGGGCTTTCCCGATCAGGTAGGTTGGATGAGGCTTGCCACTTCTTGTATGAGTTAGCAGATTGTGGGGCATCTCCAAATATCTTCAATTATAACATCGTGATCGATGTTGCTTGTAAGTTGGGTTCAAAGAAATATGCTTACGAAATTATTGGTGAGATGAGGAAGAATGGGTTGTCTCCAGATGCTGTTACTTGGAGAACCTTGGATAAACTGCACAGTGGTAATCATAGAAGAACAAACGGTGTAGAAGTGGCAGCTCAATGTTGATTGTATTGCAGATACACCGTCTCATAGATGGAGGCGTATGTGTTATGGAAAGTTTCGAGAGACACTTGATTTTCTGCCATGTTAATTATCTGATACACTTCAAGTCTCTGATTTGAGCTTTGTTGGTGATATACTTCAAATACACTTACTTACCATTTGGCCTTTGTAAATTATGAAAGCATAGAAATATACTGATAAGCGAATGTTGGATCTGAAGAAGAGCTCAATGCAAGTAAGAAGCGGGAAAGAATCAAAAGATGGGCGACCAGCAGTAAGTCCCACTTCAAGCATGTCGTACGGAGTATATGTATTCTCATGTGCATCTGAAAACCTACGATTTCTTTGTTCGATCTGCTGCATTCTATTGAACTGTTGTTCCTTTGTTACGTGTCAAGAATTTCTGTTGAGAAGCACAAGCACCCAGGTATTAAAATTTGGGTTGGCGCAAATGTGTCCATGACCAGGTAAGTTTTACAAGAAAATTCACCCACGCGTTAAGTTCTGCATGTATTTGATGATCACAGTGTTAATACTTGATTTGGTTGGATCATCAGTGTACAATGAAGTCTATGACTATGAGGATGTAAATGAACCGGGTGAAGATCCGATGGAATTAAGATCATCAGTGTTAATACTTTTTGCTGGTGTACCTCGACTCTTTGAACGTGTATATGAATGCAGGTGATGTTTCATCAATCTTCTGTCGTAACTCGTTTACTTTTTAGTTGTATTTTTTCTGAACGAGTGATGTTTCGAAGTTATCAAGGTTGAAAACATGCTGCCGATGTTTACAGGCATTATGAAAGGGGTTGAAGTTCTCAATCCAAGGAGTAGGAAGGTATTCGTCTATTCGACATCCTTTTACCATTGGTAAGTTATTCATACCTTCGACATTTCAAGTTCGTTTCAGTTAGAAGATTGTGAGTTTGGTCCTCTGAATTGCTTGTTGCTTGTTCTCATTTTATCACTATAATGTGTGAGTCACATGTGGAATTACTCTAATAAGGAATCCATACTCACTAATCACTCAAAATTAGAATTAAGTAACCTAGGGTTGCAAAATTCATAAGCATAAGATCATCGTTGACGTCGTCAACAATTGAAAACCTGAACCAAACTGATTACCAACTTATTTCATACATGTAGCATGATTACATGAATGATCTAACTCATCTAACTAATACACAAATTTCTTGCTATTGTAAGCTTTATTAGTTATTTTTGGTTCAGTCAAAATTTTGAAATATGGTTGGGGTTAGATCAGAGTAGCGATACAAATTGGTTTTGCTTTTGGTATTCAATTCGACATTGTGTATTTGTCCTGCCAAACGGAGCCACATTAAACCGATCCAAAGACCCTATGGGTAACTCGAATTCACTTTTTCACTTGATAGTTCAATTGCGGCCCAATTCTTGACCTTTGTGACTAGAAAAATTGTACCACTCTGAGATGCAATGCCACATATTAACCCGATCCAAAGGCCCTACGAAAAAAGAAGTAAACAAGAAAGTCACATCACAAACATGATTTAGACGAAGTCGTAAGATAATATAATGGCTTGATTTTATTAATTTATGTCACCTAGATGTCATTGTTCTATAAATATTCTGACATAGTATTTCATTAGTATATTTCTACTCGTAATAGATATGATCTAGCCCTATTGTATAGAATCGAGTTTCATTATTTCCCTCTCATGGATGTTCAAAAAAACGAGGCTGATACTGAAACTCGGTACCAGATGATGATGAGGGCACATTTAAAATTAGTACCTTAGCATACATCTGAAGCTTGAATGCGAGGAAACACGCTATTGGCATGCCGATACAATAGAATGTTCCCAAATTGATGTAAGTCGTCAACTGCTGCCAACCACATCCTCGAGTCACCCCTGTTACCCATTCAAAAACCGTAAATCAACACTGTTACTTTTACTTCAACTAACGGTTTTTCTAAATGAGACGGAGGGAGTATAATGTATTATGTCTAACCTGATAAAATTCCTTGGATCGAGTCCAAATATATTGATACACAAAGAAAAGGCGTCATTGCAGCAAATGCTTTGATTATTTCAGGGCTATCAGTGTAGAAGCCTGCCCAAGTATCATGTCCAAAGCCTAGTCCTGTCACTAGGATGACTCCTAGAACGATTGTTAGCTTCAGTGTTACACCCATCGCGTGTTTTGCTTGCTCCGGCCTCCCAGCCCCCAGCTCATTTGAAACCCGCGTGCTGTCATCATCAGGTTCGATATCTTATTCTTAAACCGTCTTAATTATACATCACATTTTTTCGGCTTAATGATTTATTAAGATTAAAATTATTACCTTGCTGCAGCACTCAATCCATAAACGAAAGTGTAGGCTATAGCTTCTGTATTAACACTGGTAAAATGAAATTAAATTAAGATTAAAACAATTTTTATCTCCAAATTAATTAAGTTGGCACAATTCTAAATTACTTCAGATATATAATTCATACCATGTTGCAATAAGAGAAGTCGTAGTTTCGGAGTTAGGCATCAGGCCAGCTAACAACACCAAGATCTCGAATGCCCAATACTCTAAACTGTGATTCAAAACATTAAAACAGAGGAAATAAGTTCGGAAGGTTCTTAGAATCGTGACCCAGAATTTAGGAGACCCAGAATTTGAGGTTCTAAATTTTGTTTTCATTTAATTTAGGGCCTTACGGTGATATTTTGAGTCGGGTGTTCTTAACTTAACTTTCTTGCGAGAATGGTATCGACTGAAGAGTTTGGAGTTGGGACTTACCAAACCATAGCAGCGGAAGGCAATGCTAGCTTCAAGTTAGGAAGAACATAAAGAAACGACTCCATACTGAATCCCTTCCAAGTAAGCTCAAACTTCTTATCAAATTTCACATAGCCAATCAACATCAAAGCCGACACCCAAAACGTGAAGGAGGCAGCCAGTGGGGGACCCAAGTACCCGAGACCAGTCCAGTAAACCAACACATAGTTAAGCCCGAGGTGAAAAACCAAGGGTGGGACAGAGCAAACGACGAGAGGGAAGACGACAGACTGAGTTTGCAGGAATCTGAGGACGTTTTGTAGGAGTCCGTAGGCAAAGATTCCTGGGATTAGGCATCTCATGTAGGAAGATGCTTGTTTTGAGATTGCAGGAGATTGGTGGAGGAAGATGAGGAGTGGTTCGGTGTACCACCAGACGATGGAGATTAATGTCGAGAAAGAAAGGGAGATTATTGATGATGCTTGAAGGTATATACCCATTTTGTTGTATTGTTTTGCTCCATATCCTTGCCCACATAGTGTTTCCAAGCCTCCACTTAGCCCTAGCTACTAGACACAACACACAACAAAAATATCAAAAAAACTTAGCCCATAGTACATCTTACGTACTACTGTGAGGTCACTTAGTCGCATTACAATCTAGAGGTAGGAGAGATCCGAACCTGTTCAGGGTACTTAATCTTAACGACTAGGCTAAGACATCTTTGGTCATACATGTGTATTAATGTATTGTAGAGCTGGTGAGGGGCCGGGTTTAGGGTTTATGGCTGTTTTTTTGGCAGTATGACTCGAGCCAGGCCAGGGTTAGGGGTAGGCCGGTAGGGGTGAGCAAAAATATACGATACGGTTTTATTATACGTATACGATACGGTATACGCTTCCAATTATACGAATTTCCGGATATCCGATACGAATAACCGGATATACGATACGGTTTTCATTAAAACCGTATCGGATACGTATCGGGAAAAATAGAAACCGGATATCCGGTTTCCGATCCGGTTTTTTAAAAACAATAAAAAAAATATGAAAAATATAATCCTAATATGAATTATACAATAAAGAATTCAAAACTCACCCATTATTTTGAAAAGTAAAAAACAAAACTATTAGTAAATTTATGATATTATGTATTGAAACGTAATATTTTGTTAGAACAATTGTACCGCAAGACATATATACCATTTTTTTGAGATTTTTTTTATGTATTTTATTATATCAATTTATATAAAATGTAACGTTGCTTAAAAATCAATTAATTAATTAATTACTTTAATTAAAAATGAAAAAATTATTTTTAAAAAAAATAGAAAAATAGAAAAAAAAATATAAAACCGGATACCGGATATCCGGAAAAAACCGGATCGGATACGGATCGGAATTTTTTTGATTTTTAAAACCGGATATCCGATACGGTTTACAAAACCGAATCGGATATCCGGTTTTGCTCACCCCTATAGGCCGGTGTGCTGGGTCTGAGTGCAGGTCTACCGAATCCAAACCAACAGGCTGGTGAGGGCTAGGTCGAGTGTATAGGTAAACTAGTACGAAGTACAGTAATTGTAAACGGGTTATTTGGATTGAGCATGATTCTTCAGTAAAAAAAAAACACTTTTTTTAACGAGGAGAAACGTTCAATTTTTTTATAATTATTTATTTTTTTCGTGGGTTTTGTACCAAATGATAATTTATGTTTAATCAAACTGATTTTTTTTTCCTTCAAAAAAAAAAACTGAATTATTTTTCGTTTAATGCTTTATAGGATTATAAATGAATTACTTCGTACTCCCTCCATCCCAAAGAGATGTTCCCATTTGCTTTTTCACGGTCTTCAAGACGGTACCTTGACCGTGTTCTATCATCTCTATACGTCATTATTTTTTGTTGAAGTTATAACTTTACGAAGATCTTTTGATATCAAATGTAATTATCTGAAAACTGTATAATAAAATTGTACTCCCTCCGATTACCTGTGTTCTTCCCCTTTCTTTTTGGGAAGAAAATAAGGAGGGGTATTATATTAGTTAAATATGAAATGTGGAATGAAAAAGTAAAAGAGAGAAATATTATATTAATTAAATGAGAAAAAGTGGGTAAAAAAAAGTAGAAGAGAAGAATATTAAATGAGAAAAAGTGGGGTGAAAAAGTAGGAGAGATATTATACTCCCTCTACTTCTCTATAATCTTCCACATTTCCTATTTGGTTAACTTCTCTATTATCTTCCACTTTCTTTTTTAGTACATTTTTTGTGGTTCTCATTATTTGTGACCCCACTTTCTTTTTACATTTTCATTTTCATTCACATATTTCACCCTTCTTAAATTTAACCCCAAAACCAATGTGGAAGATATAAAAGAAGTGGAGGTGGAAGATATAAAAGAAGTGGAGGGAGTATTAATTAGTGAGGGGTGAAAAACTTTCCTTAAATGGAAAGAGGGAAGAAAATCCAACTCAAATCAATAAGGAAATAGGGAAGAACATAGGTAATCGGAGGAAGTACTCCCTCCATTTCATTGAAAGGTTCCACTTAAAAATGGACATATTTTTTAAGGATAATAATAAAATGTTCAAAAGTAGAGAGAGTGTAAAGTAGGTGGGTCACCTAGGTAAGAGTGAAGAGTTATACCAAAAAATAAAATGGAATCTATCAAAGAAATTTACAAAAAAGGAAAAGTGGAAGCTTTCAATGAAACAGATGGAGTATACGGAATATTTTTTTACGGAATTTGTGGTCAAGGTTTCCCAAAAAAGTAAATGAAACATCATAATGGTCAATGGCACGCTTAAGACTAACTTAGCCCAAGCTACATTCACATGCATCACGTGTTTTGTGTTGGTCTACGGCTAAACTCCATCCTTTAGTGAACACGTTATTCGAAGTAAACAGATATACTCACTTCAAAAAAAAAAAAAAAAAAAACAAATATACTGTCATTAAAACACTTATTTTCACTAATTAAAGGTTTACTCCGTTTGTCTTGATCATTTATTTATCTTTTATTAAACAATTTTTTCATCATTTATTTATTTTTTATTAAATAATTTTTCTATTGTGTGTCAACTGGGTACGCGTTATTAAAATACTTCTATAAAAGTTAAACAAGTGGCAATAACTGAGCTAAAAAGAGTACGACTTTTTTCTTTTATCCCATTTCACGGAATATATAAGTTATTTATTTGTAGCTTCATACGAGAGGTTAAGTGATTAACATCAATTTTACGTCTCCCTAATTCACTTACGAGTAAGTTTCCTTTGTGATGGAAATATTAATGACGAGTTAAATAATACTCGTATCACATTATTAGATAAGGCAAATCTGAGGAATTTTTCTAACCAAGTGGGTACATAGGATTATTTAATCGATCACAACTCACAAATTTATGACGAGAATATTCTCGTCACAAACAAGAATTTACCTTCAATTACAGGGTTAATGCCTCGAATGCTTCGATCTTATACTGTAAGATCATGTCATAAGTTTGGGTATGCACTCTAATAATTATGACTTGGGTCTCATTTATTAGATGCATCCTGACTAGACCTGTCAAAAACTGACCCGATCTGAAACCGTCCGAAAAAACTCCCGGAAAAATCCGCCCGAAAATGATCGAAACCCGAAAGTGATCCGATCCGATAATAACCCGAATATATTGGGTCAAAACTCGCCCGAACCCGTTACTTGAAATACTCCGTATTTTTTATTTTCAAAAATTTAAGAAATAATATTTATATATATCTTTAAAATCATATTTTTTATCACATGATTATTATAATGAGAATTATTTTTTAATAAATCGAGTCAAAGTTCGTCATATATATTCGTACCTCCTATAGAAATAAAATATCAACGTATATTAAAAAATACATTAAATAAAACATACCTATATCTTATACTCTTAGATGAGATGATTAAGAAAATTAAGAATAAAAGTGTATTTATGATAAAAAAAAGTGAAGAAAATTAATGTTTTTAAAGTGCGTTAATAACCTGTATTTGACCCGAAACCCGTATAAACCGGATCCGTATAAAATCCGTATTTTTCAAGCCCGAAATACACCCGATCCATATTAACCAAACCCGAAACCCGACCGCCTGACCCGTTTGACAGGTATAATCCCGACACATATCGTGTAGTATCAAAATTCAACACGGTACGCAGAAAACTCGAGTAAATGGTACACTTACTACGACCTACGCATTGAAATCACTTCCCCAATCTCTAAATCATTGAAACTTGAAATGGTCATAAATGTACAAATTAATATAATAATATCACAAATCAAAGTAGATAAACTAAACTAAAGCACCTAGACGCATTTAGGGCTAAAACTTTGAAGTAACGAATTTCCTCATATTGGTTTTATATTTATATATCAACGTCTCATATCTACTACTCTCTCCGTTTCATTGAAAGCTTCCACCTAAAAAAATGACACATTTTTTAAGGATAATAATATAATATTCAAAAGTAGAGAGGGTGTAAAGTAGGTGGGTCACCTAGCTAAGAGTGAAGAGTTATACCAAAAAAGAAGGTGGAAGCTATCAAAGAAATTTACGAAAAAGGAAAAGTGGAAGCTTTCAATGAAACGGAGGGAGTAACTTTTTGGTAACTAAAAACCGATAATTGTAACCAATTTTTGTAATACTTTGGCTCTTTACACGTTACCCTTTGCTACTATCTAGATTCTTAACCATCGTGTTGTGAAAACAGGCAAGTGAGGCAACTCTTAACTACAGAGTTTTTTTTTTCAAAATTCCGAAGGCGAGTATGCATTTCATGAAAAATCGACAACTTGAGCTATTTTTTCTAGAACGAGTGCTATCCTTACTAACTACTCCCTCACATCCGATCCATTCAATTCATTCTTTACATAGGTCTGTCAGTTCTCCTGACAAAAACGACCTCCACGTAAAGAATTGAATGGACGAGAGGGAGTATGCAGCTCTCGTGTCTATTAGCGATGCAAGAAAAGAATGAAAGAAGGAAGACGAACGTACGTACCATGAAAGCAAAACCAGTAACAGTAGCCCAAGAATGAGCAAGAGTAGAACCAGCTAGCTCAAGTTCACCTAAATGACCCGCAAACATTACCGATATCAACGGTATCAAGTAATAAAACACGTTCGTTAATATCATCGGTAACGAATATAACACTTGCGACTTCGCCTCGTCCACGTCCACCACCTTGTCCCACCACCGACTTTGCTCCGCTGCCTCGAGCAGTGGCACTCTTGCCCCATTCTCATGACTCATCTTTATCGACAGACAGATAGATATATCGATAGATATACGTTGTTGGGTCGTATACTCAGTATATACATATGTATATGTATGTATATATATATATATATATATGAGTAAGGGAATTTGTTTGGTTGATTGTTAATTGTTTTTTTTTTATATGATCTGATATTATTGCGGATTTGTGGTTTAGACGTGTTAATAATAATAATAGAGGAAAGGTCAATGAAAATAAGATAATAAGATGATGAGATTGACAGTGTATGTGATGGTATTAAATGTGACATTTATAGCATGCGGTATCGTGTGAGCACGGTCGCTCCAAAATCCCAATAAATATCCTTAAGTTAATTAGATCATGCTACATGCTTTGTTTATATGGTTGTTTTTTTATTCGGTTTGGATCGGATTTGAGTTGAGTAAGATCATAAGGTAGTAAAGTTAAGTCATATATATAGGATCGTGTTTGATTCGTCTTTCAGAGTACATTGAGAGTAACAAATTTTCGACAAATGGGGCACTTTGGATTTCAAAAGTCGGAGTTTTGAGAATTTTTGACGTGATATACTCTCATCCATTCAATTCTTTACATATATATATAGGTCCACCATTTCTCCTCACAAAAATGGTTCCCACGTAAAGAATTGAATGGATGGGAGGGAGCATTCGTTATGATATGATGATACCAACGTGCACAAAATATTGGGTATGCCAATGTTCGAATCAGCTGAAGTTCAAACTTCAGACCGTTTTGAATGAATATGAATATTCCGTATTATCAGTTAAGCTATTTGGTTCAGGAAATCCATAACGATGAATTGATGATGATAATTGAGCGGAGCGGAACTGAACTGAACTGAACTGCGATGAATCTGACTGAACTTGAGTAAATTATAGTGTGTCGCGGGTCCAAATCCGTGATTAAATCGGGTTAATGGGAATTTGAGGGGGAGCAGTTAGGTGTGAAAGATGGAGTAGTGTTTATTTCTCAAATGGTGGACTACTTTACTACCAAATACCAAATTCTTTGTCAATTACTACTGTAGTTTACTACTACAAATTTACAATAATGAAATGGCCTCATTGTCGGCTTGTCGTAGCGTAATTCAATGGCTGATGAAGATATGATACCTCCTACCTTCCTCTCCTCTACTGACTTCGCCCGTGTAAGCGGTAATTAACCTACTTCTATCATGTCGGTTTTGTGTTTAGTACAGATACTGATATTCCCGTCTCAGACAAGAATGAATTCATTTGTGATCGATGTATGTATGTATGTATGTATGTGTGCAGACTTGGAGGCGGTGTACATGAGTAAGCAAGGGAAAGTACTGGCACTCTCAAATGGCGAATTTATCCTTGTTGACACAATTGGTAATGGATTTATACCTTTGCACGCTATGTTCCCAGCTCCGTTTACTTGTCACGTACGCTGCATGGGGACGATTCCAAGGAGAATGTTTCAGATGGTGTGTAAGCTTTCAGGGAGTAACCCTGGGAGGGGGACTGAGTTGTCGTCAGAGCTGTCGCAATATATCTGGCCATTTGATCAGGATATAATTCGTGTTCAGTTCAGATCAGCCGTGCCTGATGCTGGACACAGACTGAATGCTGTGTTTATCAACAGTACTGGTACTGCTACTGCTGATGCTGGTGCTGGTGCTGGTGCTGTTGGGGGTGAATATTATCTTGCTGCGTGCGATGATGGAACGGTTCAGCTGCTCCCGCTATCTGAATGTGGGAACGGGGGACATGTTTGGACGGTCCATTTATTTGATTCCGGGTTTGAGAAAGAAGTGCATCTTTGCCAGAGACTAAGGAGGAGAGGCACGGTTCCTGTGTACAATTCTGTGAATGTGATGAACCACAACAACTTCGGTGGAAATACTAATCAATCCGGCTCTCAGGTTATCGGGACTATCAATGCTCGAACTGACTTGAATCTACCCCTGCTGAACACAAGTCCCGGTTTCAGAAGTGTACATCCGTCTTAATCACAAACTGTTTGATCTGTCGTAACGTGTTTTTAACCAGTATGGCAAAATGGTTTATGTTGCTGTTTTGCTTGCGATTTGAATGATTCTTTTGCATTAAACCAATTCCTCGGAAATCTGTCTAATGCGCAAGTTTTGACGACTTGGGCCGACAGGCGACAGTAGCAATTGCTGCAATCGGGAGGGTGTCACCTGCACGACTGCAAGTCCTGCAACTAATGCAATTGCATCAAGTAGAGTGGTTAAATTGGTTCTAAAATAGCAGGGGAGTCGAAGGAGTATTATCGCAGTCTCTTGCTCAATTAGACCGATTACAGGTGCTTGATCTCGGTAACAATTCTTTCGTTCTCTGGCTCTATCAACCTCGATTTCGCAGGCCTGTCGAATCTGTATCTCCTTGAGCTTGCTAATAATCGTTTCTCTGGCAACATACCGACTCCAATTTCTTCCTGCAACGAACTGAAAACACTGAGTATTTCCAGTCGAGCATGCAACGATGTCAACTAATCAACTAAACTAGCCGATATATGTATGCCTTGCAAAATTCCGGATTACAAACATACTCGTTTTATACATAGATATCGATGTTACTTTGACACTTTTATTACTCGAGCATTATCATACATTACATAAAACGGAGTACAAGCTACTAATAAGTCTTAATTTAAGTTAAAGTTACGATATTCATATTCCCACGCCTGGAATGACTATTTCCACTATTCAGACAGAAAATTAGACGAAACCAGATGTGAAAATATCCATAACAAACGTTGGACGTCAGTACGACGTCACACATTGATTATTATTAATTGTTAGGGTTTTCTACTCCACGGCCGGCGTCGTCATGAGTTATTGAGATAGGAGAATCGAAGTCACGATCGACAACATTATTGTTCTTGAACTTGGCATATATGATTAGCTGAATCAATCCAAGCACGCACCCTAAAATGTTGGGTATCTGCAATAATTAAAACCCAAATTTCGAAAAGTTAATTGCTCAAATAAACACATTAATTATTTGCTTATTAGACGGTCTCACGTTGCGATTAGTGTAAGACGTACTTACGAGTATGAAAGTGTTTATAGGACATGAAGCATAGACGGTCCAAACCAAGCCATTGAGGAATGAAGCTAACGATGTTGTACATGGCCAATATTCCACGTTCTTTGTCTTTATTACCTTCTTCTGCATCACATGTATGATTAATGGGTTAGTTTCATGTAAAATCGTGTCACAATAACATGACGTTAAGCTAACGATGTGCTGCATGCATGATAAGGTCAAATTCCATTGTTTGCGAGTACTTATTATAGTCTAAATGATTTTTTTAACGTATGTTCAGTGGATACATACACGTCAATATGTTAGCAAAAGTAAGAATCGCAAGAATGTTGTCTAAGTATGATCATAAATCAAATTTTATTTCGTGTTAATATCATTATGAATCTTGCTTTATTTAATCAACATATTAACGTGCACCCACTGAGTACACATTCATTAGGAAATCCGCTATCCAATAAATACTACAAATAAATTCCTATAAATTATACTCCCTTCGTTCGTATCCAAAGGGTACGTATTCTTTTTTAGGACATTTTTTGGACCCAAGTACCTTTATTTCACTAACCTATTTACACCATATATATGCTATTGTGAAATGATATTTTGGATAATTAAATACTAATTTGTCCTCAATTAGTGTACTTTTAGTGGAGTATTATTTTATTATTTTCTTAGTCCTGGTACAAAATCGAAACGTACCCTTTGGATAATATAATGAACGGAGGGAGTAGTACACGGAACAATAAATAAGACAAACACAAATTCTTAAGTGAGACAGTTTTACAATAAAATCGACATTTTGAGCCCATTATCTCTTACAGTATGATAGAGTTGTCTTACATTATTTATCGTAAGACCGTCTTTCATTTGATGAACCCTAAAAATGTTGGGAAATGGGAAAATGAAAGAGAGACAAGTGTCGAATTGTGAAGAAAAGGTGGAAAAGATCTAAAATCAAAGACGATGAGCTGAGTGTGTAAGTTAAATTCAGAGAAAACAAACAAAAACAAGATGTGATTATCTTTCACGTGAAATCTGTAAAACTTGCATGCAAATGGCCATGCATCACCCAACACTCTTAACCTACGTACTTTTTGATTCCACCCTTTATAGACACCCTACTCATTCACACGTATCTGACATGTATATCCGTCGTAATCTTCTTCAAATATCTACTTCTTTGTACATATTTTGTCCGAAATAAAATAATCATTTAAAATTGGATAAAGTATAAGAACGATAGTCATTATATTGAACGAATGACGTTCTCATTACGTAAAATGACTACTCATTTATGAATAATAAATTAATCGTCTTTTATAGATTTGGATTGTCACTACTTACTAGTGAGACCGTGTCATTCTGACCCGGTACGAGTCTTCTTTAATAGTACGTGGTCGTGTTTCTTCATGCAGAATTCAGAGTTGATATAATGAGTCACACGATTGTAGGGAGAAATGACCAATGAATTTCTGGTTTCAGATTTCTTTTTTTTTCTTGGGTCACATCACATGGTACATGGACCCTAACTTGTACGGAATAATATGCTTGCTTAGTCTACATGTGTTTATTGTCCTTTCACATTACATACATAAATTATTGTGTAAAAAAAAGTTAAGAAACTCTTGCTTTGAAGGTTAATTTCGTAATATTATAACGGTAAATAGTGTATTTATGATAAAAAAAATATTGATATTGGTAAAAAAATACGTTTCTCAATCTGACGGAATGATAATACTTCGTATATTCGACTTTGATTTGTTCCCTCGTGTAAGCAGGTTATGACCCGAGTAACTAGGCTTTAATTTGCATGTAACTAACCTATATCGATCATGTCAAATACATTAAATTGTACTACTCATAGTATTAATCTAAAGTTCTTGTTACATTTTAACCGGATTTAGAAGTTCGAATATGTAAGATTTTTACATATATATGTTAAAAAACTCGAGTCACGATACAAAGAATAAGTTATTTTAGAAAGCAACAAAAAAAAAACACATGCATGTACACTACATAAACATATATACATGATTTTGTAACGTTACACTCAAGTCCATAACTTTTTTTTACCATGCATATAAAGTTGTTTCTGGATAATTGGAGGTCCTAGACAAAATTGTAAAATTTGGTCCCTTTATAACGAAAACAATTGTTTGAATTAATATATAGACAACCCAAGAACGAGTGAATGTCTAAGATTTAATTTTAAAAAATTGTTACAAAAAATACTTTATATATATATATATATATATATATATATATATATAGTACTTCCTCTGTCTCATTCATTTGTTTGTCTTTTATATTCATTGTGAGGAGTATTTTAATCAAACACAAACAAATGAATGGAACGGAGGGACTACAATATATTTTTGTATTGACCTTAATATATTTTTGTATTGAGTTTAATGTATTTTTGTCGAATATGAATTTAATACCCTATTTTCATCAAATACCAAAGCTCGAGTCTTCTCATTTAATGATTTAGTTTGCACGTTTAAACTATTATTATTATTATTATTATTATTATTTCTAAACCTGGTTGTCAGTTGAACCATTTCAATCAAATCCTTAAAATGATGGTTGAGGCTCAACAACTATTATCTTTATATTTTATTAAATACGTTATTTTTGACCCGACGGGTAGTTAGGAATGGATTCGATGAAGTAGATATAGACACGTACCGCGATGGTCAATGGCGAAGCATAGAGACAAAGGTTAGCCAAGACACCCAAACACCCAAGAATCGAGGCACCACGTTGTTTCCTTTGATCCCTCCTCGTCAAAAACTCGAGAACAAGAGTAGTGACAACACAAGCAAGTATAACAAGTTCAAGAACAATGACAAGTAACACTAGAATCCTCTTCCTATTCTCTTTATCAGCATAATAAGCAAAGAAGATAGCATAGAAGAAGCTAAGGAAGAGGCCTAGGCCATTAGTAGTTAACATGAAAAGACGGTTCGACCCGTTTTGGAACACTCCATAGGCTAACCATAAGCCACAATTGAGGACCATGGCTAGGTATATAAGTGGAGAGAATTGGGCTATTGATTTCTTCTTGTGTATTTCTTTGCAAGTTGATATTGGTGATAGGAAGAGGAATGTTGATGTTATGTTGCCTAATATTCCCATGATTAATTGAGCCATGGACCAACCATTCATGATTATATGTTATATGAAATGAAATGTCACTAAGAATAATGAAGTAGATTAGGGTTATTAGTTAGTTATTGTGCATGCTTAGCTTAAGTATGTACTTGAGAGTGGAAGGAGACCTCTACAAGTGAGCTAGCTAGTCTATATATAGTGCTTAGTCCCCGACCTGTTCTCTTGGACTGGAGTAGGCTGAACTGAACTGAACTGGTTTGAACTAATCTGGAGTGGGCTGAAGTATTGAGACAAAGTGAGTCTCTTGGGGTTGAAGTGAACTCAACTCAACTCAACTGAGCTGAAGTAGTAAGACAAAGTGAGTCTCTTGGGGCTGAACTGAACTGGAGTGAGCTGGAAAGAAGTTGGTGAAAAGAACGGGGTCTTAGCGCCTGTATTGAGTTATATTGGGGTTGTCAAACGGGTTAAATTAATCGAGTCGTGTTAGTTTAGATAGGTTTTTTTTTTTTTTTCGAATTTGTTAGAATCATGACGAATTTAATTAGGTCAAGCTTAAGACATTATTTTTGGGTTGTACTTCCCTAGCTCCCATCCAATCAGATGTTTATATTAGATTTTTGACAACTTTTAAGAAAATGAGTAAAAAGTGGATTTGATTTGGCCGAAAAATCTCATTATCAAATGCTTTTATGGGTATACCTAAATTAAAGTGGGTAAATAATACTCTCTCCGTTCATAATCTTTTACCCCGTTTCATCATTATTTGTGAGGAGTATTTTAATGAAACGGGGCAAAAGATAGTGAACGGAGGGAATAATGACATTTTGTGTAAATAGATGAAATATATGAGGATTGTATATTAAAGTTTTATGCCATAAAAAGAATGTAAAACTTTTTTGGTCTATTATTTTTAGTAAGTGTAAAGCTTTGTTGGATGGGAGGCCGGGGAGTATATAACAACTTTCGTAAGGACATTATATATTGATTAGAGGTGGAAATCGGGTCACTCGGTTTGGGTTTGGTTTAGTTAACCCGAGTCGGGTCATATGGGGTTCCAGCTATAGTCAGTCGATCATCATACTCTTTTGGGTCGAACCGGGTTCAGGTCGGATCATTTCGGGTCAATTGATATATCGAACCAGATCGGATTTACGTCAGATCATTAATTATTAGGTCTAGTTAATGCATCATATTGCAACCACGTTTTGTTTCTTTGATTTCCAAGACATGAGAGATCGTACTATCCTAGATCTATCATGTTAGTTGTTGTTAATAATGTTGCAAATGCTTTCTTAAATTTAATTGAGCTGTTTTTCTGGAGTCCCGTATCTCCTGAAAAAACATATATTTACTATTTTAACCATTCGAGAAGTACTATCGATTAAAATTCAATTTTCTTCCGATTTTCTTACCACATTTCCACGGACTTTTCAGCATCATATAATAACAAGCAAAATTCATTTTACATGAGTTTTCTTACTTTTAATCGACGTGAGTTTATCGTTTTTTTATACACTTTTTTTTTAGTAAGGCCGAAACTTTTTTTTTGGTTTTTACTTTTAAAAGTTGATGATGATATCCATTTTTTATTTAAATTAGAACACATACCATTTGTTTCTTTAGAAATTAAAGACATCTTGTGATATTGTAGTACATGTCTACAAATTATACTCCAAAAATTTCTTTCATTTAAATTAAATATTGTTCACATATATTTTATAATAGATATCATGTACAAAATAAGATTTCAGAATAATTTTATGTATTTATGTAAAATAAGATAATAAAATATTTTTCCTCCGGAGTATATATCATTTTTTAACTGGTACGTACGGACTACATATGGACTTGAATCCACTTGATATATCATTTTTTAAGTAAGTGTATCATCTTCCTCATACGTCGTATATACACTTAATTTATGGCATTTACATTAGCAAAAAAAAAAAAAAGTCCATATTTCTCAAAATTTCTTCCTTAATTAAATAATTCTCATAATCAACAACAATACATACCATAATAATAAATGTACAAATAATTCTCCACTCTTGAAATTTCTCAAAACACAAAAAATGGGCTCCAATGTTTTCCATTCTCTTACAATTATTCTCCTTTTCCTAGCATTAATCTCACAAAAAGTTGTTCCACGAAAACTATCGGAAAAAACCCAGATGTCAACTAATTCAGTCAGTAATAACGAAGTTCATTTCGAACATAATCGTCATCATCAGCATCATAATCGCTCTCGAGATTGGGAATTAAAGGGTTTTTTCGATACAAGATATCATATTATTATTGAGAATCAAATCAATGATGACAAAAACCTAGTTTACGTACGTTGTCAATCCAAAGATAATGATTTAGGAGAACATTATTTAAATGAAAATGGTCAATTTTCATGGGATTTTAATGTTAATATTTGGCATTCTACTTTGTTTTTTTGTCATTTTAAATGGAAAAATAAAGATTTGAGTTTTGATGTGTTTAATGCTAAAGTATGGGGATTATTGTGTGAGTGGGATACTCATTGTTATTGGCAAGTACGTGAAGACGGGTTTTATTTCCATAGTCACGATAATACTTTTAGTAACGATAAAAAACACACGTGGTAACTGATGGGTTAGAGACTCGTTCTGATAGCATGAAGTTAAACGTGTTATGTAAATTTTAGGGTTTGATTAAGTTAAACGTGTTAAGTATAGTCACTTTCGTCATGATATATAAAAATCTTATTGTTAAGAGCTTTTTTTTGTTGAATTAGTCGTTTAAAAAAAAGATGATAATGTCGCATTGATATAAAGCATGATTTCGATCAATTTGTTCAAATAGTTAATACAGAGTAATTCATAACGTCTATTATTATAAGGAAATATCGATCATGGAGATATTATTTTACGTCTTATTCAATTATATATACACTTACCAAAATACATCGACATGAAATGATATATTATTTCGATAAAAGATATTGTTGGCCCATTGGGCTGACTGCATGTATTCGAATAAAGCCTTAGCCCAGCAATTACGTAGGATAGGAAAATGAACCGGGTCGGATCCTACCAAGTGGAGCCCAAATCAGGTCTTGATGGTAGTCGGATCGGACCGGGTCGGTTATTGATAGCTGATCCAAACCCAACTTGACTATATATTTTGATTCTTTTACGATTTGTGGGGTCGGGTGGGTCGTACTAATTAAATTTACACTACCAAGTGCCGACTCGGATGTAGGACGACTTGGTGCGAGCTAGTTTGACCATCTATTGGGTAAGGTTTGACCTGACCTGGTTCGCACTGGATTATGGGTTCGAACTAGGTCAATCCCAAATCAATATATCGATATATTATTATTATATAATTAAAAGAAGTTTTTTGAACAATGTTAGAAAATCCAACATTTCTAAAATATTAAAATATACTCCGTATTAATTTTAAAATTAAAACACTAAAGAATAAAATTGTAAGCATTTTATTCATGACTACATAATTTATTTAAATAACTTTATACAAATTGGGTCAAAATACGAGTTGAGTGTCAGAATACGCTTCAAATCAAATACGAATAGTTTCGATGATTTTACTTTTTACCGCTTTTTAAGTTACAAAAATAATGTTTTTAATATTAAATTTTTACTGTATTTATTTTACCCCTATTTCTCCTCCACCCAATATACGCACTTCCTCTTCCTCCCTCACCGTCAGTCACCCTCAAACCCTAAAGTAACCGCACAGTCGCACCGCACTGCCGGCCGCCGCCGCTTCCGTTTTCCTCCGGCCGCCGCTGTTCCGCCGACCGCCGCTGTTCCGCCGACCGCCGCTGTTCCCTTTCCGACTTTGAGAAAGTAGGGTTTCTTCTTAAATTTCTTATTTTAATATTCTTTTCACTGATTAATTTACGATTTATGATTTACTCCTCAGTTCAAGTCGAATCTACCCTTATGCTTTATTGCACAGATTTTAAGAAACCGATTGTTATTTATGATTTACAATGTATAATTGTCTACTTAATTTGAAATTGACAGTTTAATTTATTGTTTCGTTTTTAATTTGGGTATCTCGGAATCTACTGATTTCTTCCTGATTGAATGACGCGGCGTTTTAATTTACTCCATTATTATTCATAATTTTGATTTTTGGCATCAAACCCTTTGTTCTATTGCATTCTTCTTGGAATTTCAGCAATTGGGTATTTTTTAATTTTGTTCATTTGATTTCATATTTCCGTGTTTTTAATTTTTAATTAGTTGGGTATTTGTTGATTTTAGGGTTTTGGGATTTGATTTCATATTTTCTCGTGTTTTTAATAGTTGAGTATTTGTTGATTTTAGGGTATGGGGATTTGATTTCGTATTTTCTCGTGTTTTTATTAGTTGGGTATTTGTTGATTTTAGGGTATGGAGAAATTATATCGTCATATTAAGGCCGCATCTCTGGTTGAGGTGCATTCCGTCAGCTCAGAAACCCGACATCATACTTCAAAGAAGCATCATTGCATGCCATCTACGGCACAATTCGGGTTGTTGATACTCGTGATGAACTTATGATACCGAGTTATTAAGTCTTTTTGATAAAGGGAAAGATGACCCGGATGTTGTTTGGTTCGGAGTTCCGTTGTTGTTGGCACCCTCATCAATAACTCCGATTTCACAATCAAAATACACCATGCTCAAAGTGCGTGCATCTCATTGACAACTATGCTAACGACATGATTGTTGCGGAAAAAGACATTGTTTTGAATAAAACAAGCTGACAATGCGAAGAACCTTTTGAGGTTGATATTGACAGTGGAATGGATGATATGACCTTCGCTCGTGTAAAGTACACCATATTCCAGTATGCTGCGCTGTTGCCGCGACTGTAGACGTCATGTTCTTCAGCAAAGAAGATTATGTTGTGTTGATATCCTTAGCTTGCGGACAATTTTATAACTCCCTATAATTGTGGTTCTGATGATGAATATCCTACTATGTCCGTGATTTGACCAGACCAGATACACGGATGACTTTGGAAACGGCGTTCGTTGTTGCTAATGTGTGTGGGAGTGTCGTCTCTGTTTGTAGTACGTACAGGTCGAGTCTGGTGGTTTCATTCCTCTGTCAATTAAGATCGGTTGTGGTTGTACCAGCTTACACCTCCTCCCTTGCCATCGATATGGACTTGTCGCACGTACTGTGAGGGTGACGCCTTGAAGCCATTTGCTTGAGGCATCTTTCATTTCAAACCCCAAGACAAGTACACTTATAAGGACTTTGTTGGAGAAGATGGGGATGTGTTCGATCGGGTGCGAGTGACTTGGAATGAATCATTTTTCGCAGCAACGTTTAGCCACAACGAAGGCACTATCACTAAGGGACTAGTTCCCGACATGTTCTTTCCCGCTCGCTCAACGAGTAGAAGTGTTTTCGGTTGTTGTGCATCGCTACGATTTCAAGCCTTTCAGTTTAGTTTTTATGGAACCATCCGTATAGATGACGGGCCGGGTACACTACATGGATTTCCGTGATACAGTAACAGCCAATCTGGGTTTTCGGTTTCACATCCCTCAACATTTATCCGGATATGTTTGTGGTAAAATTGTTGTAGCTCGCCACAGCACACATACGATTACCCACAAGCCGATGATGATTCACAACCACAAGCAGCCGTAGCAGAAGCAGATGGTTCGAGTTTGCCGTTGCTGAAATTTTGAACAACTCGGCGAGGAACCTTGTTACATCAAAATCCATGCACGCACGGTGGCGTAGCGTTCATGGGTGGTCAAGTGATATCTGACGCCCATTCCAGCCTAACCAATATTTCAGGGATCGGATCGGTTGCTTTGGATCATGTTTCCGAAGGTAAATTCTTGTTCATGACCGGAATATCCGTCACAAATATAATGTGTGACGGGTCAAATAATACTTACTTGGGTAGATAAAGACAATTCACGTGCTATTAAGTCCTCGTAGTATTATTTGATCCGGGATCGATTTGATAAGACACGTAGATCGAAGAGTAAAGAGTAGAGACACGTGGTATATATATTTCATAAACGTGTCATGCAATGACTAAGCTATTACCTAACCATGCACCACGTACCACCAACAACGCAAACGCACCTCCCTTTATAACGGTCCAATACGTACGTATATATATAATCGACCCTACGTTATAACTAAATACAAACCTCATACAAGAAGCAAACTACTACCAAATTAAAATCAAAATTAACTCGTATTTCATCAATCGATAACGTTACAAATTAGTGAAGAATGATGAATAATGTTGGGAGAAGTCTCGTAAATGTATCCAAACCTAATAATAATAGTCGGCCTTTGATCGACACACTTAGGGTTGCAAGCTTCTCTTATGTTAACCACAACAATGAGGTAATTATTTCACTTCCATCTTAGATATCGAAGATATCTTAGTCTAGTAGTTAAGATTAGACGATGTCTGAATCATCCTCCAGTCTGAATCCATTACTTTCTTTATCATCATGTATTGTGATATGACTAAATTCGTTCTATTCTAACGCGGAAAATAGGATTATAGCATTTACTAAGCTCATACAAGTTTTCGAGCTGAGTTTTAAGTTTTGAGCTTAAACATTTATTTAATTTAACTCGACAACTTTACACTAAAACTCATAAAGTTTACCACAAAACTCGAAAACTTTATGATAAAAGCTCAAAATCATAAAACCAGTTATTATACAACTGGTTGTATAATCTTCTCATTGTTTTATAACAGCATAACGTTGGTGCACCACCACCAAGAAGCCCACCCAAGGTCAACCTAACGGTCGACGATCCAATTCATCCAAAACACGACACACGCAACACCCGTGAAAAGACCGAAGACACAACAAATTACGTGACAGAAAAAGCGAAGCGAGGAACGAAAGGAGTAGTCGAGACAGCGTTCAACGCAGGAGCGGCGGTAGCAGAAGGAATGGAGAAGTCATGGGGAGGTATCAAGGAGACTACTCATAAGATCAAAGAATCAGTTCTAGGTGAAGACGAAGACGATACTAATGAGAAACGTTATAAGGGTAATATGAGAGGCGATGATGAGGGTTATGTGGATAGAAATATTGAGGATTTGAGGCGAAAAGCTGGAGGTTATGATAAACGGTCTCACTTACCTTGATTATTAGACGAGATTTGAATCCAGGTCATGAGTAGATTTCGATAGTTTGTGTTAGTGAGAGAGTTAGCGAGAGAGACGTAATGTTGAGAGATCGTCTCTTCTAAGTTTTTGTGGTTTAGTTATGTAATTTCTTCTCTGCGGGCAATGTTAAAATTTCTTCTCTACTTAAGATTTCTTAAGTAGTTTATTTTCTACTCCTTCCGGACACAATTTATTGCCCCGCTTTCCTTATTTAGTAGGTTATTTTTTATTGCTCCACTTTTCCACTTTCCTTTTATATCATATCCAAATTACCAAATTATCCTTATTACTATCTTTTATTTACAATATATGCCATTGACTTTAAGTCTAATCATTCATTTCTTTATCATTTTATATTCATTTTTTACTACATATCAAGGCCCACCATAATTTTTTTTACTATATAATATGCAAACCTTATTTTCTGTGCAAAAGTTAACGGGGCGAAAAATTATGTCCGGAGGAAGTAGTATACACATATCGAAGATTTTGCTGTAATTGGACTTACTCGAAAGATAGTTAAATTTGTTTTAAATATGTCGTAAGTACTGTTTTTATTCGCGAACATTTCTACCATGCATGGAATAGTTACTGTACGAATTTGGAAACATTTAATTTCATGATCAAATTTGTTCGAAAATGTGGATAATAACCTTCAAAAATGGCTTTTAAATATATTTATCAGGTGTCGTTTGTTATCCGCGGACATTTCTACTATGCATGGAGTAGTTACTGTGCGAATTTGGAAACATTTAATTTCGGAACCAAATTTGTCCGAAAATCGTGGATAATAACCTTGAAAATCGTCCGTTTCTGATGAATTTTCAAAAAATGAGAGATATTTTGTTTGTCATTCTAAGAGGGACCGTATGCCATAAAATGAGCGTCGGATGTTAAAAAACCTATAAAAGAATTTAGATTCGAGTATATTTTGAAGTTTTCGCCCGATTACAAACGACACTTTAAAAGTAGTCGAATGCCTTTTAAATGTATCTATCTGGTGCCGTATGTACCTTTTTTTATTTGCGAACATTTTTACAACGCATGGAGTAGTTACTGTGCGAATTTGGAAATATTTAATTTGAGGACCCAATTTGCCGAAAAACGTGGACAATAACCTTCAAAATCGTCCGTTTCTGATAATTTTTTCGAAAAATGAAAGATATTTTGTTTGTCATTCCAATAGGGCCCTATGTCATAAAATGAACGTCGGATGCGAAAAAAAACTATAAAAGAATTTAGATTCAAATATATTTTGAAGTTTTCGTTAGATTACAACGTGACTTTAATGCATTTTAAATGTATTTATATGGTGACGTATGTACCTTTTTTTATTCGCGGACATTTCTACAACACAGAGAGTATTTACCGTGCGAATTTGGGAACATTTATTTTCGGGACCAAATTTGACCGAAAAACGTGCATAATAACCTTCAAAATCGTCCGTTTCTGATAATTTTTTAAAAAATTAGAGATATTTTGTTTGTCATTCTAATAGGGCCCGTATGCTATAAAATGAGCGTCGGATGTTAAAAAAACTATAAAAGAATTTAGATTCGAATATATTTTGAAGTTTTCGCCCGATTATAACGTGACTTTAAAAGCAGTTGAATGACTTTTAAATGTATTTATTTAGTGACGTACGTACCTTTTTTTATTCGCGGCCATTTCTACAACACATGGAGTAGTTACTGTGCGAATTTGGAAGCGTTTTTTTTTTTCTGGACCAAATTTGGCCGAAAAACGTGGATAATAACCTTCAAAATCGTCTGTTTCTGATGATTTTTCGAAAAATTAGAGATATTTTGTTTGTCATTCTAATAGGGCCCGTATGCCATAAAATGAGTGTCGAATGTTAAGAAAACTATACAAGAATCTAAATTCGAATATATTTTGAAATTTTCGCCGATTACAACGTGTCTTTAAAAATAGTCGAATGTCTTTTAAATGTATTTATTTGGCGGCGCCGTGTGTAACTTTTTTTATTCGCGGACATTTCTACAACGCATGAAATAGTTATTGTACGAATTTAGTAAACGTTTAATTTCTGGACACCTTCGAAATCAACTGTTTCTGATGATTTTTGAAAAAATGAGAGATATTTTGTTTGTCATTCCAATAGGGCCGTATGCCATAAAATGAGCGTCAGATGTAAAAAAACCTATAAAAGAATTTAGGTTCGAGTATATTTAGAAGTTTTCGCCCGATTACAACGTAACTTTAAAAGTAGTCGAATGCATTTATTTCGTGTCGTATGTACTTTTTTTTTATTCGCGGACATTTCTACAACGCATGGAGAAGTTGATGTGCGAATTTAGAAACATTTAATTTCGGGACCAAATTTGTCCGAAAAATGTGGATAATAACCTTCAAAATCGGCCGTTTCTGATAATTTTTTCGAAAAATGAGAGATATTTTGTTTGTCATTCTAATAAGGCCCGTATGCCATAAAATGAGCGTCGGATGTTAGAAAAACTATAAGAGAATTTAAATTCGAGTATATTTAGAAGTTTTCGCCCGATTACAACGTGACTTTAAAAGTAGTCGAACGTCTTTTAAATGTAAAATTATTTCACAAAAGTAATCTCAACTTTAGACGATATTCTTGTAATAAACTCAACATCATTTAATTTGGAAATAAACCAGTATTTGATATCATTATCTCATTTTGCACTCTGAAGCAAGCTAAGGATACCTGTTGAATAGGTAGCGACACTAGCAGAGTTGAAGATGATGGCGTCGATTGAGACGAACGAATTGGTGGAGATTTGTGGTGGATTGGGGATTTTTTTGCTTGGCTGATCGATTTTGGTGATTTGCATAGGTGAAGTCGATGTGATGTGATGTGATGTGATGTGAATTGAGTTATGAAAGAGATAGAGTTTGGTTAAGGTATGATTTAATGGAGTGTATGTGATGGTAGTAGAACAGTACAGTGATTGATTATGAATGGAAGAGATGGTAATTGATTGTTACTTGAATAGGAGTATGAATGGAGAATTAGAGGTGCGTGTGGTGGATGAAGTTTTATCGAAAATGGTGACTTCAATAATGGTGTATTCGAATGGAGTCGGAGCAAATGATAATTATAATAACGGTAATGTTAAATACAGCCCTTAGGGTTGTATTTAAGCATTAAATATCACCTATATTTGGCATAATAAAGTTAGAAATTTAAGAATAAATTACACATACATCGATACATTATTACAAGCATTACCATTTTGTTTTCTCTTTTAAAAGATGTATTTTTATCATTTTCCTTATAATAATAATAATAATAATAATAATAATAATAATAATAATAATGATGAAAATGAGACAATTATTGTTGGTTATAATGAGTTATTGTATCCAGTCATTTATGAAGTAATTCTATTCTTGTATGATATTTCAATAGATGAGTTTATTCCCAAATTAAATAAAGTTGGATTTATTTTAGGAAGATGACATATAGTTGGTGTTATTGCTCTTAAATAACCCTTAAATGTATTTATTTGGTGTCGTATGTACTTTTTTTTATTCGCAGACATTTCTACAATGCAAGGAGGGGTTACTGTACGAATTTGGATACATTTAATTTCGGGACCAAATTTGGCCGAAAAAGCGTGGATAATAACATTTAAAATCGTTCGTTTCTGATGATTTTTCGAAAAATGAGAGATATTTTGTTTATCATTCTAATAGGACCCGTATGCCATAAAATAAGCGTCGAATGTAGAAAAAACTATAAAAGAATTTAGATTCGAGTATATTTTTGTAGTTTTCGCCAGATTACAACGTGACTTTAAAAGTAGTCGAATGCCTTTTAAATTTATTTATTTATTTGGTGTCGTATGTACCTTCTTTTATTCACGGACATTTATACAACGCATGGAGTAGTTGCTGTGCGAATTTAAAAACATTTAATTTCGGGACCAAATTTGGCCGAAAAACGTGGATAATAACCTTCAAAATCGTCTGTTTTTGATAATTTTTCAAAAAATGAAAGATATTTTGTTTGTCATTCTAATAGGGCCCGTTTGCCATAAAATGAGCGTTGGATGTTAAAAAACCTATAAAATAATTTAGATTCGAGTATATTTAGAAGTTTTTCGCCCGATTACAACGTGACTTTAAAAGTAGTCGAATGCCTTTTAAATGCATTTATTTCGCGTTGTATGTCCTTTATTTATCCGCAAACATTTCTACAACGCATGAGATAGTTATTGTATGAATTTGGTAACGTTTAATTTCTAGACCAAATTTGGCAGAAAAACGTGGATAATAACCTTCAAAATCGTCTGTTTCTGATGATTTTTGAAAAAATGAGAGATATTTTGTTTGTCATTCCAATAGGGCCCGTATGCCATAAAATGAGTGTTGGACGTAAAAAACCTATAAAAGAATTTAGGTTCGAGTATATTTAGAAATTTTCGCCCGATTACAACGTAACCTTTAAAAGTAGTTGAATGTCTTTTAAATGCAAATATTTTGCGCCGTATGTACCCTTTTTTATTCGCGGACATTTCTACAACGCATGGAGAAGTTGTTGTGCGAATTTAGAAACATTTTATTTCGGGACCAAATTTGGCCAAAAAACGTGGATAATAACCTTCAAAATCGTCCGTTTCTGATGATTTTTCGAAAAATGAGAGATATTTTTTTTTGTCATTCTAATAGGGCCCGTTTGCCATAAAATGAGCGTTGGATGTTAAAAAAACTATAAAAGAATTCAGATTCGAATATATTTATTTGAAGTTTTCGCCCGATTACAACGTGACTTTAAAAGTGGTCGAATGCCTTTTAAATGCATTTATTTCGCGTCGTACGTACCTTTTTTTATTCGCAGACATTTCTACAACGCATCAAATAGTTACTGTGCAAATTTGGAAACATCTAATTTCGGGACCAAATTTGGCCGAAAACGTGAATAACCTTCAAAATCATTCATTTCTGATGATTTTTCAAAAAATGAGAGATATTTTGTTTGTTATTCTAATAGGGTCCGTATGCCATAAAATGAGCGTCGGATGTTAAAAAAACTATAAAAGAATTTAGATTGAAATATATCATGAAGTTTTCGTCAGATTACAACATGACTTTAAAAGTAGTTGAATGCCTTTTATATGTATTTCTTTGGTGCCGTATGTAACTTTTTTTATTCGCGGACATTTTCTACAATGCATGGAGTAGTTACTGTGCGAATTTGAAGACATTTAATTTTGGGACCAAATCGGTCCGAAAAACGTGGATAATAACCTTCAAATTCGCCCGTTTCAGGTAATTTTTTGAAAAATGTGAGATATTTTTCCGAGCTTATAATTAGTATCCGTATAACATAAAATGACTTACTATTGTTAAAAAAAACTCTTACATAGTTCATTTTCTAGTACACATATATCGAAGATTTTGCTTTAATCCGACGTTACTCGAAAGATAGTTAAATATTATTTAAATGTATTTATTTGAAACCATATGTACACTCTTTTACACCAAGGCATTTCTACAATAAATGAACTAGTTTCTGTGCTAATTTTGAAGGCATTTAATTTCAGGACCAAATCGGTCCAAAAAACGTGAATAATAACCTTCAAATTCGGTCATTTTATGTAATTTTTAAAAAAATGTGAGATATTTTTCCTTTTATCTAAATAAGATCCGTAAAACATAAAATAACTTACGTTTGTTAAAAAAACTGAAATAGTTTATTTTCTAGTATACATATAATATATATTGAAGATTTCACTCTAATTCGACGCTTTTCAAAAGATAGTTAAATGTTTGTTAAATTTGTTTATTTGAAACCATATGTATTTTCTGTTACACCGACATATTTCTCCATTGTATAGAATTGTTACTTTGCGGATTTGAAGACATAATTTGTTGACTTCAATTTCTTATATTCACTATTAATTCATGTTAAATAATCTATAAATAGATCAATCAATACACAGTAACTAAATCCATAAAAACAGAGTTTTACAATTGAAAAAAAAAAAAAAAAAACAGAGTAAGAAACAGAGGAAAAAAAAACAGAGGAAATTAAGATGAGTGAAAGCAGAGGTTGTATATCATTCTCCATACCAATGCTAACGTTTGACTTCTTATCTTTTCTGAGAGGACAACGACACTACCTTTGACCTCGTTTTATATTAAGTACGAGTAATTTTTTCGTGTTGAAATTATTATTATTATTATTTTCTAAAACCTGCTTTCAAAATTACGGTTAATCTTTATCCAATTTGGTTAATTATAATCGATGTTAAAATTTTAAAAGTCTGTGAATGTTAACATTTGTTATCGCCGATCTGAATCTCAATAAAATGGCTTGTCTTCTTCACAATGTATGAGCATGAGTAGGCACAGCTGCTGATTTAAACCCACCCGTCATTGATTTGGTTTCTGAATTAGTGCCATTGACGAGACAACTAACAGTCGTGAGGGATCCGAGTTTGGAGTTCAGCGCAATGCTGATCAGTACCGTCATGTCATGTCATGTCATGTCATGTCGAGGTCTTTGAGCTAACCCCGACCACAACTCAAAGAAGTACTCCATTAGACTGGCTGACCATTTCAACCCCTTCGTTGTCAACGGCATTGCCGAGGTTAGTATTTAATTTCAGGACCAAATCGATCCAAAAAACGTGAATAATAATAAATAACCTTCCTTCAAATTCGCCCATTTTAGGTCATTTTTCAAAAAATGTGAGATATTTTTCCGAGCTTATAATTAGTATCCGTGTAACATAAAATGACTGACTTACGATTGTAAAAGAACTCTTACATCGTTCATTTTCTAGTACACATATAACGAAGATTTTTCATTAATCTGACGTTACTCGAAGACATTTATTTGAAACCATATGTACATTCTTTTACACCGAATTTCTGCATTGTATGGAGCAGTTTCTGTGCTAATTTTGAAGACATTTAATTACGGGACCAAATCGATCCAAAAAACGTGAATAATAACCTTCAAATTCGCCCATTTTAGGTAATTTTTCAAAAAATGTGAGATATTTTTTCTTTTATCTAAATAAGATCCGTAAAACATAAAATGACTTACGGTTGTTAAAAAAACACTGAAATAGTTTATTTTCTAGTATACATATATCGAAAATTTCACTCTAATTCGACGCTTTTCAAAAGATAGTTAAATGTTTGTTAAATTTGTTTATTTGAAACCACATGTCCTTTCTGTTACACCGAAACATTTCTATATTGTATGGAGTTGTTCCTTTGCGAATTTGAAGACATTTAATTTCGGGACCAGATCGTTCCGAAAAACGTAGATAATAACCTTCAAATTCTCTCGTTTCAGGTCATTTTTCGAAAAAAGTGAGATATTTTTTCGGCCATCTAAATAAAATCCATATAACATAAAATGACTTACGGTTGTTAAAAAAAACTCTTAAATAGTTCATTTTCTAGATTTACTCTTACATTTCTCTCTTTCTCATTTTCGAGCCACTCATTCGTTCTTACACTCTGTGCTCATCCTATTGAATCTACCATAACAATCACGATGATGAAGACGAGCGAAATGTGCTGTCCTTAGGAAGATACGGTTTGAGGGACGACAGCTTGTAAACCCAAACAAGCTTCATCAATGGCTTCTTTCATTCCGTTGGTCTCCGAAGAGGAAAACGACTGAAGCCCAAACTCGGTGTTCAGTTCAGTTCATTTCATTTCATTTTATGGCTATGTAACATTGTATCACGACGCTCACCACCAACCACCATCGTCACCATCATCCTTCTTTCACCGTGCGACCTTAGGTGAAGCGCTTAAGCAGAAAGCGGAAGAAGGTGCGTGTAGCAGTGAGGATAATGCTGTGGAAAGATGAATCGCGATCCCTACCACTGATCAAGAACAAAGGCTTTACGAAGAAGAAGACTCACGACGAAGATGCTTTAGCTTACTTCAGAAACACTCGAGTGATACGCAAACTATGTCTTTTAAATGTATTTATTTGGTGTCGTATGTACCTTTTTTTATTCGAAGACATTTCTACGACGTATGAAATAGTTACTCTGCGAATTTGGAAACGTTTTTTCCCTGGAACAAATTTGGCCGAAAAACGTGGATAATATAATAACCTTTAAAATCGTCCGTTTTCGATGATTTTTCGAAAAGTAAGAGATCTTTTGTTCGTCATTCTAATTGGACTCGTATGCCGTAAAATGAGCGTCGGATGTTAAAAAAACTATTAAAAGAATTTAAATTCGAGTATATTTTGAAGTTCGCCAGATTACAAAGTGACTGTAAAAGTAGTCGAATGCCTTTTAAATGTATTTATTTGGCGCCGTATGTAACTTTTTTTATTCGCGGACATTCCTACAATGCGTGGAGTAGTTACCATGCGAATTTGGAAACATTTAATTTGGGGACCAAATTTGGCCGAAAATCGTGGATAATAACCTTCAAAATCGTCCGTTTCTAAAGATTTTTCAAAAAATGAGAGATATTTTGTTGTTTGTCATTCTAATAGGGACCGTATGCCATAAAATGAGCGTTGGATATTAAAAAACTATAAAAGAGTTTAGATTCGAATATATTTTGAAGTTTTTCGCCCGATTACAACGTGACTTTAAAAGCAGTCGAATGCCTTTTAAATATATTTATTTGGTGCCGTATGTACCATTTTTATTCGGGAACATTTCTACAATGCATGGAGTAGTTACTGTACGAATTTGGAAACATTTAATTCCGAGACCAAATTTGACCGAAAAACGTGGATAATAACCTTCAAAATCGTCCGTTTCTGATGATTTTTTTGAAAAATGAGAGATATTTTGTTTGTCAATCTAATAGGGCCCGTATGCCATAAAATTAGCGTCGGATGTTAAAAAACCTATAAAAGAATGAAGGTTCGAGTATATTTAGAAGTTTTCGCCCGATTACAACGTGACTTTAAAAGTAGTCGAATCCTTTTAAATGCATTTATTTCGCGCCGCATGTACCTTTTTTTATTCGCGGACATTTCTACAATGCATCAAATAGTTACTGTGCGAATTTGGAAACATTTAACTTGGGGACCAAATTTGGCCGAAAATCGTGGATAATAACCTTCAAAATCGTCCGTTTCTGATGATTTTTCGAAAAATAAGATATATTTTCATTGTCATTCTAATAGGGCTCGTATACCATAAAATGAGCGTCGGATGTAAAAAAAACTATAAAAGAATTTAGATTCGAGTATATTTTTAAGTTTTCGCCCGTATACAACTTGACTTTAAAAGTAGTCGAATGACTTTTAAATGTATTCATTTGGTGTCGTATGTACTTTTTTTTTATTCGCGGACATTTCTACAACGCATGGAGAAGTTGATGTGCGAATTTAGAAACATTTAATTTCGGGACCAAATTTGGCCGCAAAACGTGGATAATAACCTTCAAAATCATCCGCGGATGATTTTTCAAAAAATGAGAAATATTTTGTTTGTCATTCTAATAGGGCCCATATGCCATAAAATGAGCGTCGGATGTTAAAAAAACTATAAAGAATTTAGATTCGAATATATTTTGAAGTTTTCGCCCGATTAAAACGTGGGACTTTAAAAGTAGTCGTATGTCGTTTAAATGCATTTATTTGGTGCCGTATGTACCTTTTTTTATTCGCGGGCATTTCTACAACGCTAAAGTAGTTACTGTGCGAATTTAGAAATATTTAATTTGGGGAACAAATTTGGAAAAACGTGGATAATAACCTTCAAAATCGTCCGTTTCGGATGATTTTTCGAAAAATGAAAGATATTTTGTTTATCATTCTAATAGGGCCCGTATGCAATAAAATGACCGTTGGACGTTAAAAAGTTATAAAAGAATTTAAATTCGTGTATATTTTAAAATTTTCGCCCGATTACAACGTGACTTTAAAAGTAATCGAATGCCTTTTAAATGCATTTATTTCGCATCATATGTACCTTTTTTCATTCGCGGACATTTCTACAACGCATCAAATAATTACTTTGAGAATTTAAAAACATTTAATTTCGGGACCGAATTTGGCCGAAAACATGGATAATAACCTTCAAAATTATCCGTTTTTGATGATTTTTTAAAAATTGAGAGATATTTTGTTTGTCATTCTAATAGGGTCCGTATGCCATAAAATGAGCGTCGGATGTTAAAAGAAATTAGATTCAAATATATTTTAAAGTTTTCGTCAGATTACAACGTGAAATTAAAAGTAATCGAATGCCTTTCATATGTATTTCTTTGGTGCCGTATGTGACTTTTTTATTCGCGGACATTTTCTACAATGCATGGAGTAGTTACTGTGCGAATTTGAAGACATTTAATTTCGGGACCAAATCAGTCCGAAAAACGTGAATAATAACCTTCAAATTCGCCCATTTTAAGTAATTTTTCGAAAAATGTGAGATATTTTTCCAAGCTTATAAATAGGATCCGTATAACATAAAATGACTTACGGTTGTTAAAAAAACTCTTGCATAGTTCATTTTCTAGTACACATATATTGAAGATTTTGCTTTAATCCGACATTACTCGAGTTAAATGTTATTTAAATGTATTTATTCGAAACCATATGTACATTCTTTTACACCGAGACATTTCTACATTGTATGGAGTAGTTTCTGTGCTAATTTTGAAGACACTCAATTTCGGGACCAAATCGATCCAAAAAACGTGAATAAGAACCTTCAAATTCGCCCATTTTAGGTAATTTTTCAAAAAATGAGAGATATTTTTCCTTTTATCTAAATAAGATCCATAAAACATAAAATGACTTACAGTTGTTAAAAAAACATTGAAATAGTTTATTTTCTAGTATACATATATCGAAGATTTCCCTCTAATTCGACGCTTCTCGAAAGATAGTTAAACATTTGTTAAATTTGTTTATTTTAAACCATATGTACTTTCTGTTACACCGAAACATTTCGACATTGTATGGAGTTGTTACTTTGCAAATTTGAAGACATTTAATTTCGGGACCAGATCATTCCGAAAAACGTGGATAATAACCTTCAAATTCTCTCGTTTCAGGTAATTTTTCGAAAAATGTGAAATATTTTTTCGGCCATCTAAATAGAATCCATATAACATAGAATGACTTACGGTTGTTAAAAAACTCTTAAATAGTTCATTTTCTAGTATACATACAAGAGTATATCGAAGATTTTGTTCTATTCTAACGTGTTACTCAAGACATTTAAAAATAATCTCATCTATGTTAATATTACCTCCATCCACTAAGATGTCCTGTTTCATTAAAATAATTCTCACATATAATAAGGAAATGACTCAATGAGACAATCTTTTAGGGACGGAGGGAAGAACCCCAAGATCATACGCAAAAATCCTAGATAATTTACTCACAACATTTTACGACAGACCAACCAACCCAACCCAACCCAGACTAATCAGGCAAAACCATGATGTTCGAAAGAAGACACAACAACACAAGTCAGCGGGGCCAAAGAAGTTGTCCAACTTACATTACAATCACCGGAAGAGGGGTTATGCGGTTATGCCACTAGTGAAACGTCTATGCAAAGTGATTTCAGTTCGGACTCATAGAACGAACATGAGGATACTTTTGATTAAAACGTCCGACTTGCATTACAGTCATTATTAGATGACGTTTAAGAATAAGTCCAAAAGATCAGGGCCTAAGTACATTAAATGCTCGTGACAAATGTTTGAGTATAACATCAAGGTATTACATGTACTTGATGCATCAGGTACTAAGCATAGCATTTTGGTAGTTGGTACTCATCATACAATACTGAGTATTTTGTGATCTAATGATACCAAGTACGAGTACTGAGTAGTTAACATCAAGTAGAGGGCATATCATTTAAACACACAAAATAAAACACGCGATGCATCAGGTAATCGGGAGCAATAACTGACAAACAAATCACGTGTACATTCATACGAACATTATGTACTTAGCACTCCAACAGATCACATAAACACGATAAGAGATGAGAGATATTTCAGATTTGAGATTTGAGTTTCGAGTCCATACCTCTATTTCTTCATCAAAAATGAAGTGGCACCAACTTTTAAATCACTACTGATTTCATTATTTTCTACTCCCCGATTTGGACCACACTCAGAATCGCAAGAATCCCATCACTAATTGGCTCACCGCAACCACAAGCAAACTTCCGAAGGTGGGGAAGACATCTAATTTCTTTCCTTCCCTTATTACAATATCAAAACTAAGAGGGTTTTTGAGTTTTTCTATCTCTGAAATAGCTAATCCCTTATGATACGGTAAGGCAGGAAAATAAACAAATAATAAGTCAACGAGCACCCTTTTTCTTTGCTACGACAGCAACTTTCTGTGGCCGTTTTTTCCTTGTAGGAGCAAACTCTCCAAATTTGCGACCAACATTTGATTCAGTAATCTTATGTTCAAAAAAGGTCTTACCATTGTAAATACGAACGACACTGCCAACAAATTCTGGCAGAATGGAAGACCTACGTGACCATATCTTTTTGTTTGTAAGCTTCTCTTTGTTCTCCTTCAGTCTCATCAAGAATGCATCAACAAAAGGGCCCTTCCACACAGATCGGCGAGACATAATGCTAGGATCTTCACTGTGATACCAGCATCATAACGAAATTTGATTTAACGAAACCACATAAAAAAAAGACGTTGCATTTTAAATTAGCCCACGAAAAAACCAATATGGTTGAACCAAGCAAAATTAGGAAATAATCCATGGCTAAGATGAAGTCAATCACCAAAGTACACATATTTTTCATATCCTTTGAATAGGAGAAGACTCAAATTAAGTGACATTAGAGAAGGAAGGTAACAGCTAAATTTCGGGAGATACTTTGAAGACATACTCCGTAAAATATAGAACTACAGAAAATACATTTTTGAGCATAATTAGACATGTTTACAACAATAAATATTCAAATCTCTTGATAGAACGCTATGTGAAACACGAGTTCGTGACCAAGTCAAGCAAACTGCTCAAGTATGATAACCATAGAGGACCAAATACAAACATACTGATTTTATGCATCACAGTTAGATCGACTAAAAGGGGCTCAAGAAATCGTCATCAAAGTATCAAAATTTTCGCTTATGCATATGTAAATTTTGGAAATCGCTACTCGAAAGAAACAATGCACTACTTATTCGCTTATGGCGGATGCAAAATTTATCCTTTTGATTGATTTCTTTCTCACTTATTCGCTACATTGCAAGTATCGAAATGCCCCCCCTATTATGAGACATCAATTCCACGCAGGTGCCTCGTTCATCAAATTTTACATTGTCCAATACCCCGATGGCAATATTTTACATATAACCTACAGTTCTTCGAATATATACTGTCAAATTAACAATCACATACGACTCTAATAGAAACTAGTTAGTCTCCTACTCTCCTGTGAAACCGTCTCACAATACCATTGTTGTGACTTGTGAGACCTCTCACCTAGGAGAGATTCTTTATTTTGATAATCGTATTGTGAGACCGTCTCCGCCCAAAAAATTAGGTTATCGAAGCAAAGATACCCAAAACCCTACAACCATCAAATCCGGAAAATCAAAATGCAGAATTCAATAAGCATGAAACTTCAAAATTCTTATCAAGATCCTAATTTTAACCAAATACAACATTTTTACAGGCGATAAATCCCCAGTACCAGTTACTTTCGATTGAATACCCAACAAAAAGACAACAATTCTCAACATAATAAAGACAATTAATTTTTTTTCATAAATGTATCGATTGTATTGAACAATAACGAAAAGAAGATAAGGAATCAAAGAAATCACAGTAGTAATTGCGGATCCAAAAAAAAACTTACAATTGTATGATTTCCAAATTCCAATTGATTTGGGGAAAAAATATTGGGCGAAAAGCAGAGAGAACCGACACGACAACGGTCAACGATTAGGCGGAGATGGCAACACGCTGGTGGCGAGGCGGCGGCGGCGACGACGGCGACGGCGAAGAGGTGGCTGGTCTAATTATAAGGGGGTTAGAGACCGGTTAGGGTTTGGTGAAGAGAATCGAAGACTATGAGAGGCGCTGAATAGTGGTTTAGGTTTGTTTTTTATTTCGGACTCTCAAATCTTATAAAAACGTGTATAATACATCTCAATTTTAGTTGAGAGATTTATTTTTTATCATCTTCCGATTTTTTTATAACACGTGTAAAGGATCGCTTCGGAATATAGCTCGTTCGATTTTAAGACCAAACAACAAGTACACCTAACTTTTGCATGAATATTTATTAAATTGTCGACCAGCGTACTCGAATGTTCTCTTTTGCTACTAAAATTTTACTGTATGTGTTTATTTTATATGACCCATATAACATTCGGGAAAATTTTCGGTTATTTGACGAATCCCATAAAAACGTGTATAATACACTTCAATTTCAACCATTTCGGAGGCCGGAGAGAGCAACGTTTTATCTTCGTCCAATTTTTATACCGTGTGTGATGGATCGCTTCACGATGTAACTTCTTCGATTTTAAGCTGAAAAACAAGCCCACGTAGCTTTTGCGCAACTAATAAATTTCCGACCGAACAACGATTGTTTATTGCGTATCGACCCCCTCGAATATATATGCTCTTTTTTTGCAGCTAAAACTTTGTGTGTACATTTTATATGATCCGTAAAAACCCCAAAAAAAAATCGAACATTTTTATTTCTGACCCCCGAATCTCAGAAAAACGTGAGTCCGAGTAATTGTACATTTGTACATGAGTAATTGTACATTTGTACATGCATGAAGGAATCGTCTTTAAACCATCAAGTCCTTTGAAAATTTGTATATCAAGACAAATGGAGAGACTCAAGTTCTCTTCTAGTCCTTCTTCACTCTTGTGACTGCAGGACACAAATGTGATTCTGAAAATACTTGTACCAAATCGGTCCGATCGACATTGTACCCAATGAAAACCCGTAATGATTGTACAAACGAATTCAAAAATATAAACTCCATAATTTAAGATCGACAATGTATAAAAACATAACACGTGTTTTTCAAGCTCGTAGTAACAATGTAATTAAGGTATAATAACATTTCATCGTACACCTGACCAACGACACTACCTATTGTCCAGTGTACCTGGTCTAATAATAAGCCAATAAGCTAATTAAGGGTTTCGTTTTCCATGAAGACTCGAATCACACAGCTAGAAGACTTGATGAAGACGAGTTTTCACGAGATGGATCGACGACTTAGGTTGGGGAGACATAGAACAAACAAGGATACAAGTACAAGTAGAAGATGCAAGAGCAAGACACACAACTACTACTACTACTAGAAAAGTGGTTGGTGATGCCAAAGTTGAAAGGGAAAAGACGGGAAGAGGAGTAGGGAAAGGGGAGTAAATAGGGTGTAGGGATGAGTGGACAAAACATTAAGCACAAATGAAGGAGGAATAGTAGTGTACAATAATAATACTCATCACATATGTACCTTGTTGTACTGAACAGAGTTAAAACTTAACTTAACTAAATAAAAGTGATCTGGGTTGAACTATCAACTGAACTAATTGTGACAAAATGAACTTTGTGACGATGAATTTAGCTGAAATGGGTTGAAAAGAAGTCGAAAAGAAGAGGATCAGAGGTTGTAGGGTGTGTAGTGTTGTGCATTAAGTGCCATGAAATACTCATCACATAGGTATAGTACTATTCTTTTTGTTCTTTTGTACTGAAGTAACCATAATTGACTGAAGAGAATTGAACTACAAAATTGGGTTGAATTGTAAACTGAACTAGTTATGACAAAATGGACTTTATGAAGCTGAATTTAGCTGAAATGGGTTGAAAAGAAGTCGAAAAGAAGAGGATCAGAGGTTGTAGGGTGTGTAGTGTTACGGTGTGCATTAAAGTGCGCCATGAAATACTCATTACATATGTTCTTTTGTACTAAAATAAACTGAACTGACTGAAAAGAATTGAACTTTACTTGACTGGGTTGAACTGTAAACTGAACTAGTTGTGACAAAATGAACTTTATGAAGCTGAATTTAGCTGAAATGGGTTGAAAAGAAGTCGAAAAGAACAGGATGGTGCAGGGTGTGTAGTGTTGTGCATTAAAGTGCCATGAAATACTTATCACATAGATAGGTACTGTTCACGAACTGACTACCGAAGAGAGTTGAACTTAACTTAACTGGGTTGAAGTGTAAATTGAAATAGTCAAAGACAAAGTGAAGTTTACGATGCTGAATTGAACCGAAGTTGTTTGGCTGAAAAGAAGTCGAAAAGAACGGGGAGGTCGGAGGGAGGTTGTAGAGGTGAGTAGTGAAGTGCATTAAGTGCCATGAAAGGTGGGAAAACATGGGTCATTGTTGTTGAGAACGTACCTGGTACTCTTACTCCCATTTTAAAGTCATCTTACCTCATCTCCCCTTGACTTGTCCCTCTCATTGTCTCCAATGCCTAATGCCTTTGCTCTTTCTTAACCTACTTTGCATCTCAACCCTTTTTCACTTTTTTGTTCTCGGGTCAACTACGGGTCGGGTCAACCATAAACTATATCAAAAGAGACGACTTTAAGGTAATGATTGAGACTGAATCTTACGTACACTTAATTAGATGCGTGCCCTCTCACTTTAAGGCCGTTTGGTGTTGACAACAAACACAAAACATGCATTGTCGAAGAAGAATCACCTCAACCAAAAGCTACGTACATGGATGATTAGAGTGTCGTGATTGATTCTATACTCTAATGCATCCAGTTTCTTCCGTTAGGAAGGAAGTTTGGTTGGAGATCGAGTAGACTACATACAATTCCCGGTGCTACATATTCCACTTTAGAAAGGAGCAGCGGATCGGATGAGATTTGAATTTGTAACCTCGCGCATGGCCACATCAACTCTTATACGTTTTGCGAACTCAACCCAAAACTAACTACAAAAGCAAAAGACGATCTTCATTCTCTAGTTTTATGTAGAGGATTAGGGTCGATATATAAGAACGAACGTGGTCATCGTTCTCTGAGTTATACTCAGTAGCTAGCAACAAAATGAACATGGGTTTAGAAGGTGATAGGCCAGGGTAGACCGTAGACGGACGTGTCTGACCGACAAGTCGATGTTGTGATCATCGTCGATCCATGAAACCCAAGAGGTGAACCGGGTTTAATCACTAAAGAATCAAGATTATTAGTAAAGATCAACATAAAATCAAGTAGTAGTACTACTACTACTACTGTTTGATCCTCTAAAAAAAAGGTTGCAACTTTTGGAATCAGTACTATTCCCACCCTACAACCAAAGCAACAACAAAGTATGTTTTTTCGACAAGTTCATCAGCGTTACATCGACTAAACTATAGGTACGTGTATCGCCTGAGGACACTAGGGGTACCAATCGAATAGGGTCGACATCAGAAAGCGAAAACCACTTAAACACAAAGTCGAAAAAGAAAAAAGAAAAATTATAGTACAAATGTACTATACTATTTGCCATGCTCACTCCCCACATAAATAAAACAAAAAAACTCACATTATTTCACACACACATAGTTCATCATGGACTTTCAAAAAACACACATGAGAGGAGGAGGAGAAGAGGAAGAGGAGATGAATCGAATTATTATGGCCGATGGTGGTGGAGTAGACAAGAAAGAGAAGAGGGGGAAGAGAGGTGGCGGTGGTGGTGGTGGTGGTGGGGGTGGTGGCGGTGGTGGGGGTGTTTGTTGCCAAGCGGAGAAATGCGCGGTGGAGCTTACTGATGCAAAGCGCTACCACCGGCGTCATAAGGTGTGTGAGTTCCATGCTAAGGCTCCCTCTGTGCTTGTGTCCGGCCTCCGACAACGCTTTTGCCAGCAATGTAGCAGGTTTTCTCTTTACACGCTACTTAAAACTATTTCGATACATAACGTTGTACGTTCTCTACCTTTGATGGGTCAGGTTCAAATCTCGTCCCCTATATTGTAATGCGACTAAGTGCGCACTTCGTTGAACCAGAAAAAACCTCAAACGGGAAAAAGAAAAGAAGTAAACACATAATCGGGACAAAGGTACAAAACCCGTCAATCTCAACCCATGTCCCAAAGATCCGGCATGACTAAACCCGAAAGGCAAAAGCACTAGAACTAACGTCTAACGGTCTGACGCGACTAAATGTGCATTTTTATGATGTAAATACTTTAGGTTTCATGAATTGTCGGAATTTGACGATGCAAAGAGGAGCTGTAGGAGGAGGTTAGCAGGGCACAATGAAAGGCGTAGGAAGACAGTGTCGGAATCTCAAGGAGAAGGAAGTTCATCCTCGTCAAGAATGACAAAAGCCGAGACTACTGCTGCTGGTAGTGGTAGGGCATCTGATCAAGTAACCGGAGGAGGAGGAAGCAGAGTACAAATGACGACTCCTTCAAGTCCTACTAATACTTACAAACACTATCAGATCAGATGAGCATATCCAAACACATTTGGTTGCATTGCTCCCTCTCTTCTGTCACTCATCATCGCCCGCCATTATGCTTTATTAGACGTATTTATTAGACGTAAAACCCGTCAAATCTGTGTTTTTTTAGTTTTTTTTATGTTTTATGTTTTACGTCTTAATAAGAACTTTGCTTATGGTAATAATTATGATCAATAACAACCCTACTTCGTCATATTATTAGCCGAAAACTTCAAAGCTTAGTAGATAGTTTTTTTTGGTTGAACGAAGCGCACCCTTAGTCGCATTACAATATAAGGGGAGTGGGATTCGAACCTGAGACCTATTGTCTAGGGTACCTAGTCTTAACTCTTAACTAGTAACTACTACGTACTAGATAGGCTAAGACATCTTCAGCTGGTTAGTAGATATATAGTTAAGAGTTAAGACATCGATACTTCCGACACTAAGTTATGCTACTCTTGTGCCCCACTCGACACAAAAGAAAACACAACGTATCACACGGGAAGACGTTTTCTCAACCGTACAAGTTTTACTTTTACCATGAAGAGAGTAAAAGTATATAGCACAGAATATAATGAAAAGAGGAAGCAAGGTAAGCATTGGACCATGTAGCTTTGGTTTTTACTGATATTTTGGTCCTACAAATTCCCTGATAAAAGGAATAATTGAGGGATGGTGTCTAACTCATATAGGACTCTTATGAGCTCCCCCATCTTCCTACTACACTTTTCACTAGACTACTACTAGAGGTTTAGTGCACTTTCTTTGGCTCTAGCTAGTACAATCAAACTGACTCATAAAGTGATCGGTTCCCCCGTGGTAGACCCTGTGTCGATGGTTCAGTCCGTGTTGGACCGTTTTGGCATGTGAAACGATGTGTTAGCTTAGTCAGTTCAGTTGGGTCCACGGGAACAATAAAGGGTCATTGGGGGTTTAGACACCGTTCTTTTTTCACTGAAGTAGGCCGAAGTGACCAATTGAACTGGTGTGCTTTTGGCACGTACAAAGGGGATGAGATCCAATGATGAGGTGACATGTGGAGCCAAACTCATGAGGAGAATCAAGTTACATATAAAAAACATTCCTAAAATAGAAAGACAGAATTCATTGGACGGAGGGAGTAACGCGGAGTCATAAATATCTTGGGACCACAATATCCCTAGATCAACACGATAAGATGGCAAGGACGACGGGTGAGGCGAGAGAGCAATATAATCACAAAGAGATTATTCTTCCAAAATGGCATGCATGTTTGTCTACTTTAATGTCGTCTTTAGCAACGTATGTGGTCATACATGACTCGAGTATGTAGTCGATGGGTGGGACTAACTCAATGTTTTGACTTGTGAAGTCGTGGGATCAATCGTTCATCGATAGACAACTATTGGTAATTGGGGATGTATCGATCTACAGCATGGAACTACATGACCAACTAACGACGGTGTCAAATGGAACTATCCCCACAACACAAAAACCAACCAATATATATCTCCAATTTCCGCTTTAGAAAATTTGTCATTATTATTATTATTATGGATGTTTCCAAATAAAATGCAAGAAAAATGAGATCGCACAAAAGAAAAGATAGGCTGTGATTTAAGGAAAGCGACGTAGTAAAAAAGAAAGTACTCATATATTCCGCGAAGGCGCGAATTGAAGTAGACGGCCACATTGAAAGTCAACTAACCATGCAAGCATACTTCATGTATGTATGTCAATTGTCGTCTACTCGACTAACTAACGAAGCAAAACAGACAAAACTGACCTTTAATCACCCACCCACAAGTTGACGATATTTTCCGTCACTGGAATCTTACTACTATCACTGAAATATCGTCCGTGCTCTTCCTTTTGAGTGCTTCAGCGATCAAACCTTTAGCCGCTGCCTGTGCATCCTGTACAGTCTTGACGCAGTCAACCGCCTCTTGGTTGTCCATCACCTACAACATCGACAGGAATATCAGAAAACATGAATTCCACATCCCACATCGACAGACGACAGTATTGCTTTAGCGACGACTCACGTGCCAAATTCCGTCACTGGCAAGGATAGCGAATTCCACATGATCGTCGATCATCTCAACCACGACATGAGGTTCCGAGCTAAGATGGTCTTTTATAGACTTATCTCCGAACGCCCTTGCCACTGCCAACTGCGCATCAACTCGCGCCACGTCACCTAAAATCAATCCCCATGTCAACCCTTTATACAACTAACTATATAAGCCACAAAAGCGTCGTGAAAAGGGAAATACCGGGGAGCTTGGTGACGAAACCACCCCTGTCCTCGATGTCCTGTCGTTCAGAATCAGGCTCATGGTCGATGGACAGTTGCTTGGCCTTACCATTGCGACAGATTACAGCTCTGGAGTCGCCAACATTCGCCACCACAAGCTTCTCACAGTTGATTAGAATCGCTGTAACAGCAGTCGACCCACCTTTCCCCAAATCAGCTGATTTTCTCAGAATCGTTTTATCAGTCATCAGGTATGCTCGCCTGACTGCTTTCTCAGTTTCCGTCCAAAAGTCCGGCTGCCCATCAATAAACATATAGTTACATACAACACAGAATTCCGAGATATTGGGGACTGCCAGGACGCGAGCTACTACCTCTTTGATGATGTTGTTGAAGAGGTTGGAACGTAGATAATCGGGGACCTCGTGGCTGACATGACCATCAAATATGGCAAAGAGACCGAGCTCGTTGCCGTCCACCTGCTTGAAATCCGCGAATACAAAATCCTCCATTGAGTGAGCCGATTTGCCCTCCGCGGTATAGTACCCGTGTGTGACATGTTTCGACATCCTGCTTTTGCCTTTCCCAGTTTCTGTTGGAATTTCGGCTGCGCCTAAGCGAACTTTTTCCTGCAAATCAAGTGACGGATTATTTCAGAATCTCAAACCATGTAATGTAATGCACGCATTTTCGTTATTCCTCCAGCCGGCAATTATAGCATTATTGATATTACCACATCCTCTACGATTAGGCTAGGCTATGTTACTCTGACACTTCATCTAGGTCCCAGTCGTGTGTCCAACACGACACGCAACTCCACACTTCATATTTGACAAAAAAAAAAAAAGAGTTTTGCCGAAAATAGCTGTATCCAACGGTCGACGTGGAAAAAATGTACAAATATAATACTGCAAAAAAAAAAAATATATATATATATATATATATATATATATATATATATATATATATATAACTGGCTTGAACTCTATGATTTTACTCAGTACACCTTGCAAGCAAACGGGTCAAACGGATTGGGTTCGGTTCCTTTTCGGGTTGGCAAGAATCATGTTGGGAGCTAGCAAGGTCGTTGCCTAGTGGTTAAAACTTGTGGTCACCGACCACAGGGTTTTAGGTTCAAGCCCCGCGCATCAAAGATAGCGGCTGCGGGTTCCCTCGTTATCAAAAAAAAAATTGTGTTGGGATCGTGTCATTTTCGGACATGTTAGTATCTAATATCTAGAATTAGATTCAAGAAAATGAAAAAAAGTTCATGTTTCCAAACGCTTCCTTTATGGAATCGGTTTGTATGAAGCAAATAAACATCTAGGATCGTCCATTAATGATTTCATGGGTTATTATTAAATACTCCAATAGTAGGTCCAATGTTCGAATCTCTCTCTCTGCCCTCGAAGAAATCACAATGATTTTATTATCATGCTAATTTGAAATTCTAACTCATATCTACCGGCGAACTTAGACAACATCATTGTGATTTTTTTCTTAAACTGGGCACACGTTAAAAAAACCGTAAATAAAAATGCAACAACGAATGAAATGATAAATGATTGAAACATGCAATTAAATTAAATTAAATTAAATTAAATCACACCTGATTACTAGCCATGATGAATTGGTTAGGAGTAACAAAAATTCCTCAACTTGTTTGTTGTTTCCTAAAAATTAAATCAATCAATCAATCAAATCAAAATAAAGCCATTTTCTATCAAAAATTTGTATGCAAAATTACACAATATTAGGGGTGAAAAAAAAAAAAAAGTTTACCTGTAAGGCTGTAATTGTGCAAGGTAAATGGGTTAAAAATGCATGGTAGGATGAACAATAAGTTTAAAAAAACCAAAAGAATAGGCGAAAGGATAGGAATTGCATGTGATGTGAGTTAGTCACACTATTTGCTCATCTTCCCTCAGCTTGCCACATATCACATCTCTGTCACTCTCCCTTTTTTTTTTTTTTTTTTCTGCGAAACACGGACTTAATCGCATTGTAATAGAGTTTGAATCTGAGATGAATCGTCTTGATCAAGACACATTCAGTATTCAGTACAGAAAGTATATAAGACGGTCTCACAATATTCATGTCAGGCCATAAGAAGTTTTTTTTTTTTTTGTTCAATGAAACGCACACTTAATCGCATAATTCGCATTACAATATAAGGGAAAATGAAATTCGAACATGGAACCTATAATCCACGATATCTAGTCTTAATCACCAGGCCAAGACATCTTTGTTAGATAACCTGCTTTCTATTAGTGGTAGACTCCAATTTTTAATAGGATTTCTCTTTGTTAGACCCGTTCCGTTATATAGGAGAGTTACTCGATTTGTTTTAGAATGAGACGGTCTCGCATTAGACTCGCTCTTTTTACCCGTTATTTGATTTCGGTTTTCATTTAGGAAAACTATATAGTTGCTGTTTTATACTGGGTACACATTGGCAGAAGCATAGTATACAGGGATCGAGCGAATGGAAAGCAGAAAAAAAAAAAAAAAAAGTTCGAATACAGTAGTAATGGAACAATAATACAATATCATACGAATTACTACGACATACAGCAAACATATACTCGATCTCTTCATATATCGACAAACAGAACAGCAATCTTAAAATACTACGATATGCTGCTACAATACAATCTATATATTGCAGTGTCAAAGCTCGACTGAGAGACTAATGCTGCTTTCACTTTCACTGCAAATCACAAAATTATTTCCCGGAGTAGTCGAGAAATGATTATAATAGCAATAACACCGATCTATCATGATTATTTACACTCCACTATATGGTAGTAAATTGGTACTAACTGGTAAGCCACACCGGTAAAAAATAATAATAATAAAGCTCGCCAAAATACCCTATGTGCAAATATAACCAAAATTCCTATGTCGTACTTAGATCACGAGACGCTTGTCCATGCCATCTGCATTCAAATACATTTTTCGTTTCTCAGTGCATCAACATTTTCAGATAATAAAGCGATGCTACAACATCAAAAACGATTATCCAGTGCTACAATATCATTGTCAGAAAATGATATAATAATTGATTTTCTTGGCGGGGAAGCAGTGATTGAGCCCCTCTACTTTGCACAATTGTGAAATCAAACCTTTTAACTCTTGATTGGAGTAATTAGACCCCTCAACTTTGACAATATGTAAAATTAAACCCTTTTTTTTTTTTTTCGATCAATATCTCAATTTCTCGTCAATATTTAATATTTGCTAAATCAAATTAATAACCTAACAATTGAAATTTTTTAAGTTTAAAAAAATTATTAAAACATTGAAGAATTTTTTTAAACAAAGTGTGATAAATGTTTGTGATGAATCATTAATAAAATTATTAATAAAGACAATTGAAAAGTTTTTGACAAAAAATTAATAACTTAATTAATTATTATAACGAATTATATACGTACATTGATACGTATATTATCGTAAGTAAGTATTCGTATTCTAAAATGAGATATTGGCGAGAAATTAAGCTACTGATCGGAAAAATACTAATAAAGGGTTTAATTTCACGTATCGGTAAAGGAAAGGGGTCTAATTGCTCCAATCAAGAGTTACAATTGAGCAAAGGAGAGGGGCTCAATCACCACTTTCCCGATTTTCTTGGTGTACTTATTCAGTTGCATACTTTAATAGGGAACGGGTTTGTTGGAATAAAAGGGAATCACGGAATTGGAACAAACCTTGAAAGGAGGAAGCGTGCTAGAGGACTCATGTTAGGATTGGAAATGAAATCTTTGCTCTGATGTTTTTTCTTAATATCGGCATCAGACATTGAATTGCTCTGCTCTGCAGTTTTATCGCTCCTCGAGAATATATGGACTGCCAACTCTTGCAAATCCTTTAAAGACGGGTCTTGAGAACTGACCATTTTTCAAATGTTTCGTTAGTACGGAGTATTATCTTTATGCCTCGGCATTTCTTGTTTATTTGGAATTTAATTACAGCTAGTTTTTATTTAACTTTCACATGTTTTTCTCCTGCATTTTTTTGTTGTTAATTGTGGCTACTCGTAAAAATGATATGATGTAAATCTCGTCTGCACCTTCCAAGCCGGTGAAGCATCCTACTCACAAGGACTTCAGAAGAGCCGGGCTTTCTCCGTTCCATATCAATTAGGGCGTTCGTCATAGAGCGAATTGCTTCTCCAGAATCCTCGACAATTACCTGATTAACAGGATTACAAATGTTCACAAGGCTTCTAATTGAAGATAAAATACTTTCGTGTGCGCACTTGTGTTACGGTTTTGTGTTTAGCACCGTGGAATTCTTTGACATTTACACCATGTAAGATAAACACTCGTGTGTTGTCACTATTATATCGCATATCAGATAAAGAGAAAGTGATTTGAACGAACCTCCTTCAGTGATGGGATAAGCAGGGTTGACAATGACGGAGATGATGACACGATAGACGATCTAGATATTTCTTCATCATCATTTTTGGGTGACCGTGAGAAAGCTTTCTGAGCTTCCAAGTAATCACGACTCCGTCTGAAATAGAAGCGGAAATATGAATATTTGTCCAGTTTTCAGCGTGCCATAGCGTTAACATTCTTGCTACAAGAAATGGGAAATCATAATACAACTAACAAAGAAATCTAGTTGACAAACCTAGGAGACTCGGAATTACTAGGCATCTGATCTGATTTATTATACTGCATGTCTTTACTGACTCTGTCCGAGACAGGTCTTTCTCGAGCAGAACCTTTCCTCAAACCTTTTTGCATGGCTGCCTTCGCCTGTAACAAGTAACCAAGAACAAAAATTTATTCAACATATATGCTGTGAAAAAGAACTACAAAACCATATAACTATATAAACGCATAGTATGATCAAAACCGACCTCTGCCAAGTTAGTAGCACTGTCTTCATAAAAGCTAGAACTTGTTTCTTCAAGCCCGAGTCTAGACTTGGAACTTCTAGGAGACTCTGGTTCATCGCGTTGGCCACGGACAACAAGAGTGCCACTATTAGTCGAGGTATCCTCAAAAGAGGCATACGTGCCGCTAGACTGTAAAACAAAACTAACTAAATAAATATATAGAAACGACACAGCTGCAAACTATATAGTACTAATAACTTAACAACTTGTAAAACCACTACTGTACCTGAGTGCTTTGATCACTGTGAAAGGATGACGACTTCCCTCTGGAAGATCGTACTACCATTGTTCCTGATCCACTTAGAGAGCCTTCGTCCTAAAATTGAGGCATCAAAATCAGATTTAAATGTTGTGCAATGCGAACAAGAAAACTGGGAACAAAACCAACGAAAATGCAGTTTTGTATATTTGAAAGATATGACTCTGTTTGGAAAAACTAGCTCAAAAGCTAGCTGAAACATCAAACCTGAAAGGCTATCAAATTAACAACTAGTGAATCTTTGAAAGGGTTTTACAAGCTAGCTGAAAAGCTAATTTTATTATTGTTGTAATAATTGAAGGGGTAAAACCGTAAAAAAGAAACCAACAAGTTTTTCAGCTAGTTTATTCTCACATGCTATACTTAGTTTAGTTTTTTTTATTTCAACTAAATTATTTGTCGAATAAGCTACGGAGTACTTGTCAAATACTTACACAAAAATAAGGGAAATTTGGTCAAAGAAGCTAACTAAAATGTCGTGTCAAACAGAGCCATAGAATCTAGCCAGGTAGAATATACTATCCATTTATGACTTGCCATACTCCGCCCTCCAAATCACGAATATATCAAAAAGAATGTAGCCAGGTAGATGTCGTTTTTTATCCTTAGTTTATCGAATCCGACAAATAAGATTGTCTAGGGTCCCACGAATTATAAAACTCAGAGAAGCAACCTTCTTTTAGTAACCTGATTTACCTCATCTCTGGGGTATCTGCCGAGGGAACCTTCTGACGATTCATGCAGCCCATTACCAGATGCAGCGAGCAATTGGCTGTCACTATCAGAACTTTTTCTTGGAGACACCACATTGTTTGAATACTCTTCTCTCTTAGCCTGCACTGGTGGCGGTCTCACAACACTTCGGACTGTGCCAGTACTCTGCGGCCCACCAATGCTGAAGTCCCATCCCTTGTTTCTAAATGTTTTTCCCTGAATGCTGAGGCTATTGATGTCAGTCAATCTATAAACGAACACTTACTGTAATATTGATTGAACATTCAGGCATTCACGCACCTGGATTTAACAGTTCCTTCGCCTTGTGGTTCTCTAGTCGCCTTGACAGTGCCGGAACCCTCACCATAAGCTTTAAGATTACTCCTGACATTGTCAGTATCATCCTTAATTTGATACTTGGGACGGTCTCTAAGAGCAACATGAGGAAATAAGTAGAAAAAAATGTCATTTAGAGTAAATACAAAACACAACCCCGCACATTACGACATACGAAAACTACAACGAACAATAACTAGGGTACGTGAAACATACTTTATTCTCTCCAGAAGTCGAGGACTTTTCCTGGCAGTCCTAATAAACCTGTGTTTTAAAAGTTCCTTCGCACTAGGCCTCTGAAACCAAACAGGAAAATGAAAGAAAAAAATTAGCTATTATAATTCCTGGCTCAATACAATGAGACTTCGTTAAAAGTATGCTAGATGAGGCATCAGTCTTGAAAACAAGAGACACTAAAAGTATAACCTAGTACTCCTTCCGTCCCTTAATGATTACCCCGTTTCATTAAAGTACTCCTCACATATAATGAGGGAATGGGACAATCTTTAAGGGACGGAGGTAATATGATGGACATCTTTGGCCATAGGAAAAAGTAAAAAATTTGGAATAGAACATCGGCAGAAATCTGATTGACGAACATTGTCAACATAACTTGCAACTAAAACTTTATGTTTATCCTACCAAACTCAGGTAGTTTAAATAGGACGGTGAAGATTACTTTCCTTCGGTTACAAAATTAAATGATAGTTGAAGAGAATCTTGAAACTGTGACTAAGACGAACATAAAAATAGTACTCCGTAACAGATAACTGATAAGTACAAAATTTGAAATGCAACTCTCACACGAGTTCCAACACTCTGCTCAAGCTTTAGAGGAAATGTCAATAACAATCCCTACAGGGGAAGGGGACATATATGCTCTAATAAACTTGCCTCAACCGGGACTTTCTGAAGACATAACGAGACGAATTCTTTCATGGGACGAGAGAAATGGTCCTCTAACTGCATGCCAGAAACACAAATATCATGATTTCGCACTAAATATTTCAATCCACTGTGAGGTAAGAAAGGGGGGAAAAATAGAGTAGCTTCATCCCGAAAACCACAGTCATGTTAATCAAACCAATATTTATAAAGGCAAGAAGAGTGACCTGCGGAGGGTTTTCCCGAGGTATGATAAAAAGCACTCTCATAGGATGAAGATCTGCCAGTGGAGGTTCTCCCTTTGCCATTTCAATAGCAGTTATGCCAAGCGACCATATATCCGCCTGCATCAAGGACACCAGCCACAAATACGAAAAATTCTTGAGGTTCATTACAAGAATGATAGACTAACAGAGAGAGATGCCATGTTGAAATCTTCACTATTAAGACTCCATATAAGATACTCCGTACAAAAGAAGTGACAAACTGTACCTTCTCATTGTAGCCATCTGAATTCTGGATTACCTCTGGAGCCATCCAAAATGGTGTTCCCACAAAAGTCTGACACAAATAATACACATCACAGAGTTTATATATTTATGTTTACACTCATTACCAGTGGTTTATAATAAGTTGACGCCTCATAACATAAGATCAATTTAAAAGCCAGTTTGATAAATGAACATAATCAAAAGAATCGCAGTTTTTTTTGGAAATAGAATGAACATCCTTTCATGCTATATAATGCATCTGACATCACTCCAATAGTATGTCAGGCTTTAATCAAAAACATAAAGTCTCTATGTAACATAGGACAGAGGCTGTTATCATTTTTTTGATAGTTTCACAAAATATACAATTTACACCGCACCTATTCAAAACAAATGGAACACCATCTACGCATACAAGTTCATTATCTATTCTTCTAAAAGTAACAAAGCTATCACAAAGGCAATATCAATCTCAGCATCAGAAAAGGCCGAAAGTTATTATTGTCGTATATAAGGAACAAGTACGGTGACGAAAGCAGAGCAAGTACATCAAAAAAAAACTAGTCTCGTCTAAACTATACGAACATACCTTTCTGCGAGAAATCGTCTTCGTCAACTGTGCCGAGACACCAAAATCTGCAACCTAAACCAAAGATAATGCATGATGGTATGATGAATTGGATATTACATATTTACTGCTTCACCATATAACCAAAAAATTACAGATTCCTTAAGGTGTATACCTTAACATCACCATTCTCAGATAACAAAATATTTGCCGCTGCAAGATATAAATTGGGGTTTCAGTCAAGATTATTTTTGTCACAATATGTGGCTCAAGATATGCACAAAGTACCTCAAACCCTCCCTACTTCCAGAACTCACATGGGGAAAAAAATCACTAAAATTAATAACGATGTAAAGCAATAAACAGGGGTTTTACCTTTAATATCTCTGTGGATTTTGCCTTCTGCATGAAGATAATCAACAGCGTGCAGTAAATCACGTAAAATACATGCAATCGATTGTTCATCAAGAGGGGGGCCAGATTGTAGCTGCATAGTTCATGACCACAGTCATGACTAGATCACAAATACAATATGCTTACATCAAGCAACATTAATAATAAGAAAACACGCGCATGATGCTAAGAGAAAATAAACATTTTGCTTTACATAAGTAAAACCGCTCATCAAAGCAACAGATCTTTGGACTTCATATCAAACCAGAGGCTATTAAATAAATAAATCATGTACCCCCTATGTGCTACAAGAAATTGTGAACGTATACCCTTGACAGTCACATACACACTGAGGTAATAATGGAACATTAAATTGAAGCAGATAACAGCAGAAGACAAGAGCAAGAGACAGATATCAGTAACCTACTAGGTCAGCAACAGAACCACCAGCCATGTATTCCATTATTATCCACAACTTAGTTTGGTGTAGATAAGAGCCATAGTATTCGGTGATATATTGTGACCGGCATTGTGATAGTACTGAAATTTCCTGTACATATAAAATTAAGATAAGTACGGAGTACGTAATAAAACACCAATATATGAAGCACTAATAACTTAGTTTTAAAAAGTGTGCCTCGAGGCGCGCCTCGAATGAGGCACTAACTAAAACGCCTTGGTGCATGTTAGATGCGTCTATTTGACAATGCTCACTTAATAAACTCGTTAGTGCACACTTTCCAAATCTTTTTCAGCTATGTCATTAATTACACCATTTCTTTTCCCCATTATTCCTAACTTTTACTCCTGTGCATGTTTGCAAACCTGAAAACTCCTAAAAAAAGGTATTGGGGCCCAAAATTTTATTTGGAAAATACAAATGTGCTACTAAAAAAAGGGAGCCTAGCGTCCAAAAGGCTTGCACCTTGGCCCCTTAGCGCCTTGATGCTCCTTGCGCCTTATTAAACTAAAGACCAATAAACGGTGAGCATCTGGCTAAACTTACCTTCTGAATATCCTCGATTTCATCTTCGCTGCAATAATTAAAAAGAAAAAATGGAACATTAGACCTGAGATAAATTAGTTCATCTTGATGGATAACATCGAAAGAAAGAAAATTGAAAGGTGAAAGGTGATCAAAACTGAGAAATCCTAACAAAGAACCCAGATGTGCATATTACGCTCAACAAATTGTAACAGATATAAACAGATTTCTTTTTATTAGTAAACCCAAACGGACAGGGGGAAGTTGATCCTAATATCCCGAAACACCCTGAAGTCTCAGGGCTACATCAAACACGACACCAAGCTAAACTTGCAACAAAAAAGGAGAGACGAACCAATCAGAGTGCGCCCAGGAACCGTTGTTTAGCAGATCCTAATAAATTCAAAATGATAAATCCGAACAGCCAAAAGGCGCATTTAGCATCCGGCATATATAACGCACCCTTAAATTCAAAGATGTTTTCATTATTCTAGAGCAAAGATACATTATTCTACCATTCAAATGCTGCAATTAACACACTATTCTTCTATTCTAATTTCTAAACCATGACAGAAGAAAAATAAAAGCAATTTAAAACAATACGATAAACCTAACAACAAAAAATAGTGTGCATATATACAGAAACACTCACGATTCTTCCAGGTCAATAACTTTAATGGCGACTACTTTGTTGAGTTCCTTATCAAAGCTGCAAAACGAGGATGAAAACACTCAGATTAGATCAACCAAGCAAGAAGCTGTAATCGAGATTGCGGAAGACTACGACACAGGTTACCACATCATACATTATTAATCAATCATACACCAATGCATACAAACTATAATCCAAATATTCCATGATATGGAGTATAGAACTATCAAAACATTCCATGAGCTCAGAGAGTGACAGAAACTTAAAACTCTCAAAGACCCTAATCTAGTGCCACATACATTATTCCGCAAATTAATAGACCGTATATGATTAGAATGACCATTATAAACAACAACAAAATATGTAATTATCGCCACATCATCGCTTCTTCTGAAAACAGTAGAGTACAAGTCTATAATTAAGTTCATCACGCTAAAGATGATAATCCTACTCCAAGCATAATCCCATCAGTCAAATGACTGCAGTGTTCAGGCATACTAGTAAATTAGGAAGAAAAATTACGAAAACAATAGTTGCAGAGCACGAAATCATCAATTTTCGGAAAAGTTGCTCCAGCAAATCCATTACCCTTTATAAACATCACCAAATGAGCCTCGTCCAATCAACTCTAACTCGCTAAATTTTGCTCCAGCCGCTTGCAGAAAAATCTCTATGTCCGCCATTTTCTCAATAAACTACCCTAAGTCCCTAACCCTAACCTATCTCGCTACAAACTAGCTCAACAATCATACAACATCACACTCGCCAGTCGCCACTATAATGAACACCTCTAACCATCTCTCTACACAATGTACCCCTCCTTCAACATCTCCACCGCGGAATCTGCAAATTTTACACAACAGCTTGCATCAAATCAAGCTAAAATCATATACACAACTTACATCAAATCAAGCTAAAATAAACAAATTGAATCAAATTATCATCAAATTGCATCAAATTAAGCTAAAATCATACTCCGTACACAGCAACTTGCATTGGATCAAACTAAAATCATACTCCGTATACAGCAACTTACATCAAATCAAGCTAAAATAAACAAATTGAATCAAATTATCACCAACCTGCATCAAATTAAGTTAAAATCATACTCCACACACAGCAACTTGCATCGAATCAAACTAAAATCATACTCCGTGTACAGCAACTTACATCAAATCAAGCTAAAATAATCAATTAAACCAAATTATCATCAAATTGCATCAAAATTAAGCTAAAATCATACCCCGTATACAGCAAATTGCATCGAATCAAACTAAAATCACATTCAGTAACTTAAATCAAATCAAACTAAAATCAAATACAGCAACTTACATCAAATCAAACTAAAATAAACAAGTTACATCAAAATTAAGCTGAAAAAACACTTAAATGCGTAAATACACACAACAGAATGAGAAATTACACTGACATACATACAATACGACAAAATCGAATGCGAAACGCAACACAAAAACAACAAAACAACGATTTCTGAAGTAAACAGTCGATTAAATGCACTAACGAACTTCAAAATCGACGCGCCAACAACAATTGCTAGGGTTTGATGAACAAAATCGTCGAACAAAAACATGAAATTCATGATAATTTCTCCAATAATTACGATAATTAATGACGAATATGATGTAATTAGGTATTACCTGCATGAATCGAAGAAAGTGAAATTGCGATTGAAGCGATGAATTTGGCGTGAATTGATGAGAGAAGTGCAGGAATGTTGAGTTTTCTCTCTCTAAAACTGGATAATTCTCTCTTTCTTTCTTTCTCTCTCTAGAACGAAGAATGAAAGCTGGCTCCCAATTCAATTTCGCTGTTTTGTCTTCCAAATCCGGTCGGGTTTTTTTTTTCTATTTCTGAAGTGAGAAACTGGATTTTTCTTTCTGATTTGACCCCCTTGTCAGTCACTCCACTTGTCACTCTTAGGACTGTTCAAAAACGGGTCAGGATCGGTAAACCGGATTGGATCGGATCGGACCTGGCACATACCGGTCCTGTCTGCGGGTCGTCAAAAATTTGGTGACCGGTCCGGTCCACAATTTTTTTAAAAAAAATCAAATTTATTGTATTTTTACGGTCTGGTTCGATCTTAAGAGGATCTGATCGGGGTTTATTTGTTAACCAGTCCGGTCCGTGGATTTGGATTTTTAGGTTTGCCGGTCCGCGGGTCAATCCGGTCCGCTGATCCGGGTTTGGACCGGTGAACACCCCTAGTCACTCTTCCACGATCTCCGAACAGAATAATTCCCACCCGAATCCAACCTCATGCCTATACGGATTATCCGAGGTTGACCCGTAACCTGAATTAAGTCGGCCTAACGAGGAACTAGCCCGAATGTTATTACAGCAGACGCCAGACGGAACGATATTGCTAAAAAAATTGAAAATAACCAGCTTTGGAATTATCTGAACCCGAAACGGCACAGCACAACCCGAATCCAATCTCACGTCTGTACGGATTATCCGAGGTTGGCCCCGTAACCTGAATTAAGTCGACCTAACAAGTAACTAACCCGAATGTTATTACAACAAACGGGACGATATCGCTAAAAAATTGGAAAATAACAAGCTTTGAAATGATCTGAAACCCGAAATGGCATAACACAACCCGAATTCAACCCAATTATTCTGACCCGAAGCTGACCCATATAGTATTTGGGTCATGAAATGAAATATACTTGAATATGGGCTGAATAACGGACTCACTATATGGGCCTAACCCACTAAGTGTTTTTTTCCTTTTAGAATCTAACAAGCCCGGGTTAGATAGACTAACTTTCGTAGACCCGATCCATGACAAAGGCGGCATGGGGGATCAACGGGGTTAGCCAAACCCGGACCCGTTTGAGTGACCATGCCTATACTATACGTGGCATTGTCTACAACCTTATTGGGATGAGATTTTGTTTATAAGTTGGACTATCCTAACATTATTTTTACCGGTATGTCTCCCTTATGAGTTATAACGACACATACGTCTTAAAGATATAACGAATTAAGTATTAATTTTGATACAGATAAGATTTATCTTATCCGTGTATAATACGTCATAAAGATAGGAGTAACAAATTAAGTATTAAAGTGTATTTCAAATGAATCTTGCAAAATTGGTAAAGTCTCGGACGTATGGCAAATTCTTGTTTGTGATAAGAATATATATCTGTCTTAAATTTACGACATGTCAAATACGTAAGATAACACAAATCCATGTGTCTAGGGTAGGAAAAGATTTTTTTTAAATATATTTTCTTCCTAATCAAATACTCCCTCCGAGTACCTATTATTGTCCCAAAAGGTTTTGGGTGAAAAATAAGGAAGGGGAAATGGGTGGCTTAGTGAGAGAGTAATTCTAAACCACATATTGTTGACCTAAAAAGGAAAGTGGACAAAAATCAAACTCAGTTCGAAAAGAAAAGTGAGATAATAATAGGAACTCGGAGTGAGGATATATTTAACCTATTTTAATATTGTATAGATATATCCGTCGCAAGAAAGATTAAGTCTCGCACAGGGTTGAATAAGCCGCGATGTATGTACAGTATGTACGTAGGAGCGGCGTCCCAAAGGAAAAGGTGTACGTACTAATTGCAGTATTTTACACCTGTACTGTATACACTGTAGTACTGTACAGTGTACAATTAACTAAGCGGCGGTCAGTATCCGCCTATCTATCAACTCCCTCCGATTTTTTATTATCTTCCTTATTTTTTTATTGGACCGAAACATTATTTTTTTTTTTTTTCTATTCCCATTTTGGGCCATCAACATGTGGTCTAGAATTACTATTATATTTCTCTCTCTTCCTTCTTTTATTTTGAACCACACATTCCTATCCCTTATTTTCTTTCCCAAAACCAAAGAGGAAGATAATAAAAAATGGGAGGAACTATTATGAATTCTAGCGTCGCCGCATGCGGCATGCACTTGACACGTGACACGTGACTCACTCCACTACTCCACCACTTTTCCTTCTCTTTGAAATTCTCTACAGAGAGAGTACATGTATTTTTATGAAAATACGGCCGTATGAAATACGACAAAACTCAAAATAAATACGGTATACGTATAAAATACTCTATCCGTTTTATCAGGATATTTTCTACTAATATTTCTTTTTTTGACGTATTACTGAGATGTTATTTATTTTTATTTTTGATAAGTTTTTTTGTTTTTTTTTGTTCAACGAAGAGCGCACTTAGTCGCATTACAATATAGAGGGAGGGGATTCGAACCTGAGACATACTGTCCCAGAGCACCTAGTCCTAACCACTAGGCTAAGACATCTTCGGTTGATAAGTTTTTTTGTTATAGTTACGGACGGTTAGTGGATTTTGTGTGGTTCAAATTCACTCATACTTTTTTCGTTGGTATTTGTTCCAAATCGAAAAGATGACATCCTAATAGGACAGAGGGAATTCCTTTTTAATATTTTTTTTTTCGGAAACGAAGTTTATTATATCGCAAATAAAAAACATTTATACTACTACTGTACTGTACTAATTAACGTACTATACATAAGTACATTTGTGCATTATTAAACGATTATTTGAGAGATTTAAATGTCCATTTTATGGGATTTGTCACTTCCTCCATAATGGGGAAAGTTACAAGCCCCTTGGTGGGTAGAACTTCTCGCATGAAGTCATTTCCCACTTGACAACCAAACAATATTTTTTTAATTCCCATGAAATACAAATTCACGTGAATTTAAGTTCCCGCTAAATTTATCTCCCCAAGGTGAACCAAACGAACCATTAATCTTTGGTCAGGTAAACTATCTATTGAGGTGGAGGGAATATGCACGTAGTTATTGTATCAGATGATTTTGTACTGTATAACGACTTTCTTAAATGAAAAAATTACTTCATATTAGGTGTTTATAAAATGAGACGATTTAACGCGTAAGACGGTTTTATTATACCGAGTAGGAAAAGGGTGGTAGTGGGGTTGGAAATGCGACAAAAGCGTGAAAGGAGGCGGACAATAATTGATGTTACCACGCTTGCGGCAGGAGGGCGGCTGTGTCTTTTCATGGTCAAATCTCTCGTTGACTGGGTCCCACCAAAGAATAACTCTGTCCTCTCCCTTTCTCTCCTCATTACTCTTCCCATCTCTTTCTATTCGTTAAGATTGGATACCCTGCCCTTAAGGGTGTTGTTTAGTGATTAAAATTTGTGGTCATCGATTCAAGGATCTCAGGTTCTAGTCCCTGCAAGCGCGAACTTGTAGGAGTTGTATGGCTTGAGGCTATGCCTCTAGACTTCGAGCATGTCGCCCGCGGACGGTTTACGGGTTCACTCGTTCATCAAAAAAAAAAAGATTGGATACCCTGACCTGGAACTGCACGAAGTAAATCTCATATTTAAGTCCTCGATTCTCTTATATTATAATGCGACTAAGTACATGCTTTGTTGAACGACAAAACAAAAAATAAGATTGTTTTTGTTGGGTTAATATTGACTTTTTACGATATAATGACGGATATCTTCGTCATTAATTCATAAACAATAATCTCAACTATCTACATTTAATACGATGTATTTAATCTTGTTTGTAAAATGGGTGGATTGAATTGGACAAACGATATCGTATTTAATTTATTAGAATGGTCGTTTGAGAAAAACATGAGGGTCGAAAGGTGTGGTTGATGAGAATAGGACGTTTAACAGGTGACGACCGACCAAAGAATGTGACGAGGATCAAAAATGGTTGGTAGATCAATGTGAGGAGTCGACGAGTGGAGACTGGAGAGAGAGTGTGAAAAGAGCATCGTAGAATATACTCGTATGTACAGTATTAATTACATCAATGTTTGTGGAATTTGTTCATCAATTTTTAAATTTGTTCCAATTGTAGAAGGTTTCAATGAAACGACTTACGGAATTTAAAGTCTAAATTTATTTCAACCTTATGATTTGTATTTAACATTACCGATAAAATAAAAAATAAACAAATAATTGAAATGAAAAGACTTACAGAGTACTGTATTAATTTTAAAGAGTAACGATTTTATAAAATTGTCTTCCAAATACATTAAATTTGCTCTCTTTCTATTAGTATAAGGAAGTTGCAAAAACAAAAATCTACTATTCAACCCAAAAAAAATAAAAATGGTAATGAACAAAAAAAAATCAAATACTTCCTTTTTTTTTATTACAATTTCTCAATTTTGTCCCTTTTTCTATTTTCTTTCAATTCTATTCAATTTATTTCCATTTTGATTCTTTCTTTTACAATACGTACCATTACTATTTACTTAAATTTCTCTATTTTATATTGTTAAAAAATAAATATTGTGCCTATTTACAATGAAAAATAGTATTATACCATCTGTTGTATCTACAGTAACCATCTCAAAGTAATCGAGTATAAATATAGTTTATGAACTTTATAATATAAATGGCCGCCTTATATGGCTTATTCGGGTGTACGTCTCTCGTTACACCTTCACGATTAAAATCCACGAGAGTGTCAAATCATCTAAACTTTACCGATGGTTCACATCGTGAAACAACATTTTCTATAAAAAAAAATTATTCATCTATCAATAATAAATGAAATTGTCAGTTTCCCAAAACTTTGATTAGGTAATCAATTTATAATAAGTGTAAAACTCTATCTTGATGAGATGGATATAGTACTGCTCGTTTAATTATTTTCTTAAAAAACAGTGCGAAAAATATATTGGAAGTTTAGAGTTGGATAAAGCAAATCTAAAGAATAACAAATTGTTTATCTTTATCCACCAAAATGTGTACAGTATTTTTTAGCTGTTACAAACAAAAATTTGCCTAAAATTAATACTCTATTTGCTCAAGTCGAACCTACATCTTTCTCTTTTCGACACTATTCGCAATCAAGGATAACTTTCGATATTTACGACAATCTATTAGAGAAAATATATTCATGTGCGATCTTGTTCGATTCGTCTTTAAAATACATTATTAATATCCAATTTCCATAATGTGTACTAATATATTACGAAAGATACTAACGACGTAAATACGTGTTGGATAAAAATACTCCTACTCTATAATTCGTTATAATCTTAAGATAGATATATTATCGGGTTAGAAATAGCACACAAATGGGTAAAACTCATCCATTCACTTCCTATTTAAACTCACACTTTTGCCTCCCATTTTCCCCACATTTCTCACTTTCTCATTTCTTTATTCCTTCACACCAAAAATCCTCATGCCTCCCAACAACAACCACCACACCACCGCCGCCGCCGCCGCCGCCGCAGCCGCCACCGCCGCCACCACACCCGCCCCGGGTCTCGAAATCCGTTACCGTGGAGTCCGAAAACGTCCATGGGGCCGATACGCAGCCGAAATCCGCGACCCGTTAAAGAAAACCCGGGTCTGGCTCGGAACATTTGACACCGCCGAGATGGCGGCGCGTGCGTACGACAAGGCGGCGCGTGAGTTCCGGGGATGCAAAGCCAAAACCAACTTCGTGTACCCGGACCAACCAACGAACGTGAGCCAGGACAGTAGCAGCGGTGACTCTCACTCTCACTCTCACTCTCACGGTGGCGCGTGGGGTGACTCACGGTGTTTGCTTGAGCTCGGCCTTTCCTCCGGTGGTGCGCGTGGTGGGTTTTGTTACGCGGTGGCGGCGGGGACGGGTGGTTTGGATACTTTTCGGGGTGGTGAGACGTACGGCGCGTGGGCTGAGAGGTTGAAGGAGATTAGAGAGGCGTTTAGAGTTGAAGGTCAAGGGGAGATCTCAGCCGTTGATCTTGATCTTGATCTTAGATTGGCCCCACCTCAGGAAGTTGTTTGATCTAGTAGTCGATAATCTAGTAGTTAAGTCGGAGGTGTTTTTAGACCTGGAACTAACGGTTTATAAGTTTAAAGTTTCTCGTACTCTCGTAGAATGTAATGAACTTTTGTGTCTCGTTTGAAAAAAAAAATGAGAAACTCTTTTCGTAGTTTCGTACATACAATCGAATCATTAATCTATGTTTTTGCTTTTCGGGTTTTTTCGAAGAATTTATTTAGAAAAACATCATCGAAACTTAACAAATAACAAATGGTCTTCTTTGGTGAATCTAGTTGTTTAACCAAGTTGACATCGACTATTTAGATCCCGTGTTTGAATCAATCATGGATTATTGATGTAAAGTCGGTGATATTTCGTAGCTCTGAGTGGCATTGATTACAGATGACAAGTACGAGTAACTGTTGTAACTCGTTTTCACAATTTTGTACGTACAATCGAATCATTGATTAGGAAGTACGACTGGATATACTCATTTCATTTGAATCTACTTATCGAAATTCATGAATTATGAAGTACTACAGGATGTGACCGACTGACCGTAGCTTAATAAGAATACAATATGATCGATTCATCTTCAAATTTACGGTACTTTAGAATCATTTCGAAGTGATTGAACTACTTCTCTTTTTTCATTTATTTACGTTTTATATTTAAATATATAAGATTAATGAATAAATAGGTAAGTAAAAATATTGAGTGTGAGTTGAGCATGTTATGTACTCCCTTCGAACACTATTTTTTGCCCCATTTCATTAAAATACTCCTCACATATATTGGGGTAGTGGGGCGAAAAATAGTGTCCGGAGGGAATATGATATTCAAAGCAAAGTTGGTCAAGAGTGATCTTGAGGTGAACACTTGGAATTGATTTTATTGCGACGGTGGAGTGAAAGATCAAAGATGAATTGGTAGTTGGTACCAATTGATGTTATCGTGATGCTACACGTGTTGAGAGCCTCAAATCGATAATCCACAGAAAAAGTTAAGCAGTAACGATATTTTATTTAACGTTAATGAAAAAATTTAGTGAGAGAGATCTATTTATAAACTTACTCGTAATTCTAATTGGTATATTCATACATTAATATTGGACCTTTTCAAATGATCGAGTGGTCAAAAGGGAACAACTATTACCACGTACGGAGTGTAAAATACTCCAGTCTATTTATTTTCAATTACCTATAACGGTACAATTTTCTTACTCATAACGGTCAAAACATTATGCATGTACTCGATTCAAATGTGGCGAGTGCAGTAGTAGGTAAGGAATCGTAAGATTGAGCCAAGGAAATATAGGATTAGTGTCACGGTTTTTAGAAAGTGTCACCTCGTGAGATTAAACTCCATTCTTTTCAAATATTTGAAACTAACCTTGGTTCAATTCATAATTCATTTTACTCCAGTGACTGGCTCATGGGGATAACTACAGAGCTTTATGAGAAAGATGATGAATGGAAGGATCTGTTTTATTTTATCAATATCATCTACAATATTTGGGTTTTTAGAAACAGTGTCGTATTTGAAAAGAGAAGTAACAATGTTGATGGATTGATAATGAGGCATACAGAGTCGATGAAGACAATAAGTTCGTTATGGGAAGATATGAAGAGTAGAAGGGACAAGGAGAAGAAAGCTAATACTTCGAGAAAAGGAATGACGACAAAGGAAGAACTCAAAAGTAAGATTAGAGACTCTAAGGAGTTTTGGTTAATTGAACAGGTGCAAGAATTTGATCGTTGTGTTACGACGGAGATTAACGTGGATGCTGGATGGAAGCAGTCAGGAGAAGCCTCAGCTGGATGGATCATTACAAAAAACTTTACAGGTAATAATAGGAGTGGCAAGGATTACTTTTGGGCTGAAGCCGCTCTTCAAGCAGAAGTGATCGCATTGCTAAAAGCAATTAGATGGGCAAGAGGAATTGGAATTCTCCACGTTTCTTTTCAGACTGACTGCCAACTGCTTGTTAATCAGATGCTTGGGGCGGAAGCACCGTATCACAACATAAAGGATCTCTTAGAGGAGATCATGGATGAAGTAGTTTATTTTCATTGTTGTTCCATTAAGTTTATCCCACGAATCCTTAATTCTGCTGCTCATAACCTGGCTACATCGGTTATCTGTGGCGATTAAGGAGGGAATGATGTATGATGGCAAAAAAAAAAAAAAAAACTTATTATTTTAAGTTTTTTTTTTTTTTTGAAAACTTATTATTTTATCTTCCTCCAACTTAATTCAGTTCATTCTTTTTCACAATTACAATCTTTTTCTCTCAGGTACTTAACATTTCAATTCAATTCGACTTTTATCATAATAAAAAACAACCGGACCTCAATGTCAGCCCACCAACACTCGAATAAGACGACCTCAGGATAATTTTATAGCGAAATTTTCAAATGACGAATCACACAAAAAAGACTTGCTCTATGTCATTACTCTTCGTCTTTTATGTTTCCAATAACAGGAAGAAACATAAAAGACGGAGCGTTTATTTAGGGAGACTAAGCTTAATGACACTACTAATCAAAGTATAAGTCCGTACAAATGAAATGGTAGTAGGAGTAGTTGATCGGTAAAGGGGGACAGGAATGAGTGACGGAACACGTGTGAATAGAGATGAATCAACACCCATATATAATGGCCGCCGCAATGCTTATGGGTCCCACTAAACTTCTTCTCTGTCTCCCATTTATGTGTGAGCCATTTGTCGCATATTCTACTCCCTCCGTATCTATATGTTCGTCTACTTTTAATATAATACTTCACCCATATATTAAACAAAGTGGACGAACATATAGATACGGAGGTAATATTTTTTTTTTTTTTTTTTGACAAATCATCTTATTGTTTAAACCCTAAATTTTTATTATGATGTGATGATAATTTTTTTAATTTTTCTTTTGAAAAAGAATCTTCGAAAAAATTACAATAAGAAATTGTAAATATAGCAGTTGAACCTCAATAAGAGGTTAAATTTTAATATCAGGGATGCTGCTAGAGGGGGTTGAACACAGGTCTCTCATTTAAAACATCAACCCTCTTACGACTATGACAAGAGCAAACACCTGAATATTTCTTACACTAAAAATTATGTATTCCAAACTTTACGAGAGCTAGAACCCGAAAAGCCTAACCCTAAATCCGCCCCTAAATCCTCCCCTAAGTGTGATCAAAGATCACGAGTTCAAATCCTTGCCGTCTCCAATATTTATGAACTCTCAAGTGGAAAATTCAGTAGAGGGGCGTAATAATAGTACTCTGTATTATTCTTGTTGTAAAAATTCTGGTTTGTGAAAGAGATATCCGTCAACTACACATCACATACTCCGTAGGAAAGAACAATACTTTGTCATTTTCTGTCTAAGTATAAATTTTCCGTATTTGACCGAATATAACATTATGAACAAGAGATTTACCTCACAAGGAAGACTTGTCGTTCCAGCAATAAAGTAGTACTCGTAACATGCAACTAAAAGACGACATGTGTGAATGATGATAATTGATAAAACGCGGCGTTTGACAAGAAACAGTAGTGGGTGGTACAATCACTTGATCAATAATCGTGAAAGCTAATTCGTGTGTAGGTCGGCAGTTGCGAGTCATATTCTTCATCGACAATGACTTCAATGTCTTAATTCTTCATTTAATTCATGCAACAAGAACAAGTCTTACTTGAGAAACTGATAACCCATTTTGTACGTAAAACGGGTATATCCGTCTTAAACTCATGACGGGTCAAATAGTTATGATTAAACAAATCCCACGTGCCTAAGATTGGGGTATACTTGACCCGTTTTAATGTTAAGACGGACATGTCCATTGCAGGTAAGACCAGCTGCTCCAATAATAGTCGATAAAGTTGGTCTAAGACTCAAATTCCGTATGCATCAAAATCACCCTTGCATATCCTTTCATGAAAAGAGGTGTTTTGACGTAACAATTCACAAAAGTCCGACTATTTCAACGATTTACAAAAGTCTAGATATGCATGATTCGTACTCCCTCCCATCCATTCAATTCTTTACACTTACTATAAATGGACAATCCAATCAATTCTTTACCTTCCCTTTTTGGCAAAACACTTTACCTTATAATCCTTATATCCTTACTCTATTTACACAAAATGTCACTACTTTTTCCTTACTTTAAGTTTGGTGGACCCATAAAACCATTTGATTTACCAATAATACCCTTACTTTTACCACTTTTCTTAAAACTTGTGAAACCCCCCATGTCAAGAATTGAATGGATGGGAGGGAGTAGTTGTTGCAGACTTGTAGGAGACGGTCTCACGCGATGAAACGATCCCTTTATATAGAAATCTACAAAAGTTTATCGTCTTTCAACAAAATTGGACCATTTCAAGCGTGAGTCTGTCTTACTCTATAATGTGTGATACTTCAAAAGATTACGGAAACAGAGCTCATAAGTCACAAGTCGCAAACAATGGTACGAGCTTTATTCGAATGTTACAAGACCCATAAGCATATCTCTCCTCTATTCCGAGTTTGCACTGTAATCCAACTCCGATGAACAAATACAAACACGTAAAAGGCAAACAAACACATAACAAGTCTCGCTCATATATACATGTACATACGGCATGGCAACAACTATTACAATCTCTTCAACACAAACACGAAAAACAACGGGATAGCATGAGATTCTTGATTGTAGTAAACACACCTAAACATCTTCGGAGTCGCTCATTGGACGAGCATCGATGTAGAACTCTGTGTCCAATCCATCGATGATCCTGCTTCTGTTTGAATTTCATTCATTCAGGGCAAATGAGCAAATATAACATAGACAAAACTACGAAAGCAAGTGTTTTGAGATAGTAATCGAGAGGGAGACGTTATGGAAGAATAGAAACAAACCTTTCAAGAACGAATTTGCCTTCTTTGTATTTCTGGCTTTTATCGTGAGCTGCCTCCTGGTATATAAAATCACGGAGACGTTACTCAGTTGAGGGGTACAAGTGAGAAAATCAAATAGTTGTGCTCAGGTGCGAGAGAGGAGAGTTTCGATGGGAAAAGAAAGAAGAGTGAGGTGAGAAGAGTACATATTTCCAACCAACAATCTGGCAACAGCAGCAGCAAAATATATCAGCAACAGTATGCATTCCAGAAAGCATCTGCCTTTCTTCCATTGTACCTAACACGATGTTTATCCTGTCGTACAAAGGTTACAAGACTCAAGTTTCAATGTAGCGTATAATAGAACACAAGAATGATTACGGTGATTCACTAACAAGAGGAATAATCACGGTAACAAGAAAACTTCCTTAACATGAAGAAAGTCCTGCCTTAGTGCCTTTTTCTAGTTTTCGTTAGTGGAATTCTGAAGTCAGAACAATGGAGCTTATTAGTAAAACATCCGTCGTCTTCATAGTGTTTTTTTTTGTAGATCGAAATCTGACCGAGGATTATTCAGGTTCATGAATACTCGACTATAGATCATGAGTACATAAAGCACTAGAAACTCGGCAAATACTGTCTTAATACCTTCACGATTCCAGAAATACAAGGTGAAAAATATCACATGCCGACATACCCAAACATCTGGTAGCAGTTTTAAACTTCTTTCAAGTTTTAAGCTTTTAATCATCAGAAAGGACAACACAAAATGTCGCTTCATAAATCTCAACATCAATCATATTAAAAAGGTGAAAAAAAAACCATTTCTTTATGCCCTGAGATAATACACCGACGCCATAAAAAATCGTAATTAATAAAAATCTCACTTTGGTGAGCTAAAAGTTGACTTCTTTCCCCCGTTTTAACCTAAAGAACAGATTACAAGTGTTTTGAAGAGTGACAAGAGTATTCTTTTTGTATATTTAAGCGACAATCAACTTTAAGTTTATTCTGGTGTTTATTTCACTTCATAACTAAAACCATCATCAGCTTGATGCATTTGATTATGTTATACGGATTACGGAGTATCTTAGAGACTTAGACCATCAAATTGAGAAATTTTGAGTCGCCAAAATGGGAAACAGTCCAAACATCTCGTGACAAAAGTGAACTAACCCAAAATCTAGAGCCACGCGAAGTGTCCCTAATAAAAAAGCTGGAATACCCCATTTCCTTTCTTATCTTACGCAACTCTTTGCAGTCTCATGAAGGCTACCACATGAGTTGGTCCGACTAATGTAGGAAGATGAGAAAAATTCAGAATTTGCGGCAACTTTGGTGAAAGTTCCATGTTTTGGCCTAACACCAGACTAAGAATGAATGTATGATAGAAGAGATACTTAGACTTAATAGACTATGTGCGCAAACTACCTATCAAAGAGCAACATCCATGTTAACACGTTAAAGGACAAAACAGATTCGTAACTAGGTTCTCCGCACACACCCTGATACAACCTTAACACGTATTTCCGAATACAAAATGCCATAACAATTCAAAAATGGCATAACAAAATGGGTCGATGAGGGAAAATAATTTCACTGAAAAGTAGAGTTATGAAAAGCTTACGCATTGTTAAACAGATACGCTTTCCCTCGCCGAGAATGAAAAGCCTGTGGATAGCATTGAGGGAATGAAAATTAGAACACGTTAAAACAACACATAAGAAAGTAATCATATACGCGTATAGTATAGAGTAATGACACTCAAATACCAATTCAAGACACAAAATCCAGTATTGAGTATTGGCCACAACTTGAAAACTCAGTGTTCGATTTACATTAGCTAGTTATGCAAAATACACTTCCACAGGAAAGAGAGTAGGTTTCGAAATCTACCTAGGGCCGAAACATCAATCTTACCTATACTTATAATTTTATTTTATTTTTTACAAAAATAGTGTATGGCTCTGTTCCTGCACCTTGGTAACTTGAATGTCCGATTTAAATTGAAATGAATCCCGGGTTACGGCCGTACAGGTGATAATGAGTACATGGAGTTTATCATTTTTCACCACCTTCTCTCTTTTCATCAGGGAGAAAAAAATCGTATTTTAAACGTAATAGTTAATACAACAATTATAACTTCAATTTTACCCAATTCTTTCCCTTCGTCGTTAAAAGGAGTTTGAAGTGTGCAGTCAACCTAATATCAAGAGGGATAGTTCTGTGATTAATTTTGGAACGAGAGAAGAAGAACAGGAGTAGCAAGAGTGCTCGCTCGAGGAATTCAAACTTTTACAACTTTGCCTAAAATTTTCAATCTTTCCTAGTTTATCCTGATGCGTTACTAGTTCACCACCTAAAATTTTCACCCCTCACTAAAAATCCCGGTTCCGCCATTGATTGGTACATCTACAATACTTCTACATCTACATCTAAATCTAATAGAGATCCTTCTAATGCCTTGAGAAAACCGTATATTCAATTCAAATAACAAGATCCCACAAACTTGAATCAAAATTAAATACAAATTCATCTAATTCAACATCAATTACATAAGAAAATTAAATAGAATATCACACACATCAACAATCATAATAAACAAGAAAAAAAAACTTAATTTATCAGCCTAAAACACAGGATAATTGAATTATATAACTATAAATTTATCTAATTCAGCATAAATCACACAAAAAAATCAAAATAAACATGAAGAAAAAAAACATAATTTATCATCTTAAAACGCAGGGAAAATGAATGAATTAATACTCTCTCCGTTCATTATTTTTCGCCCCCATTTCATGAATATTTGCGAGAAGTATTTTAATGAAATGAGGAACAAGTAATAACCCAATAAACAGCAATTAAAAAGGATAATAATTAATAAATACAGTAAATTTGAATTGGGTGAATTAAAAAAAAAAAAAAAAAAGTTACCCTGGAAACAAGATCATCTGAAAGTGCAAGCTGGGTTTTGCAGAATTTGCATTTGTAAGTTCTCCCTTCCATCTCCACCACAAATATTCTCCCCATTTCTGAGTAATTTCTTCCCCCAAATTGATACCCAGAACAAAGTACTTATATATATAAAAACCCTAAATTAAATTGGGGATTTTGTAGAATTGTAGGTAGATAGGTAGTAATAATAAAACCCTAATTAAATGAAGATAATAACAGAGTTCATCAAAGGTTTACTGTTATATATATACACACTCCATCTGAGATATGCTTCCACATGTTTTCTGTTATATTTTGAGGTCACTTTCCCCCAATTTTTGTGTATGCATTTATTGTTACGGAGTTGTTCACGATTTGTCTCGTTTATGATCCCGGTTTATTCGGCATGTAAAATAGATGTCAATAATGTTGTACAAGTATTAATAGAGAGTATTGCCGGTCCATTGTGCCTAAACGAAAAAAATCGCACGGCCCAGACCAGGCACGTTGAAGTGGGCCTCGTGTCGTGTCAGTATTAAGAAAGATTGTCCTAGCCGTCCAGGCACAGTCCATGGCGTGTTGTGTTACATTTTAGGTATGCCAAGATCATGTCGTACCTAGAGCTGGCAAACCAGGTTGGACCCATCTCGGTGGCCCGGTCCGACATGGAAATAAGCACGACCCGGCCCGACACGGTGATGACGTGGCGAAAAGCACGGGAACGACACGACTCTAAATCCCAAAAAAAAAATGAAAAATCCTGAAAATTTGGTCAGGCACAACCGGACCCGATTTAGGAACCGTTTTCAGAGTCAGGCACGGCCCGAAAGGACGCGGTGGGCCGCCAGGCACGACTAAGCCGGGCTGGACGGGCACGAAGCACGATTGGACCGACACGACCGGTTTGCCAGTTCTAGTCGTACCCAGGTGAATCGTGCCTATGCACAATATTTTCCCTCAAACTGCGGCCCAGCACAACCCACGTCCCATAACGTTTTGTAAAAAACGTATCGGATATTCAATTTTAAAAACCGAATTTTTTCCCGTATATCCGAAAACCGGATATTCGATACGGCCCAAAACGGGTGCGGGTCATGAGTTAGTTGTTGTGTCATCGTGTTTGGAAATTGAGAGTCCCTTTAATATCAAATCTCCAGAATCGAGCCTCGAATAAATAAAAACACAAATCAATCAATCGTTTAACCTAATTTCTAACGATTTTTCTTTGTTGTCTTCCTCTTTAATTTCTTTGATTGCAGGTTTTTATGATTCGCAATGGGAACTGAATCGCTTTCGAAACGCAGAAAGAAACGATCTCTGTCTCAGGTATCAATTTTAATTGAATTTAATCGTTTTTTTCTTCAAATTAATCCCCATATTCGAGACATTCAATCGTTATTTGATTGAATTTAACCTAGATTTTATGCCAGCTTGTTAGTCGCCAATCGATTACGGATTTTGTTGGTTTATGATTGAAATTAGGTTTAATTTTGGGTAATTAATGTAGTTATTTAGCAGTTTTTTTTTTTTAGTGAATTACATGTGATTTCGATTGAATGTTCAAAGTTTTGTGTATTCTTGCTCATGTATGTGATTTGAACAGAAACGTAGCAAGAAGAAAATTAGAAGAAATAAGGATAAAACTAAGAAGCTCAAAAGACGGCACGATTCGGTTTCATGCTCTGAGGAAGATTCAGTGTCGAATTCTTCGTTGTCTTTACATAGTTCTGGGGATGAACATAGGGGTAGGAAGAGAGCGAGGTCTCGAGATAGGAAAGATCGTAAAAAGAAGGCTAAGAGAGATAGTTTGGTGAGTGAGAGCTCAAGTGATGATTCACCTGTCATTAAGAAACGGAAAAAATCAAAGACGAGTAAGGATTCTGAGTCTAGGAAGAAACGACATGGGAAGAAGCGTAGGAAGAGGAGTCCTAGTGTTAGTTCTTTGAGTGAGCGTAGTGATGGTGGCGAGAGGAAGGAAATGAAGGAGAGGAAGGGGAGGGAGAAGGGTAAAGAAAAAGGAGGGAGTAAAAGGAGGGTGAAGGGTAAGGAAAGGAGTTCGAGGAAGATGAAGCGTAGGTCAAAGAGCCGTTCTCCTAGTAGTTTGCGTAGTGAGAGTCGTAGTTATGGTAGCGAGGATAAGATGGTTGGGGAGAATAATTCAAAAAGGAGTGTCGGTAAGAGGAAGCATAGGTCGAAGAGCCGTTCTCCTTGTAGTTTGCGTAGTGAGAGTGATGGCTATGGTAGTGAGGATAGGGTGGTGAAAGAGAATCACGCAAAGAGGTTGAAGTCGGTTATAGTCGTACCACATGAAAATGACGAGGCTGATGTAAGAGAGTCGAATTGGGATGGAAACAAAGCGGAAATCGTTTTTGAGCATGATGAGTATCCTAGTAGGAGCAATGATAGTAACGACGGTGTGATTAGAAGAGACGTGTCCATGTTTTCCCATGATGTTAGTTCTAGAATACCAGGATCCGTGTATGACATAGATACAGAAGTTGTTCCTTTTGATGTTCAAACTTCTAAAATTCCTGAAAGTCGAAGTATAGTCACTGAAAAAACCGTGGCAGTAGATTTGCCCAAATCTGCCCATGATCAGGTTAAGGGAAATGGAATTAGGGTTTCTGTTGAAACTGTTAGTTCAAATGGCGATGATCTAGCAGCAGTGCTAAGACAAAAAGCTTTGGAAAATTTTCTTAAACGCCAAGCTAAATCATCAGCAAAGAAAGGGGACGTCAGTCGTGAACTGAATAGTCCGTCATCTTTGAAGACTGATGAGGTCCCACTTAGTAGCATTAAATCTGTACAGAAGTTGGGGAAGGCTGATGAAGTGAATAATGTTACTGATATTCCTAGTTCTTCGAAAGTTGATAATAATAATAATAATAATAATAATAAGGCTTCGCTACCTAGACGTGAGCCAGGAACTAGGCATCTAACCGAAAAGTACACTGCTCCTAGTGGTTTTGCTGATAGCAGAACAAAGTTAGGCTTATCAACACCAAGGAGAGAATTTATAGGAGCAAGAAACACGTGGAGACGACAAGAGTCCGCTCTGCCAAACTCGGAACAGAATATGGGTAAGGATTTTAAACATGAGACGGTTTCAGCAGAATCTTCTCAGCCAAACGTATTGATACCGAAAAAAGCTCTCATTAAGGACTCTAAAGGACCTTTTACGGCACAGAAAGCTTATCAACCACACATAGTGACACTAAGTCGCCCCGTAGATGGGGACTCTAAACGAAAGTTTACCACCTCTCAGGAAGCTTCTAAGCATAACCCATCGGTCCCTGAAGATGGTATTGATCTTGGCCCAAGTAAGGTCCAGGGATCTTCATGCTTAGATAGTAGTACTGTCACCGCTTCACAACCAACTGATATGGTAGAACAAGGCGCAAATGAAAGCGCCAATGAAACTGATGGGGACTCTCAGTTCCAGCAGAAGACAATGTCTGTCATGAGGGGCGGTGAAATGGTGCAGGTGAGGTTCATTAGTTTGTACTCATAATCGCTTGAGTTCCATTTAATTTGTGGTGTGTATGCCTGAGTAAATGTCTCAAGTATCTACTATCTGTTTGTAGGTAAGCTACAAAGTTTATATTCCGAAGAAAGTCCCCGCTTTGGCTAGAAGGCTGAAACGGTGATTCAGATGTCTGCTGTCTAGACGATCATTCACGCGGTTTCCTTCTATTTCCCTCCTCTTTCACTCCTTTTTTTGTTTGTTTTTTCTTATACAATGTTCAATGGAACGACACCGCTTACCAGTGCCTGCTCTCGTACCCAAAAGTGGAAAAGGTTTTGACTTACGAAGCTAGGCTGATTTTGAGAAATAAGGTATAGCATTCCATGATCAACAATCAATGCTAGCAACGCTCCTCGTTCTAGCACTCCGTAAAGAATGGTAAATGCTCGCCTTTCAGCTCTTATAGACAACAACACAATCAGCCCTTTTAAGCCACAATCGCTGTTTTTTCACGCAGCGCTGTGAAATGTATGCTATATAACTTTTCTCTCGTCAACACTTTCTAATTAATGTTTTCCTTCGAACTTGGCTCTGCCTGTGGTTGGCATCTCTTGACAGAATTGACGAAACGTTTACTAATTTGAGACCGGTATCTTATCTTTCAGCTTGATACTGAGAAATCTCAATATTGTGTTGTGTTTTCTGTATGGCCCCTTATTACAGTATATTTGTTGAACAGATATGGCAACACTTAGCAAGTGATGTATTCCGGGAGTTGTATGTAAAACTGACATTTCATTCAAAAATACTACGCAATTTTTTTATGTACGAAGTACTCTGTATTTTTTTTGTACTGGATATGTTTTGAGTCGGATAGTTTTTTTGTGAAGCAGGATTCGAATATGGTAGCCCAACGGTTGGCTCATGCTAACCCATGGTGCAAACATGGGTGCGACTGTCGCTCCGAACATTGTGGTTGCCGTTGTTGTTGATGGTGATTTAATCAATTATACCCAATGTTATTTTTCGAAAAAAAAAAAGTAATCCTAGCATGATCACAAAGATTAACATCAACATGATTGGGAATTTGCTTATTCAAATTCCTGCCCTTCATAAATCACAACTACAAGTAGTGCTCCCTGTTTCAGTGATTTGTTTATTTTTGATTAAAATATTTCTTACAAATAATATAAATGGTAAACAAATAGTAACCGCGAAGTATTTAGTTTGTCTTAAATGGAAGCATGGTACACATATTCAACTTTTGGGATGTTAAACCTCCCTACAAAGCATCTAGTATCCAATTATCTACCACAAGTAGAAATCATTGGTGCACATACCAAATAAATCTCGTTTCAGCCAATTCTTTACGTTTTCCATGTTTTTCATTTTCGGATATTTCAATTAATTTTACTTTCTTTTTCTGGATTATTTTCGGACATTTCACGTTTCCAACCAAATAGTTGGAGCATATTTATCTCTCTCTCACACCAACCATTCAATTATTTTTTAGAAAACTCGTAAAAAGTACGTATAAAGAATTGGGTGAGACGGAAAAAGTATTGATCAATATTTGACTATAAAAGTATTAAAATTTTAAACTTTAAAAACCATGACCAAATAGTCAAACATGAGACACTCATTCAGTCATCCTACTAACCAAATCAACTACAGCTACAGTGCTCAAATAACAACCTTAAAAATCCCACCAGAAAAAAAAACAGTAACATCAAACAAAAAAAAAAAAAAACAGAAGAGCTCTCTCTGTCCACTTACTGAAAGATGGCAGAAACTGCATCATCCACCACCAAACAATCAGAAAACCAACCAAACAACATCTTTGTGTTCTTATGTAACATTCCTAAGTTTCTGCTTGACTCACTTCTGAATCTTACTAAGAATCTCACTAAGAAACCAGATAATAATGCAGCAGACAGTCATGAGAAATCTGTTGTGAAAAAGGATGAAGATGTTGTTCCTGTTTCTAGTTTTACTACACCAGATGTTTTTAGGTTTCCTTTGGGTCAACATGATGATGTTCCTCCTGTTAAGATTGAAGCTGAAGGTGTTAAGGATGATACTAATCCCATCATTCTTTGGCAGGTAGCTTTTTTTTTTTAATGTTGGAAAGAATTCATCTTTTTTATGTTAATTTTGTGATTTGGCATGATTTTGTTGATGGGTATTTTGGTTACGGTTTTTCTAACGTGTGCCCACCAGGCACACGTTAATAAGTTAATAGGTAAGATTAGAGTATGCAAGAAAATGTAGAAATTTCCAACATGTTGACTTGTGTTATTTCATGTGTAAATGTTGGAAAAAGATGTCATCTTTTTATGTTGATTGTGTGATTTGGTATGATTTTATTGATGGGTATTGGTTATTAGAGTATAATATGCATGAAAATGTGGTAGTGCTAATTGTGGCCTAATTGCATTACTTAAGCTTGTGTTGTGTATATATCAAATTGCTCTTTCAGTCTCGGTCATTTGTCGTCCTTCGATTATAATACTCCTCACAAATAATATAAAATTACAACAAATGACCGAGATATGTTGGAAAGATGTTAACTTTTTGTGTTGATTCTGCAATTTGGCATGATTTTGATGGGTATTTTGGTTATTAGAATATATGCATGAAAATGTGGTGTTAATTGTAGCCTAATTGCATTACTTAAGCTTGTGTTGTTTCATGTAGTTTGGGTTTTGTGTTGTGTATAGTACAATATCAAATTACTCTTTCCGTCTCGGTCAGTTGTTGTCCTTTGATTATAATACTCCTCACAGATAATATAAAATGACAATAAATGACAGAGACGGAGGGAGTATGTTGGAAAGATGTTAACTTTTTGTGTTGATTATGTAATTTGGCTTGATTTTGTTGATGGGAATTTTGGTTATTAGAGTATAATATGCTGGAAAATGTGGTGTTAATTTTGGGTCTAATTACTACTTTGGCTTGTGTTATTTCATGTAATTTGGGTTTTATGTTGTGTATAAATGTTGGAAAAATTGCATTCTTTTAGTGTTGATTATGTAATTTGGCATGATTTTGTTCAAATTACTCCTTCCGTCTCGTTCATTTGTTTGCTTTTGATTAAAATACTCATCGCAATGAATATAAAAGGCAAACAAATGAATAAAACGGAGGGAGTACTAATCAGTGATGAAGGTGCATTTTATTCGTGTCGTGCTTTCTTGACAAGAACAGTCGTTATAGACGATCTTGGTATGAATTGTGCAACCAGCTTACGGCCGGTGTTTGACAGGTATATGCACTTGGGGGCTACATTATATTGAAATGGGCATGGGGAAAGTGGCAAGAAAGCAAGGATAAGAAGGATGCTGATTCACCTGACGATGATGCCGATGATGCTCCTGCAGCTGATGAGTAATTTTTGTCATTGTATTTTCGATTTGATTTTCAGCATTGTATTGGTGAATACACATTCTTATCTCTCAATCTCTGTAATGAATTTCCCGATTTTCGATTTCTGTAATCTGCAATTGTGTTTGAATGCCAATGTGCTTTGAGATGATATTGCATGTGAACTGAAAGCAGCATCGACAGGAGACGACAGTTCAGCTAATCTCTGTACATTCAAGCATTCAAAAACGACTTCGTCTATATCACATTCAAATTGATCCAATCGATCTCAGTACATACGATTCGTGACTACACATCCACACTTGGTGGACTGTTTCAAAAAAAAAATTCGAGCTTTTGAAACATGCTCGTTTATAGTCGAAGTTACAGACAGGCACACATTTGATTAAATAGTTGATGTAATCAAGTGTACCTGACAGTCAGTTTCTGGCAGGTTCGAGAACTTTGAGGTCTGCATGTTTTACGAATCAAATAGCAGCAGCTGGATCTCTTTTCTTTCTGCCTCTTATGAGAGCCCAATCTTCCATCTGTTCAACTGAAATATCTTCCATGAACGGCGAATACCGTTCTACAACCCTTGAGACCTGCAGTACAAGAGAGACTCACATCTTAATCATACGAAATATCCGACAATGGTCCTCGTCCAAGTCAAAAAAATTCAAGGGTCATGTGAGTGATTTTTACGATGACAGGTTTTAATTGCAAATTATGCGTTGCATCTCTGAACGACTTTACAGAGTTAGCTACGACAACATATATAGTTATATACTCCATGTATATTGCCTGCAGGTGTATTACCTGCTCACGTAATACGCCGGAAAGTCCAATAATTGCTCCTTCCTTAGCAGGTGAAACGATCACTTCTGCCAAATCTAACAGCGGATTTAACAGGATATTTGCCACGACTATATCAAAACAGCCATCCTCCAATGTTTTATCTATCACAACGCTGGCATCTTCTCTAGATGAATCGCCCTTTTCATCGATGGAAGACGCGTCATCTTTTGAGGGGACTAGATGAAATTTCAGTTTCTCCGGGGATATATGGTTCAAATCCGCATTCTGGCGCGCAACTGCTATCGCTTGAGGATCAATATCAACACCAACTGACATAGCAGCACCCAACTGTATTCACCACCAAAGAAAGTCGTATTCGTTATGTCAACATATTTGAAATTACCTTTTCTTTTCATTACTCAAAGTAATGATTTTGTTATTTTGCTTATCAACTTTCATCTTTCGAGTTAAACGAAATTGTCAACCAGTAAATCTGCAAGTGTCGACGTCCCGTTTTCTCCAGTACAAAAGCTGTTACCTTTAATGCTGCGACAGAAAGAACTCCAGATCCTGTGCCGTAATCCAAAACGTGTTCACCTCCCTTCACTGTTTGGTGCAGTAATACTAGACACATCTTGGTTGTAGCGTGTTCTCCGCTTCCAAAAGCCATACCAGGATTCAATATAATATTTACTGCTTCAGCATCCTGGAAAGGTAAATTTGACATAAAAACATTCAAATGTTTTCTGCTGTTATGCAGACTAAAAAGTTTCGGACATGGGAAAAATCAGTAGACGGCCAAATGAGGAAAAATAATTGCGATTTTCTACAGTCAGCAGCCAAAATAAATCAAGAAAAGGCGATAACTGGTAAAAGAAAGACGACAAAGATGATCATACAGGCGGAGTTTTCCACTCAGGCACAATCCAGAGCCCCTTTGTCACTTCAACAGGATCAAATGATTCCTGCAACAGTAACGAAGAAATCGACTTCAAGATCTAAGACTTAAGCGTTCAAACATGATTAGAGTGAAAAGGGTAGTCAGCAATCTCGAAAACCCATGACACACCCACAAAAACACTTTCCCAATCAAAATGAAGACTCGATCAAGATGGCAAGAAAGCGACAGTAGCATGAAAACAGTAATTCGACCTGCGTTCTTTTCAGCCACTCGTAGGGATTGTACTTTAATAGCTCAAAAGACGGCATGTCCATGCCGATGGAACTAGCAGCACGTGAGATGGATGAATTCACATCTCCACATTCGGTGAATATTGAGCAAATGCTAACCTGAGATAAAAACGTGTTATAACTTATAACTGGTAATCTGGTATTACCGCTAGCATACGAATAAGACATCTGTTTTCATTTGCGCCATTGACACCAAGTTATGCTGTTGCATCTTCGGAAAATGATGTTCGACAGATCATGAAACATGTTTCAGCTCATTACAAAGGAGTATAATAAACAACATTACAGATACGACAAAAATCGACAAAAATCACAAGATTGATACTTTGTCATGACAAATAACTGTCATCTCGGATCGACTTAGGCAGTTAGAGTCACATCAAATGAAGAACACAACCAAAATTACGACGACGGAAAGTAAAAGAAGATACTTTTACTGTTTTACAGCTTCAGTACCTCATCAGAATCATCGTAGTTCTCATGGTCATCCATACTCACAGAATTCGCACCGAAACACATGAGCGCTTCTGATAGTGAATCCTGCATATATACATTGAGAGTCTAATACTTCAGAAAAATCAAAAAAACAAAAAACATACACAGTTTCCCTAATTTGTTCAGCAAAATTAAGCGCTTGACCGAGACGAGGAGAGTAATTGAATAGTCGGGAAGAAGAGGGGATTACAGCGACATCTTTGCGGCATCGGATTAGGACGGAATGGTAAGGGGGAATGCCGGAATTGACGGAAGAAGCGGAAGCGGCGCGGCAATGGCGGCGGAGAGGAGGGGAGGAGGAGAGAGAAGAGGAAGGGAAGCCATTGAAATGGAGGTATGAAGGTTGAATTAGGGTAGTGGTAGTGCAGGTAAGGTGTTTGATGAATTTACTCAGTGAACTTCGCCCCAACATCATGTCTTCTGTTTTTTTAGTTGTTGTTGTTCTGTTATTTTTAGTTGTTGGTTAGTTTATAACTCGCGGGAAAATGTAATACACTCTCCGTTTTATAATATTTGTTCCGTTTTAATTAAAAATCGGAGGCAGTATACACAGTGTATTAACTCGTATTTTTGGAAATAATTATGGTTTATATACGCGTAGTAACATAAATAGTACTTGTATTTAGTTTTTCTGATATCCTGCGAGTCTGTCTTATATCCCCTTTCCACTAACCAACAACAAAAATTTAAAAAAGTAGACCAAATGAGCTAGGTGCAAATCGAACCCTTGACTTCATGTGTGTCACCCTTCTCCTCTCCAACTACACTCTAACATCTTACTAATTTAAATATCACTACATCACATATAAAGCTATACACCACAGAAAGTATGTAATTAAAGAAATTTGATTGATTACGAAAATCACATGTTTTAAATGGAAGATATCACATACAATATTTAATATGGAATGTATGATCAATTTTTTTAAAAAAAAGTATAAACATATTGTATTCCGTTTTAACCAAATAGTTGCATTATTTTTTTTAATAGGAGATTGCACTATCCCGTACAATATTTTACATAGAATATAAAATAGTTATGATTATTATTGTATATCTTTCTGATCATATTCGAAATTCATATTCTTAACATCGATATAAAATTTAGTAACTATATAAAAATGAAATATATATTCTGATTGCTCTTACAAATCCTGATACATAGTAAAAACTCACCGAAAATTCTCTATATATTAGCTACTCTAAGAGAATAACAGTTACTAACATTTTCCTCAAAAATATACTAATTTAAATTGAGAAGTAAAAGAACATTTCACTAATAAATTCGCAAACTATTCATTTTCATTAATGTTAAAGAAATTGACAAAAAAAACTTCTTTTTATGAAAATAATTAGATAAATTTTAAGATAGGATGTCATTAACCTTGAGAAAAAAACCAGTTATCTAAAAAATTTATTTTGGAAATGAGCTATTTACTTTAACTTTTACAAAGATATACTTTCCCCGTCCCAATGAATTCTTTGTCTATTCCATATTGGGGCGTCTCAATGAATTCTTTGCATTTCTATTTTAGAAATGTATATTTGGCTTCGCATGTCACTTCATCATTGGACCTTTTCCTCTTTGTGCCAAAAGCATAGGCAAACAATTCATCGGGATGGAAGGAGTATATACTCACTCGATACCACTAAGATCTTCTCATTTATTCAAATGGGAGAATTATAATTATCATATAGAATGATTATTTTGGTAGGGGAGACTACAAAATACGGAAAATACTATTAAAATCCATATAAAAAAAAAGTTTCACAAATTACATAATATAAGTCTTACACTTGAGACGGTCCATTTTTACTTTTTCTTTTAATTTTCTAATGAAAAACTGAATAGCTTTTTTACCCAAAGAGAACGTATCACGGCGTGCTAACCATTAAAAAAAAGTACATTATTATACAATTTTTTATAAATATTTATGTATTTTATGGTATGTTAAAGAGAGAAGTGGGTATCTCGAGATGTGAGATGATATAAACCGAGTATATAAAAAATACTCCCTATGTTTCGATGAAAGCTTCCACCTAAAAAATGACACATTTTTTAAGGATAATAATAAAATATTCAAAAGTAGAGAGAGAGTAAAGTAGGTGGGTCACCTAGGTAAGAGTGAAGAGTTATACCAAAAAAGAAAGTGATGAAATTTACGAAAAAAGAAAAATAGAAGCTTTCAATGAAACGAAGGGAGTATAAACAATATTTTCATTAATTACACGTTATTTAATACTCCGTGCATTTCAAGACATTACTCAAATATTTTGATTAGTTTTGCGATTTAAAAAATATTTTTCTATTTCTAAATTATACAGTTGATAAATAGTAAAAATAAAATAATAAATTTTTTATTTTAAATCTAAAATGAAATATTCTACATCAGATAAATATAATATAAATACCGTGCATTGCACTGGGTCTATACTACGAGTAGTTTTTTAACAATTACTTTATGGTAGTACTATGTACTTCCTCTAACTTTCTATGATCTTCCCACCATATATTCATTTGAGTGAGAATAAAATAATGAGGTGGGAAGATCTTAGAAAGTTAGAGGAAGTATAAAATATGTTTTATTTACGATAATTAATATACTTACAATGTATATATTTTTAATTTTCGACTATAAATGAGAAGTTTTATTTTCAGGAAAAAAAATGTGATGTGAATTAAACAAATTATTACTCGTATCATAAACAATACTCCGTAAGTATTAAGACAATACAGTATAAAAAACACTAATTACTTATGAGACGGTATCAGAAATAATTTTATTGTGAAATCTGTCATATACAAATACGTACAATATTTTTAGGTAAGATCGTGTCAAAGAGACAGTAATTGAGTACGAGTAACTAATTAAAACGGCAAAGCTGAACAAAACCCTAAACAAAACTTATCAGCCTTCAATCTTCATCCCTTCCGCCTTTGATTCACCGCATCAACTCTATTGTCGCCAGATCTTTCGATCAAGGTATAGGTTCAACTTTAATTACTTTCGTTGATTAGTCAGTTGCATCTTCAATTCTTGTTTTACTCGTGCGATTTTATTTTCTTTACTTCATTTCGCTGTTTCTGCTTTAATTTATGATTAATTCAGCCTTCAATTTAGCTCTCTAGCTTCATAATTATTGGTAAGGTATGAATATTATTTCAGTAATTTTTCAAGGTACGAATTTTGTTCGAATTTCGATGCAATGAACTGAACTTTCTCGTGCCTTTAATGTCGAATTTCGTGGCTTTGAAGTCAGTTTGAGTTGAATTCGAGCCACATTATGTATTTTCAGGTTGGTTTGGGTTGAATTGGGTTACGGATCAACTCAGGTTGAGTCAATTTGGTTCGAGGCAATATCATTTCAGATTTTCAGGTCCTATTAGGTTCTCAGTTTACCTTCCGGTCGGGTCGGGTCAGGTCAGGTTTGGTTAAGTATTTCAGGTTGTATCGGTTAGCCTTTGGGTCGATTTAGGTCTTCATCTAAAGTTCGGGTTCTATTGTGTCGGATTTCGGGCAGTTTGAATCGATTTCTCAGGTCCGGTCAGCTTTACATCTTTATCCTCCATGTATGTACTGGCAGGATTTCATGGAAGATCAAGCTCTAGGATGCGATGTTGAAGGTGACGGTCTAGTCATTCCTGTAGTCCAAGCCCCCTTAAAACCACCACCAAAACGCTTCATCCGAAACCAAATCCCATCCTCAATCCTCAACGATCCATCCCTGTTCACCGCAATCTCCGTCCTCCCACCCAACTACAACTTCGAAATCCACAAAACAATCCACCGTATCACCTCCCTTCCCACCCCTTCCCCACACGTCGCCCTCCAGCTCCCCGAAGGCCTCCTCATGTACTCTCTCACCCTCGCCGACATCTTCCGCACCCACGCAGCGGCCTCTGCTGTCTTCATCCTCGCTGACGTCACTTACGGCGCCTGCTGTGTCGACGACCTCGCCGCCTCTTCCCTCTCTGCCGACATTCTAGTCCACTACGGACACTCATGCCTTGTCCCTGTCGACCACACCGCTCTCCCCTGCCTCTACGTGTTCGTTGATATCGCCATCGATGTCAGCAAGTTGTGTCAAACTGTTGCGTCCAGCGGGTTGGGGTGTAATCGCATCGCCATTGCTGGGACTATCCAGTTTGGAACCGCCATTCGTGCTGCCAAGGCGGAGCTCGAGGGTTTAGGGTTCAGGGTACTGGTTCCGCAGTCTAAGCCCCTCTCTGCTGGTGAGGTGCTCGGGTGTACCGCGCCAAGAGTTTATAAAGGTAATTTCGGGGATGTCGATGACGATGAAGACGAGGAGTTTGTGATTGTGTTTGTGGCGGATGGGAGGTTTCATTTGGAGGCTTTTATGATTGCGAATCCCGGGGTGAGGGCGTATCGGTATGATCCGTATTCAGGGAGGTTGTTTCTGGAAGAATACGATCACGCAGGGATGAAGAACGCAAGGATGAAGGCGGTGTTGAAAGCGAGAGAGGCCGTAAATTGGGGCGTTGTGTTGGGGACGCTAGGCAGGCAAGGAAATCCACGGATTTTGGAGAGATTAGAGAAGAAAATGGAGGAGAGAGGGATGTGTTGGACGGTTGTTTTGATGTCGGAGATCTCCCCAGCTAGGATCGAACTGTTTGAGGATTCCGTTGACGCTTGGATTCAAATCGCGTGCCCGAGGTTATCCATTGATTGGGGCGAGGCGTTTCAGAAGCCTTTATTGAATCCCTTTGAAGCCGAGATTGCGTTAGGCTTGATTCCCGGCTGGTGGGAGAGGAACGTTAGTGTTAGTGACAATGTCGGGTGTAGTGAAAAAAGTTGTGGTTGCGATGATGGAAAGGAGAAAGATAAGGCCGAGAATGGCGGTGAGTACCCTATGGATTACTACGCACAGGACAGTGGAGAGTGGAATTCGAGTTATGCAAAAGGGAAAACTCGCCATGATCGGAGAAGTACTCGATCACGAGCAATGAATGGAAGTGTCTCATGAGTCATGACGACCAGTCCCGGTAGGATAAACAATTTTGTCGTTGAAGGGGAAGAATCGTCTTGACTTGTACTCGTAGCAACACCCTTTCTCTTCATCTTTTTCGACTTCTTCTGGCGTTGTCGACCGCCTTATTATGAAGTGATGTGAATATGAGTTCCCATATTATGAATGCTAATGAAATACAGTCCATGTGAGAAGCAATGAGTTTTGTCAATTACTGGTATCGAATTATAATGTTCAGTTTTGTTATAAAAAAAATAAAAAAAATGGAGTAATGTTTAATCTTTCACTACTCTTATTTACCCAAAATAAAAATAAAAATAAAAATAAAAATAAGAATAAAATAAATAAAACTCATCTATTTACTATGTTTTAAGATGGATAAGTAATCAATATGACATCATATTCTAATTCATTTTTTATTCTAAACTATTTAACCACAAATCTAATACTCGAGGTACAGTTTTAGATTTTCACGACTTTCAAGTGAAACGGTCATAAAATAAAAACTCGTCCAACAACCATGTACATAAATATTTCAGGCCAGGTGAAAAAAATAAGCCCTGAAATCCCAAAAACTAGTCCAACAACCATGTACATAAGTATTTCATAACAGATGTAACGATATTCTGCGAAAACTCAGTTAAAAAATTTCAACAAAGAGCCAAAGAGGTTAGGTAAGTTGGCTTCGGAATGACATTCTCACATCATTAAAGCATCGAAGCATTACCATATAATGCGATGACAATACTAGAACCTTTGGTCAGTCATGATAGCAGGTATTGCTTCGACATGCTTCCGTGTGAGATATGGACCTCTGCCGATTGCTTCCTGCAACTGCGTCAACGTCAACATTATGTAAGACTAAAGACCACGGTACCAGTATTGCAGGCGTGAAGGAAACTAGACTTTGTGGAGTATATATCTCTAGTACTAAAATCCCGATACAACTGTAGTAATATGATGAAACACATGACCAAGCAGGAATTATATATGCTATAGCCATACCTTAGTCGATATCCCCGCAAAAGCAGAATCACTCTTAAGGTTGCTTGAAAGCAGCGCCTTATTAATTGACAGGCAGCACTCGTGTCTGGATTCCATGCCTGAAAGAGTAAACCAAGCTAATTCTCGTTCTATAATCGTAGCACATAATCAAGAAATTCACTGCTAACTCTCAAGTCATCGATGACTAAATCATTTAAGAATATAAGGGATAAAAATTGAAAATATTGAAGATATACTCCCTCTGTCTCAACCATAACTTTTTATATTCTATTCTCGTCTATACTGGTCAGTAGTTTATGTTTCTATTATGTGGGTGGGTGGGTCGTGGCCTCGTGGGTGGGGCAGGGAGCCGAGGAGTGGTCGTGGACTTCCTACAGTTGGCTCCTTGCATTTGCTTAAGATAAAGTGGAAACCTAAAAGCAACCATAAACTAAGCGGGTACATACCTAATTTTGTGCTTTCGATATAAGCATCTGTGACAATATTAATTATATCTTGTCTTGAGCAGACCTCGGATAAACACCATGCTCGAGCCACTAGACCAGATATCAATCTGTAACCCTGGTGAGCCGCAACAGAATCTCAGAATGAATACAGGCTACAAACAATTGGCACACTAAAGCACAGTAGAATGAATCAGAGATACTCACTGCCACACGAATTTCCGAATCCTGCTGCAGAACTGACAGAAGCAAACCCTGTCAGGACAAGTAACTCTCATGTTAGGTTAGAAAAGCTTACCGTTCCATTTTTGTAATACACATTGTGTAAAAGTAAATACCCAAAACTAACTGAGAAAAAAAAATCGGTAAAAGCCTTACTACTTTGCTCCATACAGATTACCAAACAAAAATGCCACAGCAAATTGGGGAGAAGTATAAGCAGAGAGTCGCTTACTGATGGTGTTAATTTTGATGTCATTGATGCAACATCATAAAACAACCGTTTGAAAACTTCTTCAGCATCCCTTCCCAGCAATACTTTGTTTTCTGATCTGTTCACTCCGGCTATGTTGCCAAGAGAATGCAGTGCAGCCTGTGCATGACATTTAAAGAACTGTTATTATATTCATTTATCTTCAGGCACCAGTATTAAAGCATTCGGCTCGAAGAAAGTACTAGAACCAATAGAAACAGGTGAGGTTATCTTAGCCTTTGGAAAACAAACCTAGTGCTCAACACGGCCTAAAACGAGGTTGAACAGGGAGAAAGAATGCCTTCAGGCTAAGGACTACTTACCAGTTGCTTACCACGTCTTTGCCTGTCAAAACTTGTGCTAGTTACAAACTTAACTATTTCCAGTGACCTCAACAGAAGCAACTCTGCTCCATGTGCAGCTGAAAATAGCAAATAGTTCAAATCACAATTGGCGGTACCCAATATTGTAAGATTGAAGACAGCCACATACAAGTTGTACGAAAATTCTCAATCAAAGACCGAAACATGAGTTGTTGAATCACATATAAATCCATAAGCCAATAGCACACAAAAAAGTCCGGTAACTTACTTGAACCTATTTGACCAATAGCCTCAAGCGCTGATTCACACTCATTGTCATTCACTGATTCAGATGCCAAAAGCCTTGTTTTGATTGCTGAAATTGTTGAGAGAACACCTAACATCACACAAAGAATCAGTCTCACGGAATCTCCTTGCTGTAATGCAGAATAATGGTAATCGTTTAAGCTCGCTGAGTCTTACTTTCTTCCTCAACGAACGTAAAAATGTTTTCCTTGGACAGCATTCTGCCACTTATCATCATTGATCTTGATCTTAAAATTGAATCCACTGAATTGTTACTGAAACACCGAAAACAAGCAGTGAGAAACTTTAACATATTTTCCGCTGTCTATTTTCCATATTTAGACACATGAAAATGCTTCGTTTCCTTCTAGGGAAGAAGAGGGATTAAATTATCCCGAAAAGTTACATGGATCATTTAAAAATTCCTGAAATATATGGAGTACCTTATTATAGGGTTCAGTAATTGAAGAAGACTTGTTTTCGGCAAGAACTCAGAAGCATGTTCAATTTCAGTCAGCTGCCACAGTACAGCAACAGAAACAAATTTCATACACGTATCAAGTGAACTGAATAAACATTAAGACACTACGAGACACAAATCAGAATACAGCTATTGTACAGTGATAATCGACCACTGCAGCGTACTTCTGCTCTGAGTCATGTAACACTGAGATCGTAGAAATTACCTCATATAAGAGTTCCAAAACACTCAGTGCCGCCAATATGTCATTTGTTTTACTCACTTCTTCTTCAAATAAACCAAGTAGTTTTGAGCTATAGATCACTGATGCCACAGCGTAGGAGACTGAGAACAGCTTCACTATTAATGAAAGAATACGGATACGTCCCTGAACACAAAGAGCATGAGTGCTTCAGAAAATAGAATGCAATCATAGAAAAAGTAACAACTTCAGCCCACGATCTTACAGAATGCTCATTACCAGTGAAGAACATTTTGAAGCCAGTTGCCGAAGGTCTGTTGATTCCGTGCTTTCAGCTGGAAAGATGGTAGCCTACACAGACACTTCAGTATGAACTAACAATCGTAAATACAGGTCACGTAACAAAGTATAAAGATTTAGTGGCAAAGTTCTTACTATTCCTTCAGACGTGCTTGCAAAATTCTTAATGGCATCAGTTGCAGCAGTTGCAACTTGTTCATTACTGCAAATCAAGAACATGTCATAGATTCGCTTCTTAATGTTTTCCAACTTCTACACATCTCCACGAGTCAAAATTTTAAAAAATAAATAAATAAAAAAATGAAAGTGAAAATCTCGAAACAACTAGAGTTACAAAAACTAAGCTAATGCATTACCCGCTAACAAGGCAATGAAGTAGCAGTGGATATACATCGTGTGCGACTATTAACTGACCAGGGAAGACTGACTGACCGCTCAAATTTTCGAAAAGGTAAGAAACCTGCAAAAAGACCAAGAAGACTGTCCTCATCAACAGCCCCTTAATTTTTAAATCGATGCAACACAAACAGCAGTTGACGCAGGAAACAGGAACGTTCAGATGTACATACAGTCTTACAAGCCAAACATTTCACTGCATCAGAATCTGCTTGTAACCCAACTTGCAGGAACGGCTGTACAAAATAACATCATAATGATTACGAGGCCTCAATTATTTACACAAATAAGAAAAATGGTGAATTTCTAAACGGAAACCTACCATGTATTGCGGAATGAGAGACGAACCATACTTTGTCCTAAATATTCTTTCTAGACAAGTAACTAGAGCGTTTTCCAAATCTGCCGTCTCTGCATTGGTCTGCAAGAGACTACATACAGACAAAGTAGTATTAACGCGGGTACAATCTGTAACATCCCCAAATTTCCGTCTATTTTTTCATCAGCACACTGAAGTAGCCAATAACACAGATTTTACTCCAAAAATCGACAGTTTTTCCTGATTTTTTCGTAACTGATGCAGTCAGCTCATGTTACATTTTCGCAAAGCATCAAATTCAAGTAGGCAACTACAAGTAGAACAGCAACCAGTATCACAGATATTAATCCGAAAATCGACAGTTCTACAGATTTTTTTTCGTAGCTCATGTAGTCAACTCGTGTTGCATTTTTCCAGAACATCAAAATGAGGCGAATACAAGAACATCAATACTTTCGAATTCGATTCGAGAACTGGAAAAAAACTTCCATCACATCAATCAATCAAACAAGCGAACGAACTAGAACAATCAACAATATACAAACACATACATTCATGAATCAGTACCTGAATGCCGGAAAATCAAAAATAATCTCTACTTTTTTTTTTCCAGAAAACACTAATTCTAAGTTTCTAACACAATCGAACAACGCGAACTCAAATTTACACAAAAAATTGACAAAATTCGAACAAGAATTCAATTACCTGATGATTACAGGAAGAGGAAAACGATCGAGAAATTCCTTCACCGACGCTTCATTATGCGTTCCTGCAGAAACAATCAATCAACAAATACAAATCAAATAACGAAAAAAAAAACAAAAAATCAATTGAAATACGTTGCATTACAAGATACGGAGTATGATTATTCGAACCAGGATAAAGAGCGAAATCAGAAGCAGCTTGAATCAATTGAGATGTTTCAGAAGCTTGAATTTCCGCCATTGAAGTAAAATCACCGAGAAAAAACGCGAGCTAAAGTGAAAGTTGAGTGGAATTTTGGAGTGTTAGAGGTTTTGATACGTATGGTGTGTAGTGCAAGAAAATGGAAAGCATGTGAGACAAGTGTTGGGAGTGCGTGGGCTCGACACGTTATGTTTCGTTTCCTCTGGGCAATTGGGCTTGGGCTTGGGCTTGGGCTTGGGCCGGTTCAACTAAGCCTAGCAAACGGGTTGACCTTGTCGAATTACGATTGATGAGTTTGGGATAGATTGGAACGGGACGGGTTATTTCGGGTTAAATCGTTTTAGAATGAATGTACTATCATAGTGAGTCTTGTTAGCGATGACAGAGATATCTAATCTTAACCACTAGACTAAAACATTTTCGGTTGAAAATACTTTTTGTATGTGTACCTCTTTATATTGTGTTGTTCGTACATCTTTATTAATGTATCAGATTTCTCTCCGAATAACCCTTTAATTAATTTTTACAGAGTATGTATTTTTATACTTTTAGTGTACTCCATTTTAATATAGATGCGACAATTTGTTTTAGTTTGTTCTTTTAATTATATCGATCAAATGTATCTATTTTATTACTTTTGGTGTCATTATTGTTACATCAGATCAATTTGTAGTTAGTCTCCCGGTAAGTTCAGTGATAAGTTGTCTCTTAGGAGACCTAGTCTTAGGAACAATCATTATTTAAAAAAAATTATGCATTAATTAAATACGATTTAACATTCTTTTGAACAATTCTACATTACATTTAGGTCAATTTCTAAATATCATAATATCGAGTTTCTTCGAAAAGAAACTTTTTTTTTTAATATATCTTGCGCTTTTATTTGCCTCAAACTTTTTGGTATTATTATAATTTTTTTTGGTTCAACGAAGAGCGCACTTAGTCGATATAAGGGGAGAGGGATTCGAACCTGAGACCTACTGTCCCAAAACACTTAGTCTTAAGGTGGTACCATTATAACTTTGATACCACTGAAATCCTGAATTGGGTCGTAATTAACGTCTCATGACTTACTTTGCTGCACCCATTATTGTCTTTACCATTTATAATTACCAAATTCGAACTAGTTACAGTATTTATTATACTCATCAACGAGCATATCCGATCCATATTCATCCCAAACTTGAATTGTGACAGATCAAATATTACCCATGTACGTAGATAAGACAAAGTAAATCAGATCAAATCAGAACGAATGCAGAAGAGGATGAAGCAAATGATTTGTCTTAATAAGTTTATCTTGTATACGAGTAATGACTAACGAGCATATCGATATATAAATCATCACTCATCACATGCATAAATAAGACAAATCAGAATATAGAAGAGTAGCAAATTAAATGATTTGTGATCTTTAACTACTTATACATACAGGTTACAACGGATATATTCGTCGAATACTATTTAAGTGTATTAAGTTAGGGTTTATCCAACATACAATTTGAAAGCAATAGAAGAAAGATCTAGAGATGAACTTTATTGTTCCATTTTCCTTTTTGGGCTGAGTTTGATTTTTGTCCTATTTTACTTTTGAGGCCATCAATGTGTGTGGTTCACAATTATTCTCCCATTCCTCTCTCTTCCTCCTCCTTTTTTCAACCACTCATTTCTTCTTCCTTATTTTTCACCCAAAACCTTTTGGGACAATAATAGGAAATCGGAGGGAGTATGTATGTAGATGGAACCCTAGATAGGGCGTGCGTGGAGGAAATACAGTAATAATAATGCTCCATTCCGTAGGATGGAGCAGAAGATGGGGTTATTGTCAGACCATTGAGTTGTCTGCATCAATATAATCCGATAATGCATTGACAAAAGAATACTGTTCAGTCATACACTCTTTGTCTTTCTTTCTCATTATCATAATTGCCATCCCAATCATCTCAATTCCATCTCTATCTACCTCAAAATCGAGTATCCATTTTAGATCTTAAAACGGATTAAACGGGTCAAATATTAATTCATGATTAAATTTCTATTCTGATGAGTTTATTTGTAATGGGTTATACTTCCGTCGGTCTTAAATGATTAACGAACAATCATGAAGAGGATAATTTGAATATGTTAATGCAATAATAATTTAGTGCTCAATATTTTTTTTTTTTTTTTTAATGAATAGATCATTTCATTAATAAAAAGTCATACGACATCTCCAACTTATATCGAAATTGAACGGATACAATACTATAAAATTTGAATAAAATAAATTATCGTTAAAGCAAAGATCTCTCACGATTTTGATCTCCACTTCTTACTTTTATTCATTTGAATTGGAGTAATAGTTAAGTTCAATTCGTTTTAGTTCATTTTAACCTAATTCAGTCGAAAAAATCGTGAACTAAGTGAGATAATTTACATTAATATGATTTCTTAACATCAATTTGTATTTAAATTATTTAAGTATATACTTTCAAAAAAAAAATTATTTAAGTATATTTAGCATTAAATTAGTCTAACAATCAAACTAAACATACACATATAATAATCACATAAATCCATAATGATAAAATTACACAAAGAAAATAGAAATAGCTAATAATATTAAAATTAAAATAAAATGAAAACATTACATAGTACTCACCTTACATGCAAACCCTAAAATTAAAACAATAATAATACTCCTTACTTATATTACAAATTAACTACACCTTACTTACTAATTCCATTCTTAATTAATTAATTAATTATAATTATAACTAATAATTATAATAATTAGCTACTAAAATAGATAAAAACTTAATAAATTACTACATTGATTAATTAATTAAGTAATTAATTAATTTTCGAGTCTGAATAATTGTTGAGCAAGAGCGGTAACTGGAACAGCGAGAGTAGGTTGATATGCGAACCCGTCCAAATTCTCTTCAATTAACCCACAATTATTAGTATTAGTATAACAATCAGGCATCCAAACCCACCTCTTCCTCTCTAAATCAAACAACAACCCTTTATTAATCCCCTTAATCATAATCACAATAAACTCGCCATTCCCGACACAATGAAACCCTCGTCCCGCCTCCACGTGTTCAAATTGGGCATACAATTGCTGCGGCATTCGCTCGACCTCGACCCATTGGGTCCCACACACTTGTAGGACCCACAGTCGAAGACTACGAGGCACATTGAGTTTACTCTTCTCGACTGCTGCAACTAATAAGAGCTTGCCACGCGTACACTCCACGAGGCTGGGTGACCTAAGGAATCTCCTCATTGGGGCTTGGATTTTCCACCAAGTGTTGGAGGATAGGTCATAGGCTAACACACTAAAGGGTGAGTAGTCCATGCAATAGAATCTTCCTTCTGAGTGCACCATTTGGGCTGATTCTAGACTACATAGTCTTGGTAGGGTTGAGGTAGTCCCCCAAATTGAGTAAAACCCGGTCGAGTCGAGGTGGAAGGTTTCAGTTGAGAGGTTCTTCACTGCGTATGGTGAGATTAGGTCGTCTCCGGCTAAGGTCATGAGGATTGAACTCGGTGTGATCGATAGCCCTACAGAAGGGGATAACCTAGGTCGTGACGTGGGAGGTAACTGAGTCAACGATCCAACCAAAGGGTTGTGTAGAAAAATGTTCTTCGGGCCTGGCTCATCTGATATCCAGCAGATGAGCCCTCCCAAAGAAGCAGAGGGTGAAAACCCTAATGGAACTAACGGGAATGAAATAGTATGCCATTTGACCTCGTACGGGTCAAATAAGTATGCCCTAGTACCAGTAGTACTGCCAGCTGAGCAACTTCCCCCATTATTATTACCGTTACTATTATTATTATTGTTATTTTCCGAGGTGTTATTAGGGTTAAGGTTTCGATAGATGTTGATATTGGTGGAGTTAGGTTTCTTGTGAGGGAAGAAAATGAACCAATGGAAAGTAGGGCAAACTTGGAGGTAAAGTTGAAGGAAGGTGTTGGAGTATAAGAGAGCATACCATCTCTTGCAAACGGAACGGGCTCGAAAGAAGGCAGGAGGAGGAAGACAAGCAAGGATCCGATCCATGAGTTGTTGGGGGATCCGACTCCATATTCTACTATCCATCCAGCAAGCAGTAATAATATTATTATTACCACTTTGCATGGTAATTGTTGTGGTGGTGGTGGTTATAGTAGTAGGTGCAGTAAAATTAGGAGGAGGGGGAGGAGAAGGGGTAAAAGGAGTAACATTTGGGATAGTGTAAGAATTGTAAGGAAATGGGAGACTGATTGAAGAAGGGTTAAAAGTTTCCATTTTTTTTTACTTTTTACTTTTGACTGGAAGTGAAGTTTTTTTTTAGGGTTTGTAGAGAGGTGAAGAAAGTTGCACTACCTCAAGGGCTTATTTATAGGAAAAATGAATTATTTTTTACTTTTTTCTTACTAAGTCTAATTTAATTACCTCAACTCCTCAAGGGTTTTGCAATAAATGAAGTAATCAACATTTTTTTTTTACATTTCGTAAAATAAGTAGTTATTGTGGAAGACGATTTCATCATACCGTGAAACGATACTTTGTATAAATTAAAAAGATTACTTATTTATCAATAATAAATTATCCTTTTATAGAAATGAATTTTACCGTCTCATACTTTATTTGTTCATCTTAGTTACTTTGTGATTGTTCACCTTAATCCTTTTCTATGATATACTCCTTTTTTTAAAAAAAATCATATACCTCGTACTCCTTTTGAACTTTCAAACAATCGAAAATGTAAAAATTAAAGTAAAAGTTATCGTAACACAATACGTTATTTACTAGTTTCTACTCAGAATACTTTCATAAACCAATTTAGACGACTGACCCATAATCCTACCCTTAATGTTTTTTTAATGATAAATCAAAGATTATATTGAATGAGTACATAACACAATGCAAGGAAACATTATTTTGCCTTGACATGCAATAAGTGAGATTTACATTAATATGATTACTTAACATCAATCAATTTGTGTTTTTATAAGATTGAGTTGAAAATAACTATAATTCGACAAGTGGTTAGAACTCTTTCTTATTCCAACTATTACGCTTGATATATAGCTCGATTCTTACTGCACCAGCGACATATTGCACTCATTTTGAAACCGAGAAAAAACTGATAATGAACTAGTACATGAGAAATAAATAGAAGTAATTAAGAGTGTTGAAAAGAACTATAATTCGATCAAGTGGTTAGAACTCTTTCTTATTACTCCAACTATTACCGTTGATATATAGTTCGATTCTTACTACTCCAGCGACATACTGCACTCATTTTGAAACCGGAAAAAACCGGATAATGAACTAGTACATGAATGAGAAATAAATAGAAGTAAGAGCGTTGAAAAGAACTATAATTCGATCAAGTGGTTAGAACTACTCTTTCTTATTATTACGTAATCCAACTAAGACGATTGATATATATAGTTCGATTCCTACTACACCAGCGACATACTACACTCATTATTTGAATCCTAGAAAAACCGATAATAATGAACTAGTACATGACGAGGAATAAATAGAAGTAAGAGTGTTGAAAAGAACTACTCCTACTTCATAATTCGATCAAGTGGTTAGAACTCTTTCTTCTTACTCCAACTAAGACGGTTGATATATAGTTCAATTCTTACTACATAGATCAGCGACATGCTGCACTCATTTTGAAACCGAGAAAAAACTGATAATGCTGGTTAGAACTCTTTCTTATTACGTATTCCAACTAAGATGGTTGATATACAATAGTTCGATTCCTACTACACCAGCAACATACTACGCTCATTTTGAAACCGGAAAAACCGATAATGAAGTAATGAATTGAAGTAGTACATGAGAAATAAATAGAAGTAAGAGTAGTGCATGTGATGAATTTAACGTTGATAGATAGAAGGCATCATCATATCTATCAATTCAGTGCATGTCAATGCAAACACTGAAATACACCTGAGAAAGATTGAAGAGATAGAGATAGAGAAGAAGAGCTGCATCAATAAAACCTATAAAACCCTCCTTTTAACAAAAGGAATAAAAACATGAACTTTATTGGTTTTTCATGTGATTCCATAAAATCTACATCTCTTTTCAATTTATATCATATCTATCTATCTATCTTACTATTCCAACATCCATGTCTTGTTTTGTCAACCTTCCTACTAGTACATACTCCCAATAAATGAAATAAAAACAAAATCAAATACGGACCCGTGTCAACTGGCCTGGGCATACGTTAATAACCTAATTACGGAAATATTCACGTATATATAATAGTAAATACTACTCTGATCCCTTCGTTCCTTTTAATTGTTTGCATTTGTTTTTTCACACTTGACAATGCACGTTTTCTTTTGTCTATATCTTTGATTACGTATTTCTAGAAATTATTACAATTTGATATTTATAACGTACTCGATTAGAAAATTTAAATAAGATCTCAAATGACTATATTTTATCTTATACTGTATATTAGAAGTTACATTGACGATTTCACTCATCTATATATAAATAGTGTCCAAAAAGCAAATGCAAACAATTAAATTGAACGAAGAAATTAATATATCAATTTTTCATGATAATATATATATATATATGAATATTTCTGTAATTAACTTATTAACGTGTGCTTAGTTGACACATTTTAAAAAAACAGAATAAAGTAAATAAAATACTCCTTCCATCCCGGCCATGGTAATAGCAATTGTTGTCCTCCCGCTTTACTCCTTACTCGTACATCCTTACATTAATATTCGTGTATAAAGTAAGTGTAAACTGTGTAACGGGACGGAGGAGGAGAAGGAAGTAAGTAATTTGAATAAAAATTGTGTATATTGAGATGATGAGAAAGAATTTAGAGGGCACATACTAAAAGTAGAAAGAAGGTAAAGAACAGAAATAGAAATTTACAAATTTGCTTTAAAAATGTTCTATTTATGTAAAAGGGTAGTTTCTATAAATGGAATACTTGGTTTTGCTCCAAGAAATCTCCTGAATTATTACTCCATTACACTATATACTGTACTGTACATACTACTAATACTAATACTACTTCTGTACTATAGATTTCAGTAGCTATTAAGTCACATTACTTTACTTTTAAGGGTACCCTACCCTACCCTTTACTTACTTTAATTTGAGTTTGACTAGTCAAGTTTTTTTTTTTTTTTTTTTGTTAAAGTAATGCAAATGCAATGATTTTATTTATGTAAAAATGCATTAATTATAACTTGAGTCAGTAAATAAAGTAGTATAGCAAGTTAGCAACGTTGTCAATTATTAGTAATTTTTTGTTTTCAGTTTTCATAAAAGAAGTTACTTCCTCCATTTTCTTTTCATCTTACCATACATTTTTGGCACAATTTTTTTGTAATGAATATAAAATGATAAATTTAGTAAATATTGAAAGTAGAAGGGTAAAATGTGTGTAAATAGGAAAGAATAAAGGTATAAAGTGTTGTAAATAGTAAGGGTAGTATGATAAAAATTATGGACTAAAATGGAAAGAAATGAAATGGGAAGATAAAAAAAAAGTGGCCAAAAAAGAAAATTGGGAAGATAAAAAGAAAATGGAGGAAGTATAATAATGGTCTAATTTTGTTAAATAAAAGTCCATTTTCTTTCTATTTTTGGGTGCTAACTATAAATATCGTCTATCGATAGTTGAGGTGATTAATTTTCCGAGTATTATAATTAAAGTAATTTAGTGAACTCGATCTTAAGTCTTAATCACGTGTCTAAGAAATTATATAATAGTATTCCCTTCGATTTTTATTTATCTTTCCATTTGACTTTGGGTGAAAAATAAAGGGACAGAAATGTTTGGCTCAAAAAAAGAAGGAGGAGGAGAAAGAAATGTAATGATAATTGTAGACCACATGATGATGATTCAAAATAGAAATAGGGAAGAAAGGGTGTTTCGCCCAATAAGGAAACATAAATAAAAATCGGAGGGAGTAGCTCTTATCACTCCCACGAGGCCAGCCAACTTTGATATCCGATTCCCATTTCTGTTGTACATATTCACTACTCGTACAAGATTAATATGAGGAACAAAATTACGAATAGATATCAAAGAAAAAGGATACAAGTTTTATTATTGTTCTATTAAAAATCGTCACAAAAGGTAATTATTAATCGTCACAAAAAATCAGGAACGTTATATAATTCTTTCAGTTTTTCAAAACGTTCTCACAATCAAATACGAGTAATACAGTAACAGGTAAATAAATGACAGAGTTCGAAAATGGTATTAGTTGCTCATCAAGTTTAATGTATACGGAGTAAACGTTTGAAGGGCACCGCCACGACAATTGTTTTTTTTTTTGGTTCAACGAAGAGCGCACTTAATCGCATTACAATATAGGGGAGGGGGATTCGAACCTGAGACCTACTGTCCCAGAGCACCTAGTCTTAACCACTAGACTAAGACATCTTCGGTACCACGATAATTGTTTCGCGCATGAGTGGTGTGGTTGCACATGACAGTAGTGTGGATTTTGGTCAGAAATTTGTGATAACTCATTAATACCACTACAATTTTATCAAATTAAATCATTCAAAAGTTTATAAAAGACGGTATAATAATATCGTTAATGAAAGTTCTCTTATTTAATAGAAATAGTTATTAATCTTATTTCTTTATTTGATGTTAGCATAAAGCTCAATTTATGAAATAAATGTAGAATTAATGTTATTGAGTTAGGTTACCATCGAACATTATTATCCATTGCTCCTCGTAATTTGCGTGGATGTTTCTAATGACCCGATGATAATTCTGTACAATTTTCACCCATTTTCATTTCGGATCCCAAAGCTCTGAAAAACGTGTATAATATATTTCAAAATCGAGCTACTCGGGAGGTCATACCGGGTCACGTTTCAAATCAACCTGATTTCCGTACCACGTGACTAGGGTCTCTTCGGAATGTACCCAGCCCGATCTCACGTCCAAACGACAAATATATGTCACTTTTAAACGATAAACCGATTTTCAGTTAAGAATAGTTTGACACATACTGGAACCCCCAAAATGTTCTCCGTTACTTCTCATATTTTATATAAACGTTACTACCAACTCGATGAAAACTCGTATTATGAGAGCTTTGACATCTAGCACATGGGGCATTCGTTGAGGTCCAATATGTCTCACATTTGGCCCATGTTCTAGTTGTTGAAGCTAACACAGTAACACCTAAAGTATGGACCATTGGCCCATGTTTTTCTCGTCTCGCGTCTTACAAGACTCAAAATCGATTTATAAAATTAACTAAAAAAATATTTTAATAATTACTTGAATTCGTGTTCATTTAATTGTCGGCTTTTTAAAACATTTAAACTCAAAATCGTAAAATTGTTACGTGAATTTTTGTTTTCTTAATTGCCAGTTTTATTTCAACGATTTTGTTGAAACCGTAAAATCCCTATTTTATTAAAGTAAGGTTTTTTTAAGCCTCCACAACCACCCTCAACAAATTTCGCTTACGTGTCAAGCTCTCAAATTTTTGGGGAATATTTTATTCCCAAACTTAACCACACTACTTAACTAAACTTTCCAAAACTTAACCACTACCAATTAACTACAATTATATCAATTTAAAATTAAAATTAAACCAATTTTAACTACAGTTATGCGCTTAAACTTAAATTAATTTATTAGGGAGTACTTCATTTTTCATTGACTTATGTGAAATATGTACTTCATGTCATTTAATTTAATGAAGGGCATTTATCGTAACTCGATGAAAATCTAAGAATTAAGTAAAATTATTCCACATCGAAAAATTATAAGAAGGTGAACGAATTTTATTTATAAAAATAAAAACAATAATTCATCATAATTATGATAAAATGATGAAATTTCATCGAAAAATTATAAAAAATAATAATAAGTGATTTTCTACATGGTACCCGTATTTTTAGTTTCTCTATATGGTATCCATGCATTTTTATAATCACACATGATACCCCTCACTTTTAGGAACATCAAATGTCATTAAGGATATAGAGACATAATACATTAAAAGTGAGGGTATCATATTTGATTATGCATATTTGACTTAAAAATATATGTTAGTATGCATACTATTTCTTTTGCAATTATTTCGATGATAATCAATGCGTTATTTTTTTTGTACGAGTGTTTATTGACAATACAGGACTGTAATGATATTTAAAACATAAATCGCAAAATATTTTTTAGCGATCGCCCGTACATGCTATGCACGGGGTTAATACTAGTTATTACTTAAAAATTTGTTCTTTTAATTGTCGTATTTTTTAAACGGTTAAAGTCAAACCGTAAATCATTACTTTATTTTTTTTCATTTAATTGTTGATTTTTTTAACCGATTAAAGTCAAAACCGTGAAAAAAATAAAATAAAATAATCTCAATGCAAGGGGCTTAGTACAAACCACATGGCCCAACCCAAATTGAAATTAGACGTAAGAAATATATCTACCAGTAAAATATCCGACCCGTATTACTCGGATATCCTTATTATATACCCTACCTAGTTGACTTATCAAATAGGTCAAGCGGGTCAGATCGTTTCAAATTCAATAAGTCGAGTTTTTTATCGTCATTTTCTTTTAGAAATATCGATTCATATCCATCAAACATTTGGACGGATAGAGGCGAGATAGATCAGATCAAATGAATTCAAATCACGAAACAAACTCAATTTTCCCGATGACTATCTAGTCGAGTATGGATCAGATTATCGACTCCATCAGGTTAAACCGGTTCAAATCGTAGTAAATAGTAATCAAACAACCACCCAAAAATTCCTGGCAAAGGCCTACACACGGACACACATGAGAAGCTAATAAATACAACTAAGATTACAGATACTCTCCCTTGTGATTAAGGTATCCGTCATTTTGTTATAACAGATTAAATATTCCTCATTTACGTAGAAAAGACAACTCACGTGCTTTTGCAGTATTTTTTTTTATATATAAACGGATCATATTTGACCCGTTATAGGTTTATGACAGATAATTTCGTCGCAAACAAGAATCTATGCAACTAGTAATCTAGTATAGTAGTATCCCTCATCTCATCGACTCATCCTGCTCATAAATTTTCTTGAAAGACGGTTTCAGGTCAATTATTATTTCTCTGTACATATTTTCGAGATCTGATCTCTCGTTTAAGATGTTTTCCAATCGAAGAAGTTTCACAATATAATATACTCGGTACCAAATCTGCACCAACGTCCTGTTCTTTTCAACTTCTTTTTCGTTCACACCCAGGAATTTGATTTTGTCTCGGCTACTTCAGCACCGTTCAACTTAAATTCAGTTCAGTTCAGTTCAACCACTATTTCAATCCAAACAAACGACAACCCAAATCGATTTTATTTAAATCTTATAAATTGATAGCAGCCAGAAATTTTGTTTTAGTAATCCAGGCACGACAAGTAACACGTCCCAAAATCTCACACCCACAAAATCAAAAAAAAAAAAAAAACAATCTCTCAAAAACCCAATTTAAAAAAAAAAAAAAACAATCTTTCAAACATGAAAATGTCAGGAATATTATTAGAGCAAGAATCAAATAATAATAATAATAATAATAATAGTAATAATAATAATGATAATTCTCAAAATATGATTACGATAAAAGGGATAATTGGTTTAATTATTTCTCAAATTGATGAAAAAAACAAGGAAAAAGTGATATCATTGGGAATGGGAGATCCAACGGCTCATTATTGCTTTACCACAACTCATATTGCTCAGAATGCGGTAGTTGATACTTTATCTACTGCTAACTTCAATGGTTATGCTCCTACTGTTGGTCTACCGCTTACTAGACAGTAAGTTTACTTTTACTTTTTTTTTTACTTTCTTCGTCTCAGTCGATAGTTTTACTTTTTGTTTGATTCGATTTTGTTGGGTTTATTAAGTGTGTGGGGGGGGGGCAAGTATCGACTTTGGAAACCGGACCTGAAAAGTGCTGAACTAAATATTACTTCCTCCCATCCATTCAATCTTTGACATGGGGTTTCACAAGTTTAAAAAAAAATAGTAAAAGTGAGGGTATTATTGGTAAATCAAATGGTTTTATGAGCCCACCAAATTTAAAGTAAGGAAAAAGCAGTGGCATTTTGTGTAAATAGAGTAAAGATACAAGGATTATAAGGTAAAATATTTTGCAAAAAGGGAAGGTAAAAAATTGATTGGATTGTCATAGTAAGTGTAAAGAATTGAATAGCCGGGCTGGGCCATGTAGGGTTGTGACTCGTGCTGAGAATCTTTGTCTAGAGGAAAAAATGTCACGGCACAGGCATGGGAATGAAGGTGGGTTTCGTGGGCTTATTTCTTTACATTTTGGACATGTCGTGGTCAGGTGGGCCATGACCGGGCGTAACAGGGCCCATGGTGTGTCATGACGTACTAGGTCGTTCCAGAGTGGACTCGTGCCTGTTTTTTTTGTTAATTGTTGTTGTTGTTGTGTTAATGTGATGTATAACAGGGCGATAGCGGATTACCTATCTCGAGATTTACCATACAAACTAGCAATGGAAGATGTTTTCGTGACATCCGGTTGCACAAACGCCATAGACATTGCACTATCCATGATTGCTAGACCGGGTTCAAACGTGCTGATCCCAAAACCCGGCTTCCCAATTTACGAACTCTGCGCTTCGTTTAGGCAAATCGAGGTTAAACACTATAACCTTGTTCCGGAAAAGGGTTGGGAAGTTGATCTTGATATGGTCGAAACTTTGGTTAATGATAAAACTGTTGCTATAGTTATCATTAACCCTGGAAATCCTTGCGGAAATGTCTACTCTTACCAGCATTTGCTCCAGGTTAGTCCCCCGACTATTGACTTGGGACGTCAACTTGTTTTCAGCTCACTTTGTTTCGGTTGAACTAGGCGTTCAGCCCCATTTGATTTGATTTAGTTCAGTTGAGCCTACTCCAGCCGCCTGAATGACAAAACCTTAGTCTGTCCATCGCGCTTGGTGATAGGCAACAAGTAGACAACATGTTGACGGGTTTTCAACCCCAAGTCATTAGCATTAATGTTGAATTATTTTACCCGTTGAATTAACTGACATGTACATGGACCTAAGCCCTGTTTTTTTGGATTGGAGTAGGCTGAACTGAAAAGAAGTTGAAAAGAACTACAGGCTACAGGTCCAGATACCAACACTTAGACAACATGTTGACGGGTTTTCAACCCTGAGTCATTAGCATTAATGCTGAATGATTTTACCCGTTGAATTAACTGACATGTACACGGAACTAGGCCCTGTTTTTTTTTTTTTTGAATTGGAGTAGGCTGAACTGAAAAGAACAGGATCGTACAGGCTACCAGATACTAGTGTTCTGACACCCTTACATAGTAAAGTAGGTAACTTGATTCCGAGTTGGACACATGGTTGGTATGAATGCTAAAAATTAAATGAAGAAAGAATGTGAAAACAACTTTGTTGCAGATAGCAGAAGTAGCAAAGAAACATGGGATTCTAGTTATTGCAGATGAAGTTTATGGACATCTTGTGTTTGGGAAAAACAAATTTGTTGCAATGGGTACTTTTGGATCTATTGCTCCTGTTTTTACACTTGGCTCCTTGTCGAAGCGATGGCTCGTCCCTGGTTGGAGACTCGGTTGGCTCGCTCTCACCGACCCAAACGGCCTCTTCAAACAGCCTAAGGTCCGACCTCTCGATACAGATGTCAACTAGTTAACTGTTACATAATGATAACGACATAACGTGTTTTTTTTTTTTATCGATTTTAGTTTTTGGAGAGACTGAAGAAGTATTTCGACATCTATGGAGGACCACCTACATTTATTCAGGTTTGTTTCAGTGCAATAATTTCGATGATCCCTCGAGTTTCTCACTTACGAGTAGTTTTTTTTTTTTTTTTTTTTTTGTGGATTATTGACATCACCGACGTTCCTACGAAATTCAGGCAGCAGTACCGGAAATCTTGGAAAAAACCGATGAAGTTTTCTTCAAGAAAACGATCAACATTCTAAAGCAGACATCAGATATATGTTACGACAGTATCAATAAGATACACTGCCTCAGTTGCCCACACAAGCCAGAAGGGTCGATGTCCGTGATGGTAACTTCTTTATTTACTAGTCTTTACTTCTTTATTTACTAGTCTTTCTCACCTTTTTGGCTAAGCTCGAACATGGAAAACGGTCTAAATTTCACTCGAATGTGTGCAGGTAAAGTTAGACTTGTCTCTGTTGAGAGACATCACGGACGACATTGATTTTTGTTTTAAGTTGGCGAAAGAGGAGTCAGTTGTCGTTCTCCCAGGAGTGGCAGTCGGAATGAAAGATTGGCTTAGAATCACGTTCGCTGTCGACCCGTCTTCTCTTGAAGAAGCATTAAGGAGAATCAATGATTTCTGCTTAAGGAATGCTGCTTATGAACAAGAAGCATTTGAAGTTGTGGCACCCTCATTGCCTTTATATAGATGAAAACAAAAAAAATTGTTGTAATGTCTAGTTTTCTTCTACATTTATTTCAATGGTGTATAATGTTTTCTATTATCAACATTTGAGAAACAATACTTAGGTGAAAGTATATATATTACCATTGATCACAAATTCTTGTGTATAACGAGCATATCCGTCACAAACTGGTCAGACCGTCAAATACTATTCCCGAGACATTCTGATTTGTTTTCATCTACCCATGCGAGTCAAACTTGACCTCATCAAAAGGGATATATTATCTATGTGGTTAAATCTCGTCTCTTATAATGTTCGATAAAATACCAATGAACTAAAGTAATACAACCACCATGTTTTTTCGGGTTCAAAGAGGGAGCAATGATGATATTGACGAGATTTTCTCAAGATTCGAACCCCAGATTATGAACACCTCTCGTGACTTAAGCAATAAAACTAGTTGACTACCAAATTAAGCGAACATAAAACCGTCTGATAGGAGAATTAACATATACGTCTATATGAGTACTTTGTACTTTTTCCCGTCTCATAGGAGAATTAGTGACTACTTGCGTGGCGTTGACCAATAATACATGTAGTTAATGAAATAAGGAGTAGATGATAAGAACTACAGTTGAGAGCACAACGGAATAAATGCATTTCATATTAGATTTGTACCACATCGATGATGCGTGTCTATTTCATCACATTGATATTGCACCAACCCAATCAAAATCAAAAATATTTTAAGTTCACAGAAAATTGGGAGAGACAGTCACCACTAAGTTATTGAGAGACCACTTTTTAGTACCACTCTATGTTCTATTCATACCCTTAAATGACAACTTTGTTTTGTACACTTCTATTAGGTTTGGTATCACTATTACTATTACTTTCCTTTGTACTTAGTCTCTCAGTAAAGTTAATGAGAAATCGTCTCTCAGAAGACCTACTTTTTTAAGTTTATGTTAGGAGTTTCATGAGATGTTGGTTTAGAAGATCACAATGATCACATCATGAGAGACACACAAGTACGCAACTTCAAAAACGACAAGGTAATGGTTTGTCATTCTTCATAGGTGGGTGGCCTAGGTAGATAGTAGAAAGTTTCAATATTAAATCACGGATTCTTGTTTTCGATCAACATATCCGTCATAAACTTGTAAATGGTTGAATATCAACCCTTTTTGAGTAGATAAAAGCAAATCAGAATGGGCTACGGATTAGCAAATGATTCGTCAAATACTCATATGGGTAGATATTTAATCTGTCACAAATACCCGTAGCAAGGGAGACTTCCTCAGTTTTACTTTTAGAAGTAAAACTTTGAAAATTAAGCTAATAATACATCATAGTAATAAAGTATAAAGCTTCGAAAGATAAAACTAAGATACGGAGTATTTGATTTCATTACGAGAAAATCTTTCACGAAATATGATTTTCTTCATACGAAAAAAAAAAAAACACATCGAAAATCAGTCTTGGTATAGGATTGGATTGGAGGAAGACGGAAGTATGCATTTAAAACTTCGCCTCCACCCAACAAACTTACAAAGAAACAATTTTTGGACCACGACTTTGCCCATAAGTTAAGTCTTGTGTCATTCACAAGGGAAATCGAATGGTGAGAAATGAACGATTCACACTTCCCAAGTACAGGACGAATTTAAATCGTTCCCAAGGTAGGTATTATAAAATTCTACTTCGAGACTCAAGTGACGTGAAAATGTCGTAAAAGAGGTAAAACACCAACATCGAGTCATCAACACCATATACAGTAACACATTAGATTAGAAGTTTAGAACTCGAGAATGTCATAACTCATAAGGCATAATCACATACGATTAACTCCAAAGTTAATTACAAACCCGTGTCAAATAGCAATATGCGGATATGCCCAAGCATCAACAACCATAGGTTCGGTTCCATACCATAGCAATAGAAATAAACATCACATTCCGAAAATATTAGGGACTTACGCAGTCGATTTTACCAATTAAATAAGAGCACCTTCACAAATTGCTGAAGCAATTCAAGCAAAATATTACCTGATAGTTAGACTAGCCGAAAAACTTACTCCGTAGCTCCTGGTGTGGGGTGGGGTGGGGTATATACTGCTGAAGGATAGATCATGGTGCCTCCTCCGTGACATTGACAAGCTCGTATTCAACCAAAGAGACGTTGTTCTCCTCGTTCACGGTGAAAGTAGCGGGTTCAGTAACCTCGATACGACCCCATTTGTCAACTGCAAGCCTCATTGTATTCTTGAACATGTCGACCTTAGCGTTCCGGAGAATCACGGTTGTTCCTGGCTTCATTAAGTCAACTGTGCAACAGCCAGGCAGACGATGAATCAATGGAATATGAAAACGGATTGACATGAGAATAAAAATCATTTCAAATATAATAATCACGAGGCAAATTCAATAACTTCAGTAAATTCGATAACCTCAGTCATTCATCAGCCGTCAGTTCGTCACTACAAGTGTTAATAGCTTTAGACTTGGAACGATTGACCGTGATTCATCATTCTCAGTATAACATATGTTTTGATTAACATATCCACCATTAAACTACGTACTCCCTTCGAACTATTCATTTGTTTAAACAATTTTACCCTTGTGAGCGATATTTGAATCAAAGGTAAACAAATGAATGGACTATAACAGAGAGAATAGTAGAAACTCGACTAAAAAACGGATTAAACAACGCAGAGCCCTACATCAACAACTCACTAGTAAACTGCTCGAAACGTTCACTTCATAACATTCAAAGTTTAGAAAAATTGTAGAGAAGTTCTTATTTACTTTCATTTCCGGTTAAAGCAGCATAAAGTACGACGTTACAAAAAGAGAGAGAGAGAGAGAGAGAGAGAGAGAGAGAGAGAGAGAGATGGCAATTGATAAAGATGACGACAATTGACAAGTGCATAGTTCATTAATGAAAGAGGTAGCGACTAAAAAAACAGTCGTGAATTCTAAATCTAAAAGACTAACGACGGTCTACTGTCTCCAGAGAAACTAGAGGATCTCAAAATCCACCAACATACACAAGCAAACTGTAAATGATTTGCAAACGCAACAAGACAGACAATCCGCTCATCACAAAAGCACGAAATTTTTATCTCCTACATTTCTAAAACACATGACATTCACAGTAGTTACATTTCAACTGTGAATTCGGTTTCTGCAAATAAGAAGACAAAACCATCATTGCAAAGTATAATCAAGCACAACAAATCCTACCTACTATAGCATTAAAAATTACTCTGTATTTCATTTCAACACAAATTCCTGGATATCGAACTACAATTAAGACTTCCAAAAAAAATGATTATTAGCCCCGCAATTTCTAAAATAATTAACAGACATCCAAAAAAGGAAATATTGGTTGCTATAATCAACAAAAAAATTGGTTTCCTAGCAAAGATAGCGAACGTAAAACCAACATTTAAAAGTACAATCATGTGAACAACTCGGTTTACCTACTATATCATTACAAATTCCTATATATCACAACACGGTATGTTCCCAAACAAAAGTATCCTCCCTCCGTTCATTTTATTTTCATAAAGACAAGAAATTGGAACAAACGTATAAATTGAGTGATTTGTACGAGATATCACGGTAAGTTCCAAAACTATCAAACCAACAACAGAGCCTATCTACTCTAGCATTAAAAAGTACTCAATTTCAACAATGGCATATTCACTATCTTATCAAATTTAGCATATCCAAACGACAAAAATTCTCAGATAATCGAGCAAATAACACAAATCATCCACTATCTACCATAACATTAAAAGCTACTCCATTTCAACACTAGAAAATTCCTCTACGTCGAAACACAATTAGCTTCGAAGTACATCATTTCAACACCACTGAATTCCGCAATTCTCAACACAAGACGATTAACATTTCAACACCATTAGCTAGTATCTACCATAGCATCAAAAGCTACTCCATTTCAACACTAGTGAATTCCGCAATATCATTCAAAGTCATCATCTCAACACCACTGAATTCCGCAACAAAATTCGCATTTCAACACAACTATTCACCATACTATCAAAAGCTACTCCATTACAACACGAGCGAATTCCTCTATATCGAAACACAGTTAGCTTAGTAGTACAACATTCAAAACTACATCATTTCAAGTTTCAACACCATTGAATTCCTCAATTCTCAACACAAGACAATCAACATCTCCAAACAAGATAACCTTTTCCATACGTACTAACACACATACCGCAACAAATCCTACTCTAATCAACATCACACACACGCAAAAAAAAAAAAGAGAAAATTAGGGTTTTCAATCGAAGACAAAAATAGAAACCTTGATCATTACGAGCAGTAAAGATAATAGTCCCAGTTTCATCACCAACAAGGCACTCAGCAATGCGAGTACTGCGTCCACGGCCGCGGTGGGGGACGGCGGTGGATGAGACGACAACGGCGGTCAAAGTGTGACCGGTAGAACCAGGTTTGATTTGATCGACTTTAATAAACGTCGGCTTCCTCAATGGCGGCTTTGTCGTCGTCGATTGTTGTTGATTTTGGGACGCCATTGTTGATTGTTGGATGGAGGTATGAAACCCTAACCCTAATTTTTGGACGCTGAAGAAACAAGGGGGTTTGTGTTTTGTTCACTCTTCTGTGTTTTTACCCTTTTATATGGTTCTCTCTCTGCAGTTAATTCATTGGAAGTAAAGGTCAACTACCCTCTTCCACTTCCAATTAATGATCGTTTTGTTTTTTCTTGTGACGGATATATCTGTCGTGATATTAATTTGATTCCATATATGGAAACATATTTTGTAACTTCTCGTTCTCGACATTCTATTTTTGTCACAACGAACGTATTTTTTTTTTTTGGTAAACAGACGCGACAAAAGTCAAATGGAACATCTAACGACGAGCAGAGCTAAAAAACGACCAAACTAAAAAACAAAACAAAAACACAACAAAACGGCTAAAGCGGAAAAGGCACAAGACGAGGTCACAACGAACATATTTAACAAGCAAGAATTTGCGATTAAAAACTCTGTTGTTATTCTTCCAAAAAAAAAAAAAAAAAAAAAAAAAAAAAAAACTCTATTGTTATGAGGATTTTGCTTTAAATTCTAAATTTTAAGGCGGAGATTGAATATATGAATTATGTGTTATGTGAATAATTATGTCGTGATTTAAGATTATTTTACCGTTTTAACCCATTGTTGGGTCAAAAAAATTACTCGGTATTTAGTACTTGTACAGAGTACGAGAGTAAGAGACAATCTCATTTTACACGAAATGTCAATGCAATAAAATTGAAAAATCTCGTGTTTCGAGTTAATCGAGGGGTTTTCGACTTTATTTGTTATATACCAAATGTAATGTATGTGAAGTCACATAATTTTGTGAACTTTTTTTGACCTAGTGTCAAAGAGATCTCCGTCTTGACCACTAAAATAAGATAATTACGGTTGAAGAGGTACAATACAATATACAGCACATTACATAATGTTCGGGTTCTCCGGACTCAGGTTGCATCCACCCAACATATTAGCCTGTCCGATTGCTGTCGATTCCACTTTGTACATGAACATTTCGCGTAAAAAACACACTATAATCAACTATCGAGACTAAATACAAAACCAAACCGAAAAATATACACCCAATCCACAAATGCATCGTGCTGCTTAACCTTCTTACCATCGATCTTCTCTTTCCGACTGATTCATTACCAGAAGACACAAACATCTTCATCAGACAGTCAATGTGTACACTGACAGCACACGCGCCGCACCTGTAATACCAACGACTGCATTGCCATCCGCAGACAGTACATGGACACGGTTCCAGCTGTTGGAGCTCCAAAACGTGGTTTGGGTCAGTACTGTGGTGAACAAAACGGGGCAATTGGGCACACATCGGGTGAATGTAGAGATCACATCGCTTGCATTGGTAAAAGAGGCCGTCTACAGCGACTCCACAGGCTTCACAAGTCGGTTTTCTCAGAAATGAAGGTCTTGACCTCTGAATTAGGGTTAGGTGAAGATGATGTTTTAGGTGTATAAATGAGAGGAAATCCATAGGACACTGTCCACAGAGTAAATGAAGATTGAAATTGCATTCCTTGCATTGATATCTCTTTCCTACGCCGATTCTTCCACACCCATCACACTCGAACTCACTGTTTTCCGATGTTTCTAGAAGTTTGTGAGGTAGATGTGTGAAATGTTGTATAGAGGCCATCTTTGGGATTGCCTTATACTCTTATGCTATAATTTTCACACAAATACGGAGTATTTAAGAGGTTTCGGGTTTTGGTTTTCATACGGGTAATTTTGTAGCATCTGCCTTAATAACAAGTTGGTTCGGGAAGACTAGTCCTTTAAAGATTCTTAATAGGGCCTTAATAGCTGTGATCTGCTCAGAACTCGAAAACAGAGGTCTCAAAGAAGTGATAAAAGCTGTCATTTCAATATGACTGGCAAAATCACAGAGTTTTGGCTACGAACTTTCCGCAAGCCATTCTTGACTTAGCGGATATTGATTTAATATAAGGCCCTCACGTTTTTCCTAAAAAAAAACATTATAGTATTTGGATGTGTACTAGTCAATTCTGAGTTGTTTCCACAACTTTCATAATGGGAAGTTGTATGTTGTGAGTGTTAGAAAAGGTGGAGAGTTGCAATGATGAAGAATCGAAAGCATATCTTTCGAGGATAAAGAACGATGTGTCGTGACAAGTCGTAACTGACTTGAAACTCAAGACCAAAGTCGTAACTAACAAAGTCCCAGAGGCCTAACAAACTCTGAAGGACTCGAGAAAGAAGTAAAACTCAGGCAAGGAGCAAAGAAACTTTTAGCTTTTGGAGTCATGATTCCAAAGTAAAGGGAACATTCAATTACGTATATTAATACGGAGTACAATAATACAAAGGCTTGAGTCAATAGCTAATTAAGCATTAATATTTACGCTAATTCACTATTCAGAACACTACAACAACATTAGATTACCCACCATCGCAAGGTCTCCCACAAATTACGGGATAAGGGACATTATATTGGTTATATTGAAGTATCCCTTTCAAATTGTATCGATAGCAGTATAAGCACCTTGATTCAACCCTAAAATTCCTAGAATTATTATTCGTAATTGAGGCCTACAGGCCGAACACCTAAGCCAGCTACATTACTTAAGTCCTACTCTAAAATGAACATGGTAGCTGTAAAGAATACCAGTTTCATATGCAGCAGATTTTCAATAAACCTAACAAAAGTACAGAGATCAGAACTTACGTGAAACTGAGCCGAGTAAAAGCCGGAGATGAAGAATTCCTCCGATAAATGTCAGCAAAATAAACCAATTGCAATCGAGAAGATAGATGATAGTCAAAATTTGGCCTCTATACAGCTCCATACTGAGTCCCTAATCAAAATTACGAAATTTGCCCTTTCCGGACCAGCTGTAGGATCAATCTACAGCCACTTTGGTGCGCACTATCAATTTAATCAAAGAGCAAAGGCACAATGTACCATATTTACAATGGAAAGAAGACTCCTCTTCGGGAATGGCTGGCACCAACACACCGTCTCTGAATATATATCGGGACGAGAGCCTAGGTTGATCATAAGATGATGATTTTGATTCCTCTGGAACGTATTTTTCCAAGTGACATACACAGTCCATGAGCTTGGTCAGACTGCTTCCAGAACTTACACACTGACAAGAAGTTGATTCCCGAGAGTCAAACTTCCTTAACGTTCCTGAATTCAGTGTGTTGGAAATGGGATTTCGGGATTCTCCCGGGATGTACAGATTTCTAACGGCCGAACATAGATTCGTAGATAGAGATGAAACATGATCGTGGATGTCTTCCACTGTACAAATAGGTCCGGAAAGATCTGTGACCTGGATGATTGTTTTCTTCAGCAATTCTTGAAGGGTATTAATACATCCAGGGCAACAAGTGTACGAACACAGAACCTCCAACTTCGACGGGGATTCACTGGTCTCACAAGACAAGTTCGAACCCGGAAGACGTACATCATTCCAATGGTTTTCAGGTTTCTCGAGAGGCATTTCATCTGTTATTTCAAGGTCGGTTTGATTGTCAACACTAGTACGAGCAGCATTCTCTGGAGATATATCAGTGTCATCACTAACATCAACAGCTTTCTCTGAAGATATTTCATCAGTGATTTCGAAGTCTGTTTGATTATCAACACCAAAATTATTGGCTTTTGAAGGAAAATCAGCAAGCTGAGAAGATTCTGCCAAGGATTTCTGGGAGCCTACTTCAACAAGTTCAGCCATCTCAAAGCCATCACTTTGGATACCAACTGCAGGTGCATTCAAATCAATATCTCCGCAATTCGCAGCAGCAGTCCCCTGAATGCCTCTGTTTCCATGTTGTACCTCCTGAAAATCGCAGCCTTCAGTATTTGGCTTTTCTTCAACTCCCATAGGTGCAGCAGCTATAGTCTGCTCAATCTCTGGAGATGATGCATCACTATGATTACAGCTTGTCACTAGTGTTTGATCTTCTGGCTCTAAACTGCATCACAAAAATATCTATGTCAAAGGAAATACGTAAGCAACATCGAGAACATTACCCCTAGGCATGGTAAGGGAGAGCAGATGTACACAGCCTACTGCTGTGTTAAGAATATAGAGGTTTCCGATTAAACCATAATGAAAAACGGCGTCAGAAATTTATTCGATGTCTGCTTATATTTATTTATTTTATTAAAAAATGCAGTTACATCACGGAATAATATAGAAATACTAAAGAAATAGCAACTCCTTGACACTATTAAAATGAAATCACGTCGTCTTAAAATGATAAATTAAAAGGTACAAAAATTACAGAAATACCTTCTTAATGAGTGTGACCAGTTGTTAACCATGTCCTCTAGATAAGCCACTTGTGACAGAAGGCGGGTATACCGAAATCTGTCTTTTCCGGCCTTAATTCTGGCACCTATCTGTCCAACAAGGAGCTTAAGCACTTTCCTAACCTCCAACGAAACTTCTCTGGAAGATTTATAAACCCCTCGATATGCAGACAACCCAACCGCTATGAGTCCTCTGACTAATGTAAACTTGTCCTTCCCATTAATATTACTAGAATTGCATGCGGCAACATCCTTTTGCAACTGCTGGCAAGGGCGAATAATGCAAGAATTAAAAGGCCAGCCTTTCCAAGGTCCACGAACGTCAGCACTTGGACCTTCTTTCAACTTGGAAGTGGCCCAACAAAGTTCAGCAAAATGGGGATACCTTAGAATTTGATAGCCAAATGTATTTACAGCCGTCACCAAGGTTGATTTTTCTTTCACATTTTTATGATCAGCAGGAACTTGGAACTTTGTAACCGAATCTTTAAATGTTTGTTCACTTGCCCCAGGATCCTCAAATGAGTTGACACAGGTATGCGGTGCAGAAGTGTCTTTCTTATCTTCTAAATGATTTTCATGAACAGTGCTTGCATCCGAATGTTGATGACTTCCCATATGAGCAACATGGACAAATTGTTGTATCAAATTCCTGGACAAGTCTACCGCAGACAAATGGATCAACTCATTCTGATCTAACTCTCCGTTAACCTCTACAGAGAATTGGGGGGTTCCATGCGCTATAGGATACGACCCGTCAGATGCTAACAACTGCCCTCCAAAAAACTGGCAGATTTCACTCGGAAGAGCTGCATATGGAAGCTCTGAAGTAGCCTGTTCATAAGAACAACAAAAGTTTCAGTCTTCAGAAAGAATGTACCAAGTTGCAGCATAACAATAGTAATGTTTTATTTAAAAAATTTAATTATTTTGATAAACATTTGAAAACCTTCTCATGTGTTCTGCAATATTAAAAGAGTTAGTAATCTAGTACCACAAACCACACCTAGCAATATTGCCTAACAGGTAACAACAAAAGAGAAGGCAATTCTGACGCTGAGTTTAGTGCCAGTCGTCTCATCTTAAACCAAAATGATAACATAAAGTTAAAGTAAGGAAACGTGAAAACCCCAAACAGAATAAGTTTACACAAGATTTTATCTCATGGTGCTTCACCTATATGCATGAATAATATATGAACTGCCATTGGGAACAAACAAATGAAGATAGTCAAGGCATCAAGAATGAAAAACCATACCAGTATGATCAAGGATGAGGAAACGCAGAGACATTCCAGCTGCTCCCTAAAAAGTTTCCATGTCTTGGAGACGTAACAAATTTCATCTTCGGAATCTGATATTCCAGCTGACTCAGATGCTATGGGAGTAGAAATCTCACGAACTGGAGAAACCTCAACATCTTGCTCAAGGCTTTGGCTATGTGACTCTATGGCCCACAAATCTATTCTTGGCATAAAGATAACACACATTCTCAGACTGGCACACTTCACTGCAGCAGAGAAAGATGTGAGAACCATGTCAAGAATTATCATTTTCAAAATGAGATGATGAAAAGGCAATGTAATCAGAATTTTATGTTTCTTGTGTTGGCATGTTCCCAAAGAAGGAAAATAGTACCCTTTTTTTATAGGTAGGAGGTAAAGCATAAAAGTCAGTTCAACACACTAATGAGTAACCTACTGGTTATGCAGGATATTCTTGTGTGCAATAGTTCAAAAATGTCCATTTTGGAGTAGGAAGCAAATTTATTTGAAAACTAATACTCCGTAGCAAACAAAAACAATTAGTTACGAGAAAGGTCATTGCCAACCAAAATAAAGTCAAGAGCACACAATTAGTTACGACTCTTACGAGTAATATCACACATAATAGGAAGTAGGGATATTCAGACAAGCAAAGCACTTAGTTTTATGTTTTGAATATAAAGACATGAAGAGGCTCAAGCGGAACTTACTTAAGATACGCAAAATGCCTTGCTCTATATCCCCATGACCCTCTTGTGAAATTGTAGCCAAATCAATCTTCTGAATTTCAAGGTTTCCCAAAAAACAATGAAGAAGGCAAGAAGCAAGATGCTTTTGGCCACATCTTGGAGCTCCTGAAATCATTATTCTATACCCTGTGTTCTTGAATGGAGCATGGCGTAGATTTCTATGCATACCAGAAGGATTATCTAGATTAATTTCACTATCATCAAAAGAGGCATCTTTTGTGATATCAAATCCAGTCAAAGATGCATCTCCTTTGACAATGCCAACATTAATAAGATTTCTAACTAACACCCGTGCGAAGTCTGGGTCTTGAGCCATATGTTGTGCAAGACATGTCCATTTATCGTTCTTCAAATTCTTCTCCTCCATCTGGGAAACAACAGCCTTTTTTATGGCTTTTCCAGCGGCAACAAGACAAAAAGGTAGCCAAAGGCGGTCATCAAGATACAAAGAAATTATCAAGCTCAAAAGTGGTTGAAGCAAGCAAGGAATAAGATGTATATCAAGGGGAGTACCCAGAACCTCATTCGCAGCCATCCCTGCCTCTCTACGAGAACAGGGAGGAGGAGAAAGAGAAAGAGCTTCTAGCCAGTCTCTCTCTTCCACCTCAAAAGAAGGAAGTTTTGCCCGTCTTCCCTTCACGGGATTTTCTGCAGCAGAAGACAAAACCTTGTGCCACGAGCAATTCCTTTTCAATGCGATAACAGCAACTTGTGCACAGAGAGCTTGTAGGTCAGCACCAGCAAAGCCTATGGTTTTCGTAGCAACCCACTCCAACAAGCGACCAGAAACTGGCTTAGGCCACTTTCTCGTGTGAAGAGCCAAAATAGCAGCTCTATCCTTCACCGAGGGTAGTGGAAAGTAGATTTCTCGATCAAATCTACCAGGCCGTCTGAGAGCTGGATCAACAGAATCAGGGCGATTTGTTGCACCTATAACAATGACGGAGCCTCGAGATTTTAAACCGTCCATTAAGGCAAGCAAGGTTGAAACCACTGAACTATGAGTCTGATCTTGGTGCCTTGTACGAACAGGTGCCAGTCCATCAATTTCATCAAAAAAAATTATTGAAGGCTGAGATTTCTCTGCAACTTGGAACAGAAGCCTAAGCTGACGTTCAGCATCACCAACATATTTTCCCAAACAATCAGCACCTTTCCGAGCAAAATAAGCTATCCGTTTGTCGCCACGAGCACAAGAGCCAATCAATGAACGCACAACCAAAGTCTTTCCAGTACCAGGATAACCATGCAATAGAACACCTCTGGGTGGTGTAATCCCCATGTTCTCATAAAATTCAGGGTACAACAGTGGGAGAATGACAACCTCTTTCATACACTGGACGACATTCTGAAGTCCAGCAACAGATTCCCAACCTCCAATGGGATTTTCCCCTTCAGAATGGGGTCCACCAATGTAGACAGGAGCAATTCTTGTTAAATCACGCTGAAGCCTTTTTGTTTCACGTCTCAAAAACTCCTCATCTTCTCCACACTTCTCCATCCACTTTTCTTCCGCTTCAACATCTTTCCGTAAAGCATCATTAGAAAGTTTTCTTACTTCAAACTTCATTTTCTTTGCTTTCAGTTTCTTAATATGTTGCGAATAGTGACGTCCATGTGGTTCATAGAGATACCGATGATCCGCACAGGCTATAAGAAACTTGCGATGATCAAAATGACAGCCACTAGCACGTGCACAAGGCTGTAAAAGAGACAAAACAAAAGATTGAGGTATGAGAAATCTTGCTATAACAAATAATAGGCTTACGATTGGTTAAATCGACAAACATCACTCATACAATCATACGTCCATGTTTGACTGACAAATACTAAAAACAGTGTAAAGGAACAGTATCTCTTTCAGTGCACCCCGAATATAAAGCAAAAAATAATGTAAGGGGTGCTAACCATATGATAAGTTCTTGGACATCGGTCCACACGGCACCCAAGAGTTGCCCCAGGCCTCCCACAGCGGGTACATTTTAATGTCCTTCCTCTGCAAAGTGCTGCTCTAATGTTTTTTAAGCACCCTAAGCCAGCAAAATACACCTGCATTTCAGATAAACAGCACAATCAATTAAAAAAAATGACATTCAGTCAAAAATGGGGAGGGAGGTAACCAATTAACATTAAGCTCCAATAAGAAATCAAACACCTATTACATGACACACTCAAGAAAACATTTATGTATATGGCCTTCATTTGAGAAGAGGTGATTATTACTCTAAGTAAATTCAACATCGTTCAAAGAGAAGATATTTAAAACCATCGGAGAGACCATTGCAATAACCAGAACTACAAAGAAGAGTGTAAGTGTGCCCTTACCCTAAGGATTTATGACTAAACTTAAGATAGCCATGGAAGAATCGATTCAACTATTACATATACGCAGAAATATTCGAAGCTATGAAACCACACGAAATTATTACCCATGATAATTTAAACTACTTGGTAGGAGATTAATTCAATTATTAGTAATGCAGAAGCATTCAAAGTAAGAGAAACCACACAAAATAAATTATCAGTGATGAGTTGAACAGCTCAATGAGAAACGCACCTCTGGACTCCATACGGCACAATGTTGATGAACCCAAATTCTTGCTATCCCCAACCGATCATTGACGGGGCCAAGAAGTTTTCCTAGCCAACCACTTTCATCACCAAACCCGTCCCATGGATCATAAGTGAATTCCTCTGAGCCAGATGAACCACTGTACGCCTCTTGGTCACTACCACCAGAATCAGTAACCAGCTTCTTCGGAGGCTTTCCATCAGTCCCTCCCCCACATAAACCACAACGCCTGCCTTCCTTTATGCGTTGTCTGGGTTTTCCATCAGCGGCAATACTGTTATTTTTCACTTTTAAACTATTTTTAAGTTCCCCATGCAGTACCTCCTCTCCTACGGGAGTATCCTTTGTTATATCATTGTTTCCATTTTCAGTTATATCAGTAGGCAATGGATCGACTTCCATAACTGCACACTGATTTTCTGCATCCTCCACGAGCTCGGATGAATTAACAGCCTTATCAGGTTGAGTACTCTCTACTATATGTTCATTCCTACCTACTTTCTCCTCTATCATCGATGTAGTGCAATCACCAACTTTCTCATTTCCCGAGTCATCCTCTCCACTTGCCACCCTATCCTCTACAGAATGATCATCCTCTACCTCCATTTCCGTTGAACCCCCGGAACTATCAACCTTAGTATCCTCCTCATCCCCTGATTTATCACCATCCTCATCATCCTCCTCACCATCCTCAAACAATTTTGTTTCCCCACGAGACTTCTTTCCCTTCCCTTTCTCCTTCGTTCTCAACCTCGACTTCCAACTCCCTAATTCCTCCTCCGAGCTACCCTCCTTACTATCAGCCTTACTATCCTCCTCATCCCCCGATTTCTCACCATCCACACTCGTCTCTTTCTCTTCTGAACTATCCTTCATAGACCTCAAATCCTCCTCAGAGAACTTCCTTTTCCCAGGAGACTTCTTCCCATTCCCTTTCTCCTTCGTCCTCAACCTCGACTTCCAACTCCCCGATTCCTCCTCTGAGCTACCCTCCTTACTATCCTCCCCATCCCCTGATTTCTCACCATCCATGCTCGTCTCTTTCTCTTCTGAACTATCCTCCTCATCCTCCTCAACATCCTCAACCAACTTCTTCTTCCCATTCCCTTTCTCCTTCGTCCTCAGCCTCGACTTCCAACTCCCTGATTCTTCCTCAGAGCTACTCTCCTTACTATCAGCCTTACTATCCTCCTCATCTTCCGATTTCTCACCATCCTCGCTCGTCTCCTTCTCTTCCGAACTACCCTTCACAGACCTCAAGTCCTCCTCGACATCCTCAAACAACTTCTTTTTCCCACGAGACTTCTTCCCATTCCTCCTCGACCTCGATTTCCAACTCCCCATTTCCTCCTCCGAGCTACTCTCCCCCTTCCCCTTCCTTCCCTTCCTCCTCAATCCCCGATACCCACCTCCCCTCCCAACCTTCTCCTTCACCTGCCTCCTCCTCCTCTTCGGATGAGGCGAGGAATCAAGCACCTCAGGCGCCTTACGAACCCTAGAGCTACGACGAAGCTCCGAATCATCATTCCCAACACACTCTACCCCTACTTTACCCTCCCTATTTCTATTAAACACATCCTCACTAATAGCATCAAGCCTCTTATGCTTCTTCCTACTCCTCACCCCTAACCGATCCCCATTCCCTCGTTTCGACGAAGAATCGCCTTCGCCCCTCGCCTTACCCAATCGCATGACAATCAATCAATCAATTCCCCTAAAAACAGAGCACAAACTTATCCAATTTCACCAAATTCACCCTACTTAACCTAACTCCAAACAAAATGCACATCAATCAAACACATCCACCATCGAATTCACATCAAAAATCACAAAAAAACACACAAATTCAATCAATCACTCACCTGTATCGCAATCGAAATCAAATTCAATCGCCGCCATGAAAATTCCTTTCCTTAAACCCTAAAAAAACCCTAACATTCACCATTTTTCCACCAATTTTCATCAATCGAAATCACATAAACACACCTAATTAACAATACAATCGAAAAAAATAATCGAAGTTTTCTGGAAAAATTAATCGAATTTTTTAGGTTATTTTCGTGCGTTAATTTTGAAATTGAAGAGATTATTAGGTTGAGTGAAAGGAAATAGGGCAGTTGGTGAAAAGAGAGTGAGAACAAGCCCACGCGCAACAAACGCGCGTGTGCATAACGTGCTTTTATATCACGTTAAAATGTGGCGCGTGAGAGTTTTAAGTTAGGCGCGTGAGGTAATAGGCGCGTGGAAATTTAATTAATTGGAAAAAAAACGAATTTTGTGAAAGTATGTCGAATATTTATGAGGATTTTCCCACCTAAATGTTTTAGCGCCAAATACGGGGATGTGTATTTTTTATCAGTAATTATTGTGTACAACCGTTGTACGGTGCGATAGTAGTAAAAGTTTGCAACTTATGATAAAAAGTGACCATTTTAGGTTAGTTAGTTACCACTTTCAGATAAATAGTTACCACTTTTTCATATTAAAAAGTGATCACCATTTAACTTAAAGTGGTTACTAAATAACGTAGAGTGGTAACTTTTTACCATAAATTAGGTCCGTCGTACGGTACAACGGTTGTATAGTATAATTTGTGATTTTTTTTTTTTTTTTTATTAATTTATAAGAGGAAACGATGAGAAATTGAATTTTGAACTCGTATTTTCCGTACTTGGATATGGGTAATTATTTACCGTGAATCTTCGTCTCACATTCTCGCTATCTCGAAAAAAATTTGTATGGTTCTAATTGATGGCTGAATTATAAAAGCACAAATTCTTGTTTACGACAGTGTTATCCGTCACTTTCTTATAACAGGGTAAGTACGATGATCCATTTACATAAAAATGACAAAAAAAAACCTACAAAAATAATGGGTTGTCTTTTCTATATAAACGGATAACATCTGATCTGTTATAACCAAATGACAGATATCTCGTAATGGTGAAAATTTGGGAGATGAGAACATAAAATTACAGCATTACTGTCACACTTTCTTTTATTACTCTTTTTATGCTATATAAACTGTATTGGACCGGACTGAACTCGCCAATACGTGTGAAAAAAAAAAAACTTACGAGTTACGACTGCTATGTTGCCTATGTACATCTGACCTTAAAGATGTAAACTTGTAAAACTTGCAAACTTTCGATAAATTAAAATCTAAAAAAAAAAACATCACCATTGTTCTCGTTGTTGAGAGAGAGAACGGTTGGTTATTCAGCGTCCGAGTGTCCAACCGGTGACTGACTCGACTGACTGACTGCATGTAATGTCGTTACGCAGGCAGCAGGAGGAGGCGACAAGGGTTGAAACTTGAAAGACGGGTTTATTTACGGCCTCAGTCGAACTCAAGGACTACTTTACCCGGGATGATATGTTTGTCTTTTGCCTCGTGGGCTTGTTTCACTTGTACAAATGGGAATGTCTTCTCTACTGGTACTTTAAGCTTTCCGAGTTCAACTAGTCTTCGTATCTCGTGTAAACCTTCGGGATCAGCTCTCATGTATGTCCACCAATATTCTGCGATAATAACAAATCAAGAGAAGTTTTCTTAACAGTTTACTCTGAGTGTAATCAGCTGTCATAACCCGATCTCAGATGTTTTGCCATAGTTGACGCTGATACTGTCACAAAAATGTGGCCGAGATGAGGTTCAAAACGTAGACAACTCGGCCACAGTTTGGTGTCGTGGTTCATAACTATAAACATGTGGTGTTGTAATATAGTGATCCGTATTGCCAATATGGATATCTATAACGACCCGTATTGCCAATATGGTGATCTTAAAGAAATAAATCCGATGGTGAGAGCTAAAAAAGAGAATACATCGACCTCACACCAATATCAGGGGAATAATCACAGGATGGTATGTATACACAGACTAAGTCAGGATCAAGGCCGATTTTCATCAGCACCAAAGCGTCTCTCGAGTCTCCCTCAACATAAAGAAATCAATGCATGTATAACTCAGGAGTATAATTTATAGATACCCCAAATAACGGTCGGTATTTGTAATGCTATAATGTCAAGTTGGCATGAACGAACGACATATCTGGCTCGAAAAGGAGCAGAGAGGGAGTGGATTACTACATAAGAGGTTTGATCTCTACATAAGCGAACTTCCACAGGTTTTATCAATCTAAATAAACACCCAACAAAGTATCACAATTAAAACCAAACTTGCCAATTTTCCTACTACGTTGATTTTGGTTTAAATTTGGGGATTAACGTACCTATTCCATGGGAAGATCGATATAGAAATTGTTTCTTCAACAGAAGGGCTGAAGCCATGGGAAGACCGATAGCTAAACCATAATGATCAGACAAGGATGCGGCTTCTCCCTACAAACCAATAAATTTAATTTAACATAAATATTATCAGTTTGGAAAAATGATGCAAGTTTCCGCGGAACTAGGTTAATAAGCTTTGTTAGTTTACCTGTAGAGTCATGTAGTGTCCACCTCGCCTTAACAAATTGACGCCCAATCTTTCACTTTCTTGTACACCAATGGTGTCCAAAACAGCATCAAAGTGACCCTTAATCGCTGCTTCAGCATCCTGCAATCAGATGACATATTCACACATCTATGAAGAATAAACATATTAATGAAAGATAAACGAATCCGAAATGATTGCTTCAGTACCTCACTCTCATAGTCGATAGCTTTCTCGGCGCCAGCTGCCAAAACTCGTTCAATGCTATCCCTGCCAACTGTAGTTGTCACATGACAGCCTACTGCAACAGCAAGCTGGATGGCAGAAAAGCCAACCGCTCCTCCACCACCAATGATTAACACTCTTTGCCTGTAAAATATGTGAAATCAAACAGTGATTAAGATATGAGATACAGCTAGCTGAAATTAACCGAACTGACGACTATATACTTTTCTGTCATACATAATCATTATTTGAGATGAAAAGATCCATAAAGTTACAATTTCCATACGATTCGGTGGTTAAGATATCCTTTGTATTTGAAGATACTTACAGAATTTGGAAGTGCTTGGCCACTTTGGGCACAAAATGTGATTCATCCATGGCTTAAATGGAATTGTGACAGAACTTAAAGACTAAAGACATGCGTCAAACTCCCCTTATTTAATATTACCATTTACAGAGAAATTCTCCAAGTAACGTACCCCGAGGTTATCCTTGCCGTACTTCTAAGGGCACGCCAGGCGGTGAGTGCAGCAAACGGAATAGCGCACGCATCCTGAACAATAAAAAAAAATAACACTATGTGAAAATGACAAGGACGTAGTCATAAACGAATATAAATTGTACACCACTTTTTGGAGGTCCTATACACTCATTACTGTATAAAATGTCTTTAGTGCTGCTACCGTCCTATGAACATTTACTATGGATGCCTTACCAAAAGTCAGTTTCGGCCCAACTAATTATATGAATAGTCTTTCCTTCATATCGAAATTCAATAGTGGTAAAAAATAAGAATCACTCTGATGGTATTTGTCGAAAAATACATACTAGGTAAAAGACTCGGAGGAAATGTGATAAATAGTTTGTACTCCCTCCAATCCACTATGATTTACCCACTCATTATTTTAATCTCACCCATTTTGATTAAAAGTGGGTAAATCATTGTGGGGCGGAGGGAGTACTACTTTTCAGTTAATCCCTAAAATAACCCTTTACAACACAGACCATCATGGAGCGTAGGCCCAAATGGCAATGGTCCCCCAGGCCATATGCATGGGTTTCGGCTTTTGTAGCGCATAACAACGCCAATTACCTAATGCTGCCTCAATAAAAGATATATAAGCAGCTAGAAAGATAACACACTTCTTTATACACATGGCTCGGAATCTAAGGGAATGCCGAAAACATCCAGATTCCTTTGGACTTACCACATGGGTCATGTTATCTGGCAATTTTGTAAGTTCGTCGGATGAGAGGATAGCATAGTCAGTGTATGTTCCTCTGACAGCAGTTGGATGCAGTGCTCCAAAGACTTTTTCCCCTATACTGAATGACCGAACTGAACGCCCAACAGCTGCCACTTCTCCACTAACATCACGGCCCAGAATGAGAGGGAGAAGAGGCTTAAACAATGATCTTCCATAGCCTGCTCGCATCTGAAAGTATGCAACGGTTAAGACAGAACCATGAAACACAACAGTGAATAAGGCTGCATAAACCACAAATTAAGAAGACACGACTAAAAACCATCGACGCACAAAGAGCTTCTAGTTAGGCCAACAACAAGAGAGAAATACGAGTTCCTTAAGAAACTAGTACGAGTATGTTACAAGATCCCATCGAATGTTAACTAAGACGATCGACTCATGAGTCATGACTCATGAGTGCCTGTTCCAAAAATGTAGAGAGATCCAATCATTCTGGAAAAAAAAGCAATAAAAAAACCCATAAAAACAATTCATATTTCCGATGATCCAATCTTACTTAGATCTCATATTCTCGTACGAATACGAAAGAGGAAGGTATCTATGATACGAAGGGAGTATAGTATAATCACAGTACTTGTGTGACATCTAGCTTTAGTCTTCCTAAATTCCCGTCATACTCCGTTATCACTACCTTTCGTTAATTTCTTCGGACAATCACAACCATCTCATTTCCACATAACAATCATTACTCAACAATTCACACTCATCTCGTTTCATCAAACATTCAAGCCTAATGACAATTCAACATCAAATAATACTACAAACGCAACCAATTCGCAAAGGTGACCAATAAATTGATGAAAATGAGAGCAAGGCGAGACATACACGAAGGTCATCAGGATTAACAGAAACAGCGTGAACACGAACGAGTTCAATTCACATTCATTCAACTACTGAACAAAGTTCATCCAACAACCACCAACCTTCCTTCATTTCCACACAATAATCAAAACACTTCATTACACTTCACATTCATGATTTCATTCCACTAAACTCAGTCGCATTTCAACAGAAACAAACGCGCGAACCTAATGCATGAAACTTCTGTAATTTCATTGAATCAAATTCACAGAAAAATCCAGCAAAAACTCCATTGATCAACGACTAATCAATTCATTCCGTAGAATTCCGTCACATTAATCTCACTTCCACAACAATTAGCAATTACCGAACGAGCTCAATTCACATCCGTTCAACTACTGAACAAAATTCATGCAACAATCACCAGCTTTCCTTCATTTCCACTCAGTAATCAACAGTTCGCAATTCATTCCACTAAACTCAGTCGCATTTCAACAGAAACAAACGCGCGAACCTAATGCATGAAACTTCTGTAATTTCATTGAATCAAATTCACAGAAAAATCCAGCAAAAACTCCATTGATCAACGACTAATCAATTCATTCCGTAGAATTCCGTCACATTAATCTCACTTCCACAACAATTAGCAATTACCGAACGAGCTCAATTCACATCCGTTCAACTACTGAACAAAATTCATGCAACAATCACCAGCTTTCCTTCATTTCCACTCAGTAATCAACAGTTCGCAATTCATTCCACTAAACTCAGTCGCATTTCAACAGAAACAAACGCGCGAACCTAATGCATGAAACTTCTGTAATTTCATTGAATCAAATTCACAGAAAAATCCAGCAAAAACTCCATTGATCAACGACTAATCAATTCATTCCGTAGAATTCCGTCACATTAATCTCACTTCCACAACAATTAGCAATTACCGAACGAGCTCAATTCACATCCGTTCAACTACTGAACAAAATTCATGCAACAATCACCAGCTTTCCTTCATTTCCACTCAGTAATCAACAGTTCGCAATTCATTCCACTAAACTCAATCACATTTCAACAGAAACAAACACGCCGACGTAATGCATGAAACTGCTGTAAATTCAATGAATCGAATTCGCGACAACTCAACTGAGCAACGATGAATCAATTCATTCCGCAAAATTCCGTCACATTAATCTCATTTCCAAAAAACAATCAATTACCGAACTACAAACCAGCTCACATTCATTCAATCAAACCAAATCAAACGTCGACAGCAAACAATACTACAAATTCACTCAATTCACAAAAACCGATAACTAAAACGAACGAAATCGACATCGAAAGCGAAAGCGAAAGTGAAGACATACACGAAGATCAAGAGGATTAACGGAAACAGCGCGCGAACGAACAAGAACCTCGTTATCCTTAAGATCAGGAACGCTAACATTATCACAAAGCTGTAAAACTTCAGCACCGCCAAACCGAGGCAACAACACCGCTCTACAGCTCGTCACAATACTCCTATAATGACGATGAAGAAGATGATTATCACAATTTCCAGTACTAAACCCTAACCCTAACCCTAACCCTAAATCGAAGTTATTACACGGATAAACAGAAGAAATTGGGGAGAATTTGTTCGATTTAACGGCATGCAATGATTTGATGAACCGCATTTTATCCTTTCTGTTTCGAATTGAAGAATGAAATCAAAGCGGACGGTGATTTGAGGAGATGAAGATTGAAGAATTCGGTGATGGAAGATTCAGAAATGAAGGTATGAAGGAGCTTTAATGGCGGATTTGAGGGAGGACGACCGACGACGTGTATGTTGTAGTGTCCGCAGAGTTCAGTACTTCAACCCAACATACAAAAAAAAAGTTCAGTTATTCTACCTTTGTACTTACCATAACTGATTCAATATCCGAATTTTCTAACGTGGGTTCAAGAGAACTACGAAAAAAAAAAGGAATGAGATCGAGTTTTTTTTCTTTAATAAATTTCGAAGTAGGGGTGTTCAAAAAGTGATCCAAACCGGCAAACCTGACCGACCCGGATTGGGCCACATACCGGTCCGGTCCGCGGTTCTCCAAAAACTTGGTTGCCGGTCCGCGGTTCGGTCCAGTGTAATTTTTCGGTCCGGTCTGGTCAGGGTCCTGTCCGGTCCGGGTTTCTTTGTTAACCGGTCCGGTCCATGGGTTTGGAATTTTTGGGTTGCTGGTCCGGTCCGGTCCGGGTTTGGACTGATGGACACCTCTATCTCGAAGTATGTCTTTAGGAAACACGGTAGGAAAAACCGTCTTTTTAACCTTAGTGCGTGTGTAGAAGTAGACGATGTGTAATGAATTTTGATCGCACAAAAAAAGGGTGAAAATGGAAATGAACCGATTTTAGAAGGTAAATGTAGAAGATAATGTACTTGTTACCCGTTGTTTTTTTTTTTTTGTCGGCCGTAAAAACAAGAATTAACCATGTTTCTGTGCGGGCGTTCATTAAGAGATCTAGGGATAAAAGTAAAAGACGGACAGTGAAAATAACGAGTAACGGCGAGGATGTCTTCAATAATGATTAACCATGAGAAGTTAAAGATACATATTGAGTATAGACTGAAGAAACTATTGCAAAGACAGATTAATTCTGAGTTAAAAACTATACTACACAGTTAGCTGCATTGCTAGGAAACACTGTTTCCTGTCGACGCAACTGTTACAGCCGCGTTACTGTCTTCCGCCTTCTCTGTTTTAATAACATTGCTTGCTTCGACAACAGGCCCCGTTATACTCGCCTGAGTATCAGCTTCGACAGCGGTTGTCCCAAGATCAATGCTTCCGACATTACTTAACGGTACTGTCACAGGATCGGAATTCTCGTTCTCAGCCTTGATAGGCACTGGAACTGACGTCGAACCTGTACTATCTGATGCAACGACCATATCATGTCCTGACAGTAAGCGACTTGAGTTGTCGGTCTCATTTTTGTTTGGATCAGTCACTGGATCTGGAATTTGGGACTTTTTCAGAGAGGATACTGGATTGTTTTGTTCAGGAACAGGAGTTGGATTCGGGACTGAAGACTCAATCCGAGTCAGAACTGGAGTTTGAGGTTCAGAAACAGTCATACTGGGATTAGGTGCGGTCAACTCAAAAGGGGCGCTATCAGTGAGGTCGATGACAGGGATAGGGGGCTTCACTGTCACAGATGTCGATGCTTCATTCGTAGCATGCAGCTGTTGTAGCCTGTAATCTGTCTCTGGTCTACGGCATATTTTTCTTAGCGGTACTATTTCCTACACATCAGTCCGTAAAACTACTGTAAAAGGTCTCTGATATAAGAACTTGTCTCCGATATTACAAATAAGGTGTAATAAGAAGAAAACCAGAAGCGGAGGTACCTCAGACTGGTCATGATCATATCGGACCAGAAACCGACAACGACAACCTCTTATATCGTGTCGCCTCCTTTGAGCGTCCAGGACGTGGGCGTCAAAGTAAAGAGCATGCTCTTTACCTTCCTGGTTATATATACGCACGCATATTAAATGGAAGGACATCAAAATTCAAAATCATCCCATGCAACATAAATGTGATTATAAAATCCGATCTCAAAAACAGAAAAGGTATGAGAACGGGTAATTTCGACCTGAAAACACAGTATGAGGTCACCAGGAAGCACGGCAACGCACTCTGATAATTCACACGGGAGAGATCGTTGTCTTATATGCTTGCGAATGTTGACCCATTCATCCTCGCCTGGCGCGAATCCAGAAAAATACACTAGAACTTCCTGAAACCCATGAATTTGCAAAACAAAATGATACATGTCGTCATAGTGTTAGAATATTGTCGGTAAAGGAGGACAGATGAGCCAAAGTATCACCTACCGGATTACCGGTTTCAATATATCTATGCGAAAGAAATTCTAGAACATCATACCTGAAAAAGAAAGACGGTAAACGATTCTCAATTTTGAGGATGAAGATCATCAATAGTGGGGAGAGAATTAGCTGAAAGTAAGATATGTTTACCAGGCGCCATCCCTAGCGGATTTGCCTTCGAATTCCATAGAAGGAGGCTCGGATCTACTCCTAACCAATTGAGGACCTAACAACGAATGATCAGACTCACTAGAACACAATGCGCACAGAATCGAAAAGCTAGAAACGCACATCAACCATGTCGGGATGGAAACACAATGCTATCCCACAAACAGAACAGCAAGCAGATTAAAAGTAGTATAGAAACAAAGTACGCGAAACTGAGCAACTGACCCTACCTGAAGAAACCGCCATCTGATGGGGACCAGGGAGAACATATCTCATTGGAGTCGCATCATTTCGAGTAAAAAGTGAAGTGCTTGGCTTTCCAGGCGACTTCACCAGTTTTGCCCGTAGGGCATACCTTCTATTTTGGAACCAATTCCACACCTGATAATAAAAGGATGGATGAGATTGAATGTAAATTTTCGATAACCATAGAAATGAATGATGTTTAGAGTTTAAACCAAACGGGTTCAGTTACCTGCTTCATTTGTACAAGTGATTTCCCAGCTCGCTCTGGCGCTTGACTAGAGTCACAAATAAACTCAAGTGAATCAGATACACATCAAACGTGTGTATATATATACCAGCGCATCTAAGCTAATATTGGAAACAAACCTAAATCTGTGAGCCAAAGCGACAAGAAAATCTCGAGGTGGCACATGACCTTCATGTTCTTGCAGAATGACATCCATTTGAGCAACCTGAAAAAGAAAGAGAAGGGATGCAAACTTCTGAACTCTTCTCTACTAGCCCAAAAAAGTAGTGACAAAACCCGCAAATGCACCACGAAAACAGGTGTTCAAGATTTATTTCAGCACAAAAACAAAAATTTAACACTAGAATCGTCACAACATTCTTCACTAAAAAGTAAAAACCAATCAAATCCGACAACTCAAATTCATTACATCCTTACACAGTTTACAAAATGGGGCGATTCCAAAGAATCAATGGAAGTATTACATTTCAGCACAGAAATGAAACTTCAACATCAGAATCATCACAACATTCTTCATTAAAAAAAAAAAAAAAAAAAAAAAAAAAAAAAAAAAACAATCAAATCCAAAAATCCAACTTCATTTCATCCTTACAAAGTTTACAAAATGGGGCAATTCCAAAGAATCGAAGCAAGAATAGCACTTCGGCACAAGAATGAAAATTCATCATCAGAATCATCACAACATTCTTCATCAGAAAAACAATCAAATCCAACAAACCCAACTTCATTTCATCCTTACTAAGTTTACAAAATGGGGCAATTCCAAAGAATCGAAAGGAAGTATTGCATTTCGGCACAAAAATGAAAATTTAGCACTAGAATCATCACACCATTCTTCACTACAAAACAATCAAATCCGATAACTCAAATTCATTACATCCTTACAAAGTTTACAAAATGGGCCAATTCCAAAGAATCGAAGGAAGTATTGCATTGTAGCACAAAAACGGAAATTTAACATTAGAATCATCACAACATTCTTCATCATAAAACAATCAAATCTGACAACTCAACTTCATTTCATCCTTACAAAGTTCGCAAAATTGGGGCAATTCCAAAGAATCGAAGGAAGTATTGCATTTCGGTACAAACATGAAAATTCAACATCAGAATCGTCACACTAAAAAAACAATCAAATCCAATAACTCAACTTCAGTTCATCCTCACAAACTTTTCAAAATGTGGCAAGTCCAAAGAATCGAAGAAAATGTAAAAATTCAACAACATCAGAATAATCATCACAACACTCTTCACTACAAAAACAATCAAAAATCCCAAAACCCCAATTTCAATTCCATCAAATACAAATCAAATTGACAAAAAAAACAAGAGGGGGAAAAAGCAAGATACCTCAGCTGGGTGGAATCGAAATGAAGGAGCACCATTACTAGGAGGTCGACCCATTTCAGAAAACCACCTTAATTTCAAAGGGTAACCCTCAAAATTTCATCTTGATAAACAAAACAATAAACATTTTGGTTAATTCTAGCAAATATGATGAAAAAAAAGGGGTAATTTAATTAATTAACTGAGTTACAAAAACCCTACTTTGAGATTTATAACAGTTACAAAAAAATATAATTCGAATTAGAGAGAATTTTGTGAGGTGATTTAGTTACATGATTAGCTTTACTGCTGGATTCTGAGTGAACTGTAGTGATCTTTTTTGTGTATTTTGTATGAAGAACTCAACTCTCTAGTGTTCTTTTTTCTGGATTTTTTTTTTTTTTTCCAGGTAGATTAGTAAAGCAAAACATAATTATCACAAAATTGTTGTTTGTGATATAATTGGTAATCATATCTGTTACAAATTTATTGTTTCCTAGTTCGGTCTTATCTAATTATGTGATACGGAGTATTATTTGATCTGTTACCAATTTATCACATTTTTTAACGAAATATATTTGATAATCAGGTGAACCGGATCGAGTTTGGATTAAGTTAATTTTGGGTGAGGTCATTTTGGGGTTAGAAAACCCGGCTAAGTCATTTTGGGTTTGGAACATTTTCGGGATTGTTATTTTAAACTTTCTAGAGTTATTGACTTGTCTGCTACAATAAACATTTGGTTCAATTCAGGGAGTGCTGTTTTTCGTCGTCGACATTTCAGCCACGTCGTCGGCGCTTTTTAAAGTAAAAGACGATCTTGCCCTTGCCTTGCTCTTGCCTTAATTAGATTAGTTAACTAATGTTATGTAATTTTAGAAGTTAGATTAGTTATTGAAACTCGTTAATGAAGCGGTTTTTTAATTTTTCAAACCGTTCCGTTATTATCTTGTCCTTATTATATATCCACTCAAACTCCACTCACCATATTTAATTTAATTTTCTCTCACTTAAAAAAAGCGTCTGTTCTTTAGAGAAACCCGACTTTTCTAGAAACACGACTTTTCTAGAAATTAGGTTGTCGGCGATTTTTAATGTGAAAAGACAACAACGTCCCTCCCTAATTACATTCACTAACTTTGTTAATGAAATTAAAAAGTTTAATCATGAAACTCGATAATAAAACGTTTTTTTTTTTTTGAAAACCGTCATTTTATTATGTTACGGATTATGTTATATTATATATCCTCCCCCATCCACAACAACACTAATATTATTAATAATATTAAAATTGTATTAATAGGCGATTTTAGGAGGTTTTAGAATCAAATATAGATAATAGTTTAGTAAGTTTTATCAACAATGTTCAGTTGGTTTAGTGGTGAAGAGGCTCATTTGTGTTCAAGAGGTTGTGGGTTTGAGCCTTACCAATTACAATTTTTTTTATTTTTTTTTGCGTCTGAGGGGACCTCCTCGACGCTAAATTCATGCATCTAGGGGACCCCCCAGACGCGGTTTTCCGGCGTCGAGGTCTGTTTCTAGACCAAGTTCGCGAAAAATCGAGCCCCATTTCGATTATAATTAATACTATTAGATTGATAGTTTAGTTTCCCCATAGCTAATTTGTGTGTGTGATATATATACCCTAATTGAGTAGTTATTGTTTTCTATATTCGATTTTTGGTATCGATTTGGCTGATGGTGGGATCGATTTCTGCGAAATATAAATTTCCTAAACATATTCCCGGGATACATTGAGACACGTGTCTCGGAGACCGTTCAATAGTCCAAAAACCGACATTTCAAATTAGTCGGGAATATATTTGTTACGTTAGTTAAGAAACTTAATTAAATTCATTAGAATATATTACATAAGGGTAAAAGAGTTACGTTGAGACACGTGCCTCAAAAACCGTTCAAGAGTACAAAAACCGTAATTTTAATTTACTCGGAAATATTAATTACATTAATTAACAAACTTAATTAATATCAATAATCATAATTAGAGGAAGGGTAAAAGAGTAAATTCACGTATAAAGCGCCGACGACGTGGCTGAAATGTCGACGACGAAATGTAGTAGTGAATTCAGGTTAGATTGGGACAATTCGGGTTATGGATCAAATTTGGATATTCAATTTGGGTTGGTCTTTCCTTTTGGAGCATCAATTTAAGAGAACTTCAAATTGGAAAATAAAAACTCTGCTTTCGAAACATGTAGTGAAGTCTGATTAGTTAAACATTTTTCACTGATTAAACTTTGATCGTTATAACTCTTTATCCAAAGTTCAGAAAGTACGGAGTAAATATTTTTCTCCACATCGATCGCTTTTATGTGATTTTCGATTTGAAACAAATGTCGTCACTTTTGGAATTTTCAGTTGAAAATTATCATTAGTCAAAATTACTTTGACCAAAATAAGAACATCATTGCAATTTACTATACTTAGACAACATCATTGTGATTTTATTCCTTAATAAGCATATTAACGTGTGTCCAGTAAACACACGTTAGAAAAACCGAAATAAAAAACACATCATTGAAAATAAAAAACACATCATTAAAAAACATGGAGATACTTCTTTGAACCAAAAAAACACCAGAAAACTGATGGAATGAAGGAAAACAAAAGGGCAAATCACATTTATTCAGTCAGTCTCTTCAACTTCGAGCGATAGCAGTACAAAAGGCGTTGATACGAGAGAATAACAACGACAATCAGTGACGAGATTTAGGGCCTCTAGTGACGCAACAACAAGTATCGATGGCAATGCATTTGCCCGTAGAATGCGGAACTTTTTCATGACATTCTGACATACATTCCGATATTGAGCATCGCTCCATTTCCACTGTCCCGTATGAGCATACTTGCGCTGCACCTCCTTTAATACCTTTCAAAAATGGCAAACACGGAAAAATAAAATGATTTAGTCAGCGATTACCTTACACATTATGGATTTATGACATTAAGGCTATAATTGGAAGCCTATACCGGCGAATATAGACCCACCCCAGTCCCCTAGGCCATCGTATAAGAACTAGTCGTAAAAGGGAGGACGTGAACTCTAAGAAGATTTTAACATCATGTACAAATACTTGGGGAACATTCTAAGAAGATTCTCTCGTGTGTACTAGGATGGGCAAAATCGGATCAGTTTGACAGAGCCAGGAAATTTGCAAACCGTAACTGACCTGACCTAACCTAACCCAACCCAACACAAACCTAGGGACCTGACCAGCCAAGTGAACAACAAGGAATGAGGTAAAGAGTTATTGAGTCGGATAGGGAATGAGTTTTACGATGAACTTAATTGGTTTCGTACTAGTTTGAGGCAACCTGTTAGTAAATCCACAAATTCTTGTCTGTGAGGAGCATAAACTTGTGACGGATCAAATGTTACCCACATGAACTGATGAAGACAAAGGATTTGCTATTCTCGAGTCACTATGGTTCTTTTTTATCTAGTCATATGGGTGATACTTGACCCGTTAAAGGAAGACCAACTCTAGTAAGTTTACGCAAAGTAAATAGCAGGATTAAGCATACCTGCAGAAACGAGCAAAATCGAAACCAGGAAGAATAATGATGCTAGAGAGTAGGTCTTCATGTTGAGAAAACATATATGAAGTTGTTGGGAGTGAGCTCCATCAGCTATATATAGCACCTCAAAAGGAAGTCCATACCCAAAATAACATATTAAGCTAATAAAAAAGGTTGCTTCACTAGGGCTAAACTTAATCCATTCAAGTAAATTAAACAAAGCAAAAGTGGGTTCCTTTGTTGGGTAACTACTATTGGATACACAGACTTTCTGCGCTGTTAACAAAATTATATAATAACTAATGAAAATGGATAAAAATGACGATAATTGCTGCATATATGCGGCAAAGCGCCAATCGGAGAAGTGGTCCAACTTTCTGAAATATAATTAGTGGTAATTATATTAAAGTGGTTGCTAAATTCTGCATCAGATCTTAGTCATATGCATGCATTAAGATGCTATTGCTCGATAGATTATGTGCTGCTTTTTCGCGTTACTATTGGCCGGATGATAGTTCAGAAAGCATCCGACCAATGTTCTTTTGAACCAAAGTAGACTCAACTAGGGGTATACAGAACGGAACTGAGCAGCTACCAGCGACTAGTTCTTAACTTGGAAAATCCCATATGAACATGTTATCCCGAAACTCAAATCCTAAAATCGCCTCATTTAAGGAAGAATTATCTCCAAAGAAAAACAAGGGTCGGACATCATTTGTGATTACTTAGTCCAACTGATACAAGTAATAGAAGAATCAGGGTTTAGGAATAATTATATGAACTGAAGATCTAAAACTAACCTTAGAAAAGTTTTTGCTCAGCCTTGCTGCATTTCAGCCTGCAATACAACAACAACAACAACGCTAGAGGCTTAGTCCCAAAATGATTTGGGATCGGCTGATATGAATCATTCTCCAAAACCGTCAGGTTGTCTCCAATAAAACAGTAATTTCAGTCTGCAGTACATCAATACTATTCCCTCCGTCATAGCCAATTGATTTAACTTTGTTTCATGCACAATGATGAAAGTAACTGATGAATGCAAATAATTTCTGCCAACTTCTTACTCCTTCCACAAAATTTAGTATCAGGCAGCATACTGTAAATCAGTCAATACGGAAATATCCTTGGGCCATACGCAAATACACCGTACATTTTCATTAGCTGCAACAGTTTTTCAGATGAGCATCCAACGGAATCAGCGAATAAAGATGCTAACCTTTTTTCGGTCACGTGTCGACCAGAAATATCAACACATAGATGCACCCGAATATTAAAGCCTTTAATGCAAGCAAGTGGTCATTATAATGCTAACACAGCCAGCAAAAAAAAAACTTTGGTGTAGGCCTGCCATTGGCATTGACTTCAAAATGCAACTTTACACAGTCACAAAAGAGAAACAGGACAAATGATAAACAGCCTGAACTATCTAGAGTCACAAAGAAGAATAACTTTCCTGTTATATATATTGTTTTTCGTTCAAGTTACAGTTAGTGGTGCAACCATTTTTAATTTTCAATTTGCATCACTTGCTTATAGGCTGGCAGTCTTTGCACTTCTCTTGCAGCCTATTTGATCATTTCTCGGATGCCAAAGGAGCCAATGAAAGTACGAAAGACATTACTAGTATTCCGATAGGCACACAGAAAGAAGAAGCGATAGAAAACTTACTTGGCACGTGCGTTCAGGCAATATCAGTACTTTGATTCAAATCTGCAACGATTGATATTCTCTGTTAGCACTTCATTCCGAATCTTTTCAGCACCATCGTATGCTAGAAGAAATGCCATAATTCAAACAAGTTACATTTGCCGTGGAAATCAAAGCGATTTCTGACTAATTGCTTATACATTACACCATGGTTGATCTTGATTAATGAAAGCAATTCCATTTAGCTGAGTAGTGACAGTGATCCTTTAAAATAAAAAACTATTTGCACCAGTATTCACTAGTCGGGTTATTCAGGCATTTTGCGGGTGACACTTCTTCACTAGTCGGGTTATTTAGAAACCCATGTATGCCACCGAGTTTGGTTTGATCTTGGAATAGATTTGTATACGTAAGATATGGGTGGGCAAACATTGGTAAAAAACGGAGTTAGAATCATGGGGGAAGAGTTGGGTATTCGATTGAAGGAGGTAGTATTGGATTCAGAATCACTTTGGTTTCCAACTCCATTCCAAAATCATCCAACCAAAAACCCGCACTGAATCCATTCCCATCACTCCGACCAAATAGCCATATATATGCAATATGCAAGATGTCAACACCTTCCAATAGTTGGGGTTTGATTACAAAACATGGGAAACTTTACCCGTATCCTAACACGCGACATTCATACATGGTATGACACTTGCTGACTTGCACTCTTCATTTTAAGCCGACATATGCAGAATTTCCATAAAAATAGACTACAAATAGCCAAGTCTGACACTTGGATACGTAAAAAACGAGCCTGAGTAAGAAATGACACAGTAATGTAGCATTGAAATCGCATTTTTTCACACCACAATGAAATACACTACTGTGATCGGCGCAATCGATTAATTCCAATATTTCCTACTTCGAAGCTACTATATGAAACAAATACTACATCCGTCTCTTAAAGATTGACTCGTTTCATTAAAATACTCCTTACATATAACGAGGGAATGAGACCATCTTTAAGGAACGGAGGTAGTACGATTATCCTAATGAAGAAACACTGTCTAAACATCAATCGATTAGGGCAAGATTCAAACATGTTAACAAATCAGTAGTGAACATATAAGAAAATGTAGGAAACAGTGTAACAAAGAAAATGAATACTTAAAATCTTGGTAGCAAGCTCGAGAAATTCATTCGGCTGATAATCAACGAGTAAATTGAATTGATTCCATTGCGCAATCCTGCAAAACTCGGGTAAATCGACAACAAAAATCAGAAATCAAAAATTGGGGGAAAAATTCAAATAAAAAACTCCAATAATTAGGTATAGTAATTGATCAGAAGTTTCAATTCCGCCGAAATTAGTTTCAAAACTAAAAGGAAATGATGAAGATTAGGCAAATTATTACCTGAGTAAAATTAGGGTTCTACGTTTTTGAGAATCGCGATATTTCTTCGTCGCTAGAGCTAATTGAAATTGAAAAGTAACGGTAATTAATCATCCTCTATGCGTCGTCGCGGGAAAATTCAATTTCCCGCACTCAGGACCCATTTTAATTTAGGTTTCTACTCTCTCATTATTTTATTTTCGGGATTTTACGCTATCTTCGATATTCAAAAAAAATACGAGTATATACTGTAAAATTATAATTAAAACATATAATAAGAGGTAAACTTAGTTAAACATTTTCAATTAAGCAAATAAACTTTGAGCGACATAATGCTTCAATTATACTACTCTCTCCGATTACCTGTGTTCTTCCATTTTCTTATTGGGGAAGAAAATAAGGAGGGAGTAATTATATTAGTAGAATAATGAGAGGTGGAATGAAAAAGTAAGAGAGAGAAATATTATATTAATTAAATGAGAAAAAGTGGAATGAAAAAGTAGGAAAGGGGAATATTATATTAATTAAATGAGAAAAAGTGTGGTGGAAAAGTAGGAGAGATGAATATTATATTAATTAATAAAGAGGTAAAACTTTCCTTAAATGAAAAGAGGGAAGAAAATCAAACTCAGCCCAAAAAGGAAATAGGGAAGAACACAGGTAATCGGAGGGAGTATTGTTTTTGATAAATCTTCGATTTAAAATAAAAATCATCATTTTTTAAAATTCATATGGTTAATTGACCAAAGTCAAAGTTATTTTGACAATAATGAGAAATAAACCATAGAAAATAAAAAAATTACTCGTATAGATGTTCAATGATACGTCAGTTTTGTATTTGTATTTACGTTATTTTTACTGACGAAAAATATTGATGGTTGAAACGTGTCTCGACAAATGTACAATCTGATTTGAATGTAGCGTGAGATCGTCCGAAAGTATATCTATCTAATGAACATCCCTAGACGTGATGACCTTGATTCCTTGAAGCATGAGACCAAGTAACGAGACATGACTTAGCACATGTAGGCATATAGCAAAACATCCCTTCAAAGTTCAAACCATCCCAAGAACTAACACAATAATAAAATCTCCCTACACACCTAAAATCGATCCTTCCTAAAAACTCACGATTTCCCAAACTGCTCAAATTTCAAAAAAAAAAAAAAAAAACGAAAAGTAGTGAAAGTACGTATTTTTCATTCAGAGTTAAATTTAGTCATCAAAATGGCGTATAGAACCGACGACGACTACGACTACTTGTTCAAAGTCGTATTAATCGGCGACTCTGGTGTAGGAAAATCCAATCTTCTTACACGGTTCACTCGCAACGAGTTCAGCCTCGAATCTAAGTCCACAATCGGTGTTGAGTTCGCTACTCGTAGCGTTCATGTCGATGATAAGATCGTCAAAGCTCAGATTTGGGATACCGCTGGTCAAGAAAGGTTTCATCTTTCGACTTTCTATCACTTTTTTTAGTTTGACTTTCTTCAATGTCCGTTGACTTTTTTTCAATGTTTTGACAGCCCTTTTCTTTTTGGCTGAAAGGGTTTGAACTGAATGTCATGTACACGTCTGTTGACTTTTTTTTCAATGTTTCGACTTTTGACAGCCGGTTCTTTTTAACTGAAAGTGTTTGAACCGAATGTTCGTTCATGTACAGGTACCGTGCAATTACCAGCGCGTACTACAGAGGCGCAATAGGAGCATTACTAGTCTACGACATCACGAGACACATTACATACAGTAACATCGAGAGATGGTTGAAAGAACTGCGCGATCACACAGACAGTAGCATCGTGATAATGCTAGTCGGAAACAAATCAGACTTACGACACCTGCGAGCTGTCAAAACCGAGGATGCTAAGGAGTTTTCAGAGTCAGAGAATCTGTTTTTCATGGAGACGTCTGCGCTCGAGTCCTTGAACGTCGAGAATGCATTCAAAGAGGTGCTTACGCAAGTGTACCATGTCGTCAGTCGGAAAACGCTCGACATTGCAGGTGGTGGTGGTGGTACTGTTTTGCCTCAGGGCGAGACTATTAATATCGGTAAGGATGATGTTTCGGAGGTCAAGAAGGTCGGGTGTTGTTCTGCTTAATTAATACGCGTCTGTATTTTTCTTCGTTTATATATATTAAAAAAAATTACGTGACAGATCTAAAAATGTTAGTTTCGTATTTATTTGAAAGTACTTTCGTTGTTTTTAACATAATAATAACGGTCGAAAATTTCCAAGTTAAAAAATCGAGACTAAATATGTGTTTTTCGAAATCCTTTTGAATTAGCGTTGATTTTTTTCATCGTACAATTCGATTCTTGTAAAATATTTTAGTTTAATTAATGTCGTTTATGTTACAAATTCAGAATGTATATTACGATTATATTTATGATTTATATTAGTTTTTTTTTTTCTCTTTAATTTGGGTGTTATGTAAATTTTATTTGTCGTGTTTTATCAGTTCATTATGTCGTCAAGAGTCAAGACACATGTACAAGATCGACATTCCATAGGTCTCAGGTTTGAATCCCCAGCCCATTCCCCCTATATTGTAATGCGACTAGGTGCGCTCTTTGTTGAACAAAAAAAATGCCAAAGTGTGTAATATATATTAGAGTAAATTAAAAATTACTCCCTTTTAAGATACCAGTTTTAAAATTTACTTTCTTTTAAAAAATTTGTTAAAAATAACTCCCAAAATCTATCAAAAGTTCAAAAATTGCTCCAAAATATAATTTTTGGACGAAAATGCCCATAACTTTTTTATGCCATATTACTCCACCTCACCCTCTAGCCAGGGGCATTTCCGTCCTAAAAATAAATTTGGGAGCAATTTTTTAACTTTTGATAGATTTTTGGGGTTATTTTTGACAAAATTTTTAAAAGGAAGTAAATTTTAAAATGGGTTATTTCATAACAATAATACCAACTATGGGGTGCTTCTTATATTAATACAAACTATACGTAATCCCGTTTTAATATAACTATCCTCTCATTAATCTCTCTTTATAACCAATGCCTTTTTTTACCTGTGAAACCGGTAATTGTGACCTGCTAGGTTTTGGTGCGCCTCTTCTTCTTCCCCTTTATATTCATCAAATTAAAAGTCATCTAACCTTCAAAACCCTCATTGATACAATGAGATGTGGTTATTTATCTGATCCTCCTCTAATTCGTATCATTCAAATGTCAGAATTTTTTTTTTTTTGCAAACGTCAGATGCTCTAATTTATTTACCACAATTTCAAAAAATTTAAGAAAACTACAGAGTATGGTGGGAGGGGGGCTTTAATTCAAAAAGAAATTAAAAGGAAAAGGGAACCGGCTCATCAGGTAGCCGGTAACTTGTTCTAAAGAAAGATTAATGTGGAGGATAGTTCATATTAAAATGGGATTACGTATAGTTGGTATTAATATAAGAAGCACCCCATAGTTGGTATTATTGTTATGAAATAACCCTTTTAAAATTGGTATCTTAAAAGGGAATAATTTTTAATTTACTCTATATATTACACGTTTCTAATCATATTTAGGGTTTTTCGATGGGAATATTCGACACAACATGAGACCATGAGTACCGTTTTCTTTGGTAATAATTCTGATAATAAAGCTTCGAAGTCAACTGATTGTCAAGATCGACGTTTTGAAGATAAAGTGCATAATAATATTGGACGTATGTAATCAATTAATCAAAAGACGGTTTTAAACGAGACAGAGTCGAGGAAGTATGATTTTCGAGGCTTCCCAATTAAGTACAATAATGGTGGCACTACTATTCCTCTTGAAGTGATGAGCAGTACAGCCAGTACTACTCCCCGCACTCACCATGTCGTGTACGGTAGTCCATAAGTCCCACAACAATTTATTATTGGGATCTCGATCTTATAATTCCTTTCACAAATTCTCGTTTAAGTCTGATATATTTGTTTTAAAATCTAAGATCGGATATATCTGACTGAATTGAAGCAGTAGATTGTTTGTCACCGTCTATTTAAATAGAAAAATTTGTCGCCAGAATCGGTACGTTTTGTGGGAATTTCTGAAGAGTCGTAATTTTTTCAGAAACTCGTATCCATGTCTCTTCAAACACTTTATAATAGAGGATAGAGTTTTTTTTATAGAGGATATCGTCTTATCTCAGTAGAAAATTTGGTACAACTCTGCAAGGCTGCAATCATATACCCTCTCTGTTTCAATTCCAATGAATTGTTTGTCTATTCCATATTGGGGCGTCTCAATGAATTGTTTGTCTTTCTATTTTAGGGTTATTTTTTATATGTAATTTGATAATTGGCTCCACATGTCAAATCCTAATTGGATCTCTTTCCCTTAATGCCAAAAGTGAAGGCAAACAATTCATTGGAACGGAGGGAGTAAGAGTCGAATGGTTCTATTATGAAAATACAGTCGATTCGATATTGTTTTCAGTCCTTTCTTTATTCGCACATAACAACTATATATTCTTTTTATGTATTGAAAGTAAATCCATAAATTAACATAGAAACGTAAATAGTGGGACAATTGCTTATCCAAAAAAAAAAAATCAATTTTTTTCTTTAGTTAGTTATTTTTTTTTTGGTTCATCGAAGAGCGCACTTAGTCGCATTACAATATAGGGGAGGAGGATTTGAACTTGGAACCTACTGTTCCAGAGCACCTAGTCTTAACCAGTAGCCTAAGGCATTTTCGGTTTTAGTTAGTTATTATGGCTTGGATCGACCTACAAATTATTGGTCATCACGTGTACGGACCTACCCATTGCTTTTCAGTTTTGACCCATTTAACCAAGCACATTCAAGACATGTGCAAACCTATTGATCAATAAAGTTCGACTTGGTCTTTCTTATAACGTGTATATCCGTCATAAGATTATACAACGGATTAAATATCTGAATATTTCGAAAATAACAAATATTTTGTATTTGACCTGTTATATGTTTATGACGAATGAATATATACTCGTCACAAATTAAGATTTTTTAGCGATAAGGTTCTCGTTACGAATAGGGCTGTTCAAAAAGTGGTTTGGACCGGCAAACCGGCCGGACTGGAGCACATACCGATCCGGTCTGCGGGTCGCCAAAAACTTGGTGACCGATCCGCGGTTCGGTCCTATCCAGTCCACACTTTTAAAAACAAATCAAATTTAGTGTATTTTTACGGTCCAGTCCAGTCCAGTCCGGTCTTAAGACTTAAGAGGGTCCGGTCCGGTCCGGTCCAGGTTTCTTTGTTAACCGGTCCGAGCCACGGGTTTGGAATTTTGGATTTGCCGGTCCGCAGGTCAATCCGGTTCGATTCGGTCTGGATTCGGACCGGTGAACACCGTACCCCTACTTACGAATCTTCTCCTTTTAACCTTCTACTCTCTTCCTCTGACTTCGTATTATACTCGAGTAATAAAATTTGCCTATTTTGCACAGAAAAGGAATAGTACGAGTAAGATTTAAGAGTATTTTTACCTCACTTACACGTATGTTTATTGTGTTTCGGCTTACATTTATTTTAAGAGCTACTCAAATACTTCCTCCGTTCCAATAGGTTTTTTACGTTTGCTTTTTGGGCACTATTCCTAAGCGGAGGAGATTGTCGATATAACTTCTGATGTATGAGATAAATATAGTCATGTGAGATCTTGTTTAAATTGTCTAATCGAGTCCGTTATAAATATCAAATTTTTAAATTTTTTAGAAATATGTATCTAAAGATATGGACAAAAGAAAACGTGCACTGGCAAATGTGAAAAAGCAAACGTAAAGAATCAAATGGAACGGAGGGAGTACGATTTTAATATTGAAAGATTTTTTTTGGTAGGAATTGCGTACGATGACAAAATAAATTAAAATGTTAGGAAAAAAAAGGACTTCAAAGAATAAAAGGTACAAGTGAGAAAATAAAAAAGAAGGAAAAAAAAGGACAATTACGGCTGGGAATGACCATGCATGAAGGCCCCCAACATGATGCTAATGTTTCTCACAATATATATATATATACTTGTATCCGTACGAATTATGATTATGATGATTGGTCTGTATTATTTACAGAGTGCGGATTAATATTTTAATTTATCGTGATAATATTATTGTAATTTTTTATTTAATTAATTTATCAAGGTAACTAGTATTAGTCCCTTAATTAATTGGCTAAGTCTTACCATAAATAAATAAATAAATTAGGGGTCGTTTGGTTGTCCTCTCAAATCATGGGAAGTTTTACTTCCCATAAATTGAGAAATTGGGTGTTGTTTGGTTGTGTGCTCCCCGGAAATTGTCACTTCCTCCATAATGGGGAAGTTACTCACCAAGCCCCCCGGTGTGTAGAACTTCCCGCATGAAGTTATTTCCCGCGTGACAACCAAACAATATTTTTGTAATTCCCATGAAATACAAATTCACGTGAATTTAAGTTCCCGGTAACTCCATCTTCCCATGGTGAACCAAACGAGCTCTTAATTGGCTAAGACACCTTCTGTAATTAACCTAGTAATGTGTTCCGTGAATATACGTTAGAAAACTGTTAAAAATATTATTATTACGAGTAAACTTAAGTATTGAAATTTAATTAAAATGTGATTTATGGAAGAATAAAACAATATGGAAGCTACCAAGAAGGTAGAGTGGTATCTAATACTCACATAATTTATTAAAATAAAACAAATTCTAAATAAATAAATGATTATAAATATGGAGTAATATAATTTAACAATTTTTCTAACGCATGTCTAATGGACACACGTTAATATGTTAATTAAGAAATGAATCATCATTATGTTGTCTAATTAAGGTGTGTCCAGTGAACATATTAGAAAAATCGATTATTTAATTAGGAAAAATGTGGGAATGTAGATGAGGAGCAATGGAGCATGTGAATTTGGTTTAGAGGTAAAGCAAAAGAATTACTCTCTCCGTTCAAGTCCAAGCTTCCCTTTTGCTTTTTCACGTTTGCCAACGCGCATTTTGCATCGTTAATATCTTTCGTAACATATTAGTAAAAATTATGAAAATTGGATATTAATAATGTACTTTTAAAGACGAATCAAACAAGATCTCACATGAATATATTTTTTCTAATAGATTGTCGTGAATATCGAAAGTTATCCTTGATTGTAAATAGTATCAAAACAAGGAAGGGGAAGCTTGGACTTGAACTGAGGGAGTAAGAAGCAAGAAGGGGATGAAGAGGCATGAAGCTAAAGCTTTTAGAAAACAAAACCACATGGGAAGATGGCCATTGATTCTTAGTAGGAGTATTAATATGCTCTTTCTCTACTACTATTCCTCTTAACAAACAGCTCATCAATTTGATCTTGTTGTCCAATCAGCGAGTCTGTAATCTGTAAATTCCTCGATTAATCAATACGAATAAATTAAAATTTTCACTTTCTTTTGTCTGTAGAATGTAGATGTAGCTAACATAACGTTAGTGATCCACCTTAAACGATTCTGACTAATTAGTACTCCCTCCTTTTTCTTGAGTTAGCCTCATTGGGGTTTGGCACAGAGATCAAGAAAAGGTGAAAAAGTAACTGATGATATGATGCATGTGATGAGAGATAAATAGAAATAAAAATGTTACCTTAAAAAGAAATGAGACTAATCCAAAAAAATACCCAAAAAGGAATATGGGGCTTATTCGAGAAGAAGGAGGGAGTACTAGCTAGTAAATCGATCTAAGTTCCATTTTCTTAGAAGAGTATTACCGTATTAATTAGTCATAAGTATACAGTTAAATTTACTTGCGACGAACATATTTGTTATCCTCCCACAACCTAGGCATATGATTTTGTCTTATCCTAAATATTTGGTCCGTTGTAACTTTAACACGAATATTTCCGTCATAAATAGTACTCTCTCTGTTCCAATCAATTCCATACATTTGCTTTATCACGTATACCAATGCACATTTTCTTTTGTTTATATCTTTAGTTACGTATCTATAAAAATTATAAAAATTTGATATTCATGATGAACTCGATTACACAATTTAAATAAGACTATATTTTATTGTATATATTAAAAGTTACTCCCTCTGTTTCTTTGATATCTTCCACATTTTCTTTTTCAACCATTTCTTTGATTTCTTCCACTTTCCTTTTTTCCATCACACTTCTCTCTTACCTAGGTGACCCATTTACTTTACTTCCTCTCTACTACTTTTACTTATTTTATTGTTTTTCTTAAGAAATGTGCCACTTTTAAGGTGGAAGAAATCATATAAACGGAGGGAATATATCGATGATTCTTCTGATCTATAAATAGTGTCAAATAATCAAATGTATGGAATTGATTGGAACGGAGGGAGTAATAGGATTCAGAGAGTCAGTGAGACAGTGTGCACTCAGATGAAACAGCAGAGGAACAGAATAGAGTGGGTACAGACTACAGATTCACACAATTCACAAAGAGAAAGAGAGAGAGACACCAATGATTGATTATCATCACCATTCACCACTGACTTTCATCACCATGGACAAACCACATGCATCCCTCCCCAAGCATATATGAACCCCTTTTTCTAGTATTATTTTGTTACCGTACTCCCTCTCATCCATTCAATTCTTTACGTGGAGATCGCTTTTGTGAGCAGAGGGGAATCTAGCTAGTAGCAAAGGGTGACACTCGCTACCCCAAACTTGCATAAACTGATTAAAATTATCGACTTTTGCTACCCCAAATTTCACAAAATTGAGATATTTTCATATACCGTGAGCAAATATAATGAACTCGCTACCTCAAAATTTTAAGTCTGGATTCATCTCTGTTTGTGAGGAGAAATGATGGACCTATGTAATGAATTGAATGGATGAGAGGGAGTATGTACTTAGGGAGGAGAATCGAGCTACCGACAACTTAGCTGCCAATGCACTCGGTTCGTTAACTTTCGACTCTTCCTTGCTGGCAAAAAAATAAATAAAATATTATTTTCATCTTGATACATTATCGCAAACTTTCCTTTATGACGGAGTTATTCGTCATATTGTTATAATGGGTCGAATATTTACTCATTTAGATAGAAAAAGACAAAACATTGTTATTATTCCCTAGAGACAAAGTTTTGTACTCGTATTTATCTAACTAGATGAGTAATAATGTGACAATTCATAAGAATCAGATAAAATATGGAGTAATATTCAACTCGTTATAATAATACGACGAATTATACTACGAGTATTAATCTAGGAGTATTATAGTGCAGAGTTTATTGTGTTTTGTGTACCATTGTTAGACGGTACATACATACGAATCACTAACTAATAACGTAACGTGAGATTGTCATAGAGATATAAAAGTACTCGTAATATACCGTATACATTTATGTTAAAATAAAGTGAAGAATATATGTGAATGTCGCATACATGATTTAATTTATATATTCATTTTGTTTCGAGATTTTAGATAAGTTCATCACCTTGGTTGGTTTGGCTTTTACCATTCTTCTTTCATTTATCTCAATTTTGTGTTGTTCTTGATTTGTTGATTAAATACAAATAATGCATGTTATTTGGTATGAAAATAAGATTATACTCAATTTTGCTTTTCATTTATGTTTCATTAAATTGGGTAACTTGTATCCTTGTAGGTCCATTTCTTATAGTATGTCTCACCCCCTTACGATTTTTTTAATATATGTACGAAAAATCAACAATAAATTATCTTAGAAATTGATATACTAATTCATACGGTATCTATCATACTTAGATAATATCATTGTCAATCTTTCGGTAATTAAAACATTAGCGTGTGTCAATTGAACCCATATTAGAAAAAAACGACTATTTATATCTTACCGTATACTCTGTACGAAGTAACAATGATTTAAAGACCATACCGTACAATCTTGCATGGACTACTAACCCTAGTAGACTCTGTACGAGATTGTCGTCGTATGCATGCAGACAATGTGATATTCTTTTCATCTCAGTCACTTGTAATCGATCTAATTGAAATATTTGTTACAAATAATATAAAATGACTAAAAAAGATCGAGACGAAGGGAGGAACTGATAAGTAAGATGTAAATTGACTCCGTTCTTTTCCGCCGAAGTAAAATCGGATGAACTTGACGAGTGAATGAATGAAACGAAACGGGTTATACCGAAGTGAATTGAATTGATTGAAAAAAAGTACTTCCTCCGCATATCATCTTCGTCCACTTTGTTTAATATATGTGACATGTGAGGAATATTATATTAAAAGTGGACGAACATATAGATACGGAGGAGCAAGTCGAAAAGAACAAGATTTGAGGTGTCGGGTTTGGGTATGGTGAGAGATCAGATCAGATATTATATATGTGAGGAATATAATATTAAAAGTGGACGAATATATAGATACGGAGGAGTAAGTTGAAAAGAACAGGATTTGAGGTGTCGGGTTTGGGTATGGGGGAGAGATGAGATCGGGCGTGGTGCGGGCCAGCGGCACGTGGTGGCTTGGATTCGAATGAAGGTGTGATCACTATCATAAAGAAAAAGGAATAGGAGTTACTGGTAGTATTAAAGTGAAGTGGCGACTTTCCGAGTAAAAACCGTTGAGTCTCTCTACCCTCGGAGCGGATCTACTGTCCCATTTTTGTGTCTCACTCCGTGTGTCATACCATATATGACACATCGTCTACTCAATAAAAATAAAATAAGTAACAAATATCATACACTTGTTGATGTGTCATTCAGTATATGGTGTGACTCACAGAGTGGGACACAAAATAGGACGGGAGATCCACTTTGCTCTACACTCTACTCTATACTCTCTATACACAGCCTGTTGCTAGCTGTCTCTTTATACCTCCATGTGACCCACCGTGGCCACCACTTCTCTCTACCCGGAAATGCTTCAAATCTTCGGTTTAGTTTAGTTTAGTTTAGTTTAATTCAATTTATTGATTTAACTCAGACCGACTTAGCTTGTACCGGAACAAGCTCAATGTGATGGGGAATTTATCGAAGATGTTTTAGTCGGGACAAATACGAGTAATAGATAAATTCGATTCTCACTCCCTTCTTTATTACAATTGCGAGCGACTAATCATGCGTTTCAAAAACCTAAATGTTTCGATCTTTATAGCCTTATAGGTTCGACGATCCAGTAAGGCAGTAACCTACTCGTAACTCGAAACAATTTGAGTAGATAGATTCCAACCTGAAACACTGAACTCAAATACAAATTGAACTCTGACTACCCTAATTATATATTCTAATTTGCTAAGAGCTTCCTTGTTCCTATTGGCTGAGACGTAGTGCGCTCTTTTTTAGACAAAAAAAAAAATGTCCTAATGCCACTTAGATTGTTCGAAATTAGTTTCTATTGTATCATTCATCCCACCAAATTCTCTCGTTAACGTTAAATAGAAATCGTCTCTTGAAAAAATTCTTAACACTCAATATTCCCATCCTATTTCATTTGCTAATATACTCCATGTCTCCATGTTACTAGTAGCAGTACTTCATACTATTATTCCAAACATTTAATACTGGTACTATCCATTCGTTTCATTTGATTATTTACATTTTTTTTTTTTTGACATTATTCATAGGTGAGTGAAATTGTCAATGTAACTTCTAATATACAGTACTCGTATACTTCCTCCGTCCCAATGAATTCTTTACGTTTGCTTTATTTTTCACACTTGTCGAGGTACATTTCATTTCGTTCATATCTTTATTTACGTGTTATTACAATTTTTAAAAATTTGATAATCTTAATGTACTTATTAAGACCATTCGAAAAAGATCTCACATGACTATGTTTTACGTTATATATTAGAAAATATGTTCGAGATCATTCCACCTCATTAATAATGCCAAAAAAACAAACTTAAAAAATTCACTGGGACGGAGGGAGTATGTTTCATAGCTCATACTCCCTATGTTTCTTTGATATCTTCCATATTTCCTTTTTCAACCATTTCTTTGATTTCTTCCATTTTTTTTTTTTCTATCACACTTCTTTCTTACCTAGGTGACCCCACTTACTTTACTCCCTCTCTACTTTTACTTATTTTATTATTTTTCTTAAGAAATGTATCACTTTTAAAGTGGAAGAAATCATAGAAACGGTGGGATTACATACCTACATACTAGATACATACATACATATAGATCACAACATTTCACCAACAAACTCTAACCACATTTTCAAACCCACACCCAAAAAAAATGGCACAATTACCACCCAAAGTCCCTAACCAAAATTGGCCACCCACATTCCCACTTCACCAAAGAATGCCACCCTTAACCACCACCACCACCGCCACCTCACCCCCACCCCCACCACCACCCCAACCACCCACCGCCTCCGCAATGTGGGCCGACGAATTCCTCGACTTCACCTCCGCCAGACGCGGCACCCACCGCCGCTCCATGAGCGACTCCATCGCCTTCCTCGAGTCCCCCTCCTCCAAGAATGCCGTAATTCCCTCCACGCCGGCTCCGTCACCGGCGCCGGCGGGTTCGACCGCCTCGACGACGAGGTTCTCATGTCTATGTTCAACGACGACATCTCCGGCGCCGGAGGCGGGGCGTCATCGCCGCCGTCTGATCAGAATTCTAATAATGACGACGATGATTGTAGTAATCACATGTCAACTGGAAATAATCAGATTAATAATCGTAATTACGGTGGTAATGACGGTGTTAATGACGGTGATTTGCGACGGAAATGGTTGCCTAAGAGTGAACCGGGGGAAGCTGAAAGTGATTATTGTAATAATAATAATAATAATCAGTTGAACAATAATAATAATAATAATAATAATAATAATAATAATAGTAGTAATAATAATAATTCTGATAATAATGTTGCTCTTAGTATTAATCATTCTGATGTCGATCCATCGAGTTTCGATCCTAAACGCGTAAAGAGGTAAATTTTCGTTTTTTATTTATCCATGTTTGTTAGTTAGTTAATTTAGCTGATAAAGTCATAAAGCGTCCAATATTGAAGTTGTTGTTTGAATTTGGCTCGTAATTTAGTCGATTATTAAAGATAATAGACGTAGTGTCGGCTAACTAGTTTAATTAGTAGAATTGAGCTTATTAATTAGCTTAATTGAGAGTATAATTGTCGGTTTTTATTACACTATGACCCTGTTTGTTAAAAAACGTAATTGGTTTTACTAAAATGTTTTGTTAATGAAATTGTGAAATAATTAATTGGTGGTCAGAATTTTGGCAAATCGACAATCAGCACAACGATCAAGGGTGAGGAAGTTGCAATACATATCGGAGTTAGAGCGAAGTGTAACTTCACTACAGGTAAACATTAAATCACAAATTATAGCCTAAGACGATCTCACATATGAATTTATTAGTAGGACGATGTGAGACAGTCTGACACAATAATTAAAATCATTTAATTTGTGTATTTAATTTTACAACATGCATGCATTATTGACTTCATAATTTCATACGAGTAGTAATTTCTAGCCATAATTAAATTAATACCATCGTAGAATAATGAAACCATATTAGTTGACTAATTAATCATATTAAATTATTAATCAATGCACACGTTAGAAAAAAATCGTTAATATATTTACAATTTTTTATTTTTTTTCAACGAAACGCACACTTAGGCCCTGTTCTTTTCGGCTTAATTTCAGTCCGTTTCAGACCAGCTCAGCTTTTATCAGCTCAGCCCAACTCTTATCAGCTCAGCTCCAATATTTTTCTTAAAATTATTAGATAATTTATATAAGAAATTATTAGTTTCAGCTCCTATAAATTCAGCTCAGCTTCTATCAGAGCAGCTCAGCTCTTATCAGTCCAGCTCAGATCCTATCAGACCAGACCAGCTCAGCTCAGCCTTGTTTCAGCCGAAAAGAACAGGGCCTTAGTCATGTTACAACCTTCGACCAATAGACTGTTTTACTTCGTAAAATATTTGATATTTTGCAACTTTCGACGACCGTGTAGATAGATATGTTGCATATGCTTATCATATGAGACGGTCCACGTTTAGAAAACTTTATTTTATTAATTTAATTATAAACCGTCTTACTGTATAATTTACGTGATTTTTGTGACATGATTGAAGACGGAGGTATCAACATTGTCTCCAAGGGTTGCGTATTTGGACCATCAAAGGTTGATTCTGAACGTGGACAACAGTGCGATTAAGCAAAGGATTGCTGCTTTGGCTCAAGATAAGATTTTCAAGGACGGTCAGTAATTAATTAATTAATTAATTAATTATTTAAGTAATTAACTTCTCTTAATTATTTAATTAATAAATAATTATCTCTAATCTTGTACTGTATTATACTCTACTTAATTAACTATTAATTAATTAGTCAATGGCTTGATCGACACCACAAGTCCACAACCGTAGATCCAATAAGTGGGTCGATATCTAAATACAGTAGTATAAACTAAACAAACGTGTAATACGATTATGTCTGATACAGAATGGAGCACATTATATTTCTATATTTGTCGATGTACATTTAATTTTACGAGAACAAATGAAAGAACAATTTTACTTAATTAAGGGTATTAATTAGAGTCATCAACCAATGTTTAATCTTTTTAGGGATGTGTACTATGAGCAACTTTAATTTTATAAATTGACTAATGAATTTTTAGGTCCAAACCATTAATATAACAACACGTCTGTCCTGTGACAGATATATCCGTAAAAATTTCATAACAGATAAAAATAATCCATAAGGGTGTTGCCTAGTGGTTAAAAACTTGTGGTCATCGTCCCAAAGATCTCAGGTTCAACCCCTTCCAAGCGCGAACTTGTGGGAGTTGTATGACTTTAGACTATGCCTTCTAGACTTCGAGCCTGTCGCCCACGGGCGGTTTACCTTGGTGTGTGTGGCTTGCAGGCTATGCTTACACCTAAGCAGAGCGCACCAAAATGGTAGCGGCTGCAGGTTCCCTCGCTCATCATTTTTTTTTTGATAAAAACCCGTCATAAGTTTGTAACGGATATTTTCTGTACGTGATACAGCTCATCAAGAGGCATTGAAGAAGGAAATTGATAGGCTAAGGCAAGTATACCACCATCAACAACAACGACAACAACAACACTCAATGAAGATGATGGGTGGCGGCACCGCCGCCACGAATTGCGGTAACAACGCCACAAACGCCACCGTACAATCACCAATTTCCGATCATAATAACATGGATTGCGCCGACAAGGAACAACTCATGACCTAAACGCGAGGTGATCATCGATCAATAACTGTATAAATTACAGATTCACAACGTCTCGTTTACTAGGTTTAATTTGTTCGTGTGAAGGAAGTCACGAGAGTAGATCTGATCTATTATTGGTAAGATTCGATCTAGATTATAAGTGTCACTTCTCGTGACTTTACTGGCTAGTTGACGTTTGCATTATCGGAAAGAAATGAATTAAAAAAAAAAACTTTTTTTTAAAAAAGCAAAAAGGAAAAAAAAAACATGCATAGTGGGAATTGCAAGCCTGTGCACTCACGTGACATGTTCGATTGTTCCCTTTTATTTCCAACCTTTAATTTAATTTTAATTATTATTATTGATTATTAATTTATTTCAGTATTTTTTTTCTTTAATTTATAATTTTTTTTAAAAAAATAGGGGTACACTAACACGTGGCTCTCAATTATTTGGATAATTATTTTAGTTTTTTTATAAAAAAAATCTTTTTAAGGAAATTGGCATTGTAATTTTTACATTATTTTCAATTGTGAAAATCGTCTCGGGATTTGTGTTAGTTAAGTGGGTGCGTGTTTAATGTCTCATTGTAACGACTTTATTTTGTTTTGTTGGGGTTAATTCTTTTGGTTGTAAATCGTAATAACGTTTGTATTTTTTATTATTTTTTTTATTTTTTAACTTTTCTAATTAGGTTTATCACATTATTATTCAACTGTACAAAGAATTTTTCGTGGAGATAGATTTATGTTCATGTTTTGCTCAAGTTTTATCCATTTCGGCCATGTTTAATTCGAACCATTTTAATTAAATTTATAATTCGTAGAGTAGTTAGTATACGGAGTATACTATTCTAATCAACATTACATAAATACGTAACATACGGCTTCGTAAGACTATATAATTAGTTAATTTGGACGGTTTTATTGTTACTTACGAAGGATTGTACGATAATGAACTCTTTACCGTCATTCTTTATTGGAGTCCAAAATGAAATAAATTTGTACGAGTCGACTAATTTATTATTATTATTATTATTATTGACTAAATACATAATTGAATTGAATTGAATTGAGTTGATATTATAGAATAAGACGGTTTTACCAAAGAAATTATGAATCGAGTATATGAGTAATTTAGTACTAGCAAATTCAATCACCTACAAAAAGCCTACATCTTAAAATCCAGCCCATTTAAAAATCACTTGGGCCACTTCACTGATGAACATGAAAAAGTTCAGATCATTTAGCATAAGCCCAAATCTGTTTTAAGACAACATTTCAAGCCCAATTTTTTCCCCAAAGTGGTACTCGATTTTATTTATATTATTCCCTCCGATTTTTATTTATCTTCCCATTTGACTTTTGGGTGAAAAATAAGGGTGTAGAAATATATATCTCAAAAGACAATAAGGAAGAAAGAGAAATGTAAGGGTAATTCTAGACCACATGTTGATGGCCCAAAATAGAAATATGGAAGAAAGGGTGTTTCAGCCCAATAAGAAAACGGGAAAGATAAATAAAAATCGGAGGGAATATAAGGTTACATATCAACGAGTTTGTGTGTCGTTACAGGTAGAGTTGGCTAGCTTGACCTTCCTCACCCCGGTCCGAAGGATAAATGTCAAGTATTTATTTCTAGTAGCGGCTTTGATGTGAAAGTCACGAAATTAGTAAAATGATACTCCACTATGAGTCCATGACCTAGCGCCTCGTGGCACGTCCCAGCACGAGCACGGGTAAACAATGGAGGTGGTATAGGCGCGACAATATGAACTAGGAGCCAAGCCACGACGCTAGAAAACAAATGAACTCCTGCCTCGGCAGACGGCAGTCGACACGTTAGGCTAGATACGATTGTGCGCACGACGACCGTGTAAGCAACACAAAATTTTAGCAACAAAAGTATACTCTCTTCGTTCAAGTCGAATCTTTCCCCTTTCTTGGGTTGATATTATTCGCAATCAAGGATAACTTTCGATATTCACGACAGCCTATTAGAGAAAATATATATATCCATGTGAGATCTTGTTTGATTCGTCTTTAAAAGTAGATTATTGATATCCAATTTCCATAGTTTTTAGTGATATGTTACGAAAGATATTAACAACGTAAAATGTGTGTTGGCAAACGTGAAAAAGCAAAAGGGAAGGTTCGACTTGAACGAGGGAGTACAACATAACAAAGGTCGTGACACGAGGGGAGAGAAATGCTCGGGTCATACACGAGTACGACACAACAACTAACTAATTGTGCTAATTGAGGGATGAGGATCCTTTCTGTTACTTTCTCTCCATTACCTCACAATCAATTACTCCTATAATAGTATTTCTTCCCTTTTTCAACCATTTTACAACAATAATCTTCTTCCTCGAGGTGTTGGATACGATGGACCAATACAAAGCACTGTCCAACCCATCGAAATGCAAACTCTAACCACTACTCGTACTACGAAGTATGAAATTTCAAATTGATGACGTTGATCCGTTATCAATATACTCTTTAATTTACCAACGAGCATTAAAAAAAATTTACGAAAAATGTGGCAAATTCTTCACTAAGACAAGTCAAATATTTAGAATAAGATAAACCCATGTGCCTAGGTTGTAGCAATTTTTTTTTTTGACATTTCCTTACAAGTTGGATATATTTGATCCGTTTTACGTTAAGATAGATATGTCCATCGCAAATAAGATCAATCGGAAAAACAAAGTAGGCAAAGTGAACATGATTCATGATAAGTGAAGCTCACGATCAATCAATCCCCACCACCCACCCAATGCAAGCAAAATCCAAAAAGAAACATTCCAATTTTTTCCCACTAATTTTCTATTCCGTACACAAAGAACACTACCCTCCTCACATAATACTTCTTCAACTCAAACTGGGGAAGGTTTCTTCTTTCCTTTCTCCCTTTTCCCCTAATCCCACTTCATATTCCAATTTCTCCCTAAAAATAAATTAAAAAAAAATACTCTATATACAATCTTATATCATAATTTATTTGTTTCACTTCGATTAAAATATTACTCACAGATAATATAAAAAGTAAATAAATATAGTAACTGATACGAAAAGGGTATCAAATTATCTCGTTCATTCGCTCTCACGAAATAGTATAAAATAGAAACTATTCCACCATTTCACATGGAACTCACACACACCATGTCTCCAACTTCTCACTCTTTACAACAACCTAGTAAGTACCTAAAACTTATTAGGGTTTGTTGGGTTGCTCCTCTATTTTGAATTGTATTTTTTGGGAGTTGTTTGGTTGTCCATGAGAATTGTTAGGAATTTCAATTCCTCCATGACGGGGGAAATCACTCACCAAACCCTCTTTGATGTGTACAACTTCCCGCATGAACTCATTTCTCTCGTGGCAACCAAACAATATTATTTTTCGTAATTCCCATGATATACGAATTCATGTGATGAATTTAACTTTCTGGCAACCAAACAAGCCCTTATATATTATCTTGTGACAGCGGTTTTACACCAGACTAACTAACGTTATCTAATTCGCGCAGGTGACGAAAGAGAGCATTTGCTAGTGAATGTAGAGGAAGTTGGTGGTGGTGAAAACAAGTTTGAAATAAGGAAATTGAGCAAGGAAACGGATAAAGGTGTTGTAATATTAGATGGAATTGAGCTAAATATACCAAAGGGTATGATCATAGGTGTAATTGGACCAAGTGGTAGTGGAAAGTCAACGCTTCTTAGGGCACTTAACCGGTTATGGGAGCCACCGTCCGCCACCGTGTTCTTGGACGGCCGCGATGTTTGTGATCTTGATGTACTTTCCGTTCGTCGGAGAGTTGGAATGCTGTTCCAGCTCCCCGCCCTCTTTCAAGGTAAATCATATTTTCTAACATGGGTTCAGTGGGCACACGTTAGTAAGTTAATTAAAGCAAGAATTATATTGATATTGTTTAAAGTATGGTAGAAATGAGTTAATATTTCAATTTATCGTGATAATATCCATGTGATTCTTGCCGTGATTAGTTTATTAACGTGTGTCTACTGGGCACACGTTAGGAAAACCGTTATTAGTAAAGCTAGTTGATACTCCCTCCGTTCCAATGAATTGTTTGCCTTTCTTTTTGGTACCAATTAAAGGGAAAATGTCCAAGGAGAAAGTGACATGTGGGGTCAAACTCATGAGAATGGTCAAATTACATATAAAAAACATTCCTAAAATAGAAAGTAAAACAATTCATTGAAATGTCCCAATATAGAATAGGCAAACAATTCATTTGGACGGAGGGAGTATTTGATGCTGAGAATGGAGACCTATGTTCATGCTTCAATTTGTAAATCGATTTTTCTGACATGTATATCCACTGGACAAACGTTAATAAGTTAGTTACGGAAAGATTCACATCAATATTGTCTAAATATAGAAAATATGAACAGTATATTATATCAATTTTTCGTGATAATATCATTGTTAATTTTTTCGTGATTAACTTTTTAACATGTGTCCAGTGGACTTGTTGAGAGCTGGACTCAGTGAACATGGGCTGGGCTCGAAAAGGTGGGCCCAAGCATGACCCGATTAAGCCTGACGCGAGTTGGGCCATGTATTTGTTTAAATTAGGTCAATAAACTCGACCAAGGTCACTAACCTGACCCAGCCTGAGGCTGTGGTCGGGTTGGATGTCGTGGACGATAGGTTTCAGTTTTGAATATCTTTTTTCTGTTGTGGCTCATTTGAGATGGAATAAAATGTAGGGACGGTAGCGGATAATATACGATATGGACCGAAATTGAGAGGAAAAAAACTAAGTGATGAAGAAGTGGTGCAGTTGCTAAGCATTGCAGACATGGATGCATCATTTCTCAATAAGAAAGCAAATGAACTGTCCGTTGGACAACAACAACGTGTTGCCCTTGCTCGAACCCTTGCTAATCAACCCGAGGTACGAAATCAATCATTTCTACGGTTAACTCTCTCTTATGGACGCACTTAGTCGCATTATAACAGAGGAGACGGTGGATCGTCATCTAATTTAGTACCATCATGGGTATCGATGAAAGCTGATGAGAGACGGTCTCTGCTAAGTTTTTGTGCGATTAACAAGGCATTTCGACCTATTAACCCTTGCATCTTTTTTCGGTCATTTGTTACTTATTATTGTTTTAGTCTCGATCATTTATTTAAAACTCGAAACTCGAAATTAAACCTCTTACATGAATCTCAACATTGTTGTATTTTCATGAATCAAACTCGATACTCTTAACCATCACTAGACTAAGCCTTGTTCTTTCTGGTTGAAAGCCTGAAACTGACTGAACTTAATAAGTCTGAACTGAAATGGTCTGGATATAAGTTGGAAAGAACCGAGCCTAAGACATCTCCCACTCTGTGTGCCACACTAGGGGTGAGCAAAACCGGGTACCCGAACCAGTTTTGAAAACCGGTTCGGGTACCCAGTTTTTGAAAACCATTTTTACCGAACCGAAACCGACCCGGTTTAAATCGGGTACCCGGTTTTTTTTCATATTGTAAACCGAAACAGAACCGATTTTTATGACCCAATTTTAAAAAAATATGGTCATCTTTGTTATAGACCAGTTTTTCGAACCGGTTTTTGACCCGGTTTCACTAATTTGCATATCAAATTTTTATTTTTTTTCGTTTAAAAGTGTAAACCGGTTCAAAACCGGGTACCCGATTTTTAAAATTTTGAATCGAACCCGACCTGGTTTTTCACAAAAAAAAAAACGGTTACCCGAACCGGTTTTCAACTTCAAAACCCGATTTTTTAAACCGGATTTCGGTTCGGTTCGGTTTATTTTGGTCACCCCTATGCCATACCTATACACTAGATGGCACATCAAATAGTTATGATTTTTGTTGCATATTTTATTTATTCATTAGGCGAGGTGTATAGTATGACACACAGAGTGAGACACAAAAATGGGACATGAGATCCGCATTGCAACGATTTGATTTAATTATTGTTATTGTTGTTGTTGTTGAAGGTATTGTTGTTAGATGAGCCAACAAGTGCATTGGACCCAATATCAACACAAAACATAGAAGATGCACTAGTGAAATTGAAGGAGACACAAGGGATGACAGTAGTAATGGTGTCACATAGCATAAGACAAGTCCAAAGAATAGCTGATTTGGTGTGCCTTCTTGTTAATGGCACTGTTGTTGAAGTCTTGAAACCTGACCAATTGTCCCATGCTAAGCATCCTATGGCACAACGATATCTCGAGCTCAGTTGACTCGCCTCAAATTCCCGATTCAAGCGGTCATTTGTTTGGTACCACCCCCACAGATAGATGAAGGAATTCTAAAAGACGGTTATCTCAGTTGTATCTATAGAAAATCTTTCTTTTGCTATAATGTTTTCTTTTGTAATAAGAAGTACGATCATGCACTTGATCGTAGATGAGAACGAATCTTATCACTTGATCGAGTTTAACCTTACATGTTACTCCGTATATTTCACACTAAGAGTGAGACGATATGTCAAGAGTCTAGTCCACGTCTCCAGCTAGACCTGTCACATTGAGCCTAGCCTTGACTGTTACGAAACCAATCCAACCAAAATCTTAAGGTGATGGTTGAGGTCCGTTTATATTCTATTAGATACGCCCCCCTCACTCGAATGCTCCCCGTACTAGGTGTTAAGATTCCACTTGAGAGTTCGAGATATTGGGGGCTGCCAGGGTTCGAACTCGTGACCTCTGGCTCTGATACCATGTTACGAAACCAATCTAATCAAAACCTGATGATTGAGGTCCGTTTATATTCTACTCCGTATGATTGACGACCACATATATATGATCCTAGTTGTGTCTCTAATGACCACATTCCCAAGCCACTTGACTTCATTCTATCCAAAATACATGTAATAATCAGCAGGAATGATTGAATAAATGATACTGTAGTACTAGAACTAACTAAGTAGGAAATCTTTGTAGAGTTATCAGAATTCGGAAATAATGTGCAGCAAATCGGAGTTACAAAAATGCTTCTGTGGATTAGAGAGGTATGAATGGATACAGAAAGACCGAGAATTGAAGAAAGAACGAGCGAGGGAGAAGGAGACGATTCAAACAACAACAGCAGCAGCAACGACGCTTGAGACGATACAGCATTGGTCACATTCCCACCCTCTTACTTACTCACAACCCCAAAATTACCGCAGTTTCCGCTGTGATTCCTGTGACAGGAGGAGCGAGGGGACGAGATACCACTGCGCAGCGTGTGAATTCGACCTCCACCTCACTTGCGCCCAAATCCACGTCACCAGGTAGTATGATCCTGACATATTAATTATTATTATTATTATTATCGTGTTGTGTTTTCTAAACTTACTGAACGAACAACTGTAATGCCAGGCTAGTGCACCACATGACAGCGACACAGATGGACGCGGCCCTAGGGGAGCAGCAAAGAGGGGAAATCATCAACAACTCCTTTGCCCATCCCGCCCACGAGTTGGTTACAGACTACAGAAAGGAGGCATTCAAGTGTGCCCACTGCAACAACCCTGGTGACGGACTCAGGTTCCGCTGTCACGTCTGTGACGACGTCCAATTCCATCAGGTCTGCGCCAGGAACCCGACCAAGATATCCTCCCACCTGTTCCCAACTCATGAACTCGAACTCAAACTCAGCCCGATCCTTATAAAATGTCGATTATGTGGTGCTGCAGGCGGTAAAAACGCATTCATTTACTGTTCCAAGGAGTTTGATTTCTACCTGCACCCTGAGTGTACACAATGGCCACTGTACTTGGCACACCCGCTTCACCCGCCTCATCCCTTGGTGCTTAAACCATGTGGTGCAGACGGGTCAGACATTGACATGAATTGCTCAGCGTGTGATCAGACAATCGGAAGATACAACTCATATAAGTATTGTTGTAAGCTGTGTGGACTCGATTTTCATCTGAGCTGTATCTTACGCTTTTCAAAGCTCGGGATGGGCAGAGGCGACGAAGAAGTGAAGTCAGAATGCTACCCTGCTGATCAGTGTTTCAGTACTGTACTGCCTGTAACGAATCTGGTGTTACCCAATTTCGACTGGAAGAAGCCTCATCATCCCTCACCGGGGATACGGTGGGGAGTTATCAGTTACCTTGGGAATGCTACTTCTTCCGCAGCAGGCGATTTCTCAACGTGAAACGGTCCATTTGTATGAAAAGATTACGCATTATTTATCAAACATATATGACCGTCTCACAAATGATATCGTTTTACTTTATAATTTGCACCTATTTTAAAGTACATAATACTTTACCGAAGATGTCTTAACCCAGTTGTGGTTAACACATACTCCAATCAATCAACAGTTCAACACCCACCAATCGTAAAAGCTGCTTGCTTAGCAACTTGATTTGCATTATTTGATCATATAATCAATCAAAGGCTAAGATAATACGATTCAAATATGTAAAACCAAAGGTAATTCAATTCAATTCAATCATATATACTGAAAGATTCAACAAAAGATTGCAACTTGAATCAATAAGCAAAGGACTGAATGAATGAATGAATCAATATGAGTTGCTAACTGTTTATCGCGGAGGAAGTAGCATTCCCAAGGTAACTGATAACTCCCCACCGTATCCCCACTGACGAGGGATGAGGCTTCTTCCAGTCGAAATTGGGTAACACCAAATTCGTAACAGGCAGTACACTGAAACACTGATCAGCAGAGTAGCATTCTGACTTCAGTTCTTCTTCACCTCTGCCCATCCCGAGCTTTGAAAAGCGTAAGATACAGCTCAGGTGAAAATCGAGTCCACACAGCTTACAACCATACTTATACGAGTTGTATCTTCCTATCGTCTGATCACACGCTGAGCAATTCATGTCACTGTCTGACCCGTCTGCACCACATGGTTTAATCACCAAGGGATGAGGCGGGTGAAGCGGGTGTGCCAAGTACAGTGGCCATTGTGTACACTCAGGGTGCAGGTAGAAATCCAACTCTTTGGAACAGTAAATGAATGCGTTTTTACTGCCTGCAGCACCACATAATCGACATTTTATAAAGATCGGGCTGAGTTTGAGTTCGAGTTCGTGAGTTGGGAACAGGTGCGAGGATATCTTGGTCGGGTTCCTCGCGCAGACCTGATGGAATTGGACGTCGTCACAGACGTGACAGCGGAACCTGAGTCCATCACCAGGGTTGTTGCAGTGGGCACACTTGAATGTCTCCTTTCTGTAGTCTGTAACCAACTCGTGGGCGGGATGGGCGAAGGAGTTGTTGATGATTTCCCCCCTTTGCTGCTCCCCAAGGGCCGCGTCCATCTGTGTCGCTGTCATGTGGTGCACAAGCCTGGCATTACAGTCGTTCGTTCAGTAAGTTTAGAAAAGACAATACACGATAATAATAATAATATGTCAGGATAATAATACCTGGTGATGTGGATTTGAGCACAGGTGAGGTGGAGGTCGAATTCACACGCTGCGCAGTGGTATCTCGTCCCCTCGCTCCTCCAGTCACAGGAATTGCAGCGGAAACTGCGGTAATGGGGTTGTGAGTAAGTAGTAAGAGGGTGGGAATGTGACCAATGTTGTATCGTCTCAAGCATTGTCGTTGTTGTTGTTGTTGTTTGAATCGTTCCCTTCTCCCTCGCTCGTTCTTTCTTCAATTCTCGGTTTTTCTGTATCAATTCATACCTCTCTAATCCCCAGAAGCATTTTTGTAACTCCGATTTGCTGCACATTATTTCGGATAACTCTACAAAATATTTCCTACTTAGTTCCAGTACTCAACAAAGTTTTTTTTTTTTGTCAGAATGCACCTAACATTTAGGCCTTCTGCAAATTTTTTCCCTAAAAGCGTCTTAAATTTACATTTGTTTGTTAAAAGGCTCCAGACACCAACTTTCGTCAAAAAACCATAAATATTGACGGTTCTCATCCTTTAATCTTCTTCCCTCAACCCTTAATCAAAACTCATCCCTCAACCAACACAAATTCCCATATGAGACGGTCTCACAATCCAATTATTGTAAAACCTCTCGAACATTCAGACCCAATTGACATTTTCCTTCCTTCTTCCTTTACCTTACCTTTATTATTATCACTCTTCCTCGTCCTCTTTATTTACCACAAGGTCACGATACTCCATTTTTACTTCCAAAAAAACTTAATTTTCATCCAAAAACTCATTTTATTCTCCCCTTAATTGAATCACGCATTTTTTTTTCTTTCACTTTTGCATATTCTCTCAATTAACCTGACATCTTCAAGTACTCGTCTTATATGATACACATACACATGAAGAATGAAATACAAGTGATTATTAAAACCAAAAATGAATTGACAAAAAAAAGAATAACAAATGGTTACTCATAAATCACAAATTTACCCACAAAAATTAGTGTTCTTAGATTCTTACTATAGAAACTTCCGTTAATTAATAGCTCAAAAATTTGTCTAATAAACTCTAACACACATACCTCAAAATTATACTCGAAATTAAGGGTAAATAACATACAAACGGAAACTAAATTCAAAAATTTAAGTTGTTGTTGATGACTTAATGATTAATTTACTTAAGAGTTATAATTGAAAACTTACCGATTGAGCAAAAACTTGGTGGTTTTGACTTAAGTAATGGAGATTGATTGAGATGTATGCAAATGAGAAAAAATGATTAATTGAGTTTGATTAAGGGAGACGGTTGAATTAAAGAAAAATGGTTAATGGAAGTTGATCAAGGAAGAAGGGTTGACTAGAGGAGAATGGTTGACTAATGGATGAAGGAAGATGATTAAAGGAAGAGTACCGTCAATATTAACGGTTTTTAGACGGAACTTGAGGTTTGGTGTCTTTTAACAAAGAAATGTAAATTTAAGGTATTTTCGGGCAAAATAAATAAATTATAGGTGCTTTGTTTTTTTGTAGAAGGCGTAAAAAACTCTTTAAATTATAGGTGTTTTTTTAATGTAGAAGGCGAAAAAATAAATTAAGGCGTTATGGCCTTCTGACAAAAAAGTCTGACGACATTAGAAATTAGGCGTGATCGATTTTCACTTCTCGATTTTTGTCAAGGCTGCCAGGGTTCGAACTCGTGACCTCTGGCTCTGATACCATGTTAATGAACCATCTCAACCAAAACCTTAAGGCGATGGTTGAGGCCCGTTTATATTCTATTAGTCGGATCGTATTTGATGGGTGTTAGATAGAATCAGTTAACCTATGATGAAAATTACATTATGAATTCCACGGATGGCATACACGAATTCTTGATTGTAACGGCAGAAATAGGTGAAATTATAAAGTAACAGAATATCACGTGTGAGACAGTCGCATTTATTAAAAGGACCGCTCCACATTGCCTCCACGTTGTAAAACTGTCTCACAATATAACTACGACAGGATACAAGATTGATGAATATCCAGCATATGTATATCGAGTTGGATCAGCAGTTGCTAACTGTTTATCCAAGAAGAAGTATCATTCGAAAGGTGACCAATATATCCCCACCGTATCCCCGGTGAGGGATTAGGCTTCTTCCAGTCGAAATCAGGTAACACCAGATTCGTGACAGGCAGCAGACCGAAACACTGATCAACAGAGTAGCATTCTGACTTCACTTCTTCCTCGCCTCTGCCTATCCCGAGCTTTGAAAAGCATAAGATACAGCTTAGGTGAAAATCGAGTCCACACAGCTTACAACTGTACTTATATAAGTTGTATCTTCCGATTGTCTGATCACACGCTGAACATTTCATGTCAATGTCTGACCCGTCTGCACCACATGGTTTAAGCACCAAGGGATGAGGCGGGTGAAGCGGGTGTGCCAAGTACAGTGGCCATTGCGTACACCCAGGGTGAAGGTAGAACCTGCATTCTTTGCACCCGTACATCAGGGAACTTATAGACGCTCCGTCCCCACATAGTTTACATTTGGTGAAGAGTGGTCGGCTGAGCTTGAGCTCGAGCTCGTGGGCAGGGAACAGGTGCGAGGTTATCTTGGTCGGGTTCCTGGCGCAGACCTGATGGAATTGGACATTGTCACAGACGTGACAGCGGAACCTGAGTCCGTCACCCTGGTTGTTGCAATGAGCACACATGAAGGACTGTCTGTTGTAGTCTGGAACCAACTTGTGGTCGGGATGGACGAAGGAGTCGTTGATGATTGTCCCTCTTTGGTCGCCAAGGGCCACGTCCATCTCTGTCGCGGTCATATGGTGCACAAGCCTGGTAATCCGAGGAAGTTTAGAAAACACTATACGACAATAGAATTAGGAAATAATATTATTACTACTATTAGGGATTTTCCACGTGTTGCCCTGAATTTTTTACTTTTCTACCTAATACCCCTGTCATTTTTACATGTATATATGGTACCCTGGTAATTTACTAAAAGTTTCTTTGGTATCTCTAAACTTTATTATTATCTTTATTGGTACCTCTAAACTTTTGTTTCTGTCAAATTTTGGCAACAAATTATCTTTTTATGTTCAAGATTAAAAGTTAAACGTCATTTAACATACCTAATTAACCGATAATTGAGTTTAAACTAACAATTTTGTACGTGTTTGCAGTTATACTCCGAATCTAAACGGATTATATTTTTGACGTTATATTGTCATATCAAAATTAAGCTCAATTACTTGTTAATTATCTAAGTTAAGCTCAATTACTTGTTAATTATCTAAGTTAAATGATATTGAAGTCATAATCCTACGCTAAAAACATAATTTAACGACAAAACTTGATGGAATTTGAGGTGCTAATTTAAATTAATATTCTCTCTATTCAAATCCAAACTACACATTCCTCTTTTGCACATTTATCGAGATGCGTTTTGCACCATTAATATCTTTCATTTGACATTAGCAAAAATTATAAAAATTTGATATTCTTGACCTATTCGTAAAGATGAATCAAACAAGATCTCACATGACTATATTTTGTCTTATAGATTGTCGAGAATCAGGCCCGTCGATTAGCCCATTGAGAGTGTTCCAAGAACCGGGGCCCATCGACTTTGGGGGCCCAAAATAGAACTGCAGTGTTAATATATTTATATATATTGCTTTTATGCTATAGTAAGTGATTGTAGTTCAGTGGCTTGTCTGTTTTTCCAAGAGTCCTGAACTGATCAGTAGTGTAGCGGTTTGATTCCCCCTGGGCGCAATCTTTTTCTTTTAATTAATTCTTTTATTCCTTTATGCTTTCTTTTCATTAAGATATATTGTACTTCATACTCCGTCTCTATTACCTCCCTCTCCCACAAAATTGATTTGATATAATTAGAGTAATAACACGGTGAATAAATATAAATAATTTCAAAATTAAGTCTCACGCGTACAATAGTTTTGTGTCCTAAGAAAATTACGGACCAACTTTCAACTATTATTGAACAAAGAAATTGATATACTACCCTTTTTATGGTTAGTATAGGGCCTCACTTTAAGATTTGGAACCGGGCCTCCGAAAATCATTAGACGGCCCTGTCGAGAATATCAAAAATACCATGTATAGGCATAGAAAAGGTAGAGATACCGCGTAGAAAAGTGAAAAATATAGGGGTACTGCGTAGAAAATCTCTTACTATTATTATTATTACGAACCTGGTGACGCGGATCTGAGCACAAGTGAGATGGAGGTCGAATTCGCAAGGTGCACAATGGTATCGCTTTCCCTCGCCCCTGCGGTCACAGGCATTGCACCGGAATCGCTGGTAATGGGGTTGTTGGACGTAAGTAATAGTAAGAGGGTGATGGGAATGTGACCAATGCTGTATAATACGAGTACTTTCAGGAGGAGGAAGAGGAGGTGTTATTATTATTGCTGAGCTTACTGCTGCTGCTGCCGCCTTCTTCTTCTCCCTGCCTCTCTCTTTCTTCACTGCCTTGTCTTTCTCAATCCACTTCTTCCTCTCTCCCCATGAATTCCTGCTCATTTCTGAAACTGAAACTGTACTCACATTTTCTGGTTGTAGTTCTTCGTTTGATTCAGAACACCATATATCAGTTGACTTGACTCGAGTCGTGGAAATTGACAAATTGGCATGGAATGTGGTCGTTAATGAGCCAACAATACAAGTTAAGTTACAACACACATGATAAAGACGCGGTTGAGAAATTACAAATTCTGTCAAATTGAACTGAATACAAATTTGTAAAAAAATAAATGAAGAACATCATTAAGACAAATATCACTATTAGAATAAAGCGCTTCTGCATAGCCTTTATATATTGCGGTTTATTGACACAGTCTTTCGCGAATGAATCTGTAAATCTGATGAAATAGTCTCCAAAATGATGAACTTTCTCTATTTTGACAAATAGTAGACCGACATCTGACCTCAATTGTATCACCTTACGTAGAAATTTCATTGCTCTCGCACATAGGTCTTGAAATCTAAAAACTATACTAATGTAAACGACTGAAACCTCGAATTAAAGGACAGAAACCTTGAAATAAAGGATGAAAAAATAACTCTTATACAAGAGAGACTTTTATTGAATAAGATTTGATTATCAAGTATTGAGAATTAAACAAATTTTGGGGTTTACCATCGATTAATTATCGATGGAGGCCCCAAATGAAGGAGAAAAGTTATGTTTTTTTTTTTTTTTTTTCAGAGAAGGAGGAAAACTATAATAAATCTATACGACTGATAGTTTTTTCTTTATTTTTTTACGAAAAGAGCCTTAAAATGAGTATATATATTTTATGATATTTTTTTCTTATGTTGGGAGAGATATTAAAGAGATAACTGGGTGACTTATAAAAAAATAATATTATTCGTGAGGAGTATTTTAATTAAAAGACCGCAAATGATCGAGATGAAAAAGTATTAAGGAGTAAAAATTACTCGAAGCAGTCAAACACTACTAAAATCCCACTAAACCCTAATTTTACTTTCTCTATTCCATTTGTCTGAAACCCCCAAATTCCATCCCTCCTATCTCAACCTTCAAGCCGTCGATTATTTCATTCAATTCAATCGATTATTTCTATCGATTCAAGGTAGTACAATCTTTTATTGCATCTTTCCGTATCGATTCAACATTCTGTTCTTTCATCAATTGCAATTTTTTTTGTTGGTTTAATTTGTCATTAATCGCACTTTTGAACTGCTTCTCCCCTCCCCCAAACTGAAGTATCCATTTTCCGAATTTCATGCCCGTAACCATGTCGGGTCGGGTCGGGTCGGAATCGGGTACGCAGGCGTGTTAATCAGATGGGTAGTTAGTAATTTTGGTTATTATCGATTTTTATTACCTTATTTTTGTCAATTATCAGTTGTGTGGTATTTGATGGGTGTTAGAATCAGATGACCTGTGATGAAAATTGCATTATGAATTCCACTGATTGCCTACACAAATTCTCGGCTGTGACGGAAGATATCCGTGTTTTAACCCTAATTTTTCTAAACAGTTTATATATTATTGGCTAAATTTTCAATTTTTTTGGTCTAAAATGAAGTATCCATTACGACACCCAAGTGAAGGGTCGGGGTAGACTAATGGGATTGCCTTGCATTGAGTGATTATTTTCGGATTCAAAATCAAAGTAGAGCGCCTGTCGTAATGTGCACTGATATTGTTGATTTTTTTTTTTTCGAAGTAGGGAAGATAAAATGGTGGAGGAAAGAGGTGTAGCAGTAGAAGCCACTGATCCAAGGAAACGGAAGAATAAGTTTAAGAAATCTTCTAATGCGAAGAAAATGAAAGTTATTCCGGGTATGGGGAAGAAGGTCAAAATCTCCAATAAAAAGAAGAAATTGTTTCGTAAAAGGGCTAGGGATTACAATTCTGACTCAGAGGATGACAAGGAAAGTGATCCTGAAAGTGCGGACGAAGATGAGAAGAAAAGAGAAGAAGGAGAAGATGGAGAAGAAGGAGATTCCGATGCGGAAGATCATGCCCCGATTGTTAAGTTTGTGCAAGGTTGCGATGCATTTAAGACGGCATTTCAAAAGATCATGAGCCTTCAAGCATTCGACGAGTCTTTGGTATTACTCACTTGTTTTTTCCCTGCTATTTCTTGAATCGAAACTTTAGTCGATGAGTGTAATAAAACCCCTGATGGAGCGAGTATTTTAGCTCATGTCATTATGTTTTAACGTATATTTTCTTGGCTGTTGCTTATGTATGAAACCCGGTTTCTGCAGGGTCCGATATTGTCAGCACAGAAGAAGCTTGTTGTGGCGAAGCTTGCCGAGGAAGACACTAAAAAGAAGGTCGATAAGGAGAAGAAAAAGCAAAAGATTTCGGTGTGTCACTATTTCCTTCTTATCGAGCTGTTTTTCTTTTTCTGTTTTTGCATTCTCATTTTGGTCCATGGTTACTGGATTCGCTGGGGTGCCCGCGAAGTGCAAGTCGTTAAGAGCGAATTCTATATCGTCGCTTACTAAAAATACACATAACACATGCTCTATAACAGTGAATCACGAATCAGTAAGGGCATTTTGGTCACTCTTGAGATATTTATGTAAGATATTTGGCTTTGGTTTGCACCTTATTAGGTTGATGAATATGGGCATGTAAAGCCTGCCAACATTTTGGACACACACGATAAAGTTCTGATTGGAATTGCTACAAAAGGAGGTACGACCTTGCTATAATTGCCTTGAGCAATAGTTCGTGCTTTGAATGTTTACATACTACCTCCGATTCAGAAAGATCTTCCCCTTTGTTTAATATATGTGAGGTATATTTTAATCAAAGGGGAAGATCTTTCTGAATCGGAGGGTATGTTTATCTTACTAATTTCACGTGTCTTGAACTTGCCGACTTTTATTCTGATGATCAACAACCTTCCAGTGGTCAAGTTTTTTAACGCTGTAAGTCCTGTTGCACAAGTTTGTCTACTATTTAGTCGTTACTTACCTAAGAAGGTCACTTATGAAGCTTTGCCGACCGTTGTTGCAGGTGAATAAAGCTCAAACTGCTCAGAAAGGGTTAGATCCTTCCAGATTTAAAGACGCGAAAGGTACTGATTTGATTCTGCAAGTGTATATTTCACTGAATGATTGTCTTTTGAACGAAAATACGCAGGTTCATGTTATCATTAGCCAGTTTTTTTTTTTCATAACATCAAATCTGTGTAGACGAACCTTCAGGCTTCAGCTAAGTCTGGATACTGCACCGTGTGCATTAAGTGTTCAAAAGCCTGAATTCTCTTAGATCAGTTTGCTATGTGAATGTGAGAGTTTGAGTATTTTCTGTGTCGACTTAGGCCAGGATGATGCGCAGAGTATTACAGTATGTCTTTACGTATGTGTTTAATCTTGATTTGTATCTTCCCCCTTGATTCTCTAAGTCGAAGTTCCTTAATCTCTAGTTCTGCTACATTTTTTCATAGCCATGCCATATTTGTGCGAATAGATAATTTCGTCAATAAAACATACTCCCTCCATATCTTAACGTTCTTCCTCTTTCTCTAATATATGTGGGTAACATTTTCTTGAAGACGAAGATCATTAAGATACGGAGGGAGTACTACCCATCAAAGCTGACTAGATACAAATTTTTAAAAATAAAATAAAATAAATTCTCATCAAAAAAGGATATCTAAACTTGCACGTCCTCTTCTATCCGTTGTTTCATGATAGAAACTTTCACGAGAGGGCCTTCAGATCTTGCAAAGTTTTGAAGACAGTTGATTTCATCATACGTGATACGGAGTAGATTGTACTAGTAGATAGTCTCACAGCATCCATAGTACCATAAAATGAACCATTAGGGTACTAGTACTACCTTTCTCATCCTTTGAATCTCACTGAAATTCTTTAAGTTCAGACATAAAAAAAACCACTAATAGATGGAGCAAAACTCCCATATAAAGAAAGAACAATTGTTGTAAGAATAAAACTAATATTTGTTGAATTAGATATTACTCTATATGATTATAAAGGGTTAGGCAATTGGGGGCTTACAACCAGTAATTAGTGGTAGCCCTAAGTTTTTTTTTACGGAATCTTTTTTTTTTTTTCAATGGTGGCTAGGATTAAGCAATATTTGAAATCTTTGCTTTGTGCAGCTTTGACGAAGAGGAGAAAAGAAGCATTCATGTCAGAACTGAGCAGAGCGTCGGGTCAATCAGTTGAGACGGGAACTAAGGTAGACATCTTATTTTATATCCTTAATACTCAAACTGCCTCTACACCATTTATATCGTCGTCTTTCTAGTATATGCTAAGGTACACTGTCGAGTTTCGCCTATTTTCATATACGAGTAATGTTTTTACAAAAGTTGTAACTGTTGTTATTATGAGAATAAGGTACTCCCTCTGCGTCATTAAAAAAAATTACACTTACCTCTGGACCAAAAACATTGTTAAACATTGACTCGACAGTTTCACCCTTTCTTTTTCACGCTTTGCCGTTCCTCTTATCATTTTTTTTCTCTCCTCTTCCTTCATCTACCGCAGTCCTCACCACATGCTTCTTTAATAGAGATACTTGGACATGTCTCCTCCATATCTCCCTTTTTGCGACATCTATGAGATCTAAATAATAATCATAAATTGCACAAAAATATCATACAAGAATGCTTCAATTGGTTGTAATTTCAATTGATATTCTGATTTTCTTTTTATTGCTTGTTTTTTTTAAAACGATGATATGGATAGGAATGTAGGTGGGCTGAGCACGTCAGCACGCAGCTTAGTCCATAATTGTACGAAATAATAAAGCCACTAATGGCCCTCTAATAAATTTCTGTGCATTACTTGTGAGTCGCAGGCATCTACAGGCAAGGAGGACGACAGTAATCAACCTGCATGGGCTCCATTGCGCGATTCTTTCATGTTGACGAATTCGAAATTGAAGGACTGGGATAAAATGGCGGTAAGAAATCTTGATTGTTTTCTTACTACTACAACGACTACTACTACTTCTGCTAAATCATCATTCATACGAATCCTGATTTGTGATTTATGGTTGATGAATCGATTGACTGAACCCTGTAGGAGGACACTGAGACGGAAATCTAAAGTATCAAAAGCCACCACACCTCTCGATGAATGATCAATCGTGTTGCGACCATTGAAGCAGCGTCATCCCTTGCTCGTGATGCTATGCCTTTTTGTCTGACGGTCATAGCAAACAATTAGTGAAACCCGAATCATCTAAAGTATACTACCAATCTCCTAACGCAAGGCCGGTTGCCCTCCTACTCTCGATTCTCTCGTTATTTCATGGTTAAGCTCAAATTCATGTTAGAGACTAATCTTTTTTTATAGAATCATCCAATTCGCAATTTTCCAATTTTTGTACATTCAACCCCCATCATCAAGAATCTCTGCTCACCCAAATCATCGGGTTTCTCGACCTGTCTAACGAGTCGGGATTGATATGGGTAAGTTCATTCTGGTCACCTATCGGTTTTCTGTTTTTCCAACATGTGTCCAGATGATAATAGGTCAGTACCTTGTTGCCAGCGCGGATTCAGATCGGGTTCAGATTAAATGCCAACCAAAACAACAAATAATTAAGATTCACATGAACAATTTGGCTCTGAATTGTCCTTTTTTGTTCTATAGTAGACAAAATAGGGGCTAGTGTACAGCAACCAACACTGTGGCTCTTTTTAACTTGTGGGGTTGCAGACAACACAATCTAAATCCATTGATGCCCAATTACAACATAATCCAGCTCATAACTCCAAAATTTCACAAATCACATCACACATGTGTCGCGTTTCTATTCGTTCGCCTTTATCTTATAGAAAACCGTCTATCGCATTGGACGAGCTTAAACGAGTAAAACCTGACTTAAAAGTGAAAGTTATCGTCAAGAGACTAAGATATCACATTCGTCATGCGTCACTACATCGGTCTTATCATTCTCTATGTATAATACTGTACATACTAGGAGTATCTCTCATCCAGATCAATGATAACGTTTGACTTTTCACAGTCTTCAAGACACTACTTTGACCTCATTTTTGTTGTTGTACGGAGTATATGAGTATTATCTTATTCGTATTGAAATTATTACTCCCTCCGGTCACTATTTTTTGTCCCATTATCTCAATATACAGTATTTTAATGAAACGAGATAAAAAAAGTGTGCGGAGGGAGTATTTCTTGAAACTATTTTTCCGGAAAATCTGAAAATGTAGAAGTTCTATAATCGATGTCGAAATTGCGTAAATTTGACCATTGAGCTAAACTAATCAATCGAGTTAGGTTTCAGTCAAACCAGTCCAATTAATCCGTCGAAAAAAAACGGGTCAAGTCATTTTAGGTTTCCGAGAATCGGATCAGGTAAGATGAATCAAGCCGAGTCATTTTTTGTTTGAATCAATTTCGGTCAATAAACTCTTAGGTCAAACTCGGATTTTCAGTTAGGGTACCAGGTCGAGAACGGGTAAATTTTCTGGAGTTACGGTGGTAAATGTAAAAAATTGATGTTTATCCGTTACACGTAAGAGCAGTGAATTTAGGAGAGAAGTCAACAAAACATGTCTCTCATTACATTACATTACACACACCATTATTCCACCACCAACCAATCACAACTCTCTTTTTAATCACCAACCGCCGCCATTAAACCAACCTCCCAACCTGCCATTATCAATTTCCTTCAAGATCCAACTCACCCACCCTCATCATCTGAAACACTTTCTGTGTAGCTTCTCTTCAATGGCGGAACGTGATAACTTGGTCTACATTGCTAAGCTTGCTGAACAAGCTGAACGTTACGATGGTATCCACCATTTTCTTCCTTTCTTCCTATTTTTTCTTCTTGTTTTTTTTTCGTTTTTTTGTGGGTTTTTCATGTTGTTTTGGGTTTTTAATTAGTGGGTTTCTCTTGTTTATTTTGCGGTTGTTTCTGGAATGAATTTGATTAGTGTCTGAATGTTTGGTGAATTGTTTGGTCAAATTTTCGTATAATTGTTTTACGATTTCGGATAATGATTCGTGTTAGTCGACCCCAAATCGGTTCTGGTTATGATGATGATGATGATGTTGTAATTGTTTGGTCAAATTTGAAGTTGGTTAAGGGTTTTAGATGATTGGGGGTTTAATTTGGTGGGTTATTGAATTGAATGGATCAGATCGGATATTTGGATCGGATTTGATCTATTTCAATGTTTGGTCGAAGTATTTTGGAACGAGATTAAATACTCGATGAATTCTAACTCTCGTAACCTTTAGAATCCGATACCCTTTTCCCTGTTGGAGGACTGTCATGAGGGATTTAGCCTAGGGGTGTTTTTTTGATAATGGCATTTCTTGAGTAGTATCCCTTCTATGGTGGGTATGAGACGATCTCGAGGAATTTCATCATCATGATCCGAGATTAACCCAAGTATAATGTATTTCTCGTCTATTATGTGGTTGATTGTATGTATTTGAATATGAATGGGAAATTGTTTTGGTGCAGAAATGGTGGATGCGATGAAGAAAGTAGCCGCGCTTAATGTGGAACTGACGATAGAGGAGAGGAATTTGTTGTCGGTTGGATACAAAAATGTTGTGGGTTCAAGGAGGGCAGCTTGGAGGATCCTGTCATCCATCGAGCAAAAGGAGGACTCGAGAGGGAACGAAGTGAACGTGAAGCGGATTAAGGAGTACAGACAGAAGGTTGAATCAGAGTTGTCGACCATTTGTGGCGACATTATGACTGTCATTGATGAACATCTTGTTCCTGCTTGTTCTGGTGCTGAATCTACCGTCTTTTACTACAAAATGTGAGCTGTTGACTAGTTTGTCACAAATTTATGACTGTCTTTTTGTTTAGCTTGAAATGAACGTTTCTGACAGCATGAAAACGGTTTCAACTTGTTTCAGGAAAGGAGACTACTACCGGTACTTAGCAGAGTTCATGTTCGGAAATGAGAAGAAGGAAGTGGCTGATCAGTCTCTTAAAGCATATGAGGTAGTTTTGCCTTCGTCGATGCTAATCCATTGATCTTCCTTTGATCATCTTTTGGTAAGCGTTTTTTGTTTGCGTGTAGACTGCGTCGACTACTGCAGAGTCCGAGTTATCTCCAACTCATCCTATCCGCCTTGGACTGGCTTTGAATTTCTCAGTTTTCTACTATGAAATCATGAACTCTCCCGAGAGGTAACACACACAAAAAAAAAAAGTTACACCCAACTCGGTCTTTATTTCCGTGATGATTATACATTTATACTGACAAAACAACTTACATTGTACATTGTATTATGACAGAGCTTGTCATCTTGCGAAACAAGCTTTTGATGAAGCGATATCAGATCTCGACACACTCAGCGAGGATTCTTACAAAGACAGCACCTTGATCATGCAGCTGCTCAGGGACAACCTCACTCTCTGGACTTCTGACATTCCCGAAGAAGGAGGTAATTCTCGACAGTGACAGTTTTTCATCGAAAAGTAAAGATACAGTGAAAGATGTCGACTTTGATGCTTAACTTTCTGTATCATCTCTCGACTCTCGTTGCTGTGGCAGTTTGTTATCGTCTCTTTTCTCTGATTTTTGATTCTGTTATTTGCATCACAGAAGACACAAGAATGGATACAACTAAAGCTGATGGTTCTCACGATGCTGAGGTTTGTTAAAACTCCAGATTCGCATAGTTTTCTTAAAACTCCACTGTTCATCATTTTCTCGGTTTCTTTGATGAATGCAGGACTAAGAGCACGGCGTATTCATGAAAAATGCAGTCATGATAACAGCCTAGCGGAAGATTTATTACTCCTATTTATCAGAGAAAACATCGTAAAATGTTTTCTCCATTGTGAAATTTAATCAGTGACTTGTTGTAATCCCGTATGAAGTTTTTCGCCATCAATCTTCGTTTAAGTCGTCTGTATGAATGATTCATTTGAAGGACTTTCGTCGGTTCTATGCAAACATTATTTATCTCCTGTATCTCCATGACTGTTTTCCTGCAATTTTCAGTGACTGCCAAATTTGAAGGTGTTGTCAATTTAACAGAAGTTATCAACAGATTCTTGGGCTATTCTTGTTATTAGTTAGTTCTGATATATAAGAACCGTCTCATACGATAATTTGGCTATTAGGATATCCAAGCTGATGGTCAGAGTTTGGATTAATACAAATTTTGTTCGGTGTAACAAAAGGAACGTTGAGTTTCAAATAAACACTCATTTAAAAGACATTCGACGAATGTATTGACTGAAACCTTCTTCCTCCTCCCTAAAAACCCTAGCCACCAAAAAGAAAAAAAACTTGGGGCTACCACCATTAATTGGTGGTAATCCCCCCAAATTTTACTTATTATATCGTTTAGTATTGATATTAGTATTATTATTTTAGTTAGAATAAGTCCTCTCCTTTTGGAGAGTTTCGTCCCCATCAATTGATGGGTTTCGCTCTCTCTTTTAGGAGAGATGTTAAATCTATGATCGCGGAGAGGACGCGGAAGATCAGTACCACAATCGTTCATCATATGGTATCTCAATTTATGTCAGACTGGCGGCTACAATCTATCAGGTTAGATGAAATCGATTCTCTTCAAAACCTTGGAAGATCCAAAGACCCTCTTGTGAAAGGCTGTATCATTAAACAGCGATATGTTGAAAGAGGATGTGCAGAAGCGGAGATCAAAATCTTAGTGAGAGATCTTTGTTTTAATGAGAATTTATTTTATTCAAATTTTGTAGTATTGTACCCGTTCAATTTCGATATAAGTTGTAGATGTCGTATGACTTTTTATTAATGAAATGATCTTTTCGCTCAAAAAAAAAAAAAAAGACATTCGACGATCTTTCGAGTAATGTCGAATTAAGGCAAAATTATCGATATATATACTCGAAACTGAATTATTTTGGAGTATTTTTTAACAATCGTTAGTCATTTTATGTTACACGGGTCATATTTAGATGCTCAACAAAATATCTCACATTTTTTGAAAAATCATCTGAAACGGTCGAATTTGAAGGTTATTTATTATCCACGTTTTTCAGACCGATTTGGTCTCGAAATTCACAAAGTAATTATTCTATTCTTTGTAGAAATGTCTCGGTGTAACACTAAAGTCATGTTAGGTTCAAATAAACATTTATTTAAAAGACATTCGACTATCTTTCGAGTAACGTCGAATTAAGGCAAAATTTTCGATATATATACTCGAAACTGAATTATTTTGAGTGTTTTTTTAACAACCGTTAGTCATTTTATGTTACACGGGTCATATTTAGATGCTTAACAAAATATCTCACATTTTTCGAAAAATCATCTGAAACGGTCGAATTTGAAGGTTATTATCCACGTTTTTCGGGCCGATTTGGTCCCGAAATTAAATGTCTCGAAATTCACAATGTAATTACTCCATTCAATGTAGAAATATCTCGGTGTAACAAAAGGCACGTTGGGTTTCAAATAAACACATTTAAAACACGTTGACAATCTTTCGAGTAACGTCGAATTAAGGCAAAATCTTCGATATTTATACTCGAAACTGAACTATTTTGAGTGTTTTTTAACAACGTCGGTCATTTTATGTTATACGGGTCCTATTTGGATGCTAAAGAAAATATCTCATATTTTTCGAAAAATCATCTGAAACGGTCGAATTGGAAGGTTATTATTCACGTTTTTCGGACCGATTTGGTCCCGAAATTAAATGTCTCCAAATTAACAAAATAATTACACTATTCATTGTAGAAATGTCCCGGTGTAACAAATGACACGTTGGGTTTTTAATAAACACTCATTTAAAACACGTTGACTATCTTTCAAGTAACGTCGAATTAAGGCAAAATCTTCGATATATATATATATATACTCGGAACTGAATTATTTTAGAGTGTTTTTTCAACAACAGTTAGTCATTTTATGTTACATGGGTCCTATTTAAATGCTAAGCAAAATATCTCAAATTTTTCGAAAAATCATTTGAAACAGTCGAAATTAAAGGTTATTATCTACGTTTTTCGGGCCGATTTGGTCCCGAAAATAATTATCTCAAAATTCACAAAGTAATTACTCCACTCATTGTAGAAATGACTCGGTGTAACAAAAGGCACGTCGGGTTTGAAATAAACACTTTTAAAAGAAATTGGACTATCTTTCGAGTAACGTCGATTTAAGGCGAAATCTTTGATATATATACTCGAAACTGAACTATTTTAGAGTGTTTTTTAACAACCGTCAGTCATTTTATATTATACGGGTCCTATTTAGATGCTAAGCAAAATATCTCACATTTTTCGAAAAATCATCTGAAACGGTCGAAATTGAAAGTTTATTATTCACGTTTTTCGGGCCGATTTGGTCCCGAAATTAAATGTTTCCAAATTCAAAAAGTAACTACTCCATTCAATATAGAAATGTCTCGGTGTAACAAAAGGCATGTTGGGTTTCAAATAAACACTCATTTAAAATATATTCGACTATGTTTCGAGTAACGTCGAATTAAGGCGAAATCTTCGATATATATAATCGAAACTGTACTATTTTAGAATATTTTTTTAATAACCGTCAGTCATTTTATGTTTTACGGGTCCCATTTAGATGCTCAGCAAAATATCTCACATTTTTTGAAAAATCATCTGAAACGATCAAAATTGAAGATTATTATCCACGTTTTTCGGGCCGATTTGTTTCGAAAATAAATGTCTCCAAATTCACAAAGTAATTACTCCATCCATTGTAGAAATGTCTCGGTGTAACAAAAGGCACGCCGGGTTTCAAATAAACATTTTTAAAAGACATTGGACTATCTTTCGAGTAACGTTGAATTACGGCGAAATTTTCGATATATATATACTCAAAACTAAATTATCTTAGAGTGTTTTTTTAACAACCATTAATCATTTTATGTTACACGAGTCCTATTTAGATGCTAAGCTAAATATCTCACATTTTTTGAAAAATCATCTGAAACGATCGAAATTGAGGTTATTATCCACGTTTTTCAGACCGATTTGGTCCCGAAATTAAATGTCTTCAAATTTACATAGTAACTACTCCATTCATTGTAGAAATGTCTAAGTTTAACAAAAGGCACGTTGAGTTTTAAATAAGCACATTTAAAAGACATTCGACTATCTTTCGAATAACGTCGAATTAAGGCGAAATCTTCGATATTTATACTCGAAACTGAATTATTTTTAGTGTTTTTTAAACAATCGTCAGTCATTTTATGTTATACGGGTCCTGTTTAGATGATCAACAAAATATCTCACATTTTTTGAAACATCATCACAAACGGTCAATTTTGAAGGTTATTATTATCCACGTTTTTCGGACCGATTTGGTCCCAAAATTAAAAGTCTCTAAATTCACAATGTAATTACTCCATTCAATGTAGAAATATCTCGGTGTAGCAAAAGGCACGTTGGGTTTCAAATAAACACTCATTTAAAACACGTTGACAATCTTTCAAGTAACGTCAAATTAAGGCAAAATCTTCGATATATATACTCAAAACTGAACTATTTTGAGTGTTTTTTAACAACCGTCTGTCATTTTATGTTATACGGATCCTATTTAGAAGCTCAACAAAATATCTCACATATTTCGAAAAATCATCTGAAACGGTCGAATTTGAAGGTTATTATCCACGTTTTTCGGACCGATTTCGTCCCGAAATTAAATGTCTCCAAATTCACAAAGTAAATACTCAATTCATTGTAAAAATGTGTCGGTGTAACAAAAGGCACGTTGGGTTTCAAATAAACTCATCTAACAAACATTTTAAGGCGAAATATTTGATATATATACTCGAAACTGAACTATTTTAGAGTATTTTTTAACAACCGTCCGTCATTTTATGTTATACGGGTGCTATTCAGATACTTAACCAAAATCTGTATGCACGGTTTAACTCGAGAATCGTTAAAACATTTAGTACTCGGTAGAAACTTGTTATTGCCAATGTCGTCAAGTCACTCGATCTCTTCCTAATCTGGGCAGTATCGCCGATGCTCATTTTCTTACCTTCTTCCCTGTTACACGAACTTAACTATTCCATTTAAGCTTCGTATAGAATCAAGAAATAATCTTCGAATTTAATCAACACTCGATATTCTTCGAATTTAACTGCTCTAGGTTCGAATTCGCATATATAATTTAACTCAATGCAAAAGCCAACAAATTCATCGATTTTATGATTTCAATTCAAATGAAAGTATCCCAGCTACCTTAGTCATCTTGAAAATCTTAGTATCATATCCACAAAACCAAATCAAATTGCTTCGCTTCGGGACTTTACTCTCAGAAAGATAGTCGAATATCTTTCGAATGTGTTTATTTGAAACCCGACGTGTCTTTTGTTACATCGAGACATTTCTAGAGTGGATAGGTTAATTACTTTGTAAATTTGGAGACATTTAATTTTGGGACCAAATCGGCCCGAAAAACGTGGATAATAACCTTCAATTTCGACCGTTTCAGATGATTTTTTGAAAACAGTAACATATTTTGCTTAGCATCTAAATAGGACCCGTATAATATGAAGTGACTGACGGTTGTTAAAAAACACTCAAAATAATTCAGTTTCGAGTATAAATATTGAAAATTTTGCCTTAATTCGACGTTACTCGAAAGATTGTCAACGTGTTTTAAATGAGTGTTTATTTGAAACCCGACATGCCTTTTGTTACCCCGAGGCATTTTTACAATAAATGAAGTAGTTAGTTTGTGAATTTAGATACATTTAATTTCGGGAGCAAATCGTCCGAAATACGTGGATAATAACCTTCAAATTCGACCGTTTCAAATGATTTTTCGAAAAATTTGAGATATTTTGTTGAGCATCCAAAAAAGACCCATTTAACATTAAAAGTCTGACGGTGTTAAAAAAACACTATAAAATAGTTCAGTTTCGAGTATATATATCAAAGATTTCGCCTTAATTCGACGTTATTCGAAAGATTGTCGAATGTCTTTTAAATGAGTGTTTATTTGAAACTCAACGTGCCTTTTGTTACACCGAGACATTTCTACAATGAATGAAATAATTACTTTCTGAATTTGGAGACAATTAATTTCAGGACCAAATTGGCCCGAAAAACGTGGATAATAACCTTTAATTTCGACCGTTTCAAATGATTTTTCAAAAAATGTGAGATATTTTGCTGAGCATCTAAATGGGTCCCGTATAACATAAAATGTCTGACGGTTATTAAAAAACACTCTAAAATAGTACAGTTTTGATTATATATATCGAATATTTCGCCTTAATTCGACGTTACTCGAAAGATAGTCGAATGTCTTTTAAATAAATGTTTATTTGAACCTAACATGACTTTTGTTACACCGAGACATTTCTACAAAGAATAGAATAATTACTTTGTGAATTTCGAGATATTTAATTTCGGGACCAAATCGGCCCGAAAAACGTGGATAATAACCTTCAATTTCGACCGTTTCAGATGATTTTTCGAAATATGTGAGATATTTTGCTGAGCATCTAAATAGGACACGTATAACATAAAATGACTAACGGATGTTAAAAAACACTCTAAACTAGACCAGTTTCGAGTATATATATCGAAAATTTCGCCGTAATTCGACGTTACTCGAAAGATAGCCCAGCGTCTTTTAAAAGTGTTTATTTGAAACCCGACGTGCCTTTTGTTACACCGAGTCATTTCTACAATGAATGAAGTAGTTACTTTCTGAATTTGGAGACATTTAATTTCGGGACCAAATCGGCTAAAAAAACGTGGATAAATAACCTTCAATTTCGACCGTTTCAAATGATTTTTCAAAAAAAGTGAGATATTTTGCTTAGAATCTAAATAGGACCCGTATAACATAAAATCACTGACGATTGTTAAAAAAAACTCTAAAATAATTCAGTTTCGAGTATATATATATCGAAAATTTCGCCTTAATTCGACGTTACTCGAAAGATAGTTGAATGTCTTTTAAATGAGTGTTTATTTGAAACCCAAGATGTCTTTTGTCACACCGAGACATTTTTTACCACGAATGAAATAATTACTTTGTGAATTTGGAAACATTTAATTTCGGGACCAAATCGGCCCAAAAAACGTGGATAATAACCTTCAATTTCGACCGTTTCAGATGATTTTTCGAAATATGTGAGATATTTTGCTGAGCATCTAAATAGGACACGTATAACATAAAATGACTGACGGATGTTAAAAAACACTCTAAAATAGACCAGTTTCGAGTATATATCGAAAATTTCGCCGTAATTCGACGTTACTCGAAAGATAGTCGAATGTCTTTCGAATGTGTGTTTATTTGAAACCCGACGTGCTTTTGTTACATCGACACATTTCTTAAATGAATAGAATAGTTACTTTGTGAATTTGAAGACATTTAATTTCGTGATCAAATTGGCACGAAAAACATGAATAATAACCTTCAATTTCGACCGTTTTAGATGATTTTTCGAAAAATGTGAGATATTTTGCTGAGCATCTAAACAGGACACGTATAACATAAAATGACTGATGGATGTTAAAAAACACTCTAAAATAGACCAGTTTCGAGTATATATATCGAAGATTTCGCCTTAATTCGACGTTACACGAAAAATTATCGAATGTCTTTTAAATGTATTTATTTGATACACAACGTGCCTTTTGTTACACGGAGACATTTCTATAATGAATGGAGTAGTTACTTTCTGAATTTGGAGACATTTAATATCAAGACCAAATCGGCCCGAAAAACGTGGATAATAACTTTCAATTTCAACAGTTTCAGAAGATTTTTTAAAAAATGTGAGATATTTTGCTGAGCATCTAAATGGGACCCGTATAACATAAAATGACGGACGGTTATTAAACAAACACTCTAAAATAGTACAATTTCGATTATATATATCGAAGATTTTGCCTTAATTCGACGTTACACTGAGACATTTCCACGATGAATGGAATAATAATTACTTTATGAATTTGGAGACATTTAATTTCGAGACCAAATCGATCCGAAAAACGTGGATAAACCTTTAATTTCGACCATTTCAAATGATTTTTCGAAAAAAATGAAATATTTTACTTAGCATCTAAATAAGACCCGTGTAACATAAAATGACGCACGATTGTTAAAAAACACTCTAAAATAATTCAGTTTCGAGTATATATATCGAAAATTTCGCCGTAATTCGACATTACTCGAAAGATAGTCCAATATCCTTTAAAAGTGTGTATTTGAAACCCGACACGCCTTTTGTACACCGAGTCATTTCTACAATGAATGGAGTAATTACTTTGTGAATTTGGAGACATTTAATTTCAGAACCAAATCGGTCGGCAAAACGTGGATAATAACCTTCAATTTCGACCGTTTCTGATGATTTTTCAAAAAATGTGAGATATTTTGCTTAGCATTTAAATAGGACCTCTATAACATAAAATGACTTGACGGTTGTTCAAAAGAACTATTATTCAAAAGAAACTCAAAACCGAAATACCCATAATAATAATAATAATAATAAGTTACAAAACAATGTAGCAATTACATTTGTATGAGACGATTTAACAAAACCACAATGTCTTTCAATGATGTACGGACTACGTAGTAGTAGTAGTAGTAGTGTTTATAGAACATGGGTATATCAAACCGTCTCACAATCACACAAGACTCACGATAGAGCAAAAACAATCATAGTGATCACAGAAAGCATTCCAAAAGGGTCGACCATGTCATTCGGATCACAAAACAAAATCCAGCAACGAAATTGGGAAAAAAATGCAATCCAATAGAACAATTCTATATTTCTATCTTCCAAAAGCAAGTTGGAAACATATAGACCGAAAAATAAGTAGGTTCGTGAACCTAATCCATCAGAAACCAAAACCCGACAAAAAAGTAAGATCCCCCAAATATCCCATTTTGAGCAAAGACTGCGCATTTATTCACGTACACAACAAACAAAAGCTCGAATAATAAACGTCACGAGCACAAATGAAACAATCTACCAAGTCAAGCGATACTTCTTCAAGGGCAAAACCGTGTTTCAATAATATACTGTTTCTACTCATTCTGCAAGTAAAATCCCCCGAATACCCCATTTTGAGCAAAGACTGTGCATTCATTCACGTACACAAACACAAGCTCGCATAATAGACGTCACGAGCACAAATGAAACAATCTACCAAGTCAATCAATACTTCTTAAAGGGCATAATCGCGTTTCAAATAATATGATTACTCAAGCACGGAAATATAGCACTAAGAGCTGAAAAATGTTACCAGCAGCAGCAATATACTAGCTAAGTTCACAAAACTAACAGGAAAGCTCAGACGGGTTTGTTCACAACAAACTAGCTAGTCTAGCTTTGACAACCAAGAGCATTGCATTGCATTGAAGAGGCAGCCATAAAACATAAGCAAATGAATTCAGTTCACATTCTTGCAATTCACGCAATCACCAGATGCACTACATTCATCAGCGCCCAACAAGCTTTTCATACACCTGAACCAGCCAAACATTCACTAATATTCAATTCATTATTCAATAACCGAAAAAAAAAGTAAGATCAGAAAGAAGTAACCGAAGGCAACGCCCCAAGTGCAAATGCATGAGGGAAAGTTAAATATAGACAGTAAGACGAGCGGGATAATCTACATAACTTTAATAAATCAAACAAAACAGGCTACCAAACAGTTAATAGTACTACCACCCCCACTGACTTCTGTTTTATTTCCGAGTGAAACACACCCATGTTACTGAAAAAATCTCAACTTACCCACCCTGTGGGTAAATTTCATGAAAAGATTATCATGAGATAATCTCATAATAGAATTTGTGCAAACTAAATAGGGTATTGCATTACGGATTGTGTACTATGTTATTTACTTTTAACAAGAAGCTGCACAGATAAACCTCAAGGATGATGATGATAATAATAAGCATACCTGCAAAAGACTATATCATAGCATTAAGTCAGAAACACCAAACGAAGCATTAGGATAAAGAAGCGTTTCAAAGCCAGTTACCAAAGCCAAATAGTTATAATAGACTATCTACTACGGAGTACTTCCCTAATGTGTGACTCGACTTATTATTGTCGAAGTTTGCAAAGTTTGAAAGTAAATATTTAGGAAACGATGAAACATTGTGATAATAAGAAGTAAAGATCTGCGCATTTGCTACAATAAAAAGTTTCACAACAATAAACAAAAATTATTCTGACAAATAATACAAGTAATAAACATAAAAAATACAAGTACTCAATATATAAACGGATTAAAGGCAGACAAATGTGGTCAGTGTCAAAACAGGCAGAACATGGAAGTATGGAGAAAGTAACAACAGAGATATCAGAGTAAAACGGAGTCATACGTTAGACATGCTGGTATACACTTATAACCAGCATCCTGAAGGCACATTATTAAGCAAAAAGGCAAGCAGCTCAGACAAATAGAGCATGATTCCAAGGTAAATCACTACTAAATCATAAAGAGCTATCCAACCAAAATTGGTTGACAAAGATACACATTATAGGAGATTCACGCCGAGGTAATCAATCATTAGTAGAATAGACTTACATTGCACTTCACAAATAAAAATAAAAGCAAATAATGACCCCATCAACTGATTGCATCTATCTCCAAGATAGCTTGAAAGAAATACAAAAGAGATTCACACTCCCTTGCTTCCCACATTCCAAGACAGCACTTAACCTCCACCGAACAAGAAAGAAAAATACATGCAGAGCAAGAAAAGCAAAGCTACAACCATGGCATGGAACTATGGAAGTCATCATAGAAGCCAACTACAAATACAAACAACTTCAAAGTAAACAGAAAATGATAGAAATGAGACAACATTTGACATTCAAGCAACTGCTAATTAACTTATACTGGATGAGAACACGGGTAACCTAGTGCACAAAAGAACTTCATCCAATACGGAGGATTCTGTTTAAGGATAAGTAAAAACACAGTCATGAAAAAAAGATTACACGCAAGGAGGACAAGACCAGTTCGAGAAGAAGTAACATTGTAATGCACTTTAAGGATCAGCCAAGAAAATCAGAATCACAAGTCAGTAAACACAGTCACGAAAAGAAGATTCACACGAGGACAACACTCGTTCAAGAAGAAGTAACATTGTAATGCACTTTGTTCAGATACAATCAAAACGGAGATTTATTTAATCTAATGTCGCAACATTCAGAAAAATACATATAAAAAACACAATGCAATGAAGCTATGGCAAACACAATGGTCAGCTAATCAACTATCATCATATCAATTCAGCACAAACACAGCTCAGGGAGATCTCACAGTACATAGCAAACATTCACTACAGTACATACTACATAGCAAACATTCACTTCAGACAAGTTTTCATCGGAAATTGAAAGGCAAACAAGAACAATCAACAAGTGAATACAACCCAAGCAACAAATTTAAGACCCCATACGCAAGCAACCATGAAGCAAAGTAAAGGTAGAATTGCTTCGAAAGGACTTATTCATATACCTCAGTAGTAGGGAGGAGGATTAGGGTACCCTCCAGCACCGGCAGGCGGAACCCGAGGTGCTGGAGAAGCCCCGGTATGCTGATGTTGTTGACTCGGATAACCACCAGACGACATACCATAATGCCCACCATCTGCATACCCTCCTCCAGATGGCATTCCACCTGAATTTGGTGCCATACCACCATACCCACCACGACCAGCTCCTCCACTGCCTACACCTCCGACCGCACCTCCTGAACCACCATATCCTCCATACCCACCAGAATTTGGGCCGCTACCATAATATGACCCACCACCACCACCACCACCATACCCTCCACCACTTCCATACCCAGCATTTCCACCATACCCTCCTGGCCCTTGTCCTCCTACCGAGGAATTATATGATGGATTCATCGGATTGCTAGGCTGTTGTCCTCCCCCTGCTCAAGAAAAATCAATACAATGAACAAATCAGCCCCCAATTCAGACACTAAAAGGGTTACCATACAATAAATGAACAGTTCATCATAATCAATTACTGTATGTTAAGTCGCAAATGCTACAAAGTGTGATCTACACTAATTGAAACTTCGGAAATCTCGATTATCGTGACAATTCAAAGCATCAACTAACAATTACTTCCTAGAAAGGACAACAATATCCCCTGAGAATGCATACTACAGTATGAAGCAACACATTATCACATCACAAATACTACCAGTCTACCACATCAAATAACTGCAGAGAGATATCAATAAACACATCTAATCGAATTCAAAACCCGTCAAAAACATATTAAACCAATTCAATCACACAACAATACAAAAAAGATCATCAAAGCAACAATTACCAGAAAACCCACTGTAAGAAGAGTAACCCCCACCCCCACCTGGACCCGGATAACCCCCACCTCCAGGCCCACCGGAATTAGATGGTGGCGCCATCCCCATACCCATCCCCATCCCCATCTGATCCCCACCGCCTCCACCAGGTGGTTTACCCTTTTTACCCTCACTAGCCAACTTACAAACAACCTGCCTCCCATCAACAATCTTCAACGGCTCCATCAACGCCGCTTGCGCTCCCTCCACCGTCTTATACACAAACAACGCAAACCCTTTCGACTTTCCAGTCGCCTTATCGAACCCTAACGGTCCCTCTTCTATCTCCCCAAAACTCGAAAACACACTTAACAGCCTCTCCGCACTCGTCTCCGTCGGCACATTCCCTACATATATCTTCCTCAAACTCGTATCACCACCACCACCGCCGCCCCCCGGGCCACCACCGCCACCACCACCCAAACCCGCCGACGCAAGCGCCGCGACCGCGATTCGCCCGTCGATCAACTTACTAGGCTGCTTAAGAGCGAGCATCGCGCCGTCCACGTGGCGGAACGTAACAAATCCGTATCCCTTAGATTTCCCGGTCGCTTTATCGAGAATAACCACAGCCTCCTCAAGAACACCGTACGCAGCGAACACTGACGATAGCGAGTCCGACGTCGTCTCCCATCCAAGACCACGTATGAACAACTTCCTCAACGTAACGTCACGGTCAGCGATGGCGCGGACGGCGGCGAGGGTGTCCACATGCGCGGCGGCAGCGGAGGCGAGGATATCACGGAGTTGCTCGGCGGTGAAAGGTTCGAGGATTTTACGGGTGTCGGAGATTGTTAGGGTTTGGGATTGGGTCTGAGTCGGGTCGAGGGATGTAGGTTCGGGTACTGATGCGGGTGTGGACAGTCCGTTTTCGTCGAGTTTGCGTTTCTTGATTGGATCCATGGCGTGAGAATCCATTTTAGATGAGTGAATTAGGGGTTTGGTGTGTTGAAGGATAAACCCTAACTTTTGGGAATTCGATTAATTGGGGGAAAAGTGAAGAGAGGTGGAGGAGTTATGTGAGTGAAGGATTTATATAGTACTCCGTACTCGTGAGAAGGGGATTGGGCTTCGATGTGGCGTACTAGGTTTCATTAGTTTTCAGAATATTTAATTAAATTAAACGGATTTTCTAACCGGTAATTATATACTGTATTCGTAATTCGTATATTATCACTTGATTATCTAGATATCGACTCTATTTTTCAACTGTATAGTCACTACTGAGTGATTAGCAGGTGATCTCAGCGATATTCATTAATGAGAAGAAGAAAAAAAAGTAAATATTTTAGTGATTAGTTACACGTGCACTTTTAAAACGGATAGTTGACCAGCAAAATAAAATACGAGTATTTAAAAGTTTAGATCGTAATTTGGGTTTCTTGGTTAGTGTCTTAATCAATTTATATCGTTTGAACTCCGCGTGTAGAGTCAACAATTTCAGTATGTGCTTTGACGGTGGCACGATTCAACTCGACGTCTAGCACGACAGGGTATGAAGGAGAACGTGGACGTAGCACGTGTCTGACTCGTTCAGAAGTCATACACATGAAACAAGAATGTACGGCCGCGAACAACATGTGGATGAATAAAACATAGTCCTTCGTAGTAGTAAAACTTAGAACCATAGGCACGGCACCAGCCGGGTCAGGTACAACTGCAGAAGCACGTCACGGTGGCCCATCGACATAGACCTGGGTCAGGCCCCTTGAAAGTTGAACCCCATCTCTAAAGCACGACAGCATGATCTAACTCGACAAAATGTCATCTCTAATCACGTTATTCACGTACCAACTTATGCGACAGAAGTATTATTGAACATCAAACCTTATATGAGACGGTTTCACGAGAGAACTGCTATCTGTTCCTTGGATACTTGCATAGTTTGTAGTATTGAGTGATAGGAAAACGTAATCATCAACGGTTGGCAGTGAATACACCAACTCTTCCCCACACATTCACAGTCGCACACTTCGCTCTCTCCTTTATACCCCCCCCCCCCCCCCCCCCACCCCCTTTCTTCTTCTTTCTTCATAACTTCTTCAATCCATTTTGCTGCAGCAATAACACACAGCAATGGCGTTACCCCATTTGTAAGTACCCTTCTCCTCCTCTAATCCTATCCTACTACTCTATATAACTGTAAAGTTGCATCCTTTCTTATAATTTCATGCTGTTTTCTGTTAAAGTTTTGATTTTGAATTCATGTGTAGCTTCAGTTTGCTGAAATCTGTTTATTTTGTCATCCTGTACACTGAATTTGATGTAATTGGTTTACCCTTTTAATCGGGTTTGAACTCGAGACCTCTGGTTGATGATTTTGGTGTTTACATTCACAGTTCAGCGACCCTTTTACTTAATTCTTCAATTTATAATGCTTATATCCTGCAATTTCTCTTTTTGATGTGTGTTTTTTATCCCATTTGCTGCAAAAAGGGTATTTTTTTTCAAACTTTGAAGGCAAAGGAAATGAAATGGGTGTTAGACTGTTAGACCCTTTTCTTTTGGACTGAAAAAGGCTGAACCGAAATGAGCTAGGTTGGAGTACCGAGAGGAAACGAACCTTCTCGGACTAAACTGAGGTGAACTTAACTCAAAAGAAGTTGAAAAGAACATGGCTTACTTGTTAGATGAATCGTCTCAACAGCTAATATGTCGAATGTTCATTGGGGTTGAATGTAGTTAGTGTAGCTCCATTTGAGCTCGTGACTTTTGGTTACACTGGCTCTGATACCATGTTCCTTGAGGTGATGTTTGAAGACATGAAGATTGATTTCTCTGTGAAAAAGAAGCATTGTTGGAATGTCGGTTTAGTGAGCCGTTTTAGCTCATTCCATCTTAATCCGAAACCAATGAATAACAAATTAACAAGTATTTGGTTACGTTACGAAATTAATGAACTATTATTAGGTGTTGTCGAAAAAGTAAAAAAACCTTTGCATCGATCAACAGGGAAGGACCTTTGCATCGATCAACTTGCGTTCATTCGTGGCCTAATCTTCGTACAACAATGTATTATTTGGATAACCAAATGATATCGCTGAAATTCTGTCGCCCTAACCCATCCTCGAAGTGCTCGACTATTTCATTGGCTGTCAGTAGCTACGTTGCCAAGCAACACCTTCTAAGAGAAATTATTGATGACGAGGTCATGGAGAACCAGGACATTGAAATGCATCACAAGGAGGGATCATCGGATGGTATAGAAAAGCTAGATTATCGTCATTTTGAGTCAGTGGTGACATGTAGCGTGAAAGAACTCAAGGAAACTTTGAGAAGAAGGAGAATCGGTTTGGCAAACAAAGGAAAAGTTCCTTGGAATAAAGGAAGGAAACACACCCGAGGTAACTTTTGCTTACCATCGCCCAATTACTATATGTGATGGATCAACTATCACCCATATGGGTAGATAAGTACTTCAAATTTGAGGCATCATGAATTTGTGACGAATATACACGTTAGCTGTCACAAGAGAGACCTACTGTTTAAAATTATGAGATATTCATCATTTCTACAAACGGTATATTTGTAGCCCTCTAGTTAGAGACTAAGTTTCTCTGACTCTTCTAATTACCTCGCGTGCCCGTGTCTGATACTTGACACTCGGACATGAGTATGACACTTGAACTCTTCATTTTAAGCCAAAATATGCAAATTTTTCATAAAATTAGCCATGTCGGACACTTCTAAACGAGTCTAAGCAACATAGTTGATAGACTAATTGATGTGAATGTATGTGTTGATGCAGAAACCTGTGCTAGGATTAAAGAGAGAACCCTTGAAGCTATGAGAGATCCCAAGGTGAAGTGAAGTAAGACTCGGGCATTTTCTTTTCATTCTCCAAACAGTTATCTATCCGTCTTTGTGTTGTTAAACCTGCTAATAAGTGTGAAATCATTCCATAGCGCCTCTTTTTCGTCAACTCTGTTGTTTTCTTGAACTGCTGAACAATGCTTTACCTTACCGGCTTACCATATAATGATAAATGTAACACGATCTTTGTTACATTGTTCCTCCCAGATTAGGAGGAAAATGTCGGAAACACCACGCACGCATAGGTAAATATTCTAGTACTTTCCGAATGAACATTACTGAGTATTATGGAATAATCATGTGATCAATGCTAAGGCATGTTTCTACTTGCAGTGAACAGTCTAAGAAGAAGATCGGTGCTTCTCTCAGACAACTATGGGCGAAACGTCTGAAACTAAAACGTGTGAAAGAGAAGTTTTATTATTCATGGGAAGAAACAATAGCAGAAGCTGCTAAGAAAGGAGGAATAAACGAGGAGCAACTCGATTGGGATAGTTACGAGAATCTGGAGTACGAGATAGCTCGTAGACGACGACAGCAGAATGAGAAACGGGTCAAGGAGAAGGTAATAAACACAATTCAAGCCGTCAAGTTAGCACGAGAGAAAGCACGTGAACAACCCGAGGGTGAACCGGGAGCCAAACAGAAAGTAACAAGGGGCCGTAAAACAAGGAAAAGGAACGAAAACCTCAAGCCAAGGTTGACAAAGGTGATGTTTCGTAATAAATTTAAGATCTTGAACGACTTTCTTCACCGGTTAATGCATAATGAATGATTATAACATCAATTGTGATTTGGGTTTTCTGTCGATCTTTTCAAGTTTCAGGTACAAGGAAAGAAAACGATAGAAGAATCATTTCGCAGTCACTCTGGAGTGATGTCCGATCTTCATTCCGCACTAGAGAAGTTTGATATTGAGTCTATAAAAGAGGAACAGAAGCGAAAAGCAACGTCTCTAGCAGAACAAATTCAAGCTGCTAAGAGCAGAAGGCAAAGATAGGTCTCGAAACCTCCTCAGTACAAATCGTTTCTTCGAGGATAACCCTACAGCATAGTTTTTGTACCTACATTTTGCACATAAGATGTCATCAAACAAGTTCAAACTCTTTTTAGCCTAATTCGCTCGTTACTGGCACTTCGGAAAACTCGACTGTACTGCCCTTTTTTTTTTACCTACATGAGTACCTTCCTCTTTTTCTGTATTAATAGTTACCTTTCAGAGACTCGTTATTCTTCGACTTTGAAATATATAAATCCTGCAATCGAGCCAAATCAATACTATCAATCTATCATTTACCTCACAAACAATACCAAGCCTTAGTTACAGAATTACAAAAATCAAGCTACTGGCAGTTTGGCACTGACATGACAAATATGTCGATTTTTTCCTTGTTTGCTTTCGAATATTTTTCAGATGGTAATATAAATTTATACATTCTCAGTCCCTCCCGGCGCCTATACTCGAGAAGGTAAAAGTAGGATGAGTAGGAGACTGCTCGACGCTTTTACTCGGAGGATTTTCTTTAATTTTGACATCCTTCAAGTCTAACAGTACTCCTGGTTGGGTTATGTTCATATCAGATATATCTTCCTCTCCCTGTAGCATCCTGACTACACTTGACATTGTCGGCCTTAGATTTGGGCTTTTTTGGGTGCATAGAAGTGCAATTTTCAAAAACCCGTTTGCCTCTTCTACGTCGATATCTCCCCTAAACGCTTCATCAATCAACTCCAAGAGTGCTGCTTTCTTCAGCATCGCCCATGCCTGAAAAATATGACACGCTCCATAAATAAGGTCAAATAGCTAGGGGTGTTCACGGGGCTGGATGATCCCGTGGATCAGACAACCCCAGAAACCAAACCAGCTAGGAGAGGACCTGGACCAGAACCCATTAAGTCATTTTTCCCGGGTTTGGACTGAATCAAATCAGACAGAACCCATTAAGTCCAGTTAGTTTGAGCTAGGCCTTAGTCCGGTTTTTTCGACTTTAAGAAGTTTTGTGATTTATTTTTCGACTTTGGACGTTGTGGACTCGGAGAAAAGACTGCATATTTTGGTGGCCCGGATTTGGATCAGGATTACATATAGCAGGAAAGTGACATGAAATGCATTACCCTTTGTAGAAGATATTCCTCCCCCGCAGGTAGGCGCTTATTCTTGTTGCATCTACCACATACTACTTCCATGAGAAGAACACCGAAACTATAAATATCCGCTTTCCTTGTCAATTGGCCTCGCAATGCATACTCAGGCGCCAAATAGCCTCTGCATTCAAAATCCATTTACACCATGTCACGTACACGGTACATCACATAATACTTAGCAAAAAAAAGCAGGATTTGTGAATTAACATACAGTGTGCCGGCGACTTTGGTGCTGACATGAGTCATATTTGCAGGAATAAGTTTTGCCAGTCCAAAATCTGAAAGTTTGGCACTAAGATCTTTGTCTAGAAGGATATTACTCGCTTTGATATCTCTGTGTATGATATGAGGATGGACCTCTTCATGAAGGAACGCGAGCCCCTTAGCAATGCCAATACATATGTCTCTTCTTACTGTCCAGCTGAAATTAATTGAGTTACGGCTCTGACCTACAAATTCACCAAATAGCATCATGTGAGACAGCTTCACCATTGTATGACAGACTGCAATTCATATGGGTGATGGGTCGGTCTCAAAATAATCTTTTCACGAGACTGTTTAATAGGAAAGAATATGACACTCACGGATGAAGTTATGCACAGGTTGACCGGGCCGTGGCCCGAGCAAGCTTTTTGGAAAAACCAATATACTCGTACACAATAACTTTTATTTATTTATTTTAAAGATAATTATGATTATAAAGGTAAGAAAGATTGATGTTTCGACACAATAACTTACCAAGTAAGGTTTTTGCAAGGCTATTGTTCTCTAGATACCTAGAGAGCAAAATTCTGTTGTCTCCTTCGACACAACAACCTAACATCTCAACCAAATTTTCATGCTTTATATCTGCAAGGACGGTTAGCTCTGTCAAAAATTCCCGCAAGCCTTGTCTTGATTCTGGAGATAGTACTTTAATAGCAACTAGGGTTCCATCTCTTAGCTTTCCCTGGTCAAAGAAAGTGTTTTTTCAGAGCATGACATAATCTCACGAGTGCTCGAATCTTGGCGGCCTCCAAAAATCTCACGAGTGGACTTTTAACATAATAGTATAACTTATGTATTCAAGAATTTTACCTTGTATACGGATCCAAAACCTCCTTCGCCAATCTTATTATGCTTGCCGAAATTATCTGTTGCGCTCTGTAGTTCCTTGTAGGTGTGGAAGTTTACATTTTTTGCATCTAGAGAGACCGACCACGCAGGCAATCAGATATCAAGGCTTGCATGATACCGTGAAAAATATGAGAACACTAGTGTAAGAGCAAGCATAACTTACATGAAACGATATCTGATGGACCGACTTCAGCATCCTTTCCTTCCCATTAGCGAATTGGAATAAAACAAAGAAAGCGACATAAGCTCAAAACATCAAATAGAAAAACTTGGCATGTTAATACTTAATAGAGAAAACTGTTCTTAATGTCGTGTTGTCAAACAGAAATATTCGCTGATACCTCCATCAATGTCTGAAGTTGGATCAAACACAAAATTTGCTCTTCTTCCAGAAAAGCAAGGAAAGCAAGGCATGATGTGGAGCGAGTCGATGCACCAACTACATTAACCAATCCGTCTCCTACATAAAAATTAACAGGCATCATCAAATAAGCGTGTAACACTACTTTTCTTGATGATCTACTTTAAGTATACAAGAACAAGAGTCGGCTCAACTCGTAAGAGCTATCTTACTTCCATCATTAGGGTTCGATTCTTACACGTTGCAATGTGCGCTCATTTGACCAAAAAAACATGATTTAAGTATATCAAGCTAAATAATTTACAAAATTAATAAAACCATCCAATACACATATTTTCAATTCCATTTCGGGTACCCAAGTAATCAACTTGTTTTCCAGGTTTAAAGGATTTTGATGCTGACGAGGTTCATACATTAGGTCGAACTCAAAATATCACATCATCTCATGACTTTATCAACTTATCAATTTGTAGAGAGGATACCAAGTAATCAAGCTTCAACAACATATAAAGACATTCTTTATCCAAGAGAAAAAATTCAAAACAACATCAACTATCCCAGAAAAAGACGGTCTCCCAATACGATTATTGTGAGACCGTTTCACATGAGACTTCCTCCTCGACAACACAGCAAATACATGATGCAAGACAAAATCAAGCTCAAGATCAAAACTTTCCAACATTACTACATTAAAATTGTCCAGAACTGAACTGGGTATTAGTCCAATTTTCAAAACTAAACCAAGAATACGAACAACTAGGCTCTATTGTGACACCGTCTCACATGAAACTTACTCGACAACAACACATCAAATACATGATGCAAGACAAAATCAAGCTCAAGATCAAAGCTTTCTAACATTACCAGATTAAAATTGTCCAAAAATGAACTGGGCATTAGTCAAATTTTCAGGACTAAGCCAAGAATGAACAACTAGGTTCTATTGTGAGACCGTTTCACATGAGACTTCCTCCTCGACAACACCACATCAAATACATGATGCAAGACAAAATCAAGCTCAAGATCAAAACTTTCCAACATTACTACATTAAAATTGTCCAGAACTGAACTGGGTATTAGTCCAATTTTCAAAACTAAGCCAAGAATACGAACAACTAGGTTCTATTGTGACACCGTCTCACATGAAACTTACTCGACAACAACACATCAAATACATGATGCAAGACAAAATCAAGCTCAAGATCAAAACTTTCTAACATTACCAGATTAAAATTGTCCAAAAATGAACTGGGCATTAGTCAAATTTTCAGGACTAAGCCAAGAATGAACAACTAGGTTCTATTGTGAGACCGTTTCACATGAAACTTCCTCCTCGACAACACCACATCAAATACATGATGCAAGACAAAATCAAGCTCAAGATCAAAACTTTCCAACATTACTACATTAAAATTGTCCAGAACTGAACTGGGTATTAGTCCAATTTTCAAAACTAAGCCAAGAATACGAACAACTAGGTTCTATTGTGATACCGTCTCACATGAAACTTACTCGACAACAACACATCAAATACATGATGCAAGACAAAATCAAGCTCAAGATCAAAACTTTCTAACATTACCAGATTAAAATTGTCCAAAAATGAACTGGGCATTAGTCAAATTTTCAGGACTAAGCCAAGAATGAACAACTAGGTTCTATTGTGAGACCGTTTCACATGAGACTTCCTCCTCGACAACACCACATCAAATACATGATGCAAGACAAAATCAAGCTCAAGATCAAAACTTTCCAACATTACTACATTAAAATTGTCCAGAACTGAACTGGGTATTAGTCCAATTTTCAAAACTAAGCCAAGAATACGAACAACTAGGTTCTATTGTGACACCGTCTCACATGAAACTTACTCGACAACAACACATCAAATACATGATGCAAGACAAAATCAAGCTCAAGATCAAAACTTTCTAACATTACCAGATTAAAATTGTCCAAAAATGAATTGGGCATTAGTCAAATTTTCAGGACTAAGCCAAGAATGAACAACTAGGTTCTATTGTGAGACCGTTTCACATGAGACTTCCTCCTCGACAACACCACATCAAATACATGATGCAAGACAAAATCAAGCTCAAGATCAAAACTTTCCAACATTACTACATTAAAATTGTCCAGAACTGAACTGGGTATTAGTCCAATTTTCAAAACTAAGCCAAGAATACGAACAACTAGGTTCTATTGTGACACCGTCTCACATGAAACTTACTCGACAACAACACATCAAATACATGATGCAAGACAAAATCAAGCTCAAGATCAAAACTTTCTAACATTACCAGATTAAAATTGTCCAAAAATGAACTGGGCATTAGTCAAATTTTCAGGACTAAGCCAAGAATGAACAACTAGGTTCTATTGTGAGACCGTTTCACATGAGACTTCCTCCTCGACAACACCACATCAAATACATGATGCAAGACAAAATCAAGCTCAAGATCAAAACTTTCCAACATTACTACATTAAAATTGTCCAGAACTGAACTGGGTATTAGTCCAATTTTCAAAACTAAGCCAAGAATACGAACAACTAGGTTCTATTGTGACACCGTCTCACATGAAACTTACTCGACAACAACACATCAAATACATGATGCAAGACAAAATCAAGCTCAAGATCAAAACTTTCTAACATTACCAGATTAAAATTGTCCAAAAATGAACTGGGCATTAGTCAAATTTTCAGGACTAAGCCAAGAATGAACAACTAGGTTCTATTGTGAGACCGTTTCACATGAGACTTCCTCCTCGACAACACATCAAATACATGATGCAAGACAAAATCAAGCTCAAGATCAAAACTTTCCAACATTACTACATTAAAATTGTCCAGAACTGAACTGGGTATTAGTCCAATTTTCAAAACTAAGCCAAGAATACGAACAACTAGGTTCTATTGTGACACCGTCTCACATGAAACTTACTCGACAACAACACATCAAATACATGATGCAAGACAAAATCAAGCTCAAGATCAAAACTTTCTAACATTACCAGATTAAAATTGTCCAAAAATGAACTGGGCATTAGTCAAATTTTCAGGACTAAGCCAAGAATGAACAACTAGGTTCTATTGTGAGACCGTTTCACATGAGACTTCCTCCTCGACAACACCACATCAAATACATGATGCAAGACAAAATCAAGCTCAAGATCAAAACTTTCCAACATTACTACATTAAAATTGTCCAGAACTGAACTGGGTATTAGTCCAATTTTCAAAACTAAGCCAAGAATACGAACAACTAGGTTCTATTGTGACATCGTCTCACATGAAACTTACTCGACAACAACACATCAAATACATGATGCAAGACAAAATCAAGCTCAAGATCAAAACTTTCTAACATTACCAGATTAAAATTGTCCAAAAATGAACTGGGCATTAGTCAAATTTTCAGGACTAAGCCAAGAATGAACAACTAGGTTCTATTGTGAGACCGTTTCACATGAGACTTCCTCCTCGACAACACCACATCAAATACATGATGCAAGACAAAATCAAGCTCAAGATCAAAACTTTCCAACATTACTACATTAAAATTGTCCAGAACTGAACTGGGTATTAGTCCAATTTTCAAAACTAAGCCAAGAATACGAACAACTAGGTTCTATTGTGACACCGTCTCACATGAAACTTACTCGACAACAACACATCAAATACATGATGCAAGACAAAATCAAGCTCAAGATCAAAACTTTCTAACATTACCAGATTAAAATTGTCCAAAAATGAACTGGGCATTAGTCAAATTTTCAGGACTAAGCCAAGAATGAACAACTAGGTTCTATTGTGAGACCGTTTCACATGAGACTTCCTCCTCGACAACACCACATCAAATACATGATGCAAGACAAAATCAAGCTCAAGATCAAAACTTTCCAACATTACTACATTAAAATTGTCCAGAACTGAACTGGGTATTAGTCCAATTTTCAAAACTAAGCCAAGAATACGAACAACTAGGTTCTATTGTGACATCGTCTCACATGAAACTTACTCGACAACAACACATCAAATACATGATGCAAGACAAAATCAAGCTCAAGATCAAAACTTTCTAACATTACCAGATTAAAATTGTCCAAAAATGAACTGGGCATTAGTCAAATTTTCAGGACTAAGCCAAGAATGAACAACTAGGTTCTATTGTGAGACCGTTTCACATGAGACTTCCTCCTCGACAACACCACATCAAATACATGATGCAAGACAAAATCAAGCTCAAGATCAAAACTTTCCAACATTACTACATTAAAATTGTCCAGAACTGAACTGGGTATTAGTCCAATTTTCAAAACTAAGCCAAGAATACGAACAACTAGGTTCTATTGTGACACCGTCTCACATGAAACTTACTCGACAACAACACATCAAATACATGATGCAAGACAAAATCAAGCTCAAGATCAAAACTTTCTAACATTACCAGATTAAAATTGTCCAAAAATGAACTGGGCATTAGTCAAATTTTCAGGACTAAGCCAAGAATGAACAACTAGGTTCTATTGTGAGACCGTTTCACATGAAACTTCCTCCTCGACAACAACACATCAAATACATGATGCAAGACAAAATCAAGCTCAAGATCAAAACTTTCCAACATTACTACATTAAAATTGTCCAGAACTGAACTGGGTATTAGTCCAATTTTCAAAACTAAGCCAAGAATACGAACAACTAGGTTCTATTGTGACACCGTCTCACATGAAACTTACTCGACAACAACACATCAAATACATGATGCAAGACAAAATCAAGCTCAAGATCAAAACTTTCTAACATTACTACATTAAAATTGTTCAAAAATGAACTGGGTATTAGTCCAATTTTCAAAACTAACCCAAGAATACGAACAACTAGGTTCTATTGTGAGACCGTTTCACACGAGACTTACTCCTCAAAAACACAGCAAATACATGATGCAAGACAAAAGATCAAAACTTTCTAACATTACTAGATTAAAATTGTCCAAAAATGAACTGGGCATTAGTCCAATTTTCAGAACCAAGCCAAGAATACGATCAACTAGGTTGAAAGCTCGTGCGATAATTGAAATCAATACACATACATACCTTGGGAGAAAAGGGGGAAGAACACCAAATCCCTAAATTATGAAAGAATTAAGAGAACAGTTTAATGATGGAATGAAAGATAAAATAAACAAGTAGTAGTTGTAGTAGTATATTTACTAGTTGTGGTTGTTGAATAATTCAAGCAATCCAATTTCTGACATAATCAATGGAGAATTTTCCCAGAAACTAGAAGAAAAAAAAAAGGGGAACATTTATTATTGCATTGAAATACTACAGAATTCATAAATAAATTGAATTCAACAGTTGAAAAATTAGTGTAAAAGGGTGGACTTTCACAATCACATGCCCTTTTTTGGGTTGAAATTTGCTTTTGGTTTTATTCTATAGTTTTTGGATATGGATATCAAATTTGGTCAGCTGTAAGCTGTAAAGGTGAAAATATAACTGTGGTCACTGTCACTGCGACGTTGATATCCGTCATATTATTAGAATGAATTGTAATTATACGATAGATAACCCGTCAGTCACGAGAGGAACTGACTGCTCCGAGTGTGTCATTTTTTCAAATTATATTGGCAAAATAAAATCAATTACGTAGTAATTATTACAGGTATCATGAACGATCAGTCTTAATGTCGAACTTTATTATAATGAAACTAAATACTCGTTGAGAAGTTAATAATATTACTATTTTCAATATTATTATTATTAATTTTTTAAGCGCAATTTTTATTAAGATAAAATCAAAGTTGTTATTAATATTATTATTATTCATACTATTATTTTAGTCGAAGTATTAATTTCAAGTGCGATAAATTCAGCTGAAGTCAATTCCAACCGAAACTAAAAGGTGTTGTGTATTGGAGCATGTCAGCATGAACAAGTCATGAGTCATGACTGAGCATGGCTTTTTATTCATACAACAGACAGTCAGATAGTGAACATTCAACAACTATTGAAGCATGAGCTCAAAGAGCCTTTATCCACACACAAAACGACACTCGTCAGCACGTCTCACAACACGCATCTCATATTCTCATCCGAACTCAAGATAAATGTGCAAATACGATAACTGTTGAGACTTGAGAACGACATTCCTACAGGCTATAGATGAACAGCGGACCTGAAGTACTTGTCTCGAGTTCTTGAATTCCATAGATGTGTCTGAGTCTGAGTGTGTCCGAAATTTTGACATACAGACGGGAATTATGGGTGGACGAACAACATGGTCTTGGCAAGCGCGATTGCCTTTTCCCGACCAAAAAACTTCTCTACTATCGCAAGTGCAAACTCCATGCTAGTCCCTGGTCCTCTACTCGTGATAAGGTTTCCATCCACCACGACTCTATTCTCTATTTCGCTCGTATCTGACAGCTTATTGCACATTGCAGGAAAACCGGTCGCCTTCTTGCCCTGAAAAAACAAAAAAACGAGATCTTTCATCACATACCAGAACATTAAAGAAACGTGTAATTCTCTTTTCAGTAATAATTTTTTTCAATCGAAGATGTCTTGGCGACTAAATTTTTTTCAATCGAAGATGTCTTAGCGACTAAATTTTTTTCAATCGAAGATGTCTTAGCGACTAAGTGCATGCTTCGTTGAAAAAAAAGATAATTCTTTTTCCAGATGTTGAAAATATCGTGATGAAGTTATACCTTCAGCAAGCCGTGAGGTTCAAGGACTAAGGCGGGGGAAGCACATATAGCTCCATAAGGGAGATTAGCTTCGCTTTGTTTCTTCAGCATCTCGACTAATGTCTCTGACGCAGCAAATGCCTCGGCCCCACCTAATCCACCCTGGCAAAACCGAAACCAGATTTTAAGCGAACTGTTGTCAAAACGAGTAAGTGAGGAACAGACTGTACTACATATATGATGCATTACTTACAGGTAAGACAATTAGATCATAAGAAGATTTCGCAGCCTCGTCAAGAAGAACATCAGCAACTAATTTCACCTTCCGAGATGCCAATACCTCGAGTTTTTTTCCAACGGAAGCTACGACTACTTTTGCTTTTGCTCGACGCAGTACGTCGATTATGATGACAGCTTCCATTTCCTCAGAGCCATCTGCTATCGGTACCAGAATCTACCAATACCAAGAACTCATCATCCATCTTTTTTTTTATAAACATGAGACGCTTTTGGTGAAAGAATGGTTAGACGTTAAAGACACACGGTCACCGGATCTCACCTGAGGGGAGTCATTAAATGTCCATTCCGTGGAATTCAGCTCTTTAATCACATATTCATCTCCGTGATTGGGCCGCAAAACCTGAATGGATATCAATGAGAACCACAAACAAGAAATCGACCTTACCAGAAAAAAGTTACGAGAGTAGTCAAAATCAAAGCATTGCTTCAAGAAAACAAATCAGGTCGTATCGGGTTCGGGTTCAAGTCACATGTAAACGGGTCACATACCAAATTACATACCCGGGTCATAAAACTTCAATCCAAACCCGTTAATTTTGTGTCGTGTTTTTTGGGATCGTGTCAATGTTCGACAACTTTAGCTTCAAGTATGGGATTTCAAATAAGATCATACCAGTGGTGATTCAACTTCATCAGCCTTTTGCTTTCCATACAGTTGTTCAACTAATGCCACGGCATATTCCAGAGAAGTACCTGGTCCACGACTTGTCACGAGTTTACCATCCTGCTGAACCCTGGATTCGACTGCAGTTGCCGAAGGAGGTAATTGATCCATAAACGAGGGATAACAAGTAGCCTGTTTTGAACCCAGAGCGAAATCAATATACTTTGATAAGCTACTAACTAAAATGGCTACTAATGTATTGCACGTTGATGAACTCGCACCTTCAATCCTTTCAGCAATCCCCATGAACCCAAAACAACAGCTGGTGAAGCACAAATTGCAGCGTAAAGACGGCCATCAGCGGCCTGCTTCTCCACGATGCTTTTCAAGGTATCGCAATCTTTCAGAGCAACGGCACCTGGCATCCCACCCTAAGCACAAAAGGACAAGACGAATGTTTGAATAGCACAAAAACATGAGATGACATAGGCCAGAAACTACATCAAACACGTTGAAATAAAGAAAATAAGATAATTACCGAAAGAGAAATAAGGTCGTATTTGGTCTGAGTACAGTCGTTTATCAATGAGTCAGCAACAATCTTCACGCCATGACATGCGTCAACACATAGCTCCTTCTCAACAGATGCCACTGTCACGTCCGCTCCAGCTCTCCTTAAAACATCGATGGTAATTACAGCCTCCAAAGGCTCTATGCCATTTGCAACCGGAACTAACACCTAAAAACCAACATAAATAGCCAAAGATAAATAAACTATAATAGCACCAATACATTAAGCAACCTCTGAATCTCCGATGGTAGATAGAAGTCAACAAAAGCGTAATCTTAAGTTGATACAAGTTTTTTTTTTTTTTTTTGAATGACAAAGGCCGTAGAAACAACTAATTTGCTGGTAAAGTCATGACAGGTGATACTTATAACCTAAGAAGATATCGTATAGTAAAGCACCAATAACCCAACCAAGCAAACCTACCCTTTGTTTGGACAGAGGGATTTAGCGAGAAAGCGAGGGAAACATGACTCCATTTCCCTTCCAAGTCAAATCAAAATCCCTCTAACATACGTGTCTCTTCCCTCCCCTCCTACTGTCAAACAAAGGGGGTATAAAGTATAAACCCTAAATGCTAGTAAAATCTTCATTGAATCAGCAAATATTATCAAAACAACATATCCATGGCAGATTCTGATTGTTGAGGCAGGAATACTACAAGCCACACCATGATCATATAGAATCAAAGATTGAGTACCACATGACACGAAGATCATTCCTTTATAACCATCAACAAGCTCATAAACAAAACTATCGTATACACACATATATATATATCCGTCTTAAACTTAAAACCCGGGTCAAATAGGCAAATACAACAATAGTTCATATACAATCAAGGATTCAGTACCACAGGGCACAAAGATCATCTCTTTATAATCATCAACAAACTCATAAACAAAACATCGTATTGGTATATATCTGTCTTAAACTTAAAACACGATTTCAAATAGGCAAATACAGTAATAGTTCATATATCATCAAGGATTCAGTACCACAGGGGACAAAGATCATTTCTTTATGATCATCAACATTCAACAATCTCATAAATAAAACATCTTATTCATATATATCCGTCTTAAACTTAAAACCCGGGTCAAATAGGCAAAGATTCCATAATATACAATGAAAAATGAAAATAAAAACAACCCACGTCATAAAATCATCAAATTATAAGCAAGATTGTACCTTTTTAGCAATGGAACCCATGGATGATGAAGATGAAGATGAAGAAGCAGAAAAAGTAACAAACTTTGAGGTGGATGAGAGTGTGAGTGAATGGGGGAAATGTAATCGGGTTGGAATCTTGGGTTGTCGGGTTAAAGATGTAGGAAATGGGGTTAATTGAGTGAAATTGAGAGTCGTAGAAATTGTAGGAAGTGTAGTAATGGAGTGTCGAGCCATGGATGGGTTCATCAATACTTTCTTTGTATTGGTGGAACACATGACGCACCCAATGGATATGGAATAGGTTCGAATGAGTCGGGTTTGGATCAGATCGCTTATCCATATTGATCACTCAAGTTCAAACACGGGTTTGGATCACTCGTGTGTACATAGCTAATCGTGTCTTTTTTTCCGACAAAAGAATAGAATCACCCTATTACATTCGACAATCTTGCACAAAAGCGTGTGGTTTAAAGTTACGGGTTTCGGGGAATAACATGATTTGAGTTAAATAAATCACTTACTTTCTCGGTTTCATTTTGTGGGTAAATCGAGATTCGTGAGTCATTAGTAGATCTCTCGTAAGAGTTAAAACGGGTTGTCAAAGTTGTATTACTATGTATGAATCGGATTACAAGAACCAGAGTGCACTCCTTTGGGGCGGCCTTGATTGTGAGTAGGTACGGTTTACAACGCTGGAATGTAACATGCGTATTTTGAAATATAAATTCAGACTGTTATATGTGACACGCAATGAATTGTTCCATAAATTCGCTTTAAATTCAACTAAAACATACGGTGTCATCTTTTCTTAAATTACAGAGTACATTTTAACGTTAATTTGTAAATAATTACTATAAGTGTAACTTCAACGACATCAAATGCTTCAAAGAAACGTCGAATGTTTTCATATAAATCAACTTAGGGATACATGAGGAATTAGGGTTCAACAAAATTCTACGGAGTATTTGAATTTTATCGAGTATTATTAGCACATTTTTCATTGTCAAAAATATAATGGCAGTGAAAATAAAACAACGTTATACAATAAAACCGTCAAAGGAGACATGTGAGGGAGTATTCCCTTTAACGGAATGGGACCAAACAGGTGTAACCACCCACGTTTCAACAGTTTACTTTTACGAGCCTTCGGATAAGTGGATTACATCCTCGAAATCTATCATAGACACCCTTAAGGACTCATTAAGCCAAGTGTTGGTCCATTTCTACCCGTTAGCGGGCCGGGTTAAGTGGATAGGTGGCGGAAGGCTTCAACTAATATGCAACGGCATGGGAGTCGAGCTCACTGAAGCCGAGTCTGGTGGTCAATTGAGCGATTTAGGTGATTTTGCGTCTCAGACACACCGATTTCATGACCTTATACCATACTTGGATTATGACAAGATCGAAGAGTTACCCTTGGTGTTAGGTCAAGTAACGGTGTTTGGATGTGGTGGAATTTGCCTTGGGGTGACTATATCCCATCTGGTGGCTGATGGACAGAGTGCACTTCATTTTATGGCTGAGTGGGCCAGGCTCGCTCGTGGCGAGCCACTAAAATCTAGTCCTTACATCGATCACCAGATATTGCAATCTCGAGAGTCAGCGACGACCCAAACTCAAACCCAAACACATTGTGATCCCCAGTCTGAGTTTGGGCCTCCGCCTTTGCTCTTAGGCAAAGAAAACAGTCAAGACGAGCGAGTTCAACCCACTATAGTTTCAATTCTCTCTTTGAACAAAGACCAAGTCGAGAGCCTTAAATCGATTGCCAACCAAGACCATAAGACCCACACCGATAGACCTTACACCCGGTACGAAGTCGTGGCAGCTCACGTGTGGAGAAGCGCATGCAAGGCGCGAAAGCACCAAGATGAACAACCCACTTGCTTAGGTTTTTCAATAGACATTCGTAGCCGGTTGCACCCACCGTTACCCCCTAACTTCTTTGGTAATGCGATTTTAGACGCCGTGGCCACGGCCAAAGCCGGCGATGTCATAACCAAACCCTTACATTACGTCTGCGCCAAAATAAGAGACGCGATCAATAAAGTGAGCGACGAGCACGTTTGGGCCAATATCGAGTTTTTTAAGGCCCAACCCGATCTAACCCCGTTCCAAGATCTTCACGCACGTAAAGGCGACGATACCGGCCCGTTTTACGGTAACCCGAATCTAGGGGTCATAAGTTGGTTGACTTTACCCATATATGGGCTTGACTTTGGGTGGGGCAAAGAAATATATATGGGCCCGGGTACCCATGATTCGGATGGAGATTGCCTCATGCTACCCGGGTCGGTCAAAAACGGGTCGGTTAAAATTGCTTTGTGTTTGCAAGTGGCCCATATGGACTCATTCAAGAAACACTTCTATGAGGATCTATGAATTCATCTTATTGAATTTCACCCAAATTTTCTCGTCATACCGTCTCACGAGAGAATTTATTTAGTTTGTTAAAATAAAATAAAATAAAGGCGAAAGTTGTTACTTCTGAGTACCAATTTTATAAAATAAAATAAAATAGAGTTAAGACACCGTATTTTATTAATTCTCGTGAATATTAAGACAGAAATATATCCGTTCAAGAGAGACCGATTTCCCCAACGAACGAGGATCCAGTATTACCTATTTTTCGTGATATTACGCTGCCACATCAGTTAAGTCGACATAATAACCTAATACTCGTAGAAAGAATAATTAAGAGTTAAGACACCGTATCTTATAAGTTTTCGAGTATTATAAGACAAGTCAAGAGAGACTGATTTACCCAACAAATGATGATCCAATATTACCCATTTTCCCTGATATCACGTTGCCACGTCAGTTCAGTCGACACGATAATTTAATACTCGTAAAAAAATAATTAAAAGTTACTACTCCGTAAGAGTTAAGACACTGCATCAGATAGATTGTCGAGAATTTTAAGACTAGAAATATATCCGTTCAAAAGAGACCGATTTTCCCAACGAACGAGGATCCAATATTACCTATTTTACCTTGCCACATCAGCTCAGTCGACACGATAATTTAATATACCCGTAAAAAGAATAATTAAGAGTTAAGACACCGTTTCTTATAAGTTTCCGAGTATTTTAAGACAAAAATATATCCGTTCAAGAGAGACCGATTTACCCAACGAACGATGATCCAATATTACCCATTTTCCGTGATATTACGTTGCCACATCAGCTCAGTCGACACGATAATTTAATACTCGTAAAAAAACAATTAAAAGTTACTACTCCGTAAGAGTTAAGACACTGCATCAGATAGATTGTCGAGAATTTTAAGACTAGAAATATATCCGTTCAAAAGAGACCGATTTTCCCAACGAACGAGGATCCAATATTACCTATTTTACCTTGCCACATCAGCTCAGTCGACACGATAATTTAATATACCCGTAAAAAGAATAATTAAGAGTTAAGACACCGTTTCTTATAAGTTTCCGAGTATTTTAAGACAAAAATATATCCGTTCAAGAGAGACCGATTTACCCAACGAACGATGATCCAATATTACCCATTTTCCGTGATATTACGTTGCCACATCAGCTCAGTCGACACGATAATTTAATACTCGTAAAAAAACAATTAAAAGTTACTACTCCGTAAGAGTTAAGACACTGCATCAGATAGATTGTCGAGAATTTTAAGACTAGAAATATATCCGTTCAAAAGAGACCGATTTTCCCAACGAACGAGGATCCAATATTACCTATTTTACCTTGCCACATCAGCTCAGTCGACACGATAATTTAATATACCCGTAAAAAGAATAATTAAGAGTTAAGACACCGTTTCTTATAAGTTTCCGAGTATTTTAAGACAAAAATATATCCGTTTAAGAGAGACCGATTTACCCAACGAACGATGATCCAATATTACCCATTTTCCGTGATATTACGTTGCCACATCAGCTCAGTCGACACGATAATTTAATACTCGTAAAAAAATAATTAAAAGTTACTACTCCGTAAGAGTTAAGACACTGCATCAGATAGATTGTCGAGAATTTTAAGACTAGAAATATATCCGTTCAAAAGAGACCGATTTTCCCAACGAACGAGGATCCAATATTACCTATTTTACCTTGCCACATCAGCTCAGTCGACACGATAATTAATATACCCGTAAAAAGAATAATTAAGAGTTAAGACACCGTTTCTTATAAGTTTCCGAGTATTTTAAGACAAAAATATATCCGTTCAAGAGAGACCGATTTACTCAACGAACGATGATCCAATATTACCCATTTGCTGTGATATTACGTTGCCACATCAGCTCAGTCGACACGATAATTTAATACTCGTAAAAAAATAATTAAAAGTTACTCCGTAAGAGTTAAGACACTGCATCAGATAGATTGTCGAGAATTTTAAGACTAGAAATATATCCGTTCAAGAGAGACCGATTTTCCCAACGAACGAGGATCCAATATTACCTATTTTACCTTGCCACATCAGCTCAGTCGACACGATAATTTAATATACCCGTAAAAAGAATAATTAAGAGTTAAGACACCGTATCTTATAAGTTTCCGAGTATTTTAAGACAAAAATATATCCGTTCAAGAGAGACCGATTTACCCAACGAACGAGGATCCAATATTGGCACAACAGCTCAGTCGACACGATAATTTAATACTCGTAGAAAGAACGATTAAAAGTTACTAAGAGTTAAGACCGTACATCTAATAGATTGTCGAGATTTTAAGACAGAATATATCCGTTGAAGAGAGACCGATTTACATACCCAAAAAAGATAGAGTGGACAACATAATTTAGATAGATTTTTACACACTCACATCATCTACTACTATGAACATTTAATTTATAGAAGCAGCAAAAATTAAAAGCAAACACCCAAAAACTCAACCCAGCAATTTGATTTGCGCCATTTGTTGTTGTTTGTCACCTTTACCGCATAATTCGGGCAACTTGACCTCACCCAACAATCTTTCATGCATTCCCCACTTTTCAGGTTCTTCATTTCACCTTAAAACTCTCAAAGGGTACCCTTTTATTTTTGGGGATTTTCAGCTAGTTTTGATCCCAATTAATAAAAAATTACCCACTGAAATCACTCTTTAGAACCCTAATTTTGACAAAGTTTGGATCTTTTGGGTGTTATTTTTACTGGGTTTTGTTCATTGAGGTATGTAGAATTGTAGATCTTGTTCCCCCTTTTTTTGTTTAATCTAATAAGTTGTAGCTTAGATCTTTAGTTCATTTGTAAATTTGTTGCATTTTTAGTGTTATTTGCAATTGATTTTACATATCTCATTGTTCTAATGTGAAATGAAATTCAGCATTTTGTTTTGTTTTGATTGGTTGGTAATTTTTTTTATTGTGTTATTAGTTTAATTAGTTTAATATATTGATCATAATTCATGAAACTTGAAATCCCTTTTGTTTAGATCAGTTTCTAGGTTTTTAGGTGGTGAAATGGTGGATTTTTATCTCAGGAATGGTGGTGAAATAACATTTCTGCTTTAGTGCTTTAGGATGAGTGATTGAGTGTAAATGAATTCTGTTTCCCTGGTTGATAAGGATTCGAAAAACTCGAGACGGGTTATGGAGTAATTTGAGTTAGAATTGATAGGAACTTGACAATGCTGTGAGCTTGCATTGCTGTAAAATGTGTAAATACTTGAGATTGTTGATTGAATTTGGCTAAGTTGTTCAATTTGGAATTCATACATCAGAATAGGGTTATCAACGATCAATTTTGGCGGTAGTTAGCGCCAAATTTTATCTAAGCTTTAGTATGAGTATCTAAGGGTTAGTATGAGAGTATCTATGAGTATCTAAACTTAACTTTCGGGGCATAGACGTGACATTCATTTTATGTTGATTTAGAGGACGTGTCCATTCATCCGTACTCTCATTTTAGAGAGGATCATTGTCTATGAAATTCGTCGTGTCAAGTTTTGTACTTTAATGTATTTATGTCTGACATTCTTTACCGAGTCTGACTAAAATTTGGGCAGTTTGTTTGGCTGATTCCGACTCATTGTTGGCTATTATATTGTTAATAGCTATGTGACATTGAATCTGTCTCGTAGTTGTAGCACATGTTTTTAGTGGTTGTTTATGACTTGTCTCAACTAACGGAAATCTGAGCGTAGAAAGAGATTACTACTAACTATCGTTCTTCTACAGGAATGATGGTATCTTTTGAAATTGTTGTTAATGATCATATATTCGTACCAGTGTAAGAAAGTCGGAAAGAAGGGATTTGAAGAAATGAAAACGGCCTAAACGATTTAAAAATGCTTAGTCAGGATATATTTGAACTGCAAGATGATGGCTTTGATGGGTCAAATGACGAACTTCTCATTTCCCAGGAGGTCTTCTATGGAAATGTTACTGGTGACGTTGGTAAAAAAAGTGATGTTGTTGGGCTTGCTACTTCAACGAGTGAGCCGGATAAATTGGTTGATAATTTACTGTGTTCAAACAGCGAAAACTCAGCAATCACTAATCAGACTTCCTCAGGAGATCTATGTCAGAAGGTTGCTGATAATTTAGAGTTATATAGAGATTCTAGAGCTCAGAGCTCTATGAGAGCGTCTTTTTCAGGTGAAAGGATAAGCCGTGGTGTTCATCCGAAGCGAATTAAATTGTCGGTAAATGAGCTTAGTAGTTTCAAACCTTTTCTTGATAAAGCCGCGGCTTCATCAGTCCCGCTGAAGCAAGCTGTTTATGGAATGTACCACCCTGGTCCGGATTCACCCGGCCAAATTCTTATGTGTCATGTGGTTGAATCGTCCACTGTGGGTCTAACATCAAGCTGTTACCTTTTAAAGCAAGATCTAGAATCAACCCGTGAAGGGAATTTAGGCCGTTTGTCTGCCTCGGATGGAAGTGAAGTCAAGCAAGCCGGCACGTGTAAATCCATGGCGTCACCTAATTCCCAGGAAAGTTCTGCAACTAAACTGTTGGTATCTAGTCCATCGGCTGCTGATGTCAGCGCTTCCGGGTCACCTTGTTTTAGTAAGAAAAGGCCTAGGGCAGGTACTTGGCAATTTGATGACGATAATGTTCAGTTGACAGGTAATGGCACGAAAGATCTCTCTACCCCTCTTCGTTCCAAAGTATATCAAATGCTTAAAAGAGTAGGGTGGTCTCCTGAGCTGCAAGTAAGGAACGATGGAAGGAATCGGTATCTTTACCGAACACCTGATGGAAGGATTGTTCGTGCTTTTTCTAAGGTTTGGTCCGCAGTTGGTAATACTTTATCCGCTCATAACAAGAGCGAAATAATGGTGGATGATAAACAATGGACGAACTTTAATAAGTTTTGTTCCGATCTGAGCGACACATTAAATTATGTCGATTATGGAAACGATGATTGGAAATCCAAATGTGGGCTCGTTTGTTTGTTTAGGGTTCTGGATCCCTTTGTTAATATGGTACTTGTGAACAGGAAGATTACTGCTCTTAGAGCTGGCAATCTGGCCAAAGCAAACGAAAACAATAAACTTATTGAGGTCGGTGAAGCTGAGGTTGAGCATAAATTGACGTCTGAGGACAGTGATGTGAATAAGAATGGGAATATGAAAGGTGAAGAAACAATTTGCGATTCTTCTCCTGCCGTTGCTGCAAGAGAAACTCAGAAAATAAAATCTATTTACGTGTCTGAAGGTGATAACATGTGTCTTGTGAAGACGATTGATGAAGGTGAAAGTCTAGGAATCTATACAGATGAAAATGTACATACAGCAAACGTGCCAGAAAATGCCATGCAAGTCAATGTCAAAGATGGCGCTGTTTGTTCTTTAGAGGGAGGAGCTGAACCTTTTCAACAAACCGTGGTTCATGCAGAGGATGATTTGATGAGGAAAACCGAGGATAATTTTGTCAAGTTTCCGGCAGTTGAACTCTGTGAGTTATGTCAAGCAGAAGTTAGTATTAGTTCAGGAGGTGATTGGAGCTTCCTGTCGGACGCTGAAATCCAGTATTGGACAACAGAGTACACAAAACAAAAGAAAAAGTCGAAGAAAAAGTCCAAATCGAAAAAATCTCGTCCAAATAAATCTGATGATGGCATTTGTTTAGAGGAAACCAACCCTGATATTAATGCTGATGCTTCCAAGAAAACCGTGAAATCAAAAAAGGGTGGCAACGTCAAGAAATCTAAGGGTGGTCGACTTAAAGATAATGACTTGTTGGTCGCAGCAATCATCAAGAAGAAAAGCATCAAATCTGGTAAAAATATTGTTGGTCCGAAACCTAAGAAATTCAAGTCAAAAACTCGGAAAAAGCGAAAAAGTCAAAAGGGCGGTTGCAGGTTGCGTCTACGAGGCCTTGGGAAAGGTGCCAAGAATTTAACTGACAGATGGACGTTGACGAGTGAAAGAACGATTCTGTCTTGGTTAATTAGTACCGGGACCGTTGCTATAAACGAAGCAATACAATACCGTGACCCAAAGGATGATTCTGTGGTTAAAGATGGTTTGATATCTCAGGATGGGATATTGTGTAGATGCTGCGATGAAGTTTTTTCTGTTTCCGAGTTCAAGATTCATGCAGGCTTTAACCAGAATCGTCCTTGCTTGAATCTTTTTATGGGTTCCGGCAGACCGTATACTATTTCACAGCTTCAGGCTTGGTCAGATGAATACAAAACCAGGAAAAGTAAGATTCAAAGTGTACCAGTCGATGAATTTGACAAAAATGACGACTCCTGTGGCATTTGTGGCGATGTTGGAGAACTGCTGTGCTGCGATAACTGCCCTTCTACCTTTCATCAGTCTTGCTTGTCGGCCGAGGTCTGTATTGTAGTTTCTGTTGAATCTTCAGATTTTGGTGACTACCTGTTAAATTATTGCCAAAACATTCAACAAGTTTTAGTTCTGTTTTTGTATGTGAGTTATCCACGTGTTTTGCATAAATGTCGAATGTTATTTTATCAGTCTCGTGAAACATCTCAAAATCGAAAGTAGGATAATGTAAATGGAATGGAGCCGTGGAGGGAGTGCTTTTTATGTTACGAACTTTGATTCTCAGTCGCTTATGTATGTGTCGTGTTTTCACATTACGACACATTTTTATTTTACTTGATTTATTTCCGTATTATTTACTTGTCAATACACGATATATAAGATAGTTTCTCTATTTGGCCGGATTCACTACATTTCGTCTTAGCTGAAAATAGTTATTACATTTCCATTTATGGACAGAAGTTCACTTTGAATAGAAAATCCTTACAAAAGCAAGTGGATTCCGTTATATTAATTCGTCTACTTGTCTTAAAAAAAAGGCAGCCTGTCATTTTTACCTTTCCTAGATTACATTATCTTATGTGGATGCTCGTAGGCCTTTTGCCCTTCGAGAAATTCAATGCAATGCACGTAAATACGTAATGGATGTAGTTCATCGCGAAACCTAACACGGACTCAATTTCCGGGTTTTTTGCCTTGCTTGTTTTGATGAGAAACATTTAGAATTTGCTTTGATTGCATGTTGATGCGTGTAAGTTTCTAGCGCCAAGTTATTCTGATTTCAGTTTGTCCGTTGCAGGAGATTCCTGAAGGTAGTTGGTATTGCCCAAACTGCACATGTCAGGTCTGTGAACAGCTCGCCGATGATATGGAAAACACAAGCGCTTTTGCTGCTCTGAGGTGTTCACAATGCGAGAAAAAGTGTACGCATTCTGCTGACTGCTGTAATTGTTAGAAATTCCGTTTTTAGATTAGAATTTCATGCATTACGGACTTACGGTTGATTATGAACTATTCAATGTTGCCAACAGTTCATAAAGTGTGCATAGCAGAGAAGCATATCGGCAAAGATGGAGGTGTTACCTGGTTCTGTGGTGGCAGTTGTGAAGAGGTATCAGGTTTATAAACTTATTTTCCGTTCAAAACTAAAATATTTATCGTAAAATTAAATTACTCACTGTTAAAACCTATGTTAGTGGGCATGCGTGTTCGGGCGTGTACTATGATTTTTTTTCTTGCGTGTAACATTGATCCGTGTTAAAAAAATGTCATGACTAGTCCGAGTCTAGCTAACATAACGTAAAACACGAGAAAACAGGTAGTAGTTTGTATTTATGGTATATCCATCAAAGCGTTTCTTATTATGGTTATGTAGGTACATAGTGGTCTACAATCCCGAATAGGATTGTCGAATGAAACTGGTGACGGTTATTCATGGACGCTTCTGCGATGCATTCATGACGACCAAAAGTTTTCTTCAGCTCAGCGTTTTGCTTTGAAAGCTGAATGCAACTCTAAGCTAGCCGTTGCTGCTACTATTATGGAAGAGTGTTTTCTGTCCATGATCGACCCTAGGACTGGCATTGATATGATACCTCAAGTCGTGTATAATTGGGGGTATGTATGATGTATCTTTCTTTCGGGTTTCCACTGATACATTTTCAGTCATTTGTCACTAATTACGGAGTATTTTTCAAATCTCTATATGGAAAAATGTGATTATTCCGATGTTTTATTGTATCAGGTCTGAATTCGCTAGACTAGATTATCACGGCTTCTATACTGCTGTTCTGGAGAAGAATGATATACTGATATCCATTGCATCTCTCAGGTAGCTTAGATTTGGTCGTCTCTTCTACGAGGTGTCGCTATTTTTGGCAAAATTTTCATTTTTGTGGTCTAAATGTTTTAAGTTATATTCGACTATTCGAGGAATATCTTAGATGTTGAACCTTATGCGACAGGGTGCATGGAGTTTCTGTTGCAGAGATGCCACTCATTGCAACCTGTAGCAAATATCGTCGCCAAGGGATGTGCAGGCGACTCTTAACTTCGGTTGAGAAGGTATCATTACTTTTTGCTTATCGCCTTATTCATGAGTTCACCCTAAGATCAACGGTTTCCATTAAGTTAAACTAATAACTTCATTCTTCTTTACCGTCTATGGTTCTAGATGCTGACGTCCCTAAAAGTCGAGAAGCTAGTGATTGCTGCAATTCCTGATTTAGTGGAGACGTGGACAGTTGGATTTGGCTTCTCTCCTATGGAAGAGTCTGAGAAACGTAGCTTAACCAAAATCAACTTAATGGTTTTTCCGGGGACTGTCATGCTGAAAAAGACGCTCTTTGTAAATACAGATGTACAAAAAGGTAATTCAGGCTCGACCATCTTTCTCATTGGATTTTTTTTTACATTCACTTTTCGACTGGTTTGTAATGCTAATACATGCAATTGGGAATATTTCACGTTGATTCAGGAGTCGAAACTGACGTGGCAACGGGGAAAAACGAGGCGTTTAAGATGGTGATTTGCAGCAACGGAATTGCTGAAAACTGTTCCGTGGATAAAAAATCAGTTCAGACTCGAAACTCCAGCGAAGATGCTGAGACAAAGTCTGAACTTTTGCAAGTTACTACTGCTGCTACTACTACTAATAATAATGATAATAATAACTCCTTAGAATTCGGAATGGTGGAGTCCCGTGTGAAAGATTTGAAACAAGAGAAGCAGACAGTCATCGAGGAAGCGAACCCACGCCCACAGATTCAGGCAGCAAATGAAACTTCAAATGTAATCGGGATCAAGGGTGCAGCAGACGGGGCTAAAATGAAGAATATTTGGGATTACTGGGACGAATGTGTGGGTGATTTGGAACCGTTGGCAGATGTTCATCGTCGATCTGTAGCGAAAGAGCGGGTTTCTGTAGTAAATGTTGCTCAGGAAGAAGGTAATGTTTTACCCAAGTCATAGCAGTAAGTCAGTAACAGTAAAGCCAGCAGAAACTGTAATACAGTCAATTAGCATTAGAGATTTAGTGTACTAATTGTTTGAAGTTAACTTTCTCAGTTTGCTAATTTAAGTCCTTAGCTTTATTGACATCACATCCCTGGTTTGATTTGTGCTTTAGTAGAGCCGGAATCAATGTCGATTTCACAAGGGCATATTCGTCATTTCAGCGACCATCTCCCGGCATGTCTGCATACCTCCGGGGATATTCGAGTATTTATCTTAAACTTATAACATGTCATAGAAAAAAGTCGGCCGTATGTCGTATCCATCCAATTTTAGTATCTCCGTCTATAGAGAGATCGATTGGTTACGAAATTTAAACATTTTTAGTCCAAAAAAATGGTTAAAACATTAATAAATCACAAATTCTCATCTAAAACATACACATTCGCTTAGCCGTGTAAGCTTGTCTTTTTCAACTTCTTTCCGGCTCAGTATTGTTCAGTTTAGTTCAATTCAACGTCGAGAGATTTATTTTGTCACAACTAGAGGTGTTCATAAAGTGACCCGGACCGTACTGACCGACCCGGACCGTGCCACATACTGTTCTAGTCCACGGGTCTTCAAAAACTTGATTGTCGGTCCGGTCCGGTCCACATTTAAAAAAAATCAAATTTAGTGTATTTTTTTCGGTCCGGTCCGCGGGTTTGGATTTTTTGGGTCGCCGGTCCGGGTTTGGACCGGTGAACACCCCTACCCAACTATTTCGGTTCAGTTCAGTTCGACCTACTTTACGAAAGGGCAACAAGTCAGGACGGTATGAATACTCGGAAATCAAAATGCATCGAGAATGACAAAATGCTCGTTTCATCTAAGTATCTAACCACACGTGACACGGTCTAACTATTAAATCTGAGATAATTTTGAAACGGATATATCTAATAAATATGGAGCGAACAAACGGTAAAAACCCTTGAAACTCAAAGACATATATATACACAAAGAGATAGCGAAGGGGAAGAACTGAAGAAGAACCGAAAAAAAAAAAAATCAATGAACGGAGCTGCAACTATACGCGCGTGGTCAATACGCGCCAACCTCCCCTACTCCGCCGCGACAACCACCGTCTGCCGTCGCCGGAACTATTCGCTCTCACCGCGGCGGCGCGTGCACACCACGCGCTGCGGTGAGAAGGAGAAAGTCGTCGTCATTTCTGGTCCGACCGGTGCCGGAAAAACTCGGCTTGCTCTCGAGCTTGCTAAGCGGATTAATGGCGAAATTATTTCTGCTGATTCTGTTCAGGTTGAATTCTTTACTCTATAGTTCCTCCAGTTCATCTTACCTACATTCAGTATTGAATTCGATTTTACGGAATATTGACATCGATTATAGATAATTGAATTGAAGAAAGTTATATACTTTCTCCGATTTTTTCGATTGATTTAGTGTAAGAAATGTCGAGTACTGTATTAATGGAGGAAATGGAGGAGAAATAGCATCTTGAAGACTGTAAAAAGTCAAATGTAACCATTGTATCGGAATGGTTAAGATAATTTCAGTTTAGGTGATTCGGAATCGATTGATTGATTTCACTTTGGTGAGTTCATGTTTGAGCTAATTCTACTTTGGTGATTCGGAATCGATTAATCTCGATTTGGTGACTTTTGTTTGAGCTAATTTGAATTCGGTGCCTCGAAGAACAGTTGATTTCACTAGTGATTACTCCATGTTTGAGCTAATTTGAATTTGGCGACTCGAAGAACAGTTAATTTCACTAATGATTTACTCCATTTTTGAGCTAAGTCGAATTTAGCGACTTTTGTTTGAGCAAATTCCAGTTTGCTGTCTCGAAGAACAGTTAATTTCACTAATGATTTACTCCATGTTTGAGCGAATTTGAATTTATCGACTTATGTTTGTTGGCTCTCGGATGTTCTATGTGGTGCAGGTGTACCGAGGGCTTGATATTGGATCCGCTAAACCGTCAACAAGCGAAAGGAAGGTGCTGTGCCCTTTTCAAGTTTGATCCAATAAGAATTTCGTGTTGGTTGTAACTCTAGTGCATCGTCTTATATTTTCTGTATGTCAGCTATCTTCATTGTTTTTCGTTGGCAGATTTTCATTCGTCTCGCCTTATACTGTATACTGGTTAGGGATTGTGCATCGACTTTTGCAGTGTGATTATGTGATTTTTTTTAATTTTTTCAGGAAGTTCCTCACCATTTGTTGGACATATTACATCCTTCTGAAGGTAAAAACTGAACATCGGAGGTTATGTCTGTGATCTTTAATGTGCTGAACGAACAAAGCGAGTCGTTGTTCATATTTCCGACTGTATATGGAATTATGGATATATCGGGTTTAGGTTTTGACATATTATGTCTATTCTCTTCTTATACAGAATATTCAGTTGGTAAATTTTACGAGGATGCAAGGCAAGCAACAAGAGATGTTCTTGACAGGGGTCGTGTTCCTATTATTACTGGAGGAACTGGGTTGTACTTGCGTTGGTAAGTAATTTTGCGATTCATTTTTCACTGCTTCCTCCGTTCACTGGATTTGGCACGTTTGCGTTTGGGTGTATGGATTGAAGTTTTAGAAGAAATTCATCATGGAAAGTCATTATATTTGGGGTGTTGAGTTCCGTAAATTTGTTCTTTGTAAGCTTTGAGTTACGAAACAAATGAATGTTCGACTTTTCAGTAATTTCCGCTAATCCCCCAGCTGGATTCCAGTATCGAGGCAATAGGTGCTTTTAGAATTGATGAGTTAATTCCAAATGGTAGGTTCATTTATGGGAAGCCTGAAGTCCCAATAGCATCTCCAGAGATTTCGTCACAAGTTTATGCAGAGCTTGAAAATTATCAAAGGCGAGGAGATTGGGATGCAGCGGTTGACTTTGTGGTTGCAGCAGGGGACCCAAGGGCCAAGTCTTTCCCAACAAACAACTGGTATCGTCTACGACGTAGCCTTGAGATAATTAAGGTACTCCTACCTTCCGTCCATAGCAGCTGTATTTGCCGATCTCTTTCTCCTGTCAGTATTTACTGTGATGTCTAAAGCTCTTAATTCTGTTTGAATCCCACGCAACTTCGCAGTCTACTGGAACACCTCCTTCAGCTTTCCATTTGCCATACGATTCCTTCAAAGAGCAAAATGATTTAGCTGCGCCGAAGGATTGTGAAAGAGATGAATCAGAAGATGCACCGTCAAAAGACTTGGATTATGACTTCATGTGCTTCTTCCTTTCCAGCCCGAGATTGGACTTGTATAAATCAATTGACTTCCGATGTGAAGATATGCTGTCAGGTATGTGTAATTGACAAAGACGTTCGTTCAATGTTCATCATCGGTTTTTTTTACCGAGCTAGGGCAACAAAAGTTAGATGTTTGAACAATATTCTCATCGCTGCAAGTTGCAAACTTGCAATGTGGCATATGTAAATCACTTTACTTCACCTTGTTGCAGGTACTGATCGTATTTTGGCCGAAGCCAAATGGCTGTTAGATATAGGTCTACTTCCAAATTCAAATTCCGCCACTCGAGCTATTGGCTACAGACAGGTATGCGGACTGACCTCTTGTTAGAGCTTTGCCATATCTTTCGGATGTTTTGGTAAAATTATGATTGAAACCCGTCTTCCTGCATAATATCGATGCAGAGCATGGAGTATCTATTAAGATGCAGGGAACAAGGCGGTCAGAGCTCGGCACAAGACTTCTTTTCACTTCTATCAGATTTTCAGAAAGCATCCAGGTTAGTTTATGAGGATCGATGACATTTTTAGTTGCTATTTTCATCGGTTGTATACATTTACTTTTGGAACACCATAAAAAGAATGCTAACGCCATTTGGAAGTAAGCGGCCCTTTAAACTTGGTTCAGGAATTTCGCGAAGAGGCAATTGACGTGGTTTCGTAACGAGTCTATCTATCATTGGCTTGACGCTTCGAAACCCATGGTATGTCGTCATCCTTTTCGGTTGATCAATTCATCAATTGACATGAATTTGTAACGAAATTCCATGATAATACCCTAACTGCATGATGCATGCAGGATAAAGTTCTGAACTTTGTACACGATGCATATCACGATCAAAGTCGAACTGTGACCGTACCTGATTCGCTTCAGATGAAGAAAGACGTGTCCAACCATCGAGAAACTGCTGCACTGAAAGCCTATCGGACCAAAAACAGGTATCGTACATTCATACCTAAGGAACTTGATTTAATGCAAGTTTACCTCGAAGATTTCAAGTTTACTGATTACTCAACTGTTGTCGAATCAGGTATTTTGTTACTCGTGGAGACTGTGCCGATATTATGAACTGGGTAAGCAAAGTTCATTCAGAGGAAAGACAGCCCTGCAGCAATACATCATAGAAGACGACGAAAATCTCATGTTAACCGAAACAATTAAAATTTCGAAATTATCTCATAATCACTGCGCAAAGACGAGAAAGTTGGATGAGTTTTGTTCGGTATCTCTTTTACCGTTTTCTCTTACGTATAGAATGATTTCGACAAAGCAACTTTTTTCGACACGTTCACTTCCTTTGCTCGTCTTGCTTAGAAATGAGAAAAAAGAAGATATAGTTTTATGTAACATCGATATGATACAGAGAAATTGTTCATAATACAATATGCCTGTTTTTTTCCCGTGCTTTCGGTTTTAGCCAAACATCAAACAAAAGATTTGAATACTACTCGTATTACACAAACTATAATCGTTCAAAACACGGAGATTAATCGCTCTTTTTATTATCTGTTTCCAATCGATTGGAATCCACATCCCTTGTTGACGATTCAGCAGCAGCAGCTCCATTCACCTGTAAATTCCAGGTTTGTAAGATTATTCTGAATAGACTATCAACATCATCAAACCGACGTGAGAACATAGCGTTCATTAGATTATTATCCTCGCATTATATGAACCCGTTGCTAAATGAGTGATCAAAATTCGATATGGCTATGGATTCCAACATTCCGTACCCAAAACTTGACAAACTTCTTTCCATTTTATTTGACAAAACGTGACATTTTTTTTTAAAAAAAATATTGGCGTATTTTGCTTTGAAAACACGTCCCCCTGAACTGAAACACTTCGGCCCTGTTTCAGTCAGTTTCAGTTCAGTTCAGCTCCATGGGGCATATTTTGTCTCTATATTTCAGTCTAATCCAAAAGAACAGGCCCTTCATATAGACCAAAACGTAAAAAAAAAAAAAAAAAAAAAAAAACTCTTATACGAGCAAATCCAATGACTGCACACAAAACTGTATCCCTACTTCGAGTGAAATCGTAGTAAAATAGGATTTCATGGAGCAGTATTTCGGCTTATTTTTTACACTATAGTAACGAAAAGATGACAGGAAAATGGTCGAAACTTACATTGCCACTATTATTACTGTTGTCGGTGGATGCTGCTGGTTTATAAGGGCACGCGGGAGGTGCTCTCGCAGGCTTCCTGTATTCCCACCCTAATAACCTATACACTCTCGCCTGACACAACACATACAGAGTATGATCCATCAAAATTCATAACAAACGAAAGCTACAACATACATATAATCGCGGGTCTCAGGAGCTATTACGATTCAGAAATTCTTGTTTGAGAGGATCATATTCGTCATAAAACTTATAACGGGTCGAATACATGGATACAAATGCTACGAACTTTCACAATTCACAATCCACAAATGGGTTGGTTAAGACTTAAGATGATCATATTCGTCATAAAACTTAAAACGGGTCGAATACATGGATACAAAACATGATATCCCATTTATATAAATTTTGCGATTTCCAAGGAACTACTATCACAATTCACAAATGGTCTTTAAGCCAGGCATATCCATATCCGTATCCATATCCGTCTTAGACTTTGAAACGAGTCAAATTGATAGAATGCATAGGCTTTAGCAAAAACCGTGTTCCATCTATCTAAATGAGGCGCTATTTGACCCGTTTTAAGCTTAAAGACGGTAAATTGAGGAGCATTTAATGCAATTTAGGGAAAAAAAATGAAAAAATTAACTAAAAGAATCAATTTTTTCATTGCTCAAACAAACAAAAATTATATACTCGCTTCGTCTCGAATCCGGATCAATTACTTAATCATCATGATGAATTAATAAGAACATTAAATTTAAGAAACCCAGAAAATTGGGGAGGAAAAAGAAGAGTAGATTATCAAATATTATCATACCATGAGTAAATCGAACAAAAGAGGGATGAGATTGATGATTGGGATCAAGAAAAGTGGCACCAAACACATCAAACAAACCTGCATAATTTCAAAAACAAACAAATCATTCAATTAAATTGATGGGTTAAATTAATTCATTAATTTGCTAAATTCAACACCGGAAACAATAGGAAAAGGGGGGATTGATTGATTGATTGGATGGATGATCATACCATGATTGGAATCTGGAATTAATGGTGGTTTTAGGAAACCCTAGGGTATTGCGATTGCGATTGAAGATGGGAGAAAAAGTAGATTGAATTTTGTAAGTTGATAAAGGACTAAAGAAGAAAGATCACAAATACTTGTACGAGACTGTCTCACGGTAATTTATCGTGAGATGTCTCATATAAGAGGTGGTTACTAAATTTGTAACCACCTCCTATAGCTCCTATGTGAGAGGTCTTACGATAAAATTATTGTGAGACGGTCTCATGGAGAGTTACTGAAGAAAGATTTACGGAGTATTTGTTTTTGTTTTTGTTTTTCTTGACCTTAAATTGGTTGACTTAAACTTTGGTTTAACTTCGGATTAGTGTTGATTCATGTAAAATTGTATTTTATGGTTTATCCGTAAAAAAATTATCATATTGGAAGCCCAAAAGGTATACTTAAATTAGATAATGTTAACATTAAAAATAGAGTAAATTTACTACTAAGATACGGTTTCTCGTTAAATTTACCTGACAAAAAAAAGGATATGATGCGTGTTATAAAAACAAGTATAAAAGGAAATACAGAGTAGTAGTTATTTTGGGGACAACTAATAATAAAACATGTACGAATAACTTATACTAGAGGTACAAGAAAAGTGGTCGCTCAACAAGTTACTGAGAGACCGTCTTTTCCTAGTTTTTGTGTTGGAGTAATCAGAATCGACAAATTCAAAACTATACCATAAAATTACAACACTAATATTCTAATAACATGGGTTTTAATTGTAAGGTAAAACTTGGTTATTGAACCGTCAAATAAACTCTTATCCACGATCAAGAGTAGGAAAAAAATACGACTCATTTACAACAGATGGATAACATTTCGACTTTAAGATAAAAAAAAAAAAAATCAGAAATGTGACCTATAATAGGCATTGTTCGGCTAGTATAGTATCTCCAACGGACCGACCTATAATAGGGCGGAATTAGAAACGAAATTTTAGGTCATCAACAGACCTATAATGCCCCACGTAGGGATTTTGGGTAGCAAAATCGATAACTTGAACTTCTTTTTTTGGGAGTGTATATGTTAGGCCGACTAATGATGGTGAGGATCCGGCCCTCCGGGGCTATACCTATCAGACACAGAATAGAAACTTCTCGAAACATCGTCGTTCTTCATCCTCGCCTTGATAATTCCCTCGGCTTGCTTTATCAACTCGGCATTATTAACGACATTGCTCGGTAATGTGGGTGGTAAGGGACGAGAATCCGAACCTGAAACCGCAATGATGACTAGTAGAAGAAAACATAGCCAGAATCTTAGTAACCACGCCATTATATATAAATCAGTACTCGGAATTGAATTGAATTGAATGTTAATAAATCGAGTACCACTTGCTCGGTAATTGTATGTATTTAGTAGAAGTTGAAAAATGGGAGATGATTGTTTGTTTATATAGAGGGAGATGAAAGAATTGCAAATATTGAATTGAGTTAAGTATGGCAAAAGCCCTAGTGCATGCCGTCCAAAGCATGCATATAATTTTCGTCGGCATAAAACAATTCTACCATCTCCAAAAAGTGTCATAATATAACTAAACATGGTCGGAGTTCATAGTTCAGAGTTCGACCCCACGAAAAAATATAAAAAAAAAATATACGGTAGATATTACGCTCTAATTGCTTCATAGTACAAGGAAAACTTAGAGATTTTGAGTCGATTTACTTTATTATTCTATTATACGAGTACATTTATACTCAACAGCACGGCCAGTGATTAGCAAGTTCATACATTTGTGCTCATCTTCGATCAGCCTCATGCACCATTCAGTTTTTTTTTTTTTTTCAAGTCATGTCAATGAAATTCCATAAAGGTGGGGTACCTAAGCCTAAGGTAGGTAAAGTGCAAGATCAAGTTTAAGGTACTTACCTTTATTTCCTGTAAGTTTACACTAATCCACAATCCAGTAATCCCTGTCAGAATCTTGGCACAAATCTGAAAATCCAACATAACAGTAGAGTTTTAGTCCATAATACTCGGGTCAGTTAACATGAATCATCGTATGAAACCGTCAATATCCACATTTTACCTAAGATTCACCAACACCAATGTTTTCAACCAATATGAAATGTCGGAATAACATATTTCATGGGTGGTGTGAGGAGCGTCAAGCGTGTGTGTTGCGCTCCTCACACTACCGTGGATCAATCCGTATGTAGACCATCAATCAGCTAACATCAATCATCGTATGAAACCGTCAATATCCACATTTTACTCAAGATTCACCAACACCAATGTCATTCAATTCAAGCATGACTGTAATGGTTAGGCACCAATGTTTTCAATAAATTAAACCAATATGAAATGTCGGAATAACATATTTCATGGGTGGTGTGAGGAGCGTCAAGCGTGTGTGTTGCGCTCCTCACACTCCAGTGGATCAATCCGTATACAGAGTACAGACCATCAATCAGCTAACGTCAATGATCGTATGAAACCGTCAATATCCACATTTTACTCAAGATTCACCAACACCAATGTCATTCAAGCATGACTGTAACTGTAAGGGTTAGGCACCAATGTTTTCAATAAACCAATATGAAATGTCGGAATAACATATTTCATGGGCGGTGTATGTGAGGAGCGTCAAGCGTGTGTTGCGCTCCTTACACTGCCGTGGATCAGTCCGTATACAGACCGGAGAATAATTATCTGCCAGTAGATATAAAGCCTAGTAAAAGAGAATCTCACATAGCTAGCCACTATAGGACACTACCCTTTATTCCATCCCTTGCATATTTGTTATCCTTCAATTTTAAATGACTTGGTTAGCAGCTAAAGGGATCTTTTTATTAGTAATTTACTAGTAATACGACAATCTTGTTGTTAAGTTCAGCTTTTTCAAAACAGAGTGGCAATAAAATAGACCAATGTGTAAAGTTCATAAACTGTTATGCACCAAGTTTACAGTAATGCTATATTTTCAGAAACTGTTAAGAATGCATACATGATGAATTAATGAGACGGTTTTAATCTCAGTCCTTCTCTGTGAGTTCGATCCCTTATTTTTACGGAGTACTATATGTCTATATTACTGAGCAAGTACGACTTTCAGACGTCACTACGTGTCAACACTGGCTGATCTAACGAGTTAACCAGGTCGGATTTGATTCGAGTTGTTTTGGGGTTTACTTACAGATCAGGTCAGGCAGGGTCATATAGGGTTTGGATCATTTTGTCGGGTGCATTAATAACAGGTTATAGGGATCACGATTCAAAAGCAGGAAGAAACATTCAAATGGAGTCGAGTTCAGTTTGTGTTATGAGTTTGACTTAGGTCTTCACTTTGAATGTGAATGTAAACCGTCAGGTTCAGGTCGGGTCAGATTTGCCATGTCAAGTCTCCACATCACGAGAAAAATGTCATACCTTCAATCGAAAGTCTTATTCTTGGAGAAAAGAGACTGGCCAACCATTAACGAGATTCAAACCCATGAGTACCACATCACGTGAATTTACTAGAACTATGCTAGCCGACATCTGCAAAAAGAAGCCGTCAACAGCAATAAAACTTGGTGATTATTAACAATATATCAATATAGTATGGAGATAGACAGATTAATGATTATATTAGATTATATTAGCACTAATAGCAGTCTATTACTGTATTAATCTAAACACTAAAATGTGGGAACAGCCGTTCAACTCAAGTGATTAAAAACTATTTGACTCCTAAGCACATATCAGGTGCTGCACAAAGCAATTAAGCATTTTGATAGAGTGAGGCTTATCTCTTTACTTTTTCAACTTATATATTGTGAAGACATTACTTAAAGCAACTAACAAGGTCTACTAAGCACAAATTATCGTGTAAGACGGTCTCACATGTGAATTCGTGAAATAACCCAATTCCGTAAAAAGATCCATAATCCATTTACTACCTATAGATTAGTGATCTTTTTACACAAATGGACCATTTCACGGGGTTAGAACGTCTTACACAATAACTATCAGTGAGTGAGTGTACGGAAATGGCATAGTCTATGTTAAACATATGGTGTTGATCTGTCAGATTAGGTGAAGCAGCCAACCAAACTTAAAAGATTGGCTAAACACATAATAACATGATAAATTATCCACAAACTCTAAACAAGATAAGTTTTTTTTTCATTATTGATTTGATTTTGAATTTCGGTGGGATTTAAAATGCTTTATTTGGGAAGTTTGTTCCACTATCCCTATACAAACTACTACAATTAGTTCACCACATATGAAATATAAAAAAACATGGGCTGTACCAATTGTGTCCATTTTCAGTGGAGGGAATTACTCAGCTTTTCTCGCACTAAAATGGGTACGCTTGTTCTTGCTGAAGTACCCATCATTAGGGTTACTTGATTTCCTCAAGTGCCCTACGAATCACGAATCGCTAAAAGTGAATTCTATCATGTTGGTTACTTAAAATACAGAGTATAACACATTCTAGAAGTACAAATCGTGAATTGGTAAGGGCGTATTCATAGTGAATCTGGTAACCATTCCTGTCATTCGATGCAATTCATAGGTTGTAGAAAGTAGAAACAACCTAATTGTATTGTTAACACTAGGACACGGAAAGCAGCCATTTGTCGTAGTCCTAAAGGCACCAGGTTAATGCCATTTTATCATTATTCACTGCAGCATGATCAGTTTTCACCCAGCAGTTAAAAAAAAGTTACCGATTATCGTCAAGCCAGACTGCCTGAGTTATAACTATAAAACCATGTTCTATTCAACTGAAACGAGGCTGAGCTAAACTGGAGTGAAACGAGCTGAAATTAAGCCGGGAAGAATAAGGCTAGGTAAAAGAAGGTACATCTTACATCAAAGGTTATCATGAAGAGTATGTCTCTGAAACGAAAAAGAATGAATACGAACCTGGTAACCCGATAATGAATCCATTAGCAGAACTCAGAGTGGCTGACTATGAAAGCCAAGTGACTGAAACGAAAAAAAATGAAGCTTTAGTTACGAAATAACGAACTGTGATGCCAAAGAAAAATAGATAATCTTCAAACCATTCAATGTTTTAGCCAATTTCATCATACTGAACTATGGAGTAGTAGCTGATAACAGGATACATTGGATTCACAAACGACACCATTGATATTCCAAACACTAAGAAAAGTCGATGAATACCTCTGCACTTCTGCAGATTGAACATCGCCTACTCTCAAAAGTCGGACAACACTGATGATCCGCATAATGTTCACACTTGCGTTGATAATGCAACTGAATTGCAAAAACTAGCATGAGTCGATGCAGAACTCTACAGATTGAACATCGCGTACTCTCAACAGTCGGACAACACTGATAATCTCATAATCCACCTAATGTTCAAACGTGTGTCGACAATGCAACTGATCGATCATCGATCAACAGTTTACTCAGATTACATCAGTGTAATAATACCAAATTACATCAAACTGCATCACGCAATAGTCTGAACGAACTGTATTATCGCGAATTGCTGAATATCTATTGCAATTTCGCGACATACTCTAACCTAAAATCAAAAACGCAAGCTTGGATTGAAAATGCGGAATTGTTCCACTCCAATGATTGACTGATTTCGCTTTAGTACTGTTAATTACATGCTCAATTGATTATAATTTGCACAAAAATTAGTACTCCAATCGACTGCATTATGAATTCATAACTACTGGAAAACCCTAATTACTACTCCGTATCATCATAATCCAAGAAAATGCGAAATCATCAGCGATCATACAATGAAAATCACTCCATATCTCACAATTTCACGTGAATTATCACACACAATCCTCGATTAGCAACTATGGAAGCAAAACCCTAATTACAAAGTACCAATTGATATCACCTGAATGGTAACAGTAGTAGTACCAGATCTAATCCGACATTGCAGAATCAAATGGAACCACTTCCGATGAAAGGTTTCACGATAGAATTACAGTGAGACGACAACGAGACTTTGCTCTTCGATTCGAAGATCATTTGGGGATTTTTTTAATTTTGATTGGAATTGGGGGTGGTTTTGGCGGGAAATGTCGTTGGCAATTCGGATAGGATTACTCTCCTAATCCAAACAAATTATTACAGAGTTAGACGGTTTCATAATTCACACGTCTGATCATTTATTTCGGTAAGAAAAGTACTCGTATTCATTTAAATAAATGAGTTGAACGACATATTTTATGTAAAATTATCGTTTCACGGTGTGAAATCGTCTCAGACAATAAACATGAGACTACGACTCTGAACTCTCGATCTTAGTCATTGAAATTGTTATTAAGATCGATTGTTAGTTGTGACCATGTACGAGTATCCAACTTTGGTCTGAGTTATTATCTGTATTGATGTAAACCATTCAGTTTAGTCTGGATTTGAGTCAGGTAGAATCTCAAGGTTCTCTCTCATGAGTTTTAACATTGTTGTGTTCTCAGGGTTCAAACTCGAGATCTCTACCTTTATATTCTGTAGCATCAATAATGTACTTCATGTTTTATAATAAAGATTTTGAAGATTATCCCAATAAATCGATAACATTTTTCAAGCCCCATTTATAACCAGACATCAAAATTAATTAACTCGTCTCTAAATAATAAAAAATTCACTTTCTAAAATCAAAATCATGCAAGGGTAATGTAGCAAAAAAGCTCAAAAAATTTGTTGGTTGTGGGGTATAAATTAGTTGAGTAAGACCTATCATTGATGCATGCATGTTGTAGACAAACTACCAATAAAATAGAGTAGGTCTACTGAGAGACAGTTTCTCATTAAATTTATCGAGAGATTAAGTATAAATGGGGATAACAGTGGTATCAAACCTGGTAAAACTGATTCGATTCGAATGAATAACCTTTCAAGTACTAGTTTGAATTGAGGATCGAGTTTGATCTATGACTTGAATCGACTCGACCTAATTGTTATTATTGTTCCTAACAATTTGAAGTTAATGATATCAGCCTCGAAATGCAGACTCAAAATGACTCGATCTGACTTGACAGTCGACAGAGATTGTATTTTTGGGCATTGGAGTTAGATAAGGGCATCAATTTTTACCAAATTAGGTCATTAGGGGCATGTTTTTGGTGTCATACACCTTACATTTTACATCTTGAGACTCTACTTTTAGGTCTTTTTTGTGCATTTAGGTACACTTTGGTGGGTTTAAGTCATTTTTATTGTGACCTTTGAAAGTCTCTTGAGGGTTGTTATAGGTCTATGTTACTCCAATTTTCAAATTTGGGGAAAAAAATCGGATATTATTCATGAATTCAAACTTAAGTCATGCGTATCAGATCATCCCTTGTAACTTTACCAACTAAACTAACGAATAAAAAAAAAAAAATTACCCAATGATACGAATCATACGATAATTAATAGAATAATAATAGAGAATGTGCGGAAGCGGAACGTATCAAGTTTAATTATATACTCCCTCCGTTCAATTCCAACCTTCCCCTTCCTTGTCTTGACACTATTTGTAATCACGGATAACTTTCGATATTCACGACAATCTATTAGAGAAAATATATCCATGTGAGATCTTGTTTGATTCGTCTTTAAAAGTAGATTATTAATATTCAATTTCCATAATTTTTACTAATATGTTACGAAAGATATTAACGATGCAAAATGTGTGTTGGCAAACGTGAAAAAACAAAAGGGAAGCTTGGACTTGAACGGAGGGAGTAATAATCGTTTTTATCAGAATTTTATTCATAGATTTGTATCTGTTTAACAATGATATTCGTTGCAGATGTCGTCTAACTTTTCATCAACAAAATGATTTGTTTCCTCGATGAAGATAATAATAATAATAATAATAATAATAATAATAATAATAATCCCATTTTTCAAAAAAAAATAAAAAATAATACTCGTAATAAAAAATAATAATAATAAAATAAAAAATAATACTCCGTAATAATAATAATAATAATATCCACATTATAAGACACCGATATAATAATAAACATCCATATATAAGCGAAACAAATCGAGTTTAGAGATCTTTATTTTTGTGAGAATTTATTTTACTTAAATTTTATAAATTCGTATACTCCGCAATTTCGATATTCACTCTAAATATCGTATAACATTTTGCATGAAAATCTCGGATTTTGGATGAAAATCTCGGATCACGAGAAAAGAGAGATCGAGTTAGTCTAGCAACTCAAAAAAAGTAGGGAGTTGGAGCGAGGATTTTGGCTACAATTATTGCGTCCAAACACAAAATCCATCAAACTTCTCTCATTTATTTATTTTTTTTATTTAAATCTCCTATATTAATTACTTATATATAAATTAAAATAATTACCCTTTTTATAAATTTATAAATCATAATTCCCGTGATTTCTTCTCACAAAAAAAGACGATCTTACAATAAATGCAGCTTACATACTATGAGTGTAAAACCCTTTTTTTTTCTTCTTCTTCTTGTTATTATAAGTAATTTAATTTAATTAATTTGTTATGATTTCATCCAATTTTTTTGTGTAGATTTTTTAGTATCTAACCTACTTAATGATTTCCCATAAATTTCTGGGATCTTGAGTTCAACATTTTTAATTTTCACCTAAATTATTTAGTTTTATTATTATAATTCAAAATAATAATAAATAATTACTCAAACATTTCTTACAAAAATGTTTTAAATTTTTTTTTATCCGTTGAGATTTGAATTTTTAAGTAATTTTTGATCATATAAAATAATTTTAAGTTATTTATTTGATTTATTTACATGGGTCTATCACCAATTTTCAAAAAATGTTTTTATTTTTATTTGATTGAATTAGGTTTAAAGATTTATTGGGTATTGTTTATTTATTTTTATAAATTCATATGAATTTTTTTTTAAAAAAAATATTTTTTTTTTTTGAATTTTGATTGTCAAAATGTCAAATTTATAGATTAATAATAATCTATAAATTTTGACTAATTTTTTGAGTTTATTAGAAGAATGATTGATCAAGAAGATCAAAATCAATTATGTAGTAGTAATTGTAATGATAATGATCAAACTAATAATTTGATCATTAGATCTTCTAATTCATCATCTTCTTCTTCTTCATCCAAGAAATTGAAGCAAGCAAAAGTACCTCAAAGAGGGTTAGGTGTGGCTCAATTAGAAAAAATTAGGCTTGAAGAACAACAAAAAAATGATGCCAAAAACCCTCCACCACCACAACCACCACCACCACAACCACCACCACCGTCTTCTGTAGGGTATAGGACAGTGGACATAACTCCTTCAGCCTCAGCTGGTCCTAATCCTCCTCCACCGCCTTCCCCGTTGCCTTTGTTAAGGGCTCATTCGATGCCTAATGTGGGGAATAACGGCGGAGGAGGAGGAGGAGGGTTTGGTAGTGGTAGTAGTAGTAGTAGTAGTACTAGTGGTAATAGTCTTGGATGGCCTTCAATTCCGGTCCATGGAAAAGTCGATAATTTGACAAAGTTGTGGAGTAGTAATAGTCGCGAATTTTGCAATGATTGGAAAAGGGAAAACTCGAATCATCATCATAATCATACCCTTTTACGCGATTCTACTACTTGTTCTTCCACTTCATTGGTGAGGAATTTCTATAACGAATAATCCTCTGTTCCTAAAAGATTGTCTCATTTCCCTATTATAATGTCTGTCTGTCTTGTCAATATGTTGTATATTGTCATTGCAGGCGAATAATGGATCAACAACGACGTTTATGAATCCGTCTATGACGAATTTTCCGATGATTGAGCCCCCTTCAAACCAAACTTATGTTACTAATTACTTGCCATCTTGGACCGATGATCAAAAGGTAAAAAAGTTTTTTTTTTTGCCAGCGGTAAAAATAAGGTTGGATTACATAACGTTTGGTGTATGAAAAGTTTAGCGAAATTTGAAGCAATTTGTCAAAGTTTTGGTGTTTGTTGTAGTATAGGTGATGCTTGGTATGAAAAGGCCATGTCCCTTTTCGATAGACGACCCGCCCATTCCCAAATTCCGTACCACATTCGCACCCATCACCAATCCCCTCACGGGACCCACAGAGGATCCGACACCCTGTCAACAAAACGGAGGATCAATGCACGCCTTCGACCCTCCAATCTTTAGGTATAACCTACACGACGTTATTCTCTGGTGATGGTTGAGCTTCAACTATGACAGTCGCTTTTGTATGAGTTTTTTCTTGGGTCGTTTTGACAGAGATTTCAGGTCATGTCCAAGAGCGACACACGAGGCTGCAACCAGCAGCATCAGAAAGAGCATTAAACCACAGAGTACTGGCAATTCCAACGAAGAATTACTCGCCCCTTCGTTTCCTAGTTCATTGTCGAGGCATTTGAAAGCGTTACCATATCAAGTAAGCGATTTGAAAACTACCCAATTGCCAATTCTCGTTTTTCATCACTTCAAAATCCTGAATTTGTATCGTATTTCAATGAAATGTAGGTGAGTTACGATGATCCATATATGAACTCGAGGAATGGAGGTACAAGTCAGCAGCCGAGATGCATCTGTCTATTCCCATCAACAGAGCTGCAATCGACATCAGAGTCACCACCGTCACCAAACAGTCATAATGCTTGTAATGGTGAAGTAGCCGAAAATATTGATCTCAATTTACGGCTATAAGTTACTGATTCGTTCGTACGCTTTTTTTTTTACTCGTTTTGGTTTTATGGTGTAATTCGGATTCGTTTTCCTTGTAGAACAACAAAGACAACAGGTTTTTTTTCCTGTTCACTGTTTTCTTGATAGATGAATTATGTTTTACTTGTCGTCTCGGAAAACACGAGATGGCCCGGGCTCAATCGTGTTTTTCCCACGAAACGATGAAAAAACACAATTGGGCATGGGTTATCGTGTGTTTTTTCCCACGATTTCATGTTTTCCGATCCATGTTTATTTTAACCAGGATGCGTCGATAATTTACTTTTAACTATTTCAACGCTCTTTTAATCTGTTGCTAATTTAGGTTAATCTCTTTTGTAACGCTAAATCGATGTTGGAAGTGAAGAGAAGCGAAATCATAAAGTGAAGCTGAAAACCGACAATAAAAAACGAATACATATGGCAGTTTCGGAAACCTAATGAATTAAATTTAAAGAGACACCAACACCGGTGAGGAATAGCGCTAGACGAAGAGCGATATATAGTAAAATTAGGGACGATATATAGCAATTCTTACGCAGTATACCACATACGGTTGAGCAAAGTTTATTGTCAAAAAAAATTATGTTGCCGTTATTCACGAGAATGACGCTATAATCTAAAACTGCGCTGATTTATATCATCTTCGAAATCGTAGAGCAGAAAATTGTTATGCCTGAAATAATGTTTACACTACCGTGATTGATCCTCCTGATTCGTGAACATTTTCCTATTAATAACAGCAGTTTAAAACCAGAAATACAGATGAAATTTCTTGCCGATTCAGAAAGGATAAAGTACAGAAGCTCGCCCTGGAACGTGATCCTTCAAACCATTTTCCTCCGATTTATTAATTTTTTCAAACGATCTACAGGGGTTTATCCTAGGAAGTGACTTTACAAAAAACGAGTACTTCAATTACCCGAAATGTTGGGAATCCTACCACAAGATGGATGTCGGGGAATGAAGGCGAGATAGTGTACAGTGTACCTGTATGTAGTTGGCTTGTTTTTTCGCTTATTTCTTACAAAATTGTTCAGGTAGCTGAATACCTGTAGTCTGTAGATAGATGTCAAGGTGCCATGATTCCTTCGATGGTATATGCAAGCGATTTGGCCATGTCGGCTTTGAATAACAATGACTGCAACGTGTTCATCATGTCGTAACCTGGATCAAGCTTCCGCTGCCAACCCTGCAAAAGAGCAGTCAAATGCGATGGTTAAGTTCATTTCCTCGGAGTTTTTTTCGCCCTTTTTTAGATGAGAAACTAGTAATCTCTCTGTTCGTTCTTCCCATTTGATTTTCTATTTGTCATTTTAGAAGATTTAACGAGAATTAAGAAATTGTTGGAAAATATGAAGTAAATAATTATTGGAAATAGTAAAAATAAGTTTCTGTACCTATCAAATAGCTAAAAACATCGAATTTTCCCTAATAGTTACGAGTATCGTTTTGTGAAATACAGAAAACATGTCAGACATGAAAAACAGTAAAAAAAGAAACTTTTAATCTTTCTAAATCGAGAAATAAAATGGAACGGAGGGAATAGGAGTGAATGTAAGAAAAGACTGAGTACCTCGAGAACTAAGGTTGTTACAATCACGGTGCAGACATTGCCATCGACATTAACTCTATGGCGCCTGACCTTTTCAAGCAACTGATGCATGCAGTCAGCCGGATGGACTAGATCACCTTCCGGAGTTCCCCAGAAATCAAAAGATTCTTTCACCTCCTGTTAAACAGAAACACCGAGAATCAGGATAAATTCACAGAAGATAGAATTTCAGAAATGACGATGATTTCCCAGGTGAATGATGCTGAATATTAGTTCACCTCGATGAAGGCTGTTGGATTTGGACAATTCTGTTGCTTTGACAGTCGAAGGGTGCACTCTGCAGCTGTTCGTCCATCACGTTTTGCAATAGCTCTAAAAAACTCCAGTAAATTACCCTGATCACTTTTAGATAATTCAGCTGTCATGCCTACATCGAGGAAAACGACGTGAGGCTTTGATTTCATTAGCCGCTTCCGTTGAGACTTATTTCGACCTACCCTAACAAGTATATTGCCAGGATGCATGTCTGCATGGATGAAGTTGTCCACCTGAAGAAATGAACAGAAACATTTTGATGTGGGTTCGAATATTTTTTGACGTGACTACGTGAGCATATTCAAATTATAGAAATTAGCGAATGACAGCAAACAATCGACATTTGTTAATGGAGTACTTGAAAGCTCTAGGCATATCTTACCAACATCATCTTCAGAAGAGCGTGAGTGCCGATATCAGCAAGTGCTGCTTTGATATGGCAACCTCCACGAAGTTCATCAACATAGTGTGCCACACTCTCACCTTGCTCGAAGGATTCCACGAGCACAGCAGGATGGACTAATGGATACACGGGCCTTGGAAACGACACATCCTTCACTCTACGGAAATTGTAGATGAAGCGGTTCAGATGGGCAGCTTCCCTTGCAAGATCAACTTGTGACATCATGAAAACCGAAAACTGCTTCACACTTTCGTCTAGTCTCAGCCACTTCAAAGCTGGTATTAAATTTGATATTTTCGCTACTGTATTGATAATGACGAAATCTCTCCTGATATATTCGCCCACGCCAGGATGTCTAACCTTCACTGCTACTTCAACGGGCTTGACGTTCTGACCCTTGTTCCTTAATTTCAATGATGCACGGTACACTTGAGCGATACTGCCAGAAGCCACAGGGGTTACATCAAAGCTTTCAAAAATATCTGAGATTTTACGACCAAACGCCTTCTCGACAGTTATTTTGGTCTGTTCAAAACTATGTTCAGGCGCCTTACTTTGCAGTTCTGATAGCTTCAAACACAGATCACCGGGAAAAAGATCAGGCCGTGTGGCAGCCCACTGACCCCATTTTATAAATGCCGGACCCGCTTCTTCCAGTGTTCGATGGAGAACCTGAAGCCACAATTTTCTGAATTCAGGACCAAAACTATCGGCAAATGGAGCCATTGATATGCATGGGGCAAACAATATTGACAGATACAAAGCCCTCGTAACTAAAGTCACAAATTCAACAATCACTGAAAATAAACCGGTTAAGTAGGCCTGACTATCTTCAGAGCACCTATATACAGGATTCATGGCAGATAAGCTTTCGGACTCTGCACTGGCTGTCTGGCCCATCGCTAACCCTCCGAAAACTAGACCAAAACCACCGTAGACTAGCAAGTGATATCGCATAGACGACAGACTGAAAGCTTTTGCAAACCTGCTAACATTGGGAAGCGCAGCGACACTGTAAAGCCGCTTGTGTGAAACATTCTTCCATGCCAGTTGAGCATGATGTTTCAGACTGTTACTTGCATGCAAGGAACAAGCCTTTTTTATCGTATTGCACAATTCTTTGTTCTTTGGATATGACGAATACTGACTATGGTAACGTCCAAATTGGGAATACGATCTATACTGCGGCACAAATGACTCCTGTGTGACCGAAGATCCATGTCCTCTGGATTCACAAAGTTTACTTGAATGGCCGTTTACTGAAGACTTCGTATTTCTACCAACGTTTCTGAGAACTACCAACCTGCATCAAAAAGGAAACATACAGTTTAACAGCACAGTTAATATACATTTCCGAAACATACAGTTTTATTAACAACACAGTTAATATCGCTACCTCCATATTACGCTCACCTCTACATGCACTACGTTAATCTACTATCCACAAGGAAACTCCATAAAATTAACATCAACCATCGATCAAATATGCCTCTTTTTTTCATTTATTAACCAAACACATCAAACAGTACCGTTTTCAGATTTCACCACCAAAACTGAATGAGAAAGGAAACATTTGATCGGCCAACATGAATCATTTGAAACTGACAAAATCACTATGAACCCAAGTCCACAACAATAATATCTCCTTGATCGGCCGACATGAATCATCATCTGAAACCGTCACTAACCCAACTCTTCTATTGCTTGCTACATGTGTATATTTAGTTCTTTCGTCCCAAGAATCGTGAACTCAGCTCCAATTTTTCACCACATGAGCTAATCCTTGTTCTCGACTTCTCGCTTCGCTTGCTACAAGTATATTACACGATCAATTACTACCCCCTCCATCCCAATTTCTACCATTCCATTCCTCCTCTAAATTTACCCCAAAATTACTGTCCTGTATCTAATTTCATAATTTCTTTCCTCAAATCCTACTAAAATCAAAAGACGACAATAAAATCGGAACGAAGGAGTGCTAAGTTACTTACTTACTCCTACTTGTTAGTTGTTACATAAACTATGCTTTCAATCAACCATAAATAGCAAAGAACTCGAGTTAGCTCAAGCTTTAAGAGCTCGAGCTCCATGAGGTCGGGGATTCAATTCTTATCTACGATAAATTGCGAAAATCAACCCTAAATAGAATTAAATCGCGAATTAACAACCAATAAATCATGATTTTCATAACAATTAAGAGCAAAATCAATAACGCATGAAAGTAAGCATAATTAAACAAACCTAAACATGGCTTATGATTCAAGTAATTAGAGAAGAAACATGAGTAATGATCATCGGAAACTGGAAATTTTGGGGATTTGTGAGAATTGATTTTGATTTGGGGATTTTGAACTTCGATTTAGGTCGTTGGTCGGGTTGGTCCAAAAATAGAAAGCTTGAGATCTTATACTTTCCAATATCAACTAACTTCACAAATATTATAGGAGTATCTTATTATAGATCATTATATACACAAATTTTACGATAATAATAATCGTATTGTAAAATCGTCTTACATTCTTATTAGTATTCTAATTTATGAAAGTCTTTTTTTATACCGTAATGATATTATAGTTGGTGTTAGCACACCAATTTCTTAGATGAGTAGTATAGAGTAACTTTTTTTTTTTTCATGAAGAAGCGCGTAGTACTATGTAGTAAATGAAAATCGAACCACTGACCTCGCGGTTAGAGTAAAGTAGGAGTAGCTCTTATTAATAAAGCTAAACCTTAATCGAAGATGTCTTAATCTAGTGGTTAAAACTAGGTACACTGGATAACAGGTTACAAGTTCGAATCTCCCCTCCTATATAACGAAAAAAAAAAAAAAAAGTTAACCTTTAAATATTTTAAATTTCGTAATTAAGACGGAGACACACTGAACAATAATACGATTAAGTACGTTATTCGTTTTACCAGAAGTAACTTGTATAAAGGCCACACAAATAATTGGGCTGGGTGTCTACATGTTTCTTCAACAACCACACGCTCTACAAGCCCATCACTTGTCATTATAAATAGTCAACCAATTGAGTATACGTCAATGTTGTATGGCCTATTGCCCTTTATCACCATATATACACACACACCATAGTTGAGGTACGTCGGTACCATAATTTAGAGCATTAAAAAAAAAAAAAAAAAAAAAAAAAAAAAAAAGACGGTTTTATATTATTTAAGCTAATATTATTTAAGACGGTTTTATATTATTTACATAAATATACTTGCAATTGTGGATCCAACCCAATAGCTTTGTTTGCCCGTCTAGACGGACATTCATTGGAAGATTGTTTTGTGCGGAGTAGTAAAGTAAATAGTTTGAAATCGACACTTGAAAAATTGAACATGTCCAATCTCATGTTGGCTTTGTCATTTTAGAATGTAGAATGTACACTCTTAAATTATAAGGCCCATTTAAGCTAATTTAGGGCATGGCTTGGCCTACTAGCCCATGTCCGAACTCTAAACCCGACTCTAAGGGCAATAGCAATGGTGAATTTTAAGGAGTTTCATAGTGCATAAGGAGCTCCTTAACCATTGTGATTGAAAATAAGGAGCTCCTTATATGAACCTGGTTTCTAAAGTAAGAAACCGGTTTCATACATTAAAAAGAGAAAAAAAAAAGGGACCCGCAATAAATATATGAAACTTTTACCCTTGAGAAAGAATAAAAAGTTTCTTATATGATTATATGTGCTTTGGTGGCAATGAGATTATGTGTATGGAACTACCACCATTGCTATTGCCCTAATAAACTGATCTGGTTACACTTTTGTATCGTGATACTTCATTAGTCCGGAGTAATTGATCGGAGTATGCTTCAATCTATTATATTTCATTTTATTATGAATGAAAAAGATGGGAAAAAAAAAAAAGTGAACTACGTTTTTTTTTTTTTTTTTTTTTTTTTTTTTTTTTTTTTTTGAATTCAACTTAGTTTTTCTTTTTGATATATAGAATTAGCTACAAATTAAAGTTAGTCAAAACTTGAAAAATTAGTACGTAACAAAATTTAACTCAAAGAGATAAGAGTATAATATAAAATAACACTAAAAAAAATATTCCATATTTATTTAATATAAAAAACTGAAGGCAAAAAAAATGAATTTAATAAGTTTCGTTCTCTCGTGATACTATAAATACGGATAATATTTTATTTAAGGTAGCTCATACGAATGTAAAAATAAGTTATCTGTCAAACATTTATACAAAAGTTAGCTAATACTGAATATATAGGATATACGGAGTATATAAATGTTTATTTAAAAGTAGAAAATACTTAAATTTTATCAATATATACATAATCCCTACCTCTAACACTCTAGTTATAACCTAATTTAATTAAACGCATTATATATGGATCCCCTCTATTTCTTTTAGAAAATATAAAGGTTATTTTTTATCCTAAACTATTTTTTTTTTAATGATTGAGTAATTATACAACCAGTTGTACATATCTGATTTTATGATTTCAAGTTTTATCACAAAGTTTTCGAGTTTTGTTATAGATTTCATGAGCTTTTGTATAAAGTTATCAAACTAAATCACATACCGTAAAGTAACAACTTTGATCTTCGGAGGTATAATCCTATTTTTCCTTTTTTTGTGCATAAATTTAGAACGATTTTGTCGGAAAGTAACTAAGCCATCGATTTGTACTATCTTGTAAAAAAAAACCTACTACTCGTACTACTTTTTGAAAACGAAGGCGGCATACATGAACATGAACATGAACATGATACATCTATCGTACATGGAGATGTGACATTTTCTCATCAGATGCATGGATTTGGAGATGAAGAAGAATCTTGACTCCTCATGCTTGATTTCTGGAAACTTTTACTCCATTGAGAGCCAACATGTAATTTTATGACATTTCACCTGCCGGTACGGATTCAGAACTTTTTTTTTTACGGATTTCTGATTAAAGTTATAACTTCGAGTAGAAATTCGAGCTAGTAGTAGTAAAACCTGAAGATGTGTAAATATCAATTAGCTTAGTCAGTAAAGTTATAAGCAGTACTGTGTAATACTCACTCCGTTCAAGTCCAAGCTTCCCTTTTGCTTTTTCACGTTTGCCAACGCGCATTTTGCATCGCTAATATCTTTCGTAACATATTAGTAAAAATTATGAAAATTGGATATTAATAATGTACTTTTAAAGACGAATCAAACAAGATCTCACATGAATATATTTTTTCTAATAGATTGTCGTGAATATCGAAAGTTATCCTTGATTGTGAATAGTGTCAAAACAAGGAAGGAGAAGCTTGGACTTGAACGGAGGGAGTATATATTACTGATCTGAATTTTGAATTTTAAAAGTTGAAGAATGAAGATATATGTTCTTATTTTTGTATAGTTATAATACTTCGTACTAGCGATATGATTTAAAAGAATTTCATTTAGAATAAACTTTAATTTAAAGTTTGAAAAACAAAGATACTCTCGGATTGGTGGTTTTTTTATTTGTATATTCATTCTTTTATTACAGAATACGGAGTATTTATTAATTTCACGTTAATGTATTTGTATATATTACTACGAGTAATATTTACTGTACCTCTTATTTATCATTAGTTTAAGACTTTTATGTTTCACAATGAGTAAATAGAATGTATTTTTAATTAATTTATTTATTTTATCTTGTAGGATCCAAATAGAATATGTTATGGTACTACACAATTTAATGTCATGTTAAATCAATTGTTCAAATAAATAGTACTCCATATATCTACAACTTTAAATGGAATCCTACTTTTTTAGAAAATTTTACATATAGCTAGCCTTTAATTAATTAGTGACATTTTTCCCTAGCTATGTATATATAAGGGATTCTTAACCAAGAATGAAGTCGAAGGTCTGATCTCACACCGTAAAACGTTCTTTTTTCGTAAAAAAAATATTACAATTTTATCAAATAGAAAATGAATTGTATGTCTTTTATGGGATTAGACTGGTTCATGTATCAGATCATCTTACACTAGAATTTGTGTCAAATTAAAACCGAAATGACTTAATTAATAATTATTTAAGCTATTAAGGAACACTAATTATACTATTTTATTACACCAATAATTACATTTCTTTGATAATCAATGATCTACTTGAGTGTAATGAGAATAGGAATGGCCTACATACACAAAGTTTGGCATCATCTTAGTAATTAATTACACCACTATTCATGATAATTATTGCTTAGATGATGGAAACATAATGATAAACATTCAAGAAAAAGAAAAAAAAAATTAAAGTAACCATTACCCCCAATCTTATTAATTTACGGAAAACCGTCTCCCACTAAATTAGTAAGAGACATACTGTACACAACATGAAAAATATAAATTAAATTAAATTAAATTAATTAATTCTCTCGCTGCATTATGCGAGAGATTTTTCAATAACGATATTGAGAAACCGTCTTTTTATAGTTTCAATAATGTGAATGTGAAGAAAATTAGTGCCCTAAATTACTTTTAATTGGCCCCATTATCTTTTGTCTTTCTATCAATCCATCTCTTTCTCACCATGTTCCAATTCCAATTCAATTTCATCTACTTACTTACTCTCTCCTTCCTCTCATTTTCCTCATTACTCAAACCTCTTAACCTCCCCTCTCAAACCCTCAAAAAAAAAAAAACCTAAAAAAAACCCGCCTTCTGTTCAATTAAATTTAATTCAGTTCGCTCAAAAAAAAAAAAAAAAAAAATCAGTTCAGTTCAGTTTAGTTTAGTTTAGTTATTATATCAGATCGCCTATCTGATTATTATTATTATTATTATTAATATGTCGAAAAATGAGACGAGGGGCGAGAATAACGGGGAGGGAGGTGGGGCCCACAACCAAATAAGGCAATCAACGGGGCCGACAATAAGCCGGTACGAGTCCCAAAAGCGACGAGATTGGAACACGTTTAGCCAATACTTGAAGAATTTACGTCCACCCGTGTGCGTCATGACACATTGTACGGACCGTAACATCCTAGACTTCCTAAGGTACTTGGACCAATTTGGTAAGACCAAGGTTCATAATCCGGGTTGCGGGTTTTACGGGCAGCCTGACCCGCCTGCCCCGTGTACTTGCCCCGTGAAGCAAGCTTGGGGCAGCCTTGATGCCCTCATAGGCCGCCTTCGGGCAGCCTATGAGGAGAACGGTGGGTTGCCCGAGAGTAACCCGTTTGCTAGTGGAGCGATTCGGGTTTATTTGAGGGAGGTTCGGGATTCCCAAGCTAAGGCTCGGGGTGTTCCGTACAAGAAGAAGAAAAAGAGGAGAACTAGTCAAACTACTAGTGCAAGTGATAATAATAATAATAATATTAATATTAATAATTTTGATTATAATTGTAATAATAATAATAATGCCACTAGTAGTTCTTCAAGGTCACCTTTGTTATAAATCTATAATTAATATTATTATTAATTATTATTATTATTATTAATATAATTGGGTTATTTACGGAGTATTATTTTTTGTTCGAGCAATATTGTTTTAGGTCAAGTGTATGGGTGTGATATTGATGCTGACGGGTTTTGTATAATGGTATTATTGAATACCGATATCAAAATTTGTTTATTATTTATCAAAATTACGAGTATTATTAGGATAGTAGTGATGAAGACGGGTTTTGTAAATTGGTATTAATTACTAATAAAATCCTAAATACCGATTACAAAAAGGTTTATTAATTAGAATTATAAGGATCAGGTCGATCGATCAGTATTTATGTAAACGGGTTTTGTAACATAATAGAAGCATATATATAGTCCATTTATACAACATATTATCATACAAAGTATTATTATTATTATTATTATTATTATGAAACTTGCATTAAACACCAGAACGAATTATTATTATTATTATTATTATTATTATTATTATTATTATTGGTTCAATATTTAATAAAACTCTTGAAAAAAAACTTAGAATTATAATTATAATATATAATTATATGCAATATTAAACAATATAAAATCTCATTTAAAATCGTCTTAATTAATATCAAACATATTATATAGACAACCTCTGTTCATGCTACATAAGATAAAGTGATGATTCGTTCAAGAAAATTATAGAAGTCGACGGTATTATTATAAAGTTAAGACGGTTTTATGCGTGAAAGATCAGATAAGACTAGGTCGGGAAACAAAAGTCTAGACCATTGATTGATGGTAGAAAAAAAAATTGGAAAAGGGAGAGAAGTTGGTAGTGTCCACCCATGAAATGATAATATATAAAACCCTAAGTTGCCTAGAAATGACATTGGTGGAGCCAAAACCCTAAATTTGTACTCCTATGCTCTAATAATTGAATCATTTTACCCTTTAATTTACTTTAAGGGTAAATACAAAAAGGGTACAAGTAACATGTTTTATGTCCCATAGTGTGCTTAATAATAATTACCTTATTTTCGGGTTTATTCGGTTTGATTTGGTTAATTTAATTCAATTTTAAATGATTTAATTTATTAAAAAATATTTAATTTAATTCGATCGGTTTAGACTTTATTAGATACATATGATTAATTAGTTTGATTTAGACATTTTGTTAACATTTATATATAAAATTAAAATTAATTCACCTCAAATAAGCATGTAATTAGATTCATTAAAAAAAAAAAAAAAAAAAACATGTTGATGTCACATAGTGATTACTCAATAGTTACCTTATTTTTTGAGATTATTCGGTTTGGTTTTGTTTAATTTAATTCAGTTTTAAATGATTTAATTTATTAAAAATATGTAATTTAATTCAATCGGTTTAGACTTTATTAAATACATATGAATAATTAGTTTGATTTAGACATTTTGTTTAACATTTATATATATAATTAAAATTAATTCAACTTAAATAAGCATGTAATTAAATTCATTAAAAAAAACATGTTGATGTCACATAGTGCTTAATAGTTATCTTATTTTCGAGAGATTATTAGGTTTGGTTTAATTTAATTCAGTTTAAAATGATTTAATTTATTAAAAATATTTAATTTGATTCAATTGGTTTAGACATTAGATACATATGATTAATTAGTTCGATTCATACATTTTGTTTAACATTTATATATAAAATTAAAATTAATTCATTTTAAATAAGCATGTTAATTATTCATTAGATTTAGTTCGATATTATTATTATTATTATTATTATTATTATTATTATTCAACTAATTTAATTTCATTGTTATCCTTATATTATTATTCTTAGTGACATTTTTTTAAATTAAGAAGATTATACTCGATCCAATTATAATTATTACTCCGTACATTTTAAAGAAGAATTGTCCGTCCATGATTTCATGTGACTACTCTTTCCATCTCGATTAAAATTACACTTATCCCTAATCCGTACGCTAAGAGTCTCTAATACAAAGTAAATCTACTTTGTAATTAATGGATATATATATATATTCGTTACAAATCTGTAACGCATCAAATATCATCTCTAAGAACACGTGTCTTTATTTAACTCATCGTAAATTTGTGAACTAACATGTTCATCACAAACGAGAATTTACGGTTTGGTTTAATTAATTAATATTGTCCTCTATAAACTATTTATTGGCAACCAACAAAATTAATAAATATTCAGAATTATTATTATTACTATTATGTTGAATGGTCGCATCATGCTCATGCATGATATGGGGCAGGTACGTACGTACGTACTATATTAACGCAAAAAATATACGTACGTCAGTACGTACTATAACAATTAGAGGGTCATACTCTTCTCGTCTCGTTCATTTATTTACTTTTAATTAAAATATTCTTCATAAATAATACTGCTACTTTGTAGGAGTATAAAAAGGTTAAAATAAATAATCGAGATAAAAGAGTACATAAATTAATCGGTTAATTTTTTTTAATTAAATCAAATATATACATTGTAACGAATCACTTTTTTTTCGTGTGCCATATTTGAACCGTTTTAATTAAGTTCGAGAATCGTATTAATTATAGATTTATCTTATATAGCATGTCTCTTTCTTCCTTTAATTTCTAGCTAGGTTAGCAAATGAGGCAAATTATGTCTATATATATCATATGATACTCATATAATTAAGGATTAATAATAATAATAATAATAATAATAATAATAAATAGTAAATGTGCCAAGTATCAGGCACGCTGCACGGCGATCGGGTATGGTTTCTTACCTTTCTCCTTCTCCTCTCTCGGCGAACTCGACACGGTTGTTGTTTCTCTGCTCCAGCGGATTCGGAAATTCACTTTATCTCAGGATGCTGGAGCGCGTGCCGCAGTTCATATTTTCACTAGAATTAGCTTTGCAATCGCTAAGGGAGTGGGGGCCCGAATAGTATCCCGGCTTCCCTCTAACTTCTTGTAATTTGTTCTTGTAATTTGTAATTTGGTCCATTTTTAAAAACAAAAAAAAAAAAATAATAATAATAGGTAATTAATTAATAAATTCTTATTTGTAATTACACTATATCCGACGGATTTAAATACATATATAAATTATTTAGCAAGTTCTGCGAGAAATGTCAAATATTTTAATCAGTTTTAAGGTTTAAAACAGATACTTCGTCTTGAGGCAGACTAACCGTTAATAATGCACGAAGCAATAGAATCAAATCGTAGGATCGCAAAAAAATTACAGTATATTATAGTAGTACGGAATGTAATACTTTCGAGTTTTGACGGTAATTTATCTGAATGGTCAAATATGAGATATGGAGTATTATCATTCGTTCGATCTTTCTGACTACATATTTTATTTTATGCATGTACGGAGTATTAAAATCTATAAAACCATAAATGTTTTAGATACGGAGTACATGTAAATTAAACAATACGATCCAAGCTCGAGTTCAGATGAATTCAGAATCGACTCATAATTTTGAAATCGAGCTCAAGCCAAGATTTAACTGAACAGGTTTCAAGGGCTCTAAAAATCGGGTCGGGTCGGGTCGGGTCGTTTAAACCCGTAAAGTATCTAATCTGTGATGGGTAAATCTGTAAATGTCGAGCGAAGGTTAAATTTGATGTTTTTCCCAGCGTTATACGTTATGTCTATATACAATAAATGTCAAAACTAAAATATCAAGCGGGGATAGCTCAGTTGGGAGAGCGTCAGACTGAAGATCTGAAGGTCACGTGTTCGATCCACGTTCACCGCAAAAATTAAATTTTTTCACCTTAATCCAAATGTCTGTTACTATTACTACAAATTTTTCACCTTAATTAGATTGTTTTTACTATTACATTTAATCAGCATTTTTCGTTTATTATTATGTTTTCACCTTAATCGGATCGTCTTTTAGTGTTATTTTCTCAACATGATTTTCGTTTATTTATCGTTCACCTTCATCCGATAGTCTTTCGCACAATAATTCAATCGAGACAAACACGAAGTACATCAAATATCGTCTTTGAACAGAAAAAATAAACGTAAAAGATTTCAAAAAATAAGTTTCACAACAACGGAAATTCAGATAAAATAAAATGTGAATAAATTTTCATTTACAACTTCACGATTAATATCCTGTTAGATTAGAGAAAAAAAATGCGATCTCATTATAATATATTGTATCATGTAGAGACGATCTCATACAAAACTTAAGAAAAACTCGTCAAAGGATTAAGAAAATGATCTATTTATAACCGACAATTGGCCGGAGTCACCATTCAACAAGAAAACCTCTAATGGAATGTACGATGAAGATGACGCGATGGATGAACTGAACCGGTATGTTGGTTGAAGGATCTTGCTTCCCTTTCCGCATTGTATCGTTTTTATACGCGGGCCCGTTCTCATTTGCCATATCTGTGTAGCACGGAAACCGATAAAAAAATCATTAATCCAATCATCGGCTTATTCAAAGCATAATCTACCCGACACAAGATTTAATTGAGTTGGGTTTGAATAGTTCATGTTCGTGACCGGTTCACATGTGTCACGACCCCATACAAACGGGTCAAACGGGTCGGGTTCAGTTTGGGTAGGTCATTTCGGGTTCAGGTCATTTTCAACGTTTTTTAGGAATATCGCCTCCTCCTAGTAATGGGTCATTTCAGGTTATGGGTCAAACTCGGGTCTTCAAACCGGTGTTGAATCAGATTCAGGCCGGGTGGGTTATGGCAGTTCATTCATAAAAACGGACACTTAAAGAATCGGAATTTTGAAAATGGGAAATGAGACGGATACCTCGATGATTCCTTTCTTAGGAGCATGAATAGCAAGACACAAGCAGTAATCGTTCTTCTTGTACTCACGATAAGACGTTGAAGTTGATGTTGATGTTGATGTTGAGTCCTTATTGACCAGCATTTCCATAAAAAGGCAGTTGGCATCACGATACCCCTGTGGAAGTGGAAGCGCGATTAACATTATGACTAAATTATAATTATAAATTGCATCGATGAATGAGTATGAGGGGATTGATCGAAAGAACCTTCCATAATCGCACGACAACAAGGGCTTGAGTGTCCAATAGCAGTATACGACCGAGCGAGTCAGTAATGGCAGCGAGTGTACCACTGGGCGACAACGTGAGCTTTTCTCCTTTTCTCGGGGGGTCTTTCAAACAAGTTAAAGGCGATGCTGTAACATTAATTAAGACACTAAATCAACAACAGAAGCTTCGATCTGCCATGAAAATTACTCAGCAGAATGGTAATGTATCAGTTAAATCTTAGGCACTGGTCTTTTTCTGGCCAAAGTGGGTTCAACTGAAGTGACGGGATTTATCTTAGACGAGAGATCAGGGTTTGGTGCTTTCGAATGACAGAAATTACTGCATTTTTCAAGGGTTTTACCTTTGTGGAAAAATTATTTACCGTGTAGAATACAGTGGTGTTACCTCGGGCAAAAGGTTGAGGCTTTGGTTCGGGTTTAGTAGATGATGATGATTTATCGCTTCGCCAGATCAATTTGGAGAACGAAGCGATTGTAGAAAACGTCGCAGGCACAACTTTCGATAAGATGGCTCCAACAAAAGAACTGTTTTTGTTTTCCGAGAGCCTGTTAATCATTCAGAAACCCGTTAAGCCTTAATACAACAAGAAACACGCATCAAAAACTTTCAAAGCGAGAGAGCATTAATCAGAAAGGCAGTGAGTAAACGACCTGTAAGCAGAAATCACAGCATCGTTGCCAATAGTGACCGCACGATAATACTGGTGGCTTGACTGCTCAACAATAAAAGCAGCTGAATTCAAATACCATGTAAATTCAGACAGCTTCACGGGAATATGACAGTTAGAGCAAGTAAGTAAATGAAATAAAAAAGACGATAAATTTTTACCTCAAATTCCATCAGTGGAGGCGGCATAACACCTGTGATTGCTGCATCAGCAGACGCTCCGTATTTGTTAACACTCCATATTTGGTATGGCACTCTTTCAAACGGATTATCAAATTCATCTGCTTCTCTTTTTTTCCGTTTCTGATCCCAAAAGTCGGTTTGTGTTCCTTGGAACCATTGCTGCAGCATACTCTGCACTCGTGTCACAAAATTCACAAGCATGTTAGTATGTTACTCCTTTGACTAAATTTGCGATGCTTAAAAAACATGAGATAAATGGATTCAGATGATCGATTACCTGTAAATCAGAACCTTCAAAACGTGCGATCACTCCATCCATAACGATGCAAACCTCCTCGTTTGAAAGATCATGCGACATATCTTTCTTTGTACCACGAACCCTAAGCTTTAATATTCGTGCAGGATATATAATCTGCATAGACGACGATAGCAACAACAACAACGACAAAACCTTAATTTCAGCAAATCGTCGACCATCTATAAAGAGATTTGAAAATGAACATCGTCTGCCAAATCAAGCACGGAAATCTAGACTCTAGAGATATTAACGAGCATGAGTTGCATTGCCTAATATTCATCAATATCGATAACCTAGTCATTCCACCATCAAATTTACCTCAAATTCACACACACAATTACGATGATTTGATCGTATCCTCAGAGCCAACAATAATGTATACCTAAGCTCAAAATCCTCAAATCACACTCACAACATATGATTGACTAAACATACTAACATACATACCCATTTAGATAGAAAATGACAAAATCGGACGAACACTTAGTCCTTTTCTACTTAGATGATTACTACTTCACCCGTTATAGCAATTTGACGAATATATCCATCACAACTAACCGCATCACGAGTCATAGAACTATAAATCGTAGTCACAAAGGTCCAAACTTTATGGATTACCCATATCATAAATCAACAACCAGCCACAATAATACGGGCTATGTTTCTCCGACTCTTCTAATTAACTCACGTACCTACCCACTTAGACATTGGGTATGACACTTGGACGGTTCATTGTAAGCCAAAATACGCGAAATTTTCATAAAATTAGCCATGTCGAACACTTCTAAACGAGCCCGAGCAAGGAAAAAGTATTGATTACCCATATCATAAATCAACAATCAGCCACAATAATACCGGCTATGTTTCTCCGACTCTTCTAATTACCTCACGTACCCACTTAGACACTAGGTATGACACTTGGACGGTTCATTTTAAGCTAAAATACGCGGAATTTTCATAAAATTAGCCATGTCCAACACTTCTAAACGAGCCCGAGCAAGGAAAAAGTATTTATATGCCATATAAGTATATAACAATCACAAAAATTCAAACTTTATACATCACCCATCTCATAAAATAACCAAAAAAAAAATCATAAAAATTAAATAAAAAAGGGGGGAAATCACCTGTTTATGAATCAAATCACCATCGAGGGAGTAAATGAGCAAATACCCAGAAGAAGTACCAATAGCAAGAACACGAACATCATCAAAAACAAGCCATTCAATTGCAGAAATGAATTCAGCATTAATTGGGGAAAGTGTGGGATGAATCTTAACCCTAGAATTATGATGATCAGACCAACCAAGAACAAGGATCGTGGATTTATTAGAAAGGGCAAGTGAATAAGTATCGAGAGCAGATAATAGAAAAGGGTTTTCAACAAGCCATGATTCTCTTCCAGCTCCTAATTCACTTAGTTCTTCACATGATATGAACCCTAATGATGTTGTTGTTGGTGTTGATGTTGTTGCATTGTTTCTCTTTGCCATTTTAATGGAGGTCCAATCATGGAGATCCAATCATGGAGATTTACAGGGAGAGTTTGAAGAGAGATTAATTTGAGTGTAAGTAAAACTAAAGTTGAGGGAGACAAGGAAAGGGGGGTTCAATCAAGGGGATGATAGTAGTATGAATTTGTCAATGTGGCTTTGTGTTTTGGAAATCGAGTCGATTTGAGCTCGAGTTAATATGGTTTTGGGATCGAGATTGAGATTGGGGATCTGGGTCGGGTTTGGATGAGACGAGATAGTTCGCGAGTACTTCAAGGGATTTGAGCTCGAGGTAATATGGCTTTGGGATTGGGATTAGGATTGGGATCGGGATTCTGGGTCGGGTTTAGATGAGACGAGATAGTTCGCGAGCACTTTAAGGGATCTGAGTTCGAGCTAATATGGTTTTGGTTTTGGGGTTGGGGTTGGGGTTGGGATTAGGATTGAGATTGGGGTTCTGGGCTGGGTTTGGATGAGATAAGATAGTTCTTGAGCAATTCGAGTTCAGATGGGTTAATGGCTGCAGATCGGTTTGTGAGAGCTTGATTTGGGTTAGGACTTGGTAAAACAACGAAACGAGTCAAGCAGAGTAACCATTTCCTTGCTCAATGAGCTCGTTATCAACTCTAGGTTTAGGTACGAGTATATCTATAATCATATTCTTCCCGATTATCACAAATTTACATTCAATACATTCTATGACATCGCTCGTGAAAATTCTACTCCGTATATATCTATATTTCGAAAAACTTCTACAAGTATAATCCAAAATAGTCTTAACACATACTTGTCTCGTTAACCCGTCCACCAAATATTCTGGATAAGATGGTGAAATTTTCTAGATAAGAACGACCCGTCTCTCCAACAAATCTCCACCAGTAAAAGTAGTGAAATATTCCATTTTAAAATGACCCGAATCCAACCAGACCCGCTAACCCATTCGTTCACGGAATCTCTAAAAAAATGATCCGGATCAAACCCGACCCGTTAACCCATCGGTCCACCAAATATCTAAAAGTAAAGGTTGTGAGATACTCGTGTCACGTATCAGAATGACCCGAACCAAATCCGACCCGTTAGGTCCACCAAACCTCTATAAATAAAGGTGGTGAATTTACACACACATTTCCAAAGTGAGTCGACGAATCGCAGGAATTTTCCAGAAGAATAACAACAAATCAATCAATCAATCAACAATGGCAGGAATCGGTCCAATCAGACAAGACTGGGAGCCGGTGGTGATACGCAAGAAGGCACCCAGCGCCGCCGTCAAGAAGGATGAGAAAGTCGTTAACGCCGCCCGTCGTGCCGGAGCCGATATCGAATCCATTCGCAAAGGTTTTTCCCCTTTTTGATTCAAATCTTTACTAGGGTTTGATTTGGATTGGCTTTATGATCAGCTTGTGGAATTGGGATTTTTGGGTCATGGTTATGGGTTTAATTTACTGATTAATTGATTGATTCTAGGGTTTGATTGATTTTTTTATTTGGTTGGTTTCTATGATCATCTCTTGAAATTGGGCATTTTGGGTTAGGGTTATGTGTTTAATTGGTTGATTCTAGGGTTTGATCTTTTGAAGATTAATTGATTGATTCTAGGGTTTGATTAATTGATTAATTGACTGATTCTGGTTTAAGATTTTGGGGTTACTTGAAGAGCAAGATTGATTCTAGGGTTTGATTTTCTTCGTTTTGTTGCTATGGAATTGGAATTTTGTGATTAGGGTTTGTTTGATTGATTGATTGATTCTGGTTTGTGTTGGATGAGATTTTGGGGTTTTTTTTTGAAAAGGAAGTTTGATCCTAGGGTTTTTGCTTTCCTAATTTCGATACGTATCAGTGTTCAGAATTATATGTTTTAGTTGTGGATTGAATTATTTTATTGAAAGGGTTTAGTTGTTTGATTGATTTTGTTACTGTTTAGTGAGATTTCGCGGTTTTATGTTGGATCGATTTGGATGGAACAATTATGAGCTTATAGTATTGGATTTAGTATGTAAAGATTGTTTCTTTTGTGTAATCTTGTTTGATGATGAAAAATCGGTCTCTGTTCGTGGTTTAATTTTAATACATCAACTCGATGCTGGATATCATTTTGTTAGTTTTGTTTTTTATGTCTTCCTGCTAAATTGTTTTGTTATTTTTCCGATTAGCTCAAATGGAGTTAGTAGAAGCATTCGAGTTCAAATTTGATCAGGAAAGAATGATTATTTGATGCTCTCATGCTCATGCTCATGCTCATGCTTAGAGCCGGCAAAAATTGACACGACACGAAAACACGACACGAACCCGACACGAAATAAATGGGTTTGGGTTGAGGGTTGATGACCCATTTATGTAAGTGGGTCGACACGAACACGACACGAGATTTAATTGGGTCGGGTTTGGGTTGAGGTCCCAAAACACGAAACTGACACGAATAACCTGTTTATTAAATTAGTGTAAATATTTTTGATCATTTTTAACATAAATATGTTAATACTTTCCAAATTTGGACATGACACGAAAACACGACACGAACCCGACACGAAATAAATGGGTTTGGGTTGAGGGTTGATGACCCATTTATGTAAGTGGGTCAACACGAACACGACACGAAACTTAAATGGGTCGGGTTTGGGTTGAGGGGTTCGTGACCCGTTTATCAATGACACGAACACGAACACGACACGACACGATCTGTTTGCCAGGTCTACTCATGCTCATGCTCATGCTGTTGACATCCTTGAAATTTCTGGAGATCGAAAGATTCAATCAATATAGGAGGCTTCGCTGACCTTATTTTTTACTCTGTATTTTTTATTTTGAATAATTAGTAGGATTTCATTGATATGGAGAGCTCGATATTTAAAAATTATACTACTGCAATTTATCGGTGTTTCACTTTCGTTTGTTTGGTATATTACCCTATTGATGCTTCTCTTAACAAAGTGAAGATTATGATCTCAAGGTTCTGTTTGAAATTATATGAGCGATTGATTGATGCGGTTGTTCTAATTTTTCCTTGTGGTTCATCGTAGCTGCTGCTGGAACAAACAAAGCTGCATCCAGTGGAACCTCTTTGAACACTCGTAAGCTGGATGAAGAAACTGAGAATCTTGCTCGTAAGTGCCTTCCTTTATTAGCGCTTCCTTTCTTAGAAGCAATACCATTATCATTCTTTCATTCATAGACGCCGGTAGTTATAAACTTCTAGCTTGATAACATGGTGGCTCATTTTTGTAATGTTAATTACACACTTGTCGCAGATGACCGTGTGCCGACTGAACTGAAAAAGGCCATTATGCAAGCTCGTATGGAGAAGAAGCTCACACAATCTCAACTTGCACAGGTTCGTTCCCTACTGGACATGTCAAAGTCCGTATATACGCTTGTATTTAGGCTTAACCCAAATTCTACCTTAAGATGGCAAAATAGACAGGTAATGCTTAATGTCACGGCCCAAATGACACGTTGGGCATGTTTACTTGCGTGACATTGTTCTCGTCTGGTAACTGTCTGTTGTGTTAGACCTCGTTCTTTCTGGACTAAAATGAACTTAACTGAACGAGTTCTGAATTGAACCAAATGGAGATGAGAACTGAACTGAATGAGACCGAATTTGACTGATGAACTATAGTTAGCTGAAAATATGCTCAAGGGGACCTTTAGTGTGTCGATTACATATTTATTATGTGCTCAGATTTTTGGGGAAATCGGAGTGGCAATTATATGGATTCACGCACGTTGTAACGTGGAAGTGTTTGTGTTGGTTGTGCAGGCAATCAATGAGAAGCCACAGATCATTCAGGAATATGAATCAGGGAAGGCGATTCCAAACCAGCAAATCATCGGAAAACTGGAGCGTGCTCTCGGGGTCAAGCTGCGTGGAAAGAAGTAAGCGGCTCATCATCACTTGACCCGGAAATCTGATAATTCGCTTAAACGTGTCTGTTTGTTTGTGGGTTGTCGACTTGTCGTGGAATCCGAAACTGAAACCAAACCAATGTAATTAACTTTCCAGAATGCTTACTAGTTTTTGTATAAACTGTAAAACCAAGTATGGTTTGGACCCAGTTAATCTATCGATATCAATATCGCTGATGGAAGTATGTTTCGGGTTTTTGCCTGCCACTGTTTATGGGATCGGGTATTTTTTTATTTTGCCAATCGGCGATGAATGTGGTCGTTTATTTCAAAAGACAGTACGAATCATCCATGTCGACCAAATCGTACTTCATATAGTCTCGAACTTAGCTCAAACTCACGTTTTAGGTTGTAAGCTGGTTTACGAGTTCAAATTTTTTAAGGCCGGTTAAGTTGTGATTGGCTCGAGATTGGTTTTGCTTATGAACAAAAACCGAGTAAGATTAAACTCGTGATCGACTCATTATCAACCTTAACTTCAAGTAATGACATAAACCCGAGATCATCATAATTAGTACCGGTATCATAACAAAAAAATTCCCGATTATCACAAACTCGTAAAAGGTTTCAATATTCCGTCCAATAGTCTCGACACATCCTCGTCTCGTTAACCCGTCCACCAGATCTCTCTTTAAGTAAAGACGATGAAATATTCCGGATAAGATTATTCTGGATAAAAGTGACCGGTGACCCAAATCAAATCCGACCCGTTAACCCGTCCGCCCACCAAATCTTTTATAAATAAAGGCGGTTAAAGTTAAATATTCCGTATAAGAATGACCTGAATCAAAACCGACCCGGCAACCCGTATCCCGCCCACACATGGGTTTGTTTTATGACTTTTATCCAATCTATTTGACCCGTTATAAACTTAAGACGGATATTTTCGTCTATAAATAAAGATGCGGGAAATGATACGGATAAGATTCATACTCGTATTATTATTACACACAAATTTCGAAAAGTCAGACGACGAAGAATCGCACTTATTTTCCAGAAGAATAACAGCAAATCAATCAATCAACAATGGCAGGAATCGGTCCAATGACACAAGACTGGGAACCGGTGGTGGTGCGCAAGAAGGCACCCAGCGCCGCCGTCAAGAAGGATGAGAAAGTCGTTAACGCCGCTCGTCGTGCCGGCGCCGATATCGAATCCATTCGCAAAGGTTTTCCCCCCTTTCGATTCATCTTTGTTAGGGTTTGTTTTATGATCATCTTGTGGATGTGGGATTTTTGGGTTAGGGTTTGGGTTTGGGTTTAATTGATTGATTGAGTGATTGAATCTAGGATTGGTTGGTTAGGTTTTTGGGGTTACTTGAAGTGTAAGATTAATTCTAGGGTTTGATTTTCTTGTTATATTGAATTGGAATTTTGTGACTAGGGTTTGGTTGATTGAATTGATTGATTATGGTTTTTATTGGATCATATTTTGGGATTTTTTCGAAAAGGAAGTTTGATCCTAGGGTTTTTGGGTTATGGTTAGGTTTAGGGGTTTAATTGATTCTAGGGTTTGCTTTTTTCATCGATTAATTGATTGATGCTGTTTTTTTTTTTTTTTTTTTTTTTTTTTTTTGGTTTTGTTATGGAATTGGAGTTTTGTGATTAGGGTTTAGTTGGTTGATTGATTCTGGTTTCTATTAGATCATATTTTGGGATTTTTTCGAAAAGGAAGTTTGATCTTAGGGTTTTTGCTTCCCTAGTTTCGATACGTATCAGTGTTCGAAATTATATGTTTTAGTTGTGGATTGCATTATATTGTTGAAAGGGTTTAGTTGATTGATTGATTGATTTTGGTATCTGTTTAGTGAGATTTTGGGGTTACTTTGTGATGGAAGGTTGATTCTAGAGGTCTACTTATCTTCATTTTACACGTTTTATGTTCGATTGGTTTGGTTGATGAAGCAATTAGGAGCTCGTGATATTGAAATTTGGTGTGGAAAGATTGCTACTTTTGGAGTAATTTGTGTAATTTTGTTCAATGATGAAATATCGGTCTGTGTAATTTCAATACCTCATCTGAAGTCAAAAAGAAGCATTCGGTTTAAAATTTTGATCTGGAAAGATTGATAATGTGATGCTCATGCTGTTGACATCCTCGAACTTTGTCGAGGAAAGATTGGCTAAAGTCGAGATGTGGAAATATTCAAGCAATATACTCCATAGGCGGCTTCACTGATCTCATTTTTAATCTTTAGTTTTGATATGGAGAGCTCGATATTTATACATAAAAATAAAAATATCATGCATCGGTGTTTCCCTTTGAAATGATCTGAGCGATTTGATAAACTGACTGCAGCAAATGATTTTTATTTGGTTGTTCTAATTGTTCTTATGGTTCGTTGTTGTAGCTGCTGCTGGAACAAACAAAGCTGCATCCAGTGGAACCTCTTTGAACACTCGTAAGCTGGATGAAGAAACCGAGAATCTTGCTCGTAAGTGCCTTTATTACTACATATCCTTTCATAGGAACAATACATTATCATTCGTTCATTCTCAGAACACGATAGTTGCATGGCGAGTTTGATAACTACTCCCTTTATTTATTACTCCGTAGTGCAAATCATTTTAGAAAAAATAAGCGTTTTTTTTAAAAAAAAATAAAAAAATATTATCACCAATTTTGTGTATTACTAGTAATTAGGAAAAAATGGCACTTTTAACTATTAGATGGATGGAAAGAGTTTATTTTTATATGTTCGTAGATAATTATTATGACATAACTAACCATCACCATTATCTGTTACTTTCTCTCGTAATTCATGTGCAGTACTCTAAATGACATAAAACGTAATGGAGGGAGTATAGCGAATCACTTGGGCGTGGTTGTATACCTCTTGTATATCAGCAGAATTACTATGAACTAAATGACCGTGTAATTGATAACACGGTGGCTTGTTTTTGTTAATTGTACTTGACACAGATGACCATGTGTCGACTGAACTGAAAAAGGCGATTATGCAAGCTCGTATGGACAAGAAGCTCACACAATCTCAACTTGCACAGGTTTGTTCCCTACTGGAAAAAGTCTTATGGATTTATGATTTGAATGTCGATTTACATATTTATGTGCTCAGTTATATGGATTCACGCACGTTGTAACGTGTAAGTGTTTGTGTTGGTTGTGCAGGCAATCAATGAGAAGCCACAGATCATTCAGGAATATGAATCAGGGAAGGCGATTCCAAATCAGCAAATTATCGGAAAACTGGAGCGTGCTCTCGGGGTCAAGCTGCGTGGAAAGAAGTAGGCTGGCTCATCCATCATCACTTAACTCGAAAATCTGATAATTTGCTTAAAACTGTTTGTTTGTGGGTTGTCGTGTTCGTGTAGTCTGAAACCAAACCAATGTAAGTTAACTTTTCAGACTGTTGGTTTTTGTATAAACAATAACACAATGTATGGTTTGGAGTACCACGTTAATGAATCGCTATGATATCGCTGATGGAAGTATGTTTCGGGATTTTACCTGCCTCTGTTTGGCCTGATTTACCCTTTTTCAGCGTTGTTTATGGTACGAATTATCCATGCCGACAAACTAGTACTCCGTTTGGTGGAATGTTTTCGATTTTGTAAGAATTAGTAATCCAATCTCGAAAAGTCGAAAACCAACTTCCTTTTGAAAGGACTAGAATTCACAAATTCAATCCAACTTTATTCAATAAAATCAAAATATTCGCCACAGAATTCTCGCGAATGTCAATTCGACTTTATTCGATAAACCAAATAATAGTACTCCATAAAATTCAGAAGTACCAATTCAACATTATTCCGTGAATCAAAGAATTCGCGATTTTTTGCATATCTCAAAGAATTTCAATTCAACTTTATTCGTAAAAGCAAATCGTCTGCCATAGAATTTCCAAGAATCAATTCGACATTATCCCGTGAATCAAAGAATTTGCAATTTTCGGAATTTTTGCTGGTCCTTCAGGATTCCGAGTTGAAAGCAACAAAATCACGATAAAGGTATGGTCGTAGGGATCACAGCAAATAGTCCGCCATAGAATTCGCAATAGTTAATTCAACATTATACCGTGAATCAAAGAATTCACAATTTTCAGAATTTTTGCTGGTCCTTCAGGATTCCGAGTTGAAAGCAACAAAATCGCGATAAAGTTAGGGTTATAGGGATCACATGTACAAGCATCTTGTATACAAATGAAATGTATGTTTACTACATAAACAGCAAAATGTACACAATTCTTCGTCTACCCAAGCAAAGGCGGCTGAGACAGGTTTGAATTTGAATTTCGATACAACAGAAAATATGGAAGAAAATAAAGAGACGAGACAAACGAAGAAGTACCGGACAATTAATTTTTTCTTTTTTACATATTCTTCCTTCACTTGCTGATAATTAATCGAAAAACCTTAGATTTATGTATATAAATAAAGAGACAGACTTCACTCACACGCGAGCTTCGTTCCAAAGCTAGTTAGGGAGATGGCGAAAGCTTGGAAAGCTGAAAGTGGTTGCCGATAATCCATGGTGAAAGTATCGTCACCAACTTTGCCAAACTGAAGCAAAACCACCTCCTCGTCACCTTTACCACCCGGTTGACTTTGGTCGTGAGTTGCCATGAGTTGAAAGTTCTTCACTGATGCGACAGTTACACGGCCGTGAAAGTTTAGGCACCAGCATTGCAGGTGTTCGTGCCATCTTGGTGCTTTGTTCTTCAAAACGGTGAAATCGAAATCCGTTGATTTGGGTTTGAGATCCATTAGTTTGTTTGGAGCGGGTTGACCTAGACCCGGGCATTTAAGGGAGCAAGTCATTCTTCTGGGGCCTCTTGATTTTAGAAGGTTGAACTTGTATGCGACATTACCGACTTCGAAATTTCCGGTGGGAACTTGGGGGCTTATCTGTTTGTTGGCAAATCGACGGGTTGATCTGCTACTCGAGGGCTTTGCTCCCTCAAAGGGTGGCTCGCCGTCATAGATTGTGAAGTTTGTGCCCAGAAAATCCGAGCTGCAAATTATAAACCGTTTTAGATACAATAGACAGATCACCTCATAAGGCGGAATCAACTTCTTTTAACACACTGGTTCCTCACATACAGAGTACACATGAAGACAACGAGACGGTATCATATGAGAATTTGTGTTTTTATGATTAAGGTCTTTTATCATATCATGTCACGGACTCGTGGAAATCAACATATCAGCCAAATGATAACATATTGGAAAAGAAAGCATCAGCACAAGTAAATATTCATCGCATTTGATAGCCAATACTCTCGTATTATGCAAATCTATAATGAAACCAAAATATCAGATCATCAAATGTACATAGAAACTTATATAAGACCGTTCGTTGTATACTTGTATACATAAAATGGTCATGTTTAATGTTATATACCTTGCTTATATGCATAGAACAGTCTTACGCAAGAATAACTGACAAACACGTGACCAAAAGAAACCGCAGAAAATGATGAAACAGCTTTTATCAGTGGAGTTCCATACTTTTTTGTGGGTTGCAAACTTGCAATAGGCAGATCTCTGTAAAGAAAAATGTAAATTCCACGACGCAGCAAAGAGAAAAAAGACATATACCTTAACTTCCCAACATATTCTTGACTTCCTTGAGAAAAATCGTCGGAGTCAAGTGATATGATGTACTCAGTGTGAGCGCCACGCCTGAATTTCTTTGCTGCTAAAAGAAATTTACCCTTGTCTGAAAAAGCTGCATAACAATAACAAATAGGCATTTGCATCTATCAGAAAAATCATTACGATGAAATATTTGAATTATCATCACATACTAACAACCAATCAGATATTCCCACGGCACGAACTAGCATTAACAGACAACAGATTTCTCAAAACATCGCCTGTAAACAGCAAGCAAGGAAGAAAAAGAAGACGCTGTTCTCGGGATGAAAAGAAAAGTAACGGCAAAAGAAATTCAGGCTAATTGGAATTTGGAATAGACAGAAGACGGGCAGCCTATTTACTTACATGACGGTGCGACAGAAAGATAGAGATAGAATGTAGAGTTGTTCTTGTCACGCTTTATCAAACACTGAACAGCATTGTCACGTGGTCCTTGCTGCGTTCATCAGAGATCAAATGAAGCACACGAATTCAGTATATTGAATGAATCAGAACAATAGATAAGCGTTAGAATACTTAAGCAGATTAGCAAAGCACAACACATAATCAAAGCCAAACCCAAAACTCAAAGTATACAGAACACGTCGATCTGAGTCAGGGTTCAAAATCTTGGCCGAGTTGTATCGGTACCAAATTCATGATTACAAATTCCGAATTTTGCTAAGCAAATCTATTTCGTTACCAATCCGATTAACCTGACCGGCCTCCAGTGTCCTTGCACACCAAAATTCATCTCAAAAAATCACAGAAACATTAAACCAGAAGGTAACCTACTTCTCACAAAATATAACCAAATCAATTCGACAATCAACAATCGACAATCAACAATAAACAATCAACAATCAATTCGACAATCGACAATCAGCAATCAACACAAGCAATAACATTTCGACGACTTGTTAAATCATTCAATTCATCTCAAAACCTAATTATTACTGTACAAAATCAATTAATGAATCAATCAATCACAGCAATTGAACGACTGGAGACAGAAAAATGAGATGAAATCGAATTAAAAATCAAACAAAAAAACCTAATTACAACGAAAATTGAACTAATCAACTAATCAAATCAACCAAAATCATCAATCACACACACACACCTGCTTAAGACAATCGACAATCAACAATCAATTCGACAATCGACAATCAACACAAGCAATAACATTTCGATGACTTGTGAAATCATTCAATTCAATTTCAAAACCTAATTATTACTGTACGAAATCAATTAATCAATTAATGAATCAATCAACCACAACTATTGAACGACTCGGACACAGAAAAATGAGATGAAATCGAATTAAAAATCAAACAAAAACCTAATTACAACGAAAAATTGAACTAATCAACTAATCAAATCAACAATCACACACACACCTGCTTAAGACAATTCGGAAAAGTGATTATGCCGGATTTAAACGGAGAATCCACAACCGCTTTCGCAACATCTCTCCATTTCCTACAAACACAAGCACACGCAACAACATTCCGCCGATTCGGCCACCTATCCTCGCTCTTCTCCACACGACCGATGATATCCTCCAGAAGCTCCGGCAACAGCTCCGACCACCTCCCTCCTCCGCCTCCACCGCTTCCGCCGCCTCCGTTCACGGCGGCGACGGCGACGGAGAGCGAGGATGAAGCAGCGGCGGCGACGGCGGGGGCGCGGGAGGATGAGCGTGACCTAGAGAGAGAAAAACACCGGAACGACGACGAGGATGACGATGAGGACGACGACGGCGGCGTGCGGCGGGAGGGGAGAGATCGTGTTAGTGATGATGATGATGACATGGTTGGCGATGAATCATCGAGGGATTTCTAGAGAGAGAGAGGGAGAGGTGGGGAGTTTGTTATAGAGAGAGAAAGTGAGGGAGTGGGGAGAATGAAGGGGGGAAGGTGGGTTGGGGGATGTGGATGTGGAGGAGCGGGTAAGCAGGAGAGAGAAAGAGAAAGAGAAGGGGATGAATAGTCAGAGACGACTCACGACTTATGAAACCGTCTCATATGAATTTTTTCTCGGACTGAAATCCAAAATTTCTAAACCCGTGGACCGGATCGGACCAGTTAACAAAGAAACTCGGACCGAAAAAATACACTAAATTTGATTACTTGGACCTGATCGGACCAGACTGCGGACCGACAACCAAGTTTTGGAGGCCTACGGACCGGACCGGTCGGATTTGCTTGTCTGGGTCACTTTTTGAACACTTCTAGTTGCATTGCAATATATGGGAGAGAGATTCGAATCTGAGGCCTATTGTTCTGAGGGTACCTAGTCGGCTGGCTAGTCTTAACCGCTAGACTAAGATCATCTTTGATTGTGTTCCTAGATTTGTCGTCACATGATTTCACGGTAATTTTATTTTGTTTGGTTAAACGAAAGCGTACTTAGTCGCATTAAAATGTAAGGATACTTATCAGCTAGTCTAAACCACTAGGTTAAGATATTTCGGTAAGTCAATTTTATTCCGAGATTTTCATGTAGGAAAACATCTTTTATGAGATTTTCACGGTAATTTTATTCTGGGACTTTTTTTTTTTCAAGAAAACAATTTTTATTCACGGTAATAGTTTCGAGAATGTAAGTAATTAAAATGGTTTTTGTAGTTTTCGAGTTTTAGGTGCTAACTCTCGAGTCAAACGGTTTTGTAAATTTAGAGTTTTAGTGGCTAGTTTGAGCAAAATTAGTTGTGGAATTAAGTGAATTTTATTCTTTGTTTGTGTTAAATCATAAATGAGTCATAAGTAGAGGTATTTATTAATTCAAACAGCGGTCGGGATCGAATTGGGATCCGTTGTTCACAAATCACATTACTCTTACTTATATTCCTTGTTCCAGCCATTTATTTACTTAGGCCCTGTTCTTTTTGGCTGAAACAAGGCTGAGCTGAGCTGAGCTGGTCTGATAGGAGCTGAGCTGGTCTGATAGAAGCTGAGCTGAATTTATAAAAGCTGAAACTAATAATTTTTTATATAAATTATCTAATAATTTTAAGAAAAATATTGGAGCTGAGCTGATGAGAACTGAGCTGAGCTGATAAAAGCTGAGCTGGTCTGAAACGGGCTGAAATTAAGCCGAAAAGAACAGGGCTTTACTCCGTATTTTATTTGAGGTGTCTTAATCATTTACTTAACTTTCTATTTTAAAATATACGGAGTATATTTTATACGAAATAGTAAGTAACTTGATTAAACCATTTACATTTTGGTACACATATCTTCCAATAAGCAATTATAACCAAATACAGAGTATTTTAATTGTTATACGGATTAAATTAAACATTTAATACTCCGTATCTTCTAAAATCGATATAAAATAGTAAAAAAAATTGAAGATTACCTTACACATACTTCTATATTAGGGTTCGTTTGGTTCATCTGGGAAGTAACTTCCTGTAGGAAGTTGTATTTCCCAGGAATTTACTTCCCACGTTAACCTCCTATGAATTTGCAAATATGTGTTTGGTTGCCATCCTGGAATTCACACTTCACGTGAATTGAATTCCCGTATATTGTTTGGTTGCACTCATCTAATTCCCATGATTTTGTTTATAAAGACTATTACGCCCTTAATTAATCAATGTTCTAATTTGGCTACGACCATGATATGCAGTCGTAACCAAATTACATCATCAGCCTAAAAAAGAACAAACATTATTCATAAAAATAAACTGAGTTACATTATTCTCACTGTTCCGTAAAAAAATATTGTTCAGGAAAAAAAAAACGTGTTCTAGTGAAAGTTTGAAAAAACGACATTAGTTGTTCGGTTGATTGGAAATTAACAAGCCCCGCACATATGTGAATTTAAAATCCTTGGGAAGACTGAAAAAAATAATAGTAGCAATTTGTTTCGATGCAAGTAGGGTAATAGAGTGAGAAATATGATGAATGCATGAGGGTAAAAAAGTCATTGACATAATTCGTGACGTGGGAAGTGTAACTCACCGAGGGGGGGTCGGTGAGCAACTTCCCGCATCATTCAGGAAGTGCAACTAATGGTGGAAGTTTGAGTTACCCCATTTTTTCACTTTTGGAGTAACCAAACAACTCCTTTAAAATCCATTTCATGGGATTTTCTACCTCCCGGGAAGTTGAGGAGCAATCAAACAAGCCCTTACTAAAAGTCATGTTTATGGTTGAACATTTGGTATAACTAACCTAAAGTTGCATATCATAATGCTACAATTAAAATCACAATTGTTTTTGTTGTTACTCCTATTTAGTCGTTGAGTAGGTCTTCTGAGAGACTGAGTGCAAATGGAAGTAACAGTGTTACCAAACCTAGTAGAAGTATACAAATATAAGGAGGGTACGCTTGTTATAAAAACAGGTACAAAACAAAGTTGTCATTTAAGGATGTGAATAAGACATAGAGTGGTACTGAAGAGTGGTATCTCAATAAGTTAGTGAAAGACAGTCTCTTCCAAGATTTTGTGTTAGTCATTAGGGTGATCATGGATAATGATGGATCCCGAATCATACTCAGAACCTCGGATGCCAGATCCAACGAAACATATTTGGATCGCAATATTTAGAATCAGAGGATATACTAGTCTGTATGGATAAGGAAATGGATCGGGGATATTGTACTCTTTTAACTTCTTATTTTTCCTGTTAAGAACTAGTACAAAACCCGTGCCTACGCACGGTTTTTTCAATAGTTTTTTTTTTATATATAGTTTAGTTACTTACAAAATTATTCTCTTCGATTACGTTAATAATTTACATTATTCTTTCTTTAGTGTTTCAGTCTACCGTTTATGTTTACGTTGGTGGCAAATTTTTTAACCTTTACTTTTTTTTAAACCATAATAAAAAATATGTTGTCACTACTTTATTTTTCTGTAACATTCTATTAGAATGAAATGAGTAAAAAATTAGTCACTGTGTAAAAAAGATTAATTATTCTATTGGATGTCTTAATTAATTATCCTACCTATATCAAAAATGATTACACAAAACTTTGTATATTTAATTTTTAGTAGAGTATTTTTTGGAATTAATTTGTTCTAAATTTAAAGTGATTATGATTAGATAGCGGACATTTAAAGTTTGAAATAGACCCGTCATTTTGACTTTACTCGTAAAGTCGACCCATTTTAATTTGTAAGTTCAATAGTAAGACTCTAAAATTTTGGCCCAAGACCACTTTGGCTCAAACCCGGAATAATCCATTAATTTAGGATCAAAACCCGTCGAACACGTCAACCCGCTGGATTGATAACGTGTAATTATTTTTATTAGGATATTAGTATATATGTGAGTATATCATATTTAAAATAATAACTAAAAAAATGACTTCGTATTAACATTAATATTGTAAACTAAAAAATAATAATTTTATACGGAGTATAATTCTTATACTTGTTACATGATTAATATTAAAAATATAATTTTTTACATGAAAACAATAGTACTAATTATTGAATTTAATTACGTTATGATAATATTTTTCAATTAATTGAATTGATCTATTGATAGTTAAATAAGGGATGTTATTGTATGGGTTGATATTACACATATGCACAATCGGGCTTGTAATGAATCTGGACAATTTTTTTTTTTTCAAGCCCAATTTAGGCAAGGTTAAAGAAGGGGTTGAAATTAGGCGGGAAAGTTGAAATGACTACTTTGCCCCTTGGTTTTTGTTTTAGTGAATAGGGGATACTTTGTATCATGCTGTCAATATTATACGCTTTATGACATAATTTTGATATTTAATTTTTTTCTAACTGACATGCTAAATCTAAAATATCTAAAAAAAATATTTTAATTTTAATGTTCATTAAAGCATATTATTTGATAGTTGATACTCAGTATTATAAAGATACAGAGTGATTCATTATCATATAATGATATTCTAGATTTAGATATAAATCGAGGAATTACAGACCTTGAGAATTTGAATTGAATCTACCATATAAATATAATGATTTGAATATTAATTTTATACTCAGTATTACTCCTATCTTAGTATATTCTTACCCCTTGACGTCCATAAATTCAAATCAGTAAGGATCATCTGTTCCACTTTTGTGTGCCACTCATACACATTTGACGCATCAACGAATTAGGATATTCGTTGCATATTTTATTTGTACAATAGACGACGTATCAGAATGTGTACAAAAGTAGCACAGTCGCACAGATGAACTGTTACTAGAAAATACTCCCTCCGATTTTTTATTATCTTCCCTATTTCTTTATTGGGCTGAAACACTCTTTCTTCCCTATTTCCATTTTGGGCCATCAACATGTGGTCTAGAATCACTCTTACATTTCTCTCTCTTCCTTCTTTTATTTTGAACCATACATTCCTACACCTTTATTTAAAACCAAATGGGAAGATAATAAAAAATTGGAGGGAGTAGTATTATACCATCAATTATACGTACAACCGACTCAATAATGAGACGGGAGATCTGCACTGTACGATAACATTGTACACTTTGACTTGCTAGATGCTACACGCTTGTTAGGAATACATGCCGACCACTAGAGATCTTTTGATGTGGAAAAAGTCCACCTAATTAGACAAGACTTTGGGCCACGTTTCTCAATTTGAAATCATTTTTTTAACATTAATTTTTTCGTCATATTCCGAGTCAGTCCAAGCAAAATATCCAAAAACAAGAGTTATATATTATATTTTATAAAGATCGTTTATGATTTAGAAGAGAAAAATCTAACTTGATTACTTATACTAGAATAGTGAGTTATCGAGTTACTTTCTTTGAAGTTTGGGCAATGAGTTAGTCTCGTACAATACAGAGTAGAGTAAATTATTGAATGAATGTGAAATAAGAGAGCGCTATTATTGCCGTATAATTGAACTGTTTTAGATTTAGTCATATGTTGCATTAGATTACGTTACACATCACACTGCCTATATATCGAAGATGTCTTAGCCTCGTGGTTATAATTAGGTAAACCGGACGGAAGATTTCAGGACAGTCGGATTATTTTCATGATACTTTATGTTTTTTTGATTATTTCAAGTTAATTTTGTTTATTTGTTTATTTATTTTTATATCTAATATTCGATAATTAACACATGAATAAACCGTTAATTTCATAAAAAAAACGATCCTACAATAAATATTGTGATCCGCCCATTAAATCGATAATCAAGAAACAATTTTGAGACCGTCTCATTAAAAAATCGCAAATCCAATTACAACGAAAATAGCGGGAAACATATAAAGTTGTTGGCGATGACCGTTACACTATCTACCTTCTTCTTCCCCTCTTTTTTTCAATGGATAAGAAAAAAATAATGCCAAAAATTTAGGGAAGAGAATAAGAACATTAATTTCGGAATCGAATGTTTTCACCCATCAATTCGTAATAGAAAAACAAAACCCAGATATCTTTTCTGAAGTTTTTCCCTTCTTACTTTCGTAAAATCACAACCCTAATTTTTTTTTGGTTCAGGCATTTCATCAAACAGTTGGTGGGCAGATGTTTGTTTCCTATTTTTTGTACGAAATTGATGAAAATATCGAGTTTTTGTTTGGTTTCGCGTTGACCCGTGTCAATGTTTGAAGCTTTGGTGGTGATTTTGTGTGAAAGTCTTGATTTATTTATTTATTTATTTATTTTGATGTAATATGATACCGGTAATTTACATTGTGAATAAAGTCCCTGACATTTATGTTCTTTTGGGAATTTTTCGTTTGTTTATGGCTGTTGTTGTTAGACGGCTCGGTTGATCGAGAGATAAAAAGGGTTCAAGATTGTTCAACAACACTTCTTGATTGGTGATTAGATTTTCCGCTTGAAGTTCGCTGTTTTAGTCGCAAATTCTATGCAATGGGCATTTGCTGGAATAGTTTTTGTTATGGTCTGAGAGGATGTGCTATAATACTGCAAGTTAAACATGTTTCTTAAGAAGTATTAGGTTATCGAGTATTAGCATAGCGAGGTTGATATGAGGCTAGCGTAGAGCAAAAAAGAGTCGAGTTTTTAGTAGGCTAAATGATCCACATGATTGGTTCATCATTTGTTAGGGGTAGGATCGATCATTTAGAAAATGGTAGAGAGGTGGAACCCATACGAAATCCAGTTATCTTGCTTCATGGTGTTAGCCGTTCTTTCTGAGATTCGAGAGTGTGATTCCCTCAATCCCGAAGGTTTTATTCCAATTATCTAATTCCTTATGTTCCTCGTTTAATTATGGAGTTAATGGGGTTGTTCTAACACGGGATGACGGGAGACTGTCTCGCTTATGTTTTTGCATCGTTAGCCCTTGGGTTTTTGTCCAATTTTGAGCTACTAAAATTACATTATATTCATTGTAGGATTAGCGTTGCTAGAGTTTAGAGAAAGAATAGAAGACGATCCTTATGGAGCTTTTGCCAACTGGAATTCTAGTGATTCCGAACCATGTTTGTGGTTAGGCGTTCGATGTCTCAATGGAAAAGTAAATATATTGTAAGTGTTGGCACTCCATGAACGGTTTATTTCATGTTTCACACCGTTCTCTTTTTGCTACTTCACGGTATTTGTTAATTTGCTTTAGGTCTTATTCGACTTTGATGCAGGGATCTCAGTGGTTTCTCTTTGCAAGGAACGTTGGCACCAGCGTTGAAAAAACTTAGATATATGAGATCATTGTAAGCTTTGCGGCTTAACTTCTGTGCCGATGTTTGTATACACTTGTTTGATAATCTTAACTGTATTTCCTATGTATTCGTGGATGCGGGTTTGTCTCAGTTTCCGCTTTTGTTTGTATTGGCAGTGTGATGAGTAACAACCGTCTGTCAGGTTCCATCCCGAAGGAAATCAGTGAGTTGAAATTTCTAGAGTTGCTGGATCTGAGGAACAACAATTTGAGGGGAACTGTTCCTGTTGAAATAAGTGTGATGCCCTCACTAAAATGCCTGTAAGTGCCGTAAAAGAAAATTTAGCGAATCCGTATGAATGAAGGGTGTATATATGATCATCGTTATTACTCTGCGTTTTCAATTGTGTTATAGGTCACTTTGTGGCAACGATTTTCATGGAGTTATTCCTTCTGAAGCTGAGATGTTTGATTATCTTCTGGAATTAGAGTGCAATCAACAACTCATGTCGAGTGTAGCGGGAGTAAAGGATTATATTGAAAGAAATGGTCGCTGGTGAGATGTCTTATGCCTGAAATTAATGCTAATCCTACTACTGCATCTTTTCTGTGATGATTGCTGTCGGAAAACTAGAATGGTGACCAACTTGATTGATATTTGATATGCCTCATCTTACTGAGAAAGAACTTGATTGTTAATCCTGTTGGCGTTTTCTAGTATTGCCTTGACTTACTAAAAACGGTGATCGACTTGATTGATATTTGTGACCTTACGTAGTACTCCTATATCGTTGCTTCACTGGAAACTCATATAAACTTTATCTGACAGTTTCTTGTGGCGTTATTTGAATCAACTGAAGAGCTATATCGTGGTTGATTATCCGTAAGTATATAACAAATCACTCGAATATCTGTGATATCTGGTAACAGTGGCAAACAAAGTTTTTTTTTTCTTACACTGGAAATTTCTTCACAGTTTGAAGACTAAATATCGGAAGTGCTGTCTTCATACTGATGGAAATAATTGCTGCCACGATGTACCAAGTCAGTTTTTTGGATTACATAATTAATTTGCTTACTTAGTTCCTGATCGGAGGTCTTATGCATACCACCCTCGTCATACCAGGGTCCGTGGAAGATAATGCACGACGTCGTTTGTTTATAGAATCAAGGAATCTTGCAGCTCTATCTGTAAATAGCCCTACGATCTCACAATTGGGAACACCATCCGTGTCAAGTAGTGGAGCTTTTCCTTCTGTAATAAAGAAACAAATTGCACCAGTCGAGCATACATCGCCTGCAGTTTCGCAGCAACGACAAGATCCTAGTACTCCCACAAAAATCTTTATTGCTGTAGCGCTATTTTTATCCTTTGTAGTTTCTTTGTGTTTCTTGTTCGTTGGGTTGAGGCGTTATCGTGGGTTTAGGACTGCACGTGCTCAGAACGCAGCACTGCTACACCGCCTGAGCAAGGTCTTTGTCACGGGTAAGTCCTGTAAAATTAGTCTGTAAATCTTATGATCGCCTGTGTGTCTGATGTGCGGTCTTTGACTAATGACCCTTTTTTTTTTAAAAAAAAAATCGGTTTGCAGGAGTGCCGAGGTTGAATTCAGCGGAACTACAGACAGCATGTGAAGATTTTAGCAACATTATAGAAACTTTCTCAGGATGTTTGATGTACAAAGGAATCCTGTCTAGTGGGGTGGAGATCGCCGTCTTATCCACCTGTATCAGGTCATCACATCAGTGGTCTTCCCATGCCGAGAGGGAATTTAAGACAAAGGTCTACAATTCTTCTCTCGTGATTTCCCTTTCTCGACTAATCATAATTAGAGACCGTGTTGTTTTAAGAATAGAACGTCTATGATTCATTCATTCATCTTTCCCGAACCAGTAAAAAACATAACAGTTGCATATCTTTTTGAAGTAACTGTGAAGACTTCTGATTCGAAAGCTAGAAGCTTTTTCCGACTATTTTACATTTTTACTAACTTCAGTGCCAAGTGATTACATTTGAATTACTATGTTGCTTATGGACTTACGGTTTGCTTTCTCTTGCACGAGTTTCAGAGCTTCTCCTGCTTTAACAAAGTGTTTTTTTCTCCTTGGCCAGATAGACACGTTTTCAAAAATCAACCACAAAAATTTCGTAAATCTTCTCGGCTACTGCGAGGAGGAAGATCCGTTCGTGAGGATGATGGTCTTTGAATATGCTCCCAACGGAAATCTATACGAGCACTTGCATGGTAAAAAAATATTCAAAAACGAGAAAAAAATGTACTGTATTATTTTGACTGTCTGAGCGAACAATGATTGATCGAAAAAATATATTTGTTGCTGTTTTTTCTCAGTTAAGGATATGGACCATCTTGATTGGACAACTAGGATGAGAATCATCATGGGAACTTGTTATTGTCTTGAATACATGCATCATGAACTTAACCCGCCGATCATCCATCCGAATCTTCAGTCAGATGCAATCCTTCTTACAGATGACTATGCTGCAAAGGTATGTCAACCCTTTTAGTTTTACGTCGACTACATCCTGTCAGAAGATCATTCTTTCATATTCCGTGGTGGCAGTTGTCGATATTTCTGAATTTGCTATAAATTTCTGCGATTTTCACTTTCACTGATCCTACCCTGGCAAAATCTGAGATGATGATGATGTGATTCTGCAGGTAGCAGATGTTACTTTCTGGGCGGTTATTGGAGCGAAGGCAAAGATATCCGAGGGTGAAGAATCGGAGCCTCTGCACTCTCACCCTGGCCCGACCCTTGAAGAAAACGTGTACAGTTTGGGGATACTGTTTCTCGAAATCATTTCAACAAAGCCTTATAATAGGCAGGCTCGGGAGTGTTTAAGCGATAAGAAAAGGTATTGCGACCTGGTAGATCCCAGTCTAAAATCGTACAAGAACAACGAGCTGGAAGCAGTATGTGAGGTTATCAATGACTGTGTACAAGAGAATCCGAGAGAGAGACCTACTGTAAAAGAAATAACACCCAGACTGAGGGAAGTGATTAAAATCTCTCCAGAAGCTGCTCATTCTCGCTTCTCGCCATTATGGTGGGCTGAACTCGAGATTCTCGAGTCTGGTTAATCCTCGTGACAAATCTGCATTCATGCATATTTCCGGATTTTCCTGCATGCACTTTGGTATATCCCATAATCACAGCACCCTCAGCACTCAGGCATGATATCGAGGTTACTGTGATAACATTTGACACGGTACCTCCAATCTAAAAAACCGTGTATTTGCACGGGATCTAATCTAGTTTAGAATCAAACTAGTAAATCAACTGTAAATTCTCTTCTTTTTTGGTCATTACTGTAAATTTTTTGTTCATAATTCTACAGAAACACTGTACTAATAAATTTTGATAGGGTAACTCTAAGATCGTCTTGTAATATAAGGTGGATTCAATCCAATTTAAACTAGCGAGAGTTATAAGACGATCTTGTCAAACAACTTAAACACAACGGTATTATTTTGAAAACATAACTCAACTCACACGGAATCACCTATCGTTGTTTTGAATCCAAACCGTTGGTGGTCTATCGTGCATTCGTGCTTATGAAAGGTACACAGCACCCCGACTGTCGCTGGAAGATGGGCAGTCCTGAAAAGGTTGACTCTGTCGTCGTTCTAGAGATGGATAAATTAAGAGCAATACCCACGGGACACAGGCCACAGGCTGTACAGATACTCAAGTTTCGGATGCAAAACGTATAATCATTGAAATCTAACAGGTTTTCTTCTATACTCCCTCTTTAAAACAGTTGAACAAACGTGTTACTCGTATGTTACTACTAGACTGTTTTTTGGTAGTACTGCTACATTCAACAACAAAAAAACAGCAACACCGACATTTTTACATATAACCATATCACCTGTTGTTGTTTAGCAGCAGCATGTTAACATAATTGCATAGTATTTCCGAAAAAGGAGGACGCTTGGAAGGGCAACTGTTCCAACAATCGAGCAGAAGCGATTTGAGAAGCTGAGGGCAATCTTTAGGGATGTCTGGTCTAAGTCCACATGCAGCTATTCCAACTGCCGCCTGCACTGGTGAGTATGCCGAGTAAGCCGCCTCACCATTCCACATTTCCCATACTACCATTCCGTAACTGTAAACGTTGCTCATCCACGTCTCTCTTACACTCTCTGGGTCTCCTGCAATTATCTTCACAAACACACACATACACGCACCCCAATGTTAACATATCACTCTCATCGTTCTTCTGTCCAACATAAACTCGACTTACAAGAATTAACGAGAAATACGCCCGTCATGGACTCAGATAACAGAAAAGTGACAACATGTTGTGCATTCTCGATTGGAAGAAGGGAAATACCTCGGGAGCCAGCCAGCGGTAGCCATCAGTTTCATATTCCATTGCCTCGTGACCACTCTTGCACGCACTAACGATTCCCATGTCCCCTAAACATGCATTACCTTGACGATCCAAAAATATTCTCTGAGTATTAAGGTCTTGATATGCAACACCGTGATCATTCATAAACTTTAAACCCTCGGCAATATCAGTGGCAATCCTCACAACATCCTTAATAGGAATCTTCTTTTGCTTCAACATGAAATCGCGAACGGAACCCCCTTCCATGAATCTAGTAACAACACAGAGGCCGTGAATCTCATCAATGCAAGCACCGTAAAAGGGGAGTACATTCCTATGTCCACAAGTCATAAGCTGTAACAAATCTTTGCGAATCTCAAAGTCAAAAGCATTTCCCTTATCGCAGCCCTTAAGCTTCTCTATAGAAACCTTTTTGTCCTTGTAAAGCCCCTTAAAAGAGGTGGGGGAAATCTGATTAGTAAAGTCGAGTGAATCCGGAGGCAAAAGCCATGGATGAAGCTGATGATCGCATTCCCTTACAGTCTGCCACTCATCAACGGACACCAAAAGGGAAGAAGACGACAAAGGCATAGTGAGCTCAATGTTGGAATTGGAGTGCTCGAGGCTGTTTCTGAGACCACCAGCACCTTCTTCAACAACATCACCAAAGTCTCTTCCCCTGCCAATCTCTTCTTGGCAGCCGCAGAGACCAAAGGGAAGCTTACGGTTGCTGGATTTGTGCCTTTTAACAGCGGATCTGAGTGCATTCTCAACTCGAATCTTGAAATGTGGTGCGCCCTGACCCTGGTGGCCAGTCGGGAGAGGTACGTGGAGAATTCCAAGAGTAGAAGTCTTCTTTTCAAAGATTTGATGAGTGGCGCAAGAAATAGAAGCGGCCTCGAGTGCTGCAGATACAGCTGCCCAAGAGACGGCGGCATTGCATGCAAAAGTGATCTTCAAAAGAGGTGGACTATCATCAATCACAATGGCAGCCTGGTCTTCCACACAAGCTTGCTCCATCAGCCGAATATGTAGAAACACGTCTTTCATATCAAAACCCGCTTCCGCATAACTGCCCATTTTTGCATTTAATTAACATTCAATAGTCTACATCAACGAACCAAAACCTCGATATTCCTTGAATCATGATTCATTCATTCTAGTTCTAGCATATGAAAATGCAAGGGGATAAGAGAAAGAGAGAGGGAGAGAGTTACCTGAGGGGAAAGGAGTCGTAGTGTTTGCGAATGTTGGAGAGGAGCTTTTCAGGGAGCTGGCTACCGGGATAGAGTTGGGTGAGACTTCGGACGATGGTGGCAGGCGGAATGGATGAAGAAGAAGGAGAAGGCGTTGAAGAAGACGAGGCGGAGGCGGAGGAGTCGATGTTGATGTTGAGGGAACTCTTGAGGGAGTTAATGGCCTCGGTGACATTGCGGCTGAGCTTCTGAAACCGCTTGTGCATGGCGGATGTTGCAGCAGTGGTGGTCTCTGATCTGTCATGGGATCTCATCAGCACCTGCTCCACTGTGTCCTCTTCTGATGCAACAGCTCTACCCCCGCCTCCAGACCAGCATTCCAACGCTGCCGCCATATCATCTACCCCGTACTATATTGACTACTGCTACACAGCTACACTACTGCTCTCACAATGTACTTCTGCACAGAATGCAACAGGTTTTGGAATCAGCTCACTTAAGTGTGAAAGCCAAGTTGCAGTGAGTGAAGATTATTACAGCAGAAATCTAAGCAGATAACAAGCTAATATCAGTAAAGGTCGCGAAATCACCAAAGGCTGACGCAACTGCGAAAACTACATCACAGTAATTATTCATAGAGATATGGAGTATTACAGTATACTGCAGGAAAAAACTGTCTGCGTATACAGTTGCAGATAACAAGCCAATGTCTAAATGCTATGAACAAGTAACACGTTACCTACAACGGTCAAGATGAAACCTTGACAGTCTACCTTCCCCTTTCGCTTCTTCAACGAAAAGGTCATCATCATTTCGCTGTCTAATACAGTATAATTCAGGAAAAAATGGATGTACCTGAAGCGAAAATGATTGAAGAAACGATTTTTCAAGCTGAAAATTCGGGTTTTACAATCGATCAATCAATCAATCAATCAATCAATTTCGAATGCATGAGCTAAAATCATCACAACATCACACAACAATTCATCATTTTTACAATCTACAGCATCAATCTATCTCAAAATTCTCCTACATTTTGCAACCATAAACTCAGATTCAAAAATCAAAACCCAACATTTCTGATCTAAATCCACAACAAACAAACTGAGAGACCCTAGTAAAAAAGCTTGCATCTTTCGAGTCGAAACCCGAAACTATCTAAGAAACTCATACATTCATCACATTATAAGTAACCAAATGCAACAACAAATCTGAAAACACAGTAAAATACAGTAAATGTTAAAATAAATTGATGTAGATTGAAGAAAAAACTTACCAATTGGGTTTAGATTTAGATTATTGATTGAAAATGTGAGCTGCTAGCCCTAAATCTCCAAACCCAAGTTAACATCAACCACTACCAGTTGTGTAACACCATTGTTGGAGAGGAAGTAAGGGAAAATGACTGACAGTGTGATGAACTGAGTATGGTGTCTGCTCAAGAGAAAATAAAGAAAAGAAAAAGGGAGAGTCTAAGACTTGCTAAACGGGTCAATCGGGTCTGGTTCGGGTGAGTCAGCTTCGGATTTGGTTACTTTTTTAGTGGAAAAATCGGGTTGACTTTGAGTTTGTTATTTCGGTTTTCGTTAGCGATTTCGTCTAGGTTTCTATGAAAATATTCGGGTTAGTTCCGAGTCACGTTGGGTTGATTCGGGTTATGAGTCAAACTCGTGTCTTCAGTGTGTCGGTCGGATTCGGGTCAATCGAGTCTGGTTCAGAGTCAATTTCGGGTTGGGTTACTTTTGGTTGGGGAATCGGGTTGACTTCGGGTTTATTATTTTCGGATTTTGGTAGGATATCGATTCGTTTTCTATGAAAACGATCAGTTCCGAGTTACGTGACTTACGTCGGATCAGTTCGGGTTACGAGTCAAACTCGTATCGTCAGTGTGTCGGCCAAGTTCGGATCCCGAAACTGACTCGAATGTTATTATACAGTATGAAAAGTTGAATATAAATACCGGAAAATGACTTGAACTTGAAATATCCGAGCCGACCCAAAACTAATCCGATTATTATAATCTGAAAGCGGTTTGACCAGAAACTAACCTGACTCGAACCTGATCTAATTGACCCGGGTCTAGACGGTTTTATGTATTTAGCCGGGAATTTGCGGACTCAATAAAGTTCGACCCGTAGAAAACACTTTGGGTAAACCCGATTTCTTCGATTGTGCGTTTGTTCATCCATGGCGACGATGGAGAAAAACGCGAAGAAAAACGAAAATTCAAAGTTGAATATCGCAATCATTCATCCAGATCTCGGTATAGGTAAACTTTTCAGTATCTGAAATTGTTCTTTGGATCATATTCGCCGCAATTTCGATTGTTCATGCTGAAATTAGGTTATCAACTTCAATTTATGCATATTTTTGAATTATAATTGCAGATTATCGCTGAAATGTTGAGTATTTTTATACGTTTTTAGCGGAGAAATCATGTATTCGAATAATTTAGTTTTTTTTTTTAATTGTTGTGATTTGTTATGAATTTATGATGGAGAATGAGATTGATGAAGATTGTTCTTTGAATCATATTCGCTGGAATTTCAATTATTCATGCCGAAATTAGGTTATCAACTTCAATTTATGCATTTTTTGAATTATAATTGCAGATTATCGCTGAAATGTTGTGTGTTTTTATACGTTTTTAGCTGAGAAATCATGTATCGATGTATGTATTCGAATAATTTAGGTATTTTTTGAATTGTTAATATATGTTATGAAAATATGATGGAGAATGAGATTGATGAAGATTTGAATCATATTTGCCACGATTTCAATTCTTTATGCCGAAATTAGCTTATCAACTTCAATTTATGTATTTTTTGAATTATAATTGCACATTATTGCTGAATTGTTGTGTGTTTTTGTACATTTATAGTGGAGAAATCACGTATCGATGTATGTATCAAATAATTTAGGTATTTTTTTTAATTGTTGTTATGTGTTATGAGTTTATGATGGAGGATTAGAGGGATGAAGATTTCGCGATTCTCATGCTGTGAAATGTCGGTTAGAAGCGTTGTTTATGCGCTAAGTCAAGTGTTTCATGTTCATATCGCTGAAATTTTTGTTTATCTAAGTTTTAGAGAAGAAATCATGTACTCGTGCATGTATTCAGACTGTAATTGGTATATTTGATTGTTGTTGTATGTTACGATGAGAGTGATAAAGATTTTCGTGAGATATTGGTTTGAATTTGGCGAGTTCTATGTGGTGTAATGTCGATTTGAAGAATCTATACACTTGCTTAATCGGAAAAGAGTAATGAATTTGAGAGATGCTGTTCTAAATATCAAATCGAGCCCTAGACTTTAATATGATCAAACACACTCATATATATGTTCACACATAAAGAATTACCCTCGTTTATCGGAATATGAGACCAGTTCCTAGCTTGTTCTCTTGTGTTCTAGGCCGAAGGTGAAATTGTCGTTAAATTAGAATGTGTTGCTTGGTCACTTACCGAGTGAGCTGAAGTTTAATTTGGGATTGATTTAAAACTTGTATGCGGAAATTCTCTATGTTGTTTAGGAGGAGCGGAAAGATTGGTTGTAGATGCGGCCGTGGAATTGACTTCTCGTGGTCACAGTGTACACATCTTTACATCACATCATGATAGGAGCCGATGTTTTGAAGAGACTCTTAGTGGTAAAGCTCTCTTCGCTGTACATTGCTCTTGTTTTTCAGTTTATCGTCTTTTACAAACTAGTAGCTAGAAGATTGTCTAGTCTCTCCATTTCACTATGACACTCTTGTTACTTTTTGGCACAAGATTTTGATGGAGTGGAATAAGTAGTAATGCATTGGGTAAGAGATGAGATGGTATTAGCTATACATTTTGTGTCAAAAATGAAAGCGGAACATCTTAGTGAACTTCCGTAAATGGGACGTAGGAAGATCATAGTGAAATGGAGGGAGTACATATTCATCGAGTTTTTATTATGTTTGTAGTGCTCATTTAATATTAGGATTAGACTATTAGAGTAGAACTTAGCATTGGATGCGAACGGTTTCGAGATTCCTTAAAGAGAAATGTTTGCAAGTTAATATCTTTTCTTGTGACTTCTGGACACTCTGGTTAGTTATGATTATATGAGTTTTTGTCTGATGCCGACGACAGCAAAGTATGTTGTTAAATGACTTCTTTTTAGCAGATGTTGGTATTTTTATCTTACATTATAAATGGAATAATGTTTTCCTGCACCTTTTGTTTTCATATGACCCAGGGGGCTTTCCAGTTACTGTGTATGGGGATTTCTTACCACGTCATATATTCTACCGACTCCACGCTGTATGCGCGTATATCCGATGCATTTTCGTTGCACTTTGTATTTTGTTCATGTGGCCGTCATATGATGTTATCTTAGCCGATCAAGTGTCCATCGTTGTCCCTCTATTGAAGCTCAAAAGGTCAATGAAGGTGATTATTCTTTCTCAAGAAAGATTATAATGTGATGGGAGTTTCAATGTTATAATTACACTTTCCGTTTGTGTTTGCAGGTTGTCTTTTATTGTCATTTTCCAGATATGCTGTTAGCTAAACATACAACGCTGCTGAGGAAAATTTACAGAAAGCCTATAGATTTTATGGAGGAAAGAACAACGGGTAGGTCTTTTATCTTCAGATTTGTCTCTCGTAGCTGTTCTAATTATTTGCGTGTTCGTTTAACTGCTGCTGTGGATGTAATTTCTTCCTATTTTGGAATTACAGGAATGGCTGATCTAGTTCTCGTGAACAGTAAGTTCACGGCTTCAACTTTTGCAAGCACATTTAAGCATTTAAACAGCAAGGGAGTTCGACCAGCAGTTCTTTATCCAGCAGTTAACGTCGACCAGTTTGGTGAATCGCATGCATCTAAGTAACGAACATGCTTGCATATCCTTGGTATTTTCTAGTTCTAGGCGTCCTTCAACTATAGCGGTCTTTTTTGGGCATCAAACACAATGTCTAATTAATTGTTTGTTAACCGTTTTACAGAATGAATTTTCTATCAATCAACCGCTTTGAGAGAAAGAAGAACATTGGTTTAGCTATTTCAGCTTTTGCCAAGCTCGACACTGGCAATGCCAATAATGGAAATGATGTTACGCTGACTATTGCTGGTAAGTGCTTCATACTCCGTAATAGTTTAGGTATTTTAATCGCTCTTGAGGAATTTTCATCTATCAATCTCAGTCTCATCAAAATAATGCTGATCTATTGTATATTTGCATCCTCTTATTCAATTATTTTGATCTCTTTTTGTTTTTTTCTTTAATGTTTTTTCAGGCGGCTATGATGAAAGGCTAAGAGAAAATGTGGAGTACTTGGAAGAACTTAAATTCTTAGCACAAAAAGAAGGGGTGTCTGATCGAGTCAACTTCATAACATCTTGCTCTACGAAGGAAAGAAACACCCTTCTTTCTGAGTGTCTTTGTGTTCTCTATACACCAAAGGTACGTCTTTACTCTTTATCATCCACCATACGAACCCATTAACGCTTTTGATAATTGAAGAATGTATTATGAGTGAGTTAGTTAGCCTCCTGAAAAACGGTGTTATGATAAGACTTTGATTGGCTTGAAATTTCTGCTAGTTTCTATGCTTTCAACTACCTTTTCAGGTTTCTAACTAGGTTTGCAAAACAGAACCCAAGTAATGTCAGACTATAATCACCCACTAAGCCGAGAAAAAGGAAAAAAAAAAAAAAACGAGTTGGTCTCACATTTTTTTTCTTTTTTTAAGACCGTCTCATTGAGACCGGAAAAATGGACCGGTGTCTCCGGTCCATCAATTTGGGAGTTTCCGGGTTCCGGTCCAGTCCAAACCCGATTTTTTCCGGTCCGGATCGGTTTAGACCGGAAAAACCGTAATTATATTTATTTAATAAAAATTCTGGTCTATCCGGTAATGCAAATTCCGGGACCGGACTTGGACCGGAATTTTTCCAGTCCGGTCCGGGTCCATATTTTCTAGATTCCGGTCCGGGTTTTTTTTGAAGATTCCGGTCCGGTCTTGGACCGGTGCGTAGCCCCAACTATGAATACGATAACCACTTTAAAAGTAAATATTGAGAAGCTAACCTTAACTGAAGTAAATGAGACTAAACTAAATAGAGCTGAACATAACTTAAATGAGTTGAAAAAGACGGGGGCCTAAAACCATAAAAAATAAAAATAAATTAATTGTGTCTTTTTTTAAGACCGTCTTATGAGTATTGCATTCAAATCGCTAATACGTGGTACATTATCTTGACTATATAATTAGGACGAGCACTTTGGCATAGTTCCGTTGGAAGCCATGGCAGCATACAAGCCAGTTATTGCGTGCAACAGCGGTGGACCAGTAGAAACTATTAAGCACGAATCAACAGGATTCTTGTGTAACCCAACTCCAAACGACTTCTCTTGCGCTATGACGAAGCTGGTTGAAGACGTTGAATTAGCTCGGAAAATGGGCGTTGAAGCTCGTCAGCATGTTGTTGATTCGTTCTCTACTCGGGTTTTTGGTGACAGTTTGAATCAGTACATTTCAAGTGTTGTTGCTAGACTGAAATGTGATTGAGGATATGTAAATTATGATGTTTGTAGTTGCTGGTGAACTTAATTGTCATGAGATTTGAGTTACTTCTTACTTTTAATACTTCCTCCGTCCATAAGTTTTCTTCCCGTTATATATTCATTTAGGTGAGTATAAAATAATCAAATGAAAAGAACACTTGTCGACGAAGGAAGTACTCCCTCCGTATCTATATGTTCGTCCACTTTGTTTAATATATGAGTGGAGTATTATATTGAAAGTGGACGAGCATATAGATACGGAGGTAGTACCTTTTTTTTTTTGTGACATTAGGTTTGAGCAGTTCATCTTGATCTGATTGGCTTGATGACATTGTTATTATTGAAAAACCGTCTCAAGCAAGATTGTAGTATGAGGTAACTAATTAATGTGACTAACTCCTACTCCTGCCGTCTCGTTCATTTTATATATTTATTGTGGAGAGTATTTTAATCAAAGACAAACAAGTGAACGAGACGGAGGGAGTATAAAGCATCAACTCTTACGAAGTATTCCTATATGAGATGTTTCATACTAACCTTAACGTGATTGATTTTTCCAACATGGGAAAACGTCAAGTTGTTAATATGTCAATTCGAAAAAGAATCACAAAACAAATTTAGAATTAATTTTATTTTAATAAAAAATAAAGAAAATAAACGTTGGTAAAATACGCTAATATATGACCCATATTTGAGCTAAAATCCGTATAAATCAGGCACCTATAAAATCTTTATTTTTCAAACCCGAAATATGTCCGACCCATATTTTAAACGAACTCAAAAGTCGATCACCTGAACCGTCGGACATGTTTAGTCTTATTCAATTCAATTTTGGACCCGGGCCAAATGGATAGGTTCCATGAACACACTGACCTTGGGTTGAACCAACAGCCCCATTATCACAAAAAATTTTTGGTAACAATTACGAGTATTTCATATAAAACCCCCAATTCAAACTCGTCTCTTTCTTCAGAGCTTCTAATCAAAACCCTAATTTTTTCAATAAACAAACAAACAAGAGCAAAATTAATTCAATACATTATGAATTTGAAGCTCATATATCTCTCGAAATAGTGTGAGACGGACAGCTTAAACTTTTCTCGGGTAACAATGTTAATCACTCCAAATTTTGTCAATTTTTTTTTTTTTTTTTTTTTAATTTAAAAAAACGGATGTTTCTGGATTGGTGTTGTGATTATATATAACAAAAAAAGTTGGCAATGATGAATAAAAAGGCCGGACTTACGGCTGCCCTCAATCTTTGAGTTGGTGGAGTTTGATGATAATTTTCCGAGCATAGGTTTTATTCTGAGCCGTTTTTTTTTTTGTCGGATTTTAATCATTTTTACAAGTTTATTACTCCCTCCATTCTCTTGAATAAGCCCCTTAGGGGTGGGCACGGATACCAAGGAAAAGGGGTAAAGTAGGGGTATTTGTTGTCTTTTTAAGAAATGTGGTGGGGTAGAGTAAGTATATTAAATGAGTGAAGGTAAGAGAAATATGAGGGTAAAATAGTAAAAAAAAGTTTGAACTTTACGGAAATGAGGTTAATCCAAAAAAAGGCTCAAAGAGAAATATGGGACTTATTCAAGAGAATGGAGGGAGTATTGAATACGGATAAGTTTATATTTTGATTAAATTGTTATACGATCGATTGAAGAAAAAAGTGAATGTAAATCAGTATGCCGATTCTTGAACATCCTGTCAACTATGTCAAGATTTTGGAAGTTAATGCTATGTTACCATGTTGCTGTGTTGTCGTTTCATAGTCCGATACGACAAGATATGTTCGATGCTCCATTTTAGATCAAATACTGAAAAATTTGTTCATCCAATACTTTGATACCTCCTTTCAAATCCAAACTACACTCTAAGATAAAATATAGTCACGTGGGATCTTGTTTTATTCATTTTTACGAGTAGGTCAAGAATATTAAATTTTTGCTAATATAAAATGAAAGACATCGATGTTACAAAACGCGTCTCGACAAATATGCAAAAGAGAAATGTGTAGTTTGAATTTAAATGGAGGGAGTACGATATTCGTAAAGACAAGTTAGAGTAAGAAGGGAAACCGAAACAGAGATTTAAACCGAAGCAATATTGGTGTTTTTTTTTGTGACATTATTTCGTTTTGACGAGTTTCATCGTCAACACAAAGTAGTACGGAGTACATTATTAGTACCAAGATTGAGTAACCAAGAGGCGAAGCTGGCTGCATTGGACCCGACTGTGTTCGTGATTCGGACTCGGACAAGTGTTTTTGGAATTGAACGTGTATTTCATCATCGAGTTAGAATGCGAGTGGGGTTACACCTTAAGAGGATGATTTTTTTGACATCGAGACAGCTGAAATACCCAGAAAGGATATAACACGTCTACTGTCTACATTCAATCCTTTCACGTTCAAGCACCTTCGCTTAAGGATATAACACGGCTACATCGAGAAGCCGAGTCAAACACAGAATGTTACTGTACATCTTACAACAGTAAATGCGCGATATGTAAGATTGCGTTGATGATACAGTAGTAAATACACGAACAATACTAAGAAAAAAAAAGCATTCTGAATAACCTACAAAATTCTAAAAGACGGTGAATTTCAGACCAAGATACGAAGTAATAATAATTCAAGGTATGGAGTTGGGATCACGATGGCTCTCCTCAGCAAGTGCCAGCGTTAACATCTCAGTGCAGAACTGATCGTCAGGCTTCAGCCACAACGCCTGCTCGAAAAATGATACGAATATGGTTCTTTATTAGATCGATTGCAATTTCGTTGACATTATAATGGTATATCTTCTAATGTAACGAGAATTCATGAAAATGTACCTTGTGATAATTTGTGATTGCCGCGTTGCAGTCTCCCTGCATCAAACGGGGTTCAAAAGATGAGCGAGTCTTATACGAGTCAGGTCTTTTGGACTTATATTCAGTCAGTTTCAGTTCAGTTCAGCTCCAGGAGGCATATTTTGTCTCTATATTTCAGTTAGTTTCAGTTAAATTAAGTTCAGTCAAGTTAAGTTCACAGTCTGACATCGGCCAAACAACACTCGAGATTTTTGCCCAATTGAAATATTATATAAGCACGAGATGACGTCTAATGTCTACATACCTGCAGCTGATAAGTGTATGCAAGGCCGGAATACGTGCTTAGACTCTTTGTCGATAGTGTAAGTGCTTCTTCATAGTATGTGATAGCCTCGCGATACATCCTGAAACATTGGAAAACGGAAAACTGAACACAAATTCTATATCTTTACCGTTTATTCACCATCACGTAGCAGAGTATGAACTCAGACTCTGCATCAAGGGATTACCTTAGTTTTCTGTAAGCGTGTGCGAGGTTTACCAAGGTGGATTCCCATAACTCGTTGATGATAGATGTCGGGATAATCGACAACGTTTTCTCAAACCACCGAACTGCTTTTTTGTACCTGAAATTTCAAAAATGAATTTGCAGCAAAAAAATCGGAACAAATATGACAATAACAGAGGGCTTATATAATACGTACTCCTTCATGTGATAGGCAACGACACCGAGTTCATTGTATACAAGAGGATCAGAGGAGCAGATTGTCTTTGCCTGTAAGAAAAACTGGAGCAAAGCAAAAAAAATAAGTTCTTTCACTAACTTATCCTCACGAAAAGAAACTCGGGAACTACCAGAGCATAATAAAACACGTGATGTAAGCATTAATGCCGCTAGTAGTTTGACATGGTGCTAACCTGTTCTGCAAGTTTAAAGCTGTGTGTTCGCATGTATTCCATGCCTATGTACAAGGTCGGTAGGTGACACCTGAAATATTACAAATCGGTATGATTCATAGCCTGAACATCTCAAAAAATAAGCACGATGTCTTATGATTACACAACCACACTTTCAAACAATACCAGAAAATAATAAGCAGTTAACAAGGAGGATAAAGGCTGGATTGTCATATACTCGTAATAGTAGAGAGATGCCATGAAGAATTACCCAGGAAATAAACGAGCAGCAGTCCGATATGACAGCATTGCTTGATCACCTTCCTCTAGTGCAGCATATGCATTCCCTTGACCAATCCAAGCAGGCAAAAACGTTCCTTCTAAATTTGTTGCTTTGCTGCAGAAGATAAAGTAAAGAACATTCAGCTTTCTAAGGACCTTGTTTTATAAAGCGATACTACGGAAGGAGATGACTATTAGCATTCCTATGAATCAAGCCGTACCAAAAATATCGCCTTGATTGATCAAATTTTTTGATGCAGAAATAGTAGCACCCAACAGCAAACCATGACAAAGCCCTGCAAGAAAAAAAAAGTCGTCAAAATTATTGATGAAAAAAACACGATTCACAGAAATTGAAGAGGTGTGCTTACTTTTGAGGAAAGTCCTTGACCAGATTGCATGCCATCATATAGAGTTCATTAGACTGGTTAAGTTCCATGGCAGCAGCTAAATGTACCTGAGTGCACTTGAGATGAAAGTGATCTTTCTCAAGCAACCTGAACGAATGAAATACACGAGCAAAAAAGTCAGGTCCATATAAAATAAACTTAAGTGCAGCACAATTGTCTGACACGCTACAAATTTCCAACTAGCTTAAAAAGAATGAAAACCGTTCACAGAGTAATGAGACTAACACTTGGACAAGGACTTGACGACGATACCGGGACATGGACCCAGTCCGAGGCTCTGAGCTTTGCAGCAGACTAAGTAGCAATGTATAAAATACAAAAACAATGATACATACTCACACAGATGTTAGTTCGAAACATTTCTGGTATTCACCGCATTGATGGTAGTATTCAGCTTTGCATGCCAAAAGATCTGTGTTGTTCTTCAATGTTCCGGTGAAGGATGAATCCGGTGAAGTAGAGATATTTGCTTTCTCAAGATCTTTAAATTTGGCTTCAATTACATCATCTTTGTCGTGCTGGAAACATAAAATGAAAAAGAATTATATAGTCACGGGCATGTCTAAAAAGCATGTAAACATCAATTGAAATTCACTAACGATAACATGTATTTACTTTTCGGGTATAATTTGCTTGAATTTCGGTGTGCTTTAGAACTTACTTTTGTAACAAGACAGGAGTAAAATGAACAAAGCCACCCATCTTGACGGCTGAATTGCAGTGACGAAATTAAACTGGATTCTGAAAATCAGGCACAGAAACAATTTAAAGAAAAATAAGAAAAAGATCACGTAAATTAATCAAGGTATTACTAATTTACTATACACACAGCTTAATAGTATCCACAAAATCCGGATTTATGGAACTGAAATCCCCTAAAGAGAAGAAAAGAGCATGTAAACAATTTCAACAAGGAATTTCCATACCTTCCTCGCATGTAAGCATATGATTTTCAATAAGACGCTCCAGAGCCTATAAAGCATAAAAAATAATCAACCGTTAAAATATGTATCCATTTTGTTACTTTTGTAGCTAAGAGGGTCGAAAGAGAATCAGTTACTCGTATTAGGCAAGCAGCATCACAGATTAGAAAAATAACAAGCATACCTCATAGCACAAAGGATCGGCTTTGATAGCAACTTTATACCTAAAAATGTGAGAAATGTGATAAGCTTTGTCAATTAGAGTAAAGAATTGCAAATGTGATTGAATTCTAACAGAAAAATAACAGGCATGATAGTGAAGCGCACCACAAGCGTGCTTGGGCACGATTTTCCAATGCCTCGTAAGCTCTTCCTTTCAGAAAACATATAGCTGCTGATATCTGCAGAACCAACAAATACAGTATTGATACTATATATTCAGTGAAGTCTGCCGACATCAATGCTCAAACAACAATCAAACTACAAGCAATCCTTGATCTCTCGATCAAACTACAAACACCAGAAAGTATACTCACGTTGATCTCTCGATCTTCTCCTTCCTTATCTAGATACATGGCATTGCCATCTTTAGAGTCATTGACACGGCCGTGTTCATCTACTTTAGCATCTCCAAGCAGTTGTAAACACTGATCCCATTCTTTCAACTCCTCCTGGAACGGAACACATTAGCCGAAATTCAACGCTACAGAAATTATAACTAAAAGTGACAGAACCACCTAAATTTCTGAATCAAACCGGGGCACATTAAAATTGCCCGTTAGTTACACACATCTCAAACGTATCTCCACATTCTTTCTAACTGAAAACACTAACAAATACTCCACGTACCATAGGAGAACAATACACTAAGCGAAATATTTTCACTAAGTACTCAAACAGATGCATGAAGCCCATAAATTTACTGCATATCCTACACCGACACGACACTTGGATAGATCAATTTAGGCCAAACAATTGAAAATTTTGCCTAGGGCCATGTCTAACACTCCGACACTGTGTCGTACACGACACCTTCACAGGTACTAATATCACAATTACCTACTAAAAATCGCAGACATGGCTTCGTAGCTCAATTGCAATTTCTCAATCAATTGCAATGAAAGCTCTATATTCTCAACATTTCAAAAACAGCTTCACAATTCAATCGTACTTTCACAATCAATCAATTGCAATTAACGAAATCAACGAATCAAACAAAAATCACGAAGAACTTGCAACATACAAGGCATTTGGCGGCGATTAACTACTGAAAATCGAGTATCGCATTTCGCAAACACCGATTCACAGCTAAACCTTGAGCTCTCAATCAATTGCAACAGTTCATAATTGTATCACTACAAACTCTCAACACAATCAGCTACTAGAAATCAACAAAATCACTTCAAACTTCGAACACCGCTTTACAACTCAATCACAATCAATCAATCAATCACAATAACTGAAATCAACAAATCAAACAAAAACACGAAGAACTTGAAAATTGCAACATACGAGGCATTTGGCGGCGAGGTAGAGAAACCTAAGGTCGCGATGAACAACAAGCGAAGAATTAAGAAGATGATAAGCTCGCCGAAAATGGCGGCCAAGGAATAGAGCTTGCGCAAGCATGTATATGTCACCGGCATCGCAGGTTAATGCGGCGATCTTATCAGCGAAGAAAATGGCGGATGAGTACAAGTGCTTGCTTACACAGTCTCCAACGATTGCTCGCATCCTCTCGATATCCTCTTCGCCGTCCATCTTCATCTTCAACCTCTCGCTCCCAAAATTCGGTTCAATTTCGATTCGATTTTTTTCCCAGTGTTCAAATTCAGAACTTGTGTTTTCCTTTGGAGTTTGTTCTTTTGGGTTTAAGAGCGGGAGATTCAGGGTTTTTTCTTCCCCCGGTCCGGTTTTTTTCCATGTAAAAAACCCGGTTCGTCAGTCAAGATTTTTTTTTACGGCAGTAAAAGTAATTTCCTCATTTCGGTTCGACAATCGAGATTTTTTTTCCTTTTTTTTACGCAGTAAAAGTAATTTCCTCATTTTGGTTCGACAATCGAGATTTTTTTTCCTTTTTTTTACGCAGTAAAAGTAATTTCCTCATTTTGGTTCGACCGTCGAGATTTTTTTTCCTTTTTTTTACGCAGTAAAAGTAATTTTCTCATTTTGGTTCGACTGTCGAGATTTTTTTTCCTTTTTTTTTACGGCAGTAAAAGTAATTTCCTCATTTTTGTTCGATAGTCGAGATTTTTTTTCCTTTTTTTTACGCAGCAAAAGTAATTTCCTCATTTTGGTTCGACCGTCGACATTTTTTTTCTTTTTTTTACGGCAGTAAAAGTAATTTCCTCATTTTGGTTCGATAGTCGAGATTTTTTTTCCTTTTTTTTACGCACTAAAAGTAATTTCCTCATTTTGGTTCGATAGTCGAGATTTTTTTTTCCTTTTTTACGACAGTAAAAGTAATTTCCTCATTTTGGTTCGACAGTTGATTTTTTTTATTTTATTTTATTTTTACGGCAGTAAAAGTAATTTCCTCGTTTTGATTCGACAGTCGAGATTTTTTTTCCTTTTTTACGACAGTAAAAGTAATTTCCTCATTTTGGTTCGACAGTTGATTATTTTATTTTATTTTATTTTTACGGCAGTAAAAGTAATTTCCTCGTTTTGGTTCGACAATCGAGATTTTTTTTCCTTTTTTACGACAGTAAAAGTAATTTCCTCATTTTGGTTCGACAGTTGATTATTTTATTTTATTTTATTTTTACGGCAGTAAAAGTAATTTCCTCGTTTTGGTTCGACAATCGAGATTTTTTTTTTTACGGCAGTAAAAGTAATTTCCTCATTTCGAATACAATTTATGTTTACATGATTATAGATACGAGGGTACAAATGAGACAATCTTATATCCAAGAAGATCGCATGTTACAGTGTTTTTCACTACGGAAGGTTAAGAAACGATTAAACGGTTCATATATCGATTCTCAGAAGGTAGATGAAAAGTAAGAAAATAGTAATATTATAATCGTGATAGAGAAGATCGAGTCGAGGTAGATATAGAGCTAAAAAAACATGCCAAAAAGAGTGTTTTGCTTACATTAAGCACATTCCTTCCCAATTCATGTGACTTACATCAAAATTGGATTCCAAATGCTCAAAAAATCCTATTTCAAGGGTCACAAAATGGGTCTTTGGTGCACCCCAGGTCAATAGCGGTAGGACCCATCGGGAAAATACCGGCTCCTAACATTATACGGGTCGAACTTTGGGTCCATATAGTTCATCGGGGCGTTAAGGTTCGGGTTAGGTTTAGGTTCCGCTGTGTGGGGTGCTGGTGTTGCTGATACTTCTCCACTCTTGTCCCGGTGACGATGCTTTGACCTCTCTTTCTGTGATTTAGATCGTGTATGAGTGTGTCCGACTGGATGAGGGGTTTCGCTTGATCCATAAAACTCGGCATAGTCGTGTCGTTTGGAGGACCGGTGTTTGTTTGGCAAAGACGGGTCCTTTAAACTCGTTGATCTCATCTTTGAAGCCTTCATCTCCGAAATTTTGTAGGGTGTGTTTTGGGGATATTCTTGCCATGATTCTGAAATAGGGGTAGGTGTCTTCTGTTTTTGGGCTAGGTTAGGGTTATTAACTTCGTCTTCGGGGAATTTGATGGTGTCTTTCAAGGGGGTGAGCCCTTTCCTCGAGGTTTGACGGGGAAACTGGAAGGGGAGACAGGACGCGAGTGAGTTGGTGAGTGTTTCGAGGGCGAATTTAGAGTATTCGGCTGCAAGTTGTCCTAATGGAGGCCATCCGCCCTTCGAAATCTCTTGGAATGGATGCTTTTTGTCGTTGACGTGTCCTTGAATGTCGGACTCTGAAGGTTGAAGCTGCATCAAGAGATACAAAGCAAACTCATTTCGAGTTCTTGCCAAAGGAATTTCGAGAACAGTCTAAAGTACAGCTAAATCACTCACGAATTTCGAGAAAAGCGAGGGTCCTAGTCCTTGATGAAGCAAGCATGACGCGTACCCCAAGAACACAACGCCGATGACCATCACAATATCTGTCAGCGAAACGAGGAAAATCAATTTACATAAACCGAAAGGGTAAAAATTTTAGCTATAAAGAACTCGACGTGCAGGAAATGAGATTGACCATACCGGCAGTTGAAATGGAACTGTGATCAGCGTCACAGTCTTCTTGGTTGAGTGAGATTTGACGGAGTGCAGCATTTCCACGATCCACGACTAACAAAGAACATGTTGACGGGACATATACCACGTCAAAATCTGAGGAGAACTTTGCATCTTCGCTTGGCCCATCTCTGTACCCTGCAATATTTGATTTTCCTCCTGCAATTGTTGTCACCCCTGCGCACAGCTCCCGTAAAACATTAATCAGCGACTCAGCGAGTATTCACTCGAATTTTTAAGGTCAAATTTAGCAAACCTTGACCGTAAATATCTAGAAAACCATGAAACATTATGATAAGATATAAAGTTATTTACATTTACTCCCGAAAATATATTTTTGACAAAGAAGCAAAGAAATGTTGTCGAAGTGTCATTTAGAAGACTGTAAAATAACCAAACGAGAAGAACGTGTAATTAGGGGGGAAGTAGAATCTAATGAGCATTGCCAGGACGCATACCCCCGTCTCCAATTTTCCTGATAGCAAGATTTTCAGTGTCAGCGACGTAGACGTTTCCTTTATCATCCATAGTAACCCCTTTTGGATGATTGAATCGAGAATCACTTGGTTTTCCGTCTACGTGCCCTGTTCTACCCTGAAACGATCCTGCAACTAACCTCGCCCTACTATCTGCAGCAACACATGTAAAGACACAATCAACACGCCTACACGAGGTAGTAAACTACTCACTTCTTTGTATATGCTTCAAACAAGAGTTGCTGGTTTTGTCAAAGCCATTTTCACGTAACCATAATTCGTCCACGCCCATGTCAGAGCATCGAGTATCCAACATGTTTTAACCTCGGAATGAAACAATGCAATTCAACATGCCATATCGTCATAAACTCATAATCCCATTTCAGATCATTGACATTAAATGAAAAACAAACATCAACTATTCCAAAAAAACACACGCAAAATACGTTAGGTAATATATTGAGTAGAAGATACATACATTGTGAAAGAGGAGGCGTAACTCGAACAATATTGCTGTTATCGGAATCAACAGCAAAGAGCTCCCCATCTTGAGAAACCCTAATCAAGTGAGGTGTAACTCCCAATGCATTACCTTCCACCACCGTCTCCACCAAATAACCACTCTCGAACTGAACTACAGGCCCATCTCCTACATTCCAACCACACGGCTACTCAGTCACATACACTCTATTCACTATTCAACCATAACATTCAAACCCTATATACAGACCGAGCTATGCATATACCAACTACGCCATGAACATTTTGAGTGCTAAGATTCCACTTAAGAGTTCGAGATATGATATTGGGGGCTGTTAGGGTTCGAACTCATGACCTCTTCCTCTGATACCAGGTTAACGAACCATCTCAAACAAAACAACAATGTCTATTTACGTCATTTATCGATAATATCAGCTAATTTTTCAACTATTTTGTCGAACCTTTTTCAACGATTTGAGCTAGCTTAGCTGCTCCTAATTTCCGATTTCCAGTACACCCCAACAAATTCATCAAAATTACACAAAAATTAAACAAACCCCAGAATTAATTTCAGCTGATTGACAGTAACACACCCAGAAAAATCCATCAAAAAATTCAAAAAAAACACACAAACCCAGAATTTATTATCACCTGAATGACTGGATTTAGGTGAAGATTTACTACCAGTCCATTTCAGGAAAGAAGATAAATGCTTAATCAATGGCCCTGCAAAAAAAATAATTAACATCAATTTAATCTTCCTGCTTTTGTAACTAGCATTACATGAACTTGAATTGATTGTAAATTTAGAGAGAGTGGAGTAAAATTACCAGCAGAAGTTGAAGCAGCAGAAGAAGTAGGTTGAAATTGAGATAGTGAGCAGAAAAGTAAGAGTATAATCAAAGATCTGAACATGGTTAAGCTAGTAAAAACCAGTAGAGTGATGAAGAATCAATCAATCAATTGATCAATTAATCAAGCAATCACATCATCAATGAAGAAGATGAAGAAGAAGAAGAAGAAGAATGAACTGTAAAGCGGTGAAGATTTTTTTTTTGATGAATGCAAGTGGAAGAGAAGAGTAGACTGTAGAAGTGTAGAGAAGAGTAACTTTTTCTATTACATCTTTTTCACACTGTCGAGACGGTTTCACACCGTGAAATACTGAGATGCACGATCAAAATATTACGAGTCTTACGACCTTTGAATAGCTCGAATGATAATTTCGGATTGTTTTTATTTTGAATCTGTGAAAATCGTGGATTATACACTACAATTTGAGTTGTTCGGGAGGTCGTAACTCGCAACGTGTTTGGTATCAGTTGAACCTGATTCTCGTACCTCGTGTTTGGGGTCGTTTAAGGAAATTTTTTAGTGTATTATCCATGTTTTTCGCAAATTTTGGGTCACAAAAAATGGTCGAAAATTTTACGAGGTGTTAAATAAGCCATATATTACGGCCACACAAAATTTTAGTTCCACCAGAGAATATTTGATGGTGTCTTTACGCGATAAACTAATATCGGTCGAAAAAATTTCATTTTGAAGTGTAATATCTACATTTTTTTGCAAATTCAAGGTCCCAACAAAAAATGGCCAGGAATTTTACGGGGTGTTACCTAGGCCATATATTACGCCCACAATAAGGTTTAGCTACATCAGAAAATATTTGATGATGTTTTTACACGATAAACTAAAGTCGGTAAAAAAATGACACAAAATGAAGTGTATTATCCACGTTTTCTGCAAATTCAGAGTCCCAAAAAAATATGGCTGGAAATTTTACGGGGTGTTACCTACGCCGTATATTACACTCACATAAAATTTTAGCTCCAACAAAGTACATTTGATGATGTCTTTACGCGATAAATTAATGTCGGTCGAAAACGTTTCAAGCTGAAGTGTAATATACACGTTTTTTGCAAATTCGGGGTCCCAACAAAAAATGGCCAGAAATTTTACGGGGTGTTACCTAGGCCATATATTACGCCCACACAAAATATTAGCTACATCAGAATATATTTGATGGTGTTTTTACACGATAAACTAATATCGGTAAAAAACGACACAAAATGAAGTGTATTATCCACGTTTTCTGAAAAAATTCGGAGTCTCATTAAAATAGGGCTGGAAATTTTACGGGGTGTTACCTACGCTGTATATTACACACACAATTTTAGCTCCAACAAAGTATATTTGATGATGTCTTTACGCGATAAACTAATGTCGGCCCAAAACGTTTCAAGCTGAAGTGTAATATACACGTTTTTTGCAAATTCGGGGTCCCAACAAAAAATGGTCAGAAATTTTACGGGGTGTTACTTAGGCCATATATTACGCCCACAATAAAGTTTAGCTCCATCAGAGAACATTTGATTGTATCTTTACGCGATAAACTAAATCGGTTGAAAACGCCTCAAATTGGAGTGTATTATCCACGTTTTTTGAAAATTTGGGGTCCCAAAAAAAATGGCCGAAAATTTTACGGGGAGTTACCTAGGCCATATATTACGCCCAATTTTTTTTTTATCTCCAACAGATATTATTTGATGGTGTAATTACGCAATAAACTAATGTCGGTCGAAAACGCCTTAAATTGAAGTGTATTATCCACGTTTTTTTTTGCAGATTTGGAGTCCAAATAAAACATGGCCGGAAATTTTACGGGGTGTTACCTAGGCAGTATATTACGCTCACACAAAATTTTAGCTCCAACAGAGAACATTTGATGGGGGTAACTACGCGATAAACTAATGTCGGTCGAAAATGCCTCAAATTGAAGTGTATTATCCACGTTTTTTTTTTCAAATTTGGAGTCCAAATAAAATATGGTTGAAGATTTTATGGGGTGTTACCTAGGCTATATATTACGCCCCCACAAAATTGTAGCTCGAACAGAGAACATCTGATGGTGTAACTATGCGATAAACTAATGTCGGTCGAAAACGCCTCAAATTGAAGTGTATTATCCACGTTTTTTTGCAAATTTGGAGTCCTAATAAAATATGGCCGAAAATTTCACGGGGTGTTACCCAAGCCGTATATTACGCCACCACAAAATTTTATTTCCAGCAGAGAACATTTGATGGTGTAACTACGCGATAAACTAATGTCGGTCGAAAACGTCTCAAATTGATGTGTATTATCCACGCTTTTATTGCAAATTTGGAGTCCAAATAAAATATGGCCGGAAATTTTACGGGGTGTTACCTAGGTCGTATATTACGCCACCACAAAATTTTAACTCCAACAGAGAACATTTGATGGGGGTAACTACAAGATAAACTAATGCCGGTCAAAAATGCCTCAAATTGAAGTGTATTATCCACGTTTTTTTTGCAAATTTGGACTCCAAATAAATTTTGTCCGAAAATGTTACGGGGTGTTACCTAACCAGTATATTACGTCCTCACAAAATTTTAGTTCCAACAGAGAACATTTGATAGTGTATCCACGCGATAAATTAATATCGGTCGAAAACGCCTCAAATTGAAATGTATTATCCACGTCGTTTTGCAAATTTGAAGTCCAAATAAAATATGACCAGAAATTTTACGGGGTTTTACCTAGGCCGTATATTACGCCCCCTTAAATTTTTAGCTCCAACAGAGAACATTTGATTGTGTAACTACAAGATAAACTAATGACGGTCAAAAAATGCCTCAAATTGAAGTGTATTATCCACGTTTTTTTTGTAAATTTGGAGTCCAAATAAAATATGGCCGAAAATTTTACGGGATGTTACCTAGACCGTATATTACGCCCCAAAAAATTTTAGTTCTAACAGAGAACATTTGATGGTGTAACTACACGATAAAATAATGTCCGACGAAAACGCCTCAAATTGAAGTGTATTATCTACGGTTTTTTAGTAGATTTGGAGTCCAAATAAAATATGGCCAAAACTTTTACGGGTGTTACCTAGGACGTATATTACGTCTATACAAAATTGTAGCTCCAACATAGAACACCCGATGCTGTAATAACTACGCGATAAACTAATGTCGGCCGAAAACGCCTTAAATTGAAGTGTATTATCCACATTTTTTTGCAAATTTGGAATCTAAATAAAATATTGCCGAAAATTTTACGGGGTGTTATCTAGACCATAAAGTCCCCACAAAATTTTAGCTCCAGCAGAGAACATTTGATAGTGTCTTTACGCGATAAACTAATGTCGGTCGAAAACGCCTCAAATTAAAGTTTATTATCCACGTTTTTTTTGCAAATTTGGAGTCCAAATAAAATATGGTCGAAAATTTTACGGGGTGTTACCTAGGCCGTATATTACACCCACACAAAATTTTAGCTCCAACAGAAAACATTTGACGGTTTCTTCACGCGATAAACTAATATCGATCGAAAATGCCTCAAATTGAAGTGTATTATCCACTTTTTCTGCAAATTTTGAGTCCCAAAAAAATATGGCTGGAAATTTTACGGGATGTTACTTATACCGTATATTACACTCACACAAAATTTTAGCTCTAACAGAGTACATTTGATTGTGTCTTTACGCGATAAACTAATGTCGGTCGAAAACTTTTCAAATTGAAGTGTAATATACACGTATTTTGCAAATTCGGGGTCCCAACAAAAAATGGCCGAAAATTTTACGGGGTTTTACCTAGGCCATATATTACGCCCACACAAAATTTTAGTTCCACCAGAGAACATTTGATGGTATTTTTACGCGATAAACTAAATCGGTCGAAAATGCCGCCTCAAATTGAAGTGTATATATATTATCCACGTTTTTCGCAAATTCGGGGTCCAAAAAAAAATGACCGAAAATTTTACGGGGTGTTACCTAGGCCATATATTACGCCCAAACAATATTTTAGCTCCAACAAAAATATTTGATGGTGTAATTACACGATAAACTAATGTCTGTAGAGAACATCTCAAATTGAAGTGTATTATCCACCTTTTTTCGCAAATTCAAGGTCCCAAAAAAAATGTCCGAATTTTTTTTACGGGGTGTTACCCAGGCCAAATTTTAAGCCCACACAAAATTTTAGCTCCAACAAAGAACATTTGATGGTATCTTTACGCGGTTAAAATTTTATTTGGTTTAAAGATTTTTTAGCACGAATATCGACCAATTTTATTTCGGGAAGCCAAAAAAACGTGGATAATAGGCTTCAAAATTGATCATTTCATCATTTTTTTCGAAAGTGGTAGATTTTGTTTTAGAACGCGAATGTTTTTCGACGAAAAATTGTCGATAGGGACATAATGCATAATAATGATTGTTAGAACCTTTAGACACAATATAAAATGAAATACGGAGTACAGAACTTGTTTCGACAAATTCCGAAACGTCTTAAAAGACAATTTCATAGTTTTTAAATGTCTCTAATGAAGAACAAATGATCCTCATAATACACTGGAATATTTTATTTTATTTTAAGATTGTCAAACGCGAATATTGCCCAATTTTATTTCGGGACCCAAAAGACAGAAAAAACGTGGATAATAACCTTTAAAATCACTCGTTTTCGGCTTTTTTTCGAAAGGGGTGGATATTGTTTTAAAGTGCGAATGTTTTTCGACGAAAGCTTATCGATAGGAACACATAATGCACTATAATGATGTGTGGGGAAGTAGGGAAGCCATGTGTGGGGTCGAAACGTAAATCTTTGGAGAACCCTTCGGAGGAGGGTGATGTGGTGAGCGGGTCGGACCCTGGGAAGAGATCCCGGGGAGAGAGTGAGGTTATGGAAATGCAAACTCAAGTAGCGGTGACTGGCGGTGATCAGCACCTGGAACAGCAATGAAACTCCTAAGTTGGAACTGTCAGGGGTTGGGCAACCCCCTGACGGTTGGCTCCCTCACCGGTGTTTGTTGGAGGGAGTGCCCTAACATCGTCTTCGTTATGGAGACGATGATGAGTGGGAGCGATCTCACTCAGATACGTGGTCGGTGTGGTTTCAGGGATGGTATTTGTGTTAGCAGTAGAGGGCGTTCCGGGGGGATCGGTCTTTGGTGGAAGGGATATTAACGCAACTCTAGTATCTTATGACCGCCATCATGTAGCGGTGGATATACATGATGAGGAAGGAATAGCTCAATGGAGGGTGGTGGGTGTATACGGGTGGCCTGGTAGCGAGAATAAGTATAAGACGTGGGATTTGATGCGTCGAATCAGGCGTAGCTCTCCGATCCCGGTGCTCATGGTAGGCAATTTTAATGAAATTCTAAGTCAGGACGAGAAAGAAGGAGGTCGCCCCAGACCTGAACGTTGCATGGACGCATTCCGTAATGCGATCGATGAATGCGCTCTCGAGGACTTGGGTTATGTGGGTAATAAATTTACCTGGCAAAGGGGTCGTACAATCCACAATTTTGTCCGTGAAAGACTTGACCGAGCTCTGGCCTCGAGTGACTGGAGAGCGCTCTTTTCTCACATGGAGGTTGCTCATCTTCCTTTTTATGCCTCGGACCATGTACCTCTCTTGGTAAGACCACGTAAACATGTTGAGTAGTCTCAGCCTCGTCCTTTCCGATTCGAACCCATGTGGGTCTCGGATCCTCGCTGTGGGGAAGTGGTGCGTGATGCGTGGAAGGAGCATAATGGCATCGGCGTGATTGAGAAGATAAAGTGCTGTTCCAGTAGGCTGAAAATGTGGGCAAAAATGGAATTTGGAGATGTTAACAGGCGTTTGAGGCAAAAAGAAGAAGAGTTGAGTAAATGGCAGCGCCGACCGGCCTCAGCAGATATGCTGTCTAACTGTCAGCGCTTAGCCTCTGAAGTTGCCGAGTTGCGATGTCGGGTTGAGACTTTCTGGCGTACACGAGCAAAAGCTAATGAAATTCGGGATGGCGATAAAAACACGGCCTACTTCCATCACAAGGCTAAACAGAGACGACGTCGAAATGCCATAACGGGAATAGAGGATGAGAACGGGGTCTGGTTGTCGGAGGAAGTTGACATTAATAGAGTGGTTACTAATTATTTTGCAGAATTATTTACTTCTAGTAACCCGACTATGGAGGAAGCGGTTTTCAACTGTGTCCCGAAAGTGGTCACAGCAAATACAAACCAGGAGCTTGATATGGGGGTGTCCGACGAGGAGGTGCGCGTTGCCTTATTCCAGATGCACCCGAACAAAGCCCCCGATATGGACGGTATGAGTGCACTCTTTTATCAAAAATATTGGGATATTGTGGGTAGTGATGTTTGTGGTCTTGTCAGGCTTTGGTGGGGGGAGGGGTGTCTTTAGGGAATTTTAATAACACTGCTGTTGTTTTAATTCCCAAGTGCGGGTCCCCGCGTAGAATATCGGAGTTCCGTCCCATTAGTCTCTGTAATGTCATTTATAAAATTATCTCTAAAGTTTTGGCGAATCGTCTAAAGCCTTTTCTTGACGAGATCATTTCGGAGAACCAAAGTGCATTTACTCCTGGAAGGTTGATTACGGATAATGCCCTTATTGCGTTTGAGACTTTTCATGCTATGAAACGGGGTGGTGAGGGGAAGGATGGAACTGTGGCCCTTAAGTTAGACATGAGTAAAGCGTATGACCGGGTTGAATGGAGTTTTTTGCAAGCGGTTTTGGAGCGACTGGGTTTCTCTTCGTCTTGGCAGAGACGTGTGATGGAGTGTGTTACCTCTGTCACTCACGTTTTCCGGGTCAACGGCAAGACCCTCGGGATGGTTACACCAACTCGGGGCCTGCGACAGGGGGACCCGATATCTCCGTATTTGTTTTTACTATGTGCGGACGTTTTTACTCACCTGCTCCGGCGTGCTGCTTCTGAGAAGAGGATTCATGGTGCCCGGGTTTGTAGGGGAGCGCCTCGGGTTTCTCATCTATTTTTTGCTGACGATTGTGTTCTGTTTGCTAGAGCTAATATAAGGGAATGCTCAATTTTAGCTAATATTATTAGCTCGTTCGAGGGAGCATCGGGTCAGAAGATTAACTATTCCAAGTCAGAAATCGTGTTTAGCAAAAAAGTTCTCACTGGTCAGCGGGAAATTATGAGAAATTTGTTCAAAGTCCGAGAGGTCGACAAGTACGAGAAATATTTGGGTCTGCCAACAATTATAGGGAAATCGAAGAAGGCTATTTTTTCGGGTATTAAAGATCGCATTTGGAAAAAACTTCAGGGATGGAGGGAGAGACTCTGTCCAAACCGGGTAAGGAGATAGTGATAAAAGCTCTTGCTCAAGCCATTCCCACATACATGATGAGTTTGTTTGCCATTCCGGAGGGGTTAATAAATGAGTTACATGGGATTATAGCTAAGTTCTGGTGGGGTTCGACGGAGGCCAAGAGGAAGATACACTGGTGGTCTTGGGATAAAATGTGTCGTCCTAAGAGGGAGGGAGGCTTAGGGTTCCGTAACCTGAGTATTTTCAACCAAGCCCTGCTGGCCAAGCAAGGGTGGCGGTTTCTGACTAAGCCGAACTCACTGGTTAGTCAGGTGTTTCAAGCCCGTTACTACAAACATACCTCCTTCTTGGAAGCTCGGAGAGGTTATGATCCTAGTTTTGTGTGGCGGAGTATTTGGAACGCGAAACCACTGCTTTTGGATGGCTTTCGATGGAGGGTGGGGGATGGGCGTGATATTGGGGTTTGGGACTGTGACTGGGTCCCGAGGCATGATGGCTACCACAGTTTGCGTCCAAACCTCGAGATGGACTCAGCCATGTTAGTTTCTGAGTTAATCGACCCGACGAATGCAACCTGGAAGGCTAGTCTTGTCCGCGAGCTCTTTCACCCAGATGATGCTATGGAAATTCTTCGTATCCCGATTAGTAGTCGCCTACCGGCTGACCAAATTTATTGGTGGCCAAGCCGAAATGGGGAGTTTTCTGTGCGCTCGAGTTACTGGCTGGGTGCTAGGACTAATAATCCTACGCATCTGAATGTTGAGGATTCGGAGATTGAGGGCGTGTGGAAGCTGATTTGGGGGCTAAAAACTGTTCCGAAAATCTCCCACTTCCTGTGGCGTGCTTGTTCGAATAATTTGGCGGTTAGGGGTAATCTGGTTAGGCGACATTGCATTCCGGACTCACTATGTAATCTTTGTGGAAGGGAGGCCGAATCGACGTTCCATGCTATTTTTGAATGTGATTGGGCGAAGGAGATATGGGACATGGGTGAGTTCAGTGAGCTGGTGACTATTGCTCCGTCCTCCTCGTTCACAAGACGCTTGATTTGGCTTTTGGCTCAGGTTCAGGATGATCAGAGAAGCCGGTTTTTGGCTACGATTTGGTCGGTGTGGTACGTTCGGAACTTGCGTGTGTTTGAGGACAATCCGCCTCCACCTCATGTTGTGGTTAATGGCATGATCAAAATGGTTGAAGAGTATGAGAGGTATGGAAAAGAGTTGAGGGTTGTTTCTGGGAGTGGACAGGTTGCTTCCCCGATGTCGTGGTCTCCTCCACGTTCGGGTTTTGTAAAGATTAACACCGATGCTGCAGTTTACTTGAACGGGGAGGTTGGGTTGGGGGTGGTCGGACGGGATGAGCAGGGGAAGGTGGTTCTGGTGGGCTGCAGACGGAGTTTGACGAGTTGGGACCCGACAACTGCTGAGGCACGTGCTATGGAGCTGGGGATGAGTTGGGCGGGCAATCTGCAGTTCACCCATATCATTATAGAGAGCGATTCCCGAGTGATGGTGGAGGCTGTCTCGAAGCATCAGGTAACGAGAGATGTTAGGGGCCTGTTGGTTGAGGATCTTTTAGCCCGTAAATCTTTATTTGTTCAGTGTGGGTGGTCTCATGTTAAACGCGAGGGCAATACGGTTGCACACCATGTTGCTCGATTATGTCCGAGAAGTGGAGAGGAATGTTTGTATGTTTCTGATTTTCCGGATGCGATTCTAGCATTGTCGGAAATTGATTTAATATAATACCCACTTTTCACCAAAAATAAAAATAAAAAAATAATGCACTATAATGATTGTTAGAACCATCAGACACAATTTAAAATGAATATTTTTAACATTTCAATTCTGACCGTTACAGAAGTCATACCGGATGACGTCTCATTTTTCAAGATCTTCTACCATATGTCTACTATCTGATTCCAGACCTAAATAACGTGTATAAATCTCCTTTACACGATTTTTCCCCTACATACTTAGAACAACTAACACAAAAACTATTTGCATTCGCTGGAGTAAAATACCGTTTTACACAATAATTACCACCGTAAAATAATTTACATGTGAAATTTCCAATAGAGTTCATCTAGGAGAAATATTGGGAACAACTCCACTAACAAGATCACTACCAGATATATCAGATGACAAGTATGGATTCTTCATAGAAGCATTAGAGAACACTCCTGATGAACTGTCTCCTCCTCTTCCTGTGGAAGATCCTGTCATTCCTGAATCCGTATCCGTTACAAAATCCGACATGTTTTCCAGTTCTCTCACGACTTCCATCATCGACGGCCTTGCGTTTGTGTCCTCGTGACAGCATAGCAGTGCCAAATTGAAGAACCGAGATATAGTATCTGGTGTATACGGCCCCATCCTGTCGTCTACCAGTGACAGTACATTGCCTGCCTGATATGCCATGCTAACTTCGCGAACTATATGTTTTCCACGTGAAATCGGGTGCATTCCTGTTAAAAGTTCTAGGAAAACGACTCCCAGACTGTAGACGTCGCTCTTATCTGTCAGTTTGAACGTAGCAAAGTATTCCGGATCAAGGTATCCCTGCAATGTATAATATCATTGACTGTATTAGTTCACGTCTGCGCAGCAGCGCAGTAGCAGTAATTTTGAGTTGGTAAGAATGAGAGCATTATATTACAGGAGTTCCTTTGACGACAGTTGAGACGTGAGCAGGAGTAACCCCTTCTTTATCAGGAACAGGAGCGAGACGAGATAGTCCAAAATCAGCGACCTTTGCAGTGAACTTGGAGTCGAGTAGGATGTTGCTGGCTTTTATGTCGCGGTGGAATATTGGTGGATCGGCTTCTGAGTGAAGGTACAGTATTCCCTTGGATGAACCTAACGCGATTCTTAATCTCGACTCAAAGTTTAGAGGTTCTTTCGTCTTGCCTGTTGTAAAAAATCAAAAAGTTACTGTCACAACATATCAGTAAGACAGTATAATGTCTGAATGCTATGATTCTGACCTGAAAGATGGTCGCGTAAAGTCTGATTCGGCATGAATTCATAAACCAGCATCTGAATGAAACAAGCATTACAGCATTAATGACTGAGTTTCGATTATGTACAGGATTCAAGGAAGAAAGTAAGAAACGATTGTTGTTACCTGCTCATCCTCTTCGTCGCAGTAGCCAACCAGAGAGACGAGATTTCTGTGATGAATTCTCGACAACAGCTCAATTTCTGTACAGAACTCTCTCTGACCCTGCAACGATCCCTCTTGAGCTCGTTTTATAGCCACTACTGTACCGTCATCAAGAATACCTTTATACACCTTTCCGTACCCTCCTTGTCCAACTTGTGCAGAGTCCGAGAAGTTGTTTGTAGCGTGCGCCATTTCTGCGTACCCAAATCTCTTCACCCCTTCAACCTTGATAGGGTTCCTCGACGCTGCAACTGAAGATATATAAGAAAACAATACTACTGCAACAAAAGAAGAAAAAAGATTTTTTATTCGGTTGAAAGTACTTACATCGACGACTTTTTAGACCCCCGTGATGCTTCCTTAGGTAAACACGGTATAAGATAAGTGATGCAGCTGCTGATAAAGTTACTGCAACAGCGACAGCAGCCAAAACTATACCGGCAATTGCTCCCTTGCTTAGGCCAGAGGCCGGGGATGATGTTGCGAAGTCTGCAGACAAAATAATTGACGACTTAACACGGTTTTTCTTCAAATATGGAAGCAAAAACACGTTGAGTCGAGAAAGTTTCAGACATGCCTTTCTGATACGGGTCAAGGATGACGAAATCCAGCAGTTCGTAGGGTCCAAAAGTATCGTTATCAGGAACATTCCATCCAGTAAACATTCTAAGAAGACGTCGAAGTTCAGTATCACTGAACAAATGAGAATCATTCACGACTTTGTACGCAGGGAAAAGTTTCAAGGTTATCTCAAGACGAGGGCCATCTTGCCACATGAAAGAATCGAGATCTAGCTGGTAAGGACTAATGACAAGACCAGAAGATAAATACTTCTCAAACCCGGCTTTATATGGTCGGAAATCTTTGAATCCAGGACTTTTCAGTCGGTATCCTACGATCAAAGGAGCTGCACAGACACACGGTACAGGGTATGCAGGAGCGTATTCATATGATGGCGGACATGCTTGACTTGGGCAGGAAAACGTAAGGTTGTTTTGAAAGACGGGGGTAGTTTCGTTTAGAGTTAAGTTGCAGAACTGCGAGTAGGTCGTGTTTGAACACAGCGGATTTCCCTGAAGACTGTACATAAACACAGATGTATGTCAGCATCAGTAAAAAAACTGCTGGCAAAAAAAGTATCAGTAAAACTGTAAAAACTGTCTGAGTGCTGAAACTTACAGAAGAGTAACATTAGGTGGAAGGTTAACGCCACCTGAAACGCTTGACAGCGTATTGTTCTCGAAATCTCTGCAATATTCAATGTATACAAATCGAACATGATGAATTCATTTCAACATATATAAGGTGTCGACTGTAAGTCTGTAAATAATAATGTCGATGCTAGTTATGACTTACAGGATTAACCGAGAAACTACAGCTGTAACTTTCTTCGGCCAGATGCTGGAAGGAATAGACCCGCGTAGTTTATTATTGGAAAGCGACCTGCAACACAGGAAACAAGCAGCATCAATTAGACGCCTTTCCGTAGTTTCTGCACTAAATTTGCCAGTAATCAATGCGTACAGTTTCTGAAGACGGGGAAGTCCGGAAAAGCTTGCAGGAATGCTGCCAGTAAGACTGTTGTTTGCCAATATGCTGCGAAAAACAGAAATATTTCTTGTTACAGTCAAAATGCAGTAAAGAAATCATGATTTTCGTCAGGTTCGGAAACTTACATAGTTGTAATGTCATCTGAAAGCTTATTAGTTGGTATAGAACCATTCAATTTATTCGAACTGAGATCTCTGCAGTTACGACAACAGAAGAACTTAAGCATGCAGGTTAACGTACTGTAAGACTGTAAATCTGTAACTTATAAAAATGCATCAGAATGCTTACATATATCCGAGGTGCGGTATTCTGCTCATATCAGGTACCGGTCCTTCTAACCTACAGTTCCTAAGACTCCTGAGAAACACACGAAAAAAAGAAGCATTTAAAGAGACGGTTTCTAAATGATCTGTAATGACAGTTACGACATGATTTGAGCTTACAGCTTTAGAAGTTTGGACATGTTGCCATAGCTTGCAGGAATCGTAGTCCCTTCAAAATTATTGTTATCGAGCTGACTGCAATACCAATACATAGAAACTATATCATAAGAAATCCGGAGTATATATATTTTGTCGAAAAATCAGTAGGGAAATACTTACAGGATAAGCAAACTTGGAAGCTCGGATAACTCTGGTGGAAGATGTCCTGTCAGGTTATTATTATCGAGTAGACTGCAAACATTACGCCGTTAATTAGTCAAGAATACAAAAAAAAAACACATCAAATCGACATGGAATTGGAGAAATGGAAGAAGACAGCTGAGGAGCTTACAAGTGAACCAGGCTAGGCATTCTCGCTAACTCACGAGGAATCTGACCGCTTATAGAATTGTTGTTCATATGACTGCACAGAGAACAAAAACGTCAAAACGCGTGTAATAAGAAATTAAGAATCCGTAATATATAATATGTAGGATTAAAAATGCGCTTACAAATGCTTTGTTTTGTTCAAGTTGGCGAAAGATTTAGGCAATTCTCCTGAAATGTAGTTCTGATCGATCTGTATTCTGTTGAGATTCGGCAGATAACCCATCTCTTCTGGCAACGGACCTGTCAGCTGGTTTCCGTTCACTAGGCTAATTATCCGAAACAAAATCTTATTATAACGTCTACATTTCGAACATATTTTACTGTCAAAGTCGTAAAATCTTTGAAATGGATCGGAATAGCTTACAAGAGTTCCAAAGTTTTGATGTTGCCTACTTCCTTGGGTATACTTCCACTTATTTTGTTCCACATAAAATCCCTTTAATCAGAAAACGAACATTAATGCAACTGCAACATATATATACTCGGCGAAAGATCTAGGTGAAATTGCATCAGATCAGACAGTACAGTACAGTTCAGCAGACTTACAGTATCTTCAGGTATGACAGATTACCAAGTTCAGGCGACAGCGTTCCTGATAAATTCAGATTCAAGAGCTCCCTGCAACAGAATGCAGAAAAAAGTTACTACTACTGCAACAGAATGCAACAGAATGCAGAAATAAGTTACTGCTACTGCAACAGAATGCAGAAAAAAGTTACTGCTACTGCAACAGAATGCAGAAATAAGCTACTGCTACTGCAACAGAATGCGTAAATAAGTTACTGCAACAGAATGCGGAAATAAGTTACTGCTACAGAATGCAGAAATAACAACAGAATGCAGAAAAATGTTGCTGCTACTGCAACAGAATGCAGAAATAAGTTACTGCAAGTCTGCAACATCATAAAATCGGTTGTATAAGATTCGGACAGACGACTTACAGTTCCTGTACATGCAAGTAACCATCATCTAATGTCCTGTTGTAACACACAATCCCTGTCCAATTGGAAGTACAAGGATCTCCATGCTTCCAATTGTTTAATCTCTTCAACTGATCGTCTAGATTACTTTTAATCGCTTTCAATGCTGTCACTGCACAAATTAAGACGGTTTTTCTCAGGTTTTTGTCTTCTACCGTAAAACTCTTTTGGAAACAAGAGCGATTTGCTGACGGATTTCAAACTCAAGAGTCAAGACGGCCGTGAGTATCACCTCTCAGTGACCTTTTACCTTATATTACTGTCTTTGCCAATTTCACAGCTTTTACCCACAGTAAAAAACTAAAAAAAATGCTATACATCTAACCAATACCCCAAACCCCGGAAAAATAGTTAAAGTTGATGATTTTCGTTACTCAGAAATCCCTGAATACGATAACTTAGTTAAAAAAAGTAAACTTTTCAATGTAATTCAAGTTTTTTCCCGAGATTATTTCATTTCTAACTCCGCCCCTAACAAATACCAGTAAAAATCAGAAAAAGTTAATCAACATCATTGATTACTTCCAATATCTCATATAATTAACACGATGGACATTCGAGTGAGCTGGGCGTTACTGAGTAAATGGTAACAAGATACAGTAAATAATTTAACAATTTTTACCTTCATCAGGGTGAGTAATTTGAGCAACACCTCCAAAACACAAAAACACACCCACAACCAGAAACACCACCAAAACCTTCATACCTCCTCCCTTTCAACCACCACACCGCCACCACGGCCGCCACCCCGTAAAATTAAATGATCATCAAACACTCAAAAAACAATCAGAGTATGTAATTAACTAAACAAATCAGCAGATTAAGAATTATAGTAAAAAGTTTGTAGGAGTTATAGATAGTTGTATAATACAATACGTACTATAGTGTTAAAAATGTGAACCCACGTAAATTAATAATAATAATAATAATATTATTAATAATATTATTCCATGAAAGATATAATATTATTATTAATAATTGTTGTTATGAATTAAATAATCATGGACCCGCATATGCATATGATCTATATTCCCACCTTCCCACCTTCTTAATGAAGAAAACAACAACGATATTGGTAAGATTTTTTTCACTCAAAAGTATAGTTTAATTAAGACGGATATATTCGTTTTAAATTGATAATGATTAAATATTGCCGAAAAATATAATCCTGTGACTAAATTGTACCAAAATATTTGTTTTATCTATTATAATGTGATATATATTTGACCCGTTTTAATAACGGACGATTATTTTGATGGGTGGGGTATGATTTCATCATTTGTTGTTTTGGTATTGAATAAAATTGATGTTTATTTAGTTGACTTAGTCGCAAATCATGACTTTTATTTCATTCCTTTCCCTTTTATTTTCAACTCCGTTTCATCAGCAAGTTTAAAAGATTGTCAAGATTAATCTCGTTCATTTTGTTTTTCACGTTTACAAGTGTTTTTCGATTTGGAATTAAATTCGTACCCGTTAAGGTTTTGTGGCTAAGAATTATCGTAAGTCAGAGATATTTCAAACTAAACAAATAATCGAAACAGAAAAAGTATTTGTTAAACGGGTCAAAACATGTGTATGTAATTGGTCAAAACAATTTATTTTTTTTAAAGTAAACCAAACTCATGATTAGTTGACAATTATCCTTTGATTCAATTGTTGGTACGTGCGCTAATAATCTTTGACAACAAATGTCGATATGAATATTTTCTAGATGATTTTTCTTTATTTCAACACCTAAACATTATTAACAATTGTTAATTACCTTTCGGGATCCTGAGACACCTGTCGTAAAATCCAGTTTATTTTGTATTTTATCCTAATAAATTAAAATTCATCATATAGAAGTACGTGTATTTTTTCAGTATTTTAAATTTTGTTACAGCTTTTATATTTTCTCGGACACCACACCATAATGGTCATCGCTATGTTAAAACACTTAATTTAAACCCAAATATGTGAGACGATTTTACAACTTGATCGATGGTTATTATAAACTTATACAATAACTTGGAGTATAAGTCTTCTTAGGGATAATATTTTCGTATGGTAACGTGTAGTATAGGAGACTTGAGTTGAGTTGATTAATAGTCATCAAAGATGTCATTTGTTATGGTAAGAACTAAGAATATACGTAATGCATACGTACTACATACATATATACCTACACTATTAATAATAGTGTCAACTTTCCGAAAATACAGTATTTAGGTCTTGTTCTTTTGAATTGAAGTAGATTGAACTGAACTACAAAATGAATCTCCTGAAGCTGAAATGAACTGCGTTGAAAAGAAGTTGAAAAGAACCGGTCTTTATTGTCTAATATGGTCTCACTTTGTGAAACGATCTCTCTATATAAAGTTTTCGATTATTTATCCAAAATGAATGGATTTAAAACACCTCACGTTAATTGGAGATGTCCTATTTATGAGCATGAATGACTAGTGTTTAAAGGAATTGAAAGTACTACTCATATCAACGAACTGCACCCTCTTTTCTGGTTTGTCCATGATAAGAATTCTACAGTTAAGCGTGTTTGGCTGAGAGTAGTCTTAAGATGGGGTGACCGAGATGCGCATGACTGCATGAGTGAGGACCAAATGTGCTGGAAATGACTCGTGTTGGTCTGTGGGACCGGTATAGAGTCTGACAAGGTACCGCGACTAACATTTCCGATCCTAGTTTAGTCCGGATGTTACAGATTAAATCTCTCACATGCGTGAAACCGTCCTACTTTATAATTTATGACGAAGATATTATTATTAAGATCTGAATTAAGTGCATGCTCCCTGAAGAAGTAGAGCTAGTATTGACATTAATTGCATGAGTAGTTGGTTCAATGAAAAGGATGGATGACCCACTTCTAGATCAACTTGGATTAGGAATGCTTTTATGTTGCGATATTAACACTTCTCTTCTATTTATGTTCAATTTGCTCATGCCTCTAGCGACAATAACACTTAATGTTAACTTGAGTGATCTGCCAAATAACATGCTATATTTCTCAATCATTTGGTATAAAAACAAATAATTGAAACGAGAAGTTTCATGTAAGACAGTCTTACAGTAATTGGATATTGATCCTACAGAAAAATTGTCGTGAAGTCATCTCACCATAGGACCGGGGTTAATGCAACACTTTAACTTAATATAGAAGTTAGTATAGTTTTATCATGAGCTCTAACCTAGAGTCGAATCCTACACATGATAAAGAAATGGTTGATCTGGTATGCGTGGTTTGCAGACTATCATGAATGTCAGAACGTTTACCTAGTGCGCATCTAAGAAAGTAGTCGATGGTTCTCTTGTCATTCCTAAAAGGGATCATGTATGTGAAATGACTGGTCATTTTAACCCCTTGTACAAAATATAAAAGAAGGAAGACGTACAAGATATGACTAGCGCTCTCGACTGCGCCCAAAAATGCTCATATGATCGTACTCGAGGCTACCAATTTTAAACCTAGTTGAACACAACCCGGCCCGACCCGACCCGACATAGGTAATGCATGGGCCTAAAGCCATAAGCCAAACACTATAATGGCCCGTTCTTCGTTTAACAATTTGTATTAGAACCATAGACCGAGGATTGGGCATGCATTTCATTAGCCACAGGCCCACAAATTGGTCTATGGGTATGACTTATTGAATTGGGTTGTTATACAAAGCAGGATCCAGCCGCAGATTTGTTAGCCCGGCCCAGTGCACCACCCACGAAGGCCCAATTCTCCTAATTGTTACTCCCTCCCTCCGTTCAAGTCGAACATTCCTTTATTCTTTTTTGTGACGTCAAGTCCAACCTACCAATTTTCATTTTCATTTTAATCATTGTTTTAATATTAAACAAATACTTTAAACCTTACCTATTTACATAAATGTTTCTATCCGTCCTACATTAAATTAATACTCGTATTAAACAAATAGAGTAATTTTTACCCATTTGTACCTTTAATAATAAACCATCGATTTCTTAGAAGTTGTGCAAAAAGTGAAAAGGGAAGGTTTCGCTTGAACGGAGGGAGTAATACTGTTCCAAAGACTACCCCTTCCCAACCAAACTGATTGGGTAATCCGATCCAAATGACCTGTTAGTCAGATTTAGGGGAGATAATAAGTTCAGTCGAATTTAACTCAGTTAAACTCGAATTACTCGCAAACTGCTTATCTCATTATCATCCGTAGTCAGGTCTAATTCCAATTAACACGACCCGTTAGTCAAATCTAGGGATGATAGTATGATAACTAACCGAACTTTGATCGAATTTTAACTAATTCGAACTCGAGTCATTCGTCAACAGTCTCGTCTCATTATAACCCTAATTGCCTAATTCCAATCAACATGAAAAGCATAAACCTAAATCTCCAAATCACACACACAAAAAAACAGAGAAAACACTTTCTTTTTCTTTTTTCTTCTTCTCTTTCTCTCTCTAATAGATTTAGCAGAGAGAAATGAGATTAACACTATCACCAAAATGTGCAACATTACTACTACTACTATCCCTTCTACTACTCACAATTTCATCAATAATTGGATCAAATGCAATACAAATAAACAAAAAAAGCAGAATTAGCAGAAGAAAAAACAATAATAATATTAGTAGAAAAAAAAGTAATAATAGTATAATTATTGGTAATAATAATAATAATAATAATAATAATAATAATAATAATAATAAGTGTGATTATTTTAGTGGAAGATGGATTGCTGATTTTTCATTTCCACTATATAATCCTGATAATTGCCCTTTTCTTCAAAAAGAGTTCACCTGCTCTAAAAATGGTAGAAAAGATCAACTTTATCTTCATTATGGTTGGAAACCTCTTTCTTGCAATTTACCCAGGTAGGTACCCTTTTTCTTCTTATTAAGCACTCGCTACCCCAAATCCCGATAAAATATTATTTATGAGAAGCATTTTAATCACGATTTTAAAATCGTTTAGATCACTAGTGTTATTAGATTATTGTTGTGAAATGTTGGTTTATTTTAGATTTAATTAATTATTTATCGGATTTTCTAATTGGGCATACGTTATTAGGTTAATTAAGGAATGAATCACTATTATATTATCACGATAAATTGAAATACTTAACTCGTAATTACTATACTTAGACAACATAAACGTATTAATGCGTGCCACATATTAGAAAAACCGATTAAATATTTTGCTCAAGTTGATGTTTTGGTGCTTTATTTCTGTTCTCATTTTGGCAATGTGATTAGTTTGAAACCGTTTCATAATAATAATTACCTTTTTTTTTAGTATTCCGTAGTAAATTAAGTCTCACGGGAAACCGTTTTGACCGAAATTATTGTTGCATAATGTTGGTTTATTATATTGAGTAGATTTCTTTAGCTCAAGCTAAGTGATAGGCTAGATCGATTTTCATATCATGAGACGGTCCATTACTCGTATTACACAATAAACCTCTCATTTTCGCAATGTGATCATATGAAACTGTTTCAGCCAAACATGTAGTATTAGCCTAGTGATTAAGAGTAGCTGCCCGGCCTAGACAATATGTCTTAGCCTAGTGGTTAAGAGTAACTGCCCTAGACGATATGTCCCATGTTTGAATCCTCGTCCCTTGTATTGTAATGTGACTAAAAGTCAGAGAGGAGTCATCGTCCATTAAGTAAGATGTGTGTCATAAACGTTGTTGAGATATCGTGTTTTAGGAGGTTTCGTGTAGGAAGCTAAGGCGATGAATTTGAGAAGTCATTGTAACATAAAAGCGCGTAGTAAATGATAGGGGGGTGGTGACAATGTGTGACATTCAATAGTATCGTCGTATAGTTGTTGGATTCTTTAACTTCTCCCTATGTTGTCGGTCGATATTTACAATCTTCATATGACTAAATGAATGAATGAATGGATGGTACACTAGCCTCTCAAATTCTGAGTTTGTTATACTTCCTATTATTGCTCTACTCGATTGACCATGTTTATAAACCCGTAATCGTGATCCGTCTGAAAAAAGAATTCGTAGTTGTGATCCGTCTGAGTCATTTGATCTGATTACCTTGGACTGAAAAAAAACTTGTTGGAGTAGATGAACTCTTATCAGTTGAACTACAATAGGATAAACTAGGAAAACGAAAAAAACGAACTTGGCTCGTGTATGATATTTCATGAACCCTAGATTGAGGCATTTAGTCGCATTGCAATATAAGGAAATGATGATTCTTCGAACCTGGGATTAGAGCATCCAGTTTTAGGGCACCTAGTTTTTTAACCATTAGGCTAAGACATCTTCGATTCATTGATCCACATAGTTTAAATCCGACATTTTGGACATGGGTGGCGGTGGACCGGTGGCCGGTGGATGTACGAGTTAGAGAGAGGCCCAGATGAGTTTAATAGCTGGAAAAAGTAGTGTTAAAAACTTAGAAATTTGTATTGTAGTACACTTTTCCAAAACCCATGTGAAACACATACTACATACCGACACTTTTGTTTTTGCTTATCAAAGCAAATCTATGTTCTCTAGGATATACACATATACTATTGGATTCGGTCAGGCAGTCTCAACTCTCAAGTCAACATTTCCCACTAAGACTTACTCCTACTATTATCGGACATATATTCGTCATCTTATTCACTAAACTAAAACATCTACGATCATAAAAGATTAAATATGAGTAAGTCCTAACGTCCCTATGAGATTCCAACCTTGTTGAGATCGGCTTGAGTCGACCCAACTTCCCTAAGTGATGATGTGAGACGGGTCAAGTAATACTAATACCCACTTGTGAGATGTGGCCAAGTGCTCTTCCTGGACTTGTCTTTTCTAACCAAGTGGTAGTATATGACCCGTCATCGATTTGTGACGGATAGGACATTAAACAAGATCATGTGAGTAGTATGTAGAGAGCGGTGGGAAGGGTGCCCAGTGTATTGAGTACTAGCAGTATGTCTTGTCACATGTCTCCTCTTTTCATGTTCATAATATCACCACATTGGCTGGCTCACCATTCAACCCCCAACCAATAAAACACTAGTGATTATGTGTCGGTTGGATATTAGTGCCCCATAAAGACGGTTTTACAATATCTTATTCGCACTTGATAACTTCTGGTGACCGTCTCCCATGTTTAGGACTTAGGAGTACTTCTAAATACGAATACGAATTAGACCAGATATATACCACATCGATATAGGACTATAATTTTTCTCTTATAGATTGTCGAGAATATCGAAGAATTTTCAACTGTGAATAGTGTCTAAAGTAGAAACTAGAAGATTGAAATCGAACCGAGGGTGTATATATTAGGTAAACAAACGATTGGGAAAGGATGATTAATCGTCATGGAGAGGAGATGGTTGTTATAAAGGGAGTTACTAGGGTAGATAGTACATATATTGGTGACAGGATTCAAATCCAGGTCTCGAGTACCATCATTCGTGATTTCACCATCTAAACTAGCCTAATTTTTTCCCATGTAATATTGCAGATTCAATGCAAGAGATTTTCTACAAAGATTTAGAGGGAAAAGCATAATGTTCGTCGGCGATTCCTTAAGCCTAAATCAATGGCAATCGCTTACTTGTATTTTGCATTCCGCTGTTCCGAACGCTACCTATAATCTATCCCGTCAAAACGACGTCTCCACATTTTTCTTCCCTGTAAGACACAAATCTTTCTTTTTGACTGGTCAAATTTCACCCACATGACACTCTGTGTCAGAGTGTCAAAAGTCAAAGTCAAAGTTTCTGACAGATATATTCGTGAAACAGGATTACGAACTAAGGATCATGCTCGATAGAAGCGTGTACCTAGTTGATGTAGTCAGGGAAAGAATCGGACGAGTCTTGAAGTTGGATTCGATCAACGGAGGACGATTATGGAGTTACATGGATGTGCTTATATTCAATACTTGGCATTGGTGGGGCCGACGTGGCCCTAGCCAACCGTTAGTCCCCTATATCCCGTTCCTCTACCTTAAGATTTTGCTTGTGATGATTCTTTTTTGTTGTCGATGTTTGTTTGAACGCTAAGACGTGTCTAAAGGGGTGACGGTTTTTGTTGTACAGATGGGATTTTATGCGGGTTGGGAACGTGACTGTCAAAGATATGGATCGTATGGTTGCTTTCGAGATGGCCGTGAGTACTTGGGGTCGTTGGGTCGACGCCACCATCAATCCTGCGAAAACAAAGGTGTTCTTCCAAGGAATTTCGCCTTCTCATTACAAGTAAGCATCATCTATCTTACGGTCTTATTACGCTTTTAATCGCGCTAGTACGGGTTAGCCCTGATCACGGGTCGGGTTAGTGGACCCGGAAGTATTGATAGGCGGGTCATCATGGGCCATCCGGGGACACGGGTCTTGGTGGATCGGTCGGGCCATCCGGGTCAGCTAATTCTCTTTTCCTAATATTCTCCACGGGTCGACCCAAGTGTGACCCGGGCTAGTAGCCTAGTACGGGTGGTCACGGTCTGGCGGTCCACGACCTGTGGACCGCACATGGCCAATTTGAAGACCATACCACTCTATAGCCCAAAATTTGGAAACTGGACCAGTTTTGTAACTAGACCGGTCCAATTCCCTAGGTCCAGTCCAGAATCTGACCGGCAAAAAGCTGGTCACCAATTTTTATTTTTTTTGTTCAACGAAGAGCGCACTTAGTCGCATTGGGAGATTCGAACCTGAGACTTACTGTCCCAGAGCACCTAGTCATAACCACTAGGCTAAGACATCTTCGGTATATCTCAGACCACTAAAATGTATAACTCGGACCACTTTTTAAACACCCCTAACCGCACTGCGTCCATTGTGTCGACATTTGTGAACCAGTGGGAGCGACTGGGACGAACCGACATCCATAAACTGCCTTAGACAAACACGGCCCGTGAACGGATTCACCTACCCGGGTGGGATACCGGAAGCAGTAACGGTTTTGAAGCGAGCCCTAAGCAAAATCAAGAAACCGGTCACGTTGCTAGACATAACATTGCTTTCGTTGCTTCGTAAAGACGGACACCCTTCCATTTTCGGCCTGTTTTCGATGGATTGCAGCCATTGGTGTCTTCCTGGTGTTCCTGATATTTGGAACCAAATTCTTTACAATTACTTCCTTTAATTAACACAAAAAAAAAAAAAAATCATTTAATTCATAATTTCATATTATCTTCACGTTTTTTGTATTCATTTTATTAGCATTATTTAATTTTATTATTAGTAGAGCATTAATCCGATTATAATGTTACACGAAATTATACATTTAGTGATTTTTTTTTATATTTATCGAGATAATATTATTGTTTTTGTTTGACCTTTGATAGTCGATATTTATAATAAATTATTGAGACGTTGAAGTTTTATTTTAATTTTTTTAATTTTGTTGCTGACGTGATTCGGACGTATCGACTGTTGAGTCATGAAAACACCTCACATTGTATTGATACTCCACTTTGTATGTTGCTTTATTTGCTGTATTATTGTGGAGTTTATAGTGGAGGTAATGATGCAATGTCATGTGTATAAATTGCATTACTACTAGGTGGTGCACTATCAACTCCACACAAACTCTCTCCAAAAAAAAAAAAAAAAAAAAAAAAAAAAAAAAAAAAAAAAAAACTCCACACGAAAAAAAATCATCGATCACTCGACCTAGTAGTTAAAACGAGATATCCTGAATAATTGGTTTCATGTTCGATCTTTTCTTCTATTTTCTCCATTTGCCTATTTTCTTTCCATTTGTTTTTTGAGGGTCAAAGTTATATATTGGAGAATAAAAATGATTATACATGAAATTCAAAAGTAAACATTTATTATCAAATTATCTTTCATAAAATATAAATTTCGTCGAAAAAAAGTTTCATTAACATGTCGAAAAATATGATCAAAATACCGTCTTGAAGACCGTGAAAAAAGCAAATGAGAAGAAAACAAAAAAAAAATGGAGAGAGTATTATTATGCAATTAAGTGAGTTCTACATTGAACAAAGAAAAATCAAAGGAAAAAAGCCTAAAAAATGTAAATGGAAAACCACAAAAACTTGTATGAGACCGTCTCACGATAATTTATCGTGAGACGGCTCATATAAGAGGTGGTTACTAACCACCCCCTATATGCCCATGTGAGAGGTCTCACGATAAAATTATCGTGAGACGGTCTCACATGAGAGTTACTGATGTAAAACACACTTGAACAATAGAATCAAGGGTTTTTTTTTTTCAGTTTATATTCAAATACTTTCATTTCAATTCAGACACATCCAATTCAGTTCAGTTCAGAATTATTATTATTAATATTAATACTTTATTATTGTAATTATATTTTTTCCCAATCATCAATTATTATTATTATTATTATTATTATTATTATTATAAGAATGATGAATTTTATTAATGGATCAAAACAAGTTTTTACAAGAAAGTGATGGAGAGTCGAAATACTTTATTATTATTATTATTATTATTATTATTATTATTATTATTATTATTATTAAAATGAGACAATTTTATTGATAAATCAAAACACGTTACAAGGATAGTTTTTCGGGTTCAACTTGGCAATGATGAATTGATGACTTAACTTTTGGGCTACACATTCTTCTTCTTTGAGTAAATGAGATTATTTACAAATGGCCCACCATTAGCCCAAACACATTGGCCCACTAAACTCCCTATTGCAGGCTTCATAATAATAAGTTCATCAACTCCAGCTGCAATCTACTGTACTCTACATTCTACAATACCATCCATTATCCTCTTATGACAACCAATTTTCTTTAAATCTATGGGAAAATAATTCTTGTGACACTTGTACTTAAATTCCGTCTTTAGTGGTTAAGACAGAGGTAGTGACCTAGAGTGTCGTAGATTTATATTAGGGTGACAACTTTTTTTCTTTGTTTTTTACATAAATGTTGTATTTTTGTGTTTGATCTGTTCAATTAATCATAGAATTCTCGATGAGTTCATATTCGATGTATTAATAAGATGAGTAAATTAAAAATAACTTCCTTTTAAAATATCAATATTAAAATTTACTCTCTTTTGAAATTTTTGTTAAAATTAACTCCCAAAATCTATCAAAAGTTCAAAAATTGCTCCCAAATTTATTTTTAGGACGAAAATGCTCTTGGCTAGACGGTGAGATGAAGTAATATGGCATAAAAAAGTCTGGGGCATTTTCGTCCAAAAATTATATTTTGGAGTAATTTTTTAACTTTTAATAGATTTTGGGAGTTATTTTTAACAAAAATTTCAAAAGGGAGTAAATTTTAAAATTGGTATCTTAAAAGGGAGTAATTTTTAATTTACTCTAATAAGATTATGTTTAAAAAAAAAGAATATAAACATGCTAATTGAGAGTACAAATTTAGAATTATATCCCTTCTGTTTCATTTATTTGTTTGCATTTTATATTCATTGCAAGAAATATTTTAATCCAAGACATACAAAAGAACGAGACGAATGGAGTACTAACTAGCTGGACGAGTAGATTAGCATGCGATATACTCCTATAATTAAGTTAATTTTTTCACGGGAAAAACGATATATATATCAATAATTGTTATTATTATTATTGTTATCAATGTAACAAAATCATGGGTGCTAGTGTATAATCGTCAATTGAAGTCAGACATGCGAAATTTTGACCTCGACAATGAATAATCAAATTAAAATAATTTCAATATTAACACAAATATATTTATATCTTTTAGTATAAAGTAAGACTTCTCGAACTAACATTCACAAAAAAAAAAAAAAAAAAAATATACTCAGTATTATACAAATGGATAAAAAGTACAGCCGAAATATAATCCCATAATTAAACCGTAAAAGATCAAATGGAAAAATTGGATTGAATTATATTGAGTAAAGGTCCATGCATCAATAGATTATAACTAAATTTGTAAGATTATAACCAAATTAATATAAGATTTTTTTTCTTTTTCCAAATTATTTAGCAAAATTAGGTTTATTCCTTACCAAAAGCAAGAAAACAAATATATAAAGTTCATTTCACTTGATATGTATATCGGGTTTTCTAACATGTACCCAGAGAGCACACGTTAATATGTTAATTAAGTAAGAAGTCACAATTATATTATCACGATAAATTGAAAATATCAACTCTTAATTACTATACTTAAACTACGTAAGATAATTTATTCCTTAATTAACCTATTAACGTGTGTCCACTGAACACACGTTAGAAAAACCGTATGTATATATATCTCAACAAATCCTTCAATGTTCTTTGTCTTTACTTTCTATCTATCATCACTACCTTCACTCTAAATAACTAACCATATTCTACCTTCTCTAAAATTCTATGATGGGTTATTATAATTATAATTACATTATTTTCACTATATTATTATTCATTTTATTTGTACATCAATGTAATGGAAATATACACCATAATAATAATAATAATAATAATAATAATAATAATAATAATAATAATAATAATAATAAACATAATAAAACCAAAAAATTAAAGGGTAAGCAATTAGATAAGCCTACTACTTCTAATTGTAATATTTTCGATGGAAGTTGGGAGTACGACGAGAATTATACTCCGATATATGACGCTTCTACGTGTCCTTTTATTAGTAACGAGTTTAATTGTCAAAAGAACGGTCGACCTGACCAACTCTATCTTAAGTATAAATGGAAGCCTACTAATTGTCCTTTGCCAAGGTAATGTATCTGAAAACTTTCACTTTTATTTATGTATAATATACAGTATATAATATAAAAAAAATGCGGGAAATAATTAGGGTTTTGAAGTTTGCATGCGTTGCATCGAATTTATTTTAATTAACTTAGCTGATAAAGTTATTAAAGGCTTGTTAAATCATTAATTAAAACCTGATTTGTAACTCATTTAGTTAAATAACAATTGTTTTGCGTTTATTTTATCCATTTTATTTGAACTGTTAATTTTTTTTGACGGATATCTTTCTCACAAACGAGATAATATAATTTGTGCAATAGGTAGGTCAATTTACAAGAACACTCGTGACTAAAATTTGTTGTATACTCATAAGTTATAACGAGTTGACGTTATTATTGTTTGGTATCTAGTGGAGTATTTCACATGCTAAATTTCAACGACGTTGACGGTCTAAAACATGTCAAAGAAGATTCTTGTAATCGAAATTGACGTTTAATAATTTGTTTTTATTTACTAGCTGAATTTTGAAAAGTCGTCGAGTACAATCTGCTAAAAAAATCGTAATTTTCAAATAGTTATGTGGTTTAAACTAACTCGTAGAACCAGACCTCTAAAATTCATCTGACAATCCTAATTTCAACATTTTTTTTTCAATTAACATTAATAATGATTACTCTGTATTATTATTCCATTAATTACTTATTAATTACGATAATTTGTTTTTATTTACTAGCTAAATGTCACATTTGAAATAAAGTCAAATATAATCTGCTAAAAAAATAATCCATCTGTTTCTTTGATATCTTCCACATTTTCTTTGATTTCTTCCACTTTCCTTTTTTCTATCACACTTCTCTCTTACCTGGGTGGCCCACTTACTTTACTCTCTCTACTTTTAATTATTTTATTATTTTTATTTTATTATTTTTTTTAAGAAATGTGTCACTTTTAAGTGGAAGATATCATAGAAACGGAGGGAGTAATAATTTTGTGCTTTAAACTAACTCATATTCTTTCAAAAAAAAAAAAAAAACTAACTCGTAGAACCAGACCTCTGACATTCACCGACAATCCTAATTTCGACGTTTTTTTTTCAATCAACATTAATAATGATTACTCTGTATTATTATTATTATTATTATTATTATTATTATTATTATTATTATTATTATTATTCCATTAATTACGTAATTAATAATTTGTTTTTATTTACTAGCTGAATGTCACATTTTAAAAGTCAAATATAATCGACTAAAAAAACAATAATTTCGTGCTTTAAACTAACTCATAGAACCAGACCTCTCGAATTCATCCGACAATGAACCCTAATTTCAACAACAATAATAACGATTAATTACTCTGTATTATTATTGTTCCATTAATTACGTAATTTTATAATTACGACAACAATAACATTATTCTAGTGTCTTATATATTTTGCGACGAGATAAATAATATTTCATGATTTTTAATTTGTGTAATTATTATTATTATTATTATTATTATTATTATTATTATTATTTTTCAGTTTTGATGGGCAAGATTTTGTAACGAGGTATAAAGGGAAGAAAATATTGTTCGTAGGAGATTCATTGAGTCTCGATCAATGGCAATCTTTAACGTGCATGTTGCATGCAAGCGTGCCTCAATCTACTTATAGCTTCTCTTCCAAAAATGGCATCATCACCTTTTACATACAGGTACGATACAATACAGATATATCCGTCTTAAATTTATTACTATAACAAGTCAAATTTCTAATCAAACACGAAAATATATAATGATCATTTGATAACTCGAACTCTAATATATATAATCAGACTAGACGAATATATTTGTTTTAATAGGGAATCGACCAATAATTATCCCTATTCGATCAGGGCTGACCCATATGGTGATCGGGGCCAATATTTATATTAATTATACAAAATTAGCAAAACTGGTACGTGGTTACGATAATTCACCTTGATCTTAAGGTTGTGGGTTCGATTCCTATATTTCTCGAAACAGAGTTCTCCAAATTTCTTTGACCGATCCTGTCCCTATTATACTCCGTAATTGTTTAGAAGACACAAAAATTTCATCAACGTTTAATTCAAAAACTACGTAATTCAGGTTATATTATACTCCGTACTGAGTACTCGATCATTTTTTAGCATGCTTATTAATATTTACGTGTAGGTTTAATATAGTGAAAACATGCAATTTTGTATGGGTTATTAACCCTAGTTTTTATTATAAATTAGTTTTAAATTATTTGATTATTTTATTAATTAACATAGTAATGTAATTAATTAATTAATTATGTGAATATATATATATATATATGTAGGATTATGATATATCGGTGATGCTATATCGGACCCCATATTTGGTGGATGTAGTGTCAGAAAAAATGGGTCGGATATTGAAGCTTGATTCGATTGAAGGTGGTAATGCTTGGAAAAATATGGATGTGATAATCTTTAATAGTTGGCATTGGTGGGTTCATCATGGAAGTGCCCAAACCGGGTATGATTCGTTTTACTTTTATATCCGGTCGGGTCAGTCTTACTTTCAACAAACAGATAAATTAGACAAAAAATATTGTACTTGATTTGACCCGTTTTAGGTTAAAAACGAATGTCGGCCCTGGCCTGTCCTACCAGCTCGTGGGGTCAGACCGGGCTCTGTTTAGGCCAGTCACCGGCAGTCGTCGAACTGATTTCGATTATTTTGATTTGGATTCGGTTTCAGATGGGATTATATCCAAAAGGGAGATCAGATATACCAGGATATGGATCGATTGACGGCATTCAAATACGGGTTGACAACATGGTCGAATTGGGTCAAAAATAACACCGACCCTCAGAAAACTCAAATCTTTTTTCAGAACATCTCCCCTACTCACTTAAGGTAAATAACTACGACCTCATACCGTGAATTGAAACGATTTATTTATATAATAAAAAACATTACTCATTTATATTATAAATATTAAATAATACTGTAAATAAATAATTTTTTCAGAACAGGACCGTTTTACACGTGAAACCGTCTTATTTTATAATTTATATGTTGATTATTATATTACATATTATTATTATTATCATGATCATAATTAATTTTGTAAGTAGTTATTTGGCTTGTTTATGTTTGGATTTTAGTGTCATTTTTTGATGTGTGATTGGAATATTGTCAGTCCAAATTATTTTGCATGTGAACCACATCAATTAGGAAGTTATCTAGTGATTATTAAATTAAATAAATTAGTGCAAAAAATACATTTTTTTAAAATTAAATCCGTGATATGTATTTAATTTAATTTATTATCGATTACTCATATTAAAATACTATCTATTATGTTTACAAAAACTATCGTCAATAATTCATTTTTGACGTCAAAATAATTACAATAATGATTTTGGTGCTGACGTGAATTGATCCCAGATAATATGGATTATTATTATTTCAGGGCAAATGAATGGAACACGTCATCCGGGTCACAAGCAAATTGCAAAGGAGAAACAACACCAATATCCGGATCCGTATACCCAACCGGGTTACCCGCCCCGACCCAAATAGTAAACGAAATAATAAGTGGATTATCGTCACGGGTTGTATTATTAGACATAACGAAATTATCCCAACTAAGAAAAGACGGGCACCCGTCTATATACGGGTCGGATGGTGGTCATGGTAACGATTGTTCTCATTGGTGTCTTCCCGGTGTTCCCGATTCTTGGAATCAACTTCTATATGTTCTTCTTCTTCAATCGTCTCAAACTCGACATCCTCAATCACTTTATTAGTAACTGATCGATGATGATTTTGTTTAAAACGGTCATCATATACATCTGTTTGAAGCTTAAAACGGGTCAATTACTGATCGATATGGATAGATTTGACCTTTTTATTGTCTCGTCTATCTGCTGACCCGTTTTGTGTTTAAACGGGTATACTTGTACTTGATTTACACATGTTTTTTTTTTTGGTAATTTATATGTCAATCTAAAGTTGTAAACTTGTTATAATTTATATAACATGTTTTTGTTATATATAATCATTCATCCTTTTTGTGGAAAACGAAGTAAAAGAAAAACATGAATTATTCTATATTGTTTCAGTCATTTGTATGTTTATCTTTAATTATAATATTTCTCACAAATAATAATAATAATAAATAAATAGATGACCCAGATACCCAAAAAAAAAATCAGTAAATTATTAAATTTAATCTAAATCCCAGACTTGTTTTGTTAATTTAAACTCAAGTCATTTGTTCGATCATTTCACAATTTTCGATTGAGTTCAATTTCGTTAATTTAACTCAAACTCAGTTGAGTTTAATGTATATCAGTTACGTACATTCAATTCATCTCACTTTACCTAATTTCAGTAAAAAAAAAAAGTCGAGAATATTTTAAAATCTCAATGGAATAATCTTTAGACTAATGCATATATATGTCACTAACAATAATATTAAATAAATTATATTATTGGACAAAATGTAGTGATCTACAAGCTAAGTGATGTTAACACCAAATTCTCCACTTAGTACATACTATTGCCACACATGATGAATAATGGTTGATAATTGAGTCGAACGAAAGCGATACCGCCGCAAATGCTACTTGCTTATTAGCCCATGGATTTATGGGTAAATGATAAGTGGGCCTTTAAACTTATATGAAAAAACTGACTCGATTCAAATTACACAATTCGAGATTTGTAAGCGAATTACATTTTAATTAATAAATAATCGATATACACTTATTGATGACACGTGTCTTACAAAATCGTCAAAAATAATTAAAACCGTAATCTTAATTAAGGTATTCGAAAAATAATAATTAGATTAATTAAGTAAAATAATTAATGTTATTAATTACTTATTAATTATAAAGTACGTGGGCCTTATTAATCTTATTTACGTCCTAATTATAATTAAAGACGGATAAAAAAATAAAATTATGTATAAAGCGCCGACAACCTAACTGAAATGTCGACTAGCCAAGGTAACTCGTATACAAACATGCAAATGGTATCAGTATCACTGAGAAACATATGGGTAGGGACCGTTTTCATGTGATAATACAGCTAATAATCTTTAAGGATTTTCTTCAACATGTTAGCTACCTTGGATTTATTATCCCCATTATTTAATTAATTAATTAATTAATTATCAACAATTGGACAATGAACATGCAAGTGATTAATTCTCTTAAACTTTATTCATAAACTTTAATTATTATCTTTTGAATAATATTTGTGGATTAGATAAAAAAAATTGATTGGTTACCAATTTTTTTAAAATTTCTTTCCATTTTTATTTTTTAAATTCTGATTATAAATATAGATACAAAGTACAGATAAACCGTAAATGTTTATTTCAAACACAGGTAAATAGTTGAAATTTAAAATAGTCGTCGCATCCTTATTAAGGCAAATAAAAGATACGGAGTATTGTACGGTAGTAGATACGTCATAAACCCAACATGATTTTTAATTTTGATTTGTTACGTTTTTCAATTTAATCAAATACGAGTAGAAGTAAGATTCGTTTTGTTTTAGTTAGATGAACTCGATTCAAGTCGATTTCATATTATTATTATTATTATTATTTTATTTGTGTACCACAAAACATAGAAGTTATTTTGTTGCTATTAAGAGTGCTTTTCTTATAAACTTGGACTACTATGAAAAGTTATTTTCAACATTCTTAATTATTTTTTTGGCTTCAGAAACAAGGAATAAGGACGTGAGTGACCGTGACTGACGTACCAATTATTTTCACGTATACCTAATTTTGATTGTGATTTGCATTAATTCAATCACAAATAATTAAAGTACGTGGGGCCTTATAATCTTACTTACGTCCTAATTATAATTACCGTTAATCACACATGCATGTCTGTCCAAAAACTCAAGTTTTAAAGTTATTGGTACATAGCTAATTTGAGTAATTACTTACAATATTATATACTGACGTGTTTCAAATCTCGGATCATGATTAATTATTTATCAGTATATGGCCCTGTTTGGTAAACAACGGAATGATATTAGCAGAAGCAGATTTAAAAAGCAGATTTGACTAGCAAAATCAATTGACAGGTTTGACTGACAGATTTAATTAGCAGAATTTTTTAAATAGTGTCTGGTAATTAGCTGTTTTAGATTAGCAGATTGCTTAACTACTTTGTAAAATGACAAAAAAGGATATAAACAATTTTTTGATTAAATATACGTAATAATCAATATACATCACACCAAAAATTTAATGATTAATATCGTCAATTTCTTCTACTAGCCATTACAGATGAACAAATATTATCACGGAGAGTTGATATTTCTTGAGTTTCTGAATTTTTGATCGGAGCTTATCGAAGAATATCAAATAATTGCATATCAAATTCATTCGTAAAAAAATCGAAGAGAGGAAAACGTACTTAGAATGTGAATTCTATGAAAGAGTTTAAAATAACGAAAGTAGGAATAATGAAAGTATGGTTTAAATCGCAAAAGGGTAGAGAGGTAAAAAAATAAAAATAAAATAAAATATGAAATCCGCCAACTCAATATGCTGCTCCTAGCAGCATATTGCAAAACAACATATTCGCCCCCAATATGCTATCACGACCCGCCATTTACCAAACACTACAATTGGCATATTTGTTGGTCAAACCCGATATTTGCTCTGAATATGCCAATTTTTGGCGGATCCGCCATTTACCAAACACCCCCTATGTCAGTATTTATCTACTTAATTATAAGGAAATTTTGTGAAATAATGACAATTCAACTCAAATTAGGTTAAACAGATCACGGAATTCAGTTTTGTAAATCTATAAAACATGTACCCATACCAGGATTTCTGGTCAATATTAAAATCGTTCAGGTGACTTTCTTTACACCCAATTACCCAAAAAGATGGTAAAAAGAGGGCTTAAGTAAGAAATAAATATGAGTGGGAGTTACCATGCATTAATTAAAAATAAATGTACATTATTGAATAAAAAGTAACAATTCAAATAAAGTTATGAAACTCACATAAATTAAATAAACAAATTGGTAAAAGAAATTAAATTAAAGTAAATGAAGTTTCCAAAAAAAACCAAAGTAAATGAAGAATCTACCCAAATGTGATAGTTACATGTGATCAATGAATTATTTAATTTCATGAATAATTAATTTCCCAAATACCTCCAAAAATCCACAATAGAAGGATTTCAAAATTGAAAACCATAATATATATACACACACCATCATAAAATCTTCATTTTTCACATATAATTATTTTAGGTGCACATATATATAAATAAATATTTAATAAAATATACATAATTCATATTTGCATATTATTAATTAATATATATAATGACAAATTGGAGCAAGGAAATTGTAATAATAGTGTATATATTATTGTTATTATTATTATTGTTAAATAAATCAAATGGAAAATATAGTCCAACAATTACAAAAAAGAATAATAATTGCAATTTATTTGAAGGAAGTTGGGTTTATGATGAAGAATATCCATTATATGATTCATTTGTATGTCCATTTTTGAGAACTCAATTTGATTGTCAAAAGAACGGGAGACCCGATAAAGATTATCTTAAGTATTGATGGCAACCAACTGGCTGCAATTTCTCTAGGTACGTTATTTAATTTATTTTAGTATGTCGATATCAATTTCAGTATCACCGTATATTTTTACTAATTTCGTGTTACACCCATGCATATAAAAATCATTTTTTTTTAAATAAAATAAAATAAAATGGAATATTAGTATTTAATAATTGGTTAGGTCATGACAATGTTACAACCATCATGACAATTTGTTACCGTAGTTTATCAAACATGGCCTAAAAATTTGAGCCTCTTAGGAGTTTAATTATACGCTATGTCCGATAAATACTCTCTCCATTCAAATCCAAACTACACATTTCTTTTTTTTGATACTATTCACAACTAAATAAAGAGAATTTTCGATATTCTCGACAATCTATAAGACAAAATATAGTCACGTGAGATATTGTTTGATTCATCTTTACAAGTAGGTCAAGAATATCAAATTTTTATAATTTTTACTAATGTAAAATGAAAGATATCGATGATGCAAAACATGTCTCGACAAATGTGCAACAGAGAAATGTGTAGTTTGGATTTGAATGGAGGGAGTAATACTCTGTACAAAAAATCAAACACAAATTATGGTATATAACCGTTGTACCTTGCGACAGACCTTAAAAAGAACTACGAGTGACCACTAAATAACCTAAAGTGGTAACTTTTTACCATAATAGTGATTCAAATTTAGGAAATAAGACGGTTTTACACGTGATAACAGATGGGATGCAGAAGAATTTTTGACAAGGGAAAGAGGGAAGAAGATATTGTATGTAGGAGACTCACTTGGTTTGAATCAATGGCAATCAATTACATGCATGCTCCATGCAGCTGTTCCTGAGGCTAAGTACAATTTTGTGCAGCAGAAACCCTTCTACTTCTTTGAATTTCCTGTGAGTTTTTTTCACCTTTAACTTTGTCGGATATATCTGTCAGATTGTTATAACGTGTCAAATACGAGTATTAATCATTTAGATAGATAAAAAATAAGTTGGGTTGTTTTTATCGTGCAATATTTTGAGACGAGGGAATATCTCCTGACAACGAGATAACGTATTAAAAAAAATTTATAGGAGACGGTCTCTTGATAACGTTAACGAGAGACTTCTTACATTGTAAAAGAAGTTTTTTAAGTTCATTTAGGCTCTGTTTTTTTTTTACTTATATTCAGTCAGTTTCAGTTCAGTTCAGCTCAGCTCAGCTCCAGAGACGTATTTTGTCTCTATATTTCAATCAGTTTCAGTTAAATTAAGTTCAGTTAAGTTAAGTTCAGTCGGTTTTCAGTTCAGAAGAACATAGCCTCAATTTACTCCCTTTGTATCTTAATGTTATTCTTCCCCTTTGTCGGAGTATTTTATTGAAAGAGAAATACATTAAGTTATGACGGGAGTACGATTTTTTTTTTTAACAAACAGAAATAAATAAACTGGATAAAATCAAACGTAAATTCATTTATCATTTTAGTGTTATATCTAATACTAACTTAATATTCGAGAGTATTCTCAGTTGTACTTACTTAAGACATAATAATTTCAATAGTAATTTTATTTATTTATTTATTTCAATGGTTTAATGTTAATAATTATAATTATTTATTGATTTAATGATGTATATTATTATGTGTATATGTAGGAGTATGAATTGTCTATAACAATGCAATGGCACCAATTCTTAGTAGATATTGAAGAGGAAAGTATAGGACAAGTATTGAAGCTTGACTCTATAAAAAATGGTGAATCATGGAAGAATTATGACTTATTGGTCTTTGATAGTTGGCATTGGTGGTTTTACAAGCCTCCTCAACAACCGTATGTTTCTCCTCCCTTTAAATCTTTAAAATTAATTATATACCGATATTAATCAGCTTAATTAGTTGATATATAAAGTCATAAGAAACGGTATTTATTATGATCTGGGTTTGAAATCCGTCATCATCATATAATCGCTTACCGGTGATCATATGCGGGTTCGGCCCGGTTTGGCCCACGAACAAGCGGGTTATCGGGTTTGGAACAGGTTCAGGTCAGATGGGACGGGTCAATCGGACGATACGACTCATGATCAGCTCTATAATATATAGCTCTTGTGACTGACTCCTTTTATCCCAAAAAAAGAAAATTTAGTTGATTTACTGTATATAAAAAACGGGATTTTTTGTTGTATGAGTAAAATTTATGTAAAATCGTTTTACAAGTGTTTTTGCATTGATTAATATGTTGGCTTAAATTTCGAAATTTTGACTTTATTAAGTTTAATTATATATGGAGTATTTATATTGTATTTTGTGTGACAATGTGGGTATGGTTATACTGAATTATTATATTTAATGTATTTTTTTTTTACAGTTGGGATTTTATCCAATTAGGGGATAAAATTATTAAAGATATGGACCGGGTCCAAGCATTTCAAATTGCATTTCAAACATGGGCCAATTGGGTCGACTCTGAAGTGGATCATACCAAAACTAAAGTGGTTTATCAAGGCATCTCTGCTTCACATTATCAGTATGTTTATTCCTCCTCCCGTCTCAATCATTTATTTATTTTTATATTATTTACGACAAATATATATATATATATATATATATATATATTTTAATCAAAGTTAAACAAATGATCAAGACAAAGAAAGAATTTTCCTTAAAACTCAAATTTTTATTCGTCGTCTTAAATTTTTGGTTCCTAACAAGTGTAAAACTGAACCGAAGATATCTTAGCCTAGTGGTTTTGACTCGGTATCCTGGACAATAGGTCTCAGGTTCGAATCACCCTTCCTCCTAGTATTGTAGTACGACTAAGTACGCTCTTAGTTGAACCTAGAGCTGGCAAACCGGACGTGCCGGGTCCTCATGCCGACCAAATTTTCAAGATTGTTCATTTTTTGGGGATTTAGAGTCGTGCCGGCCCAACCGTGCCCCGTGTCAGGCCGTGCCTAGGCACAAACTTTTCTTCAAATTGGCACCGCGGCCCGATTTGGGACCAATCGTGTCGTGCCCGTACATTTCGCCACGTCATCACCGTGCCAGGCCGGATCATGCTTATTTTCGTGCCGGACCGGGCCAGCGAGATGGGCCCGGCCCAGTTTGCCAGCTCTAGTTGAACCAATTTTGTCTCAATATTTCAGTCCAGTTCAGTTTGACTAATCGATTTGTTCATGAATTACATAGCGGATCGGACTTCGGAAAGCCGAGAGCAAAAGACTGTGGATCAGAAACACAACCAGTAATGGGCTCAAGAAGCCCAACACCAGCGGGCCCAGGCCCAGGAGAAGAAATAGTGAAGAATATATTAGGTCAAATGAAAAACAACCAAGTTTTATTTCTAGACATAACATTGTTAACACAATTGAGACCAGATGCACATCCTAAGTCATTTGCTGACCCAAAACACCCTATTACTGGAGATTGTACTCATTGGTGTCTGGCTGGTGTGCCTGATACTTGGAACTTACTCATGTTTGCCTCTCTATGATAATATATAAATTTCTATGAGACGGTCTTACAGTAATTTTCTTCAAACTCAAACAGATCGAGCTAAACTTCTGTGGATATATATAGATATAGTACTCCCTCCGTTCTATTTGGTTGTTTGTGTTTGCTTGTTGGGCATTATTCATAGTTGCGTGAAATCGTCAATGTAACTTCTAATATACATACTGTATAAGATAAAATATAGTCACGTGAGATTTTGTTTAAATTGTCTAATCGAATGCGTTATAAATATCGAATTTTTGTAGTTTTTAGAAAAATATAGCTAAAGATATGAACAAAAGAAAACGTGCATGGGTAAGTGTGAAAAAGCAAATGTAAAGAATCAAGTAGAATGGAGAGAGTAATACATAAATTTCTATGAGACAGTAACTTTTGAAGTCAAACAAAACTAATATGTAATGGGGGTATGCCAATATAGCCCATATTGAAGAAGAAAAAATAAACGAAAATTTGCAACTTGTGGGACTCGAACCCGAGTCTTCAGGCAACTAGGACAACCTCTCATCCAATGATTCAGGTGTAGATTAATGATTATTAACTACACAGAAATATAATTATTCTAAATTTCGGGGGTGGAACTGCACCCCATGCACCCCCTAGAATCGCCCCTAATATTACTTCCTCCATGTTTTTAATATTTTTTCAAGGATATTTTGCATAATTTATTTTTTTTGTATTGAATATAAAATGATAAATTTTAGAAATATTGGGGGTATAATGGTAAGTGTGTGCAAATAGGAAAGAATAAATGTGTAAAGTGTTGTACAAAGTAAGGATAGTATAGTAAAATTATGTACCAAAATGGAACGAAATGAAATGGGAAGATAAAAATTATGTACCAAAGTGTTAACAATGTTATGACTATTACTCCCTCCGTTCAAGTCCAAGCTTCCCTTTTGCTTTTTCACGTTTGCCAACGCGCATTTTGCATCGTTAATATCTTTCGTAACATATTAGTAAAACTTATGAAAATTGGATATTAATAATGTACTTTTAAAGACGAATCAAACAAGATCCCACATGGATATATTTTTTCTAATAGATTGTCGTGAATATCGAAAGTTATCCTTGATTGTGAATAGTGTCAAAACAAGGAAGGAGAAGTTTGGACTTGAACGGAGGGAGTAATTGTTAGCAAAGGATGAAAAAACGGCTTAGAGTGAAGTATATATAGCTTGTTTCGTTAAATTTTAGCACTCGAAAAGTATTCTTAAGGCCTCTAATAAATGTCTTTATTTAACACTATTTTCTCATTTTATTACTACGAGATTGATGTATATATCATGGAGTGGTTATGGTGCGAATTTCAAGACATTTAATTTCGGGACCTAGTTTGACTAAAAAACGTGGATAATAACCTTCAAATTCGACAATTTTCGATGATTTCTTTGACTCTATGATGTTGCTTTCTGAAACCATTTGAAAACAACCGATATGCGTGGAAATGACTATTAGTAGTTAACAAAGGGTCGAAAACAACTTTGAGTCAAGTATATAGCTTGTCTAGTTAAATTTTAGCACGACTCGAAAAGTACTCATAAAATATCTAAATATCTTTATTTAACTCTTTATTTAACTCCATTTTTTTCATTATTGATGTATATATAATGGAATTATTATGGTGCGAATTCAAAGAAACTATTAACGAACTTTAATTATTCCAAAATTTAAGAGTTGAATTTTTTAAAACCATTTTACAGGAAATTAACGATGTTTTTAATCGGTTCATAGATGAGACTATTCAATTGGAAACCAAATCATGTTGCGTTCTCAATAAAAAAAAAAATCTCACTATTTAGAACTCATATTAAATATACATTAAGAAACCATTACACTAGAATTAGACACGTGTCGCGCTGGCTCGATCTCAAGAAAATTTGTCCGACTAAAGTAAATTAAATCTGTCCTCGTCCTCGTACTCTATTTCTTCATAGTCAAGCCATCGATAACCCATCTTGAACCGGCAAACCGGGCACGTAGCACCAGCACCAGCACCACTCGAACCACTCTTGAACCAGTTAAGAATACAACCATCGTGAAACACGTGGTTGCATGGCATGCATGTTACCGTCTTTACGTCCCCTAAATAATCCACCCAACAAATAGGGCAACACTCGTCTTTCAAATTATTATTATTATTATTATTATTGTGATTATTATCGTCAACCCTAATCTTTCTTAACAACGGGATTATTTTCAGGTCATTATTAGCGAGCCTAACCACTGATGATAACGGTTGTTGTTCATATAATGAACCGAAGTGGTGAACGGTTGGTTATATGAATGGTCACGATTAGACTCGTTGGTTGTGGGTGTAACGCAACGTACGTAGGTTAATAAATCTTGGAAAACGGGTTGGATCACCTCTTCTGCTAGTCGTAGGCAATGTTGTAGGCAAAAGTTGACGTTAAAAATGGTTAGTTTGTCGTTAGGGTTGGATACGTTCTGTTAATAGATGTTTGAAGTTGACGGAGAAATCAATACGTTTGGAGTTAACGCGATGAAAATCTTTGTGATGGATTGGATAGTAGTCTTCGATTTTAATATCGTACTCCACGAGGTCGTTTGAAAGTGATGATGGAAACTTCGACGACATTATTATTCCCTCAATCTCAATTTGGTAGTTGTATGAAGTTGGGAGGAAATAAATTGATCGAAGAGTTGTTTATATAGTTTTTGTAATCGATCTAATTAAAAATAGGATTAACTAATTCTATTCGGAATAGGGCAACAAATATGATACTCGTAGTAATTATGATTATTTTATGAATCCTAATCGGACTCGTAGTAATTATGATTATGTTATCAATCCTAATCCGAATAGGGCAATAAACCTAAGAAGAAATGAGGGCTTTTTTATATAAAAACAATTGTTTCGCCATAACAACTAAAAAAATCATCACTACACATTCTTTACAAAATAATACTCCGTAATTGAAAAGAGAAATATATATATTTAAATGCAACATGACATATACGGAGCATAAAAAATATACGTAATATTTTCATTAAAACACACCTTTAGTGACATTTCAAAACATTATCCAATTATCTTGATTTGTTTTGCAATGTCAAAAATATTTTCATATATACCTACACGTGTCATGGTTAGATTTATAAAAATAAAAGAATTTAAAATTTAAAATGAAATATGCTTATAAAATAAATTTATTAAAAATATATACTAGTGTATTTATAACATTTTACATCTTTATTCTTTCCTATTTATATCACTTTACATTCTACCCTTAATATTTCTTAAACTTATCATTTTATATTCATTACAATAAAAAATTGTGACAAAAATAGATGGGAAGATACAAAAAAAAAAATGAAGAAAGTAATAATAATAAGTTAGATTTAACTATTATTCTGTATCCAATACACGGACATTTAAGGTAGTATTCATAAAACTGGACAAAAAATAATGATAAGACTTCATTTATTTGACTTGACGCTATATATATAATCCCTCCCATCCGAACAATTTTTTACACTTACTATAAATGAACAATCCAATCAATTTTTTTACATTTCTATTTTAAAAAAAAAAATTACCTTATCATCTTTCTATCTCTCCTCTATTTATAAAAAATGTCACTCACCCTCTACGAAGAAAGTAGAAAATAGAAGCTCATTGATATCTTTTTCTCGTTTAGCAACAAGTGAAACAATATGGCTAGGCCCCATTCAGAAACCGGTGCTAACTATATTAAAGGGAAACCGTCTCATAATAATCATATTGTGAACAATATGGCTAAGCTCATTCGAGGAGACTAACCTACTGAACTTGTGCAAGGCTAATTAGAAATTTTCCAAATAGACGATCTTGGTTTTGGATAGAAGGAAACCAGATCAGCTGTATTTTCTCCACTGCTCGGATGCTAAAATTAGTTGGGATCCAAACGATTTGCATTTCCAAGGCTTGAATCTTGGGGAAATGCAATCTCCATTTCTCGTTATTCTGATCTAAGTGGTTTTCCAAGTTCAGAATTTACTTCTTAATGCAGTGTGAAAAGCTGAGATCAAATATATCAGATGGGAGACCAACGTTAAGTTCACTCAGATTAGGACAGCCCATCAGAAAATTTCTATAACATTCCTCAGTCATGGTCACCCCCTCCAATGACAGGCTCTTTAAGCTCGGTAGTAGAATCAATATGGCTTTGTCAAAGGAATTTTTTGTACTAGTGAACAATAATAATTCTATATCAGAAGTCTCATAATAATCATATTGTAAAACCGTCTCCAATAAGACTAACTATATTAAATTCAAAAGTTTAAAGGTATGCACTATAAACGGCATGCATGCATGGATAAAGACGATATACGTATAAAGTAATGCATGGTGCATGCCTCATTCTACTACACATACGTACGTAACGTAAAAGTGTAACACTCTAGCTACATTATGCCATGCCATCCCAATTACTAGTACATATAAATAACCCACGTTTGTTAGTGTTAGAATTCAAGCAAATTATATATATACTCGAAATTATAAGAAAGATCGATAAACAAATACTCCGTAATATAATAAAATTAAGGAAAAGATAATAATGAAGATCGAGAATAATCATTGTGCAGCTGGTTCGGACCAAGATAGCTATGCTCGCAACTCTATAATTCAGGTTTTTAATTAACGATTATATGTTGTATTTTCCTCTATCTCATTCATTCATTTATCGTTTATTGTTTATAATTATTATTGGAGTACTCGATATAATTTAATAGTCTTCATCCCAAAAACAATCTCGGTACAATTCTTTCTCGTTTAACTTTTTAATGTCTTGTTGAGTTTATCGTGAAACCTCTCAAATACAGTTACTTTTATTATTATTATTCATCGATAAATTATCGTGAGACGATCTCATCGGAGAATTACAGTACTGATTTTTTTTTTTTAACTTGTTAGGGAATGTCAATAACAAAGGAATTTCCAACAATAAGAGAAGCCCTACAAACCCTATACACAACAATCCAACCCAAATCAATAATGGTAGCAGAATTGGGTTGTGCATCAGGACCCAACACGCTCATGGTCATCCCGGAAATCATAGACACGACATTCAAAACATACAGAACCATGAAAAACTTCGAGGAAATCCCGGAAATTTCTGTGTTTCTGAACGATCTTCCTGCTAATGATTTCAACACGATTGCATTATCGATTGGTAGTTTCCATAAGAGGCTTGATGTTGATCGAAAAGGCGATGTTGGACCGTGTTTTGTGTCGGTCACTCCTGGCTCTTACTTAACCAGGATTTTTCCTAATGGGTTTCTTCACTTTGTTCATTGCTCTCAAAGTGCTCATTGGCTCTCTCAGGTTTTGCTTAATCACCTTATAATCATAACGGTTTTTCTAACGTGCGCCCAGTGGATACACGTTAATAAGCTAATTAAAGCAACATTTGCATGGATATTATCATGATAAATTGAAATATTAAGTTCTATTTACCATACTTAGACGATATCTATGTTAATGTTGCTTTAATTAGGCTTATTAACACTGGTCACACGTTAGAAAAATCGTAATCATAATTAATCTGTATTACTGTAAGGTTCCGTTTGGTAAAACTAGTTGACTGTTTGACCGACTGGCTGAACAGATAGTTGATTTTTGCAGAAGGACATAAAACGTCATGGTAATAAATAGAGTAAATTAAAAGTTACCCTTTTAAATATTAAAAATTTACTCCATTTTAAAAATTTTGTTAAAAATAACTCCCAAAATCTATTAAAAAGTTCAAAATTTGCTCCCAAATCTATTTATTTTTAGGGTGGGACAATAATATGGCATAAAAAAGTTAGGGGTATTTTCGTTCAAAAATTATATTTTGGAATAATTTTTTAACTTTTGATAGTTTTGGGGGTTATTTTTAACAAAAATTTCAAAAGGGAGTAAGTTTTAAAATAGATATTTTAAAAGGAAATAATTTTTAATTTACTCTAATAAATAACACTATTTAATACGGAGTAATATTACACATTGAACGGTTTAGAAATGAAAAAAATAAAATTTTAGCTTGCCAAACACTTGAAATAAGCTAGCTAAAATAACGTGTCAGACAATTTTTATAATGACATAAAACGTTGTGGTAAACTGGTAATAAATACGGAGTAATAACTATTTAATATTTACAAATTGAAGGGTTTGGAAATGAAAATAAAAATGTTTTAGCTTGTCTGACACTTAAAAAAAACTAGCTATAAAATGACGTGTCAAACAGTTTTATAACATGAACTATTTCAATAATTCTTAATTTTCGACTAGTTTTCACGTGTCAAACCCGACTATTTTATGATTTATTTCGCTAATGAAAATGGTTTATACTTTGTACATAGGTGCCAAAGGGGTTGTTGTTGTCCAAGGGAGAAGGATCAATCAACAAGGGAAACATATACATTTCCGACACGAGTCCGCCGGAGGTTCACCGGGCATATAGAGACCAATTTGAGGAAGATTTCACAACGTTTTTGAAGCTGAGAGGTGAAGAGATTGTGAGAGGAGGTTGTATGGTCATTAACCTAATGGCTACTACCAAGTCTTATAGGCCTCAAGATTACTTCATGAAACAAGCTCTTAACATTCCTCTTGGCCATATGGCTTCCGAGGTAAAACCTGACCTGACCTAACCTCATCTGATCTGATTTTTATGTGAAGTGGGCTTCGGTGGCTTGATATTGACTTGATCTGGAAATGATCTGATATGGGAATAACTCGGTTTGAATTTTGAAATGGCTGATTTTAAAACCACGTTACTTTTATTTTGAATACCAACTTTAAAATTTACTCCCTTTTGAATAGAGTATTTTATTTTTATTTTTAACACGCAAAATCTATTAAAAGTTCAAAAATTGCTCCCAAATTAATTTTTAGGACGAAAATGTCATTGGCTGGAGGGTGGGGTGGAGTAATTTGGCATAAAAAAGTTAGGGGTATTTTCGTCCAGAAATTATATTTTGGAGTAATTTTTTAACTTTTGATAGATTTTGGGATATTTTTAACAAAAATTTAAAAAAGGGAATAAATTTTAAAATAGATATTTTAAAAGGGAGTAATTTTTAATTTACTCTATTTTTTATAATATGATCGAATGTGAGAATAGCGCGATTTTACTAAAATCATCAAAAGAGACTCGGGCCCCAAGTGACTTGATACAAAACTTAAGAGATTCGAATAAAAACAACCCCGCTCTTGATGACACGGACAAATACACGAGTTTCTACAAATTTAAGAGATTCGACTGAAAATATTAATTTATTTCCCGAAATCATAATTATAATGAAAGTAAATTTGACATTAAAAGTTCGTGATTACTCATTTACACATTAATTTGAACCCGGGAAGTTAGACCCCGATTCTTAGAATGTTTTGAATCTGACTTGCGCGATGGATGTTTTAGGGATTAATCGATCGAAAGAAGTTGGACGATTTTGAGTTAGCATTTTATCCTCCAACAACTGAAGAACTGATGAAAGTCATAGACGATGAAGGATCGTTCCATGTTCAAAAACACGGGATTTTCACAGTCGATTGGGATTTGCCTGATGTCGGAAACTACGGGAAGAAAAGCGGGGATCCCGAGACCGACGTGAACGAAAGGGCTAAGTACGTTGCAGCTCCGTTAATTGCGACCACAAAGTACATGATGGGCACTCAGTTTGGTGAGCATGTCATGGATGAATACTACGGTCGAGTCACTAAGGTTCTAGCTGACCGGTTGGGTTCTGGTCGCAAGTGCGAGAGCTTGCACCATGCCATCGCGTTGACCAGGATATAATTCCCGTCTTCCGATAAAACTATATCCGCCTCGTATTACTATAATAGTACCATCCATGGTTATGTTGTATTTTGTGAGTCTTTTGCTTTGATAAAATGCTTGTGATATAAGAATATGAATAAATGAGATGGTGACAATTAGTTTCCTACGACTCGAGAAAATGATAAACGATTGAGGTTAAATGTGAGGGTGAACGGTCACAAAATGCATTCACGGGATTGTCGAGGGCAAAAATGATCGAAAACTCAAATAAAACGGTCATCTACAAGACGATCCATCAAACAAACACAACCTTTTAAACAAAAAAACGATGAGGAAAACCTCAAATGTCGCGGAAAATTGATGCATTGTAGACATGGTTACACACACTAAAAAGACTAATGCAAGACATTGATGAAGTTCAAGGGATGAACATGTTCAAAAGCCGAATACTATTGTCGAAGTAGAGTACAAGTTTGGGAAGCTACTAATATTTCGTCTTCGGAAGCACTAACATCAAAACTTGATTCGGGTCGAGGAGATTGTAAATTGTAATGATGATCGGTTTTAAGTGAGAGTTCATCGTCTTCTCATTCCACGTCCTCTGCCACCCATACCGCCGCCTCCTCGTCCGCGTCCTCCTCCCATACCGCTTGCATCTCCTTGAGCACTCTCCGACTGCAGCATGGATTATTTTTAGGTAATTGGTCGGTTTGGATATTTTGTCGCCAACCTATAATTAACCATAAAAAAAGTCGAGAAATTATACCTTGGGGTTTGTAACTGTTTCATCTACGCTCAAGATAAGACAAGCGGCCTCGGTTGCTGCATTAATCGCATTTATCTGAAGAACGAAAAACCAACAGTTAGAAACGTGGAATTTCGGAAGGAAATAAAAATCTGTTTGCATGAACAACTACGCGTGATCAGAAAATGAAACGTACTTTAACTACTGCTGGTTCCCAAACGAAGTTGTTGAATGAATCAGCGATGGCTCCAGTGTTGATATCCACCCCATAATTCGCACCCTCGCCTACAAATAGAAAGACGGTTATATTGTCATTTTAACTTTTTAACATGTGTTAGAATCGTTGGAAAATAAAAGAAATAACCATACCAGAGGCCAATGCGTGTTTCTGTCTCAACTTATTCAGGACGTCAGTAGCATCAAAACCGGCATTGTCACAAAGCTGTCTTGGGATGACCTGATGTGCAACACAACATTCCACGTAAATGCAAAGCATTACGCAATACACATAAAACCGGCAGAAAAGGGGATCGTCTGTTGTGTAGTTAAAGTGTGGATAAAAATAATGTAATCCTGCACCGACATCTAAATATCATATAACTTCTGTTTCGTCATAGATAAAATTATTCGTGATATCTTGAGATCTTGATTTATTACAGGGGGTAAAAAAACTGATGACTGACCTCTAGAGCTTTTGCATATGAATTAATAAAAAGCTGAGATTTTCCAGTTATAGTCCTGGCATGCTGTCTCAAATATCGGCTTATTTCCATCTACAAGAACGCAATAAGTCAGCACCTTCATTAAAACGGAAGACAATATCAAGAGACGATTACTTGTTAATACATGTTTTATATGGAGTATCACTTACATCGATGGCACCACCGCCAGCCACAACGGTAGAGTTCTTGAGAGCTCTTCTGACTATCATAATAGCATCATGCAGGCTCCGCTCAGCTTCCTCAATGAACTGAAATCAAACAGATATAAACTTTGCTTCCACAAAAATTTTAAAAAAAATAAACAGATGCCGCAATGAAGTATTGTTATCACAGTTTGGATTTACAGCCGACCGAGGAATCTAGTAATCACCTGATCAGCTCCGCCACGGAGAACAATGGTGGCCGTATGACCGGATGGACATCCACTGAAGACATTGAATCTCTCATTTCCAACTTGTTTTTCCTCAAAAACCTCGCATGTGCCAAGAACCTATAGACAAACGGATGATACAGACATAAGCAGGTGAAATCTGACACATACATCAATAGCAGCTATCAAACTATTCAAACCTCTTCAATTATGTTGTTAACTGATGTTTGAACAGTTCCACCAGTTGCAGCAGCAACACGCTGAAGATCTTCTTCAGCAACACGGCCAGCACAAAAGATATCTCTATCAGCAAAATACTGCATGGATGAACAATAGGAAAATGGTTCATGCACAAATTTATATCAATCACGGAAACAAACACGGCAACACTATGTAAACTCGTGTAAAACAGAGGAATTTTATTCAATTGTGGACCAAACAAAGACTTATCCGCTTTAGAAACAGAAAGAAGATTAGAAGAATAGATATGACACAGAAACTACAAATCAGTATACAATCAATCTTGTAAGAACCATCATGTACGTCTTTTCATCAAATAAACTATGTAATGTTGGCATCAATATTCTATTACTACACTTTTGAATCAGTTATTACCTGTGTTCCAAGGTCCCCAATTGCTAATCGTGAAAGAACAATCTTAGCACCAGTCTGCACACATTTTTCCAGTTTGTCGTAAATGATATTCCATTCAGCATCAACAATGGACTGATATTGGGACGGATCTGTAAGTCTACAATAGAAACAGGTTAACATATATATCAGCAAATATCAAACAACAAATCAAGAGGCATATATAAAATGTCAAAGATTTCTACCTTATCTCTGCATTTTCTTTCTCGGATTTCAGTTCCAATTCAATGTTGAGCAGAAGAATCTTAGGATTTGAAAACATCTTAGGCTGTTGCTCAAATCCAGCATATGAGAATGTTTTCTTAAACGCCACACCATCGACAAGGAACGAATCTCGCATAGTGCCTCCAGGAACCTGCACCAAACACAAGCATCACGACCATGTTAATCATGTATCACTAACTAGTACTCCCTCTATCACTAACAAAGCTAACATCATGGAACGCTCTTATAAAGCTACAATGCTTGCCTCAATTACTTTAAGAAATTTAAGACCCACGTGCAAGTCGAGAACTGCAAAAAAAAAAATCATGCTGCTCAAAAGAAAAGTACCTTTTTTATGCCTATCATCTTCAACCTGTCATCATCGCCAACAGCCGTAACAGCCTCAACAACCATGTTAGCGAAGAACACTTTCTCACCACTAATAAGCTTTGAGCTTAGTGTTGTCTCTGCACACTTTGATAATAACTTTTTCTTTTCCTCCATGCTCTTTCCTTCGATGCTTACAGCCAATTCTTTAACTTTCTCGATTGCCTGCATAAGTATTAGATCCCGGACCAAATTGTAGTAACTGTTGAATTTGTCATGTGACCCCAAAAAAAAATTAAGAAATGCCTAACTACATACCAATTGGGATGCAGCTCGGTAACTTCGAATCAAGTTTTGTGGGTGGACACCATCTTCGACAAAAGGCTTTGCTTCCTTCAAAAATTCACCAGCTAAAAGAACCACTGTCGTCGTCCCATCACCAACCTGCAGGCAATACAGAAAAGTGCATGAGATATTAAACATTCAGTCCAAAAAGAAAGTGCAAACCAGCAGTCCAGCACTGATGTTTGAAATTAAGATTGCACTCATGATCCCACTATAATAATCCTACCTCGACTTCGTTCAACTCAAATCACAATATCTAAACGCTTAGGGTTTCACTCGTGAATTTCACTGCAACCCAGTGAAATCAAATCGAATCAAAACTATATATCACACAGTGGAAACCCTACTCTAACCAACGGAAACATCAACAAATACCAGCGTCTACACGCCTCATAATCCGTAGAATGAACAATTTCAACAAGGATCTCAGCACCAAGATGAACAATATCGAGCAAATTCATAAAAATCGCAGCACTAATCCTACCACAATCTCAGCTCAAATCAAAACAAACTCAAATCATACGAAACCCTGCACATTTAGCAATATCTAACATCTACGAGTTCACTTGTGAATTTAGCTCTACTAATCCTACACCAACCCTAACTCAAATCAATTCAAAACCCGAGAAATCACCATAAGACATCGCCACAATCAATCTTCAGAGTCCTGAGAACGAGCAATGCCAACAAGGATCTAAACACCAAGATGTACAATATCGAGCAAATTTATGAAAATCACAGGACTAATCCTACCAAAATCTCAGCTCGAATCGAAACAAACTCAAATCATTTGAAACCATACACACTTAGCAATATCTAACATTTAGGGCTTCACTCGTGAATTTCGCTCTAGTAATCGTACACCAACCCTAACTCAAATCAAATCAAATCACAAACACAGTAAACCATAGTCACGGACAATATACTTCAGAATCCTGAGAACGAGCAATGTCAACAAGGATCTCAACTCCAGGATGAACAATATCGAGCAAATTCATGAAAATCACTACATTAATCCTACTACAACCTCAGCACGAATCAAATCGCATCAAAACTCAAATCACACGAACAAATTCTAAACACTTAGGGTTTCACTCGACTAATTCTACAACAACCGTAACTCGAATCGAAACACCAACGCAAACGCAAACACTATACCTCAGAATCCTGAGAACGAGCAATGTCAACAAGGATCTCAACACCAGGACGAACACTATCGAGCAAATTCATGGAAATCACTCCACTAATCATACCACAACCTCAGCACGAATCAAATCAAAACGCAAATCACACGAACTTAGGGTTTCACTCGACTAATTCTAACCCTAACTAAACTCAAATCAAATCAAAACCCTAGAAATCAAAACACCAACGCAAACGCAAACGCAAACACAAACGAAAACAGTATACCTCAGAATCCTGAGAACGAGCAATGTCAACAAGGATCTTAGCACCAGGATGAACAATATCAAGCAACTTCATAATAGTAGCGCCGTCATTAGAAATGGTAGTATTTCCATTAGCATCGTGGATAAGTTTATCCATACCACGAGGTCCGAGAGTAGTCCGAACGACGTCGGCGACGGCGGTGCAAGCATTGATGTTACTGATCAGCTGCGCTTTCCCTTGCGATGTGTCCGTTCCTTCTTTCAAGAGTATGATCTGCGGTTGCATCATTGACGCCATTGTTATGGAGCTTGAAATCGAGGTTTAGGGTTTTAAGTTGAGGTTCGTGTGTGTTCGAAATGTGAACTGCGGATGTGAGTGGTGAAGTCTGGAAAGAGGAAGTTGAAGGAGGGGAGAGATAGGTTAGTTTTTTTTTTAAAGTGTTGTTTTAGTCTGCTGATTTGATTGGGTCGAGTTTGGGTCGACCCTCGTGAGAACAGAACGGTTGATTTCTTAGTTTGATTTGATTTTGATTATCGAGTTTTAAAATGTGAGAACGGTAATTGTGAAAGAAGTTTTAGAGTAGTCGAGATTCGAAAAGGAAGGAGATAGGTTTGGTTGCGGATCTAGTGATTGACGGTGGTCAAGTGGGACGATAACAAGGTGAAATCGATCTTCGTATATAGTTATAATATATCATTCGATGGTGAAGATGTTTTAAACATACGAGTTTTAAAATGTTGATGTTTTGAGTGAGAGAGATAATTTTGAAAGAAGTTTTAGAGTAGTCGAGATTTGAAGAGGAAGGAGATAGGTTGTTGATCTAGTGACTGACGATGATGAAGTGGGACGATAACAAGGTGAAATCGATCTTCGTATATAGTTATGGAGTATATGTCATTTGATGGTGAAGACGTTTTAAACATATGAAAACAAATTTGGGTTTAGGGATGGGGGAGTGGGTGGATGGTGTGATGAGGGAAATGTGAAAGAGATAAAAGAGGTGTTCGGTGTGGTAGCAGATGTGAAACAAGGTGGTGTTCGAAGGGGAACGTCTAACTATAGGCATGACGCGAGCAACTGAGATATTAACTGAATTGAGGGTGAAAGGGGTTAGAGCCTTAGAGGGGGCACAAGGCAACGAGGGAGAGACTGCAGAGGTGGCGAAGGTTTACTCGTAACTTCTACACGTGGACTATTGTCACCGATCAATTAATCTCACACGACTGTACTATCACTTTTATCTTTTACTTTGTACTCGTATATGCTAAATGAGAAACTACTAACAGATACGAAATCACATGCCATGCTTTCATCAAATAAATTCCAGCCAAAGTACTTCAAATAACCAAAACTTCCCGAAACCAGCTTCCAATGATAAACGAGTTGTCTAATTTACCTGCCACCGAACTTTTTCAACGCCACTACACAATGACCATATATATCAGTCCATGTATCAATACGACATGCACATAAGAGACATAACGATCGACGACTAGCCAAAAGCTACAAAAGGGGATGTCAAAAGACAGTATTCGAAATAACCTTGCAAAAATTGACATCGATTATAAATTAATCAGTTTTTTCAAAAAAATAAAAAAATATAGAACACTTCATATAACACAAACAATTTTTTTTTTTTAAATATTAATTTTCAACCCAAAAAAAATTACTCTTAATAAGTCGTACAATTTCACCCGACCTAAAACCGTTAAAAAAAAAAAAAAAATTAAAAAAAAGGGTTGAAATATCCAAAGAGAAAACCTCCAATTGGATCCGATAATCTTGCACATCGTTCAATTTCCAGATCTGGGCCTTCAATTTCGGATCCCCATTCAAACCCAAATCGCAAAACCACCCAATTTCATCCCTCTTTTACTCTTCTATCGGGTTCTTTCTCCCAAATCATATCATCTCAACTCAATTCAACAATCCGTAACCCTAATTTTCAAGCCGGATCCTCCAACCGACCCAGAAGATTTTTCCCCACTGGTAATCAATCACTCTTCCCCCCTTTTTATTAACTAAAAACCCACCTCGATTTCTGATTTTCTTACTCCAATTGCATCCTTTATTTTTCTGGGTTTCTTATGGTGTCCGTTTTCTTCAATCGGGTCCGGTTTTTCGTCGTGGGTTGTTTGATTTTATGCGTTTTATCTGAGTTTTTAGGTGAAATTGTGGGTTTTTTTTGACGTGAATTCATGAATCGTTGGGTAGTATAATTGACTTTGACTTTGATCAATTGGGTGTTTTCTGAATTTTTACTTGAATTAGGTCACCGTTTTGTGTAAATGGGTTGATTGTATTGGTTGAATTTGGATTCTGTATGTTCATAATTCGATTGGGTATGTCTTACTCGTGATTCGAGACTCGTAACTGGTGAAAGTTTCGATCTCTCTGCGTAAATCCGTGGTTTTGTTGGTTGAATTCTGTTTCTGTATGTTCATAATTCTATTGGGTATGTTTTACTCGTGATTCGAGACTCGTAACTGGTGAAAGTTTCGATCTCTCTGCGTAAATCCGTGGTTTTGTTGGTTGAATTTTGTTTCTGTATGTTCATACTCTCTCCCCGTCTTTCTTAATAGTTACCTATGGTTGAAATTCCGCTCACATAAAAAGTCAATAGGTAACTATTGAGCGAGTCGTATGTTGAATGTTGTGCTCGTGATTCGTAGCCACTGAAAGTCTGAATCTTTTGGTACTAGGAAGGTGACTCGAAGATACTTAGCTATATGGCTTATGATCTTGGCTTTTGTGTCATGAACTTTACGGGTTGAAGTAATCGATCTAAATTGGATGTAAATTCAGTTTCTACCTCGGTGTGATAGAAAAATGTTAGTATTGTGAGTCGTGAATTGTGAGTTGTGACCTATGTTTTACTCCGACACTTCCACACTCACAGCCGTGGTAGACACGACTCTGTGGTGGAAAGTCGGAGTAACGCAGGTCGTGACCCTTCAGTTTGACGATCTTGAGAAACTTAACCACTTGATAGTATCACTTTGCTCTTTGATACGATGATTGTTTTTGTTCTAGTGCTACTTGTATATCGACGTTCTTGTTTTTGGCTCAAATTCTATACTGAAAGTGTGCTTTTTGAGACTAAATTGTTAGTTTTTTACTTTTTTCCCCTTGATTGAGAATAGTAACATAGTGGTTTAATTGTCGCATTTCAATGGCATCTGAATTAGTTGTTTGTATTGTCGTAGAATTATGTCGAAATTGCTTTAATTTCTGAATTGTGGATCTTGGTTGGAGTGTTTATAACCAGTAAAGAGTTTGGCTTGTCCTGTTACTTCATCTGCAGAGTTGTACAACATCGAGCCTATGCGATGGAAACAACGAATGAGATTGTCCTGAAGAAACCGAAAAGGTTAACATCAGTCGTTTGGAACCATTTTGAAAGAATAAAAAATTCCGAGATTTGCTATGCTATCTGTATTCACTGTAATAAGAGGATGAGTGGATCGAGTAACAGTGGAACAACACACTTGAGGAACCATTTGATGCGATGTTTGAAAAGGTCAAACTTCGATGTTTCTCAGCTTCTTGCTAAAAGAAGGAAGAAAGACAATAATGCTGTCACGATTACTAGCTTCTTCGATGAAACACAGCCAAAGGGCGAGCCTATCCCCCTCGCTGCTATCAAGTATGACCCGGAACCTAAACGGGTTATGCCTATTAATGTCGGGAACACTAAGTTTGACCAGGAGCGAAGTAGGTTAGACCTTGCTCGAATGATCATATTACATGGCTATCCACTGGCCATGGTTGATCATATCGGTTTCAAAGTGTTTCTGAAGAATCTTCAGCCGATGTTTGACATCGCGACCAACAGTTCACTTGAGATGGATTGTATGTCAATTTACACATCCGAGAAACAAAAAGTCCATGGAATGTTGACTAGACTACACGGCAGGATTTGTATTGCTGTTGACCTGTGGAATTCACACGAAAATGCTAGATACCTGTGTTTGACTGCGCAGTACATCGATCAAGAATGGAAGTTGCATAAGAAAATCCTCAATTTTGTCATGATCGACGCTGCTCATACTGAAGACATACAATCTGAGGTGATTATCAAGTGCCTTATGGATTGGGACATTGAACGTCGTATATTCTCCATCACATTTGGCGACCTTTTCACTAGTGATGATATTGTTTCGAGAATCAAAGATCATTTATCTCAGAATAAACCCCTTCTGCTGAACGGTCGACTGTTTGACGTGCGCTGTGGTGCACACACGCTAAAGTTGCTGGTTGGAGATGCCATGGATGCTCTGCATGAAGTGATACTTAAGTTACGAGACAGTATCAACTATGTTAAAAGCACGCAAACCATGCAAGGGAGATTCAATGATATAGTCCAGAAAGTCGGAATAGATAACGAGAAGGGCTTGTTTGTCGACTGTCCCATGAAATGGGACTCGACGACTGTAATGCTCGAAACAGCGTTGGCTTACAGAGCAGCATTCTCCCAATTGCAGGAACAGGATTCCGGCTATTTATCAGCATTATCCGAAGAGGAGTGGGAATGGGTGAATTTCGTGTCTGGCTATCTGAAACTTTTCGTCGAAATAACCACTGTCATGACAAGCAACAAGTCTCTGACTTCAAACATATACTTTCCCGAGATCTGTGATGTTCACGTGCAGTTGGTCGACTGGTGTAACAGCTCAGACGAGTTCATCAAATCCATGACTATGAAAATGAAAGCCAAGTTTGATTTTTACTGGAGTAAATGCAGTTTATCATTGGCTATAGCAGTAATCGTTGACCCCCGATTCAAGATGAAGCTAGTCGAGTATTACTATCCCAAGATTTACGGTGATGATGCTCAAGAGTACATCAAGGAAGTTTCCGACGGCATCAGGGAGCTTTTCAACGAGTATTTGATCGGGTCGACCTCAGTTTCTGTCGACCACGGCGTTGGTACCAGTGCCAACGGTGGCACTAGCAACGAATACCGCGACCGTTTGAAAGATTTCGACAAGTTTCTGCACGAGAGTTCACACGGTCAGAATTCAGTCTCGGATTTGGACAAGTACCTGGAGGAACCCGTTTTCCCTCGCAATCACGACTTCAACATCTTTGATTGGTGGAAAGTTCATACCCCAAGATACCCTATTTTATCCATGATGGTACAAGACATTCTCGGGGTCCCTATGTCGACTGTCAACTCCGAGCTAGCTTTTAGGACAGGAGATAAACTTCTCGACCAGTACCGAAGCTCTTTGAGTTCGGAAACTGTGCAGGCTTTGATTTGCACTCAAGATTGGTTACACTCAGAAGTTGCAGATGGCAGATCACATGATAATAATAATAATAATAACAACAATAACATGTCTTTGAAAGGTAATACCCTTAGCTTACTTAACCTTTAGAAGTTGTTTTTGAACAGCATCGAAAATTCTAACTGTGATTATGTTCCATGCAGAATGCATCCCGTCGTCAAGCTATTCTCCTGTGCCATTGTCTATTGAAGCTGGTTAATCCCCTTATCATCGTCTTTTACTCTTCGACTTTATCAAATTCTTTATCTTAGATTTCCGTAAGACAGTCTTACAGTAAGACAGGTCATGTCACATCGTAAGACCGTTTTACCCATGCGAATTTGCTTTTGCTGGTAGTTCCTCGGAAACCCAAATTCTTGTTTGTGACAAATGTGTCTGTTGTATTCTTATGATGAGTCAAATAAGCAAAATGCATTGGGAATGGCAAAAAGCAAGATCGATGATATATCTGTCATAAGGGGGACTGGTGTCCAACGCTGTTGTTTTATTCATGCAATGCAATTTTTGGTTGCAGGTCACATGGAAACACCTATGAGGACGAGGATTTCGGACCCCTTGCTCAAAATCGAGAGTTGAAAGCTCGTCATCTCACACTGAAAGAGCGAAAGACCACCCCGCCGCCATGCGCGTGGGTCATTCTTTGGTGTACTGACGTGCAAATTGACGAAGAAGTAGTTTTCTTTCATCGACCGGGATCAGAGGCGGATTTAGGGCAAGGTCCTCCTCCTATGGCCTCCCCAAGTGAATTTTAGAATATTTCCTAAAAATTTAAGTTATTCTTGTATTAGATGAGATGAAGTTACTAAGTTCTATTTTAATGACAACTTTGCTTTTAATTTTTTTTTCATAATTCCAAGAAATTTAGTTTTATGTTCATATGCACATGGTACTACAAATTCTACCCGACATTTTAAAGAATACAAATTCTCATGAGACGGTTTCATAATAATTTTAATTTCAACTTTCTTCTACCGAGTGGTATTAGTTTTAACTTAGATTTTTTTTTTTTGTTTCGGTAAAATGTCTTAAATAACTTGGCTGGTTCATGTACTCGATCATTGAGCCAAGAGAAGACGAACGATTTGACAAAAAAAAAAGTTGAATGCGCTACGACATACTTCTAACCAAGATCTTGGACCGATCTCGACCGATTTCAACCATTAGTTAAATACTACTAATAGTATATTGAGTAAATTAGTTAAACATACCTTTAAAATTTAAAGTTTTGACCTAAACTTTTATGGAAAATAAAATGAAAAAGACTTAGATCTTAAGTGAAGTGGAATATTATTTTGATAAGATACAATTCATACAAGTCAGGTCCTTAATACTTAAAAAGTTTAGGTATTTTGTACTACCTTTATTTTTTTTTCAAGTAAGTCTCCCTTGTGACGGATATATCCATCTGTTACAAGGGAATAACGGGTCAAATAATACTAGTGAATAGCACATGACTTTGTCTTATTCATCCAAATGGGTATTATTTGACCCGTCACACGTTTATGATGGACAGTTCTGTCATAATTTTTTTTTTTTTTTTTTTTTTTTTTTTTTTTTTGGGCATGAATGAATAATGGTCATACATTGCATTGCATCTCCTTTTAGACCTTTGCAAAAAGCTTAGTCTTTTTTCAGTTTGTATCAAGACATTATTGGTCCACACCTTGTAACCAATCCCGCGAATTCTAGTTTAATATCGATATATATATCTTCCTTAATACGTTGAACACAATACTATAAAAATAGGAATAAGCAATGTAAGCTAAGAATCAAGATAATAAAGAACGGTTGAGCTAGAAGCCTGGAATAAGCAATGGAAGGTCTCCAAGATACGCATGAGTGAGGTCAAAATACACTGGAAATGACTCGTGTTGGTTTATGGAACCAGTACAGAGCCTGGTGAGCTACCGCGGCTAACATTTCCGGCCATAGTTTGGACCTTCAACGCATGCAAGCATAACAGGTTGACCAACAATTGAAACAAAAAGCAAAATGTCTCGAAAATACCAGAAAAGTCATCTCATCGGTCTACATATCTGTACAGATCGAGTCCATAAATGGAGTAATTAATAATCGAATATTTGATCCATTTTAAACTTAAAACGGATACACACAGCAGATGATACTTGATAGATGTCCATCCTTAAGATTCGAATTGATTGTGGTTCATAGTAGTGAGTGTCGTCCAGGGGGAGTGGGGCCGGGCATAATATTGCATATATATATATATATATATATATATATAAATAGTCGGTCTCTCTTGAGACGGATATACTCGTCGCAAGCTTAAAATTGGTCAAGTAATTATCATTTGAGGAGACAAAGACGAATGTTTATCTAGGTCTCACCAACCTTACTTTTGTCTTATCTTACTCCATCCGTCCCACTAAGATTGTCCTGTATTTCTTTTTAGGTAGGTTCTTAAAGATTGTCTCATTTCTAAACTTTCCTTTTTAATTTATCATTTTTTACAACTTTGTCCCTAATAAGTTAAAGTATTTACCATTTTGCCATTCCACTAACTCAAACTACCTCACAAACATTATGACTCACCCTATAAAGGGAGTCATCATTACCTATATATACTCAATCATCACACAATTTCCTTAATTTGTGAGATAAAGTTCATGGGACAATCTTTCTGGGACGGAAAGAGTATTTATTTGATATATACTTGACCCGTTATATGTTTGTGACGGATATATAAATATGGTAAATCTTATAAAGAGATCTTTAAATTAAAGTAAGTTAATATTCTGCTGCCGTTTTCTTTTGTCTCTAATATGCTTCGTGACGCCATCACCTTTTTCTCTACCTTACGACCATGTTTTTAGATTAGATAGATAACGTGCATGGGGAACATTATTTTTCCCACTTTATAATTCTCATAAAGTTTATAGGATAATAATTTACTCTTATTCTATTATCCGATTATTATATTATCCCTCGTATCCAGTCCAGTCTCGGTATTACTTTCTCATATATTGTATAACTTGTAATATAACTGAAAGATCGATGATTCCTTACATCGTACACAGACTACACACGGTCTCACGTATACTATGATCCAATATAAATTAGGTTTTTTTTTTTTTTTGCTTACGAGTTACTAGCTTTGTAGAACAGGTACGACTTTCAAGCTAGATGGCCGGGGACTTAATAGGATAATTTAGGAGCCTTTAATTTACTGGATATAGTTGAGTCGATGAGTTACCTGATCTGATTATGTTCTTTGTTCGATCATTATGATTTATTTGAATATAATGTTATGAGTTACCTGTATTGGGCATCTCCACTGACCAATGGTAAGCATTCAAGTCCGTATTTTCAACCATTGAGAATGTGACGTAGTGTACTTTATAATATATTACGAGTATTATTTTTTTTAAAGGTGAATATATATTCTCGAAATTTTAATTTAGGACCTCGGAAATTAAATATTTTTTCCCACTAGCAAGAATATGAGTTTAGGTGGAGAATTCAATATCATTTGATGGAAAAGGTACTTTTTATGAAAAAATCATGGCTAAGAGTATAAAGTTAATATATGATGGAAATAATAAATAAATAAATAAACAAATAAAACGTCGTTTAGGGCTTTAAAGGCATGCATACTGCATACATATATTAATTTATTTATGATACCTAATTGCCTACACTTTAGCAATATAAGTTGTATTTTTTTTTCCACTAATTTTCATATAAAACGGTCTAAAATAAATTTATCGAGAGATCTCTAGTGGATAATTATCTCAATATTATTAGATAAAATTGAATCAATTATCTCCATAAAACATCACTAACTTAATAATAATGTTACTCGATCCGTAGTATATATCATTATTTATTTGATTGTGTTTCCACAATTTTAATGAAATTTGAGTTTTAAACGTCATTATATATTAAAAATAAATGCCAATCTATCTATATTATATAATAAAACGGAAACCACAACATTTATTTTTTTGCGCCAAAATCACACTTTCCTAAAACATCACACTTTCTATTAATCTAATATAATACTCCATCCGTTTTAATCATAATATACGACTATTATAGGTAAATAAAATGTTTTATTTTTATCTTAATAATCATTGCCGAAAATGTTTTTTTTTTATTTAATAGCTAGGTTAATACCCATGCATAATTGAAGAGATGTAAATAAAATAACTATGTAGATTAACTACTTAAGTCTTTTATATATACCCGTGCAGCTTTGCACGGGTATTAACCTAGTATGTCATAGAGTCGGGTCATTGGATCGTATTATGAACTTATCAATAGATTTTTTTTGAATGAGATCCTACAAAGATGAGACGTCGTAAAATCAGAAGCAATATAACCTTCTTAATAATAAAATAATTAAATTCGTAGCGTCAATCGAAATTTCGATAACAATTGACTTATGATGATCTTGTTTTTTTCACGATATTGTTTCTTAGTTTATCGAAAACTATTTCTTTCCATTTATAATTTCAATATAAGACGGTTTTACGCAAGACTATCGAGAGTTAAGACTTTGAGACCCTTGCCATATGTTGGGGAAACATAGGAGTGTGGTGGGGGTCTATTTGTCACGAACATGTCTAAGTGTTTGATATAATGTTAAACATTTTGACTACAAAAGTCAATAAAACAATCCAATTTATAGCAAATTTAATGTCCTTTTATTCAAACTAAATTTTGAAAACTCATTTTTCATAAATTTGAATTAAAGTATGAAATTAAACGAAATATAAATATATAGGAAAATGGTATTATAACACGAGTTGAATGTACAACCTACTTACTGAGCTTATATACGTTTCTGAGCTGAGTTGTTGTGATAACACTCAAAATCATAACAGTTGTACATAGAGTTATGATTAATAGAACTGGTTGTATAACCATTTATAATAGTTGTGAATAATCAAAGATGTCTTAGTTAAGACTAGGTATCCCGTATCTTGACTATTATGTCACAACTTCGAACCCCCTCACCTTGGGAAAGAGGAGAAGCAACGACCCTCTGGGTCTTCTAAAGTGAACAACGAACCTTGATATCTTCTCTACTACAATACTGCATTTATAATCAAAACAATAAGGGGACGACGTGAATACATACAAGGGATGTGGCGAAACTCAAAATGGGGTTAGGCTCTGCGGGGGTAGGTTAAAAGTCAATGTCAATGCTGGAGTGAAAGAGGGAGAGGGTTTAGGTGGTGTGGCCTGTGGGGGCGGTCTGCCGTGGAGAGATGAGGACAATGTTCTAGGAGATGACTTGTTATCGACCTCAAGAATTGGAACCTCGTATAGCTAAAGTGTTGCCGGTTCTAGATGAACTACAAGAAGCACATGCTCGGAGACAACATAACGTGATTCTAAAGAACGATTGTTTGCAGGTTGACGAGACCTTGAAGGAACAAATTAAAGAAGTATACGAAATAACATTTCTCTAATCTGAAATGATATGGCTAGTTTACCTCTTGATTCGCTTAGTTGCTCTTTTGCGAATAGAGTTAACAATTGTGTGGCTCATGCACTAGCACATGTCACACCTAGAGAGACTGGTTGTACTTTGTGGTTAGATCACCTTCCGGTCACAACGAACAATGTCGTTGTTTTGATTTATCGCTAATGCAGTAACTACATAACTGATCCATCGGTCCCTACACTACACATTTTTAGATAGTTACATCCAGCTCATCATATCAATTAACCTTATGATATACGAGTACTCCATAAAAATTGACCCTTTTGATATTACACGGCCTAAATACCTACTCATTTACCCCATATCGATTGACTTGATCATATATCGACTACAGAGTATTCTTATTCTTTTGTCAACAGAAGCGCACACTTAATCGCAGATGAGAATCGAACTGCCGACATTAAGAGCTAAACTTTGTTCTCGTTATCAACCATCAATTATCTCGATCAACAAATCATCTTTTGATCGAGATAACAAAATCCTTACCACCAAAACCAAACATTCTTTCCACTATCTACAATCAATAAATCAATCAATTACAGATTACAAGATAAAAAGGTCGGAAATTTTCTAGTGCCAACACAGATCGAATCAATACCATTGACTCGATCATATATCGACTACAGAGTATTCTTTTTGTCACAAAAAAAAACGCGTACTTAATCACAGATAAGAATCAAACCGCCGACATTAAGAGCTAAACCTGAGATCGAAAAAATATCTTTTGTTCGAGATAAAAGAACCCCTTACCACCAAAACTAAACCAAACCTTCTTTCCACTATCGACAATCAATCGAAAATTTTCTAGATCTGTCACAGATCGAGTCAAAGAATCAATACCCTTGACTCGATCATATATCGACTACAAAGTACTCTTTTGTCAACAGAACCACACACTTAATAGCATATGTAAATCAAACCACCGACATTAAAAGCTAAACTTTGTTCTCGTTATCATCCATCAATTATCTCGATAAAAAAAAAAAAAGAACCCCTTACCACCAAAACCAAACCTTCTTTCCACTATCGACCATCAATTAATCAAATCAATTACGGAATACAAGATAAAAAGGTCGAAAATTAAATTTTCTAGATCCATCACAAATCGATATCATCAAAAGAATCAATACCCTTATTACTAAGAAACACAAGTTGGTGTTTAAATGCGCATAAAGTGTCAGAAATATTTTTGGGTGGTAGACTTGCCTGGCTGCCTGGCTACTTATTCATTCAGGACTAGGTCTCCTGAAAGACGATCTCTCATTAATTTTACTGAAAGACTAAATACAAATGGAAGTAACAGTGGTACCAAAGCTAATAGAAGTAGGTACGATTAACATAAAAGAATATACAAATATAAAGATGGTACGCTTGTTATAAAAATAGGTACTTCCTCCGTTCCAATAGGTTCTTTACATTTGGTTTTTGGGCACTATTCATAAGTGAGGGGAATTATCGATATAACTTCTGATATATAAGATAAAATATAGTCATGTGAGATTTTGTTTAAATTGTCTAATCGAGTACGTTATAAATATCAAATTTTTATAATATTTAGAAATGTGTAACTAATGATATAGACAAAAGAAAACGTGCATTGGCAAGTGTGAAAAAGCAAACGTAAAGAATCAAATGGAATGGAGGGAGTACAAAATAAAGTTGACATTTAAGGGTACGAATATGACATTGAATAGTACTGAAGAGTCGTCTCTCAATAAGTTATTGAGAGACCGTCTCTCCCAAGAATTTGCGCTTATTGAGTAGTAGCAATACCAGACCTCACTGCATGGCTTCGGTCCATTGGAACCGTATAAAGCTTACACGAGGATCCCATTTCCTTCATTTTCATTTATATATATATATATACATGTTCTGCTTCTCTCCTTCCTTCATTCCTTCATTCATTTTTCTTCAATTTCACCCAATTCATATACCAATTTGATCCCATTTCTTCATAGATTTTGATCTATTGCATTCTTCTACGGATTTCAGCAACTGGGTATGTTTTAATTTGGTAATTTTCACAAAGTTGTTAACTTTTCTTCAATTTGATTTATTTTATTTCATTATTTTAATTTTTTATTAGTTGGGTAATTTTTGATTTTTTTTCTTGGTGAATTGGGTTTGTTTCTGCTCAATTTAATTGACTTATTGTATTGGAATTGCTAGTTTTTTTTCATGGTGTAAAGCTTTGTTATTTGATAATTTGATTATTGTAAGTTAATTGACTTTTTTTTTTGTATATATTATACTCCCGTCTCGTTTGCCTTTGATTAAAATACTCTTAGACCTATAAAAGTCAAACAAATGAACGAAACGGAGGGAGGAGTGATTTTATGAGCTGGGTTTTGCATAAGTTTCTCCAATCAAAGTTATAATCTTTGAGTGATTAAGTTTAATCAAGAATTTCATTGTGTTGGATTGATGTTTGTTTTTGTTGTTTGAAATTTCAATTGAGGGGTTTTTGAATTTTGTGGAATTTGAAATAGAGTTATGTAGTATAATTAGTACTCGGAATTGCTGCATTTGATTAAAATACCGCTGAAGAAATCTCAAAAAGCGTAGCAATTCCAAAGAATCGGAGGCAGTAATTTAGTAAGTAGTGAGTAGTAAATGATTTGGTGCTTGGTTTTGTTCTATGGACATTGTGAATTTCTCTATGTTCAAGTCCAAAGCACACGTTTCACTATTCACAACTAAAGAGAATCTTCAAACATCCTCGACAATGTGCTCCAAGATAAAATACAGTCACGTGGAATCTTGTTTGGTTCGTCTGTAATTTTTGCTGATGTAAAACGAAAGATGATATTGATGAATAGAGTGAGTACATTTTATTGGAAAAGCATAAAATCTTGATTTTTATGTAAAGTTATTTGGGTGTGATTGACTTTAATCATCAATGATATAACAGTAAAGTTTCACAAGATATCAACTTTTTGATTTGTTGAAGTTAATTGGAGAGAAAATGTAGTGAGTGAGTGACTTTAGTCAAAAGATATCGAGTTTTTGACAGTCGAAATTGTAGAAAAGATGTATTATTCCATAAACTTTGTTTGATTTCAATGTCGAAAAAGATGTATGGAGAAACATTGTTTTCACGAATCGACTTTTTGATTATTGAAGTTATTGAAGTTTTTTTCTAAAAAAAAAAAAAGTTATGTCCTTTATCTGAATTCAGTGTGGAAACAGTGTGAATACAGGTCGTGCGCATGCCTGGAAACAAGTATAACGGTAACTCTAGCATCCCCACGAATCGAGTGACAAGGCTCCTAAGAGAAAGGGAGCTAAAACGGATAAGCAGGTCACAAAACATCGATATTTTTGATAATAACAGGAGTAGTACGGAGCCTCTAGGACATGATTTTTCTAGGGTAGAGAAGTACTTAGAAGGTGCGGTAGTTGGAAACCCGTATGAAGAAGAATTATTGCCTACTCAGAGACTATTAGTGGTCGCAAATCGACTTCCTGTTTCCGCTGTCAGGCGAGGTGAAGAATCATGGTCGTTGGATATTAGTGCCGGTGGTCTAGTTAGTGCTCTTTTAGGTATGCCTCAACCTACTACTCCTACTTATTGTTTATTAACCGTTTTTCTAACGTCTGCCCACTCATATTATCACGAGAAAATTGAAATATTAACCCATATTTACCATACTTAGACAACATCATCGTGATTCTTGCTTTAAAATCTCTATACGCGCCTTCCCCTTTTGAGGAAGCCCGTACCTTGAAATTTCAACCAAGACTTGTCGAGAATTTGAAGTTTTGGAGGCGGGTTTCTTAGGGTTAAATTGAACATCATGTTCTATTGTAGGATTGTTTTGTATGAAAACTCATTGAATGCTGAATTTACGTGGCTTATATGCTTCAAGGTGTTAAGGAATTCGAGGCTAGGTGGATTGGATGGGCCGGTGTAAACGTTCCCGATAAAGTTGGACAAAACGCGCTTACCAAGGCCCTTGCAGAAAAGGTTAAATTTTTATTTAATTTTTTTTACTGCGCCGTGATTGGATCATTTTACCACTTTTATTTACCATATACTGTATTTAATTCGATTTTTAGAGGTGCATACCCGTTTTTCTCGACGAGGATCTAGTACATCAGTACTACAATGGGTACTGCAACAACATTCTATGGCCGTTGTTTCATTACCTCGGACTTCCACAAGAAGACAGACTCGCAACCACGAGGAGTTTCCAGTCGCAGTTTGCCGCCTACAAAAAAGCGAACCAGATGTTCGCTGATGTGGTGAACGAACATTACGAGGAAGGTGATGTCGTGTGGTGTCACGATTATCATCTGATGTTCCTGCCTGAATGCCTTAAGAAACATAACAGTAAAATGAAAGTCGGTTGGTTTCTTCACACTCCCTTTCCTTCTTCGGAAATTCACAGAACATTGCCTTCTCGCTCTGAATTGCTTCGCGCTGTTCTTGCTGCCGATTTGGTCGGGTGAGCCCTCATAATTTACCACATTGTTTTTACCTTACAGTAGTTTTCTTTGTAGTTGGATTAAGGCTCTGATGTCGTTGTTTTCTTTGTAGTTTTCATACCTATGATTACGCAAGACACTTTGTCAGTGCGTGTACTCGCATTCTTGGTCTTGAAGGTACGCCCGAAGGAGTGGAGGATGATCAAGGGAGATTGACCCGTGTGGCCGCTGTATGTCCCCATCTTCTCGTATCTTCAGCCGTAGAGATGATTATGCCTTTTTTTTGTGTTTAAATAAATGGATGATTGCTTGAAATTTCGAACAGTTTCCTATTGGGATAGATTCAGAGCGATTCATTCGAGCCCTTGAACTCCCCCAAGTACAAGAACATATTAGAGAACTAACCGAAAGATTTTCAGGTCGAAAGGTACGTGTTTGTTTCTTCAATAAATCTGCACATTTCATGTATTATACTACATTTATACGGCTGCTGTATGACGTTTTTTTTTCATCATGTTTTCTATGCCAGGTAATGCTCGGTGTGGATCGTCTTGACATGATTAAAGGAATTCCTCAGAAGTTACTCGCATTTGAGAAGTTTCTCGAAGAAAACTCTTATTGGAAGGACAAAGTCGTTCTCCTTCAAATTGCCGTTCCTACTAGAACAGATGTCCCTGAATGTACGCTTCTTTCTGCATGATCATTTGATCCAAAACTCCAATGATTTCGTCTTTATATATGTTGCCTTTCGTCGTTGCAGATCAAAAACTTACTAGTCAGGTTCACGAAATAGTTGGACGAATTAATGGAAGATTTGGATCACTGATTCGGGTGCCTATACATCATCTGGTCCGTATCTTCTTATATCATCGTTTAATGGAATGATTAGCGATTAGCTCACTCGATCATTGCTTAATATAGTTATTTTCCGAAGAAGATTAACCCCCAAAGACATTATTATAGGCTTGAGCTGAAAGACAGTTTTACTGTACTGTTGTAGGATCGCTCTCTGGATTTTCATGCACTTTGCGCTCTATACGCCGTGACTGGTAAGTTTCCTAAGTTTAACCCTATGTTGCTTAGACTCGTTTAGAACTTAGAAGTGTCCAACATGACATGGGTGCGTGTCCATGTGTCCAACACGGCTCATTTTATGAAAATTCTGTATATTTTGACTTAAAATAATCGATACATTCCTCTCTTTTGCTACTCGACTTTTTGTAGATGTAGCATTGGTCACTTCATTGAGAGACGGCATGAATTTGGTGAGCTACGAGTACGTAGCTTGTCAAGATGCGAAGAAGGGCGTGCTCATTCTTAGTGAGGTAAGTGTTATTAGTCGACGACTCAATGTATTTCAATTTACGTGATTGAACTTAATAATTGTATTATTTGTACGGCCAGTTTGCGGGTGCTGCACAATCTTTGGGTGCGGGTGCTCTCTTGGTAAACCCGTGGAATGTCACAGAAGTTGCAGCAGCGATTGGTAAAGCTTTGAATATGTCAGACGAAGAACGTGAGAAACGACATCAGCTCAACTTTGCCCATCTCACTACTCATACTTCTCAGGAATGGGCCGAGACTTTCGTGAGGTATATCCGAACCTTAAACCCAACCCGAATCCGATCCTGAACTCGAACTGAATGACCCCTCGATTGTGCAGCGAGCTGAATGACACAGTTGTAGAGGCTCAGCTCAGAATAACACAAATCCGTCCTCCGCTACCAGTTGAATACGCTGCTAACCATTTTTTGGGTTGCAATAATCGTCTACTCATACTGGTACGACCCGCAGACAATGTTTTTTTTTTTTTTGAATACGGGTTTTTTTTATTTGACCAGTTGCAAACTTTCAGGGATTCAATGCTACTTTGACTGAAGCAGTCGATACTCCCGGTAGAAGGGGAGGAGATCAAATAAAGGAGATGGAACTCAAGTTACATCCCGATCTCAAAGAACCTCTAACTAATCTTTGCCAAGACCCTAAAACGACAATCGTCGTTCTTAGTGGTAGTGGTCGAGCCGTTCTAGACGAGGTGCTCAATCAACCCGTTTTTTTTTTTTTTTTTTTTTAACCTTTTTTATTTATTTATCCTTATTATATTCTCGGTTTGTCGTGCAGAACTTTGGAAACTATGATATGTGGTTGGCAGCAGAGCACGGTATGTTTCTACGACACTCAAGACGAGGAAATTGGATGACGACAATGCCCGAGCATTTGAATTTGGATTGGGTTCCTAGCGTAAAGGTGAATACTTTCCTCATTTCATTCAAAATCACGGTTTCATTTCCCGTCTTTCTAAAATATAATTTTTGGACGGAAATGTCCTCAACTTTTTCATGCCATATTGCTTCACCTCACCCTCTACCCAAGGGCATTTTCGTCCTAAAAAATAAATTTGGGAGCAATTTTTGAACTTTTGATAGATTTTGGGAGTTGTTTTTAACAAAAATTTCAAAAGGGAGTAATTTTTAATTTACTCTTTTTAATCAGCACGTGTTTGAGTACTTCACCGAGAGAACTCCTAGGTCGCATTTTGAACTCCGCGAAACTTCACTCGTATGGAATTACAAGTACGCCGGTAAGACCCTGTTCTTTTCAACTTCTTCCGTTCAAAAGCATCACTCAAATTTTTTTTTTACCTACATATTAAATCTCCATTTTCCGTGTTTTTTTTAGATTTTGAATTCGGAAGACTCCAAGCTAGGGACATGCTACAACACCTGTGGACGGGGCCGATATCAAATGCAGCCGTGGAAGTCGTGCAAGGTAGTCGATCCGTTGAGGTTCGAGCCGTGGGTGTCACTAAGGTAATATTATTAGTCTCTTATATCCGACGGATTCATGATATCGTACAAGGCAAGGATTGTACGAGATATCGTGAAATTTATACTCTAATTAAATCATTTTCCGTTGTTTTGTTACGCTTGGATTAGGGCTCGGCCATTGATCGGATATTGGGAGAAATCGTCCATAGCAAACCGTTGACATCTCCGATTGATTACGTCTTATGCATAGGCCATTTTCTAGAGAAGGTAAAAATTACGCCTAAAACGGTAAATCTTAAATATGAATTTGTAATTTTGGCAATTTAACGATTTGGGTTTTTTTTTTACTAGGACGAGGATGTATTTACATTTTTTGAGCCGGAGCTTCCTTCGGACAACGGGGGCCACTCACACTCACGATCAAAGTCACTCGACATGTCAAAACTCCCGGGAGAGAGGAGGCCGTCACTAAAGCTCCCAACCGGCCGAGGCGGATCAAAGTCCTTAAACAACAAATCACCCCAAAACCGCTCAGGCTCAGGCCCGGCCCAAGAAAAGAAACCCGGCAACAACAACCAAAACGGCGGGGGGCCCACACGAAAGCAGTCGTTGGAGAAGACGTCGTGGAGCGTGTTGGACCTAAACAAGGAGAATTACTTCTCGTGCGCGGTCGGACGTGCACGGACTAGCGCCCGGTACATGCTCGGGTCGCCGGACGACGTCGTCTCGTTTTTGAAGAGGATGGCCGAGGCCTCTTCTACTGGGCCTAGGCCCGAGCCTAGGCCCAGTCTTTTCATTTTTGAAGAGGATGGCTAGAGCATAGAGCCTCTTCTATTGGGCCCGGGCCCGGGCCCAAGTTAGATGTGTATCATGATTTTGACAAGAACTTGGCTAATTGATTTGATTTTGAATAAAAATTTGGCATCAAGTTATGATTACTTGATATTGACCCATAGGGCCATTGATACAAATTGGCAATTAATCCAATAATTAATTTTTGACAACACATCTATAGTGACCTTCAATAATTTAAAATCTAATTATTTGTCGAGTTCATGTGAGACGGTTTTGTAATAATATTCCAGAAAAATATTGTATCGGTGATTAATCGAGTAAATAGTTCTAAGAGATTTATTATAACTTTATTATTGAATTAAGATATGAAGTACTCGTACAATATTTTGAACAAAGTTCTATATTAAGTCCAATAATATCGTTTTTTTAACAGGTTATTAATACGAATAATAGACATGTACGAGTAATACCTTTATGCTCCCTCTATTCTCATAACTTTACCAGATACATAAATTGACATCTGTTCGATGTTTAATTTGACGAAATGTTCGGTGATTTCGAATAATTTTTTTAAATATAGTAATTTAATTAGTTTTACAAAATAATAAATGAAAAAAAAAATAATATAAAATGATGGTAGGAGCACTAAGTACACATGACTTTGGAAAAAAAAAAAAAAAAAAAAAAAAAAAGGTAATAATAAAGGGGTTGAGATCTAGTAATTGACCAAAACATGGAATTTGATTGGAAGAGCACGTGCGACAGAGTGGAGGAAATCCCCTACCGACTTTCTTCACCCATGTTCTCTACATAATAATAATAATAATAATAATAATAATGTTATTTACTCCTCCGTTTCTATGATTTCTTCTACCTTAAAAGTGACACATTTCTTAAGAAAAACAATAAAGTAAGTAAAAGTAGAGAGGGAGTAGAGTAAGTGGGGCACCTAGGTAAGAGAGAAGTGTGATAGAAAGTGGAAGAAATCAAAGAAATGGTTGAAAAAGGAAATGTGGAAGATATCAAAGAAACAGAGGGAGTAATTATCAATAAATGATAAATACAGTCTTCAGAATTATATTTAAAAGATTAAAAGAGGAAATAAAGTCTTGATGATACAGATATCAATTGTATCGATATTTATGTAATTTAATCTTCGATTTATAAATTTATAGGAGTATATTGCATTTGGAGATTTAATTAGATAAAATAAAATTGTATGAACTGTATTTAATATTATCGTTAATTATTTGATAATTTTTTTTTTTTGTTAAATATTCCTACAATTATAACCTTTGCATGTGCCTAATTGCTTATTACACCTCTCAATTATTTAACTTGACATTTTACTTAAATTTCTTAATCAAACTCGAAAACTATGGAGTATAAGAATACTTGTTAATTGTAGTTTTTGCTTTTGACATTATTCAAAATCAAATAATAGAATCTTCAATATTCTCGACAATTTATAAAGAAAATATAGTCATCGAATTTGATTCATCTTTACGAATAGATTAAGAAAATCAATTTTTTTTATGAATTTTGTTAATGCAAAATGAAAAATATTGATAATGTAAAAAAAACAAGTATTGACAAATATGAAAAAATAAGGGGTCGTTTGGTTACTCATGCAATTACCGGGAAGTGCAACTTCCCAGAAAGTACATTTTTAAGGAGTTGTTTGGTTACCCACTTCCCGGGAATTGCCACTTCCCGGGAACTGCCACTTCCCGGGAACTGCCACTCCCTCCACAATGGGGAAGTTACTCACCAAGTCCCCTTGGTGTGTAGAACTTTCCGCATGAATTCATTTCCCACATGGCAACCAAACAATATTTTGTAATTCCCATGAAATACAAATTCACGTGAATTTAAAGTTCCCGGTAACTTCATCTTCCAATGGTGAACCAAACGAGCCCTAAATGGAAGCATAATTTTTAGAAATTGTAATGTTGTTTGGCACAAAATCTAAACGCCTCAAATCGAAAATAAACAATGTATACAATATACATATACTCATTATTGACTAATTAACACAGGCTAATGCCGACAATTTAATTTAATTCGATTTACAAAGAAACACATTAACAATCGATCATATCTTAATTTCCCAAATACCTAACTAATCCACTAACCAAAATAATAAAAAAATACACACAATCGTCCAATAAAAATATACTTTTAATATCAATTTTATACCGAAATTTCACACTAATTACCCAAATAATATCATACTAATAAAATATCAAAATCGATAATTGACCCAACAAATTAATTAATTAATTAATTAATAATAATCACATGATTCCCATCACTAAATCTCATAATTATGGCAAAAATATCTCGTAACGTTATATAATCCCCGTCTTTTATCGTATTATATTCATTGCGAAGAATATTTTATTTTAATTAAACGTGAATAAATAAACGAGACAGATCGAGTAATTAATTAATTACTGTACTAGTCTTCAATTTCATACTGATCTCTTCTATATATAAATCTCGTTAATCTTCATTGTTTTTTGCCCAATAAAAAGTTCGTGACGCAAAATCATCCCGATTTTCTCTCCCCTTTTGATTAAATTAATTAATTTAATTTAATTAATTTAATTAAATCTCCACCCTTTTCGTTGAATCATTGATTCGATTGATCCGCGTTTCCCCCCACTGTATGTCTCCTCTGTTCATCATTTTTTTTTGATTAATTATTGTTTTAATTTAATTTAATTTGATTTGATTTGATTTTTTTCGATTGTTCGTTGAACCTCGATTTCTGACATTGTAAGAATTTTGTTGATTTTAGGTGGTTTTTATGATCTGGGTAATCATTTTTTTGATAGATCTATGATGGGTTTTTCAGTGTATTGTGATTAATTTCAATTCCCCTGTTTTTGATGTATGGAAATTGAAAAGTTTGTAAATTTGATTGATTTTTTGTTTGTTTGATCTGAGCTGGGGTTGATTTGATTTTAGTCATTTTGATTAGAATTTGTTATCTTTATTACTGAATTTGTATAATTTGATTGATTTGATTTTAGTCATATTTAGAAAGAAATCGTAAAGAATCAAATGGAATCGAGGAAGTATCGTGTTTTAATCTCGTAATTTTACTTATTGTTGATGTGTAGTTGCTGCAATTGCTTGATCTGAGCTAAATTACTGTTTTCTTGATGAAATTGGTCATGTATTTTGAAAAAAATGCATACAATCAAATGATGGGTAGTTGCTGATTTGCTGCAAGCCTGCAATTGCCTGATCTGAGCTAAATCATGTAGTTTTCATGTGAAATAATCGTTGTATACAGTCGAATGGAAGTCGGAAATGATCATGTTTCAGTCGAATTTTTATTTATGCTTAATGGGTAGTTGCTGCAATTGCCTGATCTGAGCTAAATTATTCAGTTTTCACTTTTCATGTGAAATAATCGTCGTATACAGTCGAATGGAAGTCGGAAATGATCATGTTTGAGTCTATTTTTATGCATGTTTGATGGGTAGTTGCTGCAATTGCCTGATCTGAGCTAAAATAGGTAGTTTTCAAGTGAAATAATCATTGTATGCTGTCGAATTGAACTCGGGAATTATCATGTTTCAGTCTCATTTATATGTTTGATGGGTAGTTGCTGCAATTGCCTGATCTGAGCTAAATTAGGTAGTTTTCATTTGAAATAATCGTCTTATACAGTCGACTGGAACTCAGAAATTGTCATGTTTGATGGGCATTTGCTGCAATTGCCTGATCTGACCTAAATTAGGTAGTTTTGATGTGAAATAGTCGTTGTATACAATCAAATGGACTCGGGAATTACCATGTTTGATGGGTATTTGCAGTAATCGCCTGATTTAAGCTAAATTATAGTACAATCAAGTAGAACTCGGAATTATCATGTTTCGGTCTCACTTAATTGCCATGATCTTGGTTAAACTGTAGTTTTCATGTGATCCAATCATTCTAATTATGGTTTAAGTAGTACTTTAGGAGTACTATTTATAGATCCGCTTTATAGTTTATATCGAAAAAGTAAGGTTGTTGTTGTTTGTTAGGTGATGATGTTATCTTATTTGATCTTAATGAATTATGTGTTGATTAATGAATAATGACTTGTGTTGGTTGACCTTTATTTCCGTATGCACATCGATCATTAATCACTCAATTGATTATCGTGTTTGCTAATTATGATTAGGAGGTAGGACATGGGTTCTGATTTGTTTTTTTTTGTTTTTATCGTAGAAGGTGATCCGTGATGTCGTCTCACACGCCAAAGAACATTCTAATCACCGGGGCAGCCGGGTTCATCGCATCCCATGTTGCGAACCGGCTCGTCAGGAGTTACCCCGACTACAAGATTGTCGTCCTCGACAAGCTTGATTATTGCTCAAACCTAAAAAACTTACGCCCTTCTCAATCGTCCCCTAACTTCAAGTTCGTCAAGGGAGACATCGCTAGTGCCGATCTAGTCAACTACCTTCTCATAACCGAGTCCATCGACACCATCATGCACTTCGCTGCACAAACCCACGTCGACAATTCCTTCGGTAACAGCTTCGAGTTCACCAAGAACAACATTTACGGTACTCACGTCCTACTCGAAGCGTGTAAGGTGACCGGACAAATCAAGCGGTTTATTCATGTTAGTACGGACGAGGTGTATGGGGAGACCGATGAAGATGCCGTTGTCGGAAACCACGAAGCGTCTCAACTTCTCCCGACAAACCCTTACTCGGCTACAAAAGCCGGTGCTGAGATGCTCGTGATGGCTTACGGCCGATCTTATGGGTTACCCGTTATCACAACCCGTGGAAACAACGTGTATGGACCCAACCAATTTCCCGAGAAGTTGATCCCTAAGTTTATTCTCTTAGCCATGAGAGGGAAGCCTCTCCCGATCCATGGCGACGGGTCTAATGTCAGAAGCTATCTATATTGCGAGGATGTGGCCGAGGCGTTTGAGGTTATTCTCCACAAGGGAGAAGTAGGCCACGTGTACAATATCGGAACCAAGAGGGAGAGGAGAGTCATCGACGTTGCTCAAGACGTGTGCAAACTTTTCTCAATGGATTCGGAGAAGGTCATCAAGTTTGTCGAGAACCGTCCGTTCAATGATCAAAGGTACTTTCTTGACGATGAGAAGCTCAAGATTTTGGGATGGCAGGAGCGAACCCCGTGGGAAGAGGGTTTGAAGAAGACGATGGATTGGTACATAAGTCACCCTGAGTGGTGGGGTGATGTGTCGGGCGCATTGCTTCCTCACCCTCGAATGCTAATGATGCCAGGTGGCATCGAGAGGCACTTCGAGGAAGCTGACAAGGATAACTCCGGGTCTGAGTTGTCCGACACCACGCAGACCAAGATGGTGGTCCCCGCCGCCAAAGCCAACGCCCCTCAGAAGGAATCGTCCTCGTCGTTCAAATTCCTGATCTACGGTAGGACCGGTTGGATCGGTGGTCTACTCGGTCAAATCTGCGACAAGCAAGGAATCGCGTACGAGTATGGAAAGGGACGTCTGCAGGACCGAGCGTCTCTCATCGCTGACATCCAGAATGTCAAACCGACGCATGTTTTCAATGCTGCCGGTGTAACCGGTAGGCCTAATGTTGACTGGTGCGAATCTCACAAAACTGAGACGATCCGCACCAACGTGGTTGGTACTTTGACTTTGGCCGACGTCTGCAAAGAACACGGGTTGCTCATGATGAACTACGCTACCGGGTGCATTTTCGAGTATGACGCCGCTCATCCTCTCGGCTCTGGTATCGGGTTCAAGGAGGAAGACACGCCCAATTTCCATGGCTCGTACTACTCCAAGACCAAAGCTATGGTACGTTACTAGGTTTCCTAATTTCCCGTCTTTTTTGTGGATCAATTTTACGTGCGCCTTGACCTAATGTCGATGAATGATGCAGGTGGAAGAGTTGCTCAAGGAATTCGACAACGTATGCACGCTAAGGGTGCGCATGCCAATCTCCGGTGACCTAACCAACCCACGAAACTTCGTCACGAAGATATCCCGTTACAACAAGGTAGTCGACATCCCAAACAGCATGACCATCTTAGACGAACTTCTACCCATTTCAATCGAGTTGGCAAAACGTAACCGTCGAGGGATATGGAACTTCACCAACCCGGGCGTAGTAAGCCACAACGAGGTCCTCGAGATGTACAAGAAATACATCGACCCAACTTACACTTGGTCTAACTTCACTTTGGAAGAGCAAGCCAAGGTCATTGTCGCGGCTAGAAGCAACAACGAGATGGATGCCTCGAAGTTGAAGGGTGAGTTCCCCGAGCTCCTAAGCATCAAGGAGTCGTTGATCAAGTACGTCTTCGAGCCAAACAAGAAGACGAACTATTCCGCTTGAGCACCACGACGCTTTTTCCGCCATTTTATCATAGCTAGTACTCATTTGTGTGCCCTTTTGGGCAAAAAAATTCATTCTTAGTTTTTTTTTTTTTTTTTTTTTTTTTTTTTTTTTGTGCAATGTTTTTTTTCTTTCTAATAACTAGTTTCGGATGAGAATTATTTCTTTTCGTAAATTAGATGCTCGAATTTGTTTTTTTTTTTTGTTTAAAGTATACTTACATGGTACAATGTTCGATGAATCGCCTCGCCCATTTGTAATTCTATAAACCCTATTGTTGAGTTTTGTTAATTTTATCATTTTGTACTTCGAAAAGACGGAATTCATAGAGAGCATTCGGTTTTAGAATTTCGTTATGCTAAGAACTACGCCGTTAAACTTGGTCACCTACGATGCACGAGTTAGACCACCGACGTTGGTTTTAGGATCATCGTACGTCAACTCATCGCTCGTGAGTCGTGATTCCTAGCCGTGTGCAAAGTTGCAATAACGTGGTACTTCGTGAAAGCGGGAATTGACCCCCTTTAGTATGAAACCGAGAATTATGAGACGGGATTTCAGCCTAACTTATTACGAGACGACAAAATTCACATAAAACACCCTAAAAAACGTTTTCTCTGAGACGGGTTTTCATACTAGGCGATGGTTACTACGAGTAGTAATTAATAACCGTATCATAATATTATTATTATTATTTTAATATTATTATATTATCGTGAAACCGTCTGATAGAAAAGTGTACGAAAATTGTACATACACAATGAATGGTTATGGAAGCAGGAACCACAGTCATCAAGCGTCAAGATTAAATTAAATTAAAAAAAATCAAAAAAAAAACTTCAGTGGAATCGGAATAATAATACGCAGTCAACGATTTCATCGATTCTTCGATTACTGCATTGTGTTTGCTCAGGTAATTCTTCTTCCCTTTTGATCGATTTCCCTCTTCGTATCGTATGATTTTGTTTAACGATTCGTTACCTGGTGATGAACAATTACACTTTTTTGTTCCTAATTGTAGTTTTCTAGGGTTTGTTCGATGTTTTTAGGGTCGGATTTTTCTGGGTTTTTCTGGGGTTTTGTGGGATTTTGATTATTTCAATCGTATTGAGCTGAATACCCTACTTGGTACTACTGAATTGTTGATTGGATTGTGCTAGACTGATTGTTGCTCTCGATTATACTGTGGTGTATGAATTGTGGGTTTGTGTTATTGATTAGAATTAGTTGGAGTAAATGTTTGATGATTTGTTATTGTTATCGCGGTTGCTTGGAATTCGAGTAATTATTAGAAGTGGAAAATGGATTCGAGTCGTGGTGGTGGGAGGTGGGATTGAGGGAAATACGGTAATATACCGTCTTTATGGGGAGAATCGTTACCCAACTCCTTCGTTCTTCTCCTTCTTCTCGTTTTAAGCTCTATTAGAATGCGAGTGATTGTTGATTGGATTGTGCTAGACTGATTGTTGCCCTCAATTATACTGTGGTGTATGAATTGTGGGTTTGTTTAATTGATTAGAATTAGTTGGAGTAAATGTTTGATGATTTGTTATTGTTAATTTGTTATAGCGGTTGCTTGGAATGGGAGTAATTATTAGAAGTAGAAAATGGAGTCGATTCGTGGTGGTGGGAGGTGGAAACGAGGGAAAGACGGTAATACCGTCTTTATAAGGGGAATCGTCTTCTCATTTTAAGCTCTATTAGAATGCGAGTGATTGTTGATTGGATTGTGCTAGACTGATTGCTGCCCTCGATTATACTGTGGTGTATGAATTGTGGGTTTGTCTTAATTGATTAGAATTAGTTGGAGTAAATGTTTGATGATTTGTTTTTAATAGCGGTTGATTGGAATTCGAGTAATTATTAGAAGTGAAAAATGGAGTCGAGTCGTGGTGGTGGGAGGTGGAAACGAGGGAAAGAGGGTAATAAAGTCTTTATGGGGGAATCATTACCCACCTCCTTCGTTCTTCTCGTTTTGAGCTCTATTAGAATGCGAGTGATTGTTGATTGGATTGTGCTAGACTGATTACTGCCCTAGATTATACTGTGGTGTATGAATTGTGCGTTTGTGTTATTGATTGGATTTAGTTGGAGTAAATGTTTGATGATTTGTTATTGTTATCACGGTTGCTTGGAATGCGAGTAATTATTAGAAGTGGAAAATGGAGTCGAGTCATGGTGGTGGGGGTGAGATTGAGGGGAAGAGGGCAATATACCGTCTTTATGGGGAGAATTGTTACCCAACTCCTTCGGTCTTCTCGTTTTAAGCTCTAGTAGAATGCAAGTGATTGTATGAAGATACTATAAAATGGAGACGTGTAGTGGTGGTGGACAGTGGAATTGAGGGAAAGAGGGTAATAATATACCGTCTTTATTGGGTGACTAATTACCCACCTCCTTTCTTCTCGTTCTAAGCTGTATTAGAATGCGAGTGATTGTTAGATGATACTAGAAAATGGCGACGAGTGGTGGTGGTGGAAGATGGAAACGAGGGAAAGAGGGTAATATAACGTCTTAATTGGGGGAATAATTACCCACCTCCTTCGTTCTAAGCTGTATTAGAATGCGAGTAATTATTAGAAGATACTAGAAAATGGAGACGAGTAGTGGTGGTGGAAGGTAGAAACGAGGGAAAGAGGGTAATATACCGTCTTTATTGGGGGAATCGTTATCCACCTTATTCTTCTTCTCATTTTAAGCTCTATTCGATTGCGAATTGTTACTCGTAGAAGATACTAGAATATGGAGATGAGTAGTGGTGGTGGAAGAGCTTCTCATTTTGCATTCGTATGCAACGCAGTAGACTAATTTGTTTGCTTCCATTATCATGCAGTACCAAGTTCAGTGAAAAGCTTTGATCGTGTAGGACAAAGAAACGTCAGGTGACATTGCCTATTTGAAAATGGCGGCTTCTTCTGCTATTTCTTCCACTCCCTCTTCTTTTCTTCATAAGGTTAGTGTTGTTCACCTTGCTTCTAATGAAATTGCTGTGATTATGTTATACATATTTACTAACTTTCCGTTTTTATGCGTTAAGGATGCCAGTCTCTCTGCTTTCCCTTCGTCGTGTTCCAATCGCTCTCAGTTTTCATCCTCGAAATGGGGGAAAACAAGATCAAAAACTATAGTTTCTGTCATGAGTCCACAGCAGATAGAACGAAAGCCTTCAACAACAGGCTCGGTACAATTCTAATTTGGAATTTAATTTCACATTGACAGGATCTTTGTATTTTGGTCTTACTCAGATCCTTCATTTTGGCCGGTTATTGAAATTCAACATGTTTCTTCTTTGCATGACTCGTTTATATTAGGTTAAAAACTTGATGACAATGACTGAGAAGATATTGGCTAAGGGTGCAGAGAGATCCCAGTTAGTACCGGGTGATAATGTTTGGGTCAATGTTGACGTTTTGATGACTCATGATGTCTGTGGACCTGGTTCCATCGGCATCTTCAAGAAGGAATTCGGAAAGAATGCCAAGGTATCTATGTCCCATAATTTCTAATCTTTAGTGAATGTAATAAACCTTTCATTTTCATGGCTCCATATATGTTGTCTCCGAGTAAAACTCGTGTACCAAGATCAATCAACCCTTTATCTAGGTTCCACTCATTTTGTTCACGATGTATATACCTTATTGACATCTTGAAATGCAGGTGTGGGACCGGGAAAAGGTTGTCATTATTCCCGATCACTATATTTTCACAAGCGATGAACGTGCAAACCGAAACGTTGACATCTTGAGAGACTTTGTGAAGGAGCAAAATATCAAATATTTTTATGATATAACAGATCGCTCAGATTTTAAGGTGCTGTCTTTGTGCTGTCAATTCTTGTATTCTCTGTCTATGCTATAAGACGTTATAATTTTTTTTTTCTCTTTGCAGGTGAATCCTGAATATAAGGGAGTTTGTCATGTTGCTCTTGCACAAGAGGGGCACTGTAGGCCTGGAGAGGTACATCGTCTCTTTAACCTGTAGTTTTTCAAATGACTTGGTATCATATACTCGTAAGTTTTTCAATTTTGTGAATCTTATATGCTATTTGTCCTTGCGTCTCAGGTCTTGTTGGGGACTGACTCTCATACCTGTAATGCTGGAGCTTTTGGACAATTTGCTTCTGGAATAGGAAACACTGATGCCGGTTTTGTTCTGGGGACTGGTAAAATATTATTGAAGGTTTGTAAGACGTTCCCACTTCATTTAAAGTGCTATCAACTCTCATTAACCTTTCGTGGTTTTGTTTGTCATGATAATCGTATGCAAGCCCTTTTGATATATCCTTAAAGTGCTTCATCATTCTTACATAATTTTTATTTATTTATTTATTAAAGTTACAATTTTATCGATACTATATTACTGGTGACTCAACTCTTCAGGTTCCACCAACTATAAGATTCATATTGGATGGAGAAATGCCGAGTTACTTGCTTTCTAAGGATTTGATTTTGCAAGTAAGTCTTGCTTATCTTGAATGTACGGAGTATCTGTCAATAAATTGTATCATGTAGTCGTGTATTGATTGTTCCTCCCCTTATCTGAACTGGCTTGCAGATAATCGGTGAAATATCTGTGGCTGGTGCAACATACAAAGCAATGGAATTTGCTGGATCTACAATCGAAAGTTTGACAGTTGAGTATCCATCACCTGTTTTTATTTTACCGTTTCTTTGGTTTATAGTCCACAGCTTTTGTTTCTTAGTGCTTAACGGTTCACACTAACACACATTTCACTGTGACACTTATATGTGTGCTTTAGATGGAGGATAGAATGACCCTTTGCAATATGGTTGTGGAAGCTGGAGGAAAGAACGGTGTTGTCCCTGTCGATAGTACCACATACAAGTATCTTGAGGTCCGTACTCTATTTTCCCTTGTTTGTTCGCATCATGTGTAATTATCCTTCTCGCCACGAAGTGTGTGAGATGTCGCTCCGTGTGTAAATGAGAACGTGTTCTATAGAATTGGTTTCTTTCTTTCAAATTCTTGGTTATTAGCTGAAATTGTAAGCTCATTTTTGCTGATAGATGAGATTATTTAGATTTTGATCTTTTTTCACTCCATTTTCGTGGTTTTTCTGCAGGGCAAGACAACTATCCCTTATGAACCCGTGTACAGCGATGGCCAAGCAAGGTATCGTCAAATTAGTCCCTTTTTTTTCTTATACAAGATGTTTGCAGGCGTTGTATTTGAAGTTTCATAGATTGCATGCCTTTGTTTTGGGTGTAACCGAAGCCGTGTATCGTTAATATTGCACCTTGTATACAAATTAACTTCTGTTAGCCCTTTTGACAACTGTTTGTGATATTTAGTCTCGTTTCTTCTTGAATTTCAGGTATATGTCCGAGTACCGATTTGATGTCTCAAAGCTAGAACCCCTTGTTGCAAAGGTAAATAGTGTCATAACAAACCAAACTAAACTTTTCAAACCGTGTTTTTCCTATCAATAAGACAATAAACTCGTATCTACTTTTCCTTTTGCAGCCTCATTCTCCTGATAATCGTGCGTTAGCACGAGAATGCAAAGATGTCAAAATTGACAGAGTTTATATCGGGTCTTGTACTGGTGGGAAGACAGAAGATTTTCTCGCTGTAGCCAAACTTTTCCTAGCAGCGGTAATACTCTATTGCTTTTACGCTTCTCATAAAGTCATCCATTACTATAATCAACACTTTTTTCCTGTTTTGAATTTTTTGTTCTAAATTGAGGAGTTGAGTGTTGTGTCGGATATGATACGTGTTGGACACGCGACATGGCATCCAAGTGGAGTATCGGACTAACATAGCCAATGCCCTTTTGTTGTACTAGTATGAGTTTATTTTGTTAAACTCGAGCTCGTATTCTTAAGCCATCGGTTATTGTGCAGGGAGGCAAAAAGGTCAAAGTCCCCACGTTCCTGGTGCCAGCCACACAGAAGGTTTGTATTTTCCTCGAAGTCATACACGATGAATCAGACACTTTTCTTGTACGCGCCAATTATGCTGAGTTTATCGTTTTGTTGGCAAATTATGTAGGTGTGGATGGATGTGTACACTTTGCCTGTACCTGGTTCAGGTGGTAAGACGTGCGCTCAGATATTTGAAGAAGCCGGGTGCGACACACCAGGTAGTCCTGGTTGTGGAGCCTGTCTCGGTGGCCCAAGAGACACTTACGCTCGTATGAATGAACCAATGGTAAGCTACCGAAAGTTTCTCATTCATATGAATGAACAACTTAACGATTTTGGCCTTTGAATCGATTTTTAATCTCTCGTTAATGACTTAATTAGTTACTAAAACACCATTTTGCCTTCAAAGTTGAACCTAGTGGCGTCCTCTAAACGCGGTGATTGTTGCAGGTTTGTGTGTCGACGACAAACAGGAATTTCCCGGGTAGAATGGGACACAGGGAAGGGCAGATATATCTCGCTTCTCCTTACACGGCTGCTGCTTCAGCTCTTACTGGTTATGTCACCGATCCTCGAGAGTTCCTACAGTAAGCCCTCATTACCTTTTAACAACATTGTTTGCTCGAAATTGTCATTTCTGTTCCTCTGAAACCGTAGATGTCTTAGTCTAGTGGTTTAGACGGAGTCAGGTTCAATCCCCTTCCTCTATACTGAAATGCGACTAAGTGCGTTTTTCGTTGGACAAAAAAAATCTTTCCGAGACTTTTTTAGCCCTTTACAAGATTTGAAAGGAGTCGAGAAATAAAACTTTGTATCATTGATTTCATTGTATGAGATTGAACTGTTTTTTCTTCAAGAGACGGTTTATTTTCTCGACATCCACCCGATCCTACACCGACACGTGCCCTAAATAACCTAGTACGAGTACTACACCCAAACCTGAACTAACCCGACTGATCCCGACTTTACAATGCGACCAAGTACAAACCGACTGATCTTGACACGAAACACATCTCGACTTCAAAATCACAGAAAATCCTTAAGCATTGCACTGCAAACTCCAATTTCTCCATCTTCATGTATAGCATTGTAGTTCTCCATTAATTGTTCAACCTAATTTTCCAAATCCTTATTAGATTTTAATTGCATTCTTTTAATCACGATTACTTCTATAAAACGGTTTTACAGTATCGCTTGCTATCAAAAAAAATCGCGTGCATTTTTTATGAATTAAAGTTGTTTTTTTTCTAAACGATACTGTAAAACCGTTTCACGTACCATACCAAGAGTAAAAATGACTTGCGTGGTGGCGAGAACTGTCATTTTCCGACTCAGGTTGTTGTCGACGATGAGGAAGCGGCCGACCCCTTTCATCATACAAAATCAACCCGCTAGACTTCAAAAACTTACACTTCTGACCCATCAATATCGGCCTTTGCCAAACCGGTGGCAATTTCGACCTCAAACAACCCGAAAACCTCCAATCCCTACACTTAGCCATAAAATCGTCACTACTCCACTTATTCGCCATACTCCAACAAGCCGAACCAACAATCACATTCTTCACGAAAAACGTACATCTCTTACACGAACTTTCCTCTTCGAACACGATCAACGAGGACGATTCACTCTCGTTGTCGGAATCAAGACTCGCGATCTTATTTCTTTGATTTCTTCGACTTTTTTTCCTTACAATCGTAACGACAATTGTCACGCATGCTACCACGACTAGTATCCCGGTACAAACGAGTAACGCCACGGCTTTTCGTGTCGAGATTTTCCATTTATCTTCTATACTCCACAATGCATCCATGCCCTAATATTATAACTCTGATTTTTTTATTTATTTTTTTGTGCATGAAATTATGTAATGTTTTGTATGAAAAAAATGGAAGGTAATAGATAAATAAATCGGTGATGTGTCACGTGAAATATAGAGTAATTAATTTGTAGCCGTTGCAAGGTAAATTCACCGAGTAACACTTGAGTAAATAATTAAGGTAAAACTCACGGGTGTTCTATGAGGAACACAACACATGAAACATTATCTTGAGAGGAAAAAAAAAATATTATATCGTCAGAGTTAAAAAAACGGTTTCACGTGTGAGATAATTTGTTAGGTAAAAAACTCGACAATTCACTTATTGTTGATATAGTTTCACAACGTGAAATCGGTTCAGATTATTACCGTGTTATTTGGAGAATATTAATTATTAAACGAGTAATAATATGGATGTCTCGAGAAAGCGTGATTTTTATAAATTTCAAGATTCAAACTCGATTATCACCGACCAATAAATAATTTCTCGTGTGTCCAATCAGATATTTATCTTCATGACGATTAATTTAATTAATTTTTTATAAATTCTTTTTAAACTTAAAATCGTTATATCGTACAGTATGATTTTTTATTAATAAAACGATAACATTTCCCGCAAATTTTACATTTCAAATATTTAGCAATTCCAATATTTCATGATTTACGCGCCAAAATCGAAAATCACCTGAAAAAAACCAAATTAATCAATTTTCCCGGCAAAATTTCACCTAATTCCGCCATTAAAATTTCGATTCCCTCTAAAAAAAACCTTCTATATTTCCTCAAAATCGTCTCTTTAAACCTTCTAATCTTCCCCCAAATCCCCAAATCATCCCCAATTCTCAATCGAAATCAAATCATGGATCCAAAACTCCATAATTTACCTCCTATGAAACGATTCCGACTCCTCCACCATGAAAACAACCTTGTCAAACCCGACTCGAATCCGAATCTGAATCCGAAACCCATTTCACCGTCCAAGCTCCCTACTAAGAAGAGAAAATTTCCCAGATTCGCTACTAATTCCGACGAAAACGTCCCTCCTGCGGTTTCGATTCCGATTCCGATCAACCCACCTACGCCTTACAGTTTACCCGCCAAAAAACGGATCTGGGCTTTCCGACCCGAATCACCTCCTTCTCCTCTCTCGAAAATCGACCTCAATGTCGTGTACATCCCTTCTCCTCAAAAAACCGATGTCGTAATCAAATACGATAATAACAAGGTTGAAGACGAAGTCGAAGAAGGCGAAGAAGAAGAAGAAGACGATGACGGAATACTATGCGCAGTGTGTGAAAGCACAGACGGCGACCCGACCGACCCGATTGTATTCTGCGACGGGTGCGATTTAATGGTCCATGCCTCCTGCTACGGCAACCCATTAATCAAATCCATACCCGACGGCGACTGGTTCTGCGCAAAATGCTCAGGTTCGGACACTCACCAAACCAAGATCCAATGCTGTTTATGTCCGATCCAAGGCGGGGCAATGAAACCGACGAAAGACGGTCGGTGGGCTCACATTGTATGCGCGGTGTTAGTCCCGGAGGTGTTCTTCGAAGACGGTGAGGGTCGAGATGGGATCGATTGTTCAGTGGTTCCGAACCGGAGGTGGAAGGAGGTTTGTTACTTGTGTAAGGGTAGGAATGGGTGTGGGGTCGAGTGTTCCGAACCTAAATGCGGAATGTCGTTTCATGTTGGGTGTGGGTTGAAGGAGGATCTTTGTATTGAGCTTCGGGAGGGTCGGAAGAGGGGCCGTGGTGGCGGTGGTGGGGTCGTGGCCGCCTTTTGTCGACGTCATACCGACATTTGGACTAAAGTATGAACTCAATTTTTTTTATTTTTTTTTCAATTTAAAGCGGACCAACTGGGCTAGCCTAGCTAGCTAGCTAGCCCATTTGGTCCGCTTTGTTTGAGCTAACTCTGAACTCGTATTGAGACGGTTTTTGTTTGTGTTTTGTAGCAACAACAAAGTGGAAAGTACAAGATTGTGGCAAGAGATGAGGAATGAAGATTCAAGATTCAAGAACATGGTTGATCAACCTAATGATAATTAATTGATGTATTTTGAATTAATACTAGTGATTAGTGTGTCATTAGTGAATTTAGGGTTTACTAAGTTTTTAATTTTACTTAATTTTATTGTCAATCTAGGTCTTAATCTTATACTCCTACAATGGATAGAGATTTTCATTTTGTATATGATCGGATGTTGCTATTTCATTTTCCGAGTTTAAAATTTCTTCGAAAAAATTTAGAGATGAACTAAAACAAGGTTGATAAACTCGAGATATATATGGAGTATTTCATATTTGATTGAATTGTAAATGCATTGATCTATTTATTTACGAGGAACTATCGGACTATCGTCAAACAACAAATACAAGACGAGAATCGAGATATGATGATCTAGAAACTACGATCAAAGTACAACCCGAATGGTGAATGACAATATCGACATTACATATTTCCAAGGCATAGTTTCATCGATTTGAAAGCGAGGCGAGAACCCGCGGCTCACCTAGATCTACCTAGGATTCCGAACCCCGGCTTGTGAAAATACAATGGGATTATGGGAAGGGAAGCATGGTGCATTTACTCTTCATGACATACCATACTGAACGGTGCCCGCGTTTCTATGAGCTGCCATTGCAGCAGCCGAAGCTCCAAACCGAGATTGAGCTTCCATTATCTTAGCATCGAGGGCTACTCTACTGCTATACTGATCAGGCTGAGGCTTTGGCTGAGCCTGGAAGGGGAGATGCTGATGCATGTCGATGACGACTTCATGCGCAGGTTGTACTTGTACTTGTACATGTACATGCTGGTTTGCTTGGACGGTTTCTGGACCCGGCTTCACTTGGGCCGCTGTCATATTTGGTCGGTAATAATACTGTGGTTGGGCCGAGACGACCGTCTCAGGTGTACTGTTTTGGTTAAACGGAACTATGGAACCCACAACTCTTCCCGGTCTTGCTGCTGAAAACAGAAAGGGTTTCAGCATTCAGCGTTCAGCAATCGGCTTACAAAAAGAAACAAAATTGCATCACGAAAGATACCTGTGGGGCCTCGTGACGACTGTCGTAGAGCGCTTAATACACTTCCATAGGTTCGAGAAGCTCTCGTCTCGTCTTTAACAGGTTGATCTCTGTATACTGTGGGCTGTGGGGCCAGTGGCTTGGGAGGTGGGGTGCTAGAGTATACTGTCGACCTGAAAAAAGATGAAAATGTCCGATGATCTCACGATTTTAACGATTCAAATATTTTTTGACTGTCAAAAAAATTGCATTAGTAATATCGTACCTAGGGAGCGAAATATGTTTTCTTTGTAATGGAATGACGGGTCCACTCCGACCAGAATTTTCCTCGAGATGTGCGAATTGTTTTTTAAACTGACCAATAGCACTGCATCAATCAACAGAAATAACCCCGTCAATTACAGTCGAAACAAGCTGTTAACTGATGACACGAGAGCAAATACGTTTTTTTTTACCTAGGGTAAATGTAACTCATTCCTTCGTTCCCGTTCATGTAGTCTTCAAGTAACTGAGGGTGGTATTCAAGAATCTCACGGTATATGAGCTCCCTAACATCATCTTTAGTCACCTTCCGTCTCTCAAACTCAAATTCTAACTTCGATATTGGCTGACACGCAGGTTCTCTCTCGACTTTCGACAACCCCCTGAAGTAAGGGTCCGAAAGTGCCTGATGAACATCGTAAACAATACAGAAAGTACACGTCAGTCTCGTACAGTAATATTTAGTTAGTGAATCGGTTCAAAGGGTGTGGACGAAGAGATCGAACCTCTTCTGCAGTAGGTCTGTCCTTGGGATCAAAGGCTAACATTTTCTGCAATAGACGCAGTGCCAGGGGATCCGCATTTGGAAATTTATGAGAAAATGGAACGGGTTGCTTCTTCCGCATATCTGTTAGGTATTTGCGTGCTTTCTCATTACGGACCCCAGATATGACATCATAAGACGGTGTGCCAAGAAGGTCCGTAATGATATCTAACTGATGAACAACGCTTTTACCAGGAAACAATGGTTTACCCAACAACACCTCGGCAAAGATGCAACCGATGCTCCAAATATCTATTGCAGGCGTATACTGCAGTTGACGAACAGCAACAGTCAGACACTCAGACTCCTTCAAAGGGTAATTTTCTGACGTAATTTCAAAAGAGGATCCTTACCTTCGATGAAAATGAACCGCAGAGCTCAGGAGCCCTGTACCATCGTGTAGCGACATAGTCCTGTAAAATATACAGTTATATACAAACCGGTTTCCTCGAATAAGACACTGATTACACTAAGAATATCGATATTTGAGAAACTATTACCGTCCAAAAAATCGTGGTGGGAGCATCATTGAATGCTACTCTAGCCAGACCAAAGTCGCAAATTTTGAGCTTGCAATTGGCATTAGCCAAAATATTCTTTGGCTTCAGATCTCGGTGGTACACATTTGCTGCAGGAATCATACTAAAAAAATCAGAACTGTTTCGAGATTTCTACAGTGAATTTGTTACAGTTACGGGAAAAAGGTGTCACACACCTGTATGCATATATTTCAGTGCACGCAACATTTGATAAAGAAAAAACTGATGATGCTCTCGAGTCAGATCATCGTTAGCTTTGATGACTTGGTGAAGATCGGACTCCATGAGCTCAAAGACTACGTAAATGTCCTTAAAGTCCCTTTTTGAGGGAGGTAACATAATGCGCTTGATCTCAACAATATCAGGGTGACGCAAAAGTCTTAGCAACTTGACTTCGCGTAGTATTCTGATGGCATCTGATATATGCTCGAAAATGTCATTTATCTTTTTTATCGCGACTTTTTCTCCTGTATGTGTGTCGATGGCTGCACATACAACTCCGTAGCTTCCTTTCCCGATAACTTCAAGAATTTTGTAACGGTTTGCTTCACCATATTCTGTGAAGAATTCCGTGTCTTTCAAACCCTACACAACGGGAAATATCCAAAACTATCATGATGACGTACATGCATCGTGTTATTGTTACAAAGCTCGATTCTTGACACTTGTTGCAGCTCAAGTACTCAATCAAAGCCGAGAATTTGTACTGAGAAATACAAGATTTCTAATTTCGGAAAATGGAGATTTATTAACAAAAGTAAAGGACTAAAAGAGGTAAAACAAAGATGTCATCATACTACAACAAACAACAAGGACAATAAAATCAATATTGACTTCTGATTTGCATGAACTATTTGAGCTCTCTACCAAACAAAACAATCCTAAAAAAAAAGTCGGTATTCCGTTCCACCGACACAAATTTGGCAGTCAAAATCAATCAAAACACCATGGAATCATCAATATTGAAAATTCAATACAATTCCACCAAGCACAATCATCAATATTCCTCACATAAAGAAGAATATTTCAATGAACCCAAGTACAATTCAGTAAACATCATAGATTCAAAAAGATGCAATCATACCATCATCATATAAACATAAATTCCAAATGAGCAAGTCTCGTGAAAGACAGTCTCGCATTAGCTAATGGGATTGATGAGACCGTCTCTTTAAAGTTATTGTGATTCGGAATTTCAGCTCAAATACTAGTAATACTAACATAAAATGGGATTGAGATGAGACCGTCTCTTTAAAGTTATTGTGATTCGGAATTTGAGCTCAAGTACTACTCCTACATCATAAATTCCAAAATTTAGTTCAATAGTAGAGCATTAAATGTCACAATAAGTACACTTCCAACAGTAGAATTCAACCCCAAGAAAAAAAGACAAAACCCCATGATTGAAATGGGTGAAATTCATTCATGGACGAGCTTCAGAAACTTATAAGAGACGGTTTCTCAGTAACATTATCGAGATTGAAAAGTTCAAAGCTTGAGATCTAAACTTACTTCATAAACACTCATACTTCAAAAAAAAATCACAAATGACAGATCTCAAACACAAACAAAAGTAATATAATAACAATAATAAACTGAAAACAAATTAAATAAAACAAATTAAAAAAATTTTAAAAAAACAGAGGAAAACAAACCTTTTTGCGTTGATCTTGCTGCATCTTGTATACTACAGAGCACTAAATCCAAAACCCAGAAATAAAATTCCAAATTATAAAAAGGGTACTTCTCAAAATTCAAAAAAAAAAAAAAAGACAAATTTTGCCCACCCAAAATTCTATAAAATCAACCACATTTAGAAAACGACGTCGTATAAGTGTATAAACACTAGCAAATTAATCTTTAAGAAACACTCCACCTCCTCCTTTTTCTCCTCAAATTTCCAACCCCAGATCTCTTCTTCCCCCCCTTTTAACCCTTTATTTATTATCTAATTAATTAATTGATTAATTAACAAATTAATTAATTGATTGATTAGTTGATTGATTCTCCCCTGTTTTTTGTTTTTTCTAACCTAGATTATGAAGGAAGAAAGGTATAGAAAAAGGAGAAGGGGGAGAAGAAGGGTGAAATTGGGGGTGTTTGGTGAAGAGAGGTGAGGAGGAGGAGAAGGGGATGAGAAGGAAATGAAGGGAAGGTGGGTAAGATTGAGAAAAAAGAGAGATTTATATATGATGATGATGATGATGATGATGATATTATTATATGAAGGTGGTTGGTACTTTGGAAGAGGCTCATTTTTATATGAGTAGTTTGGAAGTATTTGGTACCAAAAACCGATATTTATGATCTGAGTTTGAATTTCCCGACATATAATGTAAATATTGTTTATGTTGTTTTGGCTGAAAGAGACTGAATCGTGTTTAAATGACAGATATTCGTGAGTTGAGTTTGAATTTCCCGAGATACAAAGTGATCTTGTTCGTGTTGTTCTTTCTTGCTGGGGGAGACTGGATCGAACTTGAATAAGAGATGTTAATGACCTGAGTTTGAATTTCCGTGAGAGAAGGAATTGAATTTAAATGACAGATATTCATGACCTGAGTTTGAATTTCCCGAGATATATAGTACAAAGTAATCTTGTTCATGTTGTTCTTTCTGGTTGAGAGAGACTGGATCGAACTTGAATAAGAGATATTCATGACCTGAGTTTGAATATCCCAAGATACAAAGTGGTATTATTCATGTTGTTCTTTATGGCCGAAAGAGATTGAATCGAATTTAAATGAAAGAGGACTAGTGAAGCTTAATTGTACTTAGCTTGATGGCGTTGACGTAAATTGAAATGAACTAATTGAGCTGAATTGACTAAGACAAACTAAAATTAACGAGAATAAACTTAACTATATTAACTTTACTGAATAAGAATTGACTTAATTGGTCCGAGTTGAAAATAAGTTATCTCTTGATAGTTTTTGTACGTGTTACAAAATAAAAAGTCCATCTAAAATCATTGTAAAACTTATTCCGTCTCGATCATTAACAAATGAGTTATACTTTAGATTATCCAATGATGGTTATGATTTAATAGTAATTATAATTATAATAGTATGATGGTTATTAATTTATGCTAAAAGTTTAATTAAGTTGGAGTTCATCATGATATTTTAGTTTTGAGTGGGAGATGATTTAATTATGATTAATTCAATTTGAGTTACAATTTATATTTATTATTGCAATAATTGTGTTTAATTTGTTGATGTTCTATAGAAGAGATTCATGCTCTTAGTTTCATTAACGTTCTCCTCATTTACTCCTTTAATTTTCACGGTTTTGATATCAGCTTTGACTCCCGATGATAATTAACTATATTTATATTTCGTTTTTTATCATTGAAAAATTAACTTGTAAAAGAATGCAACGATTCATGTAACTTGATATTGAGCGAGAAGTCGGTAAGAAGAGTTGGATCTTTCGATCCAATACCTTATAAGTTATAACGGTTACTATTAGCATAATACACTTAATAATTAGCCTAATTTTGTAGCAAATGTAATTATATATTATTAACCGATTATATATTAATTAGCTTGCTTTCATGCCATTTACCAAACACTAAATTAATAGATTCATCGATCAATCTAATATTTAGTTAATAATTTATCTACTAATTTCTCCTAATATGTTGCTTATCAAATAAGACAATTATCGACAAAATTGAGATATTATGCCTTACAATTACTATGTACATTTGGATGTCATCAATTTAATTAGATAATCAAACTTAGGGGTCGTTTGGTTACTCATTCAATTACCGGGAAGTGCAAGTTCCCAGGAAGTGCATTTTCAGGGAGTTGTTTGGTTGCCCACTTCCCGAGAATTGCCACTTCCTCCACAATGGGGGAAGTTACTCACCATATGACAACCAAACAATATTTTTTAATTCCCATGAAATACAAATTCACGTGAAATTAAAGTTCCCGGTAACTTCTATCTTCCCATAGTGAACCAAACGAGCCCTTAAACAACTTAAACATTTCTACCTCATGTGAGTTTTTTAATTCCATTATATTTTGACGTGATGAGCAAAAAAAAAGCAACCCTAATAGTTTTAAATCCACCGAATTACTACTATTTATTTATTTATTTATTTATTACTGTAGTCAATTAGTCTCCTTTATGACGATTTATCTCTTATATATTATTATTCAACTCATTGATAGATAATCAAAGTGTTTTTCTTATGGAAATAACAATATTTTTATTTTATTTTTCTATCTAAAAAAATAAATATTTAACCCGTTATAATATCACGACGGTTTGTATTTATGTTTATGATGAGTAAAGGTGAGTTAGATACACAAACTATAAACTCATAAAATACACGTGATTACGTGAAGTCGTGAATCTAATGACGTGCCCTAAACTCATGCATACAATATTAAGTTCATCATCATCGTCAACCATTGAATAAAACGGTATGTACATTAATAGATACCAACCTATATGTTTTATTTGACGGTGCCCTATTCATAATTTTGTATTTTTCTCGCGATTTTTGAAAGACGGTATCTTAATAAATTATTCATGTAGTTCTCGTAAAGTCGTAATTCTGTAATCATCGGTATCTCAATAATCACAGCTTATGTGTCGTTTTCTTGATGAATTCCCTTCCAAAGACATGGCTTTACAATTACGAAAATAAATCTACGATAGTCACTTATAATTATAAACTAAAAATGATACGAAAGATTCATGATATATAAATCATAAAAAAAGAAAAATATAAAATATGGAAGTATGTTACGTATTTAAATATGTATCAATCCAATTTAATTAATAAAAAAAATCAATCAATTATACTCGTATTAATTAATTAAAAGAGTCAACTAATTAATTATTTGTTAATAAAATTACTACATTACTTCAATTGTTTGTTAATTTATACACGCTTTTCTTTAAATAACTATGCAATTATACAAGATATATACTTGTTTTCAACTAGCTTTTAGTTCTAAACACATACTCCCTCCGATTACCTGTATTCTTCCCTATTTCCTTTTTGAGCTGAGTTTGATTTTCTTCCCTCTTTCCATTTAAGGAAAGTTTTACCTCTTTATTAATTAATATAATATTCATCTCTCCTACTTTTCCACCACACTTTTTCTCATTTAATTAATATAATATTCCCCTTTCCTACTTTTTCATTCCACTTTTTCTCATTTAATTAATATAATATTTCTCTCTCTTACTTTTTCATTCCACCTCTCATTATTCTACTAATATAATTACTCCCTCCTTATTTTCTTCCCCAAAAAGAAAGGGGAAGAACACAGGTAATCGGAGGGAGTATATATTTTACTCCGTATTACTTTTGATATCATTTATATTTAAAATTTTACTCATCATCTGTCCTAACTTATATATGGATCAGACTGCATGGTCTCATAATAAATTTATCGCAAAACCATCTTTCTGTCCTCCACGAGGGTATTATTATTTCAAACTTTTTTTTTACTATTTTACTCTCATATTTCTCTCTCCTTCACTCATTTAATATACTTACTCTACCCCACCTCATTTCTCAAAAAGACAACAAATACCCCTACTTTACCCCCTTTTCCTTGGTATCCGTGCCCACCCCTAAGGGGGCTTATTCAAGAGAATGGAGGGAGTATTATTAAGTTTATAAATGTGTATAAACTTAATCAATACTACCATTTAATTTATATTTAAACTGTACTCTATAAATTATACTACGTGACATGATTTCATAATAAATTTATCGCAAAACCGTCTTTCTGTCCTCCACGAGGGTATTATTATTATTATTATTATTATTATTATTATTATTATTATTATTATTATTATTATTATTATTATTATTATTATTATTATTATTATTATTATTATTATTATTATTATTATTATTATTATACCCTTATTATTTTTATTATTATTAAGTTTATAAATGTGTATAAACTTAATCAATACCATCGAATCTATATTTAAATTGTACTCTACAAATTATACTACATGACACAGTCTCACAATAAATTTATCGTAAAACCGTCTTTCTATTTTCAACAAGGCCGACAATATTAAGTTTATAAATATGTATAAAATAATTTAAAAAGACTATTTAGATAGTGTAATATATATACAAAGTCATGGTTGATATTGTCATACATGTAGATGTAGGTATAGGTAGGGGGGGATTATATTGGTAAGAAGAGTATGTAAAATGTGATTGTCGGCTGATCGAAGGAAAGTGATTGGAATTTGGTGGAAGATAGATATATAATCCCTCCGATTTTTTATTATCTTCAAAGGGGAAGATAATAAAAAATTGGAGGGAGTATATATATATACTCTGTTGCTTTAGATCAACGGTTGTGTATTACTATTAAGTGTGTGTGTGTGACATCCCACCTTTTTTTCTTCACTTGTCTCTTTTGCTATGATTTATACTACTCATAAACTAACTGCAATAACTCTTCTAGAACTACTTCTATATTTATCTTATTTTATATAATTATTACACCCTAAATTTAAAAAAATAAAAAATAAAATAAAAATAATTAAATCCTAGATTTTAAATTATTAAAATTAGTAAAATTGAGTTATCGATATAAAATACAGTTAGTTTTAACGCTAATAACCAACAAAAATAAAATAAATTTAACCATATAAGAGAGAGATATCGTAATGTAATAACATTATTGTGAGACTGTTTCATATATATACGAGTAATTTTTTTTTTTTGCATAAAAATATTGTTGTATCCAGGTTTGAGGGTAGAAAGTGCAATACAAAAAATGAGTTTTATGTTAGTCATTTTACAAAATATACAGAATAATAATTGAGTTACAATTTTAAAAATAAAGATAATAATAATTACACCCTAAATTTTAAATTATTAAAATTAGTAAAATTGAGTTATCAATATAAAATACAATTAGTTTTTTTTTTTAAACAGTCAAACAAAAATATTGTAATACATTTTATAAAAAGGAAATGCTAATAACCAACAAAAATAAAATAAATTAACAGTATGAGAGATCTCGTAATATAATACTAGTAACATTATTGTGACATTGTTTCATACATACGAGTAAGAATTTTTTTGCATAAAATATTGTTGTATTGACTTATGAGGGTAGAAAGTGCAATATAAAAAAACAAGTTTATGTTAGTCATTTTACAGAATATTCAGAATATTTATTTATTAGAATATCCGATCCCTTTTATTATTGGATATACCCTAATCTCCAGAATCGATTCACTTCATTAATAATAGCGCTTTTAAGCTAGATTACCAAGCATCATTAACAAAACCAACTAATCAAATACAGAATACTTCATATGTTATTAGTACAGTCAAACCACTAATAAAATCAGTTAATTATAATAGTATATTTTTACCGTCTGTTCTGTATTGCAATTTACGAAACACGACCTAAATGATTAGCTCTTACACTATTAAGTTGTTGAGGAGTCCTATATACTCTAGATAGTAACTTACTTTGACGACCAAGTACATTGAGTGTATGAGTCTCATTACTTTCGCATTAACACTTCCTTAATTAATTAATTAATTAATTAATTAATTAAACATATTTGTAATAATAATACTAATTGTCAACTATATATGTTAATAATTCACAACTCATTTTTGGTTGTTCTTCACCACGAGCGTAAACGAGCCAATCTGAGCTCCAGTTCGAGTGTATCTATCCATGCTCGTAATTTTGAACTTGAGTTCTGGCTCTACTTGTATCTCGACGAGCGATCCCTTTTATTAATAAGAGACTGTCTCTCGAAAAACCCTAAATACTTTTTCATAACCGACAACCAAAATTTCCAATGCACATTATTTTATTTTAATATGTAATGAAACTAAACTATTTATTTGACGGCTCTAGTTCTTTGATTCCCTTCCACAAATCTAAAATTTTAACTTTCCATTAAGGTGTAATGGGTTGTTATTTTCATGTATTTCCCAATCACAACAAAAGGCCACGAGCCCCACGATCAAGTGTCTTACCATATAATCCACACTTCCAATTGGCATTAAGCACCAATATTAAACATTTTGTCCTTTGGTGAAACCAATACCTGTCAAACGGATCAACCCGGTCGAGTTCGTTGATTGTTTCAGGTCAGATCATTTTTGGGTTATAAAAATCAAGTTGATTTCGGTTCGGTTCGGTTCGGTTCGGATCATTTCTGTAATACCCCGGTCCAAACTACGACCAAAAATGTTAGTCGCGGTAGCTCACCAGACTCTGTACTGGTCCCACAGACCAATACGAATCTTTTCAAGCGCATTTTATGCTCAATCATGCACATCCAGGAAACCTTACCAGTAGGTCACCCATTCTTAGACTACTCTCAGCCAAACACGCTTAATTGCGGAGTTCTTTTGCATGGACAACCAGAAAAGAAAGTGCATTTTGTTGACATGAGTAGTACTTTCCATCCCTTTAAGGTAACTCATGAACATGACATTTTCAATCGATGTGAGGTGTTTCAATTTCGAGTTCAAGTCACTTTCGGGTTTGCTATTTTCAACTTTTTTTTAGGGATGTCGACTTTTTTTTTTCTATAATAATAGCCGGGTCATCAGTTTTTGGGTTAGCTCGGATCAATTCGGGTTACGGGTCATACTTGGATTTTCATTTCGAGTGTCAAGTCATTCGGGTTGGGTGAGTTTTGCCAGGTCCAGTGAAACTCAAAATTGCAACTTAATAAACTAAAAAAATCAACAAATTTTTATTTAGAACGGGTATAACTATCTTAAACTAATGAGTAATGAAAGGTTAAAGTAATTGAGATAAAGATCTAAATAAAAAGGCTTAGATCTGTTATAAGTTTAAGATCGATAATCTGTCCAAAGGGAGATCCGGTCAAGAATGATTGGGTTTGATGGTTTGATGTGATATGATAAAAGTAAGTTGATTATTAAAAAGAAAGGGGTCCCAATCTCACTAATTCTCCAATTAATCACAAATCAATTTGAGTTGATTCATTGATTGATTGACTAGTTTCACATATATTGGTGAAACTAGTACTCATTGACCCACATCATTAAGGTGGGAGGTGTGGTTGATTACCTCATACTAATTGACAACACTAATCCTTATGAGTATTTCGAAATGGAATATATTCGTTTTACCAGTAAATCGGAAATATATTCGTTTTACCAGTAAATCGGGATAAATCGATATCATCTAAAAATATAAGTTATCGGTGTAATGGACAACCCAAAACCTAGACCGATTGGTAGGAAACTTGGACTAGATCGGATTGTTTAGACTGGATCAGGGAGTAGACATTATCTTTTGCTGGACTCGAAAGGCTAGCTAAACAGATCACGAATTGTATCTGGTTCGAACCAATCTGAACCGGCCGATCCAAGTTGGTGCGATTTGTCAATCTGAGTTGATATATATGTATATCCGTTTTAAGTAAGGCTAATGTCATGTCATCTAGACTTCGAGCCTCTCGCTCAAAGGGTGCCTTACCTGATGTACGTGGTTTACAGACTATTGCGTACACAGTACACCCAAGGATTTACACAGAGCACACCAAAAATAACGACTGCGGATTCCCTTGTCATAAAAAAATCATCAAATTGACAATGGGATATTCTATTTGTGTGTGAGTATGTGCTGTGTTTGCACTGTCTAAGGAAACAACGTATCAAGTTTACCTTGTCAAAACTCAAAACCGGTCCGATTTACAAAAAAATTGTATGAAACGATCTTTTGATATCGTTTATAACAAACATTTCATATAATCAGATAATTATTTATTTAATTTCGGTGATTGATGATCTGTTTGGAAATAATGTAGTGTGAGACGGTTTCTTAGAAGACTTGGCTCAATTTACAATACTTCCACCAAATTATTTAATCAAATATTATTACACGTGTAAGTCAACATGGTTATAATAATATTATAAATTTAGGACACCTCAATGTTGATTTGCTATATTTTTATTTTATTTTGACTTAAGTTACAAAATTACAATATCTTAAAAAAAATAATACCCATAAAATTCCCTTTCACTTGATATTTGAACATCTACGAAGTATTTTATAATCAGACGGTTTGACGATTAGTTTATTATTGTGAGACATCTTACGAGTTAGTTACTTTTATAGTGTATTGTAAATTACGTTTCACATCACCTTAATACTAAAATGGTCTCACAAAAGACTTAGTCTTCTATGAAAATAAATGCCAAAAAAAAGTGACGCGAAGTAAGTGTTGCAAAGTATCGATGGAAACAATTTGTCGCAAAGTATCGATGGAAACAATTTGTCGCAAAGTAATGTCGGAAAGACGAAATTAGTAGGTGTGTCGCAAATAAGTGTTGGAAAAAATGACACAACACTTATTTACCACATTTTTTCCGGCACTATTAGCGACACATTATCCTACAAATTTTCCGTTATTAGCGACATTTTTTTACCGACACTTATTTAGCGACATTTTTTCCCGACACTTATTTAGCAACATTTTTTTACCGACACTTATTTAGCAACATTTATTCCCGGCATTTATTCTCCGACCCTTAATTAGCGACATTATTTGACCGACACTTATTTAGCGACATTTTTTCCCGACACTTATTTAGCGACATTTTTATACCAGCACTTATTAGCGACATTTTTTCCCGGCACTTATTAGCGACATTTTTTTCCGTCACTAATTTAGCGACATTTTTTTCCCGGCCCTTATTAGCAACATTTTTATACCGGTACTTATTAGCGACATTTTTTCCCGACACTTATTTAGCGACATTTTTTTCCCGACACTTATTTAGCAACATTTTTATACCGGCACTTATTAGCAACTTTTTTTCCCGACACTTTTTCCCTACACTTATTTAGCAACATTTTTTTCGGCACTTATTTACCGAGATTTTTTACCGACACTTATTTATCGACATTTTTACCGGCACTTATTCAGCAACATTTTTTACTGACACTTATTTAGCGACATTTTTTCCCGGTATTTATTTAGCGACATTTTTTCCCGGCACTTATTTAGCGACATTTTTTCCCGGCACTTATTTAGCGATATTTTTTACCGGCGCTTATTTAGCAACATTTTTTCCCGCCACTTATTTAGGGAGATTTTTTTTTCAGGCACTTTTTAGCGACATTTTTTACCGACACTTATTTACCGACTCTTATTACCATCATTTTTTTCCTCACTTATTAGCGACATTTTTTACCGTCACTTATTTAGCGACCTTTTTTCCCGACACTTATTTAGCGACACTTTTTCACGAAATTAATTGCCGACAATTTTTTCCCGACACTTATTTAGCGACATTTTTTTTCCAGTCACTTATTAGGGACATTATTGTACCGACACTTATTTAGCGCCATTTTCCGAAGACATTTATTTAACAACACTTATTTCTCTCACTTTTTAGCCGGCATTAATTTAGCGACATTTTTTCCTGGCACTTATTGGCGACAATGTTTCCTGGCACTCTTTTCCGGACAATTATTTGCGAATTTTTTTCTCGACACGTATATCGAGACTTTTTCAGGACACTTTTTTAGCGGTATTTTTCCCGACACTTATATAGTGTCACTTTTTCACGAAACTTAATTAGCGACATTTTTTTCACGTCACTTATTTAGCGTCACTTTTATTTCCACATTTCTTTATCGTCACTTATTTAGCGACACTTTTCTTCCGTCATATTTCCCGGCAATTTTTCACTACACTTATTAGCGACACTTATTTACGGCACTTTTCCGAACTATATTTAGCGACACTTATCCCCGTAACTTTTTTCCCCTTCCGAAAAAAAGTCAAAAACAACCGATTTTGAAGGTTATTATCCACGTTTTTTCGGGCTTTTAGGTTCCGAAATAAAATCGATCGATATTCGCGCTGAACAATCCTTGAACCAAATAAAATGTCTCGGTGTAATATTCGGGTCATTTGGTCTTCAATAGAGATATATAAAAACCAAGAAATTGCATTTTAAAACGTTTCGGAATTTGTCGAAACAAGCTCTACACTTCATTTTATAATGTGTCAGATGGTTGTAACAATCATCATTATTCATTAAGTTTTATCGACAAGTTTTCAAAAAAAAATTTCGCGCTTTAGAACATTTTTCACCCTTTCGAAAAAATGTCAAAAACGACCGATTTTGAAGGTTATTATTCACGTTTTTTTCGGGCTTTTGGGTCCCGATATAAAATCGATCGATATTCGCGCTGAACAATCCTTGAACCAAATAAAATGTCTCGGTGTAATATTCGGGTCATTTGGTCTTCAATAGAGATATATAAAAACCAAGAAATTGCGTTTTAAAACGTTTCGGAATTTGTCGAGACAAGCTCTATACTTCATTTTATAATGTGTCAGATGGTTGTAACAATCATCAATATTCATTACGTTTTATCGACAAGTTTTCAAAAAAAAATATTCGCGCTTTAGAGCAGTTTTCACCTTTTCGAAAAAAATGTCAAAAACGACCGATTTTGAAGGTTATTATTCACGTTTTTTTCGGGCTTTTGGGTCCCGATATAAAATCGATCGATATTCGCATTGAACAATCCTTAAACCAAATAAAATGTCCCGGTGTAATATTCGGGTCATTTTGTCTTCAATAGAGATATATAAAAACCAAGAAATTGCGTTTTAAAACGTTTCGGAATTTGTCGAAACAAGCTCTATACTTCATTTTATAATGTGTCAGATGGTTGTAACAATCATCATTATTCATTATGTTTTTATCGACAAGTTTTAAAAAAAATTATTCGCGCTTTAGAACAGTTTTCACCCTTTCGAAAAAATGTCAAAAACGACCGATTTTGAAGGTTATTATTCACGTTTTTTTCGGGCTTCTGGGTCCCGATATGAAATCGATCGATATTCGCATTGAACAATCCTTGAACCAAATAAAATGTCCCGGTGTAATATTCGGGTCATTTTGTCTTCAATAGAGATATATAAAAACCAAGAAATTGCGTTTTAAAACGTTTCGGAATTTGTCGAAACAAGCTCTACACTTCATTTTATAATGTGTCAGATGGTTGTAACAATCATCATTATTCATTATGTTTTTATCGACAAGTTTTCAAAAAAAAATATTCGCGCTTTAGAACACTTTTCACCCTTTCGAAAAAATATCAAAAACGACCGATTTTGAAGGTTATTATTCACGTTTTTTTTGGGCTTTTGGGTCCCGATATAAAATCGATCGATATTCGCGTTGAACAATCCTTGAACCAAATAAAAAGTCTCGGTGCAATTTTCGGGTCATTTGGCCTTCAATAGAGATATATAAAAACCAAGAAATTGCGTGTTAAAACGTTTCGGAATTTGTCGAAACAAAATCTATATTTCATTTTTTAATGTGTCAGATGGTTGTAACAATCATCATTATTCATTAAGTTTTATCGACAAGTTTTCAAAAAAAATATTCGCGCTTTAGAACATTTTTCACCCTTTCGAAAAAAATATCAAAAACGACCGATTTTGAAGGTTATTATTCACGTTTTTTTCGGGCTTTTGGGTCCCGATATAAAATCGATCGATATTCGCGCTGAACAATCCTTGAACCAAATAAAATGTCTCGGTGTAATATTCGGGTCATTTGGTCTTCAATAGAGATATATAAAAACCAAGAAATTGCATTTTAAAACGTTTCGGAATTTGTCGAGACAAGCTCTATACTTCATTTTATAATGTGTCAGATGGTTGTAACAATCATCAATATTCATTACGTTTTATCGACAAGTTTTCAAAAAAAAATATTCGCGCTTTAGAGCAGTTTTCACCCTTTCGAAAAAAATGTCAAAAACGACCGATTTTGAAGGTTATTATTCACGTTTTTTTCGGGCTTTTGGGTCCCGATATAAAATCGATCGATATTCGCATTGAACAATCCTTAAACCAAATAAAATGTCCCGGTGTAATATTCGGGTCATTTTGTCTTCAATAGAGATATATAAAAACCAAGAAATTGCGTTTTAAAACGTTTCGGAATTTGTCGAAACAAGCTCTATACTTCATTTTATAATGTGTCAGATGGTTGTAACAATCATCATTATTCATTATGTTTTTATCGACAAGTTTTAAAAAAAATTATTCGCGCTTTAGAACAGTTTTCACCCTTTCGAAAAAATGTCAAAAACGACCGATTTTGAAGGTTATTATTCACGTTTTTTTCGGGCTTCTGGGTCCCGATATGAAATCGATCGATATTCGCATTGAACAATCCTTGAACCAAATAAAATGTCCCGGTGTAATATTCGGGTCATTTTGTCTTCAATAGAGATATATAAAAACCAAGAAATTGCGTTTTAAAACGTTTCGGAATTTGTCGAAACAAGCTCTACACTTCATTTTATAATGTGTCAGATGGTTGTAACAATCATCATTATTCATTATGTTTTTATCGACAAGTTTTCAAAAAAAAATATTCGCGCTTTAGAACACTTTTCACCCTTTCGAAAAAATATCAAAAACGACCGATTTTGAAGGTTATTATTCACGTTTTTTTCGGGCTTTTGGGTCCCGATATAAAATCGATCGATATTCGCGTTGAACAATCCTTGAACCAAATAAAAAGTCTCGGTGCAATTTTCGGGTCATTTGGCCTTCAATAGAGATATATAAAAACCAAGAAATTGCGTGTTAAAACGTTTCGGAATTTGTCGAAACAAAATCTATATTTCATTTTTTAATGTGTCAGATGGTTGTAACAATCATCATTATTCATTACGTTTTATCGACAAGTTTTCAAAAAAAATATTCGCGCTTTAGAACATTTTTCACCCTTTCGAAAAAAATATCAAAAACGACCGATTTTGAAGGTTATTATTCACGTTTTTTTCGGGCTTTTGGGTCCCGATATAAAATCGATCGATATTCGCGCTGAACAATCCTTGAACCAAATAAAATGTCCCGGTGTAATATTCGGGTCATTTTGTCTTCAATAGAGATATATAAAAACCAAGAAATTGCGTTTTAAAACGTTTCGGAATTTGTCGAAACAAGCTCTACACTTCATTTTATAATGTGTCAGATGGTTGTAACAATCATCATTATTCATTACGTTTTATCGACAAGTTTTCAAAAAAAAAATATTCGCGCTTTAGAACACTTTTCACCCTTTCGAAAAAATGTCAAAAACGACCGATTTTGAAGGTTATTATTCACGTTTTTTTCGGGCTTTTGGGTCCCGATATAAAATCGATCGATATTCGCGCTGAACAATCCTTGAACCAAATAAAATGTCTCGGTGTAATATTCGGGTCATTTGGTCTTCAATAGAGATATATAAAAACCAAGAAATTGCGTTTTAAAACGTTTCGGAATTTGTCGAGACAAGCTCTATACTTCATTTTATAATGTGTCAGATGGTTGTAACAATCATCAATATTCATTACGTTTTATCGACAAGTTTTCAAAAAAAAATATTCGCGCTTTAGAGCAGTTTTCACCCTTTCGAAAAAAATGTCAAAAACGACCGATTTTGAAGGTTATTATTCACGTTTTTTTCGGGCTTTTGGGTCCCGATATAAAATCGATCGATATTCGCATTGAACAATCCTTGAACCAAATAAAATGTCCCGGTGTAATATTCGGGTAATTTTGTCTTCAATAGAGATATATAAAAACCAAGAAATTGCGTTTTAAAACGTTTCGGAATTTGTCGAAACAAGCTCTACACTTCATTTTATAATGTGTCAGATGGTTGTAACAATCATCATTATTCATTATGTTTTTATCGACAAGTTTTAAAAAAAATTATTCGCGCTTTAGAACAGTTTTCACCCTTTCGAAAAAATGTCAAAAACGACCGATTTTGAAGGTTATTATTCACGTTTTTTTCGGGCTTCTGGGTCCCGATATGAAATCGATCGATATTCGCATTGAACAATCCTTGAACCAAATAAAATGTCCCGGTGTAATATTCGGGTCATTTTGTCTTCAATAGAGATATATAAAAACCAAGAAATTGCGTTTTAAAACGTTTCGGAATTTGTCGAAACAAGCTCTACACTTCATTTTATAATGTGTCAGATGGTTGTAACAATCATCATTATTCATTATGTTTTTATCGACAAGTTTTCAAAAAAAAATATTCGCGCTTTAGAACACTTTTCACCCTTTCGAAAAAATATCAAAAACGACCGATTTTGAAGGTTATTATTCACGTTTTTTTCGGGCTTTTGGGTCCCGATATAAAATCGATCGATATTCGCGTTGAACAATCCTTGAACCTAATAAAAAGTCTCGGTGCAATTTTCGGGTCATTTGGCCTTCAATAGAGATATATAAAAACCAAGAAATTGCGTTTTAAAACGTTTCGGAATTTGTCGAAACAAAATCTATATTTCATTTTTTAATGTGTCAGATGGTTGTAACAATCATCATTATTCATTACGTTTTATCGACAAGTTTTCAAAAAAAATATTCGCGCTTTAGAACATTTTTCACCCTTTCGAAAAAAATATCAAAAACGACCGATTTTGAAGGTTATTATTCACGTTTTTTTCGGGCTTTTGGGTCCCGATATAAAATCGATCGATATTCGCGCTGAACAATCCTTGAACCAAATAAAATGTCCCGGTGTAATATTCGGGTCATTTTGTCTTCAATAGAGATATATAAAAACCAAGAAATTGCGTTTTAAAACGTTTCGGAATTTGTCGAAACAAGCTCTACACTTCATTTTATAATGTGTCAGATGGTTGTAACAATCATCATTATTCATTATGTTTTTATCGACAAGTTTTCAAAAAAAAATATTCGCGCTTTAGAACACTTTTCACCCTTTCGAAAAAATATCAAAAACGACCGATTTTGAAGGTTATTATTCACGTTTTTTTCGGGCTTTTGGGTCCCGATATAAAATCGATCGATATTCGCGTTGAACAATCCTTGAACCAAATAAAAAGTCTCGGTGCAATTTTCGGGTCATTTGGCCTTCAATAGAGATATATAAAAACCAAGAAATTGCGTTTTAAAACGTTTCGGAATTTGTCGAAACAAAATCTATATTTCATTTTTTAATGTGTCAGATGGTTGTAACAATCATCATTATTCATTACGTTTTATCGACAAGTTTTCAAAAAAAATATTCGCGCTTTAGAACATTTTTCACCCTTTCGAAAAAAATATCAAAAACGACCGATTTTGAAGGTTATTATTCACGTTTTTTCGGGCTTTTGGGTCCCGATATAAAATCGATCGATATTCGCGCTGAACAATCCTTGAACCAAATAAAATGTCTCGGTGTAATATTCGGGTCATTTGGCCTTCAATAGAGATATATAAAAACCAAGAAATTGCGTTTTAAAACGTCTCGGAATTTGTCGAAACAAGCTCTATACTTCATTTTATAATGTGTCAGAAGTTTGTAACAATCATCATTATTCATTACGTTTTTATCGACAAGTTTTCAAAAAAAAATATTCGCGCTTTAGAACACTTTTCACCCTTTCGAAAAAATATCAAAAACGACCGATTTTGAAGGTTATTATTCACGTTTTTTTTCGGGCTTTTGGGTCCCGATATAAAATCGATCGATATTCGCGCTGAACAATCCTTGAACCAAATAAAATGTCCCGGTGTAATATTCGGGTCATTTGGTCTTCAATAGAGATATATAAAAACCAAGAAATTGCGTTTTAAAACGTTTCGGAATTTGTCGAAACAAGCTCTATACTTCATTTTATAATGTGTCAGATGGTTGTAACAATCATAATTATTCATTACGTTTTATCGACAAGTTTTCAAAAAAAATATTCGCGCTTTAGAACATTTTTCACCCTTTCGAAAAAATATCAAAAACGACCGATTTTGAAGGTTATTATTCACGTTTTTTTCGGGCTGTTGGGTCTCGATATAAAATCGATCGATATTCACGCTGAACAATCCTTGAACCAAATAAAATGTCCCGGTGTAATATTCGGGTCATTTGGTCTTCAATAGAGATATATAAAAACCAAGAAATTGCGTTTTAAAATGTTTCGGAATTTGTCGACACAAAATCTATACTTCATTTTATAATGTGTCAGATGGTTGTAACAATCATCATTATTCATTACGTTTTATCGACAAGTTTTCAAAAAAAAATATTCGCGCTTTAGAACACTTTTCACCCTTTCGAAAAAATGTCTAAAACGACCGATTTTGAAGGTTATTATTCACGTTTTTTTCGGGCTTTTGGGTCCCGATATAAAATCGATCGATATTCGCGGTGAACAATCCTTGAACCAAATAAAATGTCTCGGTGTAATATTCGGGTCACTTGGTCTTCAATAGAGATATATAAAAACCAAGAGATTGCGTTTTAAAACGTTTCGGAATTTGTCGAAACAAGCTCTATACTTCATTTTATAATGTGTCAGATGGTTGTAACAATCATCATTATTCATTACGTTTTATCGACAAGTTTTCAAAAAAAATATTCGCGCTTTAGAACATTTTTCACCCTTTCGAAAAAATATCAAAAACGACCGATTTTGAAGGTTATTATTCACGTTTTTTTCGGGCTTTTGGGTCTCGATATAAAATCGATCGATATTCGCATTGAACAATCCTTGAACCAAATAAAATGTCCCGGTGTAATATTCGGGTCATTTTGTCTTCAATAGAGATATATAAAAACCAAGAAATTGCGTTTTAAAACGTTTTGGAATTTGTCGAAACAAGCTCTATACTTCATTTTATAATGTGTCAGATGGTTGTAACAATCATCATTATTCATTACGTTTTATCGACAAGTTTTCAAAAAAAATATTCGCGCTTTAGAACATTTTTCACCCTTTCGAAAAAATATCAAAAACGACCGATTTTGAAGGTTATTATTCACGTTTTTTTCGGGCTTTTGAGTCCCGATATAAAATTGATCGATATTCGCGCTGAACAATCCTTGAACCAAATAAAATGTCTCGGTGTAATATTCGGGTCATTTGGTCTTCAATAGAGATATATAAAAACCAAGAAATTGCGTTTTAAAACGTTTCGGAATTTGTCGAAACAAGCTCTATACTTCATTTATAATGTGTCAGATGGTTGTAACAATCATCATTATTCATTACGTTTTATCGACAAGTTTTCAAAAAAAAATATTCGCGCTTTAGAACATTTTTCACCCTTTCGAAAAAATGTCAAAAACGACAAATTTTGAAGGTTATTATTCACGTTTTTTTCGGACTTTTGGGTCCCAATATAAAATCGATCGATATTCGCGCTGAACAATCCTTGAACCAAATAAAATGTCTCGGTGTAATATTCGGGTCATTTGGTCTTCAATAGAGATATATAAAAACCAAGAAATTGCGTTTTAAAACGTTTCGGAATTTGTCGAAACAAGCTCTATACTTTATTTTATAATGTGTCAGATGGTTGTAACAATCATCATTATTCATTATGTTTTATCGACAACTTTTCAAAAAAAAATATTCGCGCTTTAGAACATTTTTCACCCTTTCGAAAAAATATCAAAAACGACCGATTTTGAAGTTTATTATTCACGTTTTTTTCGGGCTTTTGGATCCCGATATAAAATCGATCGATATTCGCGGTGAACAATCCTTGAACCAAATAAAATGTCTCGGTGTAATATTCGGGCCTTTTTCCGAAGACATTTATTTAACAACACTTATTTCTCTCACTTTTTAGCCGGCATTAATTTAGCGACATTTTTTCCTGGCACTTATTGGCGACAATGTTTCCTGGCACTCTTTTCCGGACAATTATTTGCGAATTTTTTTCTCGACACGTATATCGAGACTTTTTCAGGACACTTTTTTAGCGGTATTTTTCCCGACACTTATATAGTGTCACTTTTTCACGAAACTTAATTAGCGACATTTTTTTCACGTCACTTATTTAGCGTCACTTTTATTTCCACATTTCTTTATCGTCACTTATTTAGCGACACTTTTCTTCCGTCATATTTCCCGGCAATTTTTCACTACACTTATTAGCGACACTTATTTACGGCACTTTTCCGAACTATATTTAGCGACACTTATCCCCGTAACTTTTTTCCCCTTCCGAAAAAAAGTCAAAAACAACCGATTTTGAAGGTTATTATCCACGTTTTTTCGGGCTTTTAGGTTCCGAAATAAAATCGATCGATATTCGCGTTGAACAATCCTTGAACCAAATAAAATGTCTCGGTGTAATATTCGGGTCATTTGGTCTTCAATAGAGATATATAAAAACCAAGAAATTGCATTTTAAAACGTTTCGGAATTTGTCGAAACAAGCTCTACACTTCATTTTATAATGTGTCAGATGGTTGTAACAATCATCATTATTCATTACGTTTTATCGACAAGTTTTCAAAAAAAAATATTCGCGCTTTAGAGCAGTTTTCACCCTTTCGAAAAAAATGTCAAAAACGACCGATTTTGAAGGTTATTATTCACGTTTTTTTCGGGCTTTTGGGTCCTGAAATAAAATTGATAGATATTCGCGCTGAACAATCCTTAAACCAAATAAAATGTCTCGGTGTAATATTCGGGTCATTTTGTCTTCAATAGAGATATATAAAAACCAAGAAATTGCGTTTTAAAACGTTTCGGAATTTGTCGAAACAAGCTCTATACTTCATTTTATAATGTGTCAGATGGTTGTAACAATCATCATTATTCATTATGTTTTTATCGACAAGTTTTAAAAAAAATTATTCGCGCTTTAGAACACTTTTCACCCTTTCGAAAAAATATCAAAAACGACCGATTTTGAAGGTTATTATTCACGTTTTTTTCGGGCTTTTGGGTCCCGATATAAAATCGATCGATATTCGCGCTGAACAATCCTTGAACCAAATAAAATGTCTCGGTGTAATATTCGGGTCATTTGGTCTTCAATAGAGATATATAAAAACCAAGAAATTGCGTTTTAAAATGTTTCGGAATTTGTCGAAACAAAATCTATACTTCATTTTATAATGTGTCAGATGGTTGTAACAATCATCATTATTCATTACGTTTTATCGACAAGTTTTCAAAAAAAATATTCGCGCTTTAGAACATTTTTCACCCTTTCGAAAAAATATCAAAAACGACCGATTTTGAAGGTTATTATTCACGTTTTTTTCGGGCTTTTGAGTCCCGATATAAAATTGATCGATATTCGCGCTGAACAATCCTTGAACCAAATAAAATGTCTCGGTGTAATATTCGGGTCATTTGGTCTTCAATAGAGATATATAAAAACCAAGAAATTGCGTTTTAAAACGTTTCGGAATTTGTCGAAACAAGCTCTATACTTCATTTTATAATGTGTCAGATGGTTGTAACAATCATCATTATTCATTACGTTTTATCGACAAGTTTTCAAAAAAAAATATTCGCGCTTTAGAACATTTTTCACCCTTTCGAAAAAATGTCAAAAACGACAAATTTTGAAGGTTATTATTCACGTTTTTTTCGGACTTTTGGGTCCCAATATAAAATCGATCGATATTCGCGCTGAACAATCCTTGAACCAAATAAAATGTCTCGGTGTAATATTCGGGTCATTTGGTCTTCAATAGAGATATATAAAAACCAAGAAATTGCGTTTTAAAACGTTTCGGAATTTGTCGAAACAAGCTCTATACTTTATTTTATAATGTGTCAGATGGTTGTAACAATCATCATTATTCATTATGTTTTATCGACAACTTTTCAAAAAAAAATATTCGCGCTTTAGAACATTTTTCACCCTTTCGAAAAAATATCAAAAACGACCGATTTTGAAGTTTATTATTCACGTTTTTTTCGGGCTTTTGGATCCCGATATAAAATCGATCGATATTCGCGGTGAACAATCCTTGAACCAAATAAAATGTCTCGGTGTAATATTCGGGCCTTTTTCCGAAGACATTTATTTAACAACACTTATTTCTCTCACTTTTTAGCCGGCATTAATTTAGCGACATTTTTTCCTGTCACTTATTGGCGACAATGTTTCCTGGCACTCTTTTCCGGACAATTATTTGCGAATTTTTTTCTGGACACGTATATCGAGACTTTTTCAGGACACTTTTTTAGCGGTATTTTTCCCGACACTTATATAGTGTCACTTTTTCACGAAACTTAATTAGCGACATTTTTTTCACGTCACTTATTTAGCGTCACTTTTATTTCCACATTTCTTTATCGTCACTTATTTAGCGACACTTTTCTTCCGTCATATTTCCCGGCAATTTTTCACTACACTTATTAGCGACACTTATTTACGGCACTTTTCCGAACTATATTTAGCGACACTTATCCCCGTAACTTTTTTCCCCTTCCGAAAAAAAGTCAAAAACAACCGATTTTGAAGGTTATTATCCACGTTTTTTCGGGCTTTTAGGTTCCGAAATAAAATCGATCGATATTCGCGCTGAACAATCCTTGAACCAAATAAAATGTCTCGGTGTAATATTCGGGTCATTTGGTCTTCAATAGAGATATATAAAAACCAAGAAATTGCATTTTAAAACGTTTCGGAATTTGTCGAAACAAGCTCTACACTTCATTTTATAATGTGTCAGATGGTTGTAACAATCATCATTATTCATTACGTTTTATCGACAAGTTTTCAAAAAAAAATATTCGCGCTTTAGAGCAGTTTTCACCCTTTCGAAAAAAATGTCAAAAACGACCGATTTTGAAGGTTATTATTCACGTTTTTTTCGGGCTTTTGGGTCCTGAAATAAAATTGATAGATATTCGCGCTGAACAATCCTTAAACCAAATAAAATGTCTCGGTGTAATATTCGGGTCATTTTGACTTCAATAGAGATATATAAAAACCAAGAAATTGCGTTTTAAAACGTTTCGGAATTTGTCGAAACAAGCTCTATACTTCATTTTATAATGTGTCAGATGGTTGTAACAATCATCATTATTCATTACGTTTTTATCGACAAGTTTTCAAAAAAAATCGCGCTTTAGAAAGTTTTTCACCTTTTCGAAAAAATGTCAAAAACGACCGATTTTGATGGTTACTATATTCACGTTTTTTTCGGGCTTTTGGGTCCCGAAATAAAATCGATCGATATTCGCGGTGAACAATCCTTGAACCAAATAAAATGTCCCGGTGTAATATTCGGGTCATTTGGCCTTCAATAGAGATATATAAAAACCAAGAAATTGCGTTTTAAAACGTTTCGGAATTTGTCGAAACAAAATCTATATTTCATTTTTTAATGTGTCAGATGGTTGTAACAATCATCATTATTCATTACGTTTTATCGACAAGTTTTCAAAAAAAATATTCGCGCTTTAGAACATTTTTCACCCTTTCGAAAAAAATATCAAAAACGACCGATTTTGAAGGTTATTATTCACGTTTTTTTCGGGCTTTTGGGTCCCGATATAAAATCGATCGATATTCGCATTGAACAATCCTTGAACCAAATAAAATGTCCCGGTGTAATATTCGGGTCATTTTGTCTTCAATAGAGATATATAAAAACCAAGAAATTGCGTTTTAAAACGTTTCGGAATTTGTCGAAACAAGCTCTATACTTCATTTTATAATGTGTCAGATGGTTGTAACAATCATCATTATTCATTATGTTTTTATCGACAAGTTTTAAAAAAAATTATTCGCGCTTTAGAACAGTTTTCACCCTTTCGAAAAAATGTCAAAAACGACCGATTTTGAAGGTTATTATTCACGTTTTTTTCGGGCTTTTGGGTCCCGATATAAAATCGATCGATATTCGCATTGAACAATCCTTGAACCAAATAAAATGTCCCGGTGTAATATTCGGGTCATTTTGTCTTCAATAGAGATATATAAAAACCAAGAAATTGCGTTTTAAAACGTTTCGGAATTTGTCGAAACAAGCTCTACACTTCATTTTATAATGTGTCAGATGGTTGTAACAATCATCATTATTCATTATGTTTTTATCGACAAGTTTTCAAAAAAAAATATTCGCGCTTTAGAACATTTTTCACCCTTTCGAAAAAATATCAAAAACGACCGATTTTGAAGGTTATTATTCACGTTTTTTTCGGGCTTTTGGGTCCCGATATAAAATCGATCGATATTCGCGTTGAACAATCCTTGAACCAAATAAAAAGTCTCGGTGCAATATTCGGGTCATTTGGCCTTCAATAGAGATATATAAAAACCAAGAAATTGCGTTTTAAAACGTTTCGGAATTTGTCGAAACAAAATCTATATTTCATTTTTTAATGTGTCAGATGGTTGTAACAATCATCATTATTCATTACGTTTTATCGACAAGTTTTCAAAAAAAATATTCGCGCTTTAGAACATTTTTCACCCTTTCGAAAAAAATATCAAAAACGACCGATTTTGAAGGTTATTATTCACGTTTTTTTCGGGCTTTTGGGTCCCGATATAAAATCGATCGATATTCGCGCTGAACAATCCTTGAACCAAATAAAATGTCTCGGTGTAATATTCGGGTCATTTGGCCTTCAATAGAGATATATAAAAACCAAGAAATTGCGTTTTAAAACGTTTCGGAATTTGTCGAAACAAAATCTATACTTCATTTTATAATGTGTAAGATGGTTGTAACAATCATCATTATTCATTATGTTTTTATCGACAAGTTTTAAAAAAAATTATTCGCGCTTTAGAACACTTTTCACCCTTTCGAAAAAATATCAAAAACGACCGATTTTGAAGGTTATTATTCACGTTTTTTTCGGGCTTTTGGGTCCCGATATAAAATCGATCGATATTCGCATTGAACAATCCTTGAACCAAATAAAATGTCCCGGTGTAATATTCGGGTCATTTTGTCTTCAATAGAGATATATAAAAACCAAGAAATTGCGTTTTAAAACGTTTCGGAATTTGTCGAAACAAGCTCTATACTTCATTTTATAATGTGTCAGATGGTTGTAACAATCATCATTATTCATTATGTTTTTATCGACAAGTTTTAAAAAAAATTATTCGCGCTTTAGAACAGTTTTCACCCTTTCGAAAAAATGTCAAAAACGACCGATTTTGAAGGTTATTATTCACGTTTTTTTCGGGCTTTTGGGTCCCGATATAAAATCGATCGATATTCGCATTGAACAATCCTTGAACCAAATAAAATGTCCCGGTGTAATATTCGGGTCATTTGGTCTTCAATAGAGATATATAGAAACCAAGAAATTGTGTTTTATAACGTTTCGGAATTTGACGAAACAAGCTCTATACTTCATTTTATAATGTGTCAGATGGTTGTAACAATCATCATTATTCATTACGTTTTATCGACAAGTTTTCAAAAAAAAATATTCGCGCTTTAGAACACTTTTCACCCTTTCGAAAAAATGTCAAAAACGACCGATTTTGAAGGTTATTATTCACGTTTTTTTCGGGCTTTTGGGTCCCGATATAAAATCGATCGATATTCGCGCTGAACAATCCTTGAACCAAATAAAATGTCCCGGTGTAATATTCGGGTCATTTGGCCTTCAATAGAGATATATAAAAACCAAGAAATTGCGTTTTAAAATGTTTCGGAATTAGTCGAAACAAAATCTATACTTCATTTTATAATGTGTCAGATGGTTGTAACAATCATCATTATTCATTACGTTTTATCGACAAGTTTTCAAAAAAAATATTCGCGCTTTAGAACATTTTTCACCCTTTCGAAAAAATATCAAAAACGACCGATTTTGAAGGTTATTATTCACGTTTTTTTCGGGCTTTTGCGTCCCGATATAAAATTGATCGATATTCGCGCTGAACAATCCTTGAACCAAATAAAATGTCTCGGTGTAATATTCGGGTCATTTGGTCTTCAATAGAGATATATAAAAACAAGAAATTGCGTTTGAAAACGTTTCGGAATTTGTCGAAACAAGCTCTACACTTCATTTTATAATGTGTCAGATGGTTGTAACAATCATCATTATTCATTATGTTTTTATCGACAAGTTTTCAAAAAAAAATATTCGCGCTTTAGAACACTTTTCACCCTTTCGAAAAAAATATCAAAAACGACCGATTTTGAAGGTTATTATTCACGTTTTTTTCGGGCTTTTGGGTCCCGATATAAAATCGATCGATATTCGCGCTGAACAATCCTTGAACCAAATAAAATGTCTCGGTGTAATATTCGGGTCATTTGGCCTTCAATAGAGATATATAAAAACCAAGAAATTGCGTTTTAAAACGTTTCGGAATTTGTCGAAACAAAATCTATACTTCATTTTATAATGTGTCAGATGGTTGTAACAATCATCATTATTCATTACGTTTTATCGACAAGTTTTCAAAAAAAATATTCGCGCTTTAGAACATTTTTCACCCTTTCGAAAAAAATATCAAAAACGACCGATTATTCACGTTTTTTTCGGGCTTTTGGGTCCCGAAATAAAATCGATAGATATTCGCGCTGAACAATCCTTGAACCAAATAAAATGTCTTGGTGTAATATTCGGGTCATTTGGTCTTCAATAGAGATATATAAAAACCAAGAAATTGCGTTTTAAAACGTTTCGGAATTTGTCGAAACAAGCTCTATACTTCATTTTATAATGTGTCAGATGGTTGTAACAATCATCATTATTCATTACGTTTTATCGACAAGTTTTCAAAAAAAATATTCGCGCTTTAGAACATTTTTCACCCTTTCGAAAAAATATCAAAAACGATCGATTTTGAAGGTTATTATTCACGTTTTTCTCGGGCTTTTGGGTCCCGATATAAAATCGATCGATATTCGCATTGAACAATCCTTGAACCAAATAAAATGTCCCGGTGTAATATTCGGGTCATTTTGTCTTCAATAGAGATATATAAAAACCAAGAAATTGCGTTTTAAAACGTTTCGGAATTTGTCGAAACAAGCTCTATACTTCATTTTATAATGTGTCAGATGGTTGTAACAATCATCATTATTCATTATGTTTTTATCGACAAGTTTTCAAAAAAAATATTCGCGCTTTAGAACATTTTTCACCCTTTCGAAAAAATGTCAAAAACGACCGATTTTGAAGGTTATTATTCACGTTTTTTTCGGGCTTTTGGGTCCCGATATAAAATCGATCGATATTTGCATTGAACAATCCTTGAACCAAATAAAATGTCCCGGTGTAATATTCGGGTCATTTGGTCTTCGATAGAGATATATAAAAACCAAGAAATTGCGTTTTAAAACGCTTCGGAATTTGTCGACACAAAAGTAACACTTCATTTTATAATGTGTCAGATGGTTGTAACAATCATCATTATTCATTATGTTTTTATCGACAAGTTTTCAAAAAAAAATATTCGCGCTTTAGAACATTTTTCATCCTTTCGAAAAAATGTCAAAAACGACGATTTTGAAGGTTATTATTTACGTGTTTTTTCGGGCTTTTGGGTCCCGAAATAAAATCGATAGATATTCGCGCTGAACAATCCTTGAACCAAATAAAATGTCTCGGTGTAATATTTGTTTCATTTGGTCTTCAATAGAGATATATAAAAACCAAGAAATTGCGTTTTAAAACATTTCGGAATTTGTCGAAACAAGCTCTATACTTCATTTTATAATGTGTCAGATGGTTGTTACAATCATCATTATTCATTAAGTTTTATCGACAAGTTTTCTAAAAAAAATATTCGCGCTTTAGAACACTTTTCACCCTTTCGAAAAAATGTCAAAAACGACCGATTTTGAAGGTTATTATTCACGTTTTTTTCGGGCTTTTGGGTCTCGATATAAAATCGATCGATATTCTCATTGAACAATCCTTGAACCAAATAAAATGTCCCGGTGTAATATTCGGGTCATTTTGTCTTCAATAGAGATATATAAAAACCAAGAAATTGCGTTTTAAAACGTTTCGGAATTTGTCGAAACAAAATCTATACTTCATTTTATAATGTGTCAGATGGTTGTAACAATCATCATTATTCATTACGTTTTATCGACAAGTTTTCAAAAAAAATATTCGCGCTTTAGAACATTTTTCACCCTTTCGAAAAAATATCAAAAACGACCGATTTTGAAGGTTATTATTCACGTTTTTTTCGGGCTTTTGAGTCCCGATATAAAATTGATCGATATTCGCGCTGAACAATCCTTGAACCAAATAAAATGTCTCGGTGTAATATTCGGGTCATTTGGTCTTCAATAGAGATATATAAAAATCAAGAAATTGCGTTTTAAAACGTTTCGGAATTTGTCGAAACAAGCTCTATACTTCATTTTATAATGTGTCAGATGGTTGTAACAATCATCATTATTCATTACGTTTTATCGACAAGTTTTCAAAAAAAATATTCGCGCTTTAGAACATTTTTCACCCTTTCGAAAAAATATCAAAAACGACCGATTTTGAAGGTTATTATTCACGTTTTTTTCGGGCTTTTGGGTCCTGAAATAAAATTGATAGATATTCGCGCTGAACAATCCTTGAACAAAATAAAATGTCTCGGTGTAATATTCGGGTCATTTTGTCTTCAATAGAGATATATAAAAACCAAGAAATTGCGTTTTAAAACGTTTCGGAATTTGTCGAAACAAGCTCTATACTTCATTTTATAATGTGTCAGATGGTTGTAACAATCATCATTATTCATTATGTTTTTATCGACAAGTTTTAAAAAAAATTATTCGCGCTTTAGAACAGTTTTCACCCTTTCGAAAAAATGTCAAAAACGACCGATTTTGAAGGTTATTATTCACGTTTTTTTCGGGCTTTTGGGTCCCGATATAAAATCGATCGATATTCGCATTGAACAATCCTTGAACCAAATAAAATTTCCCGGTGTAATATTCGGGTCATTTTGTCTTCAATAGAGATATATAAAAACCAAGAAATTGCGTTTTAAAACGTTTCGGAATTTGTCGAAACAAGCTCTACACTTCATTTTATAATGTGTCAGATGGTTGTAACAATCATCATTATTCATTATGTTTTTTCGACAAGTTTTCAAAAAAAAATATTCGCGCTTTAGAACACTTTTCACCCTTTCGAAAAAATGTCAAAAACGACCGATTTTGAAGGTTATTATTCACGTTTTTTTCGGGCTTTTGGGTCCCGATATAAAATCGATCGATATTCGCGCTGAACAATCCTTGAACCAAATAAAATGTCCCGGTGTAATATTCGGGTCATTTGGCCTTCAATAGAGATATATAAAAACCAAGAAATTGCGTTTTAAAACGTTTCGGAATTTGTCGAAACAAAATCTATACTTCATTTTATAATGTGTCAGATGGTTGTAACAATCATCATTATTCATTACGTTTTATCGACAAGTTTTCAAAAAAAATATTCGCGCTTTAGAACATTTTTCACCCTTTCGAAAAAATATCAAAAACGACCGATTTTGAAGGTTATTATTCACGTTTTTTTCGGGCTTTTGAGTCCCGATATAAAATTGATCGATATTCGCGCTGAACAATCCTTGAACCAAATAAAATGTCTCGGTGTAATATTCGGGTCATTTGGTCTTCAATAGAGATATATAAAAATCAAGAAATTGCGTTTTAAAACGTTTCGGAATTTGTCGAAACAAGCTCTATACTTCATTTTATAATGTGTCAGATGGTTGTAACAATCATCATTATTCATTACGTTTTATCGACAAGTTTTCAAAAAAAATATTCGCGCTTTAGAACATTTTTCACCCTTTCGAAAAAATATCAAAAACGACCGATTTTGAAGGTTATTATTCACGTTTTTTTCGGGCTTTTGGGTCCTGAAATAAAATTGATAGATATTCGCGCTGAACAATCCTTGAACAAAATAAAATGTCTCGGTGTAATATTCGGGTCATTTTGTCTTCAATAGAGATATATAAAAACCAAGAAATTGCGTTTTAAAACGTTTCGGAATTTGTCGAAACAAGCTCTATACTTCATTTTATAATGTGTCAGATGGTTGTAACAATCATCATTATTCATTATGTTTTTATCGACAAGTTTTAAAAAAAATTATTCGCGCTTTAGAACAGTTTTCACCCTTTCGAAAAAATGTCAAAAACGACCGATTTTGAAGGTTATTATTCACGTTTTTTTCGGGCTTTTGGGTCCCGATATAAAATCGATCGATATTCGCATTGAACAATCCTTGAACCAAATAAAATTTCCCGGTGTAATATTCGGGTCATTTTGTCTTCAATAGAGATATATAAAAACCAAGAAATTGCGTTTTAAAACGTTTCGGAATTTGTCGAAACAAGCTCTACACTTCATTTTATAATGTGTCAGATGGTTGTAACAATCATCATTATTCATTATGTTTTTTCGACAAGTTTTCAAAAAAAAATATTCGCGCTTTAGAACACTTTTCACCCTTTCGAAAAAATGTCAAAAACGACCGATTTTGAAGGTTATTATTCACGTTTTTTTCGGGCTTTTGGGTCCCGATATAAAATCGATCGATATTCGCGCTGAACAATCCTTGAACCAAATAAAATGTCTCGGTGTAATATTCGGGTCATTTGGCCTTCAATAGAGATATATAAAAACCAAGAAATTGCGTTTTAAAACGTTTCGGAATTTGTCGAAACAAAATCTATACTTCATTTTATAATGTGTCAGATGGTTGTAACAATCATCATCATTCATTACGTTTTATCGACAAGTTTTCAAAAAAAATATTCGCGCTTTAGAACATTTTTCACCCTTTCGAAAAAATATCAAAAACGACCGATTTTGAAGGTTATTATTCACGTTTTTTTCGGGCTTTTGGGTCCCGATATAAAATCGATCGATATTCGCATTGAACAATCCTTGAACCAAATAAAATGTCCCGGTGTAATATTCGGGTCATTTTGTCTTCAATAGAGATATATAAAAACCAAGAAATTGCGTTTTATAACGTTTCGGAATTTGTCGAAACAAGCTCTACACTTCATTTTATAATGTGTCAGATGGTTGTAACAATCATCATTATTCATTATATTTTTTCGACAAGTTTTCAAAAAAAAATATTCGCGCTTTAGAACACTTTTCACCCTTTCGAAAAAATGTCAAAAACGACCGATTTTGAAGGTTATTATTCACGTTTTTTTCGGGCTTTTGGGTCCTGAAATAAAATTGATAGATATTCGCGCTGAACAATCCTTGAACAAAATAAAATGTCTCGGTGTAATATTCGGGTCATTTTGTCTTCAATAGAGATATATAAAAACCAAGAAATTGCGTTTTAAAACGTTTCGGAATTTGTCGAAACAAGCTCTATACTTCATTTTATAATGTGTCAGATGGTTGTAACAATCATCATTATTCATTATGTTTTTATCGACAAGTTTTAAAAAAAATTATTCGCGCTTTAGAACAGTTTTCACCCTTTCGAAAAAATGTCAAAAACGACCGATTTTGAAGGTTATTATTCACGTTTTTTTCGGGCTTTTGGGTCCCGATATAAAATCGATCGATATTCGCATTGAACAATCCTTGAACCAAATAAAATGTCCCGGTGTAATATTCGGGTCATTTTGTCTTCAATAGAGATATATAAAAACCAAGAAATTGCGTTTTAAAACGTTTCGGAATTTGTCGAAACAAGCTCTACACTTCATTTTATAATGTGTCAGATGGTTGTAACAATCATCATTATTCATTATGTTTCGACAAGTTTTCAAAAAAAAATATTCGCGCTTTAGAACACTTTTCACCCTTTCGAAAAAATGTCAAAAACGACCGATTTTGAAGGTTATTATTCACGTTTTTTTCGGGCTTTTGGGTCCCGATATAAAATCGATCGATATTCGCGCTGAACAATCCTTGAACCAAATAAAATGTCCCGGTGTAATATTCGGGTCATTTGGCCTTCAATAGAGATATATAAAAACCAAGAAATTGCGTTTTAAAATGTTTCGGAATTTGTCGAAACAAAATCTATACTTCATTTTATAATGTGTCAGATGGTCGTAACAATCATCATTATTCATTACGTTTTATCGACAAGTTTTCAAAAAAAATATTCGCGCTTTAGAACATTTTTCACCCTTTCGAAAAAATATCAAAAACGACCGATTTTGAAGGTTATTATTCACGTTTTTTTCGGGCTTTTGAGTCCCGATATAAAATTGATCGATATTCGCGCTGAACAATCCTTGAACCAAATAAAATGTCTCGGTGTAATATTCGGGTCATTTGGTCTTCAATAGAGATATATAAAAACCAAGAAATTGCGTTTTATAACGTTTCGGAATTTGTCGAAACAAGCTCTATACTTCATTTTATAATGTGTCAGATGGTTGTAACAATCATCATTATTCATTACGTTTTATCGACAAGTTTTCAAAAAAAATATTCGCGCTTTAGAACATTTTTCACCCTTTCGAAAAAATATCAAAAACGACCGATTTTGAAGGTTATTATTCACGTTTTTTTCGGGCTTTTGGGTCCCGATATAAAATCGATCGATATTCGCATTGAACAATCCTTGAACCAAATAAAATGTCCCGGTGTAATATTTCGGTCATTTTGTCTTCAATAGAGATATATAAAACCAAGAAATTGCGTTTGAAAACGTTTCGGAATTTGTCGAAACAAGCTCTACACTTCATTTTATAATGTGTCAGATGGTTGTAACAATCATCATTATTCATTACGTTTTATCGACAAGTTTTCAAAAAAAATATTCGCGCTTTAGAACATTTTTCACCCTTTCGAAAAAAATATCAAAAACGACCGATTATTCACGTTTTTTTCGGGCTTTTGGGTCCCGAAATAAAATCGATAGATATTCGCGCTGAACAATCCTTGAACCAAATAAAATGTCTTGGTGTAATATTCGGGTCATTTGGTCTTCAATAGAGATATATAAAAACCAAGAAATTGCGTTTTAAAACGTTTCGGAATTTGTCGAAACAAGCTCTATACTTCATTTTATAATGTGTCAGATGGTTGTAACAATCATCATTATTCATTACGTTTTATCGACAAGTTTTCAAAAAAAATATTCGCGCTTTAGAACATTTTTCACCCTTTCGAAAAAATATCAAAAACGACCGATTTTGAAGGTTATTATTCACGTTTTTTTCGGGCTTTTGAGTCCCGATATAAAATTGATCGATATTCGCGCTGAACAATCCTTGAACCAAATAAAATGTCTCGGTGTAATATTCGGGTCATTTGGTCTTCAATAGAGATATATAAAAACAAGAAATTGCGTTTGAAAACGTTTCGGAATTTGTCGAAACAAGCTCTACACTTCATTTTATAATGTGTCAGATGGTTGTAACAATCATCATTATTCATTATGTTTTTATCGACAAGTTTTCAAAAAAAAATATTCGCGCTTTAGAACACTTTTCACCCTTTCGAAAAAAATATCAAAAACGACCGATTTTGAAGGTTATTATTCACGTTTTTTTCGGGCTTTTGGGTCCCGATATAAAATCGATCGATATTCGCGCTGAACAATCCTTGAACCAAATAAAATGTCTCGGTGTAATATTCGGGTCATTTGGCCTTCAATAGAGATATATAAAAACCAAGAAATTGCGTTTTAAAACGTTTCGGAATTTGTCGAAACAAGCTCTACACTTCATTTTATAATGTGTCAGATGGTTGTAACAATCATCATTATTCATTATGTTTTTTCGACAAGTTTTCAAAAAAAAATATTCGCGCTTTAGAACACTTTTCACCCTTTCGAAAAAATGTCAAAAACGACCGATTTTGAAGGTTATTATTCACGTTTTTTTCAGGCTTTTGGGTCCCGATATAAAATCGATCGATATTCGCGCTGAACAATCCTTGAACCAAATAAAATGTCCCGGTGTAATATTCGGGTCATTTGGCCTTCAATAGAGATATATAAAAACCAAGAAATTGCGTTTTAAAACGTTTCGGAATTTGTCGAAACAAGCTCTATACTTCATTTTATAATGTGTCAGATGGTTGTAACAATCATCATTATTCATTACGTTTTATCGACAAGTTTTCAAAAAAAATATTCGCGCTTTAGAACATTTTTCACCCTTTCGAAAAATAATCAAAAACGACCGATTTTGAAGGTTATTATTCACGTTTTTTTCGGGCTTTTGGGTCCCGATATAAGATCGATCGATATTCGCATTGAACAATCCTTGAACCAAATAAAATGTCCCGGTGTAATATTCGGGTCATTTTGTCTTCAATAGAGATATATAAAAACCAAGAAATTGCGTTTTAAAACGTTTCGGAATTTGTCGAAACAAGCTCTACACTTCATTTTATAATGTGTCAGATGGTTGTAACAATCATCATTATTCATTATGTTTTTTCGACAAGTTTTCAAAAAAAAAATATTCGCGCTTTAGAACACTTTTCACCCTTTCGAAAAAATGTCAAAAACGACCGATTTTGAAGGTTATTATTCACGTTTTTTTCGGGCTTTTGGGTCCCGATATAAAATCGATCGATATTCGCGCTGAACAATCCTTGAACCAAATAAAATGTCCCGGTGTAATATTCGGGTCATTTGGCCTTCAATAGAGATATATAAAAACCAAGAAATTGCGTTTTATAACGTTTCGGAATTTGTCGAAACAAAATCTATACTTCATTTTATAATGTGTCAGATGGTTGTAACAATCATCATTATTCATTATGTTTTTATCGACAAGTTTTCAAAAAAAAAATTCGCGCTTTAGAACATTTTTCACCCTTTCGAAAACGACCGATTTTGAAGGTTATTATTCACGTTTTTTTCGGGCTTTTGGGTCCCGATATAAAATCGATCGATATTCGCGCTGAACAATCCTTGAACCAAATAAAATGCCTCGGTGTAATATTCGGGTCGTTTGGTCTTCAATAGAAATATATACAAACCAAGAAATTGCGTTTGAAAACGTTTCGGAATTTGTCGAAACAAGCTCTACACTTCATTTTATAATGTATGTGTCAGATGGTTGTAACAATCATCATTATTCATTATGTTTTTATCGACAAGTTTTCAAAAAAAAATATTCGCGCTTTAGAGCACTTTTCACCCTTTCGAAAAAATGTCTAAAACGACCGATTTTGAAGGTTATTATTCACGTTTTTTTCGGGCTTTTGGGTCCCGATATAAAATCGATCGATATTCGCGCTGAACAATCCTTGAACCAAATAAAATGTCTCGGTGTAATATTCGGGTCATTTGGCCTTCAGTAGAGATATATTAAAACCAAGAAATTGCGTTTTAAAATGTTTCGGAATTTGTCGAAACAAAATCTATACTTTATTTTATAATGTGTCAGATGGTTGTAACAATCATCATTATTCATTACGTTTTATCGACAAGTTTTCAAAAAAAATATTCGCGCTTTAGAACATTTTTCACCCTTTCGAAAAAATATCAAAAACGACCGATTTTGAAGGTTATTATTCACGTTTTTTTCGGGCTTTTGAGTCCCGATATAAAATTGATCGATATTCGCGCTGAACAATCCTTGAACCAAATAAAATGTCTCGGTGTAATATTCGGGTAATTTGGTCTTCAATAGAGATATATAAAAACCAAGAAATTGCGTTTTAAAACGTTTCGGAATTTGTCGAAACAAGCTCTATACTTCATTTTATAATGTGTCAGAAGGTTGTAACAATCATCATTATTCATTACGTTTTATCGACAAGTTTTCAAAAAAAAATATTCGCACTTTAGAACATTTTTCACCCTTTCGAAAAAATGTCAAAAACGACCGATTTTGAAGGTTATTATTCACGTTTTTTTCGGGCTTTTGGGTCCCGATATAAAATCGATCGATATTCGTGTTGAACAATCCTTGAACCAAATAAAATGTCTCGGTGTAATATTCGGGTCATTTGGCCTTCAATAGAGATATATAAAAACCAAGAAATTGCGTTTTAAAACGTTTCGGAATTTGTCGAAACAAAATCCATACTTCATTTTATAATGTGTCAGATGGTTGTAACAATCATCATTATTCATTACGTTTTATCGACAAGTTTTCAAAAAAAATATTCGCGCTTTAGAACATTTTTCACCCTTTCGAAAAAATGTCAAAAACGACCGATTTTGAAGGTTATTATTCACGTTTTTTTCGGGCTTTTGGGTCCCGATATAAAATCGATCGATATTCGCGCTGAACAATCCTTGAACCAAATAAAATGTCTCAGTGTAATATTCGGGTCATTTGGTCTTCAATAGAGATATATAAAAACCAAGAAATTGTGTTTTAAAACATTTCGGAATTTGTCGAAACAAGCTCTATACTTCCTTTTATAATGTGTCAGATGGTTGTAACAATCATCATTATTCATTATGTTTTTATCGACAAGTTTTCAAAAAAAAATATTCGCGCTTTAGAACATTTTTCACCCTTTCGAAAAAATGTCAAAAACGACCGATTTTGAAGGTTATTATTCACGTTTTGTTTGGGCTTTTGGGTCCCGATATAAAATCGATCGATATTAGCATTGAACAATCCTTGAACCAAATAAAATGTCCCAGTTTAATATTCGGGTCATTTGGTCTTCAATAGAGATATATAAAAACCAAGAAATTGCGTTTTATAACGTTTCGGAATTTGACGAAACAAGCTCTATACTTAATTTTATAATGTGTCAGATGGTTGTAAAAATCATCATTATTCATTACGTTTTATCGACAAGTTTTCAAAAAAACAATATTCGCGCTTTAGAATATTTTTCACCCTTTCGAAAAAATGTCGAAAATGACCGATTTTGAAGGTTATTATTCACGTTTTTTTCGGGCTTTTGGGTCCCGATATAAAATCGATCGATATTTGCATTGAACAATCCTTGAACCAAATAAAATGTCCCGGTGTAATATTCGGGTCATTTGGTCTTCAATAGAGATATATAGAAACCAAGAAATTGTGTTTTATAACGTTTCGGAATTTGACGAAACAAGCTCTATACTTCATTTTATAATGTGTCAGATGGTTGTAACAATCATCATTATTCATTACGTTTTATCGACAAGTTTTCAAAAAAAAATATTCGCACTTTAGAACATTTTTCACCCTTTCGAAAAAATGTCAAAAACGAACGATTTTGAAGGTTATTATTCACGTTTTTTTCGGGCTTTTGGGTCCCGATATAAAATCGATCGATATTTGCATTGAACAATCCTTGAACCAAATAAAATGTCCCGGTGTAATATTCGGGTCATTTGGTCTTCAATAGAGATATATAAAAACCAAGAAATTGCGTTTTAAAACGTTTCGGAATTTGTCGAAACAAGCTCTATACTTCATTTTATAATGTGTCAGATGGTTGTAACAATCATCATTATTCATTACTTTTTATCGACAAGTTTTCAAAAAAAAATATTCGCGCTTTAGAACATTTTTCACCCTTTCGAAAAAATGTCGAAAACGACCGATTTTGAAGGTTATTATTCACGTTTTTTTCGGGCTTTTGGGTCCCGATATAAAATCGATCGATATTCGCATTGAACAATCCTTGAACCAAATAAAATGTCCCGGTGTAATATTCGGGTCATTTGGTCTTCAATAGAGATATATAAAAACCAAGAAATTGCGTTTGAAAACGTTTCGGAATTTGTCGAAACAAGCTCTACACTTCATTTTATAATGTGTCAGATGGTTGTAACAATCATCATTATTCATTATGTTTTTATCGACAAGTTTTCAAAAAAAAATATTCGCGCTTTAGAACATTTTTCATCCTTTCGAAAAAATGTCAAAAACGACGATTTTGAAGGTTATTATTTACGTTTTTTTTCGGGCTTTTGGGTCCCGAAATAAAATCGATAGATATTCGCGCTGAACAATCCTTGAACCAAATAAAATGTCTCGGTGTAATATTCGGGTCATTTTGTCTTCAATAGAGATATAAAAAAACCAAGAAATTGCGTTTGAAAACGTTTCGGAATTTGTCGAAACAAGCTCTACACTTCATTTTATAATGTGTCAGATGGTTGTAACAATCATCATTATTCATTATGTTTTTATCGAAAAGTTTTCAAAAAAAAATATTCGCGCTTTAGAACACTTTTCACCCTTTCGAAAAAATGTCAAAAACGACCGATTTTGAAGGTTATTATTCACGTTTTTTTCGGGCTTTTGGGTCCCGATATAAAATTGATCGATATTTGCATTGAACAATCCATGAACCAAATAAAATGTCCCGGTGTAATATTCGGGTCATTTGGTCTTCAATAGAGATATATAAAAACCAAGAAATTGCGTTTTAAAACGTTTCGGAATTTCTCGAAACAAGCTCTATACTTCATTTTATAATGTGTCAGAAGGTTGTAACAATCATCATTATTCATTATGTTTCTATCGACAAGTTTTCAAAAAAATATATTCGCGCTTTAGAGCATTTTTCATCCTTTCGAAAAAATGTCAAAAACGACGATTTTGTAGGTTATTATTTACGTTTTTTTTCGGGCTTTTGGGTCCCGAAATAAAATCGATAGATATTCGCGCTGAACAATCCTTGAACCAAATAAAATGTCTCGGTGTAATATTCGGGTCATTTTGTCTTCTATAGAGATATATAAAAACCAAGAAATTGCGTTTGAAAACGTTTCAGAATTTGTCGAAACAAGCTCTACACTTCATTTTATAATGTGTCAGATGGTTGTAACAATCATCATTATTCATTATGTTTTTATCGACAAGTTTTCAAAAAAAAAAAATTCGCGCTTTAGAACACTTTTCACCCTTTCGAAAAAATGTCTAAAACGACCGATTTTGAAGGTTATTATTCACGTTTTTTTCGGGCTTTTGGGTCCCGATATAAAATCGATCGATATTCGCGCTGAACAATCCTTGAACCAAATAAAATGCCTCGGTGTAATATTCGGGTCGTTTGGTCTTCAATAGAAATATATACAAACCAAGAAATTGCGTTTGAAAACGTTTCGGAATTTGTCGAAACAAGCTCTACACTTCATTTTATAATGTGTCAGATGGTTGTAACAATCATCATTATTCATTATGTTTTTATCGACAAGTTTTCAAAAAAAAATATTCGCGCTTTAGAGCACTTTTCACCCTTTCGAAAAAATGTCAAAAACGACCGATTTTGAAGGTTATTATTCACGTTTTTTTCGGGCTTTTGGGTCCCGATATAAAATCGATCGATATTTGCGTAGAAAATTCCTTGAACCAAATAAAATGTCCCGGTGTAATATTCTGGTCATTTTGTCTTCAATAGAGATATATAAAAACCAAGAAATTGCGTTTTAAAACGTTTCGGAATTTGTCGAAACAAGCTCTACACTTCATTTTATAATGTGTCAGATGGTTGTAACAATCATCATTATTCATTATGTTTTTATCGACAAGTTTTCAAAAAAAAAATTCGCGCTTTAGAACACTTTTCACTCTTTCGAAAAAATGTCTAAAACGACCGATTTTGAAGGTTATTATTCACGTTTTTTTCGGGCTTTTGGGTCCCGATATAAAATCGATCGATATTCGCGTTGAACAATCCTTGAACCAAATAAAATGTCTCGGTGTAATATTCGGGTCATTTGGTCTTCAATAGAGATATATAAAAACCAAGAAATTGCGTTTGAAAACGTTTCGGAATTTGTCGAAACAAGCTCTACACTTCATTTTATAATGTGTCAGATGGTTGTAACAATCATCATTATTCATTATGTTTTTATCGACAAGTTTTCAAAAAAAAATATTCGCGCTTTAGAACACTTTTCACCCTTTCGAAAAAATGTCAAAAACGACCGATTTTGAAGGTTATTATTCACGTTTTTTTCGGGCTTTTGGGTCCTGATATAAAATCGATCGATATTCGCGCTGAACATTCCTTGAACCAAGTAAAATGTCTCGGTGTAATATTCGGGTCATTTTGTCTTCAATAGAGATATATAAAACCAAGAAATTGCGTTTTAAAACGTTTCGGAATTTGTCGAAACAAGCTCTATAATTCATTTTATAATGTGTCAGATGGTTGTAACAATCATCATTATTCATTACGTTTTTATCGACAAGTTTTCAAAAAAATATTCGTACTTTAGAACATTTTCACCCTTTCGAAAAGATGTCAAAAACGACCGATTTTGAAGGTTATTATTCACGTTTTTTTCGGGCTTTTGGGTCTCGAAATAAAATCGATCGATATTCGCGTTGAACAATCCTTGAACCAAATAAAATGTCCCGGTGTAATGTTCGTGTCGTTTGGTCTTCAATAGAGATATTTAGAAACTGAGAAATTGCGTTTTAAAACGTTTCGGAATTTGTCGAAACAAGTTCTATACTTCATTTTATAATGTCTCAGATGGTTGTAACAATCATCATTATTCATTACGTTTTTATCGACAAGTTTTCAAAAAAAAAAAATATTCGTGCTTTAGAACATTTTTCACCCTTTCGAAAAAATATCAAAAACGACCGATTTTGAAGGTTATTATTAACGTTTTTTTCGGGCTTTTGGGTCCCGATATAAAATCGATCGATATTTGCATTGAACAATCCTTGAACCAAATAAAATGTCCCGGTGTAATATTCGGGTCATTTGGTCTTCAATAGAGATATATAAAAACCAAGAAATTGTGTTTTATAACGTTTCGGAATTTGACGAAACAAGCTCTATACTTCATTTTATAATGTGTCAGATGGTTGTAACAATCATCATTATTCATTACGTTTTATCGACAAGTTTTCAAAAAAAAAATATTCGCACTTTAGAACATTTTTCACCCTTTCGAAAAAATGTCAAAAACGAACGATTTTGAAGGTTATTATTCACGTTCTTTTCGGGCTTTTGGATCCCGATATAAAATCGATCGATATTTGCATTGAACAATACTTGAACCAAATAAAATGTCCCGGTGTAAAATTCGGGTCATTTGGTCTTCAATAGAGATATATAAAAACCAAGAAATTGCGTTTTAAAACGTTTCGGAATTTGTCGAAACAAGCTCTATACTTCATTTTATAATGTGTCAGATGGTTGTAACAATCATCATTATTCATTACGTTTTATCGACAAGTTTTCAAAAAAAAATATTCGCGCTTTAGAACATTTTTCACCCTTTCGAAAAAATGTCGAAAACGACCGATTTAGAAGGTTATTATTCACGTTTTATTCGGGCTTTTGGGTCCCGATATAAAATCGATCGATATTCGCATTGAACAATCCTTGAACCAAATAAAATGTCCCGGTGTAATATTTGGGTCATTTGGTCTTCAATAGAGATATATAAAAACCAAGAAATTGCGTTTGAAAACGTTTCAGAATTTGTCGAAACAAGCTCTACACTTCATTTTATAATGTGTCAGATGGTTGTAACAATCATCATTATTCATTATGTTTTTATCGACAAGTTTTCAAAAAAAAATATTTGCGCTTTAGAACATTTTTCATCCTTTCGAAAAAATGTCAAAAACGACGATTTTGAAGGTTATTATTTACGTTTTTTTTCGGGCTTTTGGGTCCCGAAATAAAATCGATAGATATTCGCGCTGAACAATCCTTGAACCAAATAAAATATCTCGGTGTAATATTCGGGTCATTTTGTCTTCAATAGAGATATATAAAAACCAAGAAATTGCGTTTGAAAACGTTTCGGAATTTGTCGAAACAAGCTCTACACTTCATTTTATAATGTGTCAGATGGTTGTAACAATCATCATTATTCATTATGTTTTTATCGACAAGTTTTCAAAAAAAAATATTCGCGCTTTAGAACACTTTTCACCCTTTCGAAAAAATGTCAAAAACGACCGATTTTGAAGGTTATTATTCACGTTTTTTTCGGGCTTTTGGGTCCCGATATAAAATTGATCGATATTTGCATTGAACAATCCATGAACCAAATAAAATGTCCCGGTGTAATATTCGGGTCATTTGGTCTTCAATAGAGATATATAAAAACCAAGAATTTGCGTTTTAAAACGTTTCGGAATTTTTCGAAACAAGCTCTATACTTCATTTTATAATGTGTCAGAAGGTTGTAACAATCATCATTATTCATTATGTTTCTATCGACAAGTTTTCAAAAAAATATATTCGCGCTTTAGAGCATTTTTCATCCTTTCGAAAAAATGTCAAAAACGACGATTTTGTAGGTTATTATTTACGTTTTTTTTCGGGCTTTTGGGTCCCGAAATAAAATCGATAGATATTCGCGCTGAACAATCCTTGAACCAAATAAAATGTCTCGGTGTAATATTCGGGCCATTTTGTCTTCTATAGAGATATATAAAAACCAAGAAATTGCGTTTGAAAACGTTTCAGAATTTGTCGAAACAAGCTCTACACTTCATTTTATAATGTGTCAGATGGTTGTAACAATCATCATTATACATTATGTTTTTATCGACAAGTTTTCAAAAAAAAAAATCGCGCTTTAGAACACTTTTCACCCTTTCGAAAAAATGTCTAAAACGACCGATTTTGAAGGTTATTATTCACGTTTTTTTCGGGCTTTTGGGTCCCGATATAAAATCGATCGATATTCGCGCTGAACAATCCTTGAACCAAATAAAATGCCTCGGTGTAATATTCGGGTCGTTTGGTCTTCAATAGAAATATATACAAACCAAGAAATTGCGTTTGAAAACGTTTCGGAATTTGTCGAAACAAGCTCTACACTTCATTTTATAATGTATGTGTCAGATGGTTGTAACAATCATCATTATTCATTATGTTTTTATCGACAAGTTTTCAAAAAAAAATATTCGTGCTTTAGAGCACTTTTCACCCTTTCGAAAAAATGTCAAAAACGACCGATTTTGAATGTTATTATTCACGTTTTTTTCGGGCTTTTGGGTCCCGATATAAAATCGATCGATATTCGCGTAGAACAATCCTTGAACCAAATAAAATGTCTCGGTGTAATATTCGGGTCATTTGGTCTTCAATAGAGATATATAAAAACCAAGAAATTGCGTTTTAAAACGTTTCGAAATTTGTCGAAACAAGCTCTATACTTCATTTTATAATGTTCAGATGGTTGTAACTATCATCATTATTCATTACGTTTTATCAACAAGTTTTCAAAAAAATATATTCGCGCTTTAGAACATTTTTCACCCTTTCGAAAAAATATCAAAAACGACCGATTTTGAAGGTTATTATTCACGTTTTTTTCGGGCTTTTGGGTCCAGAAATAAAATTGATAGATATTCGCGCTGAAAAATCCTTGAACCAAATAAAATGTCTCGGTGTAATATTCGGGTCATTTGGTCTTCAATAGATATAAAAACCAAAAAATTGCGTTTTAAAACGTTTCGGAATTTGTCGAAACAAGCTCTATACTTCATTTTATAATGTGTCAGATGGTTGTAACAATCATCATTATTCATTATGTTTTTATCGACAAGTTTTCAAAAAAAAATATTCGCGCTTTAGAACACTTTTCACCCTTTCGAAAAAATGTCAAAAACGACCGATTTTGAAGGTTATTATTCACGTTTTTTTCGGACTTTTGGGTCCCGATATAAAATCGATCGATATTCGCGTTGAACAATCCTTGAACCAAATAAAATGTCTCGGTGTAATATTCGGGTCATTTGGTCTTCAATAGAGATATATAAAAACCAAGAAAATTGCGTTTTAAAACGTTTCGGAATTCGTCGAGACAAGCTCTATACTTCATTTTATAATGTGTCAGATGGTTGTAACAATCATCAATATTCATTACGTTTTATCGACAAGTTTTCAAAAAAAAAATCGCGCATTAGAACATTTTTCACCCTTTCGAAAAAATATCAAAAACGACCGATTTTGAAGGTTATTATTCACGTTTTTTTCGGGCTTTTGGGTCTCGATATAAAATCGATCGATATTCGCGTTGAACAATCCTTGAACCAAATAAAATGTCTCGGTGTGATATTCGGGTCATTTGGTCTTCAATAGATATAAAAACCAAGAAATTGCGTTTTAAAACGTTTCGGAATTTGTCGAAACAAGCGCTATACTTCATTTTATAATGTGTCAGATGGTTGTAACAATCATCATTATTCATTATGTTTTTATCGACAAGTTTTCAAAAAAAAAAAATCGCGCTTTAGAACACTTTTCACTCTTTCGAAAAAATGTCTAAAACGACCGATTTTGAAGGTTATTATTCACGTTTTTTTCGGGCTTTTGGGTCCCGATATAAAATCGATCGATATTCGCGTTGAACAATCCTTGAACCAAATAAAATGTCTCGGTGTAATATTCGGGTCATTTGGTCTTCAATAGAGATATATAAAAACAAGAAATTGCGTTTGAAAACGTTTCGGAATTTGTCGAAACAAGCTCTACACTTCATTTTATAATGTGTCAGATGGTTGTAACAATCATCATTATTCATTATGTTTTTATCGACAAGTTTTCAAAAAAAAAATATTCGCGCTTTAGAACACTTTTCACCCTTTCGAAAAAATGTCAAAAACGACCGATTTTGAAGGTTATTATTCACGTTTTTTTCGGGCTTTTGGGTCCCGAAATGAAATCGATCGATATTCGCGTTCAACAATCCTTGAACCAAATAAAATGTCCCGGTGTAATATTCGGGTCCTTTGGTCTTCAATAGAGATATTTAAAAACCCAGAAATAGCGTTTTAAAACGTTTCAGAATTTGTCGAAATAAGTTCTATACTTCATTTTATAATGTGTCAGATGGTTGTAACAGTCATCATTATTCATTACGTTTTTATCGACAAGTTTTCAAAAAAATATTCGTACTTTAGAACATTTTCACCCTTTCGAAAAAATGTCAAAAACGACCGATTTTGAAGGTTATTATTCACGTTTTTTTCGGGCTTTTGGGTCCCGAAATAAAATCGATCGATATTCGCGTTGAACAATCCTTGAACCAAATAAAATGTCCCGGTGTAATATTCGTGTCGTTTGGTCTTCAATAGAGATATTTAGAAACTGAGAAATTGCGTTTTAAAACGTTTCGGAATTTGTCGAAACAAGTTCTATACTTCATTTTATAATGTCTCAGATGGTTGTAACAATCATCATTATTCATTACGTTTTTATCGACAAGTTTTCAAAAAAAAAAAATATTCGTGCTTTAGAACATTTTTCACCCTTTCGAAAAAATATCAAAAACGACCGATTTTGAAGGTTATATTCACGTTTTTTTCGGGCTTTTGGGTCCTGAAATAAAATTGATAGATATTCGCGCTGAACAATCCTTGAACCAAATAAAATGTCTCGGTGTAATATTCGGGTCATTTGGTCTTCAATAGAGATATATAAAAACCAAGAAATTGCGTTTTAAAACGTTTCGGAATTTGTCGAAACAAGCTCTATACTTCATTTTATAATGTGTCAGATGGTTGTAACAATCATCATTATTCATTACGTTTTTATCGAAAAGTTTTCAAAAAAAATCGCGCTTTAGAACATTTTTCACCTTTTCGAAAAAATGTCAAAAACGACCGATTTTGATGGTTACTATATTCACGTTTTTTTCGGGCTTTTGGGTCCCGAAATAAAATCGATCGATATTCGCGTTCAACAATCCTTGAACCAAATAAAATGTCCCGGTGTAATATTCGGGTCCTTTGGTCTTCAATAGAGATAATTAAAAACCCAGAAATAGCGTTTTAAAACGTTTCGGAATTTGTCGAAATAAGTTCTATACTTCATTTTATAATGTTTCAGATGGTTGTAACAGTCATCATTATTCATTACGTTTTTATCGACAAGTTTTCAAAAAAAATATTCGCACTTTAGAACATTTTTCACCCTTTCGAAAAAATGTCAAAAACGACCGATTTTGAAGGTTATTATTCACGTTTTTTACGGGCTTTGGGTCCCGAAATAAAATCGATCGATATTCGCGTTGAACAATCCTTGAACCAAATAAAATGTCCCGGTGTAATATTCGTGTCGTTTGGTCTTCAATAGAGATATTTAGAAACTGAGAAATTGCGTTTTAAAACGTTTCGGAATTTGTCGAAACAAGTTCTATACTTCATTTTATAATGTCTCAGATGGTTGTAACAATCATCATTATTCATTACGTTTTTATCGACAAGTTTTCAAAAAAAAAATATTCGCGCTTTAGAACATTTTTCACCCTTTTGAAAAAATGTCAAAAATGACCGATTTTGATGGTTACTATATTCACGTTTTTTTCGGGCTTTTGGGTCCCGAAATGAAATCGATCGATATTCGCGTTCAACAATCCTTGAACCAAATAAAATGTCCCGGTGTAATATTCGGGTTCTTTGGTCTTCAATAGAGATATTTAAAAACCCAGAAATAGCGTTTTAAAACGTTTCGGAATTTGTCGAAATAAGTTCTATACTTCATTTTATAATGTTTCAGATGGTTGTAACAGTCTTCATTATTCATTACGTTTTTATCGACAAGTTTTCAAAAAAATATTCGTACTTTAGAACATTTTCACCCTTTCGAAAAAATGTCAAAAACGACCGATTTTGAAGGTTATTATTCACGTTTTTTTCGGGCTTTTGGGTCCCGAAATAAAATCGATCGATATTCGCGTTGAACAATCCTTGAACCAAATAAAATGTCCCGGTGTAATATTCGTGTCGTTTGGTCTTCAATAGAGATATTTAGAAACTGAGAAATTGTGTTTTAAAACGTTTCGGAATTTGTCGAAACAAGTTCTATACTTCATTTTATAATGTCTCAGATGGTTGTAACAATCATCATTATTCATTACGTTTTTATCGACAAGTTTTCAAAAAAAAAAAATATTCGTGCTTTAGAACATTTTTCACCCTTTCGAAAAAATATCAAAAACGACCGATTTTGAAGGTTATTATTCACGTTTTTTTCGGGCTTTTGGGTCCTGAAATAAAATTGATAGATATTCGCGCTGAACAATCCTTGAACCAAATAAAATGTCTCGGTGTAATATTCGGGTCATTTGGTCTTCAATAGAGATATATAAAAACCAAGAAATTGCGTTTTAAAACGTTTCGGAATTTGTCGAAACAAGCTCTATACTTCATTTTATAATGTGTCAGATGGTTGTAACAATCATCATTATTCATTACGTTTTTATCGACAAGTTTTCAAAAAAAATCGCGCTTTAGAACATTTTTCACCTTTTCGAAAAAATGTCAAAAACGACCGATTTTGATGGTTACTATATTCACGTTTTTTTCGGGCTTTTGGGTCCCGAAATAAAATCGATCGATATTCGCGTTCAACAATCCTTGAACCAAATAAAATGTCCCGGTGTAATATTCGGGTCCTTTGGTCTTCAATAGAGATATTTAAAAACCCAGAAATAGCGTTTTAAAACGTTTCGGAATTTGTCGAAATAAGTTCTATACTTCATTTTATAATGTTTCAGATGGTTGTAACAGTCATCATTATTCATTACGTTTTTATCGACAAGTTTTCAAAAAAAATATTCGCACTTTAGAACATTTTTCACCCTTTCGAAAAAATGTCAAAAACGACCGATTTTGAAGGTTATTATTCACGTTTTTTACGGGCTTTTGGGTCCCGAAATAAAATCGATCGATATTCGCGTTGAACAATCCTTGAACCAAATAAAATGTCCCGGTGTAATATTCGTGTCGTTTGGTCTTCAATAGAGATATTTAGAAACTGAGAAATTGCGTTTTAAAACGTTTCGGAATTTGTCGAAACAAGTTCTATACTTCATTTTATAATGTCTCAGATGGTTGTAACAATCATCATTATTCATTACGTTTTTATCGACAAGTTTTCAAAAAAAAAAAAATCGCGCTTTAGAACATTTTTCACCCTTTTGAAAAAATGTCAAAAATGACCGATTTTGAAGGTTATTATTCACGTTTTTTTCGGGCTTTTGGGTCCCGAAATAAAATCGATCGATATTCGCGTTGAGCAATCCTTGAACCAAATAAAATGTCCCGGTGTAATATTCGTGTCGTTTGGTCTTCAATAGAGATATTTAGAAACTGAGAAATTGCGTTTTAATACGTTTCGAAATTTGTCGAAACAAGTTCTATACTTCATTTTATAATGTGTCAGTTGGTTGTAACAATCATCATTATTCATTACGTTTTTATCGACAAGTTTCAAAAAAAAAATATTCGCGCTTTAGAACATTTTTCACCTTTTTCGAAAAAATGTCAAAAACGACCGATTTTGAAGGTTATTATTCACGTTTTTTTCGGGCTTTTGGGTCCCTAAATAAAATCGATCGATATTGCCGTTGAACAATCCTTGAACCAAATAAAATGTCCCGGTGTAATATTCGGGTCATTTGGTCTTCAATAGAGATATTTAAAAACCCAGAAATAGCGTTTTAAAACGTTTTGGAATTTGTCGAAACAAGTTCTATACTTCATTTTATAATGTGTCAGAAGGTTGTAACAATCATCATTAATCATTACGTTTCTGTCGACATGTTTTCAACAAAAAAACATTCATGCTTTAGAACATTTTTCACCCCTTTCGAAAAAATGTCAAAAACGACCGATTTTGAAGGTTATTATCCACGTTTTTTCGGGCTTTTGGGTCTGAAAATAAAATCGATCGATATTCACGCTGAACAATCCTTAAACCAAATAAATTGTCCCGGTGTAATATTAGGGTCATTTGGTCTTCAATAGAGATATTTCAAAACCAAGAAATTGCGTTTCAAAACGTTTCGGAATTTGTCGAATCAGGTTCTATACTTCATGTTATATTGTGTCAGAAGGTTTTAAGAATCATCATTAATCATTATGTTTCTATCGAAAAGTTTTTAACAAAAACCATTCGCGCTTTAGAACAAGTTTCACCCCTTTCGAAAAAAAAAAGTAAAAAAAACGACCGATTTTGAAGGTTATTATCCACGTTTTTTCGAGCTTTTGGCTCCCGGAATAAAAACGATCGATATTCGCGCTGAACAATCTTCAAACCAAATAAAATATCCCAGTGTATTTATGAGGGTCGTTCGGTCTCCAATAAAGACATTTAAAAACTACTCCCTCCAACCCACTATGATTTACCCAATTATTATTTTAATCCCTCACATTTGAATAAAAATGGGGTAAATCATTGTGGGGCGGAGGGAGTAAGATATTCCCTTTTAAGATGTTTCAGAATCTGTCGAAACAAGTTTCATTCTTCATTTTACATGGTGTGTGAAGGTTTTCAAAATCATCATTAAGCATTATGTTTCTATCGACAAAGTTTCGTCAAAAAACATTTACGCTTTAGAATAACTTTCACACCCTTTCAAAAACAGTCGAAAACGATCGATATTTGGGCTTATCTATAATAGTCACATGATGAAGTTTAAAGATAAAGTGAAGGATATAACAAGAATCAATCATATGAAGTATGCTACTTCATTTATTGATGCAAGTTTTCAGCTTTTGCACATGTGATTATGTGTTTCTTGGAACATGAGTACGTATGGTTGTACCTTGGTACTATCATGCATTCATACTTGGCCACTTGTTCATCACAAAATATCGTGAACAATCCATAACCGATATATTCATCTTAAACATACTCGTAGTAAAGAGTGCTTAAAATGCAAATCGTGAACCCTAGATAACCAGATGTATGTTGCGTAAGCGTTGATACCTCATGTTCAATCTCGATGAACAATAATAACTCGATGTTATCTCTTTTAAGCGAAAGTTTCGCAGATTTACTCTTTCGCTCGTTCCCAAAATGCTCTAATCTCCCATCTTCACACCGTTAACGATTATCGTTTGCTTTATTCAAAACTCGTTCACACGAGATACTCGAGGATAATCTAAATCTGAATCTACGTAAACCTCCACGGATCCGTTTTTAATAAGAACATTCTCCCAAAACTCAATATTATCAACTTACTTTACATTAAAGCAATATGATAGAGAATTAAGTTTCAAGAGATAATCAATAATGCCCATCAAATCAAAATAATGGAGTTCAAAGTAATCATGCTTATTTTCATTGTGTTTTTATTAGACATATTCCGCGATCCTTAAACAAACGGGTTCACTGTCTAGCTCAGACGACACGTTGGTAAAAAAGTGGTTTTGTATGGCTGACAAAAAAAAAAAAAAAAAAAAAAAAAATCATGCTATTTTAGGTACACCAATGACTAGTTAAATAAGTCACCAAAAGTGAATGTGAATATATAAATTTGTCAACAAAGCAAAAGAAAACAATCAACTTTACTATACAAAAATCCATCCACATTATATTCAACCTTCTTATTACATCAAAAACTCTTTTAATTTCATCTAGATACTCGAATCGAGTTTTACGGGTTCATATACATTTTGTTATCGTTTATTCACAATCGAGGTAATATGATGACCGGTGTCTTCGTACTCTTCGAGGCATTAGGGCACGTTTTCCGATGTACTTTCCTAGAAGGTTAATATACTATGGGAAATGCAAAGATCATAGCTTTATACATCACAATATGTTGCCTTGCATTCATAATCTCCAAAATCATCATATCAATCTTATGTTACAAGAAATGGAAGACAAAACACTCACCAATCCAAGACACTTACTCAGGTAGGTCAAACGGGCAGCACTCGCTATTCAAAACTTGCAGAAAATTGCGAAGAACATTTGAAAAATCGTCCTTTTGTTACGTGTTTTCAGGTGGGAAAATGGTGATGTTTAGGCCAACGGCGAAGAAAGCAATGAAGGCAGACACATTCATGAAGAAAACACTAAAGTTAAGCAACAAGGATATAATAGGTTGTGGAGGGTATGGAACAGTGTACAAGCTGATAATAGACGAGACGACATCGTTTGCAGTAAAGAGACTTAACAGAGGAAGTGCAGATCGTGATCGAGGTTTCGAGAGAGAGTTAGAGGCAATGGGAGATATAAAGCATAGGAACATTGTTACTCTATATGGATATTTCACTTCTCCTCATTATAATCTTCTCATTTATGAGCTTATGCCTAATGGTAGTCTTGATTCTTACCTTCATGGTAAAAATCCCTTTTACCTTTACCCCTCCTCTCTTACCTTCCCAATTAGGGCATACTTTAATTTTTTCCCTCGAGTCCCGAGGTCATGTGTACTAAACTCATGACTTTACCGGCTAAGCTAGGTGACATCTGCATTTTTTTAGTTCTCGAGTGTGATCTTACCTTCATGGTAAAAATCCCTTTTACCCCTCCTATCTTCCCAATTAGGGCATACTTCAGTTTTTTCCCTCGAGTCCCGAGGTCATGGGTACTAAACTCATGACTTTACCAGCTAAGTTAGGTGACATCTGCATTTTTTTAGTTCTCGAGTGTAATCTTACCTTCATGGTAAAATCCCTTTTCCTCCTATCTTCCAAATTAGGTCATACTTCAGTTTTTTTCTCTCGAGTCTCGAGGTCATGGGTACTAAACTCGTGACTTTACCAGCTAAGCTAGCTAGTTGACATCTGCATTTTTTTTTAGTTCTCGAGTGTGATCTTATATATGAATGTTAACCTATGTTAGTTCGACTCTTCTGATCATCTCGTGCACCTGTGTCAGACACTTGGACTCTTCATTTGAAACCAAAATATGTCGATTTTTCATAAAAATAGCAAAGTGTTTGTGTGTGCAGGGAAATTGAAGGACAAGAAGCAGTTAGATTGGGCAAGCAGATATAAAATTGCATTAGGTGCAGCAAGAGGAATAGCATACCTGCACCATGACTGTATACCACATATAATCCACAGAGATATAAAATCAAGCAATATCCTCCTCGACGAGAACATTGAGGCTAGAGTCTCTGATTTCGGGTTAGCAACGTTCATGGAACCTGATAAAACCCATGTCTCCACCATCGTTGCAGGCACCTTCGGTTACTTGGCTCCAGGTAGTACTAACCTGCAATTTTCTGGTTATTTCTCTCCACAGTATGTAATGCAGTCTACTCTCTGCAGAATATTTTGACACGGGGAAAGCGACAGCAAAAGGCGATGTCTACAGCTTTGGAGTGGTGCTGTTGGAGCTTTTGACAGGGAAAAAACCTATGGATGAAACATTTCTTGAGGAGGGAACGAAGTTAGTCACTTGGGTAAAGTCTGTCGTCCAAGAGAAGCGAGAGGAATATGTTCTCGACAGTCGACTGAAGCACTGCCCACTCGAAGAAGTAAACTTTGTTTTTAGTATCGCCTTGATGTGCTTAGAAACTGAGCCATTTAAAAGACCTACGATGTCTGAGGTCGTCAGTATGTTAGAAAAGGCAAAACTATGCAAAAAGTAATGCTTCACATTCATAATCAGAAAAACTGTTGCAAGAGTACAGTTTCGACACAGGTGATTATAAGGTCCCATTACTGCAAAGCATTCGCCAATCCAGTAGCGACTGAGGTCTTCAAGGTGGGAGAAACGGGAGAGTCTCCGAAGAACACATCAAAAAGGGCTCTTGTGACATTGACTGAGTCGACTGTAGCATCGACTTTTGTAGGAACACCAGTTGATGAGACAGACACCTAGCAATCAAATAAACATTAAACCCATTTCTCTTTTACGAAATTTGGTGTAACCAAGTTTAGGAGATACGCTTACGAGCATTTTAGACGGTTCAAGCCAAGTTAATAGTATAAGAGTGCCCTTTTTTAGAGACCGTCCTTCGAAGATACTCCTGAAAGTGGAAAGAGCAGACTCGTCTACAGGCGTAGGTGTTTCTACTCGTGGAGAAACCGCTTCATTCAGTGCATCCCAGAATGTTTTTCCATCGACATCTCTTACCAAAACAATTTGCAGTGATTTCTCCAAAGAAGCTGCAAATCAAGAGCAAATCGAGACGAATTTGCTTAGCATTCATACTTACAGTCGTGTAATATATTCATCGTCCTTAAAAGGGTTTATCTGCATTACACTGATAAACAAACTGAAACAAGGAGAAGTCCTGCGCAATTGCAGCAGCGGATTTTCCTTTCCAAGAACTCAAATCGTTTAGCATCGCAGGGTTCACGTAAAGTCCTGCTGCATACACCTTAACACCGATAATTGCAAAAACCTTTTCCCTATACCCTGAAAATTTGATGCCAGATAGTGCATTTAGCTCAACAGAATGTCCTGCAAGGCTGCAAATGACATAACCGTCATTCGGAAAAGAGAATATGTGAAGATATACCGGTTCCAAGCAAGGAAAGTGAGGTCGAACAGCCAGGAAAATCGACAGAATTAGGAAATTTCACTTTTGTTGCAGGTTCTTCTGTATATGATGATTCTGCACTTTCAGCTGCATCATTTTTCAGACAACAAAACAAACATGATCTTCGTGACTTTACCAGTTGAACTAACTAGCATTCGCAACTAACTAAAATAATGACAGTGGCGGAACTAGGATTTGATTACGTAATAATATAAGGTAAAATACAAAAATAGAAAAAGGGTATCGTGAGTCGTGTAACCGTCACAAACAAGACTTACTAAAAGTTCAAAAGATTCTATTTTTACTCGCGACAAGCGCCTCAAATAGTCAAATAACCCCTCTAATTCCGCCATTGTTAATGATTGAATTTTTCTCTAAACCCAACAAAATTCTTCAAAACCATCATTATTTTCAAAAATAGAAAAAGGGTCTTGTGAGTCGTGTGACCGTCACAAGGGAGACTTACTGAAATTTCAAAAGATTCGATTTTTACTCGAGACGAGCGCCTCAAATAACCCCTCTAATTCCGCCATTGTTAATGATTGAATTTTTCTCTAAACCCAAAAAAAATTCTTCAAAACCCTCATTATTTTCAATGAAAAAACATCGAAAGATTCAAACTTTTTTCTCAAATTCACAAGTATATCAACTCAAACACCCACATTTCTTATAATTCATATAAATCAAGTAACTTTAACTCAAAATTCTTGATCAAAACCCAAAATTGAAGATGAAACAGTGAAATTTATACCAGATGATGAAGCAGAAACCCGAAGAATGAACTGGGTATCAATTTTTCTGACATTTTGGGGAAATATATGAAGAGGGATTGTGGATAAGTTTGATAAAGTTTGGATTTTTAAGTTTGAAGAAGAAAAAATTGGGTGTTTTTGTGAATTGAAAATTTTGGGTGTGGAATTTGCAGGAAATAGGGCAAGTGTAACAATTTGCATTGTCATTTTGGTGTAAATTTTGTCAGATTTCTGCAGAAAAAATTGAACTTTTTTTTTTAGTTTTGTTGTTGGATTTTGTAATAATAATGTGTTAGATTTGTTCGTTGTTAGCTATGATTACTTTGGTGGTAACTTGTAACGGTAATATTCGCATTATAATTGTAGGGATGGGATGATGTAACTGTTGTGAGAGGAATTGTCGATATAATTTTTAATATACGACATACAAAGATTGACAATTGACATAGTAGAATCGAACCTAACTTAACAATCACGATATGTTATACCCTCAATGACGATGTAGAAAAATTATACCCTCAATGACATAGTAGAAAAATTATGTAGAAAAATTAAATGAGGCGCATAGTCATCAAAGACGATGTATGATGAGATGGGCTCCGTATTGGGGGTAAAGGGTTAACAAAGTGGTAGGAGCATGAGTGTAAGAGGGTGAAAGCTCGAAAGAAAACCGTTGCAAAAGCATAGCCACAATTATCTTAGCTTCGACAAGGGCGAAGTTTTGGCCAATGCAAATCCTCGGTCCTCCAATGAAAGGAAAGAACGATAGGTTCCCCTTAGTTGCCTTTATAATACCTTCAGAAAACCTGTCTGGTTTGAACTCCTTGACATCATCACCCCAAAGTTTCGGATCCATATGCACCTGGTGTACCGATAGATTCACCATGGTACCCTTAGGCACACAAATGTTACCTAACATTGTGTCTTGGTCATAAACCCCTCGAGTAACTGTAGGCACTGGAGGATATAATCTCAACACTTCGTATAATATCATTGTCACCAAGTTCAGATGGGTTCTTAGACCATCCATATCCGGTGGGTTGGTCCCAAACGCGGCCATAACTTCTTCTCGAGCTTTCGTTTGCCAGTCTTGGTGCTTACTCAACAAAATCAACGTCCACGTTATGAACACGGAAGTGGTCTCTTGACCGGCTAAGTAGAACAACTTACACTCGTCGATCATATCCCTAAAGCTCATCGCAAGACGTTTGTTGTTTCCACGACTTTGCGTCTCCTTGAAATTCGACTCCATGAGTATCCCTAACAAGTCATTCTTCGCGGCTTCCCCTCCATCCATCGCCCTCTTTCTTTTGTCGATTATTCCTTTTAGTAAACTTTGAATCTCCTCGTCGACTTTCTTCAATTGCTTGTTAGTCTTGGTTGGGAGATACCTACAACAAAAAATGAAAAGGGTATTTGTGAGAAATTCAAATAATTGAGGGATACGAGTGAGAAAATCTTTTTCAGCTAATTTTTACCTCCATCCAGGTATATAAACCGAATAAAAGAAGCGAACAGTGATCTGACTTTGTTCACTGAGAAGTTCAAATATTCGTCTTCCCTCTTCAAAGCTACTACCAAATGCAGCTCGAGAAATAGCATCTGCGGTTAAGTTCCCAAAATCCGGAAACACGTCTAACTCAACACAACCGGTTTCAGTCATCGTAACATTACTCTCCCATTTGTCTATCAACTCCGCGACACTAGCATGGAATGCCGGAAGCATAAACTACACAAATAAAGTCAAGATCAGTAAATCTACTGAGAGACTGTCACTTTAAAGTTTTCTTGCGCGTAAAATTAATTAAAATTAATTACCTTTAATTTCTCGAGATGAAATGCAGGATTAATAAGCTTTCTATGCATCGCCCATTTCTCACCCTCGAGACTAACAAGTCCGGGAATAAGTAATCGAATAAGTGGGTTCGTCCTCGCCTTTTGAAACTCGTTTATTCTTGTAAAAACCTCCCTTATTAGCTCCGGTTTAGTAATGCTTATAAGTGGAATCGGGCCCAACCATATAAAACTATTTGGACCTATATATAGTCATGTAAGATTATGTTAACTTGATCATGAACCTTCTATAATAATAGCGATTTTTCTAACAAGTACTCATTAGGGCGCATGTTATGAAGTTAATATGTTAATTTAAGCGACAATCACGGTGATATTCTCACAAAAAATTGATATATTAGCTTATATTTACCATATTTACACAATATCATCGTGATTCTTGCTTTAACTAAGCATATTAACTTAACCATTGTGTACACATTAGAAAAACCAAATTAATTAATCTTAAATAAAAGTAGAAAAAAATTATAAATCCTTCTTTTTCCAACGAAGTACACACTTGTCACATAGTAATAAATTGTAATTAATGCGAGATTCAAATATGAAATCAATACCTTTATCTTAATCATTAAATTAAAATATTTTCGATATTGTATCAACACTTAATTCTATTAATTGATAATAACGTTGGTTTGTAGTTGTCCCAAAAAAAGTTGTTGGTTTGTCAAACCATTGACTTTTAGAGAGAAATTTATTAAAAAAAATAAAAAAATAAAAAATTTCACTAAAACGCCTATAAAATCGCAAATGTCTTAATTTAATGGTTAAGACTAAATATCTTAGACAGTAGTCTTACCAGGTTCGAATCTTCTCCCCTATTTTGTAATACAACTAGGTGCTACAAGACAGACTAACGAAAAACATCGAAAGAAATCATGATTTACTATCCATTTTAGTCGATACTCCATATTAACATTAGAATCGAAGATTATATTCAGCGATTATTTCAATGAAATGTAGCAATTAACGACAACATACATATAACCAAAAAATGTAAAAAAAATATAAAAAATAATAATAAAAAAAATGATGATAAAGTATTATTGAAAATCTCACATAGTATCAGAGCCAGATTAATCGAGCAAACCCGTAACAAATTAATTAATGAATAAACCAAAGAAAATAATAAAGATTAGGAACACTAACCATATTTAGCCACATGTTGATGAAGGAAAGGAAGAATTCTAGTAATATAATCATTAGTAAAAGGAATAGGTTTTTGTTTTGCTTCATGGGTCATATTGATGAATTCCCTTGAATCTCCATACAAAAGCCTATATGAATTACCATTATACCCTTGCTGTCTCATTTTTTTCTCCAATTTTTTGGGAGTCAACCATGCCCATTTTAGTAATTTCCATGTTAAAATTATTAAAATAACACAAAATATTATTATTGGAATAATACCATAAAATTGTTTCATTATTATATATTTATGTATTATTATTATTAGAGGTTTTTTAGTTGAGTTTAGTGATGGATTGATAGGGAAGAAATTTGAAAGAAGGGAGAAATATTCAAATAATTAGCAATAATTGTGATGGAGGCAAGTGAAATATATAGGGAATTGTTTATTAAAAGATTCTTTTTTAAATCGATATATACGAAATATCTGTTTTAAATTTAAAGCAGAGTAAATACGAAGTACTATGGATAAACTTGTTTTAAGTAAGTACCTATCGATTGTGTAAAAATATTGAAACTAAATTGATTAATTTTTTTTAATAAAATTGAATTGAAATTAAATTTGAACTTATTTTACGGCGAATTATATCAAGGATATCAAGTTAAATATTACGAAAATCAATCTAGATACTTACTCGTCAAGTTAATCAAGTGAATCAACATTATTAGGCAACATATCATAATCATATACTCCGTACTTATTACTGCGTACAATAATTATGTACAATATACGTTACTTAACATCGTTAGGTGATTTGTATACATTCTTTAACATCATTAATTATGTGATCTGTATGACAGTGTGGAACGAGATTGTACTCGATTCGAACGAGCTTGATCTAATATAATTCTGCCTTGATTTCAAAAAAAAAAGTAAATTTTTAATTTTGTATCATCATATAAATATGTACATTGTTCATGTTAATTATTGAAGTAAATTAATAAACCTTTCAAATTAAATTCAACTTATTTGACTAAAAAAAGTAAAAGTCAATAAAGTTGAGTCAATATGAACTAAGCTTAACTACTAAAGAGTTTAAGTTGACCTTGTATGGGTCAAAGTCTCATTTCTCACGTGTTATTTAATTTTACATTAAGATAAAGTTGGTGTTCTAATTTATATGGATGATTCATGTGCATATTAATATATTATAACTACTTTAATATATAATTTTCTCCAAATGGATTGATATACAAATAAAATAGATAAGACCATGACCTAGTCGATTCTTTATTTTTTAATTTAAATTTTGTTACGGGGTAATATATATTTATCTATTACAGTAATTTGTATGACTAGTAGTAAAAATTCAAAATTATAGCCTGGAAATAATCTTATCGAGGGTAATCACATTTCTGTATACCTTTACAGACGAATCAAAGACGAGTGATAATCAAATGGGCTCCGAATTTGGGTTCGAGAGCAAATCGAAAGTGGGGAACAAGGGTGTAAGTCGGTGAAAGCTCGAAAGAAAACCGTTGCAAAAGTGTAGCCACGAACATCCTAGCTTCGAGAAAAGTGAAGTGTTGGCCAATGCAAACCCTCGGCCCTCCAAGGAAGGGAAAGTATGATTGAACCCCATTAGTTGCCTTTGCAATACCTTCTGAAAACCTCTGTGGATTGAACTCCATAGCATCGTCACCCCAAACTTTCGGATTTGTATGCGCTTTGTAGGTCCATGAACTCACAATGGCACCTTTAGGCACACACAAGTTACCTAGCATTACATCTTTGCCATGTACCCTTCTATTAACAATAAACGTACTACATAATCTCAACACTTCGTTTAATATCATCGTTACCTATCAAAACAAAACAAAACAAGTGCACGATACGTTTAATTAGCACAATAATTTGAGATGTGAATATATATGTTTTTGGAAACAATTCAATAGGTTGCTCATATTGTGACTATAACTAGGCATGTCAAACGGGTTATGCAAGTTCAACACCGTTCGTTTTTTTCCTAGTCGAACTATAAGAGTGAATACGCTCCTATAATAAGTCTTTCTCCGGAGTAACATAGGTACAAATGGGTCCGCAAGGGTGGAGCTTAGTGGTTAAAACATGTGGTCATCATCCCATGGGACTTAGGTTCAAGCCCCTGCAAGAGCGATCTTGTGGGAGTTGTATGGCTTGAGCCTATGCCTACTAGACTTCGAGCATGTCATCCTAAGGGTGGCTTACATGGTGTGCGTGGCTTGCGCACCAAAGGTAGCGGCTACGGGTTCCCCCGTCATAAAAAAAACAAAAAAAAACATAGGTAAAAATGGATATTACGTCGGCCTTGTTTAGGCCAAGTCGGGTCAGACTCTGGCAGGTCTAAGCTAAGAAAGTGTAGTCACCTCAAGCCCCAATCCCCAAGCCAAAGGAGGGGGTGGCCTGGGCTGAGCCAGGCCAGACTAAGTTATGTCTAATCCGAAATCAACTTGAATAATCATAATAATTCTAGTATATGTAGCTCACCACTTTGAGGTTGTTAGCACCATCCATATCAGGTAGGTTCGACCCAAATACAGCCTTAACTTCTTCTCGAGCTTTCGATTGCCAGTCTTGGTGCTTGCTCAACATAATAAATGTCCACACCAACAAGGCTGAAGTGGTCTCCTGACCGGCAAGATAGAACACCTTACACTCGTCAACGATATCCTTAAAACTCATCAGAAGACGTTTATTATTATTCCCCTGGCTTCGAGACTCCTTCGAATTCGACTCCATTAGTAACCCTAACAAATCGTCCTTAGCCGGTTCCCCCGCATCCATCGCCTTCTTTCTTTTTTCGATTATTCCTTTCACTAGACCTTCAATGTCCTGATTTATTTTTTTTATTCGCCTGTTCGTCTTTGTTGGGAGGAATCTAGAACGATATATATATACACACAAATATACATACAACCATCAGTTTAATTAAGCATGATTTACAACAAAATCAACAAGGATATATCATCCTCTATCTCATTCGAAGTGTCCTCACTCCATACACCCTCTCATATGATATCTATTGCATATTTTATTTCTGCAATAGGCAATGTGTATGAAGTGATACACATAACCGAAGATGTTTTGGCCTAATGATTAAGAATATTGGTCTCGTTTGGTTACTTATCTAATCACCGGGAAGTGTAAGATCCCATGAATTGCATTTTCAGGGAGTTGTTTGGTTGCCCATTTCATGGGAATTGCCACCTCCCAGGAATTGTCACTTTCTTCATAATGGGGTAAGTTATTCACCAAGTCCCCTTGGTGTGTAGAATTCCCACATGAAGTCATTTCCCACATGGCAACCAAACAATATTTTTGTAATTCCCATGAAATACAAATTCACGTGAATTTAAGTTCCTGGTAACTTCATCTTCCCATGGTGAACCAAACGAGTATGTACCCTAGATAATAGGTCCCATATTCGAACCCCTTTCCCCATATTATAATGCGACTATGTGCATTTCTTTGAACAAAAAAAAATATATGAAATGACATACAGAAAGAGACTCCACACTATACAAATTTAATCAACTAGAGTTTAAAGTTACCTAAATCCAGGTATATAAATAGATTGAAAGAGACCAACAATGAGGAGAAGTTGTTCTTGGAGAAGTTCAAATATCTTGTCTCCTTCCTCAAAGCTACTGCCGAATGCAGCCCGGGAGATAAAATCGGCAGTAAAACTTCTAATATGGGTATATACGTCTAACTCAATAGAACCAGTCCCGGATACCTGAAACTGATTGTCCCATTTTTTTACAACCTCGGTGAGACTAGCACGCAATGGCGGTCCCATAGAATTTATCTTCGCGAGGGTAAATGCAGGAGTAAGAAGCTTTCTACGGATCGCCCATTCCTTGCCCTCGAGGGTAATGATTCCCGGAGCAAGTAATTCAACAAGTGGGTTCGGTCTCGCCTTTCGGAACTCGTTTACCCGTGCAAACACATCCCTTATTAGCTCCGGGTCAGTAATGTGTATCACCGGAATTGGCCCAAGCCATGATATAAAATTGTCACCTAGGTTTAAGAGTCGTATAGATAGATCAATCCTCTGCATATTAAGAGATTAACTTCTCTGGAAAAAAAATCCCTAACAAGGAAAATAGAATTATACACCTGGTTGTACCAAAGCAAAATTGTCGAGCTTTTGTATATATTAACTGAGCTTATACAAGTTTCTGAGCTCAGTTGTAAGTTTTTGAACTTAAAAATTTGTATGATTTAACTCAACAACTTTACACTAAAGCTCAGAAAGTTTATAGCAAAACTCGAAACCTTTGTGATAGAGCTCAAAATCATAAAATCAGTTGTTCATAAGACTATGTACAACTGGTTGTATAACCCTTCTTATTGCCCTAACAATTGTCAATGTATGATAAATACGGAGTATTGAGTTACAGTAATATTTAAATTTCTCAGGATTATATTCTTATAAATCTTGTTCTAATTAGCATATTAAAGTGTATTAACTGATACACATTAACAAAAATCTTTCCTATTATACACTCCTATATCATCCACAAATCAATGCAAAAACATTGAAACAAAAGTTTGCGTAAAATCAGTAAATACTCCTGTGAGATCGTTTCATTCAAGAATTTGTGGAAAAACAAAAGTTTAGCGAAACACAACATTTTGATCGAATTTTGACAATTTAAAACAAACGGGTTGGTGAATAGTGTTGCACATGCATTGTTAGCTTTGACTTTTTGTGTTTGCATTTTCCCGATAAAGTTAACAAGGCAGCCATGGGGATGACAATGGGTAGGTATGGGTAGGGTCCTATAAGATCCGAACTCGACCTGGTGTTTCGTACGTTGGACCCATACCCAACGAATGTTTGGACCCGTGTCCGACCCAATGGGTGTTTTTAGACCCGTGGATACAATATTTTTAATGTAAAACATACTTTTTGTACCAAAAAAAATGTCACTAATTAATTGCAATAAAAAAACTTACGACCTAACCTTCAAAACAAAACAATCCGCATGTGAAAGCTTACAAATTACTAAAAACCGTTAAATATTTGGTGTTTGCTACTTTTCTTTTCTTCATTTTTAATTATTAAGGGTCTGGTGTAGGGTATGAGTCTCACATCCGAGACCCGGACCCATAAATTTTTATGAGGACTCATACCCGACCCCCGTACCCATACGGTTCAAAAAAATTAGAACTCATACCCAATTACCCGACCCATTAAGGTAAGACCTGGAGGGTCTACAAAGGGTAGTCCTGGACCCGTTGCCAACCTTAATGACACTATTATTCACTAATCACATGTACACGGAAATTTTTTACAGAAATCATGCAACTACATAGGACGTGATATACTCTCTTCGATTCTTTGAAATCTTAAAAAAATGTAACAATTCTAAAGAATCAGAGATAATATCAATCTGTCTGCGTAACTAATATTAATTATACCGAATAAAAAAAAAATATTAATATTTATAAAAATTTTAAAAATGAAAGAACTAACCATATTTGGAGAATTGTTGATGGAAGAAAGGAAGACAACGACTCAAAAAATCATTACTAGTGAAAGAAAATGGTTTTTTATTTTCTTCTTCTCTCATTCGATTGATCTCCTCCAAATCTCCACGTATAGGCCTATAAGAATTACCTTTAAGCCCTTGTGCCCTTAGTTTTTTCTCCATTTTTTTAGGGGTAAACCATGCCCAATCTAGTAATTTCCATACCAATGTCAAAATTAAAACTATACATGATGTTATTATTATTTCACTACTTGAAAATTGTTCCATCATGATAATAATAATATTATACTAATAAATATTGTTATTGGAATTAATTTTTTTTTATTTTGTGGGTTTTGTGTGATGAATCATTTATATATATAAACAATTTGGAAAAAAAAAATAGTATGTGATGTAATCCCTTCGTTCATATTTAAAGAATATTTACGTTTTTATTTTGCAGATAGATTAAGAAAGTATTAAAATAATATTAAAAGTACAACAATTAAGAACAAATTAATATTTAATTATTCAAAATGTCATTTCACAATGACATATGATGTAAATCAGCGGATCTCCTGTCCCATTTCGGTGTACATTGAACATGTACAAAAAATACATACCTTAAATGGTGAAAGATGGTTTTTTAAGTATATAATAATATTAAAGGGATTTTTGTTAAATACGGAGTAGACTTTTTTAGTAGATAATAAAAGTATTCGTATTAAAAAGGGAGTATAAAATTAATTACTCCGCAACTAATTATACAACGTATCAAAGAGATATACTTCCTCTATTCCGGTGAATTATTTGCCTTTCATTTGGGTATAAAGACCAAACAACCCCTAAAAATATCTATTTATCCCTAAATATTGACAATAAGCATTGTATAAGTGCTTGAATACGAAAACTAATGAGGGGTTGTACGGTCCATTAAACTCTTAATATACATCCTAAAATAGAAAGACAAAGAAACGACTGAGACACCCAAATAAGGAATATGCTGACAATTCACCGGGAACGGGGAGCAGTACTATATACTCCGTATCTAATTAAGTCTTACGGCCGGTAGTATGCATACTAAACATGGGGTAGTACTGTCGCCCATTGGATAATGACTATATATATTGTAATTCCGTGGGGAATGAGATTGTACTCGATTTAAACTTCCCGCAATCCCCTTTAGAATTGTCGGAAGTTGATTTAATTTAATATTAACCTTGTTTTGCTTCCAAAAAAAATTAATTTTTAGGCCCGGCTCTTTACCGCTTATATTCAGCTCCTGTCAATGATGTTCATCCTTATTTAGTGTAGTTAAGGTAAATCTAGTCTCATTAATTTTAATTTGTCGCCAATTCAATGCACTTAGTTCAATTCAATTTTGTTCAACTTTATCAAATTAAGTTAAGTTACATTAACTCCCTTTAATTTAATTTAAGTTCAACTTCGTTCAACTGGAAAAAAACAGGGTCTAGTCCCTTGCTCTCAATATTCGTATTTTATTTCTGATAAGTGATTAACAATTTACTTAGTTATTTTTTATTGAAACATCGATTTCATTAATAAAATAGAGTAATACGAAATCTAAAATATAAAAAGAACTTAATACTTTGTACCAAATTTACAAATTTAACACTCCAACAAAATGTAACAAAACAATATATAGTTATATACAACATATACTGTATTTTTGTTACGGATATTTGTACTCTGTATTTTCTAGTTCCCCTGAAGCCATAAGATACTGAATACCCTCAAAGACGAATCAAATACGTCGTACAATAAGATGTGCTCCGTATTGGGGTTGAAGAGTTATCAGAGTGGAAGGAGCATGGGTGTAAGACGGTGAAAGCTCAAAAGAAAACCGTTGCAAAAGCATAGCCACGGCTATCTTAGCTTCAACTAGGGCAAAGTTTTGACCAATGCAAATCCTCGGCCCTCCAATGAAAGGAAAGAACGATAGGTTCCCCTTGGTTGCGTTTAAGATACCTTCTGAAAATCTGTCTGGTTTGAACTCCTTGACATCGTCACCCCACAGTTTTGGATCCATATGCACTTGATATATCGATAGACCCACCATTACACCCTTAGGCACACACATTTTACCTAACATTGTGTCTTGGTCGTATACCCTTCGACTAACTGAAAGCACCGGAGGATATAATCTCAACACTTCATATAGTATCATTGTCACCTATGCAAATTTAACACGACAATGTTTACATTTAATTAAGACGATAAACGAAGGAATACAAAAAATAAGGAATTGTAATATTTTAAGTAACTCACCAATTTTAGGTGGTTGACGCCGTCATTATCAGGTAAGTTCGACCCAAATGCAGCAATAACTTCTTCTCGAGCTTTTGTTTGCCAGTCTTGGTGCTTACTTAACAGAATCATCGTCCACACTAACAACACCGAAGTGGTCTCTTGACCGGCAAAGTAGAACAACTTACACTCATCGATCATATCCCTAAAACTCATCGCAAGACGCTTGTTTCGCCCGTGGCTACTATGTGACTCCTTGAAATTGGACTCCATTAGTATCCCCAACAAATCGTCCTTAGCCACTTCCCCCGCATCCATCGCCTTCTTTCTTTTGTCGATTATTCCTTTCAGTAAACTCTGAATTTCCTCATTCACTTTTTTCATTTGCATGTTCGTCTTTGTTGGGACAAATCTAGAACAAAATTAAATACAAGCATCTCTTTAAGCATAGATACACAATGCCATGATTCTAATCTTCTTTATATACTAAACGAGAAACCATTAAAAATAAAAATGATACATGTCACGCAATGAGTACATTATCAATAACCAGTTGTACATAGCTCTGTGTACAACTAGCTAGTTTTATGATTTTGAGCTTTATCACAGTGTTTTTGAGTTTTGCTGTAAACTTTAGTGTAAAGTTGTCGAGCTAAATCACATAAATGTTTAAGCTCAAAAACTTACAACTCATTAGCTCAGAAACTTGTATAAACTCAGTAAGTATATACAAAATTTCAACAACTTTGAGCTTGATTGTAGAATGTTATTCTACAACCAAGTGTATAATCTTATTTTCCCATGTCACGCTCCGATTAAATATTTTTCCACCTAAAATTTAGCCCACCATACAGAGAACATGCTAATAGAATATAAATGTGCCTCAATCATTGCCTTAAGATTAATACAATATAAATGAGCATCAACCATTGCCTTAAGGTTCTGGTTGAATTGGTTCATATAAGTTATAACATGATATCAGAGTTAGAGGTCACGAGTTCGAACCCTGGCAGCCTCCAATATCTTATACTCTCAAGTGGAAACTAAGCACATGGTACGGGGGGGCAATGGTTGAGGGTCATTTATATTCTATTACACACAATCCGTCTATCACCTAATTATAATCATCATCGTAAGTGACACATTACTAACTTAAAAAAGTCATGTAATTACACAATGCCTAAACTAGTTAAGTTGATAACTAAATTACCTCCATCCCGGTATATAAACAGATTGAATGAGGCGAAGGGTGATCTGAGTCTGTTCCTTGAGAAGTTCGAAAATCTGACGGCCCTCCTCAAAGCTACTACCAAATGCAGCTCGCGAGATAAAATCAGCAGTTAAAATCAAAATATCTGGCCACACATCTAACTCAACAAAACCATTTTCCGACATCAAATTCTCCCATTTGTCGATCACGTCTGTGACACTTGCATGGAATGCTGGAAACATAAGCTGCAGAATCAAAGTGAGTAGAATTGACTGAGATAAATTGAATTCATTAGGCTTGAACTTAAGTGAGCGAAAAACACATTAGAAAAATATGTTTTATTCATTTGTTTGTCTTTTATATTCATTGCGAGAAATATTTTAATCAAAGACAAACAAATAAACGAAACCTAGGGAGTAGTTACATACCTTTAACTTTTCCGTATGAAACGCAGGGTTAATAAGCTTCCTATGCATTGCCCATTTATCACCCTCGAGACTAGCAAGTCCCGGAGCAAGTAATCGAATAAGCGGGTTCATCCTCGGCTTTTGGAACTCATTAGTCCGAGTAAAGACCTCTCGTATTAGCTCCGGCTGAGTAATGTTTATAACCGGAACTGGACCCATCCATGTAAAGCAATTTTGGCCTACAAACAACAATGTAACACAATGCTCACCAATAAGTAGATTATACAACCAGTAGCTCCATGTACAACTTTTTTTTTTAGATTTTGAGTATTATCACAAAGTTTTTGAATTTTATCGTAAATTTTAATGTAAAATTTTCGAACTAAATCACATAACGTCATGTTTTGGAACTTGAATTTAGATTTGAATTTCGGATTTGAAATATTTCAAACGTTTGGCCACCTTGAGATTTGGATTTGAAATTAACAGCAAATACAACCTAGTTCAAATTTGGCTCTATCAAATTAGTATATTGGTAGTCATTTTAATTTCGTCAATTATCGTTTGTTTATTTTTTCGCATAATCTCGTTAAAATATATATCTTTTTTTCTTTATTTTTTTTCCCGTATTTGAAATTTTACATTTTTTTAACGATAAGTTTTCAAAAAAAAAATTGGTGACCTTAACCCCCACCTGCCCGAATTTCAAATCCAAATCCAAGGGTACCCAAACACCATTTTGGATTTAGATTTAGATTTAAATTCTAGAAATTCAAATACACAAATTGAATTCATGATATTCAAATCAATTCTAAGTACCTAAACGTAACCTAAATATTTTGCTCTATAACTTACAACTCACCTCAAAAACTAAACAAAAAAATTACTAAATAAATTAAATTAACATATGTAATTCTCTAATAAAAAAATAAATTCTTTCCACTTATACATATTTAAGTGACCAAAGCCTCATAAACTCAACTCTTCAAAATAAATACTCTAAATTTATTGTTAAACAATAGTATATAATTTCTATAAATCGAGAATTATTAAAAAGAATAACATACTAATTCGATACATAATTCTCAAAATTGTCAATTTTTTAACATGTGACACTGGTACATATTTACACGGAATTTAAACTAGTTACGTAACCAAAAAAAAATACTCATACCATATTTGGAGACTTGTTGATGGATGAAAGGAAGAACACGAGTAATAAAATCATTAGTAAATGGAATTGGCTTTTTTCTTGCTTCATTACGCATTCCAAACAAATCTTTCAAATCCCCATACAAAAGCTTGTATGAATTACCATTTAGCCCTTGTTGTCTCAATTTTTTCTCCAATTTTTTTGGTGTAATCCATGCCCATTTTAGTAATTTCCATGCAAATGTCAAAATTATTATTAATATTATTATTGTAGTACTATAATAATAATATTGTTTCATCATTAAATATTTATTTATTGACTTCTTTTTATTTGGTTTATTTTGCTTAATTTATAGATCAAAATTGTAAAGAAAAATGTGAAGGGAAATAAAGATAAATATTTAAAGAATGGATATGGAATTTGTGGAGAACAAACAAGTGGGAGGAGATTAGTGAGTGGTGAATAGATTATTATTCTAAGTTGACCGACCTAAAATCGTGGCACATATCGTTACGTCTTAACGGGTCAAATATTGATAAATAAAAATAATTTGAATGTACGCAAGGATGAAGTTGGGTGGTTAAAACATGTGACAATCGAAAAAGAATAATTTGAATGCATAGAAAGTGACAAACGACTGTCGTTATGTACAGTATGAGTGAAATACATGATCTGTCATAAATATGTGACGAGTATTATTTTTTAGTGAAACTTCGATTTCATTAATAAGGTACTACAACGTCTACGATTAACAAACTAATAAGTATACGAGTATATAATTAATAAGTACTACGAGTCTACGATACTTCGAAAAAAACACAAATCTAATAATCCAACAAAATGTAATTAAACAATATATACTACATATACTATATTTTTGTTACGGATATTGTTTGTACTCTGTATTTTCTAGTTTACCCTCAAAGACGACGAACAATAAGATGTGCTCCGTATTGGGGTTGAAGAGTTATCGAAGTGGTAGGAGCATGAGTGTAAGACGGTGAAAGCTCAAAAGAAAACCGTTGCAAAAGCATAGCCACGGCTACCTTAGCTTCGACTAAGGCAAAGTTTTGGCCAATGCAAATCCTCGGTCCTCCAATGAAAGGAAAGAACGATAAGTTCCCCTTTGTTGCCTTTATAATGCCTTCTGAAAATCTGTCTGGTTTGAATTCCTTGACGTCCTCACCCCAGAGTTTCGGATCCATATGCACTTGGTATATCGATAGACCGACCATTGCACCCTTAGGCACACACATTTTACCTATCGTCGTGTCTTGGTCGTATACCCTTCGACTGACTGAAAGCACTGGAGGATATAATCTCAACACCTCATATAGTATCATCGTCACCTATACAAATTTAACACAACAATTTAATTACATTTATTTCAAAACGAAGGAATTGTAACATTTAAAACCGTTTTTCTAATATGGGTCCGTCGAGAACTGGCACTAGACACATGTTAACAGCCTAATTAAGAAAGCATTGTCCAACACATTAACATGTGCCTAGTGAGCACAGAAAAACCGTATTTAAAATAACTCACCGATTTTAGGTGGTTAACACCATCGATATCAGGCAAGTTTGACCCAAATGCGGCCACAACTTCTTCTCGAGCTTTCGTTTGCCAGTCTTGGTGCTTACTTAACAAAATCATAGTCCACACTAACAACACCGAAGTGGTCTCTTGACCGGCAAAGTAGAACAACTTGCACTCATCGATGATATCCCTAAAACTCATTGCAAGACCTTTTTTATTATTGCTTTGAGACTCCTTGAAATTCGACTCCATTAGTATCCCTAACAAATCGTCCTTAGCCGGTTCCCCTGCATCCATCGCCTTCTTTCTTTTGTCGATTATTCCTTTAAGTAAACGTTGAATTTCCTCATTCAGATTTTTCATTTTCCGGTTTGTCTTTGTTGGGACAAATCTAGAACGATATACAAACATCAGTTTCAAACGCAATTTATGTTTTGTTTCAGTCATTTGTTTATCTTTTATATTAAAGAGTTTTTTTCCTAAAATGTGCCCCACATGTTGAGATTTAAGAGATTGATTAAAGGAGGATTTGCAACAATATATACCCTGAACTGAAATCTAAACTTGTAATGAGTAGGTCTCCTGAAAGACGGTATCTCATTAACTTTACTGAGAGACGAAGTACAAATGGAAGTAACAGTGGTACCTAACCTAATAGAAGTAGGTACGCTTAACATAAAAGAGTATATAAATATAAAGAGGGTACGCTTGTTATAAAAACAGGTACAAAACAAAGTTGTCATTTAAGGGTACAAATAAAACATAGAGTGGTACTGAAGAGTGGTCTCTCAATAAGTTATTGAGAGACCGTCTCTTCCAAGATTTTGTGACTTATAATTACCTTGTAAATTCTCCTTTAATTAATATCTTAACATGTGACTCTTGGCCACTTGGGTACATTTTAGAAAAAACTCGAATGTAGGTAAACAAATGATGAATATTTTAATCGAAGGTAAATAAGATATGACTTTATTACCTCCATCCAGGTATGTAAAAGGATTGAAAAAGACGAAGAGTGATTTGAGTTTGTTCCTTGAGAAGTTCGAAAATCCGTCTTCCCTCCTCAAAGCTACTACCAAATGCAGCACGAGAGATAACGTCTCCAGTCAAGTTCATGATATCGGGAAACACATCTAACTCAACAGAACCGGTTTTAGATAACTGGTTCTCCCATTTGTCTACCAACTCCATGACACTAGCACGAAATGCTGGAACCATAAGCTGCGCAAATAAACACGAAAACATTATTTTAGAATCAAAATTAAGCTGTATTTGCAATTCCAACAATGACTATGTAAGGTTCTCATAGCCAACGTGACCAAATGTTACGAGTTTGAATCCTGACAGCCCCAATATCTCTGAACTCTCAAGTGGAAACTCGGCACATGCTACGCACAGTGGAAGCATGTGCACTAACCACTCTTCAAATCCAATGGACATTCGAGTGAGGGGGCTCAACTATCACCTTAAGGTTTTGGTTGGGATGATTCACGAGTTCGAATCCTGACAGCCCCAATATCTATGAACTCTCAAGTGGAAACTCAGCACATGCTACGTGCAGCATGTGCACTAACCACTCTTCAAATCCAATAGCATTCGAGTGAGGGGCGTAAAGACTATAAATATAATAGTTGGACATCAACCATCACCTTAAAATTTTGGTTGGGATGATTCATCTAACATTCCTGTATATGGTCCTATTATTTGAATTGAAATATTTGATTGAAGTTAAGTGAAATAGGCTGAAGTACAGAGACAAAACGAACCTCCTAAGATTCTGAATTGAAAATGAAATAAGCCGAAAAAAGTTGAAAAGAACATGGCTTCTGTGTTTACCTTTAATTTCTCGAGATGAAAAGCGGGATTAATAAGCTTTCTATGCATCGCCCATTTCTCACCCTCGAGGCTAACAAGTCCGGGAACAAGTAACCGTATAAGCGGGTTTGTCCTTGCCTTTTGGAACTCGTTTGTCCTTGTAAACACCTCTCTTATTAGCTCCGGTTGAGTAATGTTTATAGTCGGAATAGGCCCGAACCATGTGAAACAATTTTGACCTATGTAGATATATATGGCATATGCACATTATGGTGTTAGTACTATGATTACACAAGCCGAGTCGAGTATGAGTTTGACCTTGTTTGACTAATTTGAACTAGAGTCGATCTCCGGCTTGAAAAATTTAAGCTCACAAATACATTCCCACACTAAACAAGTTTGAACCTAATTAACTTGAAGTCTCGAACCTATAGATAACTATTAAATTTACATTTTTTTCATCAATATTTTTTACAAAGTTCAGATCCGAAAGTATATATACCCCGTATATAAAAAAGTAAAGTATTATGCAAATCAATAAAAACTTTTTATAAGGGAAGAAACTACTTATATAATTATGATTAATATTTTTTTTTAAAGTAACATCAAAATATTAACTAATCACATATATTAACAATTTCACATTATTTAAAGTTATGTTTAAGACTTATCCAGTGAAATCCGAGCCAAACTTTGACCAAACCGAACTCAATTTACTCCAAGTTGTCACATCTCATAGTTATCACCCTACACACCAACCTAATAAATACTCTGACACGGTACACCAGGTGTACCATCGTTGTACATCACATAACGATCATTAACACGTACATAAAACAAACGTAAAGAATTCAACGAAACAGACAAAATCGAGTAAATATAAACTAACCATGTATGGAGACTTGTTGATGGAGAAAAGGAAGAACACGAGTAATGAAATCATTAGTGAATGGAATTGGCTTTTCTCTTGCTTCATTACGCATTCCAAACAAATCTTTCAAATCCCCATACATTGGCCTATATGAATTACCATTAAGCCCTTGTTCTCTTAACTTTTTCTCTAATTTTTTTGGTGTAATCCATGCCCAATTTAGTAATTTCCATGCCCATGTCAATATTATACCTACACATAATATTATTGTAATTGTAATTATCATCATATAATATAATTATAATTACTTAATTATAATTAATATAATTTATTAATAATTATAATTATTTTTTGGGGTTTATTTGTTTTTTTTTTGTGAGTTTTAGAAGATGAGATAAAGGAAAATGGAAAGCAATAAGTGGAGAAAAATCAATTGAGAAATGTGTCATTTATATAGTGAAGGGTTGTAATCAATCAATTTAGAATTTGGCTACTTTGCTTCTACTTTCTAAGTATGTCTTCTAGTACATCATCTAGAGTGGATAGATCTGGTTACGGATCAGGTTCGGGTTGAGTCTTCACGGGTATATTCAGATATTCTGAATCGATTAGTAGTCTGATCGAGTCGATCGGTCAAGTCAGATGTTGCTGGTTAACCCAACCCGATACTAATTTATTTTAATTTTGATAAAAAAAATTGTTAAAGTTTAGTCGAGTCAAGTCAAGTGATTGCCATATAGAGGAATGTCTATTTTAATGTATTTTTATTTTTCTTTTTTAAGTCGGTTGATGATTCAATGATGTGTCAATCAAAGCATATTGAAAAACCGTTACTCTGTGTATTACTTAAGTTAGAAGTATAGTAATTAATCTCATGATTTATAGAGTATGTGTTAAGAATTTTATTTTATTTTATTGATTTGCTTAACATTTAAGGTAGAAAATCAAAATTATAAAAGAATAATTATCCTTAGCTTAATATATTTTAATTTCTTGATATTTGGAGAAAAATAATCAAGATTGGTGAGTATTTTAGGTAAACTTGGACGTCAAATGTCATTGTGTTTACACCTTCATATAAAGGCATTTAATGATTAGGATATTGTCGTTGAATGTCACGTAATTGCATGGATTATACGAAGAATTCTAGAAAGCTTCTACTTTAATATTCGGTAATTAATATCGCTTTAATCTAATGGATAAGATCAGATTAGACGTATTATGAAAATATATTCATCCCCGATTTGAATTTTCTTTTTTCACTATAAATTATAATGCAACTAAGTACGTTTTTTTGCTAAGATTAATGTGCACTAATTCGATCTTTTATAGTTTTTACGTAAATAAATAATATTCGTAATTAATAAAATATCTTCCTAATTAATTTCCAAAACACAAGTGGACCGGTTGGACTGGTGGATTGTTTTTAATTTTACGTCACGAGTGAAATCATTGGTCTTCATTTTCCAAAATCTAGTACTTCCTCCGAGTTTCTATTATTGTCCCACTTTCCTTTTTGGGTTGAGTTTGATTTTTGTCTCACTTTCCTTTTTTAGGCCATCAATGTGTGGTTCACAGTTACTCTCCTGTTTCTCTCTTCCTACTTCTTTTTTCAACCACTCATTTCTCCTTCCTTATTTTTCACCCCAAACCCTTATGGGACAATAATAGGAACTCGGAGGGAACACTATTCGATCCTGCATGGGATGTGGACCGGTGGATGGCCTTTCTACACGACTACACATTATTATTATATCCCTACTATGTCACCACTTACGTAATGCACGGTTTTGTGCTTTTGTGTACGTATGTATATGGCTTTTTGCTGGACCAAAGGGTCGGCCCGGTCTGGCTCGTACCGGTTCATGGGTAAGATTTGGCTAGCTCGGTCAAAACCCGTCTCAACCGGTCAAATTAAAAAGTAGTACTTCGTCCCTTCTTTTTACTATGTTCTTCTTGCGGTTTTTAGTAAAAAAATTTAGGAAAGGGTAATATGTGGTTGTAGTTGTGGTTGAGGTTGAGTGGTGTAAAAAATGGGATGATATTAGCCATATATTTTGTATAAAAAAAGAAAGAGGAAGATCTTCGAGAATATACCCTAAAAGGAAAAGAATAAGAACTGGGTGAAAAGGAGGTAGTATAAATTAGGGTCATCATCAATTGGCTCGGTTCCAATGCTGTTAAGATTATGATTCTACTTAGATCGATTGCGTGATTGTAAAATAAATAAAGAAGAATATTCGTGTTTGGGTTAATCGTTGAGTGTGACTTTGCTTGCGAGGGAGGAGTCAAGGTGTAGGCGATCAAGTCACGCCACCACAAGTAGTCGATCAACTAATTAACTTATTTTGAGAAGTGGGTGTGAAAAATTGGAATTATCCTGTAACACTTCGGCCCAATCCTAAGACCGGAAATGTTAGTCAGGGTAGCTCGCCAGGCTTTGTACTGGTCCCACAAACCAACACGAGTCCTTTCTAGCGCAGTTTGACCTCACTCATGCGCATCCTTGAAAAACCTTCCTAGGAGGTCACCCATCCTTAGACTACTCTCAGTCAAGCATGCTTAACTGCGGAGTTCTTTTGCATGGATGACCAGAAAAGAAAGTGCACTTTGTTGATATGAGTAGTACTTCAAATCCTTTTAAGCAAAACTGATAAATAGGACATCTTCAATCAACATGAGGTGTTTCATATCGTGAGTTAGAAAAATGTTCAAATTATTACTCGTATTAGACAATATGAGAAATAGTTGAGATAATTCATAGTAGAGGTTACAGGACTAGCTAACACCTTTGACATATCTTATGATCGATAATGACTATTTTACCCATAGGTATTTGCACGACTAATACGTACGCTAGACTGTATTACCTACTATTTTTTGTAATCTTGGATATCTAAGATATTGAAATCTTATCTAGCATATTAATCGTAGTCCTTCGAGTCTGCAACCCTCAAATTAAAAGGGTGTGGAATAAGGCGAATCACATATACTCATCAACAACGACGTACAATAAGATGAGCTCCGTATTGGGGTTGAACAGTAATTAACCCGATGGGAGCATGGGTATATGCCGCAGAAAGCTCGAAAGAAAATCGTTGCAAAAGCATAGCCACGACTACCTTTGCTTCTAGAAGTGCAAAGTTTTGGCCAATGCAGATCCTCGGCCCCGCAAGGAAGGGAATGTAGGATGGATTCCTTTTGGTAGCTTTTACAATGCCTTCTGAAAATCTATCTGGTTTGAACTCATGTACATCATCACCCCAAAGTTTCGGATCCAGATGCAAATGAGACATCGCTACATTCACCATGGCACCAGTTGGCACACATATGTTACCTAACATTGTATCTTTATCATGTACCTTTCGATAAGTTGCACGTATCGGAGTGTATAATCTCAACACTTCGTATAAAATCATCGTCACCTATGTAAACAAGACAATGTTAGTTTACATTATTTCAGATCCAAGAGATATTAGGGCATGTTTAGGTGACTCACCAATTTTAGACGGTTTACACCATCCACATCCGGTAGGTTCGTCCCAAATGTGGCCACAACTTCTTCTCGAGCTTTCGATTGCCAATCTTGGTGCTTGCTTAACAAAATCATCGTCCACACTATCAATGACGATGTGGTGTCTTGACCGGCAAGGTAGAACAACTTACATTCTTCTATCATTTCATCGAAACTCATTGCAAGACGTTTATTGTTATTCCCCTGGCGTTGAGTCTCCTTAAGATTCGACTCCATAAGTAAACCCAACAAATCTTCCTTTGTCGCTTCCCCTAAATCCATCGACTTCTTTCTTTTGTCGATTATTCCTTTCACTAAACTTCGAATTTCCTTATCCACTTTTTGTAATTGTCTGTTCGTCGTTGTTGGGACAAATCTAGAACGCACGATAATGAAGAGCGCACTTAGTAACATTACAATATAGGGGGAATGGAGGAGATTCAAACCTGAGACTTATTGTCCGAGATACCTAATCTTAACCACTAGGCTAAGACATCTTCGGTACATTAATTTACAAATTTGAAACGCTGCAAAGTAAGATTTCAAGTTTTCACTTTTACCTCCATCCAGGTATATAAACTGATCGAAAGAGGCGGACAGTGATCTGAGTTTGTTCACGGGGAAGTTTAAATATCATCCTTCCTTCTTCAAAGTTACTACCAAATGCAGCTCGTGAGATAACATCTGCGGTTAAGTTGCTAATATCAGGAAACACGTCTAACTCAATAGAACCATCAATTTCAAATAACAAATTCTCCCATTTGTCAATCAACTCCGTGGCACTAGCGTGGAATGCTGAAACCATATGCTGCAGAAAATACACAAAAACTTGTAAAAGACGTTCAAGTAAATAATAACGTTAATAATAAATCTCTCTGCCGAAGACTTACCTTTAACTTCTCCAGATGAAATGCAGGGTCAATAATCTTTCTATGCGAAGCCCATTTCTCACCATCGAGGCTAATGAGTCCCGGAGCAATTAACTCAACAAGTGGGCTCATCCTCGGTTTTTGGAACTCGTTTATTTTTTTATGAACCTCTCTCATTAGCTCCGGTTGAGTAATATTTATTATCGGAACAGGCCCGATCCATGTGAAACAAATTGAACCTATACAAGGCCATGTAAAATTATATTCATTGATCCACCTTTGAAAATAAACATGTTTTGTGTGGCTCTCATAAATCAAAAACCTTCTATGAGACAGTTTTACATATGGCTGAGCACGGATTGGATATCCGATCCGAATCTGATTTTCGGATCGGATATCCGATCCGAAAAATCCGAAAATTTTAATATCCGATATCCGATCTGAATTACTTCTGATATCCGAAATATCCGATATCCGATTCGGTTGGTATTTTTGGTCAAATTAAATTCTAAATAAGGTTCAATTAAATAGAAAAAACCTTATTTTAATTAATCTAATTTTATACGGGGTATACTGCTCTATATTTTAAGACAGTACAAAAATAAAACCAAGGCTCAAAGTAAAATGGATTAAATTATAAGCTACTTATATTAGAATACACCAATCCAAAAAAAAATCCAAAAATAACCCATTGTTCGGATTGGATCGGATATCCGACAAAATTATTTTGGATATCCGAATTCGATCCGATATCCAAAAGCCGAAAAAATATTTTTGGATCGGATATCCGGTTTTACGGATCGGATTCGGATAATCGGATAATTTGCTCAGCCCTAATTTTACGGTGATTTAAGAATAAGACCTCTTACCTAAGAATGATTATTAAATTAGTAACCAGTGACGGATTTAGGGGGTTAGGTGGGTCGGGCATGTGCCCCATCCACCTAAGAAATTAGTTATAATTACGTTGGTGCAGTGATATTATTGTAATTTTTGTTTTAATTAGCTAGTACTTCATCTGTCTCAGTTCACTAAGATTGTCCCGTATTTTTTTCAAGTAGGTTCTTAAAGATTGGTCAATTTCTCAACTTTTCTTTTTAATCTATTACTCCCCCTGTTTTTTAATATAAGTCATTCTCACTTTTCGAGACAATCTCTTCTCTTTTCAATATCTCTCACAACATAAGAAAAAATATTATGAAATGTATACTCATTTGAAAGCTCTTTTTGTAAGGAATTTTATGGTGCAAATTTTAAAATTTTTGGAATAATATATTTACATAAAAATTAAAGTAAAAGTTCACATCGAAAAAAGTAAAACATCATATAAAAAAATACGTATCATTTCTAACAATTTCGTCCTTACCAAGTTAAAGTATTTACTCGTATCATTTTGTCATTTATTAACTCACACAACCTCAATAACATTATGAGTTTATGACTCATTCTATAAAGAAAATCATATCAGAACACATTTAGAAAATCGAAATAAATTAAGAAAAAAACATAGATTATTAAAAGGAAAAAAGCACAAACCATATTTGGAGAATTGTTGTTGGAGGAAAGGATCAATACTATTAAGATAATCATTAGTAAACGGAATTGGTTTTTGTAATACTTCATCAAACATTTCCTTGATATCTCCATACAAAAACCTATATGAAGTACCATTAAGCCCTTGTTGTCTCAATTTTTTCTCCAATTTTTTGGGTGTAATCCATACCCAATTTAGTAATTTCCATGCAATTGTCAAGATTAAAACAACAAAAAATGATGAAATTATTATTATCATATTATTATTATCATTATATTGTTTCATTATGAAATTATTATAATTATTTATAAGAAAAATTCGAGAAGATGGGGTTATGATTTATGAAAATTGGCTATGATGTTATGAACTAGGGCATTGAGTATTTATTCTGAATAATTCTAATTTAAATTATTGTTGTGGACCGACGAAAAAACTCCAATAATGTAGTTAAGACAATTATTATACTCCATTATTAACTTCAAAAAAATTGTATATAATGCCTTCACTTTTGCGTAAAATATACTATGTATGTCTAAAATATAAAATAGGTCACGTAATATAAAACGTGGTAAATAAATAGATAGGAAAAAACAGAATGTGACTACTAGTCGTGTTTTATTAAAAGGAAATGGTGACTTCTAATAGTTATTTTGCACGACTTTTACACTTTTACCTAGGATCAAGTACAAAATAAAATGAAAATATAATGTAGTTCTATACGGAGATTTTTATTAACGATAATTAGTTTCAAATTAACACTAGATTGGATAAATAGTTTGACATAGGAAGGAAAAAAGATACCCCTTTGTTCCCACGTGAAATTATAGTTTTTGGTATATACTCAATTACTCACTCCGAGTCTCAATTATGTTCCTTTTTTTGTTTTTTGGTGAAAATTAAGAGGTGTGAGAATGAAAGATTAAAAAATGAAGACGGTGAAAGAGAAATGTAAGGATGAAACCACATATTGATGACTCGGAGGGAGTAACATTTATAGAATAATAAAAATCTTTAGTCCATTATTGGTGTTCCATTATTTAGAATCTAAATTTTTACTATTTGGAGCACAATATGATGTATTGTTACTATTATATCATTTAATATTGGCCCCATTGAGATTGAGTATTAGTTAGATAGATATATAAGTGTATAAAAATACTTTGTTCATGAAATTTAATAGAATATAAACGGGCCTCAACTACGAGGGTCCTAATAGAATATAAACGAGTCTCAACCATCGTCTTAAGGTTTTGGTTGAATTAGTTTGTTAACATGGTATCAGAACCAGAGGTCACGAGTTCGAACCCTAGCAGCCCCCAGTACAAAATTTCTAACACCTAACCTAATCTTAATCTAACTATCCTTAGGTTAAACTAAAAAACATGTGAGTATAAGATTTCTGACAAGAAAAAGTCATTAAAAAATTTATAAAGTTATATTTTTTTTGTTTCCGGATGAAAAATTAAAATCAATTCTTCTAATCAAAATATTAGGATGTGAATCATGAAAATTAATGGATTATCAATTGAAAATTTGTAAATAATAAATACCATACATGGAAAAGTATAAAAAAAATTCAAATAAATGAACCAACATTTTATGGGCTTTATGTCATTTGTGTATGATTGATGGGAAATATGGCATTTTGGGCATTAATTATGGCACAAGGATGGTGCCAATTATAATCTCAAATTCTTGTTTTAGATGGTTTACATCTGTTTTAAATATGTGACGGGTCATGAGTATTTGTCTTATCTATCATAATTTGGATATATTTGAAACGTTTTAATATTATGACGGATATTTTCATTACAAAAAAAGACTAACGTATTCTTGATAGTGATACACGGATGCATGACTAATTTTCCCATTTATATTATATTTTAAAATTTATTTATAAATAAAATAAAATATGTCGAAGTATAACTTTGAAAGAATGAAAAGTACTCTGTATATACGAAGGTAAAAAAAATGTTTTTTGACTGCCTTAGACCCTCGAATAAATTAAGTTAATATCTACCTATAAAAATAGACAATGATATCCAATTAATTTAAAAGATATTTGTAATAATTGTGATTTTTTTTCCCGAGTTTTTAAGTCGGTCTTGAACTAGATTCGAGTTTTGTAACAGTCTCGCTCATACCAAATGGAGGGAGGATTCGAACCTGAGACCTATTATCCCAGAGCACCTAGCCTTAACCATTAGGTTAAGACATCTTCGGTACCAAATGTGATATTAGTATATATAGAGGCTTAGTGCAACTATGCAACCTTAATGACCAAATTGTTAAATGAAGAAAGAAAAAATAAATCGTATTTGTGTTAATTGTTGATTGAGACTTTGTGAGTAACGAGCCAAGGTGTGGGAGATCAGGTCACGCCACCTTATGTAGTCAGTCATCTAGCTTATTTTGAGAAGTGGGTGTGAAAAGATGGATTTATCGTGAGTTAAAATGATGCTCATATTATTACTAGTGTAAAACCCGTGCCTCTGCACGGTTTTTTTAATTTTGTTTTGTTCATAAAAAGATTTTAGTGACTTGTGAGTTGTGACTAAAATTATATCATCTTCTCAATGATTTACGGTTTTCTGTTTCAGTGTTTCCGTCAATAGTTTACATTTCGTTTTGGGGAAAATTTTATCTCTACTTTTTATTTTTAAGCATAATAAATGCAATTTTATTTTCACTATTGTGTCCTTCTGCATAAATAAAATGTAACATTCTATTACAGAGTAGGATGGAGAGCGTATAAGATTAGTAATATGCTGATTCATATATAAAATACAATATGTTATTAACGTTTTTATCATTTTTTTATGTGTCATCCATAAAATAATATTCTATAAAAAGTATACCTAACAAATAATGGATCAGATCGCGTCTAATTTGTGACACAAAACATTGTCAGAATATAATAAGTAGAAAATACTATCGAATGCCTTGATTTTTACCTATTTTAGGTTAGAAAAATATTTTTAATATTGGATCATATCTGTCATTATTTTTGTTATTAATTATCGTACATATCTTTGAAAAGATTAAACGGAAATTTTTAAATTTAGAGTTTAGTAAAGTATTTTTCAATTAATTTAATCCTAAATGTTAGGGGATTAGGATTAGATTGGGGATTTTTAAATTAAAAAATAGTTATGTTAAATTTCGACCCGACTCGTAAACTTTGCCCATTTTTCAGAGTCAACACCCTAAAAATTTGATCCACGAGGCCGTGGTCCATTTGAATTAAACCCGAAATGATCCGTGAATTTAGGATCAAAATTCGGGTTGACCCGTTGGTTCAATAACGTGTCATGAAAAATAATTATTGAAAAATTATTGACTTTATTATTGTGAATCACAAAAAAAAAAATTAAAGAATAATACTTTTATATATTTTTTATACGAAGTAGCATTTTTAATGATAAAATATTTGTAAAATAATATACTGTTACAAATTTTTAATTGTAAATTCAATAACTAATGAATTTAATACGGAGTAACTTTAGTGATATTAAATATGACTAATATTTTATAAATAATTGAATTTAAAAATTATACGGAGTATGTATTAAGGATCTTTTGTTAATTGTTATAGAAATTTGGGCCTCTTGATATGAATGTTTAGATGGACTTTGTTAGAATAATAATCTTTTGATATGTTTTGGCCCAAACTCAATTTTCCTTATTTATAGGTAGCATTTAGGCGGGAAAGATTAAATGACAAAATTGCCCCTTGGTTTTTGTTTTAGTGAATAGGGGATGAGAATATGAGCAATAGTTGGAATAATCCGTAGGAATTATCCCTATTATTAATTTATTCAAGCTTAATTAATACAAGGTATTACAGTACTAGCTAACACCTTTGACATATCTTATGGTCGATAATTATTTTACCCGTAGGTATTTGCATGGCTAATACATACTCTAAACTGTATTACCTTGTATTTTTTGTAATCTTGATTATTCTTAAAGATCTAAGATATTGAAATCTTATTATCTAGCAAATTAATCGTAATCATTCACGTCATCCGCAACCCTCAAGAAAGGTGTGGAAGACGGCATACAATAAGATGGGCTCCGTATTGGGGTTGAACACTGATTAACCCGATGGGAGCATGGGTATATGCGGCAGAAAGCTCGAAAGAAAATCGTTGCAAAAGCATTGCCACTACTACCTTTGCTTCTAGAAGTGCAAAGTTTTGGCCAATGCAGATCCTCGGCCCCGCAAGGAAGGGAATGTATGATGGAGTTCCTTTGGTAGCTTTTACAATACCTTCTGAAAATCTATCTGGTTTGAACTCATGTACATCATCACCCCAGTGTTTCGAATCCAGATGCAAATGAGATATCGCTACATTCACCATGACACCAGTTGGCACACATATGTTACCTAACATTGTATCTTTATCATGTACCTTTCGATAAGTTGCACGTATCGGAGAGTATAATCTCAACACTTCGTATAAAATCATCGTCACCTATGTAAACAAGACAATGTTAGTTTACATTATTGCAGATCCAAGAGATATTAGGGCATGTTTAGGTGACTCACCAATTTTAGACGGTTTACACCATCCACATTCGGTAGGTTCGTCCCAAATGTGGCCACAACTTCTTCTCGAGCTTTCGATTGCCAATCTTGGTGCTTGCTTAACAAAATCATCGTCCACACTATCAATGACGATGTGGTGTCTTGACCGGCAAGGTAGAACAACTTACATTCTTCAATCATTTCATCGAAACTCATTGCAAGATGTTTATTGTTATTCCCCCGGCTTTGAGTCTCCTTAAGATTCGACTCCATAAGTAAACCCAACAAATCTTCCTTTGTCGCTTCCCCTAAATCCATTGACTTCTTTCTTTCGTCGATTATTCCTTTCACTAAACTTCGAATTTCCTTATCCACTTTTTGTAATTGTCTGTTCGTCTTTGTTGGGACAAATCTAGAACGCACGATAATGAAGAGCGCACTTAGTGACATTACAATATAGGGGGAAGGAGATTCGAACCTGAGACTTATTATTGTCCAAGATACCTAATTGACCACTAGGTTAAGACATTTTCGGTACATTAATTTACAAATTTGAAACGCTGCAGAGTAAGATTTCAAGTTTTCACTTTTACCTCCATCCAGGTATATAAACTGACCGAAAGAGGCGGACAGTGATCTGAGTTTGTTCACGGAGAAGTTTAAATATCGTCCTTCCTTCTTCAAAGTTACTACCAAATGCAGCTCGTGAGATAACATCTGCTGTTAAGTTGCTAATATCAGGAAACACGTCTAACTCAATAGAACCGTCAGTTTCAGATAACAAATCTTCCCATTTGTCGATCAACTCCGTGGCACTAGTGTGGAATGCCAAAATCATACGCTGCAGAAAATACACAAAAACTTGTAAAAGACGTTCAAGTAAATAATAACGTTAATAACTCTCTCTGTCCAAGACTTACCTTTAACTTCTCCAGATGAAATGCGGGGTCAATAATCTTTCTATGCGTAGCCCATTTCTCACCATCGAGGCTAATGAGTCCCGGAACAATTAACTGAACAAGTGGGTTCATCCTCGGTTTTTGGAACTCGTTTATTTTTTTATGAACCTCTCTCATTAGCTCCGGTTGAGTAATATTTATTATCGGAACAGGCCCGATCCATGTGAAACAAATTGAACCTATACAAGGCCATGTAAAATTATATTCATTGATCCACCTTTGAAAATAAACATGTTTTGTGTGGCTCTCATAACTCAAAAACCTTCTATGAGACCGTTTTACATAGGGCTGAGCACGGATCGGATATCCGATCCGAATCTGATTTTCGGATCGGATATCCGATCCGAAAAATCCAAAAATTTTAATATCCGATATCCGATCTGAATTACTTCTGATATCCGATTTTAGATATCCGAAATATCCGATATCCGATTCGGTTGGTATTTTTGGTCAAATTAAATTCTAAATAAGGTTCAATTAAATAGAAAAAACCTTATTTTAATTAATCTAATTTTATACCGGGTATACTGCTCTATATTTTAAGACAGTACAAAAATAAAATCAAGGCTCAAAGTAAAATGGATTAAATTATAAACTACTTATATTAGAATACACCAACCCAAAAAAAATCCAAAAATAACACATTGTTCGGATCGGATCGGATATCCGAATCCGATCCGATATCCGAAAGTTTCCGATCCGAAAAATATTTTTGGATCGGATATCCGGTTTTACAGATCGGATATCGGATCGGATTCGGATAATCGGATAATTTGCTCAGCCCTAATTTTACGGTGATTTAACAATAAGACCTCTTACCTAAGAATGATTATTAAATTAGTAACCAGTGACGGATTTAGGGGGTTAGGTGGGTCGGGCATGTGCCCCCATCCACCTACGAAATTAGTTATAATTACGTTGGTGCAGTGATATTATTGTAATTTTTGTTTTAATTAGCTAGTACTTCATCTGTCCCAGTTCACTAAGATTGTCCCGTATTTTTTTCAAGTAGGTTTTTAAAGATTGGTCAATTTCTCAACTTTTCTTTTTAATCTATTACTCCCTATATTTTTTAATATAAGTCATTCTCACTTTTCGAGACAATCCCTTCTCTTTTCAATATCTCTCACAACATAAGAAAAAATACTATAAAATGTATATTCATTTGAAAGCTCTTTTTGTAAGGAATTTTATGGTGCAAATTTTAAAATTTTTGGAATAATATATTTACATAAAAATTAAAGTCAAAAGTTCACATCGAAAAAAGTAAAACATCATATAAAAAAATACGTATCATTTCTAACAATTTCGTCCTTACCAAGTTAAAGTATTTACTCGTATCATTTTGTCATTTATTAACTCACACAACCTCAATAACATTATGAGTTTATGACTCATTCTATAAAGAAAATCATATCAGAACACATTTAGAAAATCGAAATAAATTAAGAAAAAAACATAGATTATTAAAAGGAAAAAAGCACAAACCATATTTGGAGAATTGTTGTTGGAGGAAAGGATCAATACTATTAAGATAATCATTAGTAAACGGAATTGGTTTTTGTAATACTTCATCAAACATTTCCTTGATATCTCCATACAAAAACCTATATGAAGTACCATTAAGCCCTTGTTGTCTCAATTTTTTCTCCAATTTTTTGGGTGTAATCCATACCCAATTTAGTAATTTCAATGCAATTGTCAAGATTAAAACAACAAAAAATGATGAAATTATTATTATCATATTATTATCATCATTATTATTATTATTATTATATTGTTTCATCATGAAATTATTATAATAATTTTATAGGAAAAAAATGAGAAGATGAGATTATGATTTAAGAAAATTGGCAATGAAGTATGAACTAAGGCATTGAGTATTTATGCTGAATTCTGATTTTAAATTTAGGGTTATTTCATGACAATAATATCAACTATAAGGGGGCTTCTTAGAATAATCTCAACTATACGTAATCTCGTTTTATCGTGATACTATCCTTTTAATTCTTACTCTGATCAACAATATTAATCTATGTCCAGTCGACACCCGTTTCAAAAACTCAAACAATAAACATGGCTACAGTTCAGTATATATGGAGTAACATTAATAGAAGAAAAAATATATTGGGTCTATTATTGGTGTTCCATTTAGAATCTAAATTTTATGATGTACTATATAGCATTTAATATTGGACCATTTGAGATTAATGTTGTAATAGTTAGATGGGTAAGTGTATAAAAATCTTTTTTTCATGAAATCGAATAAGATCGAGAATTAGGGATAATTCAAGTTTAAAAATTAATTTACTCAAATCGTGAGGTTATAAGATTTATGACAAGAAAAAGTCACTCGAAAAATTATAAAGTTAAATTTTTTTAATTAAAATTATTTAAATATATCGTATATCTCATGACGTTAGTCAATTCTCCTAATTAATTTTGCAGTTACGTATTTTTTCTAATCAAAATATTAGAATATAAAATAGGGTTATTTCATGGGAATAATAACAACTATGTGCGTGCTCCTTAAAATAATCCAAACTATACGTAATCTCATTTTAATATGAACTACGCATTCATTAATCTCGCTTTGTTAGGTATGAAATTATGACTTGGTATTATAGGTCATAGTGACTAACTTTCTAGGGTTTTATTAGGTCCGTTGCAGTCATCGACTCATCGTGAAAGCCAAAATAACAATAAAAACATTTTTTTCATAGCTTCTATAAGACTAAATGAAAAAGAAATGAAAGATAAATTTTCAGAAAAAAAAAAAATTTCAATGGCCGAAAATGAATACAAAATGTGAATTAGAAGAAGAAGAGTTAGAGAAAGAGTTGAATAAGAGAGGTTCAATAGCTAGCCGGTCACTCATAACAAAGCGAGGTTAATGAAGACATAATTCGTATTAAAATGAGATTACGTATAATTTGTATTAATTTAAGAAATACAGGCATAGTTGGTATTATTTCCATGAAAAGTAAAAAAATAAATTCGTATTTTGGGCCTTATGGGCTTTCTATCATTTGTGTATGGTTGATGGGGGAAATATGGCATTTTGGGCCTTATGGCACAAGGGTGCGGCCTATTATAATGGTAAATTCTTGCCTGAGATGATTTATATCTGTTTCAAATGTGTGACGGATAAAAAAAAAAAAAAATTGACTGCCTTAGACCCTTGTATAAATTAAGTTAATATCTACATATAAAAATAGATGTTAATACCCTATTAATTTAAAATATAATTGTAATAATCGTGATTTTTTAAATGAAGAAAGAAAAAAAATCGTATTTGTGTTAATTGCTGATTATGACTTTGCGAGTGACGAGCCAAGGTGTGGGAGATAAGGTCACGCCACCATATGTAGTCGGTCATCTAGCTTATTTTGATAAGTGGGTGTGAAAAGATGTATTTATCGTGAGTTAAAACGATCTTCATATTATCATGAGAATATGAGCAATAGTTGGAATAATCCGTAGGAATTATCCCTATTATTAATTTATTCAAGCTTAATTAATACGAGGTATTACAGTATTAGCTAACACCTTTGACATATCTTAGGATCGATAATTATTATACCCGTAGGTATTTGCATGGCTAATACATACTCTAAACTGTATTACCCTGTATTTTTTGTAATCTTGATTATTCTTAAAGATCTAAGATATTGAAATCGTATTATCTAGCAAATTAATCGTAATCATTCACGTCATCCGCAACTCTCAAGAAAGGTGTGGAAGACGACGTACAATAAGATGGGCTCCGTATTGGGGTTGAACACTGATTAACCCGATGGGAGCATGGGTATATGTTGCAGAAAGCTCGAAAGAAAATCGTTGCAAAATCATGGCCAGGACTACCTTTGCTTCAAGAAGTGCAAAGTTTTGGCCAATGCAGATCCTCGGCCCTGCAAGGAAGGGAAAGTAAGATAGTTTCCCTTTAGTAGCTTTTGCAATACCTTCTGAAAATCTATCTGGTTTGAACTCATGTACATCATCACCCCAAAGTTTTGGATCCAAATGCACATGGGCTATCGGTATATTCACCATGACACCATTTGGCACACTAATGTTACCTAACACTGTATCTTTATCATATACCCTTCGATAAGTTGCACGTATTGGAGAGTATAATCTCAACACTTCGTATAAAATCATCGTCATCTATGTAAATAAGACAGTGTTAGTTTACATTTCAGATCCAACAAAGATTAGGGCATGTTTAGGTGGTTCGCTAGGGGTGGTGGAATATGAAAACGAGATCGACTCACCAGTTTTAGATGAATTACACCATCTATATCCGGTAGGTTCATCCCAAATGTGGCCACAACTTCTTCTCGAGCTTTCGATTGCCAATCTTGGTGCTTACTTAACAAAATCAACGTCCACACTATCAACGATGATGTGGTGTCTTGACCGCCAAGGTAGAACAACTTACATTCATCAATCATTTCCGCGAAACTCATTGCAAGATGTTTATTGGTTTTCCCCTGGCTTTGAGTCTCCTTAAGATTCGACTCCATAAGTAAACCCAACAAATCTTCCTTAGTCGGTTCCCCTAAATCCATTGACTTCTTTCTTCTATCGATTATTCCTTTCACTAAACTTCGAATTTCCTTATCCACTTTCTGTATTTGCCTGTTCGTCTTTGTTGGGACAAATCTAGAACGCGCAATAATGAAGAGCACACTTAGTGACATATCTTTATTTACAATATAAGGGGAAGGGGATTCGAATCTGAAACTTATTGTCCAGGATACCTACTTTTAACCATTAGGCCAAGACATTTTCGGTTCATTAATGCTATAGACAAAGATTTCAAGTTTTAACTTAATTACCTTCATCCAGGTATATAAATTGACCGAAAGAGGCGGACAGTGATCTGAGTTTGTTCACGGAGAAGATTAAATATCATCCTTCCTTCTTCAAAGTTACTACCAAATGCAGCTCGTGAGATAACATCTGCTGCTAAGTTGATAATATCAGGAAACACGTCTAACTCAATAGAACTAGTTTCAGATAACAAATTCTCCCATTTGTCGATCAAATCTGTGACACTAGCATGAAATGCTGTAACCATATGCTGCATAAAATACACAAAAACTTGTAAGCGACGGTCAATTAGCAACGTCAGTAAAAAACTTCTCTACGGAGAACTTACCTTTAACTTCTCGGGATGAAATGCAGGGTTAATAATCTTTCTATGCTTAGTCCATTTCTCACCATCGAGGCTAATTAGTCCCGGAACAATTAACTGAACAAGTGGGTTCATCCTCGGTTTTTGGAAATCGTTTATGTTTTTAAAAACCTCTTTTAGTAGCTCCGGTTGAGTAATATTTATCATCGGAATAGGCCCCATCCATGTTAAACAAATTGAACCTATATCATCATTGTAATTTTTTCTTTAATTAGTATCACTTGATTCAAATCCAAACTGTACATTTGTTTTTCGTACATTTGTCGATGCGCGTTATAAATCATCAATATCTTTAATTAATTTTACATAGCAAAAACTATAAAAATTTGATATTTTTGATCTACTCAAACAAGATCCACATGATTATATTTTCTCTTATAGATTGTCGAGAATATCGAAAATTCTCTTTAATCGTGAATGATGTTCAAAAAATAATTGTGCACTTTGGATTTGAACGGAGGGAATATATATCAACTTGTACCTTGGACACACGTTAGAAAACCGAAATAAATTAAGCAAAAATGTACTCTCTCTCATCCAATCCAAACTTTACACTTGATATAAATGGACAATCCAATCAAATAAAAATCACAATGATGTTGTCTAATAAATACGGTAAATATGAGTTAATACTTCAATTTCTCGTGATAATATCATTGTAATTTATTTATTTTTGATCAAAAACCCCGAGGGGTATTACTGCATTAACGATAAATCTAACAGTGCAGCTGTATTTAGGGAAGTTGGTAATTTTTGTTTTAATTAGTATATATTAGACACACGTTAGAAAACCGAAATAAGTTAAGAAAAAACATAGATTATTAATAAAAGGAAAAAAAACACAAACCATATTTAGAGAATTGTTGGTGGAAAAAAGGATCAATACGATGAAGGTAATCATTAGTAAATGGAATTGGTTTTTGTGATACTTCATCAAACATTTCTTTGGCATCTCCATATAATAACCTATATGAAGTACCATTAAGCCCTTGTTGTCTCAATTTTTTCTCCAATTTTTTGGGTTTTATCCATACCCAATTTAGTAATTTCCATGCAATTGTCAAGATTAAAATAACAAAAAATGATGAAATTATTAAGATCCTATTATTATCATTATTATTATTATTATTATTATTATTATATTGTTTCATCATGAAATTATTATAATTATTTTGAAGAAATAATTGAGAAAATATGGGATTGTGAAATGGTTATATGCCTATATATACATGAGATATTTATTTTGCAGTTGATCTTCTTTGCGACAAACATATCCGTCATAACGTTAAAACGAGTCAAATACTCAACTAGGAAGGAAATGTCAAAAATCTTTTCCTATCGGCTACATTATAGACACATGAGGTTTGTCTTATCTCATATAGTTGACCCGTTATAAATTTAAGACATGTATATATTTCCGTCACAAACAAGCTAATAATTTGTCTTTATTTTGATTTACATTATTATTGTTGTGGACAAGTAAAGACAATTATGATAGGTATGGAGTAATATCTAGGTAAATTACACATTACATCTTTTTATAAAGGGTGTTATTTAACAGGAATAATACCAACTTTGGATGGTATTCTATCAATAAAATCAACTTTAATTAATACGGGAATAAAACCAAGTATGAGACATATTACACGAGAATGAAATATGCTTACCTGCTACCGCCTATACCGATTAATATTACCACTAACACAAACTCTCAAACTTTTAACCTCACTTTTAACCTCATTATCACTTTTAACCTCATTTAATCCCAAACTTTAAACTTCATCTTCTCGATTCATCAATTCTCATCAATTCAAAATGTCTTCTTCATCCATTCACTTCAATCGTGCTTCGTCGAAGGTAATTTTTACGGAACTTTTATTTTTTTTATCTTTCTCAAACTTTTGTCAAACTTGGTCGAAGGTAATTGTCATTAATTTTGTCGAAAATCAATTTTCAGGGGTATTGTCAAGTTCATTCCTCAATCTTGTGGTTCGATTTTTCTGGGTTGAAATTAGGGTTTTCGATTTTTCTGGGTTTAAGCGTTTAACGGTTTTCGCTTTTTCTAGGTTTAATTTGGGGTTTTAAGTGTCCAATTAGTGTTCTTTTATAATTGGTTTAATTGAAATTGATGAGTTATTCATGGATTTGGAGTAAGGATGGTTTAGGAGAGAGAATTTGATTTAGGGCAATGAAGAAGATGAAGATGGGTGTTAATTAATAGCATGGGACCCACAAAACCGACTTCATCCGGTCATTTAAGAGGCAATTTCATTGTCGTGTAATATGTCTCATACTTGGTTTTATTCCCGTATTAATTAAAGTTGATTTTATTGATGGAATACCACCCAAAGTTGGTATTATTCCTGTTATATAACCTTTTTATAAATCATTTTTTTTTAAATTACAGTCTTATCAAATTATTTTTGAAAATTACTACCTTATAAAACACGTTGGTGAGTAAAAATGGTATTTAAATCGATAAAAATGTAGTGTTTTTACTCGTTGTTAATGTAAACTAGTATAGTCTCGTGCATACTTGCACGATATATTCAATTGTTGATGTATTTTTTTTTATGTATTACGTAGTACTCGTACTTATTTTAACATTTCTGTCCTTACTTTTAATTTCAGAAATAAAATTGAAACTTGAAATGAGAGAAATTAGTAATATAAATAAAATATACGTATATTTTTGTTTATTTTTTCATGATCATGAAGCGAATAGTAATACTCCCACTGTTCAAGTCGAAGTTACCCATTTGCTTTTAGCACAAGTTTTAAGAAATCGATTGTTTATTATTAAAGATACAAATGTGTAAAGGTTAATTATTTGTTTATTATTAAACGTAGTGTAAATAATGAGATTTTTAAAGTATAATATGTAAGGTTTAAAGTATTTGTTTAATATTAAAATAATGACTAAAATGAAAATGGTAAGCTTATACTTGAATGTCAGAAAAACAAATATGGGTAGCTTGAACTTGAATGGAGAAGTATAAGTTTATAAATATTAATGAAGCTAATAATACTTATACTGTGTAGTTGTTTATAATGTCGTACAATTGTAAAATATTAATATTGTAGTATTTGAATTATATACATTTAATTTGTATATAATTTTATAGGAATTACTATTATTAATTGTTTCCATAAATAAGATTGAGCATTTGGAGGGAAAATTTTTCATGGGAGTTATTCTTTTAGTGGATAGGGGATGGGTAAAATCTATGCATATGAGTGCATGCTTAATTTGGTGTTGTACTTCACATTTCTTTTGACTCAATTAACCTATTTTTACTCATTTATGTACCAAAATATAACAAAATTATTTTATGAGGTAATAATTTTTTAAAATAATTTTATATGTGTAATTTCAAAAACGTGATTTATAAAATGGTGTGACGTTAAACTCTTATAAAATACTCACTCCGAGTCTGAATGATGTTCCCCTAGAATTTTGGAGGCAAAAATAATGAGGTAGTAATGTGTGACTCAAAAAGAAGGGAAAAAAGAAAGAAATGTAAGGGTGAATATGAACAGTGCAGATCTCCTGTCCGACTTTTTTGTCTCACTCTGTGTGCCACACCATACACGGGATGACATCTCACCTATTATAACTTGTTGATGTGTTATCCCGTGTATGGTATGACACACAAAAATGGAACAGGAAATCCGCACTGGAATATGAGCCACATATTGATGACTCAATTGAAAAAGATAAAAATGGAATATCATTCAGACTCGGAGTAAGTATACCTTTTTAGGTTCATTATTGGTGTTGGATTCACAATCTAGATTTTACCATTTTGAGCCTCATATGATCTCCTATAGCATGTAATATTGGACCCATTTGAGATCAATGTTGTACTAGTTAGATGGATAAGTGTACAAAAATCCATTCTTCAAGAATTCGAATAAGACCGAAAATTAACTCAAATCGTAAGGTTGAGGTTCGTTCATGCACGAGATTTTTCCTAGTCAATTTAGCGTTTATTAAGATTGAAATACCCGTGTTAATTGAAGAGGTTCTATTTATATTATCACAAAGTCGAGCAATGAGAAGATTATACAACCGGTTGTAGATAGGTTTATGTACAGCTGGTTGGGTTTCGAATTTTGCTGTAAACTTATTGAGTTTTACTGTAAAGTTGTCGAGTTAAATCACATAAATGTTTAAGCTCGAAACTTACAAATCAGCTCAGAAACTTGTTTAAACTCAGTGAATATATGCAAAAGTTCGACAACTTTGCCTTGGTTGCCAGGTGTATAATCATATTTTCCGATCCAAGTAGTCCATATATTTATCACTCACATGTTGCATGGGTGCAATTAATTTGTGTATGGTTGACGTATGGCACAAGGATGGACCATTTTCCTTAATGGATGCACAGTTATCTCTTCAGTTGGTCTCCCTTGTGACGGGATTATAAATTATAACGGTTTAAATATAACTCACATGTTTAATCAGCAAATAAGAGAAAATCATAATGCACCGTGAATAACAAATGTTATCTTTATCTATCTACCCGGGTGGGTAATATATATTTCATCTGTCACAAGTTTGTGACGGATATGCTCGTCACAAATAAGAATTTATGTTATTGCTGAGCGATCTGATTTTTTGGAAATGGATCGAAAAGGTAAAGAGGTAATCGGAATAGTAAAATTATGAAAGGGTGGAAGTGAACAACTTAGAGTAAATTCGTTATGATTGAGTAAAAGTTTGGCTAAAATAATTTCGTTATTTTCCATCTCTATTAAATTTTAAAATTTGTAACGGATATGTTCGTCACAAATAAAAATTTGTGTTATTGCTGGACGATTTTTTTTTTTTGAAATGGATCGAAGAGGTAAAGAGGTAATCGGAATAGTAAAATTATGAAAGGGTGGAAGTGGAAAACTTAGGATGAATTCGTTATAATTGAGTAAAAGTTTCGTTAATGGTGTGTTTGGGAACTCGGATTTGGATTTAAAATCCGGATTTGAAATATTTTAGGCGTTTGGCAATCTTGAGATTTGGATTTGAAATTGAGACCAAATCCAACCTAGTTGAAATTTGGCTATCTCAAATTCCTATGGTATGGGTAGTCATTTCAATTCCGTCAATTATCGTTTTTTTTATTTTTGCGCATAATCTTGTTAAAATATTTTTTTTTTGTTTTTTTTTCTGTTTTTGAAAATTTACGCTTCTATGATGAAAAATTTTCAAAAATAAAAATAAAAATTGGTGACCTTGACTCGACTCCACCCGCCCGAATTCCAATTCCAAGGGTACCCAAACACCATTTTGGATTTGGATTTGGATTTGAAATCTAGAATTTCAAATACAAGAATTGAAATCATGAAATTTAAATCAATTCCGAGTATCCAAACGCAACCTAAAGTAATTTCGTTATTTGTCCATCTCTATTAAATTTTAAAATATTATTTTTATAAATAAAAATAATATTCTGTATAAGTGTATAACATTGAACGAATTATACAAAGTAAAAATAAAAAGATTTAAAGGTGTCTTGCGCGACTTGAAGGTTGTATGTAGATCCGCCAGCGACCGCCTTAGACTCTCAAATAATTTGATTCGAAAGTGACTGATTATTTATATGATTGCATCGGTTGGAATGATGCAGAATACGTAGAACCGTTGAAGAAAAGACGTATTGCGAAAAAAAAAATTGTTGGTTTTCTGTACTTATTTATCGATTGTAAATTCTACTAGTAAATTCAAAGACGAGTTAAATATAATTATATTAATTAATATTTTTTTTTACATTGTGCTATCTTAAAAAATTGGATCTACCCGAGTAACTAATTAACCCATTGGAACCCTAAATAAAACCATCCCCTTAAAATATACTTGTATATATATTCGATATCCTTGTGAGATTTATACCCGTCATTTTTATTCCAAGATTTTAATCAAATTTTAAAAGCTATTTATATATAAATAATATTCTACGTGGTATATCTTATTTTAATAACCTAAAAATTGAATAGAATATAGTATTCCGTATAAAAAAGAGCGAGAAATTGTCTTGGAACCATAATTTCTACGGTAATGTTAAATACAACCCTATGGGTTGTATTTAATCAATTAAAATTTTTCATACTTAGTAAAAATATAGGGATTGAAACCTAAATTACACATATAACAATGTAATTAATACTTATACTAGTTTAGAACCCGCACAAATGTACGGTATATACCGCTTATCATCATTTATAAGAGAAACTTTTTCATTGATAATGGTATGAAATAATATTTTTTTATAATATTTATAAAATATACTTAAGTTTAATATTATTTTTTTATAAAATGATATATCAATGATTGTAACTACACATGAAAACTTGGGAGTACAAATGATACTCCTTGAAGAAAATATAAACATGAATGTATTTGCATGGTTTTTAAATAATAGTATTATTCATAATTAAAAAAATTAAAATTAAAATATTACTGTAATGATGTGTTAAACCTGGAATATATATATATGTTATTAATATTAGTACGAAGTATTAAATAAAGAGGTTAATAAAGGGAAACTTACTCTTTTTGTTAATATAATTGATTAATTACTGTTTTAATTAAACTAAGTCAAATAATAGTCTAAATAAATATTTTCATTTTTTATTCTATATTTTTCTATTTGTTTATTTATAATAAAAGTCAATTTGTATAAATGGAAATTTTGTTAATATGATTTGTTTCATTAATTATTTGTTCTCATAATTAAAAATTAAAGGTTTTGAAGGAAAAACTTTTAACCTGAGCTCGCCACCTACGCAGCTTTTATTCTCTTAATAGTAAAGAGGATTAAATAATTATTTTCTTTTAAGCAACTTCTATTTTCTTTTAGGGTTGTATATATCATTTTCCTAATTTCTATAGAAATGATAACTACACTAAGAGCAACTACAAAGAGTGGTTCTTACATCGAGTTTGTCAATTAAGAACTTTATTCATAAAGTTTGTCCATTGTGACAATAAGAATCAAGTTTATCCTAAATCCTATAAAAAGTTGGCCAACTTGCTATTTTTTTATTTTTAGTTTTTATTTAACCTATCTCTCTAAGAACTTTATAGATAAACTTAATTTTGCATTGTGGTTGCTCTAAGAGACTGGAAGATGAAATAAAATGATAATACTTGTATTAATGGCATCGATGTATGTGTAATTTATTCTTAAATTTCTAACTTTATACCAAATATAGAAAGTACAACTCCAAGGACTGTAACAATAGAATATGGGAAAGATCCCACTTAACGATTAATGACGACGCACAATGAGGTGGGCTCCGTATTGGGGTCGAAGAGTCATAAAAGTGGTAGGAGCATGAGTGTAAGACGGAGAAAGCTCGAAAGAAAACCGTTGCAAAAGCATAGCCACGGCGATCTTAGCTTCGACAAGGGCGAAGTTTTGGCCAATGCAAATCCTCGGCCCTACAATGAAGGGAAAGAAGGATGGGTTCCCCTTGGTTGCGTTTAAGATACCTTCTGAAAATCTGTCTGGTTTAAACTCCTTAACATCATCACCCCAGAGTTTTGGATCCATATGCGTGTGGATTAACGATAGATTCAACAAGGCACCTTTTGGCAAACACATGTTACCTAACATTGTATCTTCATCATGTGTTGTTCGATATGCTGTATACGCTGAAGGATATAATCTCAACACTTCGTATAACATAGTCAATTTTTCTAATTAATTTTGCAGTAACGTATTTTTCCTAATCAAAATATTAGGATGCGAATTGTGAAAATTAATGGGTTATCAATTGAAAATTTATAAATATAAACGTCCATTAAAAAATAAAAAAAAATCAAATATAACGTGCAAGTATGCACAGTCGCGCGGGTCTATACTGAGTACCCCGTTCAAATCGCCTTAGACCCTCAAATAAATAAATAAAAATGTTTTTTCACCGCCTTAGACCCTCGAATAAATTAATTAAGTTAATATCTGCATTAAAAATAGAAGCTGATATCCTATTAATTTAAAATATATTTGTGCGAATTGTGATTTTTTCCCCGAGTTTTTAAGTCGATCTTGAACTAGATTCGAGTTTTTTAATAGTCCCACTCAGAACAACTGTAATATATTAGTATATATATAGATTATAGAGGATTATTGCAACCATGTAACATTAATGTCCAAATTACTAAATGAAAAAAAGAAAAGAAAAAAAAACATATTTGCGAGTGACGAGTCAAGGTGTGGGACAACAGTCACGCCACCACATATAGTCGGTCATCGAGCTTATTTTGAGAACTAGGTGTGAAAAGTTAAATTTATCATGAGTTAAAACGATGTTCATATTATTATGATGAGATTGTGAACAATAGTTGGGATAATTATTCATAGGCATATTATCCCTATTATTCATTCAAGCTTATTAATAAATCTTATGATCGATAATTAATTTAACCGTAGGTATTTGCATGGCTAATACATACTCTAAACTGTATTACCCTTTATTTTTTGTAATCTTGATTCTTGGAAATCAAAGATATTGAAATCTTGTCTAGCAATTTTTTTTTTTTTTTTTTTTTTTTTTTTTTTGCCAACCAAGACAGAAATGTCTAGCAAATTAATCGTAGTTCTTCACATCGTTCGCAACCCTCAAGAAATTAAAGGTGTGGAATCAGACGAATTACGTACTCATCAACGACGACGTACAATAAGATGGGCTCCGTATTGAGGTTGAAGAGTAAGTGATATGATTGGAGCATGGGTGTAAGACGGTGAAAGCTCGAAAGAAAACCGTTGCAAAAGCATAGCCACGGCTACCTTCGATTCAAGAAGTGCAAAGTTTTGGCCAATGCAAACCCTTGGCCCTCCAACAAAGGGAAGGAATGATAGATTCCCTTTGGTTGCTTTTCCAATACCTTCTGAAAATCTATCTGGTTTAAACTCCTTTACATCATCACCCCAGAATTTCGGATCCATATGCACATGAGCTATCGCTACATACACCACGGCACCTTTTGGCACACATATGTCGCCTAACATTGTATCTTTATCATACACACTTCGATAAGCTGCATGCGCTGGAGGATATAATCTCAACACTTCGTAAAGTATCATCGTCACCTATGCAAATTTAACACGACAATGCATACATTTAATTAAGACGATAAATAATGGAGGAATATAAAAACGAAGGAATTGATTTAAAACAATTCACCGATTTTAGGTGGTTAACACCATCGACATCAGGTAAGTTCATCCCAAATGCAGCCACAACTTCTTCTCGAGCTTTCGATTGCCAATCTTGGTGCTTGCTTAACAAAATCATCGTCCACACTAACAACGATGATGTCGTCTCGTGACCGCCAAGGTAGAACAACTTACACTCATCAATCATTTCCTCGAAACTCATTGCATAACGCTCATTGCTATTCCCCCGACTTTGAGCCTCCTTAAGATTAGACTCCATAAGTATCCCCAACAAATCGTCCTTAGTCGCTTCCCCTGAATCCATCATCTTCTTTCTTTTGTTGATTATTCCTTTCACTAACCTTCGAATTTCTTTATCCACCTTTTGTATTTGCATGTTCGTCTTTGTTGGGACAAATCTGGACCGATATAACAACATTATTATTAATTTAACATTAATTTACATAAAAAGTGCACACTTAGTCGCGTTATAACATTAACCATAGATTTGCTGTCCAAGGTACCTAGTCTTAACCATTAGGCTAAGACATCTTCCCTAGATCGATATGATTTCAAGTTTTAACTTAGTTACCTCCATCCAGGTATATAAATAGACTGAAAGAGCCGGACAGTGATCTGAGATTGCTCATGGAGAAGCTCAAATATCATCCTTCCTTCTTCAAAGTTACTACTAAATGCAGCTCGTGAGATAACATCTGCAGCGAAGCTGTTAATATCAGGAGACACGTCTAACTCTATAGAACCCGTACTTGCAGATAACAAATTATCCCATTTGTCGATCAACTCCGTAGCACTAGCATGAAATGCTGAAACCATAAGCTGCAGAAAATACACAAAAACTTGTAAGAGACGGTCATCAATTAATAAGTTTAATGACAAATCTATATTAGAGAATGTTTGGGAACTTAATTGGAATTATTTTCAATTCCATGAATCTAATTCTAGATATTGAATAATTGACATTCAATTCCATTTTCAGTTCTAAAATATTGTCTGGGTACCCTTGGAATTGGAATTTGAATTGGAATTGGAATTGGAATTCGGGCCAGTGGAGTCGGGTCAAGGTCACCAAAACATATACTCCCTTCATTCAATCCAAACTACACACTTCTCTTTTGCACATTTACCGAGGCGCGTTTTGCACCATCAATATCTTTCATTTTACATTAGCAAAAATTATAAAATTTTAATATTCTTGTTCTATTCGTAAAGATGAATCAAACAAGATCTCACATTACTATATTTTGTCTTATAGATTGTTAAGAATATCGAAAATTCTCTTTAGTTGTGAGTAGTGTCAAAAAAAGAAATGTGCACTTTGGATTTGAATTGAGGGAGTTAAAGCAAGTGAATGATTTAAAATTCGAGTTATTTCACGGAATAGCAGATTGCTAAGTTCATTTTTGAGTTGGTTTACGAGATTCCCGAGAAATGGTGGAACTCTTTCACTTAACAATTATATTTTTGAAAAAAATTCATTACAAAATGTAAATTTTCAAATACGGTAAAAATATGCTGAAAAACAAGCAAACTAGGATAAGTGACGGAATCGAAATAACTACCTATATCACTATATGGAGTACTAGGAATTTGAGAGAGTCAAATTTGAACTAGGTTGGAATTGATCTCAATTTTAATTCCAAATTCCAAGATTCATTTCAATTCTGAAATTCAATTCCAAATTCAAGTTCTCAAACATGCAATCACCCATTACCTTTAACTTCTCGTGATGAAATGCGGGATTAATAAGCTTTCTATGCATCGCCCATTTCTCACCCTCGAGGCTAATGAGTCCCGGAAGAAGTAATCGAGTAAGTGGGCTCAACCTCGGCTTTTGGAACTCGTTTATCTTCTTAAAAACCTCTTTTATTAGGCCTGGTTGAGTAATATTTATAGCCGGAGTAGGCCCCAGCCATGTTAAACAAATTGAACCTATATATAAGAAAATATTATTTATTTATTTTTGTAAAAGATTAGCTCTTTATTCATCCATATCGGTAAAAAAGATAATTATAAAAGTGGGTTGACTGCTCTACAAAAAAAGAGGACGTCTCCTCGTCATGCATTTGAGCATTCTAACATTTCACCTATTTCCAATTTGATAGCTCTTTTTTCGTGCAAAAGAAAATTTTATTATTATACCATCAGTTATATATACAAACCCCTCAAATTACTTAAACTTTTATGTATACTTTCTGAGTTTATACACTTTTTTAGGCTGAGATGTAAGTTTTTGAGCAAAATATTTAGGGTTATTTCATGAGAATAATATCAACTATGCGTGTGCTTCTCATTTTAATACAAACTATACGTAATCTCATTTTAATACAAACTATGTATTCATCAACCTTGCTTTATTTGCTATGAGTGACCGGCTACCTGTTGAACCTTCCTGATTCAACTCTTTCTCTAGCTCTTCTTCTTCTTATTTACATTTCGTGTTCATTTTCGGCAATTGAAAAAAAAAATCTTAAAATTCATCTTCCATTTCTTTTTCATTTAGTCTTATAGAAGTTATGAAAAAAAAATATTTTTATTGTTATTTTGGCTTTCACAATGACTGCAACGAACCTAATAAACCCTAGAAAGTTACAACAAGTGGTACAGAAAGTCATAATTTCATACCTAACAAAATGAGATTAATCAATGCGAAGTTCATATTAAAATGAGATTACGTATAGTTTGGATTATTTTAAGAAACACACATAGTTGGTATTATTCTCATGAAATAACCCAAATATTTATATGTGATTTAGTTCGAAAACTTTACATTAAAGCTTCGAAAATTTACAAGAAAGCTCAAAAAAAACTTTGTTATAGCACTCAAAATTACCAAAAAAAAAAAAAAAATTGTACATAGAATTTTATGTACAACTGATTGTCTGTCTCGATCGATACAATACAATTAAGCAAAAAAAAATATAGATTAATAAAAAATACTAACCATATTTGGAGAATTGTTGATGGAGGAAAGGATCAATACGATTAATGTGATCATTAGTAAATGGAAATGGTTTTTGTAATTCTTCAATCCTCATTTTAGACATATCCTTGGTATCACCATACAAAAACCTATATGAATTACCATTAAGCCCTTGTTGTCTCAATTTTTTCTCCAATTTTTTGGGTGTAATCCATACCCAATTTAGTAATTTCCATGCAATTGTCAAGATTAAAATAGCAAATGAAATTATTATTATATTAATAAAATTATAATATTGTTTTATCATGATGAAAATTGTAATTTTTTGGAATAAATAATTGAGAAAAGATAGATGATAGATGAAAAATGGCTATGAAGTATGAACTATATAGAGTTTTGAGTATTTATTTAGATTACGAATTGGGCACACGTTAATAAATTAATTATAACAATATTGCTAAACATTATGGATATTGTATAAGCATAGTAAATAGAAATTAATATTCCAATTTATCAGGATAATATCGATGTTAATATTGCTGTAATTAACTTATTAACGTGTGTCTAGTGGGCACACGTTAGAAAAACCGCAATTATAATTATCACAAAAATTATGGAGAGACGTCACTTTTTTTGTACTGATTTATGTTTTATTCGTATCTCTTCTATTACTAAATGTCCCTCAAAATGATCATTTTATTTGTACGTAGTACGAGTTATTATTTTATAACCGCGTACCCCTTTTATTATAAATTGTTATCATTTTTATTGGTATTGTTGGTGTCTTTGTTATCGATTTCTTTTTTTAGTTATTCGATTCAAGAGTATTCACTTTTGATAATTTTTTGACTAATTAATTAATAAATTGGACTATAGTATACTCTTTCTGTTTTGATCATTTGTTTAACTGTTATATTATTTGTTATTGGTGTATGATAAATAATTAAATAGTTTGGTGTATAACATATTGACATTCTAAGGCAAAAAAAATATCTTGAGATTAATGTTGCATTATTGGAGTGTCTTTCAAATCTAAAATTTATTATTTGGAGCCCCATACCATATACTATAGCATTTAATATTGGACCCAATTGAGATTAATGTTGTATTGGTTAGATGGATAAGTGTAAATAAATTATTTCTTCATGAATTTGAATAAGATCGAGAATTAGGGTTAGCATAAGCGGTAAGAGTTACAGAATAATTTACTCAAATTAGAAAGTTGAGATTTAATATATGCATAATGCATATATGATTCATGAATAAGATTTTTCTATGTCAATTTAGTCTAATATTGAGATGATTAATATATTTTTGACATGTTAATATGACACAACACGATTAATATTACATGTTTATTAATACTATATTTTATACGAAGTAATTCTTAAAACAAACGATATTATTATTGATTTGATAACCTTGACAAAAAAATGGTTTGACTAAACTCTTATACAAGTTCCACATTTCTTTTTTTAAAAAAGGAAAAAAACTATCATCTCTATGAAAATTAGAGCTTTAAATAACCAAAAATTCTGCATTTGAACTAACGGTAAAATATTTTCTCTGTTGAAGCCTTATTTACCGAATAAATTTAAAGTTATCACATTTTTTTGGTTAAGAGTTCCAAAACACAAGTTTATGTTTCAAATCGATATTCTCATTAGGACAATTCATTTGAAGAATAACAAAATAAATCATCATTTTCTATACTCGAAAAAAAAAAAAAAAAAAAAAAAAATTAATGGTTTTGTCATTTGTGCATTTAATTTGTGTATGGTTTGATAACAAGGCCAAGGGACAAGGGTCGACCATGGACCAACCATCATGGTCTCATGGATCCACATTTATTACTCTGTATTAATGTTTAGGGTTATTTAACGAGAATAATACAAGACGTCTTCTCAAATTAATATCAATTTCTTTTAATCTGAGAAAAAATATGTATCATTGGAGTATTTAATCCAGAACTGTCAATAAAAAGATTATACAACCAGTTGTACATATCTCTATGTACGGTTTTATGAATTTGAGTTTTATCACAAAGGTTTCGAGTTTTTCTGTAAATTTTTTGAGTTTTAGTGTAAACTTATCGAGTTAAATCACAAGCTCAAAAACTTACTCCGAAACTTGTATAAGCTTGTAAATATATATAAAAGCACAACAACTTTGCTTGGGTTGTAAAGTGTTATTATACAACAAGGTGTATAATCCTATTTTTTCCAAATGTATTGATGACTTTTTAACCGGCTATATTAGGTAACCTAACTTACTTTTAACCGATTCGATGAATTAACAGTTTGAAAGTGATTGATTGAAGATCAATGGTAAGAAGAGGAAGATATTAAGGGAGGATGAAGATCATGCAAGTAGTGCTCGTACACTGACAATAATGAAGAGAGTGGTGAAATATGAAATTAAATAAAAGCAAAAATGAGAGTTGGACAAGTTCACCCGGTCATGAATACGGTTTTGGGTTAAATAGGTCAATGATACGTATTTTTCTCAGATTAAATGAAATTGATATTAATTTGAGAAAATAACCTATAGTTTATATTATTCTCGTTAAATAACTGTAATTTTAAAGGTTATTTATAAATTACAAATACAGGAACTAGATTACGATGAAAATAAATAATTTTTGATTTGTAATTAAGTCGATCTTGAACTAGATTCGAGTTTTGGTTTTTTTGCTCATGGTACATCACACCAGTCGCACTTGAGCCGAATTTGCGAAATAATCCAGATTAGGGTAACAACTAAACCATGGGAACCCTAAATAAACCATCCCTTTGAACATCCTCGTGAGATTTATATCCGTCATTTTTTTTCCAAGATTTTAATTAAATTTTAAAAGCTAATTATATATAAATAATTTTTATTTTTTTTATAGCCTAAAACATGAATAGAATATATAAAGAGAGAGAGAGAAATTGCCTCGGAACCATAATTTTTATTCATTGATAAATTATGTTGTATAACAATAAAATATGGAAAAGTAGACACACATCACTCATCAGTCATAAATTAATGACGACGCACGATGAGGTGGGCTCCGTATTGGGGTTGAAGATTAAACAAAGGGATAGGAGCATGAGTGTAAGACGGAGAAAGCTCGAAAGAAAACCGTTGCAAAAGCATAGCCACGGCTATCTTAGCTTCGGCAAGGGCAAAGTTTTGGCCAATGCAAATCCTCGGTCCTACAATAAAGGGAAAGAATGATAGGTTCCCCTTGGTTGCGTTTAAGATACCTTCTGAAAACCTGTCTGGTTTGAACTCCTTAGCATCATCACCCCAGAGTTTCGGATCCATGTGCACGTGGAGTAACTGTAGATTCAACATGACACCTTTTGGCACACACAGGTTACCTAACATTGTATCTTCATCATATACCATTCGATGTAGTTGAAACACCGGAGGATATAATCTCAATACTTCGTACAGTATCATTGTCACCTATACATGCAAACAAGACAATGTATACATTTAATCATATATGAATTATGTCATGCAATTATTGAGAGAAATATTTTAATCAAAATAAACAAATTAAATGAATGAGACGAGGAGAATGTTAGAATACTCACTAATTTTAGATGGTTTACACCATCCACATCCGGTAGGTTCGACCCAAACACGGTCACGACTTCTTCTCGAGCTTTCGATTGCCAATCTTGGTGCTTGCTTAACAAAATCATCGTCCACACCAACAACAATGATGTCGTCTCTTGACCGGCAAGGTAGAACAACTTACACTCGTCAACAATCTCCTCGAAACTCATTGAAAGACGTTGATTCTTATTATTCCCCTTGCTTTCAGTCTCGTTGAAATTCGACTCCATAAGTATCCCCAACAAATCGTCCTTAACAACTTCCCCGGCCTCCATCGCCGTCTTTCTTTTGTCGATTATTCCTTTCACTAAACTTCGAATATCCTTGTTCACTTTTTTTATTTCCTTGTTCGTCTTTGTTGGGACGAATCTAAAATGATATAGAAACATCACTTTAAGTACAATTTACAAATTCAAAAGGGTTATTTCATGAGAATAATACCAACTATGCGTGTGCTTCTTAAATTAATACAAACTATACGTAATCTCATTTTAATAAGAACTATGTCTTCATTAATCTCGCTTTGCTATGAGTGACCGGCTACCTGTTGAACCTCACTTATTCAACTTTTTTTTCTAACTCTTCTTCTTCTGATTTACATTTCGTGTTCATTTTCGGCCATTGAAAAAAAAAATTCAAAAATTCATCTTCTGTTTCTTTTTCATTTAGTCTTATAGAAGTTACGAAAAAAATGTTTTTATTGTTATTTTGGCTTTCAAGATGACTGCACCGGACCTAGCTAATAAAACCCTAGAAAGTTACAACAAGTCACCATGACCTGTAATAGCAAGTCATAATTTTATACATAACAAAACGAGATTAATGAATGCGTAGTTCATATTAAAATGAGATTACGTATAGTTTGGATTATTTTAAGAAGCACACACATAGTTGGTATTATTTCCATGAAATAACCCAATTCAAAATGGTATGTATGGAGTATGATTTCAAGTTTTAACTAACCTCCATCCAGGTATATATATAGATCGAAAGAGATGAGAAGTGATCTTAACTTGTTCGTTGATGAGTTTAAATATCATCCTTCCTTCTTCAAAGTTACTACCGAAAGCAGATCGTGAGATAACATCTGCGGCTAAGTTCGTAATATCAGGAAACACGTCTATCTCAATAGAATCGGTTTCAGATATCAAATTCTCCCATTTGTCGATCACTTCTGTGACACTAGCTTGGAATGCTGGACCCATAAGCTGCAGGATCAGAATACACAAAAACTTATAATAGGCGATAAATTATTTCATTTTTGTAATGTCATGTCTCATAGTGTGAGTCCGTCTAGCAGTAGATCAGTCTGGATTTGTAACATCCCGACCCAAACTTAGGACTGGAAATGTTAGCTGCGGTAGCTCGCCAAGTTTTTTACTGGTCTCACAGACCAACACGAGTCCTTTCCATCACATTTTGTGCTCACTTATGTGCATCCCAGGAACATTTTCAGAAGGTCACTCATCCTAAGACATCTCTCAGCCAAACACGCTTAACTGTGAATTTTTTTTTACATGGGGACCCAGCAAAGAAAGTGCATTTTGTTGATGTGAGTAGTAAATCTAATCCCTTTAAGTAGTAACCACTTAAGCTAATAAATAAGACATTTTCATTTAACACCGGGTGTTTCGGAAATGAACCAATGAGGAGATTATACAACCAGTTGTACATAGCTCTATCTACAACTGGTTTTATGATTTTGAGCTTTATCACAAAAGTTTCGAGTTTTGGCGTAAACTTTTTGAGCTTTAGTGTAAAGTTGTCGAGTTAAATCACATAAGTGTTTAAGCTCAAAAACTTACAACTCAGCTGAGAAACTTGTATAAGCTCATTTAATATATATAAAAGCTCGACAACTTAATTATTGTACAACCAGGTGTATAATCCTATTTTTCGAAATAAACCGAATGTATGTGGACAAATACAACTACTCTATAATTACAAGTCATTAATCTACACGTTGATCGAGGGGGTTTACCTTTAACTTCTCGAGACGAAACGCAGGATTAATAAGCTTTCTATGCATCGCCCATTTCTCACCCTCGAGTCTAATAAGTCCGGGAATAAGTAACTGAATAAGTGGGTTCATCCTCGGCTTTGGGAACTCATTTATCCTCGTAAAGACCTCTCTTATTAGCTCCGGCTGAGTAATGTGTATACACGGAATAGACCCCATCCATGTTAAACAAATTGGACCTATATATACATATATAGCCATGTGAAAATCACTAACAAACCGATATAATGTGATTCACCATCAAAATCATTCGAATGACATAAGCCATATTTATACTTTTCGAAACGTATGTATAAGAAATGCATTAATACATACTTTACGAAGTTATTTACATATACGTACAACAGTCTTACACGATAATTAATCGAGTTTTAAAGGGGGAGACTAACCATATTTGGACAATTGTTGATGGAGGAAAGGAGCAATACGGCTAAGGTAATCATTGGTGAAGGGAATAGGTTTTTGTTTAGCTTCATCAAACATTTTAGACATATCCTTTATATCTCCAAATAAAAGCCTATATGAATTACCATTAAGCCCTTGTTGTCTCAATTTTTTCTCTAATTTTTTGGGTGTAAGCCATACCCAATTTAGTAATTTCCATGCAATTGTCAAGATTAAAATAGCAAATGAAATTATTATTATATTAATAAAATTATAATATTGTTTCATCATGAAATTATAATTATTATTTGGAAGAAATAATAATTGAGAAAAGATGGGATGATGAATTATGGCTATGAAGTATGAACTATATAGAGAGTATTGAGTATTTATTTTGATTTAGATTATTGTTGTGGTCTTGTGGACCTATGAAAAATGTGTCAATAATATACTCCAATAAAGACATTTATAATTGGGATAAATTACGAATGAGTAAGTCTCCTGAAAGACGGTCTCTCATTAACTTTACTGAAAGACTAAGTATAAATGGAAGTAACAATGGTACCAAACCTAATAAAAGTAGGTACGATTAACATAAAAAAGTACTCGTATACAAATATAAAGAGGGTACGCTTCTTATAAAAACAGGTACAAAACAAAACTGTCATTATTTAAGGGTACAAATAGGACATAGAGTGGTACTGAAGAGTCGTCTCTCAATAAGTTATTTAAAGACCGTCCATTCCATGATTTTGGGATTACGAAATACCATTATGTATATAAATCACATTTTACATATTACCATCACGTACATTGATTTTTACAAATAACTACCTATCATTCAATGTATATGTCCAAATCACCACCGTATTTCTATTCCGACTTCCATCTATTCTATTTCCTGACTTCGAAACAGAATACCAAAACTACCCTTTCATTAATTAAAAAAAACCAACAAATTATAAAGTGAATCGATCCGCCATCGTCATCACTTTCAAAAAAAAAAATACAAGTGGTGCCGTGGCGGTCCTTATCACTCGACAATGGAAAAAGTAAAATACATTGTACTCGCTTCTACGTGTTTAGATCGACTAAAGGCAGGGACGGCCTAGGGGTGCGCACAGCACCCCACGTGCCCACCCTTCCGTTTTCAATTTTTTTTATATAAAAAAATTATTGAAGCATGTTACTTGTACAATTTGCGTGAGTAATGTTTTATTGAAGACGTTCGCACCGGTAAAGATTGGTTAGTTTGGTGCAGCTGGTGGGGGTTCAGTTCCCCTTATGGACATTTTCTCTCTTATTATGGGTTCAATTCCCCTTATGCACATTATTTAATCCATTTTTTTTTCATTTATATTCCGTCTATTCTTCTTCTTCCCTAATTTTTCAAAAAAATCCCTTCTCTCCACTATCAATTTCGGATCCCAATCTCATAGTTAGATTTTGTTAGGAAATAAGTGCCTAGCAATTGTCTTTTCGGATCTCGAATTGGTTTCTAACCTGAATCTGTTTAATTAGGAAAGTTTCCTAATTAATATCTGGTTGATTAGAGTTTCCTAATCAATATCTGAGTATCTGACCTAGGTTTCCTTATTGTATAGGGTTTCCTAATCTGTTTAGGGTTTCTGTTTAGGTTGAGAGTAGTATATAAACTCCCATACCTCTACCCTAAGAATTATGATATCAGTCTGAAATCTGTAACCTCTCCTCAAAGTTAATAAAACTATCCCCTCCTTCTGCCCGTGGACGTAGCTAACAGGTTGTTAGTGAACCACGTAAATCTGTCTGTCTCTCGATTTTACGTTCTTATTTGTTTGTCTTTCTCTTCCGTTATAACAAACTGGTATCAGAGCTTCAGGTTAATTTGATCTGTGAGAAAGATGTCTGGGTTGAGCGTTAAAATTGAGAGCTTTGATGGGAGGAATAGTTTTAGTCTGTGGCAGATCAAGATGCGAGCGTTGTTAAAACAACAGAGACGGTGGGCGCCATTCGTGAAGAAAGACGACACAGTCACCGCTGAGATGGTCGTTCTGGAGGAGGAGTGTTCAGTTTGTCGGATGATATCATCACTGAAATCGGAGGAAGATAGAAGTAGTAGTGGTAGTATTGATAAACAGGTGGAGCAGCAAGTAACTCTTGAGGAGAGTGAAGCAAAGTCTGAAGATCAACCACTACAGTCTGAATCTGAATCTGAGTCTGAACCATCAGTTTCTTCATTACCAGTTCAGAAGCAGCAGAGTTTGGTCCGTGAGCGGTCAATCAAGCTTCGGAACAGGTATGGTCATGAAGATGAAAGGATAGGTCTGTCAGACCCGTGCCTTGGGTGAAAAAAGGCAGGACCCGTGCCTTGGGTGAAAAAAGGCAGGACCCGTGCCTTGGGTGAAAAAAGGCAGGACCGTGCCTTGGGTGAAAAATGCAAGACCCGTGTCTTGGGTGAAAAAGACAGTCGAGATCTCGGGGAAGATCGCCCTTTGTTGGGCAATATCTGAAGCAGAAGGAGGAGAGGAGTTTTATTTCTGGTACATTTGGCATTCGTTGGAGTGCATCTGGTACATCTGTCTGATTGAGGAGATTTCTGGTACATCTGGCATTCGTTGGAGTGCATCTGTCTGATCTGATTGAGAGACAATTCGAGTCAAGGTGGAGATTGTTAGGAAATAAGTGCCTAGCAATTGTCTTTTCGGATCTCGAATTGGTTTCTAACCTGAATCTGTTTAATTAGGAAAGTTTCCTAATTAATATCTGGTTGATTAGAGTTTCCTAATCAATATCTGAGTATCTGACCTAGGTTTCCTTATTGTATAGGGTTTCCTAATCTGTTTAGGGTTTCTGTTTAGGTTGAGAGTAGTATATAAACTCCCATACCTCTACCCTAAGAATTATGATATCAGTCTGAAATCTGTAACCTCTCCTCAAAGTTAATAAAACTATCCCCTCCTTCTGCCCGTGGACGTAGCTAACAGGTTGTTAGTGAACCACGTAAATCTGTCTGTCTCTCGATTTTACGTTCTTATTTGTTTGTCTTTCTCTTCCGTTATAACAGATTTGTTGATATCAATTACTCGTACCGGTTAATTACTCCCTCCATCCTTTATGTTTCTTCCCCCTTTCTAAAATGTGTGAAGATTATCTAATTGAAATGGAAAGAAACATAAATGATAGAGGGAGTAAATTGTAATTCTCAATTATGAAACCCTAATTTTGAATATGAAAACAATACAGAGTACTTAATTTTATGTTATTTATTTCTAATGTTTTTTAGCTACCAGTTCATAGGTACAAGGGAAAAAAACTTAATTTTAGTAATTAGTGATAATTTAAAAAATTTATACTTCCTCCCACTTTTAATAATTTTCTCATTATATATTTATTTGAGTAAGAATAAAAATAACGAAGTGAGAAGATCTTACAAAGAAAATATTTGTTTTTCAATACAACTCGTATAAATTTGGTTAAATTAAATGGTTGTTATAGTTACAATAAGAAAGAATCAATAATAATTGAAAAAAGTTGGATAATTTCTATGGTTGAATAGAGAGAGTTAAGGAGTAATAATACAATTATTTCCGTTTTTTGAGTGAATAGCGTATTATGAAAAAAAAATGTGTAAAAAGTAAATAGTACGTCGAAAAAATTGGGGACAAAGAAATGTAACGGCATGTATTTTTTTTTTTTTAAAGTAAACCCTCTCTCTTAAATTTCTGGATCCGTCACTAATGTCTACTATTTGTATCATTCACCACAATTTTTTAACATTCACCACTTAAATTAATTTTATTACTAATTAATTTGTACTAATTATTTTACATAAATTAATTTTATTAGTTACTTTTTTAAAAAAAAGTTTGATTAAACATTAAACAAATAAATATAGGGTTCAAATAAACCTAACCCCCCTTATATAAATATAGGGTTCAAATAAGAATTTGTGATTATACTCTATCTTATTTATTCATTACTCATTACATTATTTGTACTACTATTTGTGTTTAGTAACTTTATAATATTATTCATTTTATTTCATTTACATTTTACGGATCTGTTATTTACTACGAGTAGTTTATAATTTAACGTCTCGAATTTATTTACTCCTATATGAACTATGTTCAAGCCAGTAGGAGAAATTAATGTTTTTTTTTAAATAATTATACAAACACATTAATATTAACCCTAAAATACAACTTAATTAAACATTACTAATTAAAAGAACTTACACTTGATAATAATACTAAACCACAAAATAAAACATTAAATTAAATTACAACTTAATTAAACATTACTAAATAAAAGATTTTATACTTAAGAAAAAATAAACCACAAAATAAGATGTTCTATTAAACAACTTAGTTACTGGATACATAGAGTAATAAATAGGATCCGGACACTATTTTTTGCCCAATTTCATTAAAATACTCCTCACAAATAATGAGGTAATGGGGCAAAAAAATAGTGTCCGGAGGGAGTCATATGTATAGAGTATATGATAATATATTACTAATATATTACTCGTAGTATATTCTTAATATATTATCGTCTGTACCTATATAGTACAGTAATAATATACGGAGTATTTTCTAATAGTCTTTAAGAAAACATATTTGTAAGACCTTGCAATGAAGAAATACATGATAAAATCTAACACTATTCGTTGTTAGCGTTCTTCAGTCTTGAAATTTCGACAACCCTGGCTGTGGTCATGGCCAAAAAGGCGACCACTAGCCCTAGCCCCATCCTCTCTAATTCTGTGAGAGGATGGTTTCTCTTACGGGCTAGGTAGGGGGTCAAAAAGTGTTTGTTGAAAAATATAAAAAAGACCGTCGACAAGTTAATCTTACCAGTACTTTCCTTCGACAAGTTAATCATCTTAGCAGCGATCACTCTGAAGACCATCGAAGCAGGATTACTATCCCTTGGCGAGATGATCTTATAATGACGAGTTCCAGCAAGGAACAAAAGCATTCGAATAAATTAAAGGGTTATTTCATGACAATAATACCAACTATAAGGGGGCTGCTTAGAATAATCTCAACTATACGTAATCTCGTTTTAATATGAACTATGCCTTCATTAATCTCGTTTCGTTATGGACAAAATTATGACCTGCTATTACCGGTAATAGTGACCGGTTGTGACTCTCTAGGGTCCTTGAGTGTTCCGTCGTTGTTCATGAAATCCAAAACAACAAGAAAATTAAAGCATTTTTTTCATGGTGGTCATGCCCAAAAACGCGACCACAAGCCCTAGCTAGCCTCATCCTCTCTAATTCACATTGGTTGAAGAAGATGAAAAGGACGACACTGATTATGTTGGAAAGCATATTCAAATAGAACGGATTGAGTATATTACTTCCTCCGGACACTTTTTTTTTGCTCTATTTCATTAAAATACTCCTCACAAATAATGAGGTAATGGGGCAAAAAAATAGTGTCCGGAGAGAATCGTATGTATAGAGTGTGATAATATATTACTTGTAGTATATTCTTAATATATTATCGTCTATATATATATACTAATAATATACAGAGTATTTTTTAATAGTCTTTAAGAAAACATATTTGTAAGGCCTTGCAATGAAGAAATACACGATAAAATCTAACACTATTAGAAAATACTGTCAATATCTTTCGTTTTAGATTAACAAAATTATTAAGGGTTCGTTTGGTTCATGCGGAACTTATTTCCTGGAGGAAGTTGCAATTCCCAGGAAATTACTTCCCACCTCAACTTCCCGGGAATTTGAAATATTTGTTTGGTTGACATCCTGGAATTCACATTTCCCGGAAATTGAATTCCAACATCTTGTTTGGTTGGCTCGACCTAATTCCCATGATTTTGATTACAATGACTATTATGCCCTTTATTAATTAAGGGTATAAAAACTTATGAATTAATTTTTTCAGCAACTTAAGAAATATCTGAAATTGTCTTCACTATAATATGCAGTCGTAACCAAATTACATTTTATCAGCGTAAAAAATAACGAACATAATTTATTTATTTTTAAAAAAAATTCTGAGTTAACTAAAAAATAGATGAGCAGAAACAATAAATTCTGAGTTAACAAACAAATTTTGAGTTAAAAAAAAAATAATGCAGAAAAGTTGAGAGGAAGAATGGAGAATGAGGATGAGAAATTAGGGTTAAATGAAAATTAGATGAATGGAGAAGGGGTAAAAAAGTCATTTGAATAATTTGGGACGTGGGAAGTGCATAGTATGAATCATTGAAATAACCTTTATTTGCCCTAATACAAAAATGCATATGAGACGCTCTCACAATAATATTATTGTGAAATCGTCTCATATGAGTTTTTGTATTTCTTTTTACAAAGAGAGTAATTAGTTGCTTTATTATAATTGAGTTATCTTTCAGGATAATAATAATAATGATGACGAGGCAAGTGACGATAGTGCGAATAGATCGGGAGGATGGAAGCTAACCACCTTATTACTAGGTATATATATATATTTAAATTTCTCATCGTAGATTGAGTCGAGTCATGTTAGAACAATTGTGAATCAACTGGTCGGACCAAGTTGGGTTTAACCTTTGCAATTAGAAGATTAGTACATAGCTCTTTGTACAACTGGTTTTAAGATTTTGAGCTTTATTACAAAAGTTTCGAGTTTTGCTTTAAACTTTCTGAGTTTTAGTGTAAAGTTGTCGAGTTAAATCAAATAAATATTTAAGCTCAAAAACTTAGAAGTTAGAACTCTGCTCCAAAACTTTTATAAATTCAATAAATATATACAAAAACTCAACAACTTTGTCTTGGTAGTAAAATTGTATACATAGCTATTGTACAACCAGATGTATAATCCTATTTTTCTAACCCTTGTAGTAGGTCAGGTCCGATCGATTTAACGATATTATATTTACAGTGAATCAAGCATTGACAATAATGGCATTTTTCGGGATCGGGGTGAATCTTGTACTCTTCCTAACAAGAGTACTAGGTGAAAGCAACATGAATGCTGCAAATAGTGTTAGCAAATGGATTGGAACAATGTACATGTTCTCTCTTCTTGGTGCATTTCGAAGTGATGCTTACTTGGGAAGATACAAAACTTGTGCCATTTTTCAAGTCATCTTTGTCCTTGTGAGTTCTCCAAATCTTATCACTTTCTCTCTACTACTCCCGGTATCGATCTGTTTTATTCATTTGTTTGTCTTTTAATTCATTGGAAGCTGTATTTTGATCAAAGACAAACAGATGAACGAGAGTGATGGAGTAATATAATATACAGTATTGGATATGAGTATGTTGGTTGGACATCAACCATCAACCTATATATGGTTTTGGTTGAGATGGTCATCTGACTTGGCTTTGATACTCGTGTGAATCATCTCAATCAAAACTTAAAGGGTGGTTTGGATAACAAAATGAGAGTGAAAGGAAGGCGAGAAGAGGGAAAGAATACATTACAAACAAATGGACGAGACAGATGGAGTAATATATTGAATATGACTATATTAGTTGGATATCAACCATCATCTTAGGATTTTGGTTGAGATGGTCATCTGACTTGGCTTTGATACTCATGTGAATCATCTCATCCAAAACTTTGAGAGCGTGTTTGGATAACAAAATGAGAGGAAACGGGAGCGAGGGGAGGGGAGAATGGAGGGTAAAGATTTTTCTTCGAAATCTTTCCAATGTTGGAGAGAAAATGATTTGCCTTCGATGAGAGAAATTGAGAGATCCATTTTCCTTCCCCTCCAAATGCCTTCGATCACCCCGTTTTGTTAACCAAACAAAGGAACTTGCTGCTTTGTTTGGTTAGCAAAATGGGGAAAGATTTGGAGGGGAAAGAAAAATGGAATCTTCTCCCGCCTTTCTTCTCTTTCCCTTCGCTCCTTCCCCCGGCCCCTTCCCTCCCTCCCCCTTTCAGTTGTTATTCAAGCACACGCTAAGGTGATGGTTGAGATTCAACTAATATATTCTTATATAATTTGAATGAACAGGGATTGACATCGGTCTCATTAGTATCAACCCTAATTCTGCTAAAGCCTAAAGGATGTGGTAATGGATATACTCGATACAATTCTCACACTAGCTTCGATCGGGCACTATTTTATATATCGGTATACGTGGTCGCTCTTGGCATGTGAGGATACCAACCAAGTGTTGTCGCATTTGGGGCGGACCAATTGAAGTCGAAAGATTCTAATTACTTTAGTTTCTATGTGATGGCTCTTAATCTCGGATCTCTCTTGTCGAAAATACTCATAGGAAACATTGAGTACGAAGGGAATTGGGTTCTCGGGTTTTGGATATCAACGGGTTGTGCTTTTATCGCTCTTCTTTTGTTTCTTTGTGGAACTCGGTATTATAGGACCGTCTTGCCCGAAGATAATCCCGCTTTGATGATCTTCAGAGTGATCAATACCGTCGTGTCGAATAAGCAAGGTATTAATCAACATAATGATTGTCATTATTGTAGTGAATTCGAAAAGGTAAGCCGAATAGTGAGGCTAATTCCGATATGGCTATGTATTATCATTTACTCGGTCATATCGGCTCAAATGTCGTCTTTGTTCATGGAGCAAGGCGGTGGCGATGAGAATGAGGATAGGGAATAACGTGCACGTCTCTTCGGCTAGTGTGTCCGTGTTTAACATAATCAGCGTGATCGTCTTCATTTTCTTTAACAATCTTGTATTGGGTCCTCTTGTGATTCGGCGGAGAAATAATCGTGGTTTGAGCGAGTTGGAAAGAATGGGGGTCGGACTCATCATCGCGTTTTTGGCCATGGTGGCTGCCGGGGTGGTTGAGGTGTTTCGACTCAAGTATGCTATACAAGGTTGCCCGAACGCTAGCTCGCTAAGCATTCATTGGCAAATACCGCAATATATGCTTGTCGGGGCCGCAGAGGTTTTCATGAGCATCGCTCGACTAGAGTTTTTTTACGGGCAAGCGCCGAAAGACTTGAAATGTTTCGGAAATGCTTTGTCATTGACTTCTGTAGCCATCGGAAATTACATGAGTAGTTTCATTACAAGTGTCGTTACGATGATATCGACCTCAGGTGATGATAGGTGTGGTTGGATACCACAAGATCTAAACCTAGGTCACCTTGAAAGGTTTTATTTCTTGTTAGCAACACTAACCGTTTTGTAGATTTTGTGGTGTACGCGTTCATAGCGAGGGCCTACAAGTATGTTCAACCTGAAGCGGCTTCGTGCAGGGGTGGCTAAGGCCAAGTTCAGGGTGTGCCTGAGAACAGGTTGGGCCTCCATTTGTTTTAAGACGCCCCTGGCTTCTTGATATTGTGGCTTGGTTGGTAAAACTCACCTTTGTACCTAAATGATCGCAAACTCGAATTATCGATTGCAACAACTTTCCATAAACATTTTAATCTCCTCATTTGGGTCGTCGGCGTTTCAGCTGGATCGTCGGCGCTTTAATACGTGAATTTACCTTATTGCCCTTGTATAATAATTCTTAATGTAATTAATTGGTTTGGTTTATAAATCTAATCTTACGTTTCGGAGTATTAATTTGACACGTAAATTGAACGCTTTATGTGACACGTTTCCCCATGGACCTCGGAAATATTTTTGTAATAAAGAATAATAATTGATTGGTTATTTATTTTAGTCTAATTTCCTGTTTTAGAGTTTAAATTTGTCCCATAAAAACCGCTTTTCAAGGAATCGGCTGAACTAGTCCAATCAAGTAAGGTTTTTGTTTTTATATCTAGTAATTGATTAATTGATTAAGTCGATTTATAATTTTGTAATTAGTTTGTTTATGTCGTACTCGTGTAATTAGTTTGTTTATAATTGATTAAGTCGATTAATTGATGCAATTAGTTTGTAATTGTTTAAGTCGATTTATATCTCGTAATTGATTAAAAAATCCAAAAATCTCGGAAATAATATGCGTGAACCGTCGGCAAAACGTGAAAATGCCACGTTCTACCGATCGGTAAAACGTGAAAATGCCACGTTTTGGCATTTTTTTAATGTGCTCGTAATATTTCCTATTTTAGAGAATACGTTTGATTTAAGTATAAAACACGTTATTAATTTTTATAATGTCACGTTAATAATTTTTATAATGTCACGTTAATAATTATTATATTAAAGAAAACACGTAATTAATTTTTATAATGTCAATGAAGTAAGGTTTTTGTGATTAATTGATTAGGTGGATAAACAAAAAACCGTCACATTATCGAGTAATTAGTAATGTTAGTATAATTAGTAAAATAATTCTAAATGTAATTATTAATGTTAATGAGTTAAGTTAAAGAAGGGGCAAATGCGTCAATTCACGTTATAAAGCGCCGACGATCCAGCTGAAACGCCGACGACAAGGAATAGCTCTTACATTTTATTTCCTTGTTTGGGTCCTATATGTATCTGACTCTAATAAAGTCGAGTTTGAATAGAAATAACCATACGAGTGTTCATACTAAGATCATGTCCTCATCAACTCATTTTCAATTCAGTTCACTTCAATTTAGATTAATCCACTTCAATTCATCGCAGCCTCATTAGGTTAATCCACTTTATGGTATTATTTCTTTGGATTGGACGGGAGACTTAGAGAAACTATTTACTCCCTCCCATCCATTCAATTCTTTACACTTACTATAAATGGACAATCCAATCAATTCTTTACATTCTTTTTTTGGCAAAAGACTTTACCATATAACCCTCATATCTTTCCTCTATTTACACAAAATACCACAATTTTTTCCTTACTTTAAATTTGGTGGACCCATAAAATCATTTGATTTACCAATAATACCCTTACTTTTATCATTTTTCTTAAAAGTTGTGAAACCCCCATGTAAAGGATTGTTTGGATGGGAGGGAGTAATTATTACTCATTTCTTTTTCCTTTTTTGAAGAAAATCCCAAGCTCCGGATCAAATCATTGCATTAAGATCATCAAAAATAAGAGAACCAACGTTAACCAGCCCGTGGCTCTCCCAAACAAGCTTTCCCACAACATACGACATACTCCTTCCGATTTTTTATTATCTTCCCTATTTTCTTATTGGGCTGAAACACTCTTTCTTTCCTATTTCCATTTTGAGCCATCAACATGTGGTCTAGAATCACCCTTACATTTCTCTCTTTTTCTTCTTTTATTTTGAACCACACATTCCTACACCCTTATTTTCTTCCCCAAAACCAAAGGGGGAAGATAATAAAAAATCGGAGGGAATAGTATCAAAATTACAACTGACTTCAAGAATTTCGTCAAGAATAAGAAATACGAGCAAGTTTTACTCCGTCACTTACTTGCTTGTTTGAGACCGTCATTGATTACTCATTTCTATTCAATCAAACTCCGTGTTTAAACTTTAAAGTAACGGGTTTATTTCCGGACCCACCAAAAATCGATCCGATTCTACCCATACCCGTTCCGGTTGTAGAGAGTATGGAGATGTTTACAGGTTACAGGCGCCCATGGCGCGTATACGGGTCGCCATACTCCGAATCACCATAACCCAACAAATTTCCAAATCAAATCAAATCAATTTTTTTTTTCCGCAAAAAAAAGTCACACCTTCATTCATCATCAACCCAATAACTAATCACATTCAATTCAATTTCCATAAAAATCAAGTCTTTTTTGTCTGATCACAAATGCTTAAATTTCAATTTCAATTACTAATTCCAAGAATCTGCTGCTCCAATTTTCACACCAGAAATCAATCATCATCTTTGATCAAATCAATCAATTCACAAATGGGGTTTCATACTACACCATCTCATGGATCAAAGTACTTGTTTAAGCAGCTTTTTGAGAAGGATTCTTCAACTTATACTTACCTTCTTGCTGATGTTCTTCACCCTGATAAACCTGCTTTGGTTTGTTTGTTTGACCCTCTTTTCTCTCTTATATTTCTATCAATTGGGGAGTTTTTAATTTTAGTTATGATGAATTTATGATCTTGGTTTGATTTAGGGTTTGCAATTTCATGAATTGGGTGTTTGATTATGATGGGTTTCTGCAGTTGATCATCAAGTTTTTATTTTTATGAATTGTTTTTTTTTTTTTGTTTATGATAAATTTATGATCTTGATTTGATTTGATTTAGGGTTTGCAATTTCATGAACTGAATGTTTGAATATGATGGGTTTCTACTTCCTTCAATTGATTTTCATGAATTGGGTTTTTTTTTTTTGTTTATGATAAATTTATGATCTTGTTTTGATTTAGGGTTGAAATTTCATGAATTGGGTGTTTGAATATGATTAAATTTAAAGAAATTTATGATCTTGGTTTGATTGGGGATGAAATTTCATGAATTGGGTGTTTGTATATGATTAAATTTACGATTTACGAACTTGGTTTGATTGGGTTTGAAATTGCATGAATTGGGTGTTTGAATATGATTAAATTTGCGTACGAACTCGGTTTGATTGGGTTTGAAATTTCATGAATTGGGTGTTTGAATATGATTAAATTTACGGAAATTTATGATCTTGATTTGATTAGGTTTGAAATTTCATGAATTGGGTGTTTGAATATGATTAAATTTACGAACTTGGTTTGATTGGGGATTGAAATTTCATGAATTGGGTGTTCGAATATGATGGGGTTCCTGCAGTAGCGGAATCAGGATATTTATAGTCACTGGACCGTCTAATAGCACCTTCAAAAGGCTCTTAGAATCGAGCTCAGACCCAATCATTCGTACTCAAATTCATTCGACGTTTGTCAAATTCATTCAACTTTAGTATTGTGAAAATTGAGTGGTGGGGTTGAATTTCGATTAGGACATGGAATGGATATTGCAGTCATTGTTACGGTGTTTATGTTCTTCGTCTTTTCTCTTTTAGACATAAAGTCGACAACTTTCATACTTTTGCCTCGGTTTTCATATTGGTTGACTGTGTTATAGACGATGAACTGACTTCTTAAGTTTTCGGCTTCAGCTGATAGACCCAGTGGACAAGACAGTAGACCGGGATCTTTCCCTAATCCAAGAGCTCGGACTGAATCTTATATACGCTATGAACACACACGTACACGCTGATCACGTCACCGGAACTGGACTTCTCAAGGTTTTAATATTTTTAACAAAATTAAATCGATGAATTAACGAATTGAAGCCACTTACTCATCTTGTGCTGACAAAAAAGTTTTTTTTTTGTTTTTTTTTTGGCGTGTAGATGAAGGCTCCTGGTGTTAAATCTGTCATTTCGAGAGCGAGCAATGCAAAAGCTGATCTTTTTGTGGAATCCGGCAACAAAATTTTTCTCGGAGACCTCTCTCTTGAGGTATGAACGCATGCATGTCACTGCCATTTTTTTCTTTTCATATCGTATTCTCTCGTGCCAGTTATGGGTGAGTGTTATGCTGCGAATTCCAGGTTCGTTCGACTCCTGGCCACACTGCTGGGTGTGTGACTTATGTTACAGGAGATGGGTCGGATCAACCACAACCTAGGATGGCATTCACTGGCGATGCTCTTCTCATACGTGGGTGTGGTCGAACTGACTTCCAGGTTCGATTTTTCATCCGTCAGTGAAAAAAGATGGAAACTTAAAAAAAAACGTGCGTAGATTAATCTGTTTGTGTTGGGAATTTTTTTTGCAGGGTGGAAATTCGGCTCAGCTTTATAAATCAGTGCATTCAGAAGTAAGACGCTTCATTTCGTTTAGGAAAAATTACAGTAACCAACACGAATTTACCTTTTTCAGTAGAATAAACTAGGAATACGTGGTGAAAATATGTAAAAATGCGGTAAATAAATGGTGGTAACTGGTAACTGATATTCAATTGAGATTAAATCTGTATCCTCTCGTCTCATGGAAACAGATATTTACGTTGCCAAAGGAGACACTGATATATCCCGCTCACGATTATAAGGGTTTTACAGTTAGTACTGTGGGTGAAGAAATGCAATATAATCCTCGCCTGACAAAAGACGAGGTAATCTTCTTAATATTTTTTCTGGTTTTCCCCCGTTTGTCTTGTGTTGCGATTCAAAATTCAAATATTTTTTTTTCGGAATCATACAATGCGAACTTGATTTTGATATGCTCGTGGGATTTCCGCATGCAGGAAACTTTCAAGAGCATCATGGAAAGTAAGTCACGTCAACTGCGTTCTTTAGTTTTTATTAGATTTGATTGCGATTATAGCCATCTGACATTCTGACCCATTCGTTTTTTGGTCGTTTCTTGATTATGGCAGACCTAAAGCTAGCGTACCCAAAGATGATCGATGTAGCCGTTCCAGCAAACATGGTCTGTGGCTTGCAAGATGTTCTCGAAAAGGCTGCGTGATCAATGCCATTGAAGGTCGGATACTAAACTAGAGCAGATTGACTGAACATACGCGATTGTCAGGAACGATGGTATCGATCACCGCCATGGCATGGCGTAAGCGTAATTTATTGGTATCGAGCATTGGATGTGTATAAATAAATACTCGTAAGATGTTATACTAAGGAGTACCTCGGATGCGTATTACTTTGTAAATTATATTCTCCGTAATTGGTTTCCATAAATTTAACGAGAGATCGTTACTTAAAAAGGTTACTTATTTTGCACTAATTTCGTACCGTAAATGTCTTCACCACGTAAAAAACCGTCGAAATATAAAGTACTTTTTGAAGAAAAATTAATTACTTTTTTTTGTCATGTTGAAAATAATAACAATAACAAATATAATTATTTGAAATAAAATATTAATGATAATAATATTACTTGAACTAATAATGTTTCTATAATAATATTGACGACAAATAATTTTTATTTTTTTTTAAAAAAAAACGAGTATTTTTTCAGTGACTAAATATTTTAGAATAAATCTGATGTAAAACCGTCTCGCATCAAGAAACAAACATTATAATTCATCACTAAAAGGACAAACTTAACCACCTCTAAGAAACGGTTATATTTTCGCGCCCTTTTTTCTCAATCAAAAAAATCACAAAAAAAACTACCAAAACCCTAGAAAAATCGAACTCCAAAATTACAGAAATTTTTTTATTTTCAATTGCATAATTCGATCTCTTCCTTCTATTTACTTCGATTACAATCATTTCGGTACGTAATTCTACTCATATTTATCCCCAATTCCATCCAATTCCATCCTCTGTTTCATGTTGATTTGAAAAAAGATTGAATTTTTCATGTTATTCCTAAATTTGCAGGATTTGATTTGATTTGATGGGGCAATCTACGAGTAAAGTTCTTGGTGATATCGGTGGTGCGATCGCTAGTGCTGTCGCTGCCCCGATTAAATCTATCTTCGGTCGATCATGCCAGTATATCTTCTCATCTAATTTATCAATTTTTTCGATTTTTTCCCTCTAATTTTTCGATTCTGATTATCCCCTTTTCGTATATTTTGATACACTTGATTTTCTTTGGTTTCGGATTATGACGGAATTTGAACCCTTTACGCCGTGAAAATGTGAAATATATGCATTTCTTGACGCAATTTTCATTGTTCATCATCTCGATTCTCAATTAAAATTGAAATTGGGGTAAAGGGTTTATGAACATTTTTTTTATGTTTTCGTGTTTTGTACTTTTGTTCATTCTGTCGAGTTGATGCGACAGGGACGTATGTGGAGGAATGTGGGACGTCGTTTGCTTCATCGAGCACATATGCATCCTCGACTTATTCAGATTCTTGCTCGCCTGCTGCCTTTGCTACATTTGTAAGTCCCTTCTAAAACTTATGATTTCGTCTGAAGATGTCTTAGCCGAGTGATTAAGACTTTATGATTTCGATTGAAGATGTCTTAGTCGAGTGGTTAAGACCAGGTACCCTGGACAACAGGTCTGATCTCGGTGATTTCGACTGTGTTTTGGGTGCAGGTCTAGTGTTCTTGTACTTGTTTTACAAGTTAGGCTTATGTCAATGCATACTAAGAAGCCTATGTAAGATGTGTTGGGCCGCGTGTGAGACTTACTGGTTTACTCTCGACTACGTTTGTTGTTACTGTTGGCATAGGATCCGGTACACTAAACGGGTTTACCGTGGTCATCGTCAGGAACGCCTTAGGAGACATTTGAGTAGTGATATCGAGATGGGTTACATTAGTCCTCCCTCTCGACGAAGGAGGAGGAGACGGAGAAGGAGGAGAAGGTGTGGTGGTGGTAGTGTAAGGTTACGAAGAGGGCAAGTGTCGGTTCGACTGAGTGGTAGGTCTAGAAGACGGAAAAGAGGGGCTAAGTCTAAGTCGAAGTGTTTTCAATCACGACGAAGTTTAGGTAGGAGGAGTAGAAGGTGTGAATCAACGAGTTTTTAGGGACGAACTTGCTTCTGCTGTACATGCTTTATTTGCAGTCGTGCACACCCTTTCCAGTCTCTCCTCGATTCCCTTATTCGCAAGATTTTACATCTGAAAACTGAACATTGACAGTAGGTTCAATTGCGAGGTATGACAGCAAGAGTTGCAGGCGCTTATCTGTCGATATTTCAGGCACAGCTACTCACTGCAAAGGGTCAGGATTACAGAGTCGGGAGTTGAAATCAGAATCAGAAGGAGAAACAATGGGATACGAGATGAGACGACAGTCGACAGAGAATTGGGATTGCAGAGAGTCGGAGTTATTCGCTGTAAAAGTTGCAGTGACAGCAATTGCATCACAGTCACAGCAAGAGTTGCAGGCGCTTATCTGTCGATATTTCAGGAAGAACGACTACAAAGGGTCGGATTGCAAAGTCAGGAGTTGGAATCAGGATCAGAAGGAGAAACAATGGGACAGGAGATGGGACGACAGTCGACAGAGAATTGGGATTGCAGACAGTCAGAGTTATTCGCTGTAAAAGTTGCAGTGACAGCAATTGCATCATAGTCACAGTACAGGAAAGCAATTAAACTGTATAAACTGCATTACATTCCTGCGATAAAATCGTATGTATTATAGAACTTGAATGCAAAATCCGACAGTAAATCATAACAAACGCAAAATCCGACAGTAATAATGTATGGATCTAGTCGAAAAGGCTGATTCCAATGAAGTCATCGTCGCTGTCTTCCTCGACAACTTCCTTCTTCTCTTCCTTCTTCTCCTCGACACCAGCAGTAGCAGCCGCGACAGGTGCATTATCACCAACAGCAACAGGTGCAGAAGCAGCAGTAGCACCAGCATTCAAGATGAGATCCTCGACATTCGTCTTTTGAAGAAGCTTAGCGAACAATGTCGGCCAGTATGACTCGCAGTTGATGTTCGCTGCTTTGATCAATGTCGCCATCTTCTCCGCCTGTTCAAAATTAGAGAATATCGTGAGATTACATGATATACGAAATATTAGAATATCTAAACAGAATAATAACGAACCGTTCAATAATACAAAACCCTATTATAGGATATAAGTAATCTCATGATATTATTCTCTGTCGTGATACCAAAAAAAAGGGAGTTAAGAAGAAAAGGGTATACGTACGTCGATGTTGATGCCATCGTCGTGAAGGGCAAGAGCGGCGTAAGTGCAAGCGAGCTCGGAGGTAGACATGATCGATCTTCGAGGATGGAGTTGTCGAGAGTTTTTTTTGTGTAATTGTGTTACGAAGTACGGAGTATATAATAAAACTTTGTGAATAATATGGGAGACGTGAGATTGGTATTTATAGTAGAAATAATTGGAGTAAGTAATTACTCCCTCCGATTACCTGTGTTCTTCCCCTTTCTTTTTGGGGAAGAAAATAAGGAGGGAGTAATTATATTAGTAGAATAATGAGAGGTGGAATGAAAAAGTAAGAGAGAGAAATATTATATTAATTAAATGGGAAAAAGTAGAATGAAAAAGTAGGAGAAAGAATATTATATTAATTAAATGAGAAAAAGTGTGGTGAAAAAAAAGGAGAGATGAATATTATATTAATTAATAAAGAGGTAAAACTTTCCTTAAATGGAAAGAGGGAAGAAAATCAAACTCAGCCCAAAAAGGAAATAGGGAAGAACATAGGTAATCGGAGGGAGTACTTGGTTTGATTTGGACTCGTATTCTTGACCTTGGGCGTCAAGTAACTTTCCTTAATAATTATTGTACGCAATCAAACATTATTTCCTAATATTATTATGGGGAAAAAATCAAACATTATTTCCATAACTTGTTAAACTTTCCATAATTATGATTAAAAAAAAAAAAAAAAAAAAATTAGTACTCCCTCCGATTTTTTTATTATTTTCCCCTTTAGTTTTGGGAAGAAAATAAGGGGTAGGAATGTGTGGTTCAAAATAAAAGAAGGAAGAGAGAGAAATGTGAGGGTGATTCTAGATCACATGTTGATGGCCCAAAATAGAAATAGGGAAGAAAGAGTGTTTCAGCCCAATAAGGAAATAGGGAAGATAATAAAAAATCGGAGGGAGTATTTATTATTATTACGGAGTATTGTTTTATTTTTAATAAAAATTGCAATTTTTATAGAGGTAAAATCAAATTTACAAGAAAAGCTTATTATGGAATATTTATTATTTACAAGAGATAGAATCAAATTTATTATTATTATTATTATTATTTTTTAAAAAAAGAGAAGTTTATTGATGAATCAAAACGCAGTTCATACAAAATTGGTAGACAGCCGAGATATTATTATCATTATTACTTTATTTTATTTCATTTTATAAAATGACAAATTACAAGAATTTATTATTATTATTATTATTAAAACTTTCCATCTCAATCAAGGATTATCGTGGTATTTATTATCTCCCTGTCCCGACTAGGATTCATAACATAATCATAGTACTCTTATATTTGTTGCCCTAGTCCGAGTAGAATTAGTGAAACCTATTTTTAGATCGGTTACAAAAACTATATAAACAACTTTTAGCAATTTATTTTTTCTCAAATAATTCATACAACTATCAAATTCTAACCTTAATATTAGACTCTACTCTTTTTTTTTTTTGGTTCATCGAAGAGCGCTTAGTCGCATTACAATAAGACATCTTCGGTATTAGACTCTACTCTTTACGATATATACTTTAAACAAATAATCGAAACAGGGTGAAGAATAATGTCGAATCTTCCATTATTATCACCCCCAAATTATATGTTAGACTACATTCACATCGAAGACTACTACAAAATCCACGACGAATATTTCCATCACATGAACTCCGGGCGCACCAATTTCTCCATCAACTTCAAACGACAACACTTCGACCGTCTCATATTATCCCCCAATTATAATAACTCGGCCGACAAAGACGTGGACATGGACGTGGACGTGGACGTGGACGAGGGTGACATTGTATTCGACACTGACCTAGAACTCATCGGCCAACCGTCTCCAACGATGAATTTCAACCCTAACGACAAGCTAACCATTTACAAAATCGTCTTTTGCTTAGAAAATCTTTTACACCTAGACGATAACACGATCCAAGACGTAATCCAAGACGTAATCCAACGTCCACGTCCACGTCCACGACCAATTTCTAGGTCAGTGTCGAATACAATGTCACCCTCGTCCACGTCCACGTCCACGACCAATTTCTCCATCAACTTCAAACGACAACACTTCGACCGTCTCATATTATCCCCCAATTATAATAACTCGGCCGACAAAGACGTGGACATGGACGTGGACGTGGACGTGGACGAGGGTGACATTGTATTCGACACTGACCTAGAACTCATCGGCCAACCGTCTCCAACGATGAATTTCAACCCTAACGACAAGCTAACCATTTACAAAATCGTCTTTTGCTTAGAAAATCTTTTACACCTAGACGATAACACGATCCAAGACGTAATCCAAGACGTAATCCAACGTCCACGTCCACGTCCACGACCAATTTCTAGGTCAGTGTCGAATACAATGTCACCCTCGTCCACGTCCACGTCCACGACCAATTTCTCCATCAACTTCAAACGACAACACTTCGACCGTCTCATATTATCCCCCAATTATAATAACTCGGCCGACAAAGACGTGGACATGGACGTGGACGTGGACGTGGACGAGGGTGACATTGTATTCGACACTGACCTAGAACTCATCGGCCAACCGTCTCCAACGATGAATTTCAACCCTAACGACAAGCTAACCATTTACAAAATCGTCTTTTGCTTAGAAAATCTTTTACACCTAGACGATAACACGATCCAAGACGTAATCCAACGGTTATTCATCTACGTGGGGTCGAACCCACAACCAACGAGTCTAATCGTGAGTGTTACTCATGTCGCGGTCTACCACGGTTCGTTATATATATGAACAACAATTAGGGCAACCGTCGTCAGTAATTAGACTCGTTAATGACCTAAAAATCGCGTTATTAAGAAAAATTAGGGTTAATAATAATTTGGGAGACGAGTGTTGCCCTATTTGTTTGGGGGATTATTTAGGGGAAGAACGAAAGGACGTAAAGACGGTAACATGCATGCCATGCAACCACGTGTTTCACGATGGGTGTGTTCTTGAGTGGTTTAACCGTGGTGCGAGTGGTGGTGCTACGTGCCCGGTTTGCCGGTTTAAGTTGGGTGACCGATGGCGTGACATGGAGTTGGAGGAGGAATAATTACAGACGAGTTTAATTAAGGACTCGTTTGGTTACTCATCTGATTCTTGCGGGAAGTGCAAGATCCATGAATTGTACTTTCATATGGATTTGTTTGTTTGCCCATCCCATGGAAATTACTCCTTCCTGTATAAGGAATTTCAATTGTAAAAAAATTATAAATCGACCGAAAACACTAGGTAATTTATTTTACGACCACTAATTTATAAACTAATTTCGGATCGATGAGTAGTTTTTTAACAATTTGACACCGATTACGTTTTTGATCAATTTGTCGCTCGAGTATCATTTTTTTTAACAATTTGACACCGATTACATTTTTTTATCAATTCGTCACTTAGGTGCCACTTTTTTTATCCATTTGACACCAGTAATACTTTTTTTACCAATCTACTGTATCCCATTAGGAACCACCATTTTTTTTACCTATTTGGTTAATTGGCCGTAATTAATATACTATAAATCTCCATAGTAACCTATCATTCTATCAAAGCGGGGATAGCTCAGTTGGGAGAGCGTCAGACTGAAGATCTGAAGGTCATGTATTCGATCCACGTTCACCGCATTTTCTTTTCAACACTTGCACAAACATAACTCTTTTCCTTTATTTTCTTTCGATTTCGTCCAAATAATACTCCTTACATTACAACAAACAATTTTCTAAAAAAAACGAATTCAACACTCTACCGTATTATTTCACTTAATGGATAATAATCCGATTAATAAATCAATCTCGAAACTCGAAACTCATATCTACATTGCAATTTGCAAAAGATTGAAGAACAATACTAAAACTCACTTGATGCATACACTTTCAGACTTTTCAGTAACGTAACATTCACTAATTTCCTCAAATCAATCAAAACAAAAAAAATGAAAATTCCAGTTTTGTCACTTTCCTCAAACACTATTTACTCCAATTTCATCATTTTTTTCAATAATTTCCCGACAATAAGTCAATAAGTCAACACTCAACCCTTTTTCCTACAATTATTAATACTTATCCACTTTAATTCAATCAATTTAATCAATTTTAATCAATTTAATCAAAGTCTTGTCAATTAATCTTTCTTTTTTTTTGTTTTTCCAACAACTACCCATCAATCAATGATTGATTTCATTTCTGGGTTTTCTTCCAAAATCACAATCAATGGAGTTTTGATCTTGTAATTGATTGATTGTTTTTTTTTAGCTAGGGTTTGAGGTTTTGAGGGTAGAAACAAACCAACAATGGTGATAACAGAGATTTCAATGATTCATCATGTTGGATTTGTTCTGTTGTTACTATGGTTACTGAATTTGTACAATTGTTGCCATTCAATCTTCTATTTCATTTGTCTTGTTTACTTATACCAGGTTTCATAATTTCATCAATTTTTAAAGTTTTGATCTTTTTTCGGGTTATTCGATCTCTGAAAGCTTCCACTTTTATTAAAATACGGTACGAATAAAAAGGTGGAAACTTTCGGAAATTCGAGAAAGTAGTGAAAAAAATTGGATTTTTGTGTTATTGATCTTGTTTTTTTGGATGTAGGTGCATGAGACATTTTCTATGAGGTTAAGGAAGAGAATGCAGTATGGAGAAAGAAAAGCAGCTAATCAAAGAAGGGTATCTTCTTCTTCTTCTTTTTTGGCAATTTTTTTCGGTTTAGGAAGAGTCACGAGAGCGATTATGATGTATGTCAGTATGTTGACGGAATTTGAACCCCGAAATAGTTAGACATCTGTCAAATCTGCAATCTTTTGTTTGTTGATGTTCTCTTTTTATGTGTGTGGATCTGCTTTATCCTGGGATTTGATTGATGATGGTGGATTGGGTGTGATTGATTGATTGTATTCCATGTATTGTGTAAGGTAGTAAGGTCATGTTCTTTTCGACTGAACGGAGCTCAACTGAACTTAAACGAAAGGGTTTAATGAAAGGGTTGAACAAAGTTGAATCGATGTAAGTGCGTTGAATGGACGAAGACAAACTAAAATTAATGAGTTTAGACTAAGCTTACCTTAACTATACTGAATAAGGATGAACATTATTGGCCGAAACTGAAAATAAGAGAATCGGAATGGGCGTATATATATATGCACAGCGAATGTCGATTCAATATATCAAGCCTTACCTCACCGGTGTCTGGGTTTGTATGCACCGAGTATCTTGGTTATGGCTTGGTTCAAGTATTGGTTTTTGTATGTATAAAGTGTGTTTTGAATCTGTTTTTCGATTGTTGTATGTCTTCAGGTGCTAACTGATTCCGAGACAGTGAGGTGGCTGAATTATGCAGTCGAAAAAATGTGGCCCATTTGTGTCGAGCCCTTGGTTTCTCAGAGAATATTTCTTGCCATCATACCTTGGTTCCTGCAGAAGTACAAGCCGTGGACTGTTGTATGTCTCCTTAATTGTGTTTTACTGAGTTAAAAGAACCAATCTTTCTGCGTGATTCTATTATCTCGATGCATTATAGGTCATTGGTAAAAATACAGCTTTATAGCCAACCCCAAATCTTGGGACGAAGGCTCTGATGTTGTTGTTGTTGATAAATCCTAGAAAAGAGCCGTGGTTCAATCCTTGTATTTGGGAAGGTCACCACCATTGTTCACTGAAATTCGTGTTCTTCGTGAATCTACTGACGATGACCATCTCGTAAGTACTATCCTTTTGCTAGTACCAGTGCGAGATTCACATTTTGATATTATATGTTTATCGATGTGTATATAACTGTATACTCCGTATATGATATTAGGTTCTCGAGCTCGGATTGAATTTCTTGACAGCAGACGATATGAGTGCAATTCTTTCCGCTAAATTAAGGAAGCGATTGGGATTCGGAATGGTTGCCAAAATGCACCTGACTGGCATGCATGTTGAAGGCAAGGTATGCATCCTCAGATCAAGCGTTATTTATTTAGGATTGAAGAGCATTTGGCATGGGAAGTGCTCGACTTTTTAAGAGATGAAATCTTGGTTGTATTCATTCAGGTACTAATCGGAGTGAAGTTTACACGATGTTGGCCATTCATCAGTCGATTGCGTGTATGCTTTGCTGAACCACCGTACTTTCAGATGACTATCAAACCCGTATTTAATCATGGTTTTGACGTGACAGAACTTCCCGGAATCGCTGGCTGGCTGGTAAACTTTTTTTCCCAACCCGTGTTTTATATATTGTATTCAACAGATTCCTGACATTGTATGACATACACTTCATCTTTAAGGACAAGCTTTTGGCAGTCGCATTCGAGGAGACGCTTGTTGAGGTAGGTTCTCGATGATTCAAACTTTAGTTCCGGTGAATTACTCACGTGGAGTCTCTAGTTTCGTAACATATGCACTTTCTTATGCTAAAACGTATAATTTGGCAGCCGAACATGCTGGTTGTTGACCTAGAGAAGTTTGTATCGCCTGAACCAGGTAAAAGTTCACAACTTTTTCGAAGCACGTCACGTTTTTTCTTTTCCTTGTACATGTAAGGGTACGGGTAGTTTTATGCCTATCATCAAGGAATAGTCTTAAACTAATGTGCGATGTAAAGTTCTGTGATGCTGAAGTTTTGACAATATGAATCAGGAACTTGGTTCTCGGTTGATGTGAAGGAGCCTCTTGCTTACGCAAATGTGGAAATCATTGAAGGAGCCGAAATGAAACCGTCAGACCTCAACGGTCAGTCTACAGTTTTTCCTCCTGGAAGCACGAGTATATTCCGTGGTTTTTATCTTTTAGCATGTCGCAATTTTCAGGGTTGGCCGATCCCTATGTGAAAGGGCATCTAGGCCAGTACAGGTTCAAGACGCAGGTGCAGCGGAAAATTCTGACACCTAAGTGGCTGGAGGAATTCAGGGTTCCCATCTGTTCATGGGATACACAGAATGTTTTAGCCATTGAAGTCCGTGATAAGGATCATTTTGTCGATGATATTCTTGGGTATGTCACTACTTCTCTTAATAATGATACGAAGAAAATCCCGTCAACGGGTCCCACTACTTCACTATCCTGACAGAAAATCGTGTTTGACTCGCTTCTTGCCTGCAGTACCTGTTCAATAAACATCAATGATCTTAGGGATGGCCAGAGGCATGATATGTGGTTGCCTCTCGATAAAGTCAAACTGGGACGACTGCGAGTTGCCGTTACTGTCATTGACCTCGATCAAAAGGTACTTCCTCGTACTCAGTTACGTGACACGAAGATTTATTTTGGATGAATATTTCTGCTGGAATGCTGCACGTGAGACCGATCCTCATGTATTGCTTCATTATAATGGTGGTTATATTGTCTGATATAAGTTTGTGTCGTGGCCCTCGTGGGCTGATGGCAGATGAAGGAGAATGGTGGCAAAATAGTGAAAGTCGAGGGAGATAATCCAGCTTCGCGTCAAAAGCAGATGACTGAGGAGAACGTACCCGTCTCAAGAGAATCAAAAGAAAAGGCAAAAATTGTGGACACGTTTGATCCGATTGATGTGGAGGGTCAGAAGGAGACGGGGATTTGGGTGCATCGTCCTGGAAGCGAAGTTCCTCAGTCGTGGGAACCTAGGAAAGGTAAATCCCGACACCTCGATAAAGAGCTCCAGTCTATAAGATCGTCTGTCGAAGACAGCAGTAGCAGCAGCAGCGAGGATGAAAATAAGGACGGACATAGAGCGAGATTTGGCAAAGCATTCAAAAAAGGGTTTCATAAGATCTTTCGTAAGCATCATAAGCGAGATCACGTCAAGGAGTTCTCAGACGATTCAATTCCCTCTCCGCATGCGAATTTGAAGGCGGCTCACGTTAAGAAGATTGGGCTTAACCTTGTGGTCGACGAGGAAGGAAAGCGGAGAATCAACGAGGAGGCTAAGAATGTGCAGCCAAGGGATGTCGGGACAAGTAGGTTTTTGGATGGGACAGACCCGGAGCTAGTAGGTTCGTTGGAGTCAGATTCGTCCGATGAAGAATCTTTATCGTCTTCACTGGGAGGAATTGCTATTGCTTCAACCGCGATACCAAATCCCAATGCTGAATCCGAACCTAAAGAACACCAGACCGATGATGTTAATGTTAATGTTAATGCTAACGTTGATGTTGAAGTTGATGTCCCGGTTGACAGGGAAGTACCAACAGTTATCCACGAGGTTCCGACAAATGTTGTAGCGTCTTTTGATGAGCCTGCGCAGGAAATGATCGACGTGAGCAAGAAGGAATCAGAAGGAAATGCAGACGGAGGAGGAGTCCGTGAAGAGGGAAGGTAGTTCCAAAGTTCCACGTCAAACTCGTTGCCTTGTCGGTCTAGCTACTTCGTGATTGACGAGTAAATTCCTGTAAAATTTCCGATGTACATTACTGTTCGAGGCTGAACTGAACCGGGTCGACTCCGGTGTGTAGTACCCTATATATATGTGTACATGCTACATGGTGGGCAAGGAAGGTGCATATGTTTGTAGACCATCCATGATGTTCATAGCATCCTCAAGAACCTCCGTCTCTGTCATTTGCTTACGATTCTCTTTCAATTTTTACCCTTTACCCTATGATTCTAGGGATTTCAATTTAAAAGTTAGTCGAAAACTACTCCGTGTTAAACTAACCGTACATGGCTAAAAATCGTCAAGAGCGAATTCTATCATTCATTTACTAAAAATATGCATAATGCGTACTCCATAAGCGCGAATCACGAATCAGTAAGTGAATATTCATAGCGAATATGATAATGTTAACGAACCATCTCAACCAAAACATGGTTGAGGCCCGTTATATTCTATTACGCGTGGCGGCTGCCAGGGTTCGAACTCTGGCTCTGATACCATGTTAACGAACCATCTCAACCAAAAACCTTAAGGCGATGGTTGAGGCCCGTTATATTCTATTAGATAACAATATGAAAACGAAACACGTATTTTTTTGGATAAAACCGTCTTACAGAAGATCAGATGAAAGGCAAGGCTATTTTGGTAAAACATCAAATAATAATAGCGTCAAAATGGTGCAAGTATAAATTTATAGTCAGCAAGTCTCCGGTAAGACCGTCTCACGGTCAATTAACGTGAGATAAACTAATAAAAATAAATAAAATAATAATAAATTAGACCGTCTCAGGCAATAATTTGTGATTTATAATTACGTAATTAATTTAATTTAGTTAATTAATTAATTAATTGATTTAGAATTTAAGTATATTTTGTTCATTCTTTTACATTACACACAACACCTCTCCTCTATCTCTCCACCCTTTCTTCTTCTTCTTCTTCGTCCCTCTTCCGATTCCATGATCTTCATCGCACCTCAACAATTGCGATTCGGTTGATTTTTCATCGAACTCGATCGTTGAAGAATCAGTGTAATTGAAATCCGTAACCTAGAAGTTTCCAGATTCAACTCAATCGATTCGATTCGATTAATCGCTGATTTTTTCGTTGTATGTGATTATGTATTTTTACTGTTATTTCGTTGATTGATTCGTTGTTTGTGTTTTGATTGTTGAAATTAGTTTCGGTTTTGTTTGATTTGATTGTAGTTTATGCTTGTTCGTGCATTTTTTTTGTTGCGGAAATTGAATTCTGGAAATGTGACAGTGAATTAGGGTTGTTCTTCTGTTTTGTTCGATTATAGGCGTTGTTTACTGATTTTGCGTCAGATTTGAGTGCACATTGAATATCAGCTGTGGAGGTTTGTTCGTTGAGGATTGTAGTTTCTGCAATTTTTGTCGCGGAAATTGAATTCTGAAAATGTAACACTGAGTTACGGACTTACGGTTATTCTGATTGTGTCTTTTGCGATTATAGGCGGTTGCGTCAGATTTGAGTGCGCATTGAATATCAGCTGCGGAAATTGTAAGGTTTATTCGTTGAGGATTGTAGTTTCTGCAGTTTTTGTTGCGGAAATTGAATTATGGAAATGTAACAATGCGTTACGGTTATTCTGCTGTTTTGTTCGATTATAGGCATTGTTTACTAACTTTGCGTCAGATTTGAGTGCACGTTGAATATCAGCTGTGGAGATTGTGGAGGTTTATTCGTTGAGGATTGTAGTTTCTGCATTTTCGGAAATTGAATTCTGTAAATGTAACACTGAATTTGTGTTATTCTGCTTTTGTTTTGTGCGATTATAGGCGTTGGTTACTTATTTTGCCTCAGTTTTGAGTGTACATTGGATATCAGCTGTGGAAATTGTGGAGATTTATTTGTCGAGGATTGTAGTTTCTGCTTGTTCGAGCATTTTATTGTTGCGGAAATTGAATTCTGGAATTGTAACACTGAATTTAGTGTTATTCTGCCTTTTTGTTTGATTATAGGTGTTTTGTTTGCGTTAGATTTGAGTGCACATTGTATATCAGCTTTGGAAATTGTGCTAGGTTTATTCAATGACGATATTCATGTGTCGTGTGTTAATTGTGTTGCTCGATTGTTCACATTTGTAGCTAATCGTGCATAGTGTAATATCTGATTTTTTATTCATTGAGCTAGTGCGGTGTTTGTTCCGGTTTGCTACTTCTTTTTGTGATGATTTAGTTGCTATAGGTGATTGATTGCGTAAGGTGTGATAGGTTTGGCTTCAATCTTAGGCAGTGACATGTAAATGCGAATTCATGACTTTAACCGTCATTCCAGTGAAGATGCAGTTGCTGTAAATTATTCGGTATATGGTGTCCTTACTGTCTAAGTCGGCTAGATTGTCTAGTAGGAGTCTTTTGTTCCATATTGCAATTTAATACATTTGGCGCATTACGTATATATATGCACCTGCTGTCAGCTTTTTGATCGAGAACTTGAAAACCTTAAAGGTTATTGTCGTCGAAAATATTTATCTGGATTCTGGTCATTACGATTGGGTTACAATGTTTATGTCTTGTATTTTGCTGCAATGTCTCTGACGATAGAGGATAAGAGGTTGAGGATCTAGTTTCTTATATGACTCTCTTGCTTGTGCGGTGATCTTATGTTAATGTGCGAATATTTCTATTCTCTAAATGTACTCGAACATGTAGAAATATGTGGTGTGTGGTTGTTTAATGTCGTTCTTTCTTGTGTTGCAGGTTATCCAGGGTATATAGTAACATCTGATCTGGGACATCTTTCTCACAAACCATGTTTGGTTCAACAAGCCGTAAGTGTTTGCTAACGAAAGTTCTTTTGTATTGGAAGGTTATCTGTATGTGCTGGTGTTTAGCCTGAAAACGCTTTACCTTTTGAGTTTATTCTTTTGAATCGTAAACGTTTTCCCTATAAAACCATTTTTTTCTATTTGAATAGTAGTCCTTCTAAGATATTCAGCAGGAGTCATGAGTGCAATCTACACGAAATCTTTGGGTGTTGGCTGCTTTCCAATGTTCTTAAGCATCTTTACTTGGTTCCGGGGAGAAACCTTTACTATTTTTCTCGTTGCCTGCTATGTATGATTCACTGCGTTTGAGATACATTGTATCTAAGCATTGCATCCTCGATGTCTTGGGTTGCCATTTTGCCCAGTCTTTTTTTAACTTTTTGTGTACTATTGCTGATAGGAGGGAAGTATAGTGCTTGTGTACATCAGTTGCGTGTAAGGACCGGTTTTATTTTTACTTGCATAGAGTAGTACGAATGCCGCTGCCCTATTGCTCTGATAGACGCTTCTTATTTTTTTTTGGGTTTAGAGGAAGGGGGCATAGATTTTGATGTAGGAAAGGCAGAGTTAGTTTAAGACAAGTCTCGAGGGTGTATGAAATCATCTTTTTTTTTCCTGAATGCCTGGCTTCTTTTGTGTTATGAAATGAAGTATTGAGTAACTTTAAATAAGTCTCAAATTTTGCGTGTCCCCCATGAGATATAGTATATACGTGGTCTACATCATGGGCTTAGTTTTAAAGAAAAATATGCTAGATTTATTAGATCATTGCTCAAAAGCGACATGCCACTTTGGTGTTAGTGGCATTGTCGAATGTGGGAGGGTTATTGCACTGTGGATGAACATAGGCAATGGAGTTTGTCCATGGCAGCAATAAGAGTAGTGATATGTGTTTTGGAACTTGGATATTGGGGCTTTCATGATGAGATGAACTGAAGTTGTGGACATTATGTGGAAGATTTATACATGTGTTTACGTGGTTTGAAGTATGACATTGGGCTTGTAAGCTTCAGAAAGGATCCATGGAGAAAAATATCGTCTATATAGAGTGTATTGACGACATGTAGCAATTATGAAGAACAAGGGAAGAAGATTATGAATTTTAAGCTTATGATATGGGATGTGGTTCTAAGTATTACAAGTACTTGTGCAATACAAGTAGGGTTAAGCACATCTTTTCACAAATATTTATGGGAAGATGTGGAGGAGCTGGTGCAAGGGTTCATACCAGTAAGAAAATGAAAATTCGCGGTGATCTAAAGCATCATTTGGTCTCTAGCGAAGATGGATTTGAGAGCGTTCCTGGTCGTTTTGGGGAGATAGTGATTTTTTCTACAGCTGAGGCTTCTTGTGCTTGTACTGCCTTGAGTGAATGAATCTCCTTGAGGGAACTTTGGCTTAACTTTCAGTGTCCCTTTGCTTTGCTTTTTTTTTTCTTGAATAAGATCCGCAGCTGCCTCTTTGTTCTTGAATTTCAATTAGATGTTTATCTGTCTTGTCAGCTTTTGGGCAATCAACAAGTGCACCTTTCGGATCACAGTCACCGTTCGGACAGAACAATGTGACAAATAATCCTTTCGCCCCAAAGCCTTTCGCTGCTGCGAATCCTTTTGGGGCACAGACAGGAGCTTCCCCCTTTGGCAGCACATCCACTGGAGTGTTTGGTCAGTCATCATCTCCAATGTCTTCGACACCTGCTTTTGGAGCTGCTCCATCACCAGGATTTGGGAGTACTACATTTGGGAGTCAATCCTCATCTTTTGGTGGTAAGTAACTTAGTCATACTTGTTGCCTTTTGGGTTCTATGTTTCGTAACAAATTGACTATTTCAGCCAACATTTGGCAATCTTGGCTATTATTCAAATCAACACTCATACTCATATCACTGTTTCATCCAAGGTTGCCAAATGTTGGCGGAATAAAGTGTCGCTTCTGGCTAAAACCAACCATATTCATATCTGATGTTTTTTTTATTTGCGAAAACTTACATTTAGTATGAGGAGAATAAACATCTATTGGTGGCATGTCTATTCTAAGGATTATCTAGCCAGCGTTACATTTTGTCAGCTTTGTCTATATTGGGTTAGTGGATGATCAGAGGACCAAAGAAATACGAGGGGAGGCGGTCATTGGTTCAATTTGATACGGGGGCATGTAGATTTTAGCAGTAGTTGTGACTCAAGAACTGAGAGTTGATGGGACTCCTCCTTTTCCTTCCCTTAGGTGAACCTATTTTGATCTGTTTGTTGAAAGGTTCCGAAATTAAATGATCTTCTGTTGCGAATTAATTTCGAAAGAGGAACAATGTTTCCTTGTAAATTATACCTTGGAGAGTGGAGCGAAATAATACTCCGTAATTCAATTGATGTTTTGTTGTTTGCATGGTTGTGATTAAGTTCTTTTTCTGTTAAATTACTTGCACATGATATTGATTTCTATATTACGACATTTAAATGGATTTTGATGCTGTGCAGGATCGTCTGCGTTTGGAGCTTTTGGATCAGGCACTCAAACAAGTCCTTTTGGAGCTTCGTTTCAACAGTCCCAGCCTGCTTTTGGTAGTAATTTGTTTGGTGCTTCAAGCCAACCGTCGTTTGGTGGCACTAGTACTCCGGCTTTTGGATCGTCAACCACACCAACATTTGGATCTACTAGCACCACAGGATTTGGAGCTGCAAGTACCCCTGCCTTTGGTTCGACACCCACTCCATCTTTTGGAAATACAGGAAGTGCCTTTGGGGTTGGAAGCACTCCTGCCTTTGGGTCAGGAGGAGCGTTTGGATCTTCGAACACTTCAGTCTTTAATTCAGGCAGTACTCCTGCTTTTGGAGCTACAGCCACCCCAGCTTTTGGTGCCACATCGACCCCAACCTTCGGGACTTCTAGCAATTCTGCTTTTGGTCAACCTGGCAGCCAACCATTTGGTGCCAGTGGTAGTGCTCCAGCATTTGGTGCTTCAAGCACTCCATCTTTTAGTTTTAACTCCAGTTCCGCATTTGGCCAATCTACACCGGCCTTTGGTGGCTCTACATTTGGATCAGCACAGTCTCCTTTTGGTAACACGGCTACTTCGGGTAAGTTTCTGTAAGATTTTGCTGTTTGCATCGCAGAGATGTGGTTCACTTATTGGGGCCCGTCTTCTCTTCGCTTTTTAACATATTTTGTTTAGTTTCATTCTTTTTTACATTTCTTGTCTTTATCTCGTAAACCATGTAGGCGTGCAAACCACAACTCCTACTTTTGGAAGTGGGGCTTTTGGGCAATCTAACCAGGGAGGAAGTAGAGTAGCACCTTATCAAGCAACCGCGGATACAGATGGCCCTAGTAATCAACCACAGGGAAAGTTGGAGTCTATATCGGCCATGCAAGTTTACAAAGATAAAAGCCATGAAGAGCTGAGGTGGGAAGATTACCAGCGGGGTGATAAAGGTTGGTTGCCGGCTTTATGGCGGGCCATGCTTGCTAGATGCTATCATTTGAGCAATTGCTGGTGACATTTGCCATTTAAATATTGTCTGTGTTATTCTATTCTAATGTTACTACCATTCATGTGTAAATTAGGTGGACCGAATACTGCTGGTCAATCGTCTGCAGGGCTAAACTTTGGTGCGTCTGGAGCAGTGTCTAACCCTTTTGGCTCCTCACCAGCATTGGGACAGTCTTCTGCCAACCCATTTCAAACACCTGCAGCATCTACGCAATCTAACATCTTTTCTAAGCCCTCACCGTTTGGCGCAGCTCTTGGTACTTCTACTCCAGCCTTTGGTTCCTCACCATTTGGTTCTGCTCCCACCTCTACACCCTCTCTCTTCGGCTCAAGCCCTGCACAGGCAGCTTCTCCTTTTGGGACATCCACTCCTGCATTTACTTCCAGTCCTTCTATATTTGGTTCAGCTGTCTCATCTGCGACCACGTCTTCATCAATTTTTGGGGCCACACCAAGCCAGGGGCAGTCACCATTTAATACTTCAGCTTTTGGGAGTCAGCCATCTCCGCTGTTTCAGTCATCAACACCTTCTCTTGGGATGGGATCTGGTTTTGGCCAAAGTGGTTCTCTCTTTGGATCAACTCCTAGTTTTTCCAATGCTTTTAATACCTCAAGTAGTTTTCCAACAGGTGGGTTTACATCAAATGCTACAGGCGGGGCCTTTGGTCAAACTACTGTAAGTTATTATACAACTTCTGTTTTCCTAGGCTCTTGGCTTCTGTTATTTTTTTTTTTGGGTTTTGGCATTGCTATTTAAGTCGGTATTGTCTCTCCTTTTGGCTGTTGAACCAAAATTTCAAACCATCCTGAGTTTTTTGTTTGTGATTTGTACTGGCCTGGCCGCCAGTGTCAGCTTTATGCTTGCGATATCCATTTTGTTACTTGTAATATTTGACCAAATGCTCTAATCCACGATGTTTGTCGTGAATGAAATAGACTGATAGCAAGAGTAAATACAATTCCAGGACAGTTCGTTTGCGTAATTGTGTGAGATTACAGACTAGACTAAAACTTTTAAGTTTAATGTTTTCATATATGTTGCTGTTTAATGTTAAATCCTGTCATGCGGGAAATGTTATGTTTCTCAGACAAGAGTTGTGTCTCATCAGTGTTTCATTTGAAGCTTTAGAGTACTGTTTTTGCATATGTTGCTGTTTACAAGTTTGTAAGTGTACAACTAAGTGCTTTCTTCTATGAATTTATATTATTGACGTTAACTCTGTGGGAGACGAGAAAATTGATGGGTGCAATGTTATTGTGTTGCTTTTGTACAATCCTTATGTGGTCCGTGCTCGAACTTGTAGCCCACTCTTGCATCTCCTTTCCAACAGAGCGTTCCTCAGCAGCAAAACAGTCTTTTCAACTTCAATAATGCTGGTCAGACGCAAACAGGTAGACAGTACAGTACACTTCTTATTCCAGGTCTAATTTTCGTGTAGATGGTTAAGTTTACCTCATTCTTCAATTTGTGTGTATAGGTGGCACATCAGGCATTTTTGGGCAGAATCCCGGACAGAATTTTGGACAATCGTATGTTTTCAGTATTCTACTCCTACTTTCAACCATTAACCACTGTTTATTTTTGGTTTGGCTCAGCATTTCCAATTTCTTGATATTACGTGTTTCGCGCTTGTGCATTTAATATGAGGAATATTTACAGCATGTGTGAAAGTGTGAAACTGTGAACTGAAGCATCAAGTACATTTCTTTCATATTATATGGGTTACCCACTTCCCTAGACTTAAGATTGATTAAGTCACGCTTTGGGGTTATTTGGTTGTGGTTGATGGGGGAGTAGGGGTGCAGTGATGGAAGGTAGTGGACGCATATCCTCCGAGTCTCCGACCCACTAAGGGTATGTTTGCCTGTTTGGATTGAGGGATTTGGAGGGAAAGGAAGCGGAAAATGATCTGGTTTGTGCATTGAAAAATCAATTAATATCGCAGTGAAAAATAATGATTAGCTTCGATTAAATTATTTGGTTTGTGCAAGCCATAGCAATGCGTGGACTAAGTTGATCGTCTTAATAATTTGTGCTTTCATGCAGTGGCTCGGGAATTCAGAACACAGCAACTCTACAACCAGTTGCCATCACCAATCCCTTTGGGACCCTCCCAGCAATGCCCCATATGTCAATTGGGAACACTGGGACATCACCGTCAATTCAGTACGGAATTTCCAGCATGCCTGTAAGCTTCGACATCTTCGACTAACAAATTCGTTGACTACATACGGAACAATTGATGTAAAACTGATGATTTTGTTGGCCAGGTTGTCGATAAACCTACCCCTGTGAGGGTATCATCCTTGTTAACATCTCGACATATATCTCAAAGGCGAATCAGGCTTCCAGCCAGAAAATATCACCCCAAGAACGATGGTTCAAGGGTGAGCAATTGAGCATCATATATTTTTTTCTAATTGAGTATGATTGATGCTTATGTTGACGCTTTTTCAACTTATACACGTTGCATCCAGGTTGCTTTCTTCAGTGATGAAGACGAATCACCGAGCACTCCAAAGGCAGATGCTCTTTTTATTCCTAGAGAAAATCCAAGATCCTTGGTTATTCGGCCAACCGATCAATGGCCAAAATCTTCCATAAAAGAAGCTTCTGTTAAAGTGTATGAAAACGGTATGGTACTCGTGTTTTACTGTCTCATTAATTACACGTTCCGCTTATTTCCGCAATATACCTGAGATAGCATACAGAATGCAGCCCATAGCCTTCGATGAATGATCATGCTGTGGCCTTATATTGTTATTTTTCCCCGTATTTTTAAAGGTAAGGGATCTGTAGAGAATCAGAACCACGTTAATGGATCGACTGATGAAGGGACCAATGGTAAGTTTATTCTTCTTTGTTTTCCCTTCCGAAAGAACCGTCTTTTAAGCCACTCTGTCTACAATCTACATTTCCTAAATATATTGCGAACAAATAATACATGATTAAAATAATTTTTAAAATACACATTTTTTAAATTACTCCAAAGTTCAAAAATCGCTGCAAATTAGTACTATATTTTTAGGATGCAAATGCCCTTGGTTAGAGGCTGAGTTGCAATAATCGGGAATTAAAAAAGGTCGGGGAATTTTCGTCCTAGCAATTTTTGAACTTTGAACATATTTTGGAAGTTATTTTCAACAAAAATTTCAAAAGGGAGTAATTTTAAAAATATGTATTCTAAAAAGGGAGTAATTGTTAATTTACTCTAAAAATATTTGAAAGTCGGAAATTCTGTAGATAATTAATTTCACAAACAATTCCGATTTTGAAAATATTTAACTATTTGTGTAAATGTGTGGTTTCCTTTCTCATCGGTCGAAAAAAAAACTCGTGTGTATGTAACTATTATGACAGGCGTTGCCAACGGAAATGGACTGATCAAAGATCACAACCATTCACTCAAATTCAATCAGAAACCATCTGGCAGCAACAGCAACGACGACTCACCAAACCCGAAATCAGATTCCTACATCACTCTATCCGGCCACAGAGCCGGCGAGGCCGCAATAGTCTACGAACACGGGGCCGACATCGAGGCAACCATGCCAAAACTCCGACACTCGGACTACTACACCGAGCCTCGAATCCAAGAGCTAGCCGCCAAAGAACGTGCAGACCCAGGATTCTGCAGGCACGTCAAAGACTTCATCGTCGGCCGTCATAATTTCGGGAGCATCAAATTTCTCGGAGAAACCGATGTGAGAAGACTCGACCTAGAGTCTCTCGTCCAGTTCAATAACCGTGAGGTGATCGTCTACATGGACGATAGTAAGAAACCTCCCGTCGGTCAAGGGCTTAACAAGCCGGCAGAAGTCGCTCTTCTCAACATCAAATGCTACGACAAAAAGAGGAACCAGATCGTCGAAGGACCGAAGATTGAGAAGTACAAGGAGATACTTAAGAAGAAGGCCGAAGATCAAGGTGCTGAGTTTCTGTCGTACGATCCTGTTAAAGGAGAGTGGAAATTCCGTGTCGACCATTTCAGCAAATATGTCCTTGTCGACGACGATCAGTGGGATTCAGACTGACCCGATCCAACCCGACCTGACCCACTTATGATAAACGGATCTACAGCACCCTTTTTGTTTTTGTATGTTTTTTTTTCCGGTATTGTGTTGTGAAATGTGTTCGGTTTGTATACTTTTGTATGTGCATATTTTGAATACCCAGATTATTATCGGGAAATTGTTGTGATATTAGTATTACTTTTAAAGAACGATTTTTTCGTCAATGGAATGCTCAATGCTGCCGCGATTTTGCTGTTTTGTGTATACAGCTATCGGCTCTAGCATGGTAAGAAACTAAAAGAAACCGTCTCCCAAACATCCGATGATATCTTCTAATATTTGTAAGACCCGTCTTGGCCCGGTTCCTTTTAGTTCAGTTAACCCACTTTGGCCTAAAATTACTCTTAGGAAAAAAAAGTCTCTATTCAAATCCAGCCAGAGTGTATTTACTTTTTCACATTTATCGATATATATTTACATCATCGATATTTTTCATTTACATAAACTAAAATTATAAAAAAATTATATTCTTAATCTACTCACGAAAACGAATCAAATACATCTCACGTGATTAACTATAAGCTCGATAACTTGATCAAACGGACGCTGATGAGGCGATGACAGTACAAAATCAAACCCCACCGCTGCCGCCGCCACCACCGCCGCAACCGCCACCACAAGTACTTCCACCACCACCACCACCACCGAAACCACCACCGTCACCGCTGCCAGCACCGTCATGATCCAATGAAGCCAAATCAGCAGTAGTAATAGCAGCAACAGCCAAAATAGCAAAATCACCATCTCTAACTCCTCCACCACCACCACCAATTCCACCACCGCCGCCGCCACCACCACCACCGCCGCCGCCGCCATCATATGTCTTCCCATGCAATGTTGCAGGTCTCTGCTTCTTCTTTTTGCTGCAACATCCTTTCCTCAAACCTAACACAACCAAAACAAGAGCAATAAAACATAATATTATCACCAACACAATCACTTTAGTTTCCATATCATATGATTTTGTGTTATGTTTTCATGGAAAATTGTGAGAGTTTTTTCTTTGGTATAGCATGAACTAGGAATATGGTTCCTTAGGCTCAAAGTTAGGGAAAATAATAGATAAATAATATAATCTATAGTGATTTGTGAAGTAGAGGGATTCCCACATGATATGTTTAATGTTATTAGTAGAAGAAGTACAAGATTTTTTGTGACTTTAATTTGGGAAGGTTTGGAGTTTATTAGGACACATATTAGAAGGGAAGTTGATAATGAGACGCAAGTTGGAAGATCTTTTCCTTATATAATTATGTATGGATTTGTCCTTTAAGATCGATATTATCCATCCGTCTTGAATTTATAACGGGTTAACGGGATATTTAGTTGTATTATTATAGAGTCAGGTCATTTCGGGTCTTGAAAAACGAACGTCAAGTCTAGCCGGTTGGTTCACTTCGGGTTGAACATTTTCCAACATTTTCACGAATATCGACTAGTTTGTTTGTTAAGTCAATTCGGGTACCAATCAAACTTGAGTTCTAAGTTTGGGTGGCAGTTCGGACTTCGGGCTGATCAGATTTGTCAGGTCTAGCCGTCTGATTACAATAGAGGGAAGATCGAACTTGAAACAAGTGAGATATATTGTTTATGATATCACTGTCTAAACAGTTAGATTAAGACATCTACGATTCTACGGACTAGGTGGCAAACAAGTGTTACCATGGAAATTAGGAAGATAAGTTATTATACTTAGTAAGTGTTTGTTTAGAGTTAAATAATAACCCAATTTGTCATCCCCAACAAATTTGGGTGTACCAAATGCAACCCTATCAACTATATATATGTACTTTAGTACTTAGTTTTAGGGATGTGTTATTTCAACTTGCTCAAGTCCTTGTTGTCTCATCTCCTATCACATCTAATCTTTTTACTTATCCACTAATAACCATCTAAAAATGGATAATTAGCATGCATAATACAAGTAAAATCTAGTAAAAATGATTAAATACGGGTTTCGACTTCATACCCAGATCACTAACGTTAAAGTTTAGGTCCACAAACAAGCATATTGACGGGTTTTGGACAAGTTAGTGTGTCTTGTCTTCCTGTCCTGGTTCGACGACGAGTCAGATTTGAGCTGATATTAGAACATCAAATAAAAGTATAAAACACCATTCGTGTTGAAATGTGTAAATGAGTTACGGATGTAGTTAGTGGGTTAATCCGATCGAGTGTTCAATTAGGAAAATAGGATTATAAACCTGGTTGTACAATAGTTGTTGGCTTTTGTATACAATATATTTTACTGAGCTTATACAAAGTTTCTGAGTTAAATTGTAAATTCTTGAACTTAAACATTTACACTAAAGCTCGTAAAGTTTACAGCAAAACTCGAAACTTTTGTGATAAAGCTCAAATTCATAAAACCAGTTGTACATAAACGGACCGTTATAATCTTCTTATTGGTTTAATTAGGTCTAACCAATGGTAGAGCAAGTGTTGTTTTCTTGTGTTTATAAAAGAGATTAGTGTAGGACTAATGTCTAATGAAATGACATAAAATTAAAGATTTGGTCAACCGAATTCTAACAAATCGGATGATAATAAATTAATAATAGGGCATCTAACCATAATCCAAATATATAAATATATTTATATCGGTTTTTCTAACTTGTGTTCACTAGGCATACGTTAGTAAGCAAATTATAAAAATATTAATATGGATATTATCATGATAAATTGAAACATTAAGTTCTATTTACCATACTTAGACAATATACATGATAATTTTGCTATAATTAACTTACTACGTGTGCCCAGCTAGAAAAACCGTATTTATATTCAAAAAATAAATAAATATTGATTTTGTATTGGGTATTGGAACTCACATCTATTGGGCCACTTATATTAATATTATTAATTTTAGGTTATTTTTTTTTAGGGTTGATAATGATGTTTATTGTAAATTTGTAGTGGTATTAGTCAATGAACTCAAATAATTAATCAAATACTTTGAACCCTTTTGAGTATATTAATAATTAGTAAAAGATTATCGAAGTTAATCGGGTTAGTGATTGATTAACGAATAAATCAAGGAGATACGATAGCTTTGATAAGCGTCACGTGTTGCTGCTTCGACCTTTTTTTGTTCAAAGCTAATCGAGTTAGTGATTGGCTAAGCTAATACTTCGAGTTATGCTATTGGTTGAAAAACCTCATAATTTGTCATTTTACTAGGTTTTAAATGGGTTATTTGTTTGTTTATTGTATGCATTAATTCGCTTAATTATTGAATTAAAAAACTTATAAATTTACCAAGCTACTAAGACGTATTTATAGTTCGTTGAGAATAAGTCAAATCTTTCTAACTAGTTTGATGGTAATTCAATATACGTTATTTTATAAACAGGTTGTGAATATTACTAAGTATAACTACACGATAATAAATATTATGAAATATATTCAGCGTATATGAGCATAATTTCTCTTATTTTGAGAAAAGCATATATTTATTTAATAATTTTTCTTGTATTTTTATTTACGAAGTAGTATTATATTTTCTACTTAAAAAGTTGCACGTATATACAACCCAACGAATTTTATATCCATATTTATTATTACATCGAAAATTGCCCGGAAATTCGTGATAGTTCCATGTACACAACCGACTTATTTAAGACGTAAATATTTTTCATCTTTACACACGCAATCATACATCATTCTATACCTTATACAAATCCAACATACCGATCAAAACCGTCACGTAACTACAAATACAACACTCAAATCATAATATTATCCCATACCATTGAAAGTGAAAGGGGTTGATGACAACAAATAACATAATAATTCACTAATTATTTAACTAACTAAATAATTAACTAATCACTTAAAAAATTATTAATTTTTTTTCGTAATTAGAAGAAATTAATTAAATTTAAACCACGATCACAAATTTTTGTATGAGACGGTTCCCAACCTGAATTTATCGTGAGAAATAACATAATAATTCATAAATTATTTAATTAACTAACAAATTAATTAATCACTCAATTTTATTTATTTATTTATTTTATTTTTTTTGTAGTTAGAAGAAATTAATTAAATTTAAACCATGATCACAAATTCTTGTATGAGCCGGTTTCAGAAATAACATAATAATTCATTAATTATTTAATTAACTAACAAATTAATTAATCACTTAATTTATTTTTTTTGTAATTAGAAGAAATTAATTAAATTTAAATAATAACCACAAATTTTTGTATGAGACGATTTCCCAATAAATTTATCGCGATACTTTTTAATAAGTTATCATGAGACGGTCTGAGAGGAGAATTATCGAGAAATTATAAGAAGAAGATTGAAGATGATTCCTTGCTTGGTGGACTACTACTACGACAACTTCTCCCCTCTTTTTACAAACAAAATTCCTCCATTAATGGCGATTCCTTCCTTCCTTCATTCAATCCCTTTCCTACCCTTTATTTTTCTTACAATAATCTTCATAAATTCACCATCAAAATCAAATCTTTCTTAAAAACCCTTCAATTTTCTCTCTAATTTGATCCTATTTTCATTCATTTCCCCCTCTCAAATTCTTGTTTTTTTCTTCTTCTTTTTTTACTTTGACTTCACCCTTTTCACTCCTATTTCCTAGCTGCAGTAAAAAAAAAAAACAGGTAAGTAAAAAAAAACTTTCTTCGATTTCTTATTTTTAGGTTTTTATTTCGTATTATTTGCTTAATTTAGCTGGTTTTTGTTATGAGTTGAGATCTAAGAAAAATTCAAAATAAATTGAATTATAATTATAATTATAATTATTCAACTGGGTATTTGTTATTGTGAAGAAATGTTTAGTTTATTTAGTTTTGAATTTGATGATAATTGATTGATTGATTAACTGGGTAGTTAAATACCCAAATTTACCCCCTTTTTTAATTTTTTTTTTTACCTAAATGCTGTGTTGGATTGCAGATAATCCCTTTTTTTTGTTGAATTGAGCTGGGAAAAGTGAAATTTGATGAATTTGATTGGATGCAGGTTATTGAAGTGATTTTGGGAATTTAGGGTTTTGTAAGGTGGAATTGAAATTGGGTAAATTGAGTTGAATTTGGAGGTGGAGATTGAACATAGTAGTATAATGTTTGGACTTTTGTTATAGTTTTAATTGATAGTAATTAATTGATTAACTGGGTAGTTAAATACCTAAATTTACCCCCTTTTTTAATTTTTTTTTACCTAAATGTTGTGTTCAATTGCAGATAATCCCCCCTTTTTTTGTTGAATTCAGCTGGGAAAAGTGAAATTTGATAAATTTGATTGGATGCAGGTTATTGAAGTGATTTTGGGATTTTAGGGTTTTGTATGGTGGAATTGAAATTGGGTAAGATTGAGTTGAATTTTGAGGGGTGGAGATTGAACATTTGAACATAGTAGTATAAGTAAGTTGATAGTTTGAGGGATGGGGAATAAGTTGGGGAGGAGGCAGGTGGTTGATGATAAGTATACGCGGCCGCAAGGGTTGTATCAGATTAAAGATGTTGATTATAAGAAGTTAAGGAAGCTTATTCTCGAGTCGAAACTCGCTCCTTGCTACCCTGGTGGTGATGACTGTGATTGTGGCCTTCTTGAAGAATGCCCCATTTGTTTCCTGGTATATAATCAATCAATCAACCCTTTTCATCAATTTTGCGCCTTTTACGTATTTTTCATAGATGTTTGTTGGATTTCTGTGTGTTCACTGTGTTGGAAGTTTATGCATTGATCGAATTGTCCCACATCGGAAAATTTGAGTTGACTGGTCGTGTTACGATGTCTAGTGTGGTTTTCGTCTTAAGAGCTTTATTTCGGCGGTGTTTTCGCATTCAATGGAACATGCTTAGGGGTGTAAACGAGTCGAGCCGAGCACGAGCTTGGCCTTGCTCGACTCGTGCTCGTTAAGCGAAATTCGAACTCGAGCCGATCTCGAGCTTACCCGAGCTTGAAAAAATTGAGCTCGGAACCAAGCTCGCGAGCTAAAATGCGAGTTCGAGCCGAGTTCGAGCCTAACTCGAGCCTATATATAATTATTAAAATTTACATTTTTTTGCACCGATGTGTTTTAATAAATTGGGATTCAAAAAATATAAACAAACGTATTAGACAAATCAATAAAAATATTTATATGGTGAAAAAAATATGTAATTATTATTAGTATTTTTTTAATAAACAAGAACAAAATATTAATTAATCACATCAAATCGAGCTGCTCGCGAGCTTTTCGAGCCGAGCCGAGCCGAGCCTTGCTCAGCTCGGCTCGTTAAGTTGTCGAGCCGAGCCCGAGCTCGAGTCGAGCTCGCACGAGCCGAGCTTTGACCGAGCTTTGACCGAGTCGAGTTCGAGCTGCTCACGAGCTGTCTCGTCTCATTACAATCCCTAAACATGCTTAGTAAAGTTACCAACTCGTCTTGTTAGGAGTCTAGTGTGGTTGGTTATTCATCTTATTGCGAGTTGGTTTTAGTCTGCTTAAGAGCTTTATTATCGTGTTGTTTTCGCACTCATTGGAACATGCTTAGTAGAATGACCAACTCGTCTTGTTACGAGTCTAGTGTGGTTGTTCATCTTATTGCGAATTGGGTTTAGTCTGCGTAAGAGCATTATTCTCGTGTTGTTTCGCATTCAAAATGGAAGAATGGAATGTGGTTAGTAAAATTACCAACTTCTCTTGTTACGAGTCTAGTGTGGTTTTAGTCTGCTTAAGAGCTTTATTGTTTTCGCATTCAATGGAAGTATGGAACGTGGTTAGTAGAATTACCAACCCGTCTTGTTACGAGTCTAGTGTGGTTGTTCATCTTATTGAGATTTGGTTTAGTCCACTTAGAGCTTAATTTTGGTGGTGTTTTCGCAAATTCAATGGAACATGCTTAGTAAAGTTACCAACTTTTTCCGTTTTGAGCGTGTGAGGTGTCGAAATTTTCTCACGACAGTCGGTTAAGTGATAGTTAGGTCATTGGATTGCCACCATTCTAGCATTTCTTGTAATATATATGCGGATCTTGTCGATTTCATTTGCGAGCTTGCTTCAACCTTGGTTTTGATCATAGTTTCATATATACGCCATACTTAGACTGGAATGCAATGCGTAAGAAATCAAGTCGCATATCACACATCCCTTAACTAAATTACTTCAATTCCTACAATCCTACAAATAAGCCGAGAAAGGTCTAGAATCGGACAGCCCTTATCGACTGATTTTTATATAAGTATAATTTTTTTACGTCTCTTAGAAAGCTTCCTTTTTTGCTTGCAGTATTACCCGACTCTCAATCGCTCAAGATGTTGTATGAAGAGTATATGCACAGGTACTTTTTTACATCTTGTTTCACTTGGATAAAGATCGAACACTGAATTCATGTAAGTGAGTTAACCGTCTTTTTCCCCCCTCGTGATGACAGAGTGCTTCCTACAGATGAAGAATCCAAATTCAATTCGACCAACACAGTATCCTTATCTATGATTCCCTTGTACTCTTCTACAAGTTGTCGTGTACTAGTGTCTGACAGAGTGTTGGACACGGCTATTTTGGGCAAAAAAAATCAATTTTTTGGTCTAAGTTGAAGTATCAAAGTGTCGGTTTTATTTCTTGAATTCATTGTTGCATGATTGCATCACTTAACTTAAACATAGATGCCCATTTTGTAAAACCTCGAATTATGCCGTGGAATACAAAGGTGTAAAGTCGAAGGAAGAAAAGGGACAGGAGCAAATCGTAAGACATTCTACATTTCTACTACTCCACGTCTTTTCATCTTTCTCGTATAGCCTTTAATTGTGATTCAGTTCACTAAAAATACCGTCTTTTTTCTTATTTTAAATAGGAAGAACAAAAGGTCATCGAAGCAAAGATTAGGATGCGGCAGCAAGAGCTACAAGACGAGGAAGAGAAACAACAAAAGAAACAACAACTTGGTTCTTCCGATAGAGTTACTCAAACAGGAAACACGGTTTGCAGCACATCCGGAGGTCTAGAATGCGAAGACAACGCCGCTTCTTCTCGAAATGTTAGTACTACTACACACCGACAGCCCCAACATACTAATACCAGGCAAAACAGGCAAGTGTTTTACCCACGTCTCCAGTTTCTGATCACGATAACATTTACCATAACATTTACCCTCGAAAGTTATCTCTCATATATCGATTTTGGTGTAGGGATGACGAGTTTGACTTGGATCTCGAGGATATTATGGTCATGGAGGCAATCTGGCTTTCTATACAGGTAAAAAAAATGTTCTTTCGTTTATAGTATCGTGAAATATGTATTTGTCATTTTGGTGACGACTTGAGAACCTCGGATATTGATTCATGTTAGCCGATCCCAAATCTTTTTGCGACTAAGGCTCCGATGTTTTTTCCTTGGAAAACGTAAGCAGGAAAATCAAAGGGCAGGATATCCGTCTACTGGCGAAGGGTTTCACGAGCATTACACAACAACTACGGGAGATAATCACCACGTTCAACAACTGTCGCTCCCATCACCATCCCCATCACCGTCATCCCCGTCTGGCGGCCTCGCAGGTGCGATCGCCGCCCTGGCCGAACGTCAACAACTAACCGGAGAATCATCATCCGCCACCGCCTACACCGGACACGTGTCAGTCTCACCTTCGGACCTTCTCTCGAGCTCCTCTCACAGGCTGAAGAATTCCTCGCTGTCCCCTTACGAAAACTACTCTTCTTCTAGGGCAATGAGCAACGCCGGGACCCACTATATAAGCTCAGACGACTCGGAATCCGAGGCGACTATCCTCCCACCACCACCGCCGCCTCCGCTGCCGCTGCCGCTGCCTTTACCACAGTACGTCGGCCGTACTCACTCCAAGCGACTCAGAAACCCTCGGAAAAAAAACTCGTCCTCCTCCTCTTCCAAGAATTTACACGAGACAATGGCCGAGGAATGGGACTTCAACGTCGCCCCACCTCCACCACCACCACCACAAATTCTCACGTACGACACCCCAGGCAGCAGTGGGGCCCATTTCAATGACGGGGAAAACGTCAATGTCAATGTCAATGTCAATGAATACTTAGCCCCACCACCACCACCACCGTCGCATTACAGTGGTACAGAGAATGGGTTTCAGTCGTCGATAGTGCCAGAGAGCTTCGAGGAACAGATGATGCTGGCGATGGCTGTTTCCGTGGCCGAAGCTAGGAATACAGCTCAGGGAGTTGCATGGCATTAACCTGTGGAAAAATGAAAAGAAACAGAAGAAAGTAAAAGGTTTGTGTAAAAAAAGCAATGTGATTTGTGTTTGTGCCCTAATTGAGTAATTTTTCATCCATTTTCTTCATACTACATGAATGTAACAGTTGGATTAATGAAGAAGATCAGGTTTTTTTTTCCCCAAAATTCCCAATTGATTTGATGTGCCTCTTGGCCCCCTTTGTATATAAAATTCCCAAAAATATTCTGTGTAAAAGTTCATCTTAACCCTTTTTCTGGGATTTTTTTAAATTTTTTTTTTGGATTTTTTGTATCGATATTGATTTATTAATCTGTTTGGAAAAACGGTATGAATTTAGGGGAAGGATAACGTCAAAGACTCGTATTTTTGTTACTCCTTGTAGTATCGTGAGAGTATAGAGTATTGTTTTTAATAGCTCGAGTTATGATATTACTTGTATTCTTATCATTGGAGTATAATAATACGATGAATAATCCGTTCAATTTTTTTTTTTTTTTTCAAATTGAGTGTACTTGTAGGACCCACAAGAAGTACAAAGAGGACAAATGAATGGGTGCCACGTGAGTGATGACACAAGTTACATTTTACGAATCTCAAACACTAAAAACATCTTACTACATCACATGATCACATCACCATCACCACATTAACTATTTTAAACCTTATCAACATTATCGTTAACAATAAACTGTCTTACGATAATTTTATTTATCCTTCTAAAACCCTTCGAATAGTAGCTTAATCCATGGTAATCGATTGTGAGTTACGACACAACAACAGATGGTTCGTACCTGTCAGTCGTCACGTATACGAGAGGTTTCACATTACAACTGCCACAATCAGTCAGTTTTTTTTTTTTGACTAAATTCCGCTGAAATGAACTGAACTGAACTGAAAAGAGGTTGACAACTCCTATATGACACTTCTCATATACTACGAAGTAAGAGACACAACAGATGGTTTATACCCGTTAGTCGTCACGTATACGAGAGATTTCACGCTACAACTGCCACAATCAGTCTGTTTTTTGAACTAAATTACGCTAAAATCAACTGAACTGAACTGAACTAAACTGAACTGAACTGATGGTGACAACGCCTATATGAGAGGATTCACATGTTAGTCTATCAAACACGGTAATTGATCACGACCAATAATTTGAAATCACGGTTTTGACAATACAATTACAGTAAAATCGTCTTGAGGCGATGAGGGGGTGAAGAATGAATGAATGCAGCAGCAGCCAACACACACTATTCAATTCAGTATTCATTCACTCACTCACTCAGCATTCAACGTTTTAATTTTATTCAACAAAAAAAAAAAAACACAAACAAGAAGAAGACGAAGAACAAGAGAGAGAAAGTGTTTCAGTTTGAGCAAAGCAAACAAAAAAGAAAGCATCTTTGTTCTGCTTATCTTACCTTATTACCTTACCCTTCACCAAAATCAAAGTATCTCTTCAAACCAAGCAGAAGCCATACTCCAACCTCAATCCCCCTCTCCATTATTCAATTAATTTAATTAAATTAAAAGGGATTTCTTGTATTGAGGTAATACCCTAATTTCCTTTGTTTAATTTGACTTTTTTTAGGGTTTTTTTGATTTTTTTTTTGATTTTTTTGATTGGATTTGGTTGATTTTTAGGTTAGTTGGGTATAAATCTGGAAATAACTTGTGGGTTTGATTCAAATTTGATGACTTCTTGTTGAAATGTGATGTGGGTTTAATCCAAATTTGATGTTAATTAATTAGAAAAAATAAAAAGTGATTAAAAAGAATTGATTTTTATTAAGTTTTATGATGTGGGTTTTCTCAACTAGGGTTTTTGTTTATGTTAAAAAATTGTGCTTTTTTTAGTATGAAAATGATAGCATTGCTAATTTCTATGTCATTTTCTGTGTTTTTGGATTCATGTAAAAAAAATCAAGGGTTTTTTCCACCATGATTGTTGATTTTGGCTCTTTGAGGTGTTAATTAGTTGTTTACATTGTTAATTTATGGTATAAACTACTCCCTCCGATTCTTACGATTCATAACATTTGATTATAATATAAAGTTTCCTCCTTTGATTGGTTAATTAATGTTTACTCTATGTTCTTCAGTCTCCTGTAAGTAGCCTTTTGTTGTTGTCAAGGGATAGGGGGCAGTTACGAGGTTTCGTGGCGCATTGGTGGATCTAGTACTAGGAAGTATGAGCTGAGATCACTGGATTTTGAAAAAAAAAAACCCGTCTCATTCGTCTTTTTTTCTTCAGAACCATCATTTGAAGAGAAGAACACCACATTGTGTCGAAATTGTTTAGGTTGTCGCCTTGTCAGTGTGGTTGAAGGAAGATGTGAGTTGTGTTTACTGTTTAGGTAGGCAAAAGGCCGTGGAGTATAGGATTGGTCATGAGTAGGGTGAAGGGGACATGCTCGAGCCAAGGAAATCTGATATACCTGCCTTGTTTCTGGTCCTGGTTGTGTTGCCTGTGGTTTTGTACGTCTTGCTCGGGAAATGGAGCGAGAGTTCTAGAAGAAAAAGGAGACGGAATTTGATAGTTGACGAGGGTTTTGACGATTCGTTGAGAGTTGAACCTATGGCAAGGCCAACTGCCTGTGTTGCTCCTCTTGTCGCACCTCCTCCTCCTTCTCCTTCTCCTTCTCCTATCTCTTCAGTTCGGGAGTGTGCCAGATGTCACGGCCCAGCTACTACACGTTGTTCCCGTTGCAAGTCTGTTAGATACTGGTATGTGTATTTATCGCTGAAATATTCACGTCGTTTGTCAAACATATACTGTCCTTGTAACTTGACTTCTCGATTAATACTGAACTGTTGACCTGCATGCAGTTCGGGAAAGTGTCAAATACTTCATTGGAGGCAAGGTCATAAAGAAGAATGCCAGCCGTTAGATTACATCGATTCATCTTCTAGGTGTTCCTCGATGGATGCTACAAGGGACTTTGGTGGTCATGATCATCATACTGAGCCAATGCAGGAACCTAATGTAACCTCTGTCGATGTCTCTCCTACATGCTCTGTGACTCTTGATACTGCTGAATTGTCTAGACCTGAGAGAAGGCCTTCGGAAAGAAGAGTTTCACGCAAAAAGGCTAAAGAGATGTCGGACGTCACGAATGGAGCCGCCAATATCTCCGCTGATGCACATTCAAGGAGTCGTCCTCCTATATCCAACGAGGCTTATACTAAGCATAAGGTCCGATTTTCATTTTCTAAGCCAATTTTACTATTTTACTCTTGTTCTTTACGGAGTTGTTACAACTTACAATTTAGATTTCGTAAAATACTAAAATCAATCCTCGTTATGGGTCATGCATAAGGGTGAGGCTGTGTGGATCCGACCCTTCAAGCATTGGTGTAGTAAGTGCTTTTGTTGAAATTGTGTGAACTCCCTTTTTATGCAGCTACGAGGCAATGGGTCGACAAACTATCCAGATATGCATCACATGAATCGTTCTGTTGTATCCGATGGATATTCTGATCAGATGTATGGTTTGGACACAGCTTTTGGGGTCTCGAGCCAGAATGGAGAATCTCAATCATATGGAAGAAGAGGCGTGGATGAAATTGGACTAGGTTCGGAGTATACCGTACCTGCCAGAGAAGTAAGCATATTTAGTAAAGAAGTTTCGAGGAAAAGTAGTTCCTTACATATGCAGTCAAGCAACGGAACCAATGGCGGTGCAAATCTTGAGACTGTTGGACACCCCAAATCGACAAAATCGGTGACTAGAGTCGGAAGAGAACAAGTCCACCCCACTAAGCTGAGGAAGGCAAACGGGTCTGATGAATCAGGTATATTGCTGTTGTAATTCGGTATCCTCCCATTCTCTCAAAGCTTCCATCTTTTTATTCATACGTGAGGACCTAACGATTTCAGATATTGATTCATGTTAGCCGACCCCATATCTTTTTGCGACTAAGGCTCTGATGGTGTTGTTGTTGTTGGTATAAGCTGCAGGAGTGGGCACTTCCACATCGGCACATGAAAATGATGGCACGACAAGTACAGGGGTAGTGAAGATGTCTGGACTCAAGAAGTTGTCCAAGATGTTCAAACAGGATGTCGGAATGGACAGTCACAGTCACGGCTTTAAGAAAGTCAAGGTTAGTCAGAAAACAGTCGCTCACAATCTCACATGACTGTTTATTATCGCAGTTGTTCAATAGTGACAATGTTAATGTGTATCTCAGGTTCTATTCCCTTTCGAAGTGTTTGCAAGGTTCTTCGAACATCAAGTTTTTGATTTGTCTCCGAGAGGCCTACAAAATTGTGGAAACAGGTACAGTTTCAGCTCATAATTGTATTCAAAATTTCTTTTTAGCGACATTCTGTTTATCTTAATCGATCTCAATTCAACATTTATCCTATTAATTCCGTATGCAGTTGCTATGCGAATGCGGTGCTGCAGTGTCTAACATGCACGAAACCTCTGGTCGTCTACCTGTTGAGCCGAATGCATTCACGAGCCTGTAAAAATCTAACTCTGCTGTCAAAAAAAATACTTTTTATATTTTCTCCCGTGTTTAAGACGCCTGAGTTTTTTTCCCTAATGTGTAAACTAGGTCGTCGCAATAACTGGTGCCTGATGTGTGAACTTGAGCAGCATGTAATGATGTTAAAAGAAGCCGGCGGCCCTCTTTCTCCAAGCGGAATCCTATCGCATATGCGTGGAATAAATTGTCAAATAGGCGACGGCAGTCAGGAAGATGCACACGAATTCTTAAGGTTTTCTAAACCACATCCACAACTTTCGAAATATCGATTCTTCTATCTTACTCTATAGGATTTAGTTCTAAAATGTCGAAAATTGATCATCGTACACTTTTTCTAGGCTTCTTGTTGCATCGATGCAGTCTATTTGTTTAGAGGAAGTGGGCGGTGAGAACCAGGTTCATCCCATTTTGCAGGAAACAACATTCGTTCTGCAAGCATTTGGTGGACGTCTTCGATCACTGGTATAGACACTCTTTTCACTCGGCTAATATTGACGTCATATATTATTTATAATTTTATGTTAATTAACTTTATGTTGAATTCGGGGCGTGTTAGGTTGTATGTCTAAGGTGTCACCATGAGTCGGAGCAATACGAGAACATAATGGATCTAACATTGGAAATCTACGGATGGGTTGAATCACTCGAAGATGCGCTCACTCAGTTCACGACCCCTGAAGATTTAGATGGAGAGAACATGTACAGATGTGGAAGGTTTGTCTCGTCTCAACTCAATCCGTAATCCATTTTTTTTGCGTCCTCTTCGCCTTTTTTTTCAAATCTTAGTTGTGTTATTGAAGGTGTTCATCCTATGTACGCGCAAGAAAGCAACTGTGTATCGATGAAGCACCTAACATTCTCACGATTGTCTTGAAGCGGTTTCAGGTTTATTCTCGATTAAACTTATTGATTTGTTTTGCATGAAAATTAGGGTTTCTTAACGATATGGATTTGGGTTGTGTTAATGCAGGAAGGCAGTTACGGAAAAATCAACAAGTGCATTACATTCCCGGAAATGTTGGACATGGTGCCTTTTATGACTGGCACAAACGACATACCTCCACTTTACATGTTATATGGCGTGGTCGTCCATGTCGATACACTCAACGCATCGTTTTCTGGACATTACGTGTCTTACGTGAAGGATCTGCGTGGAAATTGGTTTCGAATAGACGATTCACTGGTACGTTCACCTCATCTCTTCCGATTTTCTCAACTGTCACAATCGCATAGCATTCTTTGCTTCTGATACAGTCGTGAATGTCGTGATGTAGGTCCAGCCAGTTCCGACAAGCCAGGTGATGTCCGAAGGAGCATACATCTTATTCTACATGAGGTATAACACTACAATCTCGAGTTTGACCGAATCCTAGGTTTTTTGTTGTGGTTTTAATTTTTTTTTTGTTTTTTTTTTGGGATCGGATAGGTCGTCCCCTCGACAACCAAGGTCGAGCATTAGAAAATCGACAAAGAACCAACCGGTCAAAACCTCGAACTCATGCGGACGACAAAGTAGTCACACGGCAGCCAACAGATTCACGCAAGCCATGGAAACGCACACAGAGCCAAACATCATGGAATTCTCGGACGCAGCAACCACAAGCGACTGGTCACTTTTCACGAGCTCAGACGACGCATCCTTCACCAGCGAAAGCACACGAGACTCATTCAGCACACCCGACCATTCCCATTCCTATCGCGACATGTGCCATATCGATCCATTCAACCACAACAACAATCATTCACGACCATCTCAACGAACCGTCTCCTGCAGAATGTTCTCAGGGAGCCAACCAATGACCCGGTACATCTCTGAGGACGAGACCACCGGTTACATTCTAGATTCCGAAAATTTTGTAAATTATGAAACTACCTCCTCTTCTGATTGTTTTCTTCCATCTTTTAGTGATTTTCACCTCTAATTTCACCTCTAATTGTTGTTAGATTTTTTTTTTTTTTCCTACTAAAAAATGTATTAGAACCCCAAATTTTTTCCAATTCCAAGCCCTTCTTGGTTAAATGGGGAATTTGTTAATATATTGTATTTCCGTATTTGTTTTAATTTTCCCGTGTATATCTGATTAAGCTAGAACAACCCAACTCAACCCAGATGATCGGATTATCACCTCGAAATCCGAAATTCGATAGGGACCAAATGAAAGAAGACTAGTGTAGGAAGAAGACAGCCACCTGTTCATCTTCTACCAAATTTTTTTTTTTTTTGCCCCCACCTAAAATTCTCAAAAAAAAATAATAATTAAAAATTAAAAAAATACCCTTGTAATAATTAAAAATTAATTTCAAACCCCTAAAAAAACCCAAAATTTCCCCCTTTTTGTATTTAATTTTATTTTTCTAATTGATCCTCAAAAACCCTAAATTATTTTTTTGTCACTCACTCAAGACTCAACTCACCCACCCACCTTTTTCTCTTTTTATTTATTTATATTGAGTTCATCAATAAATAAAATTTTATAAATCCCAACACTTTAATTAAAACTAAAAAAAATAAAAATAAAAACTAAATTTCTCTTTGTGTTTTCCCCCAAATCCCCCATTTTTTTGATATCAATTTCCCCCTTTCACAAATCACAATTCCCTCTTTCTCAAATGGGTATCTTTTAGTGTGTATAGTTTTTCATTCTCGTCGTTAGGAAAAAGTAATTTCGTTTTTTTATTTTCGTAAAATCTCAGAATAAAAGATAGAAAGATTCCAACTTTTTTTTTTTCTCTCTACCCTTTTTAATTTCATTTCTCTCTTTTTCTATCATAATTTCCTTCAATTCCCTAAAAATTTCAACTTTTTTTTTTTTTTGGTTTCTGGGTTTTTTTTTGAGTGATCTTTCATGGCTGCTGTTGCACAGAATTTTGTTGCATCATCTGATGAAAATCAACAAATTAACAATCATTTAAATAATATTAATAATAATAATAATATTAATAATAATAATAATAATAATAATAATAATAATAAGAGTGAAGAGAGTGAGAGTAATAATGATAAGAATAATAATAATAATAGTAAGAAGAGTAGTTCATCATCATCATCTGAATCAAAAACTGAATTTCAGAAGAATATGAATGAACTTGCAGAACTTTTATCAAAGTTGAATCCATGGGCTAAAGAGTTTATACCATCTTCTTATGCTCTTAAGAATTTTAATGATCAATCTTCTCAATTTCAATTTTATTCCAATCCTCTTAAGAATTCCCCTTCTGACAACAATGATCGCAGGGTATTCATTCTATTTGATTCTTCCAATTTTTTTTGATTTGATTCTTTGTTTTTTAGCTGAATTGTTAGGGTTGTGTTTGTGGGTTTGGATTGTTTGATTGTCTGATGTTGAAAGTTTCGAGCTTTGTGTTGATTGATAATCTATTGATATGTTTTGCGAATTTTCGATAATTATTTGTTTTTAGCTGAATTGTTAGGTTTGTGGTTATGGGTTTGGATTGTTTGATTGTCTGTTGTTAAAAAGTTTCAAGCTTTGATAATCTATTGATATGTTTTGCGAATTTTCGATAATTATTTGTGTTTATGTGTTTTTAGCTGAATTGTTAGGTTTATGTTTATGGGTTTGGATTGTTTGATTATCCTGTTGTCGAAAGTTTCAAGCTTTGTGTTGATTGATAATCTATTGATATGTTTTGTGAATTTTCGATAATTTTTCGTTTTTTTTTTTTCGAGTTTTTAGCTGAATTTTTAGGTTTGTGTTTATGGGTTTGGATTGTTTGATTATTCTGTTGTCGAAAGTTTCAATCTTTGTGTTGATTGATAATCTATTGATATGTTTTGTGAATTTTTGATAATTATTTGTTTTTTAGCTGAATTGTTAGGGTTTATGTTCATGGGTTTGGATTTTTTGTTGTTGAAAGTTTCGAGCTTTGTGTTGATTGATAATCTATTGATATGTTTTTGTGAAATTTCGATTGTTGAATCGCATTCGCTTTCGTTTTGTGAATTTTCGATAATTATTTGCTTTTTTTATGTGTTTTTAGCTGAATTGTTAAGTTTATGTTTATGGGTTTGGATTGTTTGATTATCTGTTGTTGAAAGTTTCAAGCTTTGGGTTTATTGATATGTTTTGTGAATTTTCGATAATTATTCGTGTTTATGAGTATTTAGCTAAATTGTTGGGTTTATGTTTATGGATTTGGATTGTTTGATTATTCTGTTATTAAAAGTTTCAAGCTTTGTGTTGATTGTGAATCTGTTGATATGTTTTTGTGAAATTTCGATGGCTGAATCGCTTTCACTTTTACGAATTTATGGATTATGTTTGTTGGTATAATTTGCGCTTTTGGATTGTCAAGTTTGTTGCTTTTTTCCTTCTTTGGTACTGTTACTGTAGTAATGGATTGACTGTGGATTTTGTTCTTCTCCTTGTTCGTTTTGCTACGACATTTTCACAGCATTTGATGTTCCGAGTATTGTGAACTGAAACCGGTTTACATATAAACCGTCTTGGCTCTTGATGGATATGGAAATTCATGCTCGACTTTGTTTTCTGCTTATACTCGCAGTGTTTAGGGTATTGATATAGGGTTTCACTATGTTTCTAGGTTATGATCATGAATTACGAGTATTTTGTTGGTAGTTTTCGAGTCCTCTTGCTCTCTGTAGGTCTAGCTTGGGTACGGCCACATTTTCATTTCAGACAGGTGTAGTAGACGGCCTTAGTAATGTTACCCTACGTCAGATTGCATGTGTTTGTCTTAGTTACAGCGGCACAAGCCCTTTTCGCCTTTGTGCGTCTTATGTCTTTGTTTTACACATGAGAGTGTTTGTGCATGAACTTTGTGTCGCAGTTGATCGACAGTGTTTTGTAGTCAGTTTGATTCAGTGGCGTGCATATTGATGGATCTAAGAATATATTTTGAGTGAATTTGGTTGACTTCACTGTGAGCTACGAGTATGTGTTTTCATGAAGTTTTGTGCTCTAAATTTGTTTGTCGGATAATTTCAGAGGAGGAATGGCGTTAACAACCAGGGTAGGAGAAGGGTGAGTGGGAGGTCTTTCAGGGCACAGCGAGAAGAGAGTGTTAGGCGCACAGTATATGTTTCTGACATCGACCAGCATGTAAGTCGTTTAAAAAGTAGAGTCACTATCTCTCAGTCCCAGTCCCTGTCGCAGCTTAAGTTTACTCGAAAAACATATTAACAGTCTCTGGAAATAGGTCACTGAAGAGAGGCTCGCTGCTTTGTTCAGTAGCTGTGGACAGGTCAGCCTCTTTTCTTTCTCGACTTTTCCCTAATTTTGCGCTAATATACTTCATTTTGTTGCATGTCGTAAACTGTGTGATTGGATAACTTTGCTGAATTCGAATGCAAGGTGCTCGTTTGATATAAATAGTGTTACAAGTATGATAAGAGTTTCCTGTCGTTTTACTGGTTGTATATGTACTTATCTCAGATTATCAGTCGTGTTTTCTGGAATAACATGTGAAACCATTTTGATGCTAATTCACGCAGTGTTGGATTCACTGGTTGTATGTATGCGTACTTATTTCAATGTTGGATATTGATCGTTTTTCAATTTTGTGGTTGCTAGGTTGTTGACTGCAGAATCTGCGGCGACCCTCATTCTGTTCTTCGTTTTGCTTTTGTAGAATTTGCTGACGTGTGTAAGTTGTGACGCTCAATTCTCCATCCAAAATTCTTCTTCCACTTTTTTTTTTTTTAACGTTTTCTTTGTCATTCCGTTCTCGTAATTTGGGTGATCTATCTATACACAGATGGTGCTAGAGCCGCTTTAAGCCTTGGCGGGACCATGCTCGGATACTATCCTGTCAAGGTGCTGCCTTCCAAAACCGCCATACTTCCTGTCAACCCAACCTTTCTTCCGAGGGTATGATATATCTATATAAGTATTTGTTTTTTTTTTTAAAAAAAAAAAATGGATGACGACTCGACAACTTTAGATATTGATTCATGTTGTTGTTTCTACACCGTATTTGTTTGACTTATAACGTTTTTATAATGCATAACAGTCTGAGGATGAGCGGGAAATGTGTGCAAGAACTGTTTACTGTACAAATATCGACAAGAAGGTATACCCCTTTCCGCAGATTTATGTTTTGCGTGTAAAGAAGCCGACTTCAACTATATTGTTCGACTTTTTACAGGTTTCTCAGGCCGACGTGAAGAATTTCTTTGAGAGTTCCTGTGGTGAGGTATGAACTTTTTGAAAGCGTACGTAGTTTCTTGTTCGTCACGTTCTCGACTTATACTGACATTAATTTTTTTTTTTTTTTCAGGTTTCTCGTCTTAGGATTTTGGGGGACAATGTCCACTCTACTCGGATTGCATTTGTCGAGTTTGTAATGGTGAGTCCTCCACCCCCAATCTTATCGTCCCCTTTCCAAATATAGTACTCCGTAATTAGTAAGTAAAAAGAGTGAATTTCCCGTTTTACCCCTAGTAAAATAAGTTTACTATTCTCGTTATACCCTTTACTTCATGTTTCAACCTTTTATTAGTCAAAGGGTAGCTAGTCCATCAATCGGGACAACAAAATTTCGATGGAGTGTCAAGTGTCGGACATGGCTACACATAAGAATCATTTTTTTGCGTGTGGTTTAATAATGTGCCTACTTGTCGGATGAGCTTGAACGTTGTTGAAGCTTTACGATTTGCAATGAAGTGTTAGGAGACGGGACTAAAAAAAAACCTTCAAATTTCGACCACTTTCGGTTCATTTGTTTGAACTATCTTCATTCTTCACTTATGAACCGGTTTTTTTTTGGGCAGGCTGAAAGTGCTATCATGGCGTTGAACTGTAGCGGGATTGTCTTGGGAACCCTGCCCATAAGGTACACCATTTCGCCCATTACTCGGAAACTCCTAATTATACTTGGCCAACCCGTTTGGCCCGGCCCGTTCAGCTTGCTTAGTAAGTGGGCTTGGTCAACGAAATTAGGCCCGCTAAAATAAATGGGCGGGTTTGGACTTGAAATATGTGAGACCGTCTCGTTGAGGTATTTGTGATTTGATTAAAACGTCGAAATTTTGATAGGGTGAGTCCTTCGAAGACACCGGTGAGGCCTCGTCTAGTCCGCCAAGATTCGAACTAAAAGGCGTTAGTTCTCCATCGCATCCAACGGGACCAAATCCATGTTTAGTGAACCGGAGACAGTGTAGTTAATGCACTCGTCGAGTAAAGACACCAACCACCTTGGTCGAAGGGACCGATGAAAACTTTGAACTCCCTTTGATGCCAACCCCCTTTTCTTTGTTTCGCAATTTTTAGTTAAAATCCCGTCACATTATGGTAGTCGTACATTTCGGACACTCTCCTTTCGCTTTGAGGTACTTGAGTTTTTACCCGGACGAGTCTCGTCCGTCATCTTTTTATGACTTTATTTACGGTCCTTTTCCCCGGAGGTAATTATGATTTATTTTCGTTAATTACGTCTCATTCTTAGGAACGTCACGTTACATGTGCATATATTGTCATGTTTTGGCCGAGGAAGGCATTCTTGAGTAGCGAGCGGTCTTGAAAAAAGCAATTCGAGATTGTTTGATATTAAAGTCGAATGAAGACAATATAAATGTTATCGACACTATTGAGGTACTAGTATTTTTCGGCCGTAAAGAAACAAAAACAAGAGAGTATACATAGGATCAGTTCGTGAATTCTGATCGTACAATATTACTTCGAAAATTTCAAAAAATCCGATTGATCGGAACCCAAATAGTGAAACGGGAACTTATCCTGGTTAAGACCGTTATTGCTTGAGCTCGTCCCACCGATATCAACCTTGTAATGTGACCCGTCGTGTTGCTGTTGCTGTTCCAAGCTCTGATAATTAGCTAGTAGCTTTTCCAAGAAACCCGGCTCCGGGCCGTTCATCAACCGGGTCGGACCGACCCCACCACCGACTGTCGTTAGTCTGAGTAAGTTGTCCATGTTGCCGCCTAGGAGACCGGACCCACCTCCGGCTGTGACCGTGTCTGGGCTCGAGAGCTGAGGGAGGTGCATTGTCCCGTCGAATGTGTAGGTGTTGTAGCCAGGCGGTAGTAGTAACGGTTGAGTGTAGTTTCCTAGGTCGAGGCCTTGGGTCGGTTTTAGGATTGGACCGGACGGGCCGTAGTTTGGGTTTGGGTTTTGGGTCGGGTTGTTGTTGTCGTAGTCGTCTTCTTGGCGGTGTAGGTCCGTTTGTCCGACACCTCGTCCGTGGTTCTTCTTCTTGAATACTCGACACACGACCCATCCGTCCTCCTAATTTTAAAATACTCGGTTAATTCAGTAAGACCGTCTCATGATAAAATTGAAAATAAATATGAAATTAATATCATGGTGTGGTTCAATGTTGACAACTTTGATAATCAAACCTAGATCTAATTAAGCACAATTTTCATGATTAATTAACAAAAACAAGATTAATTAATTAATTACAAATACCTATGTACATGTATTTCAGTTCTTCTTGTTAATTAACAAGTCTTAATGCCCTTATTATTAATCATTAGTGTAGATTTATACTGTTAGATGACGTTATCTCATTTTCCGTTATATGTATGAATCTGTAAAGCCATGTTCTTTTAAACTGAATTAGGCTGAACTGAACTGAAACAGATTAAAGTACTGAGACAAAATGAACATTCTGGGCAGAAATGAAGTGAAGTGGACAAATTAGAACTGAGATGAGCCGAAAGAGAACTGAAGTGAACTTAAGCTGAAGTACTGAGACAAAATAAACCTTCTGGGCTGAACTGAAGTGAAAAACTGAGCTGAGGTGATCTGAAAAGAAGTTGAAATGAACAGCGTTATGTACCTGAAATTGGGAGTTGTCGTCCTCGAGGCGATACTCATGCATAATCCAATCGGTCTTTTGACCGTGAGGGGCACGACCGGTGTAGAAAACTAGGGTTTTGCGCATCCCAATGCGCTTAGCGTTACCATGGAAAATAGCCTTGTCACGGCCGGTTGCCTTCCAAAACCCGGCGTTGGTGGCTCGGTTTGTACGGGTCCCGGTTGGGTATTTTTTGTCCTTGTGGCTAAACAAGTACCAATCGTTTTGAGGTCCGGACCCGATCCTGCATCGCTCTACATTCATAACATAAAACGTTAACAACTCTATTATTATTATTAGTCCAGATTCTAATATATATTCGTTTTTAACATCAAAACAGATCAAATACTGCACATATAAACACACAACACAACTTTTTTTGTTATTATCTAGACATTCTGTTTTTTATACCGACTTTTTTACGTTTAAGATGAGTATATCATTCGTAACATAGAACGTTAACAACTCGATTATTATTATTTGTCAGATTCTAATATATATTCGTTTTTAACATCAAAACAGATCAAATATTTCACCATATATAGATACATAACACGAGTTTTTTGGTTATTATTATCTAGACATTCTGTTTTTTTATACGGATTTTTTTACGTTAAAGATGAATATATATATATATATATATATCGGTCTTATACAAGAGTTTTCGAGATTTATATGCATGAATTATTATAGAATCATTACGTACGTGCGAAAGTATAAAGTATACAGATTTTATACAAAAAATTTAGATAAATACATGAAGAATATCGTATCATATATTCATATCAGATCTGTCAGGTTTTGTATAAAAATACATCATATAGTATTTGTTTTTTTCTACTTTTCAGAGACATACATCCCTTCATCTACATATTTTGTTTTTTAAATGGTGTAAATCGTCTTATTTAATCTGGATTCGAGTTGGGTATGTAAGATCTTAAAGACGGTAAAGTTCTTCCTTATGACTCATGAGTTTTAACGTTGATGTGTGCTCAGGACTCGGACTTGAACTTACTTAAACTCGAGATCTACAATTAATTTTTTTTTTGATGAAAGATCTACAATTAATTAAGTTAGAACGATATCTTAGTAGTTGATTTGAGTGCATACGTTATCCCGTCAACATGAACATGAATACGAATACGATAACACTTTAATCATATTTGATCTAGATCAACTTGTTTACATACATCCGAAATTAATTAATTATCTACAATAATAAAAATCTCATATATTCACGTAGTGCATGAGAAAACAAAACCTAAAAGTGTATAGTATATGGTACTCCTTATTCATATATGAAGATCCATAATAATAAAAATAAAATAATTTCACTTATGAAGTAATTATAATGATAATATAATGATTTATAACAAGTGAAAATAATGTAAATAATTTCTCATAAATAATATAAAAGACGTATATTGTACTCCGTAATATTAACTTTAGTTACGATTTATGAACTTACGAAGATCGATAACACTCGTATAATAACTTCACTTATGAACTAATAATAATGATAATATAATTATTTCTGGGTATTATTACTGAGACGGAAAGAGTAATTATTATTACCTTTGAGATCCCATGGTTCAAGCTTGTTTAGGTCAACTTCTCTAATAACATCAAGATCAATAGCTTCATAAGAAACCTTCTTCTTCAAGTAATAATATAACAACTCTTCGTCCGTCGGGTGAAACCTAAACCCTGGTGGCACCGACAACCCTCCATTTTCCGGCATCATTCTCTATTTATCCTCACCTTCCTCACCTCAGCTCACCTCAGCTCGACTCAACCTGAAATAACTCAAAATAAAACATATTATTATTATTATTATTATTATTATTATTATTATCATTATCGTTATTGTTAGGTTATCGTAATTTGCATGAAATATCGAAATTATTATGCTTTAACAAGAAGGAAATTAATATTTACCTTGGAGAATTATTAAGAAAAAAAATTGAGAAATTTATGTTAGAGAGTTACTTGAAACGAGGGGGGTAGGGGAACAGAAATAAAGGGAAGTTTAGGGGGAAATAATAGTCAAAGGAATAGAAGGAAAATAATAATATTAAAAGGAATAGAAGGTCCAAAATTCAAAAATGATTTATATTATTTATTATAAATTAATTAAATTAATTAATTAATTTAATTAATTAAGGGAATAGAAGGAAAAAAATGATAAAAAAAGAGGGAATAGAAGGTGGAATCTGATGTGAGAGTGCGTGAAAACGTACGTAAAAGGGAGCTTAATCAAGGCAAGGTAATGTGACTTGGGGTTGTGTCCTTTGAATGGGAGACCCTTTGCCTGAATTTTGGCAAACTTAAGTAAATTTTTCTTCTTGTCTTACTAATATGACTCGTACGTGTAAGACAGTTTCACGATAATTGTATTGTACGTGAGACATCTTATATAGGAGGACGGTGGTTACGATTAGGGTAAAGATTGTCTCGTATAGTAGGAGACCTACTCGATCTGACTCATATATCCCTGGCTGGCCTGGCCTGGCCTGGATACTGATGAAAACTTATACTCATGTATTATTTGTGAGAAACTAAGTTATATATTTTCATGTATGAATCAAAACGAGTAATCCCGGCAAAAAAAAAAATCAAAACGAGTAACATTGTACATTTCAGAGTGACCGATATCATAAATATCGTAAATATTCTGTAACCATTGGACGGTTAGTTCTACAGATAAATATGGAGTATATATACTCGGTAAGAGATGCAGCACCTCGTGACCTGAATTCAAATCCCTAAATTTGGATCCCGTTAACAAGATATATGTGTGACATTTTGTAACTAAAATGTTGAAAATAATTGTTAGTAGATGACTTAATGTCTTACCTACATACGAGTAGACTTCTAAATGTAGTTATTACTTTCGTCTAACGATAAATACAGTTCTAATAATGATTGTATTTATATATTAAGTGTTTAATATCTTTAATTTCAAATTCGATATAAACTTTGAAATTAAATACCAAATTACACATATATTATTGTACGAGTACTTAATATTGCATGTAATATTATATAAATACAAATTTATTTTCACTTTTAATTCTTTAAAATACAGCGCTTAGAATTGTATTTATTTTATCGATTATTCCCATTTAATTTGTTTTTAATAATATTAAGACCGTCGTTGTCTCCGAGGATACAAATCACACTTGCATGCATGCAATTGTGAAGACCATGTGCCGTTGCCTTTACGTAGACTTCATTTCATTTAGGTTTTATCTTTAAATTATTATTAATATTATTATTATTATATTAATAACATGGCAACAAATTAAAATTGCAGAGTCATTAATGTTTTTAACACAACGTACGTAATGTTGCAATAATAATTAGACAAGATAACGATGATAGGAATTATTTGTACAACTAATAATTACCTAACATACACTTCTATATATATCCAATAATCACCTAATTTTAATATTTACTCGAGATTTCAGAGTCGATATATACATACTTCATATGGTGAAATATCAAGAATTAAACCCATGACTTATTTGAGAAATAGTTTTAATATTTACTCGAGATTTCAAAAAAAAAAAAAAAAAATTCTGAATCCAGTAGTATGTCGGTATATGTACTTATATATGATGAGATATCGAGAGTTAATTAATCAATATGACTTGTACGAAAATAGTTTTTAATATTTACTTGATATTTTAGAAAGACGTGTCTTTGGATCTGTCACGGTTTGTATGTAGTTTGTACGGGTAATTGCTTCTTATTTGCGTTTCCTTTGGCCTTTCATGCATGGTACGATTGTGCTACGAAAGATAGATAATACTCCCTCCGTTCCATTTGGTTGTTTGCATTTGTTTTTTGGGCACTATTCATAGGTGAGTGAAATCATCAATTTAACTTGTAATATATAAGATAAAATATAGTCAGGTGGGATCTTGTTTAAATTGTTATAAATATCAAATTTTTATAATTTTTTGAAATATGTACCTAAAGATATAGACAAAAGAAAACGTGTATCAGCAAGTGTAAAAAAGTAAACGCAAACAATCAAATGAAACGGAGGGAATAGAAGCTGGCATATACTCCCTCCGATTACCTATATTCTTCCCTATTTCCTTTTTAGGCTGAGTTTGATTTTCTTCCCTCTTTCCATTTAAGGAAAGTTTTACCTCTTTATTAATTAATATAATATTCATCTCTCCTACTTTTTCACCACACTTTTTCTCATTTAATTAATATAATATTCTTTCTCCTACTTTTTCATTCTACTTTTTCCCATTTAATTAATATAATATTTCTCTACCTTACTTTTTCATTCCACCCCATTATTCTACTAATATAATTACTCCCTCCTTATTTTCTTCCCCAAAAAGAAAGGGGAAGAACACAGGTAATCGGAGGGAGTATATGTATAGTAGCCAGTTGTATTGGAAATTGCAATATGAGGATATTTTGATGATGTAGAGTCATTCAATAACCGTAAAGTTTACTGTAAGACCTATCACATAGCGTGTCGTGCAAATTACAGATCGAGTATAAACTATAGTTATTTTTTCTAATTTGATACTGTAAATTACAGGAGTATATTGTGACGAAAATATTCATTATTTTGTTGTAACGGATCAAACAATTTTCATTTACGTAGAAAAGACAATTCATGTGATTTTGTAATATTTTATATTTTCAATGTAAGCGGGTTATATTTGACCCATTATAAATTTATGACGGATAATTCCGTCGCAAAGAAGAATTTGTGTACAGTAAAAAATAAGACATGAACATGGAAAATGCGGTCAATATCGTGTTGTGGGTCGGGTGAGAAAGATGGACTACTGTATTGGTATTGGGCCACACAGCCCATGTGTCGTGTGCTCATAGGACTCATTAGCCATTGAACTCAATAAACCAACCAAACCGAGATTTCAAGATTTGGGTTGGGACCCATTCACTTGGCCCAACTAACTAAACGGGTGGCTAACTTTGCTAGTTGGTAGACCTGGCAAAATTGACCTGATCTTGATTCGACCCAAATAAGTCAATCTGAATCCGATCCGACACTCGAATTTGACCCGGGTTAACTCGAATGTTTTTTTGAAGTGCAGATCAATATCATTAATAATAAATCATGAGAAGAAGGTGTAAGTTCAAGTGGTTAGAGCTACCTTACCCCGACCGAGAGGTTGGGGGGTTCGATTCTCACCTGCGACATTGTGCGCTCTTCTATAGACCAAAAAAAAAAAAAAAAATCATTTGGCATCTACAAACGATATCAAATTGAACTGAATACATATCTGTAAAAAAATAAATAAAGAATATCCTTAAGACAGAGATCGCTATTCGAATAACACGCTTCTGCATAGCCTTCTATATATAGCTGATTGACCCAGCCTTTCGCGAAGGAATCTATGGATCTGATGATATAGTCTTCAAAAGGACGGACTTTCTCTATTTTGACAAATAGTAGACCGAGATCTGACCTCAATTGTATCGCCATATGTAGAAATTTCATTGCTCCCATGATCTTGCACATAATTCTTGAACATCTCCAAAAGAGAGAACAAACCCACAAAAAATATGGGAACAGACCCATTAATTGATATCCATAAAAAAAATTGAAAATAGTCGGCCCGACCCGAAGGCAACTGATTCTTATGATCCGACCCAGTTGACATTTGTTAGGTCTAGTTGTTGTCAGGTCATTTTGAGGTTTAGGTTATAATTCGGATCAAGTCATTTTCAGATAGTCGTTTATTTACTTCAATGGAGCATTATAACAAATGAATCTTTTGGTTCGATATATATAATGAACCTTTGATTCACCCGATATAAGGTAAACATTTTTATGATTAAGGTCAATGACGGTCGATATTGGGTCAATCAAGGTTATGTTTATTTATGTGGTGTACTAAAAAAAAATACTACTCGTAGTATATAAATTTTATTTATAAAGTCACTTAACTAACAACATACGAGTATTATATTATACGAAATATTAGTTATAAAATTTCGTTTGGCTAAACTTATTTTCAATAATCTACATCTAATAACCCTCAAATAAAAGCTTGTATATACGGAGTATATTCCATAAAAAATCATAAAAATTCAAAATAAATAAATATTACTCCGTATTTGATATATATTATAATTAAATAAATGTGTATGATGATATACTTTTTAGTTTAATAATTACTCCGTACTTATTTCTATCGAAAACCTCTATTTTAATTTATTTTTTAAAATTTAAGTTCGTTTTATATTATAAGACGGTGTACAGTAACGTCTTGCAATTTGCATGGGCCCAAAACCCAAGGACATTAACATGTAGAGATGTGCGTACATGTTTTTCCTTATGTTCAAGGCATGTTGGACTACATTTTTCATGTTATTAATTAATTGACCGTTGATTGAGGTCTACAATTCAACCGAAAGTTCCTAATAAACACATTATTATTATTACACAATAAGTTAAAAATAATTGCTTGCATTATTGTTATGTATAGTTAAAAAAAAATGGACAAAAAATTCAAAAGTTTCGGTCCATAAAAAGGTAAATTTCGAATAAAATTGTCAACTAACTTTGCTGGTAATAAAAAATTACGTACTCAGTTTAATTTGATCGAGTTTTGTTAACAATGTATTCATCGTTTTACATAAATTAACAATTTAATTAGGCTCGCTAATTAAATTTTTATTGTAATTACACATGTACTTTAAATATTACTCTGTACAATAAAATTAAACCATATTACAACGTGCATATATGATAATTATATTCTTAAAATATTGACGTGAAACCGTCTTACAATGCGTTTTTTACCTCAAAATGATTCGAAGATACCAAGAGAGTGATCTCGTTAGTTAAACCCATGAACCGGAAAAATAACCCAAAAATAAGGAAAACGGATATTTCGTGTGTCAAACAAACTTATGGTGTTATATACTTATATTCATCTCCCATAATAAAGGATATGTGCCCTTCATTGGTCCTACAATTACAAGTAAGTCTACCTTGTGACAGATCGCAGATATATCTGTCACAAATCGACGACAGATCAAATAATACTTTTAAAAATCTAGAGTAAATTTCTGTATCTTTTACAGAATAACTTTTGACCTACCCAAGTGAGTACTGAGTACAAATATTGTTTTACGTATCAGAAAAATCTGACGTATGTCTTCGTGACAGACGAGAATTTGCCTATATATAATAACATCACTCACCCATTTTTTTTAAAATCAACTTAATTAAAACATAGTACAAAACTCTTTCTCTTTCTATCACTAAATATATATTTATATATCGACTTGAATCGGGTCGGACCGTATATAAATTATGGATTTACGGGCGGTAACTAGTACGAGTAGTACTAGTACTACTAATACTACTCCGAGTCGATTGGGGCGGGTAATAAAAAATCACCCTAGTAAAAATAACACGGTAAAATTTCCCCAACACAAAAATTATTCACAACATGTGACATCAGGGTTCGAGTCATCTTTGGATTCTGTAGAGAAAATAAAAAGAAGTCTAGGAGACACGTTCCGAAAGGCGGCTTCCAGTGCATTGGATGCAGTGGAAGACGCCTTAAACGCGTGGGAGAGGACGAGACAGTTTTCGACTACTTCTGACCCGGCGGTCCAAATAGCCGGTAATTTCGCCCCGGTACCCGAACAACCGGTCAAGCATAACCTCGAGGTGACCGGGGCGGTACCGGGGTGTATTAGGGGCGCCTACGTGCGAAACGGGGCGAACCCGTTGCATGAGCCGGTAGCCGGTCACCATCTTTTCGACGGGGACGGGATGATTCATACGGTTAATTTTCGGCCGGATGGGTCGGTGAGTTACGCGTGCCGGTTCACGGAAACGAACCGGTTGGTTCAGGAGCGTGAACTGGGTCGACCCGTTTTTCCTAAGTCGATCGGGGAGTTGCATGGACATACCGGTATTGGACGGTTGGGGTTGTTCTACGTTCGTTCGTTGATGACGTTGTTGGATAAAAAACACGGCACCGGCGTTGCAAACGCTGGTGTCGTGTTTTTTAATAATCGTCTTCTGGCAATGTCAGAAGACGATTTTCCCTATCAGGTTAAGGTCACCCTGACGGGTGACCTTAAAACTGAGGGCAGGTATGATTTCGAAGGACAGTTGGACTCTAACATGATTGCTCACCCTAAGGTTGACCCGTTGACCAATCGGCTGTTCGCGCTGAGTTATAACATTATTGAGAGACCGTTTCTTAAGTACTTCTGGTTTGACACTGACGGCAGGAAATCTCCTGACGTCAATATCGAACTCGACACGCCCACGATGATTCACGATTTCGCTATTACGGAGAATTACGTTGTGGTCCCGGACAGTCAGGTGGTGTTCAAGCTGTCCGAGATGGTCACGGGAGGTTCTCCTGTCGTCTACGACGCCAGGAAAACCTCCCGGTTCGGAATTCTCCGTAAGTACGCGGAGAATTCCGATGATATGGCATGGATGGACGTGCCGGGTTGTTTCTGCTTTCATTTGTGGAATTCGTGGGAAGAACCCGAGACCGATGAAATCGTTGTGATCGGGTCATGCATGACGCCCGCAGAGTCGATTTTCAACGAATGTGACGAGAATTTGACAAGTGTGTTGTCCGAAATTAGGTTAAATTTAAAAACGGGTGGGTCGACCCGAAGGGAGATTCTATCAGGTTCGGATCAGGTCAACCTGGAGGCAGGAATGGTCAACAGAAATAAGTTAGGGAGAAAAACCCGGTTCGTTTACTTAGCAATTGCTGAACCGTGGCCCAAAGTGTCCGGTTTTGCTAAAGTTGATTTATTTACCGGGAAAGTAAATAAATTTATGTACGGCGGTGAAAAATACGGGGGTGAGCCGTTATTTTTACCGCGGGGTGAAAATTCAACCGTCGAGGACGACGGGCATGTACTCGTTTTCGTCCACGACGAGACGAACTCGGTTTCCGAGCTCCAGATTGTGAACGCCACGAATATGGAGCTCGTGGCCACGGTAAAAATCCCGTCTAGAGTTCCTTATGGTTTTCACGGTACTTTTATTACCGCCAAAGATTTACAGACGCAAGCCTAGCTGGTTAGTTAATTACCACTTTTGTCACACGGTAAAAAAAGGAAAATATTTTGGAGGGATTATTTGCAAATTAGTCCTCGGAGAATTCTTTCGACTAATAGACTAACCTTCTAATTCATTCCTATATCCGAGACAATTTTTATAATTTATTGTGAAACGTTTCATATTAATTTGTTAGGACTTTTTTATTTTTTTTTATTTTTTTTAGTTAATTTTTTTTAGTTATAGTTCGGTAGAGAAGTCGTCATACGAAGTAACTTTTTTGGGAAATGTATTTTTTGTCATAAAAGGAAGTTATATGATGACAACTTTTATATTACTTGTGGTTCTAATTTTGTTTATGAATATGCGGACTAAATTTTTCGTGATTTTTACAACTAAACTAATTAATTAATACTCTGTATTTTATAACGAATAACACAAAAACTCATATAAAGATTAGAGTAAATTAAAAATTACTCCCTTTTAAAATACCAATTTTAAAATTTACTCCCTTTTGAATTTTTTGTTAAAAATAACTCCCAAAATCTATCAAAAGTTCAAAAATTACTCGAAAATATATTTTTGGACGAAAATGCCCCTAACTTTTTTATGCCATACTTCACCACACCCTCTAACCAAGGGCATTTTCGTCCTAAAAAAAAAAATTGGGAGCAATTTTTGAACTTTTGATAGATTTTGGTAGTTATTTTTAACAAAAATTTCAAAAGGGAGTAAATTTTAAAATTGATATTTTAAAAGGGAGTAATTTTTAATTTACTCTAAAGATTAGATTTAACTGAGGAAATAAAAGATGATTTTACAAAGCTAATTTCGAGTTAGTTAGTTACTCATATTATAATACTCGTACAAATTAATTAATATAATAAATAATCAATCAATATATATTAATAAAGCGTGTATAAAATAAGCGAACACATTAAAGTCAAGTATCACTATCGAGTTTATAACGACAAGTTTAATCAGTTTGGTACAAACCCGATCGATTATCACCCCTAATTATTAGGACACCCCTACTAAGGAAGTGAAAGACAAAGTGTCGTTTTTTTTCCTTGTTTTTGGGCAAACGGTCGTTTAATGCCATGCAAGTGAGGAAACATGACTACGACACCAAAATTCTCGATTAAAACAGATATACCCGTCTTATATTATTAACATTATAATAAATTAAATATTATATTATTTAATTTGTTACGATTAAATCAAATATTAACGTTATACCCACCTTATATTATTAACGTTATAATAAATCAAATATGATAAACTCGTAATTAATTAGTAATTCATTCATACAATCTGATCCAAACACGTGAATTATGGAGTAGTATTTAATCTGTTACGGAGTTTATAATATACGAGTTTTAGGGTAAACGGTCGTTTAGTGCCATGCAAGTGAGGAAACAAGAGTAAGACATCAAATTTCTCGATTAAAACAGATATATATACCCACCCATCTTATTAACGTTATAATAATAAATCAAATATTATAAATACGATAAACGCATAATTAACTAGTACTTTGTTCATTCGTACAATCTGATCTAAACACGTGAATTATAGTATTTAATCTGTTACGGAGTTTATAATATACGAGTTTTAGGGTAAACGGTCGGTCGTTTAGTGCCATGCAAGTGCGGAAACATGACTAAGACACAAAATTCTCGATTAAGACAAATATATCCATCTTATTAACGTTATAATAAATCAAATATTATGAATACAACAAGCATATAATTAGTACTTCATTCATTCTTACAATCTGATCTAAACACGTGAATTATAGTATTTAATCTGTTATGGAGTTTATAATATTAAGACGGATATACGAGTTTTAGGGTAAACGGTCGTTTAGTGCCATGCAAGTGAGGAAACAAGACTACGACACCAAAATTCTCGATTAAAACAGATATATATATATATATATATACCCACCCATCTTATTAACGTTATAATATTATAAATCAAATATTATAAATACGATAAATGCATAATTAATATAACCTGATCTAAACACATAAATTATATATATTATTTAATTTGTTACAGAATTTATTATTATAATATTAAGACGGATATATATACGGTTTTGAGGGTAGGGATGGCAAGTGGAGAAACATCTTTAATTTGAGTACCTACCCGTCCATGTAATGTGTTATTGTAGACACCAAAATTTTATATTATTTCGGTATCTATTTAGAAATAATATCTTTAGTATTTAGAGATAATTATCAATAAATATTGGGATAATATCTTAGATGCTCTAGAATATTCTTACCTTGCTCCCTAAGCTATCCAACTATAAATACAGGTCTCCATCTAGGATCGAGAGGAGGTCAGATGGAATAAGTCTCAAAACGACCCCATCATCCTACTACCAAATTGTAGGTAAATGGCAAGACCTCATCTTTCCCCTACGGATCTAAGTCGATAAGACCTCCGTAAAACTATCAAAACCCTTAACCTTCGAGATGGAATCAAGAGATCTACGGAAGTTGTAACGCGCAATCTTTCGATTATAAAATAAACTCTTGTTTTCATATTATTTTGTATCTGTTATTTTAATTATCGCAGATTCGAAATTTTATGTTTTACATTCACATAAAAGGGCAAAACAAACACGAGGTAGTTAAAATTCTAAGGTATAAATTGTATGGTTTATATTCTATGTTCGGCGCAATATGGACAAATTTTAGAGCCACTTGGTCTACTTAGGATAAAGTTATTGAGAAATACAACATACGTAAATACGTTATATTTTTGTTAGATTAATCGGTAAAGTTTTTAGATTGATATCGTAGTATATATTTATAATAATTATGATTAGTTTACGAATTTGTTCTGATCTTGTGACTCTTTTTAAATTATAAAACGAGAAAAAAACGTGATATACGTTCATGAGATGTTAATTATCGTTAATTATAAGCAACTTTTTATGATGATAATTAATGGTTCGTTTAGACACACTTAACTACTTATTCATCGGTTACGATACTTAATTTATTGGAGTCTTTTTTTTTACAATATCGAAACCCTAATTTCAGAGTTGAACCTCTAACTTTTGAATCCTAATTCGTACTCTTCACGTCATAGTTATTTATTTATTTATTTATTATATTATATTATTTGTGAAAAAATAAATAAATCAAAGGCAAACAAATCGACTGAGCGAGGCACTATAATAACTTAATTTGTACCTACAAATATTAATTTTACTAGTTAAACTAACTGATATCATCGAATAAAATAGGGATAATTACCACACATGTATGTACACGTTTTTCGTAATTAGAGGACTATACAACCAGTTGTACATAGCTCTATGTACAACTGGTTTTAAAATTTCGAGCTTTATCACAAAAATTTCGAGTTTTGATGTAAACTTTCTGAGTTTTAGTGTAAAGTTGTCGATTTAAATTAAGCTCCAAACCCACTATTATATGATCGATGAAATTGCCCTAGACCTAATTTTAAAATAAAACAAAGTATAATTAAATCACATGTTACATTTTTTTGTGGTCGTTTGAACACCCAACAATTTGTAAACTGTCTTCTCTATGTATTTTGTTCTAGTGGTTTATATTTCACGACAACAAATAAAAAAAAAAATTAGGTATATATTTTGGTCGAGCTTGTTGTCTTGTAATTAGAGTATAATAAATCGTAAAAAAATTGGATTTGTTTTCGTAATTGACATAATTATTTTATTGTTTATAATATGAAGAATATTAGGTAACATGAGTCCAAACAAAAAAAAAAGAGAAACAAAAAAAAAGGCATAATTTTCCTTATTTATTTCATTTTTTGTGATTAATATTTTAATTGACGAAATTAATAAGCAAAGACAAAGAGAATAGGAAAGCTTGAAACTCGATCACAGACTCACGGTCAATCTGTTATTACGTTTTGATTTTTATTTATTTATATTTTGGTCGAGCTTGTTGTCTTTTAATTAGAGTACTTATTTTCTTAATTGACATAATTTAATTCTTTTGTTTATATTTCAAAATTGACGATATTAATATTTTAAATGATAGATTAATATTTTAATTGACGATATGAATAAGACAAAGAGAATAGGAAAGCTTGAGGCCAGTCTCGACCACAGACTCACAGTCAATCATCAGTTACGTTTTGATTTTCATTTTTTTTTTTTGAACTAATTAATGGGACAATGAAGGGTGTACATTCAAAGAAAACTCGATGAAATAACGTCTGTCTGATCTGATATGAAGATGCGTACTCGAATAGTAATAGTATGTTTATAATTTAGCTTTTTCAAGTCACTATCAATTGTCTACCTATATGAATAGAAGATGTTGAAGCCTAAAATAGTCGATCGATTTTGACATCTTGAAAGCAACAATAATAATGAACGTAATAATAATAATAATAATAATGAACGTAATAATAATAATAATAACAATAATAATAATAATGTAATGTAACTTTTACAATATGATTGGAAAACATTAATTAATTTTTCTTTTTGGACGGCAATTTAATTATTGTACTATATCGTTCATGTAGTCATGCCTCCTTTTTATGCAACGAACAGTAGAATATAATGTTTTTTTTTTTTGCGAGAAAATTCAACCGCTAATTTTATCAAAGACGGTTTTACAATAAATAATATAATAATAAGATAAATTAAAACATATTACATATATAACCATCCATTAAATTCAGAGATTTTGTTTTAACCTACATTTAAACAAAATATATTTTTTGGTGTGTCAAAACTCTGATCTGATCTAATCGATATATTACTCTGAATGCGAGGAGTAATTTTAACACAATATCGATGCTTTTAGGACCGTATCGACCGTATGTATGTATGACTGCATGTAACGTACAATATGACGTCAAATATATATATACTTCAAATTAATATCTAGCAAAAGGAACAATAATTTACCTTTTTTTTTCAAAAAAAAATCTATATTTGCATTTAGAATTGACTTTTGCATGGCTTTTCATAGGTTACGTGTCGTCCATGCAAACCCTAATTCGTTTTTTTGCGTAAAAATATCTCAAATTTTTTTGTTTTAATTCTTGATGAAATGACGACTGTACAGTAATATGAAAAGTTGTATTTTGTTGGAGCCTCCAAATAACAAGAACGTCCTACAAATATAGGATAGGCCGACTACGGAGTATATAATAATCATATATATGGATGATATCTGATCTGATCGAGACAAACTCGTGATTGATATTATGATATAGATAGATATATCCGTCGTACAAAAAGTGAAAACCTTCAAAGATATATCCGTCGTAAAGAACTTGGGTTCACATGCATGATGATTGCATGCATGGTGATCTTGAGATTTGAGTCATCGATGATGTTATATATATTTATTGACCTTTCGTGGTTGTCTTTAAGCCAATGAGATTTAGTACGGAGTTTGTTTGATCAAACGTAAATAAATGACTGAAATATAGAGAATTTATATGAAAATTAAAACGTGTCAAATAACAACTAATAAACTAATTGGATACGATAAACCTAATTGAGTCGTTGTTTTATGAGTAAAACGGGTATGTTCATTAATCCTTATATAACTAAGATCGAACATGTGTGTTAATATCATATCGTTACAAAGTTTGAGGTCCAGATCGATTCCAAAATCTTACTTATTGTTTCGTCTGATTAAATCTCAACTATATATATATATATATATATATATATATATATATATATATATATATATATATATATATATATGAGTAAAGATCAAGTGAGTCCTCTTTTTCTTTTTGAGTCCATAAGTCCTATTTAGAGCCATTGATTTAGATGGGATGGATGAGGGTGATTGAGACTGGTAATTAAGGTAATATATAACATATTTAGGAAAAAATATAATAAAATCCTCTCTCCTTCCTTAATTATCTCCAACCACCTAACTCACTTGATTATGTTTCATCACATTCAATTTTTTCATTCAAATTCACCCGCCTAACTAAAACTCTTCGTCTTCATCATCCCAAACTCAATCTCTCGACTTCTGATTTCTTTCAAAACACACACCCGCTCATTCTTTCATCTTCAACTCAAGCAAGGCTACACACCCGTGTTACATTGACGTATTATAAGTGTTACTTTAATGAACAAATGATGTTACTCCAAGTAATTAATGGTGTTATTCTTTGTCTCATGGTTAAACAATGTTATTATCATCAATTACTCTGACGCATTATATATCGTTCTTTAAAGAACGACAATCGTTAATTTGGTAATGAATGGTTCCAATCCAAGTTATCATCAATTACTTTGGTAATCATTTGTTTAAACGCTGCTGTCCTCAGTTACTTTAATGCATTATGTCTGTTACTCTAACTGACGGAAGGTGTTACTCCAATAGAACAAAGATGTTACTCTAACCAAATGCACATGCATTAAATAAAATATAGAGTTAATTGCTACGTAGCACAATGCTACTTGTAAAAAAATGTGTACAAAATCAGTTATTCTTGTAAACAAAAAAAGAAAAATATTTTTATCATGACCAAAAACACAAGTAATCTCAAAACACATGTTCCTCCTTATTTTCTTCAGTGTCTTCCTCAGTTTCCTCATCTTCGTCGTCGTCGTCATCCACTTCATCCTCCTCATCCTGATCCACCTTTATCAATGTTGTCCTGTGCATTCGCATCACTTCCAATATCACCTGCACAAAAGTAAACAACGTGTTACTCCCATGCAGCCAATGTGTTACTTCAACTCTTACGTTGTGTTACTCTAACTGGTAAAGTACGTTACTCTAACATCATCATCAAAAACTGTTTCTCAACGTTCAGTGTGTTACTGTAATTGCAATTAAGTGTTACTGTAACGTTAATACATATGCGTTACGCCCATGCAGTCAATGTGTTACTTCAGCTCTTACGTTGTGTTACTCTAACTGGTAAAGTACGTTACTCTAACATCATCATCAAAAACTGTTTCGTAACATTCAGTGTTACTGTAATTGCAATGGAGTGTTACTGTAATGTAGAGCGTATGTTACTTCAACGTCGTGACTGCGTTCATAGAAAACAAAACAATATTATTAGTGGACCTCATTGAAAACCCAAATAACAAGCATAAAACTCTGGAATCAATATCAATTAACCATCAATATGAATCTATAATGAATGAAATGACAATGAAAACAATATCAACATGAAAATTGACGTAAAAAGGGAAGCCAAATCGACATGAAGTATCAATTAACCATCGATATGAATCTATGATGAATGAGATGACTGCGTTCATAGAAAACAAAACAATATTATCAGTGGACCTCATTGAAAACCCAAATAACAAACATAAAACAATGGAATCAATATCATCAAAACCCTTTTCCTGAACGTTCATTTGTGTTACTGTAATTACAATTAAGTGTTACTTTAATTCAGAAGGCATGTTACTTCAACGACGAATCTGCATTAATTGATATCAAAAAAATAGTATCAATGGATATCAGGGAAAATCTTGAAAAAAACCATAGAAACCTGTAATCTATGGAGATCGAGATATCAAAATACCATTGATACGAAACTATGAATCAAAACGCAATGACATCAAAAAGACGCAAATTTGATGCAAATAAAGTCGAAATGTCAATGAAAGCACTATAAACATGAAGATCGACGTAAAAAAAAAAGGCAATTTGACGCGATAAAACATTGATATGAAAACGCAGATTGAAAGCAATATTACTATTGAAATCCGTGAAGAAAAAACGAATAAAAACGTGAATGAATCACTGAAACTCACCATTGTTATAATCGATTAGTTGCTTATCAACCGTTGAAGACGATGATGCGGTCATTGAATCCATTGTAGCAGAATTTCGAGATCAAAAACGATGAATTAGCGTGAATGAAGAAAGGGTTTTTTGGTTTTTAGGTGTGATTGTGTGAATGAACGTGGAATGGAAATGAACGTGAATGAAAATGAACGTGAATGATATGAAGTTATTTGTTTCCTAAATTCTTGTGAGTTATTTTAGGAACGTAAATCTCCCTTTTTTTTTCTTTTTTTTTTAATTGGATGCATCTTGTCCATCCATCATCATCCCATCCAATGGATGGGATGAGGACTTAGGGACTCACAAAGAGTAAGGGACTCATAAGAGCCTTACTCATAAGATCCTCACAAAGAGTGAGGATCCGGTGAGTCTTTCTCATTAAATGAGTCCGTCCCGTAATTTAGGGTCATTAGATCTAATGAGATCAACGGCTTACAGTAATAAACCAAATCAAATCAAAATATACTAAATCAAATCAAATTGGGCCACAATTACTATACTAAACTACACTATCAAACATCAATTCAACCGGAACAAAAACTTATCATGATACTCTTGAACCGCCATTATTTTTCTCTAGATATTTCTTCAGAAAATGTAGATTACGAGCTTCGATTTACGATCATCATCACTAATTTCAATCGCAAACCTAAAAATTTAAATCAAATCAAGCTCCTATGCAATCATTATCATTGATTTCGCAGATTACCTCCAACAATTCGCCTAACGTATCAATTATCCAAAACAAAATCTCAACCATTCAATCTCGAACCTAAACATTTCGCACAAATCAAACTCCTACACAATCATAATCACCTAAGACATCAATTTTCAAATCATAATCCAAATTCAAAATCACACAATTACTGTACTAAACTACACTATCAAACATCAATTCAATCGGAAAAAAAAAACACGAAAATTAAAAGTAGGAAGCGAGAGATTACAATAAAGAGAACTGGATCATTTTCATAACAAATCAGGTCATGTTTGGGCCAAGTTGTTTCAAATTGGGTAAAATTCTGGTTCGGGGCTTTGGCTGAGTTGTTCTTTTCAGGTATGGATTGGGTTAATCTGGGTTGCATCAGCTTTTCAAGGTCGACTAGTCATGAACTCTAAAAGCTTCTATAAGTCGGTAACAGACAGTAGAAAAGGCTTTCTTTCAAGCCTAAAGATGTGTGCTAGGAGTTGATCTCATTACTATGCTGAATCCATGATGTTACAGTAATATGATTACTGTATCAGTATTATATAATTATACTTGTGTTACTGTAATAGTGTGACAGTGTCACAATAAGATATTTGTGTTACTGTAATAGTGTTCTGTTACTGTAACATTGTGTTCTGTTATTGTAACATTATTACTGTGACATTATTATTGTAATTTCTTATTACTGTGATAGTGTCACAGTAAGATAGTTGTGTTACTGTAATAGTGTTCTGTTACTGTAACAGTAAGATTATATACGACGAAGATGACGCTGAATCTCAGCCATTCATGTGATTTGATCATGTGGCTGTGATTCACGGGACGGACTCATTTAAGATAGAGAGACTCACGAGATGCAATTCCTATATATATATATATATATATATATATATATATATATATATATATATATATAAAGTGAAAAATATAATATTTTAATCGTAAATAATGAAAAATGACTCCACTAAATAACAATTTAATTTATACATACCAATCTTAATTAATTACCTAAATTAAAGCTTAATAATGAATAATACAAAAAAAAAAAATAACAATATTGGAGTTTAATTAAGCTAATTATACTTGGGCCACACAATTTATAAAACATGTTGAAAAAATGGTTGAATTTGGGCCACATGACCCAACTCGAATAAGACGACCTGAACCTAACTTCGACTTATTCAATATGCAACGGTTTCCTCGATCGTCGATTGGATTGGATTTGACCGATCGACCGGACGATCATTATTGCCAAACCCATTGGGTAAAAACACGGTCTCGGGTGATCTCCTTAAGCGACCGACAACCATTGAGTGCCATCGTCAGCTCGAGCTCGTCTCGCAGCATTTGAAGTACCTTTTCGACGCCTTCTTGTCCGTCGGCCGCAAGTGCGAACAAAACCGGCCTCCCAATCTACAGAAAATAACCCGTCATGGCACTAACGTCGTACTAACCGAAGATGTCTTAGCCTGGTGGTTAAGACTATTATTGTAATACGACTAAATTAAATACACTCTTCGTTAAAAAAAAAAAAAAAAAAAAACGTATATATGAGACGGGAATTAATGTACTTACGAATACACCGGACGCTCCCAATGCCAATGCTTTAAAAACATCGGTTCCACGACGTATACCCCCGTCCATAAACACGGGAATCCGACCACCTGTACCTTTCACGACCTGAATATATTTATATTCCAATAATATTATGATAATTCTCGTAATATTCTCTCGTATTAATTAGTAAAAAATACGTTATTAAATATTTATATAATAATATTATATTACCTCTTCGAGGGCCATTATAGTCGCGGGCACGTAATTCAATTGACGGGCTCCGTGGTTGGATACGATTATACCGTCCGCTCCATGTTCGACCGCAAGTCTCGCTTACACAAAAAAATAAAATAAAATAAAATAAGGGGTCGTCTGATTACCCTTCTTAATTTAAACACGGGAATTATATATATTTATATTTATATTTATATTACACGAATCACATACAAACACGGAAACCAATGCAAGACGAGTTATATATATATATATATCGTCTTACCGTCCTCAGCCGTGAGTATACCCTTCACTAGAATCGGGAGACTGGTAATCGTATGAAGCCAATTCAAATCCTAATTTTTTTTACGAAAACATAAACGTGTTAATTAAACTCGAAAAACAAATTAAAAACGAAAGATTACGAGTTAATTAATTGATTGATTAATTAATTAATTGTAATTACCTTCCAGCTTAGGGTTTGATCAACTTGGGTAGCAGCATATGACGCGAAGCTAGGATCGTGATTCGCCTACAAATTAAACACGTCAGACTCAGATTCAGACTTAGACTCGGTTCTTTTCAGCTTAGTTTCAGTTCAGTTGAGTTACCTGGTCGATTTCGCCTAGGTCGAGACCCTGGAAATTCTTCAGTGACAGCATTGCAGGAATGCTAAATCTGAAATGATCAGTACAGTACAGTACAGAACAGAACATTGCATTTAGTTCAGATTACATGTGCACTGAGAATATTTGTTTTGATAAATCGGAAACTACCTGTTCTTGATGTCGGCTTCTCTGTGGCCTAATCGCGGTGTGTCGACAGTTAAGACGATAGCCTTAAAGCCAGCCATTTCGGCTCTCTGCACTAGCTGAGCAACAACATTCCTGTCCTTGTACACCTGATTTCGAAAAACAGATGCTGTAATTAGCAGGTAAACATGAAATTGCAGGAATTGCAGGAAATTGTAGACTGTAAAACTGTAAGCTTACATAGAGCTGGAAAAACCGGATTCCTGGTCCAGTCGAAGCAACTTCATCGACACTAGATGTAGCCCATGTCGATAATGTCTGAACATGAATTGCAGGAAAAGGGTATTCTTAGATTCTCAGAAGTTTTACTGAAATTAATTTATATATCAGGTTTTTAATTTTCGACACAAACCATGATAGTTCCGGCTGCTGATGCTGCACGTGCTGTCGCAATTTCTCCTGCAAGAGTAATCGAAACACAAAACAGGTTACTACCTGATTCCTGCAGCATCCTGTTTCTACACATCGAATTTATAAGAAACTGTCTAGGCGAAAAGACGGGCTTTCACTTTCAGTTACAGCGCGCAGTCTGCAGTAAAGGCAACTAGCTATTTACAGAATCGACACAATTGCAGATATAAGATTCATTGACTGCAGTCTGCAACAAGGACCCTTCAAACTGCATTCTGAATTGCTGTCGAAGCGAAAATACAGGAACCAGTGACTGCAGTCTGCAAAAAAATGTGAGTAGCGATTGACAGAACCGACACAAGTAATTTCAGATATGACTGTAACCAGTTTACTATGTATCGACTGCAGTCTGCAATAACGGCTCGAATTGGTACCTGTAACTTTAATGCTACTCATGTAACAGCATTCTGAATTACTGTCGGAGCGAAAATATGTGATTCAGTGACTGCAGTCTACAACAAAAGCGACTGATGATTTGACAGAACCAACACAATTTCAGGTATGACTGTAACCAGTTTACTTATACACGATGCAATAACGACTCGAATTGGTCGCAGTAACTTTAATGCTACTCCTGTAACAGCATTCTGAATTACTGACAGTAGTAGTTCTTTTTTTGTTACCTTCAGGGTGTGCCATCTTCTGCATAGCAGTCGGGGCAATCATGACAGGCATAGAAATCTCGAATCCCAACACAGTTGTCGTCATATCTATATTGGTTACATCAATCATAACCCTTGGCCGAAACCTACATCACACTTACATATACACACGATCAGATGTACACGTAACACCGTCTTACCCTTAAAACTACAGATATCGAAATTTGAACTTACAGGATCCTGGAGAAGGCGTTTTGGTTTTCGGACAAAGTCCAATGATCATCAGAACCAGATGCATAGTAGTCATACACCACCTTAGGCAACTTTTGTTTTGCAATTGCTTCATATTCATTAACATTGGTTATTATCTCACCCATTTTTTCAGACTAATAACCAAGACAATAATAATAATAATTAAATTGATTAAGTAAAGTGATTAAATTAAATAATTATGATTATCACTTTATATAGAAGAAGAAGAAGAAGAATGCTTTGATTACTAGTTCATGTGTTTTTTGTTTATTCCAGCAGCCAAATTAGAAGAAAATTACTACTTGTATTTCTTTCATGTAACTTTTCCATGTAAAACACTATGGATGGCTTTGGACTACCTTTTTGTGTTGTATTACTAATCTACTCTCACATAGACTTTTCTTCTTTAACTTTAAAAAAACGGTTTTTCTAACGTGTGTCCATTGGGCACACGTTAGTAAGTCGTTTAAGATAAGAATCATAATGATATTGTGTAAATAGGGTAAATATGATTTAGTATTTCATTTTCTCGTGACAATATCAATACGATTCTCACCTTAATCAACTTATTAAGGTGTGTCTAGTGGATACACATTAGAAAAATCGAAAAAAAAAAAAAGATTTTGTATGGCCAAGTCCATGATGAGATGACTGGGATTTGAATCTCGTCAGCATGATATGTTTATACACAAAAACTTGTATGAGACCGTCTCACGATAATTTATCATGAGACGGCTCATATAAGAGGTGGTTACTAAATTTGTAACCACCCCCTATGTGCCCATGTGAGAGGTCTCACGATAAAATTATCGTGAGACGGTCTCACGTGAGAGTTACTGTTATTTATATGTTATTGTCGCTTTTTAAACAATTTTGTTTTTGTTGATGGGATTTTTGTTTTCTTAGTGATGGATAATGTTTCGGAGTTTAATAGGTTAGTATAGACTATTATCGACTATGAAGTGGTCGGTCCAACACGACTTGGTTAGATGGGTCGTGGCCCACTTAGGCACAGTCCGTATAGGGCTCGAGATAGGGCTAAGACTGCAAAATCTACGATCGGGCCCGGGCTAGTCTAGTGAAAATCAAGCCCAACTCGACACAACCCGACTCCTCCTCAAGACTGGCCGGGGATGGGCTCATTTTGGCCGAGCCAGTCCACCCAACCCGGACCGCCCTACACCCGCCCATGTAATTGTATAACCGAAGATGTGTTAACCTAGTGGTTAAGGCTAAGTATTTTGAACGATGATTATATACAGAATAATTCGAATCCAAAAGAAATCGAGTCGACCCATTTGACCCGACCCGTTTATGGTGTGTAACTAACACCACTATCACGAGTGTAGGTGTGTGTAATAGAAAAGGGGGAAATCAATTGAGACTCATTAACTAACCAAATCCCTAATTAAAAACAACAACCTACGAAACTCCGAAAACCCCCAAATCAAAAAACCGCGGGGCAAAATCACTCAAATCGATCACAAACCCTAATAATAATTCCACCACTTCTTCTCTGAAATCACTCAATCACTCCACAAATTCACAGAATTCAAACTCAATCTTGATGCGATTACAGCAACAACGACACCGGCGACGGAGTAACGAAGTCGCAGAAACCGAAACCCTAGGCAATCGATGAGGGGCGGAAGTGCGGCGGCACTCGCGGCGGCTTCGCTATCGTCGGCGGCGACTGTTTCTTCGATTTCCGATGGTCGGTTTCTTGTTGATGGAAGCAGCAGGAGGAGGTGGTGGTGGTGTTGTTGTAGAGAAGAGGAAGATTCAAATGAGTTGGATTCCGACCTTGCTTAAGCGTAAAAATGGCGGTCCCTTAGGGTTGAAGAATCTTGGAAACTCTTGTTATCTTAATTCTGTTCTTCAGTGTCTTACTTACACTCCTCCTCTCGCTAATTTTTGCCTTGGACTTCAACATTCTTCTTCTTGTATGTTTTCGAAACCTAGATTCATTTGATTCGTTTCGATATTGCCCCGCTTATTCGTAATTTGTGGAATCGTTCGCTAGAATTCCTGTTCAGAGAGTTCAATTCACTCATGTTTTAAGCCAGAGTTCAAATTCTTGTGTTGCTTGTTCTTATTCGAATTTGATTAGTTTGTAGATTCGTAATGTTGTTGGGATTTTAGGTAAATTTACGGCTTTTGTCATTGTCGCTGTTGTTCTTGTTATTTTGTTCTGATTTTAGGTTCAATTCATGATGATGTACTCATTCAGTACTTAAATTTACGTGTTTCGCAATTTAAGGTTGATTAATGACTATGTTGCTGGGTTTCTTTGGTTCTGATTATAGATTGATTAATGTGCTGATTGATTAATTCACCCATGTATTAAGCTGGAGTTCGAATTTTTGATTAGTTTGTTTCTTGTGTTGCTTGATTTCACGGCGATTGGACAGTTTTTGTTCGAATTTTGATTAGTTTGTAGATTCGCACGTTGTTGTGATTTTAGGTAAATTATCGGCTTTTGTCATTGTCGTTGTTGTTCTTGTTATTTTGTTCTGATTTTAGGTTTAATTTATGATTATTTACTGATTCAGTACTTAAATTTACGTTTTTCGCAATTTAATGCTGATTAATGACTATGTTGATGGTTTTCTTTAGTTCTGATTATAGATCAATTAATGTGCTGATCGATTAATTAAAGATATAAGTGAAGTTTAATGATTGACAGCGTACTATTTTGCCTTGTGTAGGTGATTCAGCTTCAAATCCTTTTAGAAAAAAGGACTGTCCCTTTTGTTTACTAGAGAAACGTATTGTACGATCGCTTAGTATAGATTTAACCCTTGACGCTCCTGCTAAGATCCTAAACTGCCTTGAGATATTTTCTGAGAATTTCAAGAGTGGTAGACAAGAGGATGCCCATGAGTTCCTTCGGTATGTTATAGATGCGTGCCATGACACTTGCCTGCGTCTGAAGAAACTCCAGCAGCAGCGTGTGAGAAACAACTTAAATGGTGTCGGAAAAGAGAGGTTTGGTGGTGATAGTATTGTGAAGGATATTTTCGGTGGTGCTTTGCAGAGTCAAGTGAAGTGTTTATCATGTGGAAATGAGTCGAATAAAGTTGACGAGATTATGGATATTTGTCTTGAGATCTCTGGTTGCAGTTCGCTTAAAGATGCAATGAGGAAATTTTTTCAAGCTGAGAGTTTAGATGGTAACAATAAGTACAAGTGTGAGAGGTGAGCATTTATTTATGCTCAGAATTTTTCGTCTTTGATTGATTTCTTCGACTTGATTTCTCTGAACAGCTGAACTGTGTTTGTGTAGATGTACAAAATTAGTTACAGCTAAAAAGCAAATGTCGGTACTCCAAGCTCCTAATGTACTCGTCGTCCAGCTCAAGGTGTGTTGCTATTTATACTTTTCTTCGTGTGAGTTCCGTCTTATGTACTTGGGAATCGAAGTGACTCTTTATTTGTTTTAATGGCGTAGAGATTTGAAGGGATTTTCGGTGGGAAGATAGATAGGGTGATTGCATTTGAAGAAATTTTGGTTCTCTCAAGCTTCATGTGCAAAGCAAGCCAGGTAAGTTATCCTACGCTTTTTACCACTGTTCGCAGCCAGTTATTTTGTATGTGAAGTCATCTTCTTATTGTGGCACACGTGGCATAAAAAAAACAAACCTATTGATTTTCTCTAGCTATCGATATTGCTAACACATTTTCTAAGTTGTATATAAATGACCATCGTAGAGGAGTAATCAATTGCTTTGAATGTGTTTGGGCAGATCCACTATTTTAATGTTCTGCAGTATTTAACTAGATATATGTAGCCCCATGCCTAAACGTAGATTGACATCGGCTGGTAGTTTGTAGGCAGGAAACGTCTAGTGAAACATTAATGCCGTATGTTAAGTGGGCATATCGAAACTCTTGATTCGTGTTGTTTGTAGCCTCGCACATAACCATATTGTAGCTACGCATAAGATACGTCAATGGATGTCATATAATGATGACACTTATATGATATGATGTGGGATTTAAACCGTGTTACCAAATATACACGTCTTAAAAATGAACCCTAATTAAGTGAAATCAGGTCCTTCTGTAGGCTTATGAGTGAATTAATGTTTATATTGTTTGGTCAATGTTGAGTAATTATGGTTTATTTCTTTCTGTCACCTACTCTCTTTACTTCTAGCCTTATATAGCCCATTATAAGGTGTTGGCGTGTGATAGCTGTATTTTGAAAAAAATCATTTGATTATTAATGTATTTCTATGTTTTTCAGGATCCAAATCCCGAGTATAGTCTTTTTGCGACCATTGTTCATTCTGGGTTTTCACCTGAATCTGGACACTATTACGCTTACATTAAGGTTTGATTTTGTTCTCTCATGTATTTTTGTGATGTTTTATGTAAATGACTTGTCTCATTTCATGCTTACTCATTACCTTTCGAATATTGATAGGATGCTGTAGGACGTTGGTTTTGCTGCAACGATTCTTATGTAACATTATCAACCCTTCAAGAGGTTCTTACAGAGAAGGCTTACATTCTCTTCTTCACCCGAACAAACCAGAGGCCTGTTTCGGTTGATACAGCTACGGTTTCCAATGGCGTGAAACCTCATACTATAGCTGCTGTACCCAATGGGCTGGAATTTCATGCAACGGCTACCGTGCCTCAGGGAGTAAAATCTCATCCACGGAATGGGAAATCTCATAATGTAGCTGTACCCAAAAGCACTGCTACTCCAAGTGCTATGAATATCAAACCGTTCAATGTACGCCCTGTTGGTAAAGTCGCTCCAGTTGCAAGTAAGGTCAATGGTACATCTAGTGCTGTACATAACAAACCAAACGGAATTGCTGAGAAAGATTCCCGTAGTGATATAGGGTCACCCAACCTTCCGAAGAAGGAATCTGTGGAATGTAACGGAAATGTAGGCCATGTTGCAAGTGAGCACGTGAATGGGAATGGTGTATGTTCAGTGGCTCATGACGACCAAAACTATATTGATCAAAAACAGAAGGCGATTGAGAGTAGCCAGGATTTGAGAAATGGAAACGGCCATATTCAAAACGGGCATGTTGGTTTTGAGAAAGACATGCACAAGGATAATTCTCCGAAAGACGGAATTGTAGGAAAGATGCATGACAATGGTGATATCCATATCCATAGTGGTTTGAAGAATGGGCTAGTGGGTCTTTCTGGCACCAAACGGAAGTTGGAAGACAAGGATACGTGCGTTTTGCTCTCCAAAGATACTCAATCTCGGACCCGAGTCGAACAGTTTAAGGAAGTGTATGTATTTTAACTCCTTTTTTCACACTCAAAGTTAGATGTCTTTATCTTGGAAAATTAATGGCTGAATTTTTCGTGTCTTCCGTTTTCAGTCTTCAGAAAGAAGCTTCATCGGTTCTCCAAGCATCTGGCTGGTCTGATAAGCTTTATAAATACATGAAATCACGGAAGAGGTTGTGTATGGACACTTGTACGTCAACGGACACCATTGAACAGAAGTAAGTCCTCTCCCCATTTTGAATTGTTGTAATTAATTTAATTCTCCTCTGCAAGTATATCGGTTTTTCTTACCAATTTTAAAATGCGATAAATTCTTTTTTGAGTATGCGTGTTAGTAATTTGATCTACTTGCTTGAAGAGGCTTTTTACGAGTGAGTCTTAAGATTAGGGTTTGTTAGGGTTGCTTAATGAACACTTTTATCGCCTAACCTGAGACCTTTTGCTTAGAATTCCCGTTCGCATTAAATCTTGGAATGGTTGACTGCTCATTTTGAGATAGTGGTAGCTTTTGAATTGTTTGAGTATATTTTCATGTGAAGCGGGCTTTTATCTTCATGCTCGTCTCAAGGGTGTTTTTGGTGACACACCTCCATCTTGTATAACCCCTTTTACGACAGTGAGGTCTTGTTGTGCGATGGTTTAGTAAACATGCAAAGCATTGACGGCTTTGGAGCATCAGTTACAAGTTTACGATTTCAATTTACTTGAACCCAATTGTCATTTACTCGATTTGTATCTGCTGTGTTTTTTTTTTCTTTATCACTTGTTAGGTTGTGCAGTAATGATTTTAATTTTCTGAATTGTATCGGAAATAATTTGACAGGAAAGCGTTGATTGCCGATGCCAAAATATCGTTCATCTCCCAAATTCCCGGATCTTTGAAAGGAAATTTGATCGAGCGCATTAGGTCATTTAGCAGAGGAAAGTAGCTGTTCTACTTCTTCTACCCTCGTTCCGTCACCAGATCCATCGCCTCCTCAGTTTTACATGTATGACGATTGCAGCGTTGTTACCATTGCCTGCCGAATGTATTCCGTCTGCTGAAACATTTTTGCCGGACGAAAATTCTCAAAGAAAAGTGTTGAAGAGTGTAGAGATTGTAATTCTGTTTATTGTACTGTATTATATATATCCTTTTTGCCCTTACTTTTGAGCACAAAATCAAATCACTTAATGGATTAACACCGAATTCTTTATCCATATAAAATGTCGAGAGATTAACAAATATAGAATCGAAATTTGCATTATACTGATTCTAAATTTCGGAATTTTTTTACAGTTTTCATTCGGTTATCAAGCGATTAGTTGGTCGGGAAAACTTTGATATATTAGAAAATACGAGTACTCAACTATAAATAGTATCGGAAGCATATTTCATCGTTATCAAAAAAAAGAAAAACTCGACTATCATTACAAAATAGTTCGGCGATATTGGAAAAACTCGACTTAGAACCACGGTTGACAGGTTGAGGTTGATTCCGTTAAGGCATCACCAATCACCGGATTTGAAGGTCTTGGAACTGCGTGACTTGCCGCCTTTGTCTTTGTAAGAATTACGAGATGTGTAAGAAGATTTTCTCCGTCCACGCGCAGATGCTATGGCCTTCTCTCTTTGCTTGCTCAGGCTTTTCAATAGTTCCGGATCTCTTTCTTCATCGCTTTCTTCTTCCTGCAACGATTATAAACATTATTATATATACATCGAAAATTGATCGCTTTAGATTATATGCTTGCATGGCGAAATTACTAACCTCATCATCATCTTCATCATCGTTGTCGGCTTCTTTTGTAACTTCTTTGCTTCTTGAACTCGCAGTTTGAATGTGAGACTCCTACAAAAAAGATTACGGAATAAGTCTTGATCTACGTACTAAAAAAATTCAATCGAAGGAAAACTTTGAAAACAAATTAGCGATGTAATACTGGTTTTGTTGACAGGTCGAGCGAGTCGAATTCAGTGATGTCTACGTCATTTAGCTGACATGCAATAGGGGAGGTGGGCGATTCAACTGTATCGCCTAACTCGTCATCATCTGTCAATTCTTCATCATCAGAGCCTCGACCGCCAGCATTCCCTTCAATAAACTGAAGATACTAAAACATCAGAATTGCGAAAATATATCTACACGCTGCTGACACGAATCATAAGTACACGTACCCTATCAAGATCAACGTGTTGCTCTTTGACGTATCCACTGGCGGCAAGCTCCTTATCTAAGGTAATAGCGTTTTTCACAATCGAAGATAAGTTAAGCCTGCTATTCTCGTCTGTCACTTGGTCGTCATCAGCTTCGTCTGGTTGCAGTTCAAATGTCAGCTTAAATCTGAAGACACGAGATAAACTGCGTCAGTAAAAATGCTGCAGAAACGGACATTGATAGGCTGTTTGAAGTTTGAACATGCTCACTACCTTTTTCGGAAGAATTTGAAAATGCATTCGACATCACGATCAAAATACCTGCAATTAGCATTTGTCATAGGAAGAAATAACGATGATGGACATAGAAGAACGTGGAAGAAGAGGATTATTAGCATACATTTGTGCATTCCGATGATTGACAGATACCATTTGTGGGAAATCAATCATCGTCAAATTCTCATCATCATCGATCTACAAACCATAATAACATAATCCATAAGGCAAGCAGCTCATACAGTCATACTTCATAGGCTCGTAGGATTGCAAGGTCGTAATAATTACATACCATGATGTTAAATTCATTGAAATCGCAATGGATAAGACCATGTTCAGCAAGACGGGCAATCAAACCGATTACAGTTTCAAATACAACATCAGGATTTTCCACGTGCTTGACCTGCACACTGATTCATAAAGAAAAACAGAATGACAAACGGAAAACAAATCAAACTCGACAAGCAAGCAAGATGTGAAGAGTGGATTCTCACAGCGGATAGCCTTTGACGAGAGACATAATCACACAATGTCGATTGCAATCAACCGGCTTTGGTACAGGAAATCCGTGATCATCCAGTGCCTGCGAAAAAAAAGAAGATTCGATATTCACGCTAATGACAGTCTTACACGTCAAGTGCATCAGAAAGAGTTGCGCGCAGTACGGCAGTAGAACCTTCATAAAAGCATACTCCTTAAGCGCAGCAAGACGAGACAAGTATAGCCAGTTGAAACTGCTCCTGTGCCTTAAGTAATCACGCTTAGCCTTAACGGCCCTGAATGATACTCTACCTAGTCTGTGAAGCTTCATCGCCATGACTGTTCCCTCTTCATTTACAACTTCGAATATATCTGCAAGCACCCAAAACATTCTTCAGAGAAAAAAAGGCGAAAAAAAGTGGAAAAATGGTAAACAAAAACATAGTAGGAGTATTAGTTTACCGGATTCCTTTCCGACTCCAATTTGACGACCAACGGCAGTGATGACTCCGCTCTTTACCAATGCACTGATGGCAAGAAAGTCGTACCCAAGGTAGGTTAACCGGAAACCATCGTCTACAGAATAGCAACCAGGATCGTGAGCGCATTAAACTCAACAAAGTAAACAATTTGTGAAGAAGAACAGCTAAAGTAACTCACAATCTGAGGAATCGTGATGAAGCAGCTTGTGCTTCAGCAAATTCTTCAGCACCTTGTATGTGCCCCCGTGCCTAATCGCAGACAAATAAACCGAGCAAATGTAAACATCTTCACCAATTACATAACAACTAACAACGACAAAAACAAAGAACACGGATTGTATGAGAAGAGAGTTACTTGAGACGGGCAATACGGTCGATGAGAGCAGAAGGCACAATCTCATGCTGCAATTAGTCGAAACAAATCCAAACCACAGGAATTAGTTGTAGAGCAAACAAAGAGTACGAGGATTGGTGATTAGATAGAATGATGAGATTAGTACATTGCGCATTCCGAGCTCAACTGCAACGAGAACTCGAAAATCATCTCTTGATAGATATCTCAGCACGTTAACATCCAACTTCATTGCTTGTTGCTGCTTTCCACTCTCTTCTTCAAGTAAAAACTAACCTAATCACTGAAGCACAAACACGAATTACTTATCATATAAACTCCATATCTTCACTTTCCAACAACGATTTGGGGTCGGCTATTATGAATCATTATCCAAAATCGTAAATTCTTCTCTTTCTAACATCAAATTACAAAATTTCAAATGATAATAATCTACACACACCCATTATCCCCCCAATTCAAACAATTAGGTCAATTACACAAAGGTCAAAACTTTATTAATCTTTGCTAACATGAATCATTATCCGAAATCGTCAAGTTAAACAATCTATGATTACCAACTAACACACCCATTATCCCCCCAATTCAAACAATTAGGTCAAAAATTTATTAATCTCTGCAAACATGAATCATAATCCGAAATCGTCAAGTTAAACAATCTATGATTACCAATTAACACACACCCATTATCCCCAATTCAAACAATCACACAAAGGTCAAAACTTTATTAATCTCTACTATGAAACTAAAGAACCCAGAAGACTAAAACCTAAAAATAGTATAAAAAGCATACAAATTTGTAAACTTTGAACAAAATTATGATTATGGGAGCTAATTAGAGTACATAAAAAAATCAAAATTTGGGAGATAAATTCATCATCCTCATCATATAATTAAGTGTCTAATGCATAGAAATAAAGAACAAAACTTCAAATTGTGAAATAAATATGGAAATAAATTACAAAAATTACATGAAATGAACTCACGAAAGAGGAGAGGAGATGGAGAGGAGGCGGCAGAACGGTGGGGGAGAGAGCTACTGTGATTTCTTCGGTTTATAAGAGATAGCCCTACAATGTCACGTCGAATTGTCAAATCATGTCTCGAGATCCCTAATTTATAAGAGAAATTATATTCTTTTTGCGATTATAGGTGTTTAATGTAAGTGTCATTTTGCGTTCTATTAATGAATTATTCTTTTCTTCAAAAAAAAAAAACGATTTTCTGTAAAATATTTTTTAATAAAAAAGTTATACACAAATAAATATATGTCCTTCTAAATTTATTTCCAATCACTTAATCACAACCCGTTATAATAAGGCCTTGTTCTTTTTGGCTGAAACAAGACTGAGCTGAGCTGAACTGGTCTGATAGAAACTGAGCTGGACTGATAAGAACTGAACTGGTCTGATAGAAGCTAAGCTGAGCTGAGCTGAATTTATAGAAGCTGAAACTAATAATTTCTTATATAAATTATCTAATAATTTTAAGAAAACGGTTTTTCTAACCTGTGCCCACTGGGCACATGTTAATAATCTAATTAAGGGAACATTTACCATGATATTATCCTGAGAAGTTGAAATATTAAGCTTTAGTTACCATACTTATACGATATCAATTTTAATCTTGCCCGAATTAACTTATTAACGTGTGCCCAGTGGACACACGTTAGAAAAACCGTTAAGAAAAATATTGGGGCTGAGCTGATAAGAGTTGGGCTGAGCTGATAAAAACTAAACTGATCTGAAACGGGCTGAAATTAAGCCGAAAAGAACAGGGCCTAACTCAGTATAAATTATAATTAAAATATTACAGAGTGTTTACAAATAATATTAAATAATTAAATTAAATAAATAATTGAGACGGAAAGAATATATTTATGTGACGGTGCTAGGATTTGCATGGGACGACCGAGAGCTTTTTGACGCCCTTTTCCATCTCCGTGAGTTCATTTCATTAGTAAATTACGATTACGATTACACAAATTGAAAACCCTAATTTCAATTTTTATTATTTGTACTCTAGAATCATCTCCACATAATGTCATAATCGTACTTATGTTAATTTTTTGATATTAAATATAATACGGAGTACAATTTTACAAATTTTGACGCTTTAAATTCTGAATTTTAATCCTTTTTTGTACTATTTCTAGGGTTTAATCTTCTGGGTTCTTCGATTTGATAGCTGAAATCAACAAAGTTTTGATCTTTCTATAATTATTTGAATATATGTATAATGGGTTTCTGTTGATTGATAATTTTAGTTTTGACGATTTAAGTACTGAATTTTAATTTTTTTTGGGACTATTTCTAGGGTTTAATCTTCTGGGTTCTTCGATTCGATAGCAGAAATCAACAAAGTTCTGAACTTTCTGTAATTATTTGAATATTTGTATAATGGGTTTCTGTTATCGATTGAAATTTTGTAATTTGATGTTATATACTCCAACCCTAATTAATTAATCTACGAGCATGGTTTTCAAGATACTACTTTGACTCGATTTCCCCAATTCATATAAAAACTCTCCATCAAAAAAACTGTTTTTTAATTATTACGTGAAACGGTTTTACAACAACCCTATTTTATTATGTCATATTAGCATTAGATCATGGTCAAAGTTTGTGAATTTTGATCTCGAATGTCAAATGTCGAACTAGGAAATTAAAGCAGCAACAGCAATGAAGCTAGATGTTAATGGACTGAGATACCTGTCGAAAGACGATTTTCGTGTTCTTGCTGCTGTTGAATGGGGAATGCGCAATGTACTAATCATATCCTCCTATTTTCTCATTAATCCTCTTAATTTAACACTTGATGGCCATAGCCGCTAAGCCATGGGCCTCTTTGTTAAGTTCTCTGGGAACGTAGGAAACATTAGCAATTTAACCTTGCTGTGTTTGCTGTAAAGTTCAATTTTCGTGATTTCGGTTTGTTTTGAATCTTTGTTCATTGCAGCATGAAATCGTGCCTTCTGTTCTCATCGATCGCTATGCCCATCTCAAGTAACTAATTTTCTCGTATAATCCGTCCTCTTATTCTGTCGTTGTTGCGTATTTTTGGTAAAGATGGTGTCTTTGTTTATTTATCTGTGTTTAGGCATGGGGGTACATACAAGGTGCTGAAGAATTTGCTGAAGCACAAGCTTCTTCACCATGATTCGTCTCTCTGTGAGTCGCTTTGTTTGTGATCATTCCGTGTTGATAAACTTGATATCGTCAAAATTGAAGCAATTTTTAGTCTTGTATGTAACACGGTTTTGGTGTTGGTTGCTATTGTTTATATAGACGATGGATTTCGGTTAACCTACCTTGGGTACGACTTTCTTGCCATCAATGATTTGGTTAAGAGGGGTATCATCATTTCCGTTGGTCGTCAAATTGGCGTTGGAAAGGAATCCGGTATGAAAATTTTCTCGACTTGACGACTTCAGATTTTTGGGACTAAGCCTCTGATGTTGTTGTTGTAATGATTTGGTGGTTGCAGATATATTCGAGGTTGTGAATGAAGAGGGTACAGTCATGGCGATGAAGCTCCACAGGCTAGGTAGAGTATCATTCAGGGCAGTTAAGTCTAAGCGTGATTACTCGAGGAACAGAAGCTGTTTTAATTGGCTACACCTGTCTCGTCTTGCTGCACTAAAGGAGTATGCTTTCATGAAGGTTCTACTGCGCGCACTGCACACCTCTTTCTGATGTGCTTAGCTTGCTTTTTGATACTGTCATTAGCATGAATGTCGAATTTTCTGTTTGACAGGCATTAGATGATCATGGATTTCCTGTACCAAAGCCTGCTGGTTACAATCGACACTGCGTGATTATGTCTCTTGTCAACGGCTATTCGCTGTGAGAACTGAACTCACTACTCTTCACAATCTGTTTGCTTGTCGGGTTTTCTTCAATCTTCGATCTTCATGAATTCTGTTTTATTATGAATCAGTGTGCAGGTAAGGCATGTGGAGAATCCTGATGTTGTATTTGAAACAGTAATTGGTTTAATTGCTCGTCTTGCTGAACACGGTCTTATCCATTGCGACTTCAATGAATTTAACATCATGGTATGTCAATATTACTCCGACCTTCCAATGCCACGAGCCTATAAATTGAACTGTCTGATATTGTATGGACTATGATATTATGATATGTAGATCGATGATGATGAGAATGTGACAATGATTGATTTCCCACAAATGGTATCTGTCAATCATCGGAATGCACAAATGTACGCTAATAATAAATCCTCGTCTTCCAAGTTTTTTTTTTTTTACGTCAATCATTGTTATTTCTTCCTATGACGAATGCTAATTATATTGCAGGTACTTTGATCGTGATGTCGATTGCATTTTCAAATTCTTCCGAAAAAGGTAGTGAGACCATGTTCAAACTTCAAACAGCCTATCGATGTCCATATCCCTTTCTGTGGGCATTTTTACTGATGTGATTCATCTCGTGTCTTCAGATTTAAGCTGACATTTGAACTGCAACCAGACGAAGCTGATGACGACCAAGTGACAGACGAGAATAGCAGGCTTAACTTATCTTTGATTGTGAAAAACGCTATTTCGTTAGATAAGGACCTTGCTGCGAGTGGCTATGTCAAAGAGCAACACGCTGATCTCGATAGGGTATATAACCCATCATCCTCTCATTTACGCCAAAATTAAACTATTTAGTACTCCGTACAACTTTTTACTAAGGATTTTGCCGTTATCTTCTCTGTTTCTTAGTTCATTGAAAAGAATGTCGGTGATAGAGATTCTGATGACGAAGAACTGACAGATGATGAGTTAGGCGATACAGACATCGTGGAACATGATTCTCTTGAATCGGTAAACCAGGTATGATGTTGCTGATATTGGTGTTATACTGTCAAAGTCACGTCTTTTGGATGCTTGTAGTAATGTTTATATATAATCGTTGCAGGAGGAAGAAAGCGATGAAGAACAAGACGCGGAACTAATGAAAAGCCTGAGCAAGCAAAGAGAAAAGGCGATAGCATCTGCGCGTGGACGGAGAAAATCTTCTTATACATCCCGAAACTCCTACAAAGATAAAGGTGGCAAGTCGTCACGCTCACGCAGCTCTAAGATGTTCAACTCGTCTAGGCTGTAGTAGGTCAGATACAGACACACGCTCGACATGCGACAAAATGTTTTTGGACACCTAAACAACCATGTTCGATCAACATGTTTCGTCCGTATTCAGAAACTATTACGTAGAGACGACAAAACCGATCTAAATACTCGAAAATAACATAATAACCACAATTATTATATAGTCAAATTACTACAATTACTTATAATTTTATGGTACTAGAATATGCTTTAAGACCCATGACCCATTGCATTGGACTATCATGGACTCATGGCACATCAACCACTAGTCACCACATTTCACCTCCCATATATTCATTCTTAGCCTCATGAGTCATCTATCAGTTAAGGTCTATCTTAAGACAGATATATCCGTCTAAAGACTAAAACAGGTCAAGTAACAATCCACTTAGCCAGTTAGGCTATTTTTTTGGATTGAAACTGATTGAATAATAATAATAATAATAATAATAATAATAATAATAATAATAATAATAATAATAATTAATACTCTCTCCATTCAATATTTTGTCCCTTTTTAATAAAATATCTTTCACAAATAATGATGAAATGGGACAAATATTATGAACGGAGATATTTTTATATTATTATTATAAATATTATGAGTAATTATTAATAATATTACTGTACTACCTTTAGTCACTATTTTTTCCCTCATTACCTTAATATTTGTGAGTAGTATTATAATGAAATAGGGCAAAAAATAGTGATAGAAGGAGTATTATTTTTATAATATTTAGTTTATTATTATCATTAATAATAATAATAAGAATTATTATTATTATTATTATTATTATTATTATTGATGTTCGAATTCCCCATGCCCTATATTGTAATTTCACTAAGTACATTTTTCGTTGAAAAAATCGATACATAACACAACGTCATCGATGACATTTTCTAGTCTTTTTTTCTCCACATTTCTAGACAGATCTCGTCTACCATTCTGTGTCCACATTTCTCCTCACACACAACTACCCACTTTTCCATATTCCCAACTTTCTACGTAACATACACGACACTTACACTTCCTCTATAAATACTTACACTTCCTCTGTAAGTACATACACTTCCATCACCAAATTACTAAACTAATTACCCATTTAATTAATTAAATCACACAATTTTTTTTACTATGGCTACTAGTGAATTGATTTTATTGGATTTTTGGCCGAGCCCATTTGGAATGCGGGTCAGGATCGCTTTGGCAGAAAAAGGGGTCGAATACGAGTATAGAGACGAGAATTTGAGGAACAAGAGTGAGTTGTTACTTAAAATGAACCCGGTTCATAAGAAAATCCCGGTTCTTGTTCATAATAACAAGCCGGTTTGTGAGTCGAGTATTATTGTTCAGTATATTGACGAAGTTTGGAGCGATAAGAGTCCTTTGTTGCCTTCTGATCCTTATCAGAGAGCTCAGGCTCGCTTCTGGGCTGATTTTGTCGACAAGAAGGTAATAAATATATATATATATATATTCTTCTATATTTAATTATTTTTTAATTTGTTTGGATTTTTGGTTTTTTATATACCACATATCTCGAAATATCCTTATTATATTATCGTATGTATTTTCTAATATTTATTGATTTATATTTTATATATACCACATATTTCGAGATATTTTACTCATTACTTAGTACTTGTACAAGCTAGGTATATTTATTTTAATTTTATCGAATAATCACTTAAATTATTCAAATTTAGTACGAGAAATTATCTTAATTTTTTTTTTTTACATTAGCCAACGACAGTTTTATTACTTTAATAAAAAAAAATTGTTGTATAAAGAAATAATACGGAGTATAATGTTTTTTTATGAGACAGACTCATAATAATTTTATTATCTGCATTGATTAAGCATCTATCACTTTTATGTGGTGGAACTCATCACTTTTCTTGTGCATTTAATAAAAGGGCATCTTTTTGTTCGATAGAGGAAAAAATGATCTTTTTGGTACAATATTATAAATCTCTTTTAAGACGATTAATTGACTAATGTACTAACGACACAATAATATAAGTTTTTCACACATTGAACTAAAAAATTCTGGATTTGCCACTGAACACAGATATATGACGCTACAAGGAAGATCTGGACGACAAAAGGAGAGGAACAAGAATCGGGAAGGAAAGAATTCATCGAACACTTGAAGGTATTAGAGAACCAACTCGGGGACAAACCCTACTTTGGTGGCGACACATTTGGGTACGTTGACTTGACTTTAATCCCGTTCTATAGTTGGTTTTACGCGTTGGAGACCACCGGAAACTTCAAAGTCCAGGAGTCAAACCCTAAGATCATCGAGTGGGCTAAGAGGTGTCTACAAAGGGAAAGCGTTGCTAAAACTCTGCCTGATGAGAAGAAGGTTTACGAGTTTGTTCTAGAGTTGAAGAAGGCGTTCGGCATTGAGTGATTTTGTGGAACAGAGTGAATGAGATGGTGTCACCGGGTGACAGTGTGATTTTTATTTTTATTTTCGGTTGTTATTTTGTGTTTGTTCAATAAAAAATGGAAGTAAGTCAACACATAGGAGTGTTGACTTGTGAATTGTTGTTATTGTTGTTGTATTGTGGAGTATTTGTACTTAGTATAGCACGATTTCAGTATTTATTGGGTAAAACGGTTTTAGATCGTACAATATGATTGTTATGACGCATGAGTTATGACTTATGCGTAAACCATGTGTTTGTATTCAAGAATTTTTTAGACATTATATTCCTACCGATAAGTTTTTGTCGAAAAACATTCACGCTTTAGATCAACATTTCCTTATTTCGAAAATAGCAAAAAACGATCGATTTTGAAGGTTATTATCCACGTATTTTTGGTCTTTCGGTCCTGAAATAAATTGAGCCAATATTCGCGCCGAACAAGCACCACAAAAAAAAAATACCCTGGTGTATTATGATGGTCATTTAGTTTTAAATCGAGACTTTTAAAAGTCATAAAATTGACTTTTGAGAAGTGTCGGAATCAGTCAAAACAAGAGTTGTAATCCATTTTACATCGTGTCAGAGGCTGCCTATAATCATTACTAGGCATTTTATTTATACCGACCATTTTTCGTCAAAAAACATTCTCGTCTTAGATCAACATTCCATAATTTTGAAAATAGCAAAAAACGGTCGATTTTGAAGTTAATATACACATTTTTCGCAAATTCGGGTTCCAAAAAAAATGGTCGAAGATTTTAAGGTGTATTACCTAGTCCATATATTATCCCACACAATTTTTTACCTCAAACAGAAAACATTTTATGATGTCTTTACGCGATAAACTCATGTTCGTGAAAATGCCTCAAACTGAAGTGTATTATCCAAGTTATTTTGCATATTCGGGACCCGATAAAAAATAGCCGAAAATTATATAACATATTACCTAGGTCATATACTACGCCCACACAAAATTTTAGCTCCAACAGAAAACATTTGATGGTGTCTTTACGCGATAAACTAATATCGGTCGAAAACACCTCAAATTGGAGTGTATTATCCACGTTTTTTTTTCAAATTCGGGACCAGAAAAAAAATGGCCGAAATTTTTACGGCATGATACCTAGGCCATTTACTACGCCCACACAAAATTTAAGTTCCAACAGAGAACATTTGATGGTAACTTTACACGATATACTAATATCGGTTGAAAACGCCTCAAATTGAAGTGTATTTTTCACGTTTTTTTTGCAAATTGGGGCCCGAAAAAAAATGGCCGAAAAATTTACGGCGTGTTACCTAGGCCATATACTACGCCCACACAAAATTTTAGCTCCACCAGAGAGCATTTGATTGTGTCTTTACGCGATAAACTAATATCCGTCGAAAACGCCTCAAATTGAAGTGTATTATCCACGTATTTTTGCAAATTTAGGGCCCAAAAAAAAAGGGCCAAAATTTTTATGGCGAGTTACCTAGGCTATATACTACGCCCACACAAAACTTTAGCTCCAACAGAAAACATTTAATGGTGCCTTTATGCGATAAACTAATATCGGTCGAAAACACCTCAAATTGAAGTGTATCCACGTTTTTTTTGCAAATTTGGGGCACGAAAAAAAATTGTTAGATTTTTTACGGGGTGTTACTTAGACAATATATTATGCTTACACAATTTTTATCTTCAATAGAGAAAATTTGATGGTGTCTTTACGCGATAAACTAATATCGGTCGAAAACGCCTCAAATTGAAATGTATTATCCACGTTTTTCTTGCAAATTTGGGGCCCAAAAAAAAAAGACCGAAAATTTTACGGCGTGTTACCTAGGCCATATACTACGCCCACACAAAAATTTAGCTCCAGCAGAGAACATTTGATGGTGCCTTTACGCGATATACTAATATCGGTCGAAAACGCCTCAAATTGAAGTGTATTATTCACGTTTTTTTTCAAATTCAGGGCCCGAAAAAAAAATGGCCGAAAATTTTACGGCGTGTTCCCTAGGCCATATACTATGTCCAGACAAAATTTTAGCTCCAACGGAGAACATTTAATGTTGCCTTTACGGAATAAACTAATATCGGTCGAAAACGCCTCAAATTGAAGTGTATTATCCACGTTTTTTTTGCAAATTTGGGGCTCGATAAAAAATAGCCGAAAATTTTAGGGTGGGTTACCTAGATTATATATTACGTCCACACAAAATTTTAACGTTAACAAAGAACATTTGATGGTGTAATTACGCGATAAACTAATGTTGGTCAAAAACGCATCAAATTGAAGTGTATTATTAATCCACGTTTTTTCCCAAATTTGGAACCCGATAAAAAATGGCCGAAAATTTTACGGTGTGTTACCAAGACCATATTCTATTCACACACAAATTTTTAGTTCCAATACAGACCATTTGATGGTGTTTTTACGCGATAAACTAATGTCGGTCGAAAATGGCTCAAATTGAAGTGTATTATTCACGTTTTTTCGCAAATTTGAAACCGAATAAAAAATGGTCAAAAATTTATTACAGTGTGTTACCTAGGTTATATATTACACCTACATAAAATTTTAGCTCCAATATAGAACATTTGACGGTGTAATTACGCGATAAACTAATGGCGGTCGAAAACCCCTCAAATTGAAGTGTATTATGCACTTTTTTTCGCAAATTTGGGGCCCGATAAAAATTGGCCGTAAATTTTAGGGTGTGTTACCTAGGTTATATATTACGCCCTCACAAAATTTTAGCTTCAACAGAGAACATTTGATGGTGTAATTACGCGATAAACTATTGTTGGTCGAAAACGCTTCAAATTGAAGTGTATTATCCACGTTTTTTCGCAAATTCGAAACCGAATAAAAAATGGTTGAAAATTTTACAGTGTATTAACTAGGTTATATATTACACCTATACAAAATTTTAGCTCAAACAGAGAATATTTGATGGTGTAATTACGCGATAAACTATTGTTGATCGAAAACGCTTCAAATTGAAGTGTATTATCCACGTTTTTTTGCAAATTTGAAACCTCGATAAAAAATGGCCAAATTTTTTACGGTGTGTTACAAGGCCATATTCTATTCACACACAAATTTTTAGTTCCAATAGAGACCATTTGATGGTGTTTTTACGAGATAAACTAATATCGGTCGAAAACGCCTCAAATTGAATTAGTGTATTATCCACGTTTTTTCGCAAATTCGGGGCCCAAAAAAATGCCAAAAAATTTACAGGGTATTAACTAAACATATTACTATGCCCACACAAATTTTTAGCTCCAACAGGGAACATTTGATGGTGTCTTTACGCGATAAACTAATGTCGGTCGAGAACGCCTTAAATTGAATTAGTGTATTATCCACGTTTTTTTTGCAAATTCGAAACCCAATAAAAAATGGTCGAAAATTTTACGGTGTGTTACCTAGGCCATATATTTCGAAACTACTACAAAGATAAAGGTGGCAAGTCGACGCGCAGCTCTAAGATGTTCAACTTGCGAGGCTCTAGCTGTGCTCTCGACTCTCTACTAACTATTCGGTCAGATAGAGACACACGCACGTTGGATAAATGACAAAATGTTTTTGAACACCAACTAAACCATGTTCGATCAACATATTTCTAATACAATCCACAGTACGTATTCAGAAACTATTACGTAAAGAGACGACAAAACCGATCTAAATGCTCGAAAATAACATAATAACCACTATTATTATTCTCAGACTCATCAACCAGTTAACTCTATCTTAATATACACTACAACATCTCAAGTAGTAACAATTCTCTTGCTCACTTAGGTCCAGTTCTTTGTGACTGAAACTGACTGAATATAAATATTAATAATATTAATTTTTTGAAGTGTATTAATTAGTTATAAATATTAATTATATCGGTCGAAAACGGCTCAAATTGAAGTGTATTATCCACATTTATTCGCAAATTCTAGTCCCGGAAAAAAAATTGGCCAAAATTTTTACCGGGTGTTACTTAGACAATATATTATGCCCACACAAATTTTAAGCTTCAACAGAGAACATTTGATGGTGTCCTTATGGGATAAACTAATATCGGTCGAAAACGCCTCAAATTGAAGTGTATTATCCACGTTTTTTCGCAAATTCGGGTCCAAAATAAAATGGCCCAAAATTTAATGGCGTGTTACCTAGGCCATATACTAAGCCCACACAAAAATTTAGCTCCAACAGAGAACATTTGATGGTGCCTTTACGCGATAAATTAATATCGGTCAAAAACGCCTCAAATTGAAGTGTATTATCCACATTTTTTTACAAATTCGGGTCCCGAAATAAAATGGCCGAAACTTTTACAGCGTATTACCTAGGCCATATACTAGGTCCACACAAAATTTTAGCTCCAACAGATAACATTTGATGGTGCCTTTACGCGATAAACTAATATCGGTCGAAAACGCCTCAAATTGAAGTGTATTATCCACATTTTTTTCGCAAATTCTGGTCCCGAAAAAAATTGGCCAAAATTTTTACGGCGTGTTATTTAGACAATATATTATGCCCACACAAATTTTAAGCTTTAAAAGAAAACATTTGATGATGTCTTTACGCGATAAACTAATATTGGTCGAAAACGCTTCAAATAGAAGTGTATTATCCACGTTTTTTTTTTGCAAATTTGGGGCCAAAAAAAAATGGCCGAAAATGATACGGCGTGGTACCTAGGCCATATACTACACTCGCACCAAATTTTAGCTACAACAGAGAACATTTGTTGGTCTCTTTACGCGATAAACTAATATTGGTCGAAAACGACTCAATTTGAAGTGTATTATCCACATTTTTTTTGCAAATTCGGGGCTCGAAATAAATGGCAAAAAAATTTACGGCGTGATGCCTAGGCCATATACTAGGCACACACAAAATTTTAGCTACAACAGAGAAAGTTTGATGGTGTCTTTACGCGATGAACTAATGTCGGTCGAAAATGCCTCAAATTGAAGTGTATTATCCACGTTTTTTTTGCAAATTCGGGGCTCGATAAAAAATGGCCGAAAATTTTAGGGTGGGTTACCTAGGTTATATATTACGCCCACACAAAATTTTAGCGCTAACAGAGAATATTTGATGGTGTAATTACGCGATAAACTAATGTTGGTCAAAAACGCCTTAAATTGAAGTGTATTATCCACGTTTTTTCCCAAATTTGGAACCTAATAAAAAATGGCCGAAAATTTTACGGTTTGTTACAAAGGCCATATTTTATTCACACACAAATTTTTAGTTCCAATAGATACCATTTGGTGGTGTTTTTACGCGATAAACTAATGTCGGTAGAAAACGCCTCAAATTGAAGTGTATTATCCACATTTTTTTGCAAATTCAGGGCCCAAAAAAAGTGGCCAAATTTTTTACGGTGTGTTACTTAGGTTATATATTACGCCTACACAAAATTTTAGCTCCAACAGAGAACATTTGATGGTGTCTTTACGCGATGAACTAATTATGCCACACAAATTTTTAGCTCCAACAGAGAACATTTGATGGTGTCTTTATGCGATAAATTAATGTTGGTCGAGAACGCCTCAAATTGAATTAGTGTATTATCCACGTTTTTTTTGCAAATTCGAAACTCGATAAAAAATGTTACGGTGTGTTACCTAGGCCATATATATTGAATACGATCCATAGTACGTATTCAGAAACTATTACGTAAAGAGACGACAAAACCGATCTAAATGCTCGAAAATAACATAATAACCACTATTATTATTATTATTATTATTATTATTATTATTATTATTATTAGTAGTAGTAGTAGTACTAGAATATTGAATATATATGGTTTAGGACCCATCCATCAACCATTGCATTGGACTATCATGGACTCATTTCACATCAACCATTATTATTTATTAATGTGTTTAAACTAAACTGAATGTATCTGAACTGAACTGAAAATGTCTAAATATAAGTCGTAAAGAACTGTGCCATACTTAGACAAGACAATTGTTTTTTTTTTTTTTTTTTTTTTTTTTTTTATCGAAGATGTCTTATCTTAGCTTAGTCGTTAATTAAGACTACGTATCCTGAACAACATGTATGAGGTTCGAATTCCCGATACCCTATATTGTAATTCGACTAAGTCTAGACAGATCTCGTCTACCATTCTGTGTCCATTTTTCATCATCGTAATAACTTTCTACGTAACATACACGACACTTATTATTCCTTCTATAAATACACCTTACACTAACACTAACACTAACACTAACCCTAACCCTAACACTAACACTTCCATTAATAATTACTCAAATTAAACAACAATTACTAAACTAATTACTCATTTAATTAATCACACAATTTTTTTACTATGGCTAGTGAATTGATTTTGTTGGGTTTTTGGCCAAGCCCATTTGGAATGCGGGTCAGGATCGCTTTGGCCGAAAAAGGGGTTGAATACGAGTATAGAGACGAGAATTTGAGGAATAAGAGTGAGTTGTTACTTAAGATGAACCCGGTTCATAAGAAAATCCCGGTTCTTGTTCATAATAATAAGTCGGTTTGTGAGTCAAGTATTATTGTTGAGTACATTGATGAGGTTTGGAACGATAAAAGTCCTTTGTTGCCTTCTGATCCTTATCAGAGAGCTCAGGCTCGCTTCTGGGCCGATTTTGTCGACAAAAAGGTAATTTATATATTTTTCGCGTGGATTTTTGGTTTTTTTATATATCACATATCTCAAAATATTCCTATTATATTATCGTATGTATTTTCTACTGACATTTATTGATTTATATTTTATAAATACTCTGTACCACATATTTCGAGATATTTTACTCATTACTTAGTACTTGAACCAGCTAAGTATATTTATTTTAATTTCATCGAATAATCACTCAAATTATTTAAATTTAGTACGAGAAATTCTCTTAAAATACATATTTTTTTTACATTAGCCAACAACAATTTTATTACTTTATTAAAAAAATTGTTGTATAATGAAATAACAATTTTTTTTATGAGACCGACTCACAATATTTTTATTATGTGCTTTGATTAAGCATCACTTTAATTTATGTGGTGGAACTCACTTTTCTTGTGCATTTAATAAAAGGGCATATTTTTCTTTACGTAAATTATATTCCATGACCATCTTTTAGTTCGATATAAGAATAAATGACCACTTTATGTTACAATAGTACGATATTATAAATCTCCTTTAAAACGATATTATAATTTTGGTTCTGCCACTGAATAGATACACGACGCTACAAGGAAGATTTGGACGACAAAAGGAGAGGAACAAGAAGCGGGAAAGAAAGAATTCATCGAACACTTGAAGTTATTGGAGGAACAACTCGGGGACAAACCCTACTTTGGTGGCGACACATTTGGTTACGTTGATGTGGCTTTAATCCCGTTTTATAGTTGGTTTTACGCGTTGGAGACCACTGGAAACTTCAAAATTGAGGAGTCAAACCCTAAGATCATAGAGTGGGCCAAGAGGTGCATGCAAAGGGAAAGCGTCGCTAAAACTCTGCCTGATGAGAAGAAGATTTACGGGTTCGTCCTAGAGTTGAAGAAGGCGTTCGGCTTTGAGTGATTCTGTGGAACAGAGCGAATGAGATGACGTTATCGGGTGACAGTGTGATTTTTATTTTCAGTTTTTGTTATCTTGTTTTTGTTCAATAAAATGGAAGTAAGTCAACACATAGGAGTGTTCACTTGTGAATTGTATCAATGGTATGTGTTCATGTTGTAATTTTATCTATTGTTTGTGGTCATGACTTATGAGTTGTTGTTGTATTGTGGAGTTGTTGTAATTCTTATAGCACGATTCCAGTATTTATTGGGTAAGACGGATTTAGATCGTACAACATGACTGTTATGACGCATGAGTTATGACTTTGAGTAAAACATGTGTTTGTATTCAAGAAATTTATAGCCATTATAGGCGCGCATTCTATTCCTACTGACGAGTTTTTCTCAGAAAAACATTCGCGCTTTAGATCAACCTTCCCCTATTTCGAAAATAGCAAAAAACGATCGACATTGAAAATCCACGTTTTTATGGCCCAAAATAAAATGAAAAAATATTTGCGCCGAACAACACCACGCCAAATAAAATACCCCGCTTATTATGATGGTTATTTGGTTTTAAATCGAGACTTTTAAAAGTCATAAGATTGTCGTTTGAGACGTGCTGGAATCAGTCGAAACAAGAGCTATAATCCATTTTACATCGTGTCATAGGCTGCGAATAATCATAATTAGACATTTTATTCCTACCGACAAGTTTTCGTCAAAAACATTCGCATTTTAGATCAACATTTTCTTATTTCGAAAATAGCAAAAAACGATCGATTTTGAAGGTTATTATCCACGTTTTTTGGGTCTTTTTGGTCCCGAAATAAATTGAGCCAATATTCGCGTCGAACAAGCACCACACCAAAAAAAAAATACCCTGGTGTATTATGATAGTCATTTAGTTTTAAATCGAGACTTTTAAAAGTCATAAAATTAACTTTTGAGACGTGCCAGAATTAGTCGAAACAAGAGCTATAATCCATTTTTCATCGTGTCAGAGGCAGCGAATAATCATTATTAGGCATTTTATTCCAACCGACCATTTTTCGTCAAAAAACATTCGCGTTTTAGATCGACTTTCAATACTTTCGAAAATAGCAAAAAACGATCGATTTTGAAGGTTATTATCCACGTTTTTTTTGTCTTTGGGTCCCAAAAAAATGGCCGAAAAATTTAAGGCATGTTACCTAGGCCATATATTATTCCCACACTTTTTTTTAGCTCAAATAAAGAACATTTGTTAGTGTCTTAACGCGATAAACTAATGTCGGTCGAAAACGCCTCAAACTGAAGTGTATTATCCACATTTATCGCAAATTCGGAGTCCCAAAAAAAAAATGGCCGAAAGTTTTTCGGTGTGTTATCTAGGCCATATATTACGCCCACACAAAGTTTTAGCTCCAACAGAGAACATTTGATGGTGTCTTTACGCGATAAACTAATGTCGGTCGAAAATGCCAGAAATTGAAGTGTATTATCCACAATTTTCCGCAAATTCGGGGCCCGAAAAAAAAATTGCCCAAATTTTTACGAGGTGTTAACTAGACAATATATTATGTCCACACAAATTTTTAGCTCCAACAGAGAACATTTGATGGTGTCTTTACGCGATAAACTAATATCGGTTGAAAACGCCTCAAATTGAAGTGTATTATCCACGTTTTTTCGCAAATTTGAAACCCAAAAAAAAATGGCCGAAAATTTTACGGTGTGTTACATAGGTTATATATTACGCCCTCACAAAATTTTAGCTCCAACAAAGAACATTTGATGGTGTCTTTACGCGAATAACAAATGTTGGTCGAAAACGTCTCAAATTGAAGTGTATTATCAATGTTTTTTCGCAAATTCGGGTCCCAAAATAAATGGCCGAGAATTTTACGGCGTGTTACCTAGGTTATATATTACGCCCACACAAAATTTTAGTTCCAAAAGAGAACATTTGATGGTGTCTTTACGTGAACAACAAATGTTGGTCGAAAACGCCTCAAACTGAAGTGTATTATCCACGTTTATCGCAATTTCGGAGTCCCAAAAAAAAATGGCCGAAAGTTTTACGGTGTGTTATCTAGGCCATATATTACGCCCACACAAAGTTTTAGCTCCAACGGAGAACATTTGTTGGTGTCTTTACGCGATAAACTAATATCGGTCGAAAATGCCTCAAATTGAAGTGTATTATCCATGATTTTTCGCAAATTCGGGTCTCGAAAAAAAAATAGACGAAAATTTTACGGTGTGTTACCTAGGTCATATACTATGCCCACACAAAAGTTTAGCTCCAACGGAGAACATTTGATGATGTCTTTACGTGATAAACTAATATTGGTCGAAAATGCCTCAAATTAAAGTGTATTATCCACGTTTTTCGCAAATTTTGGCTCCAAAAAAAAATAGCCAAAAAATTTACGGTGTGTTACCTAGGCAAATATTATGCCCACACGAATTTTTAGCTCCAACAGAGAACATTTGATGGTACCTTTACGCAATAACTAATATCGGTCGAAAAGCCTCAAATTGAAGTGTATTATCCACGTTTTTTCACAAATTCGAAACCCGATAAAAAATTGTCAAAAATTTTACGCACTAGTAGAAAAATGTTGATTTGAGGCTCCAAAAAACCCCCTAATTGAGGCATTTTTCTTGATACCTCATATGGGGGCCGCAGATAGAAAACATTGTGCTGCGTCACAATAAACGCCGCTAATAGGGCCGTATTCGAGGCGTTTTTAAGAAGACGCCGCTAATAGGGCTTTATTTGAGGCGTTTTTTGTTGAAGACGCCGCAAATAATATATCTATTAGAGGCGTTTGTTCAAAAAAGACGCCGCTAATGGTATTTAATGTAAAAAAAAAATATAAATTTTGGAGCAATTTAAACGACATTCAATATGCAATTTCAATGAATCCAAAACAAAAATATCTTACATTATCTATTCCAATCGACATACACGAATTTTATACAAGTCCAAAAAGTTCTCTTAATTTTCAAGGAACAAATAAAAATAAAAATATACTCTGTATTAAGACTCTTAAGGTCATAATATACATAGACAATAATATGAGATAAATACAATCGCCATGCAGGAGTCCTGATGAGTGACATTGAGAGACTCCAAGAAAATGACCGCCAGATCATCGTAAATGCCATATGTAGTATATCGTACATAATCCGCCCACCCTCACCAAAGAGACGCGTCTTCCGGTCCATCAATACTGAATAAGGCTTCTCGAAAGTATGGCAACCACGACTTTGGTGAGAAATGTCCTCCATAGAAGAGAACTCCACCACTTGAAGCGTTTTGATGAAACAAGTAATAAGAGAATAATAAACATAATAACAATGATAGACAAGAACAGTACTTGGATATGGTTTGATCCCTTGGTGATATTTTATCCATTCTCTTCTTTATACCCCATCCGTTTAAAAAAGAATGATCTCTTCGAATTTTGAGTAGATAAATTATTTAGTGAAAGGTCTCTAGAAAACATTAATTAAATACTCTAAATATGAATTGAGGATCAACTTTCTTACCTTAAAGATTTCCAATGGGATCTGCTAGTCTCCTGTGTTGAATCTGTCGATTGGTGTTATACTGTTATGTGGGCTCCTATGCTGATAAGTGCTCGGCATAACATATTTCCATCTAGAAAATCAGGTGCATAATTTGTGGGTCTTCTCCTGAATGGTATCGTATGAAAATAACGAAAATCAATTGAGGATAAGGGATCTAAAACTGAAAATCAGTGCACAACATTTTTGAAAACAGCCTTTGAAGTAATCTTCAAGACTAGATTAATACGCTAGTGACCTGGCTGCATCTATATGATACTCCATAATCATAACCCACAAACTTGCTGATATTAAGATTATGAACAATTGGATTAGTTTTAGTAGCTTTTAGAGTTGATAGGTTAAAAACTTACCGTATTGACTAGTAGGTGCTTCAGGCTATTCTCACAATTGCTCAAAATGAGGAATTGTCGGCTGAAGAATTCGCTTCAGAATAAGCAATTTGTCACATTAGCGTTGCTAGTTACCTGATGAGGAAGTGTTCTTAGCATTTGTATTAATACACCTGATATTTCCATTTCTTAGTTACACGGACTCCCAACAATGTCGGAATGGCATGGAGAAGCACAATTTTTAAACGTCAATCAAAGTAATCAAACTAGTTTATCTGAAAGAGTATATGTCGTGCACTCAAAATATTCTAGGCTTGCAGCTCAGAGCATCAAGCTCATAATTAGGTATGCATGCATATCTAACATATATACATATGAACAAAGTAGAAAACAGGGAAAACACAACCACAACAGGCTTCTGCCGAATAGCATAGCCAGTGCTGAAGCAACTCGCTCTTAATTTTATAAGATATCTTTGATTTATAAAATAAACGGTTCTACAAAGTACAAACCTAATTATCGAATTTCAACAAAAATCTAAGGGTTGGGTTCTTTTAATAAAAAAAAGGCAGTACAAGAAGAAGAGCTCAATAAAAAATACGACCTGTAAAAGTAGGATCTCAATGGTTGGACTCTAGCTACGCATTCTAACCATCACATATTGGCTCGATCATCATCTTCAAACTAACTCCTAATTCATCCCAATTCATGAATTTTACTCAGAATACTAGTAATCCACATATTCTTGCCATAGACTATCTTAAAAATTCAGGACGTAAGACGGTCTCATCCTAACATACTTGCATATGATTCTAAACCTAACCCATTGCCCTACGACTCAGAACTAAAAAAATACCATCAGCAGCATAATAACAAGATGAGGAGCTTACAGTAATACGGCTTTCAATCCTCAAATCCTTCTGTTAAATAAAACGGGGACAAAGGGTGCTTTTCAACTCACACGTCCGATAAGCATTTCTTTAAAAGAAGTAGCACTGCAGTATACTATTGTTAGTTTCCTCCCCAATGATTATAACTCTGCAAAATGGGGGAGGAACGGGAATCAGCAGATCAACCCCATTATCGAGATTATTCTGAGACCATGGCGCCCTCAACAAAATCTGTCTTTCGATGAAACCTCATCAGTTTTAACATGACGTGCATTTTTATTGTCCTGCGAAAGAATCCAAATTCATAATGGTTAACAAAACAAAGGAATAGAGATTCACACTTTACACCCTTAAAAGGAAGAAACCGAAACTTTGCTTTCCCCTGAAACATTTTTACTTTTAGCTGATCAATTCATCTTCTGCCAAGCAAGTACGAGCACCTGGTAAAGAACTATGATCGTAGATCTTGAACATCCATGGAGAAACTTTATATAAAGTACTTACAGGAAAATAAAAAATATACAAAGATGTGTAAGCTCGGCATCAACACAAAAGAGAAAAAAATGAAAGTAGGCAAGATAAACGACATGAAAGAGATGGGATGTGATAATCATAACTTCATAAGATAAACCCATGTAATGCAAGTAGGCAATGAATATGATGAGTAATAACTAATAGAGGAAGAAAATCCCTAAATTGAAAAGGGACGACTTAAAAACCCAGTAATATCATCGCCACAGTAAAATCAAAAAACCTAAATAGAAAAACCCCTAAATCGAAAAACTCAATAATAGCATCCACAATGAACAATCAAAACCCGGTAATAGATACGAAGTAATTGGTATAAAAACCGATAAAACCCTAAAATGACTCCCAGTCTCCCACCATTTCAACTAAATGCTGCAAGCAATTTTGTTAGTAATAACATCATAACGAGACCAAACCAGATCCGATCCGGGTTGAAATGGTCCGATTCAAATGACTTGTAGTGTTTGTCGCGTAAAAACGATACATTTGATCAGGAAAACACTAGCAGAAGACGAATAATACAAATTCGACTTAACAAATGATTAATCACGTAGCAATTTCCCCCAAATTCGTGCACAAGATGAACCTTAAAGGTAGAGTTCCAAAAAACACTAAATTAGTGTACTTAACAGGTCAAAAAACAACAATAAAGTGCTAATCAACCAATAAATTCGACCAAATTCAAAAATAGAAGCCCAGAATTTTCAAAATTCAACAAATCCTAATTTTACAAATCAAATAAATCAATGAAATTAGGATGGTAAAACACCTGAAATTAACGATTCAATATCGTCAAAAAACAACAATAAAGTGCTGATCAACCAATAAATTCGACCAAATTCAAAAATAGAAGCCCAGAATTTTCAAAATTCAACAAACCCTAATTTTACAAATCAAATGAATCAATGAAATTAGGATGGTAAAACACCTGAAATTAACGATTCAATATCGTTTTGGCCCTTCTTGAACCAACATAAAACCTTCCGATACCGGATTTCGAATCAAATCTGCCCATAAATCGCCCTTCTTAATTCGAAAAGAGGAACAAATTGAAATCTGAAAGCACGGCAGCCATGGCCTACTGAAATTAACGAGGAAATAAGATTGGTGTTTCAGAGAGTCAAATTGAACTGAATACGTATTTGTAAAAAAATAAATAAAGAGCATCATTGAGAGAGAGATCGCTATTCGAATAATACGTTTTTTTTGCAAATTCTGGTCCCAAAAAAAATGGCCAAAAGTTTTACGGGGGTTACTTAGACAATATATTATGCCCACACAAATTTTAAACTTCAACCGAGAACATTTGATGGTGTCTTTACGCAAAAAAGCTAATATCGGTCGAAAACGCCTCAAATTGAAGTGTATTATCCACGTTTTCCGCAAATTTTGGATCCCAAAAAAAAATGGCTGAAAATTTAACGGTGTGTTACCTAGAGAATATATTATGCCCACACAAATTATTAGCTTCAACAGAAAATATTTGATGGTATCTTTACGCGATAAATTATTATCCGTCGAAAATGTCTCAAATTGAAGTGTATAATCCACGTTTTTTGCAAATTCGGGGCCCGAAATAAAATGGCCAAAATTTTTATGGCGTATTACCTAGGCCATATACTACGCCCACACAAAACTTTAGCTCCAACAGAGAACATTTGATGGTGTCTTTATGCGAAAAACTAATATAGGTCGAAAACGCCTCAAATTGAAGTGTATTATCCACATTTTTTTTTTTTTGCAAATTTAGGGCCCAAAAAAAAAATGGCCGGAAATTTTACGGCGTGTTACCTGGGCCATATCTTACTCGCACACAAAATTTTAGCTCCAACAGAAAACATTTGATGGTGCCTTTACGCGATAAACTAATATCGGTCGAAAACGCCTCGAATTGAAGTGTATTCCTTGTTTTTTTTTTTGTAAATTCAGGGCCCGAAAAAAAATGGTCGGAAATTTTATGGCGTGTTACCTAGGCCATATACTACGCCCACACAAAATCTTAGCTCCAACAGAGAACATTTGATGGTGTAATTATGCGACAAACTAATGGCGGTTGAAAACGCGTCAAATTGAAGTGTATTATTATCCACGTTTTTATCTAATTAGGGGTCCAAAATAAAAATTGCCAAATTTTTTATAGTGTGTTACCTAGGCCAAATATTACGCCCACACAAAATTTTAGCTCGAACCGAGAACATTTAAGGTGTCATTACCTGATAAACTAATGTCGGTTGAAAACGCCTCAAATTGAAGTGTATTATCCACGTTTTTTCGCAAATTCGGGGTCCCAAAAAAAATGGTCGGAAATTTTACGGTGTATTACCGGCCTTATACTATGCTCACACAAAATTTTACCTCCAACACATAACATTTGATGGTGCCTTTGCGCGATAAACTACGGTCGAAAACGCCTCAAACTGAAGTGTATTATCCACGTTTTTTCGCAAATTTGACCCCGATAAAAAAACAGCCGAAAATTTAACAGTGTGTTACCTAGGTTATATATTACGCCCAAACAAAATTTTAGATCGAATAAGGAACATTTGATGATGTCTTTACACGAAGAACAAATATTGGTCGAAAACGCCTCAAATTGAAGTCTATTAGCAACGTTTTTTCGCAGATTCGGGTCCCGAAATAAAATGACCAAAAATTTTACGGCGTGTTACCTAGGCCATATAATACGCCCACACAAAATTTTAGCTCCAACAGAGAACATTTGATGGTGTCTTTACGCGATAAAGTAACGTCAGTCGAAAACGCCTCAAATTGAAGTGTATTATCCACGTTTTTCGCAAATTCTGGGTCCCATAGAAAAATGCCCAAAAATTTTACGGTGTGTTACCTAGGCCATATATTACGCCCACACAAAATTTTAGCTCCAACAGAAAACATTTGATGGTGTCTTTACACTATAAACTAATGTCGGTCGAAAATGCCTCAAATTGAAGTGTATTATCCTCATTTTTTCGCAATTTCGGGGCCTAAGTAAAAATGGCCTGAAATTTTAAGGGGTTACTATTCCAATACTCTTGACTGTTTTCCGTTGGTCCTAAAATTTGGGATGACGCATAATCTGGCTTAAGGAATAGACCAAACAATCTTAGACAAGTTTTGTTTCGGGTCCCAGATCTCTTAAACCTGTACTCCATATATTATACTCCCTCCGTTCAAGTCCAAGCTTCCCTTTTGCTTTTTCACGTTTGCCAACGCGCATTTTGTATCGTTAATATCTTTCGTAACATATTAGTAAAAATTATGGAAATTGGATATTAATAATCTACTTTTAAAGACGAATCAAACAAGATCCCACATTCATATATTTTCTCTAATAGATTGTCGTGAATATCGAAAGTTATCCGTGATTGCAAATAGTGTCAAGACAAGGAAGGGGAAGCTTGGACTTGAACGGAGGGAGTACACTACTACACTACGATTTGAACCGTCCAGAAGGTTCTATCGAGCATCGTCTCATTTTCTTTCAACTTTCTTGCCACGTCACCGCGGACTCTTCAGGACATCTGATCTCATGCATGTTTGATTTCAACGATCGACCTCAAATAAAAAGTACGTTTCCATTTTACATGAGTTCGTATCTTATTTGAAATGTCATCGACGACACTTGTAATGTAAAGTTGGTGGAGTCATAGTATTTTGACACTACACTATATACTTGTCCTCTTTTAAACACATCAAAAAACACACCACCTCACTATAAATACACCAACTACAAAGTATAAATTTTATTATAATATTTTATAATATAATATAATATAATATAAACTTGAAAATGGGTCATGATGTGATTTTGTTGGATTTTTGGGCTAGCCCGTTTGGGGCACGGGTCCGGGTTGCTTTGGGTGAGAAAGAGGTGGAATATGAGTATAGAGAGGAAGATTTGAAGAACAAGAGTGACTTGTTACTTACGATGAACCCGGTTCACAAGAAAGTACCGGTTCTTGTTCATCTGAACAAGTCGGTTTGTGAGTCGAGTATTATTGTTGAGTATATTGACGAGTTTTGGCACAGTAGGAGCCCTTTGTTGCCTTTCGATCCTTATCAGAAAGCTCAGGCTCGGTTCTGGGCCAATTATATCGATAACAAGGTAGTCTTTGTGGTCGGTGTTGGTCCATTTGACTTAGGTTAAAGAATACGGAGTATAAATTTAATTAATTCTCGTAAATAATATAAATTTAAATAAATGGATAAAACGAGCGAAGTATATTATATTATATATAGATTAATATAATTGTTATTTCGTATATTATTATATCGATAACAAGGTAGTCGTCGTTGTGGTCGGTCCACTTGACTTAGGTCAAAGAATACTACGTATAAATTTAAATAATTCTCGTAAAGAATAAAAATTTAAATAAATGGATAAAATGAACTAAGTATATTTTATTATATATAGATTAATATAATTGTTATTTCGTATATTATAATCGATATATGACGCGACAAGGAATTTAAATAATTCTCATAAATATATAAATTTAAATAAATGGATAAAACGAACGAAGTATATTTTATTATAGATTATATCGTTATTTCGTATATTATAATAGATATATGACGCGACAAGGAGTTTAAATAATTTTTGTAAATAATATAAATTTAAATAAATGGATAAAACGAACAAAGTATATTTTATTTTATTATAGATTAATATAATTGTTATTTTGTATATTATAATAATAGATATATGACGCGACAAAGAATTTAAATAATTCTCGTAAATAATACGGAGTATAAATTTAAATAAATGAATAAAACGAACGAAGTATATTTTATTATAGATTAATATAATTGTTATTTCGTATGTTATAATAGATATATGACGCGACAAGGAATTTAAATAATTCTAGTAAATAGTATAAATTTAAATAAGTGGATAAAACGAACGAAGTATATTTTATTATAGATTAATATAATTGTTATTTCGTATATTATAATAGATATATGACGCGACAAGGAATTTAAATAATTCTCGTAAATAATATAAATTTAAATTTATGGATAAAACGAACGAAGTATATATTTTATCATATATTAATATAATTGTTATTTCGTATATTATAATAGATATATGACGCCACAAAGAAGGTGTGGACTACGAAAGGACGCGAACAAGAAGAAGGAAAGAAAGAATTCATCGAACATTTGAAGGTGTTAGAACACCAACTCGGAGACAAACCCTACTTTGGTGGCGACTCATTTGGGTACGTAGACGTGACGTTAATCCCGTTCTATAGTTGGTTTTACGCGTTGGAGACCATCGGAAACTTCAAAATCAAAGAGTCGAACCCTAAGATCATACAATGGGCTCAGAGGTGCATGCAAAGGAAAAGCGTTGCTAACGCTTTGCACGATGAGAAAAAGGTTTACGGGTTCGTCTTAGAATTGAAGAAGACCCATGGCATCGAATAATAATAATATAATATCGAGTTTTGAGCGCAGCTCAGTATCACCTAGTAACGTCAGTCCAAACAATATGTAATCCAATGTTTCTGAGTTTTTTTTTTAGAGAAAATATGTAATATAATACTCCGTATCTTTTTTTTTAATTCAATAAAAGAAAGTAAGGTAAAAAGTCTAGTATAATTTATAATAAGAAAAAAAAATTAGTGTTCGAAGGGAATATTTTGAAAGTCGATTTAGTCAACTCTATAACAAACGTAATCGATGACCACACGTCCATGTGATAACTCTATAAATATACTTCTCCCACCTATTACCAATATTATTACACAAACTTCAAATTAAATTAATTTAAATTAAATTAAATTAAATACAATTATAAATTTATAATTTTTTTTGTAAAATAATTTTGAAAAATGGCTAATAATGAAGTGATTTTGTTGGATTTTTGGCCGAGTTCATTTGGTATGCGGGTTAGGATCGCTTTGGCTGAAAAAGGGGTCGAATATGAGTATAGAGACGAAGATTTGAAGAATAAAAGCGAGTTGTTACTTGAGATGAACCCGGTTCATAAGAAAATCCCGGTTCTTGTTCATAATGGCAAGTCGGTTTGTGAGTCGAGCATCATTGTTGAGTACATTGACGAGGTTTGGAATGATAAGAACCCGTTGTTGCCTTCTGATCCTTATCAGAGAGCTCAGGCTCGGTTCTGGGCTGATTATGTTGACAAAACTGTACGAATAATTTTCTTCTTCTTTAATTTATTTCTATAACCTTACATGTAATAATATTATTGTGTTTTCTCTGTTTATATTATTTTTGTCGAAAACTTATAACAGAAAAAGTATAAACGTAGAAATTACATGGTCAAAATGTCAAATTACTACATTATTGCGTATCTAAAAAAAGTCCTCATCTTGTTATTTATTTATAAGTAAATTAAAAATTACTCCCTTTTAAAATATTAATTTTAAAATTTACTCCCTTTTTAAAAATTTTGTTAAAAATAACTCTCAAACTCTATCAAAAGTTAAAAAATTGTTCCAAAATATAATTTTTAGACGAAAATGTCCCTAACTTTTTTATGACATATTACTTCACCTCACCCTTTAACCAAGGGCATTTTCGTCCTAAAAATAAATTGTGGAGTAATTTTTGAACTTTTGACAGATTTTAGGAGTTATTTTTAACAAAAATTTTAAAAGGAAGTAAATTTTAAAATTGATATTTTAAAATGGAGTAATTTTTAATTTACTCTTCATTTATCTGTAATTTAAAAAAAATCAGTATATTTAAAAATTTAGATTGATTAATAATGTGGTTTATTGTTATTCGTAACAGATGTATAACGCGACAAAGAAGGTGTGGACAACAAAAGGAGACGAAAAGGAAAAAGGAAAGAAAGAATTCATCGAACTCTTGAACGTATTCGAGGAACAACTCGGAGACAAACCCTACTTTGGTGGCGACACATTTGGATACGTAGACGTCGCGCTGATCCCGTTCTATAGTTGGTTTTATTCATTTGAAATCGAAGGAAATTTCAAGATTGAAGAGTCGAACCCGAAGTTTATAGAGTGGGCTAAGAGGTGCATGCAGAGGGAAAGCGTTGCTAAAGCTCTGGTAGACGAGAAAAAGATCCACGGGTTCGTCCTAGGGTTGAAGAAAAGTTATGGCGTTGAATGATCGATTAGTCACATCGTTTTATTGAGTCTGTATTCCCGAAAAAAAATGAAATTATTTCGAGTATTATTGTATAAGTACTTCTTCTAATGAATTCCTCGATCACGTGGCTTTATATTATTTTGACCATCGTGTTTAATTTATTTAGTTTCGTTCAATTTGGTTAATTTGATCTATCGTATCGAGTTTATGATCAACATAAAACTTTTTACGTTTAGTTCAGTTAATTTCGTCTTTATTTCATAAATCGATCATGAATTCTTAGTCGACGTAATTGTGGTAGGCCATATACTAAAAAAAAAAAAAAAAAAAAAAAAAGATAATATTCCAATTTCCAATAATACTAGTCAAGGTTGCAAATACCAATTTTGACTTGGCCACATGCATGCTTTGACTATTTTACTATCTCAACTCGATCTGCAGGGAATATTTTAATCAAAGATCATAAATTTGAAGATCGTTCAAAGAAAAATGGATAAGTTTAAATAATAGGTACGAGTTCCTGTATTTCAATCGAGAAATTGAGGTTCGATTCTTACCTACAAAACTGCGACGCAATGCGCTCTTCTCTGTTAGAAAACAAATACTGATCCATCAGTCATTTGTAGTCTTTTGCTCAAAACGTCATCCATGATGACATTTTCAAATACATATATATATATATATATATATATATATATATATAGACTAACAAATTCAAATTGAATCAAACTACTCAATCAATTTGCAAAATTACAAAATTAATTAAGATTAATTAACTTCATTAATTAATTAAGATTAATTAATTAACTTAATTAATTAAATTAAACATGGCTAGTAATAATAATAATAATGAGAAAGTAGTGTTGTTAGACTTATGGGCTAGCCGGTGGGGGATGCGGGTCAGGATCGCTTTGGCCGAAAAAGGGGTCGAATACGAGTATAGAGATGAGGACTTGAAGAACAAGAGTGAGTTATTACTTGAAATGAACCCGGTTCATAAAAAAATCCCGGTTTTGATTCATAATAATAAACCGGTTTGTGAGTCGAGTATTATTGTTGAGTACATAGACGAGGTTTGGAATGATAGGAACCCGTTGTTGCCTTTGGATCCTTATGAGAGAGCTCAAGCTCGATTTTGGGCTGATTACGTTGATAAAAAGGTACTATATACGAATATTTATTTCTATATTTCATCAAGAAAAATATTACTCCGGTTTCCGTGTATATTTAATTAATTAAAAAATAAATTTCTTTTAAATTAAAATTGTGATAAATAGTTATTATAATGATTTGATTATTATATACAGAGTACTTCGTAATTCGTATATTGTTATTTCCTTTTTTTTAAAGGGTAAAGGATAATATAAAATAAATAAAGGTGAAGTAGAACATTTAGACTTTAAAGAGTAATTTATACTATATAAAAACTATCTAAATTATTCTAAAGTCTAAATGTTTTAATAATTCACCTTTTTTAATTTAATTAAAAGGTTAGTTTATGGATTTTCTAATAAATTTTTGACGATAATTTTACGAGATGTTATATTAAAATATCATAATTCAATCGTAAACATATTTTCCTGACAAATTTAACTTTTTTTTTTTAAATAGTATTTTGATCATTTTAAAAATTACTCCGTAATTGTTAAGTTGAGAATTATCGATCAACTATGTTTTCAAAAAATGAGTTATATCATACGCGAAATCCAAAATAACACGAAAATATCACATATTTTTTTAAAAAAACTTAAATCTATCGAGAGATCGTTTCCATTATTAATTTAATAGTACACATACACGACATGAAAAATGAAATTTACTGAGACGTCGTCTTTCTAATGTCTAGATACACGGAGGAACAAGGAAGATATGGATAACGAAAGGGGAAGAACACGAAGAAGCAAAGAAAGAATTCATCGAAAATTTGAAGGTATTAGAGGATTTGCTCGGGGATAAACCCTATTTTGGTGGCGACACATTTGGGTACGTTGATGTGTCGTTGATCCCGTTTTATAGTACATTTTACACTTTGGAAGCGGCCGTGAACTTCAAGGTTGAGGATTCGAACCCTAAGATCATAGAGTGGGGTAAGAGGTGCATGCAAAGGGAAAGCGTTGCTAAATCTCTGCCTGATGAAAAGAAGCTTTACGAGTATATATTACAGTATAGGATCCGTGTCCAACCCGTGACTTAGACAGATCCACGTCCGTTGTGTTGTTATTGAGTTACATTATTTATCTGTGTCGTTCGTTACTATCTGGGGTTTGTTTGTCACTTCGTTCATGTTGTAATGCATGAGTTTTATACTTCATATGTCTTGATCTAATAGTTAAGATAGAGATATTATGAATAATAAGTCTCAGATTCGATCCTCAAGCAATTTGCTATTATAAGAACAATATTCAAGTTTACGAAGATTATCAAGAAAGAATGTTTAGAATACAATATGAAATATTTTAATCAAAGACAAACAAATGACGATATCAAGGAATATACTTTATTATTATATATACGCGAAAATGTTAATTAATCCCCTTGTGAGATTAAACCTCATAGATTTCAAAGGTAGTAATTATGCCTCATAATTTTGAATGGAAGTGAAATTTGATTCAATTTTTATTCTCAACATAAATTATACAGAGTATCATTAAATCATGTTATACATATACTCAATGTACATGAAATAATTATTAATATTATAAAAGCAATTAAATAGTTTATTAACATAATTTTTAGAATTTTTTTAAATAGTTTTAATATACTCCGTAATTTATATAATCTATGAGATTAATGTTACAAATTTTCGATTTATGTAGTTCTTTCGAATATTTTTTTTTCTAAAATATATAAAAATTGCATACATTTTATAAATATGTAATTATTTTTATCGTATAGTGAGAAAATGCATAAATAAAGGGAGTTTTTGTTTTTTCGGTTTTTCTAACGTATGCCCACTGGGGCACACGTTAATATGTTAACTAAGAAAGAAAACTCAATGATATTATCATGATAAATTAAATACCAACTCTTTATTACCATACTTAGACAACATAACGATGATTCATTCCTTAATTAATGTCCAGTGGACACACGTTAGAAAACCCGTTATTTTTAAGGTACAATTTTAATTGAAAAAAAAAAAAATTGGATTGAATTTCACTTCTACCCAAAATTATAAGACTTAATTACTAATATTGAAACTTAAGAGATTAATCTCACAATTGATCAAAATTAAGGGACTAATCGTCACTTTCGCTACTATATTATCTTAGCCTCGAAAACGTCATTGATGATGATATGACCAATTTCTGAATCCATCGGTCGATAGATGCATTATTGGACCTATCTTTAACTTTATTGTCTTCCACACTTTTAATCTATAGACAATTATTCACCAAATCACGAGTAATATTCAAACACAACTCCCTCTATAAATACTTCAAATCAATTACAAATTATTTACAAAAATTAATTTATAACAAAAAGTATTAATTACATATTTAATCAAGTTAAAAACAATAATAATAATAATAATGGCTAATAATGAAGAATTAGTGTTATTGGATTTCTGGCTTAGCCCGTATGGGATGCGGGTCAGGATCGCTTTGAATGAGAAAGCGGTCGAATACGAGTATAGAGATGAAGATTTGAAGAACAAGAGTGAGTTGTTACTTAAGATGAACCCGGTTCATAAGAAAATCCCGGTTCTTGTTCATAATAACAAGTCGATTTGTGAGTCCCTTGTTATTGTTGAGTACATTGACGAGGTTTGGAATGAGAAGAACCCGTTGTTGCCTTCTGATCCTTATCAGAGAGCTCAGGCTCGATTCTGGGCTGACTATGTCGACAAAAAGGTATGTACGAGTATTATAATTATTTCAACTTTTATTAAAATACTTCTCGTGTCTGATTATTCTTAATACTAATTTTATGACAATTAAATTTTAATTAAGATTATAATGAGGAATATATGGAGGACGAAAGGCGAGGAACAAGAAGAAGGAAAGAAAGAATTCATCGAAATTTTGAAGGTATTAGAGGAACAACTCGGAGACAAACCCTACTTTGGTGGCGACACATTTGGGTACGTAGACGTGACGCTAATCCCGTATTATAGTTGGTTTTACACATTGGAAACCATTGGAAATTTCAAGATCGAGGAATCAAACCCGAAGTTTGTAGAATGGGCTAAGAGGTGCATGCAAAGGGAAAGCGTTGTTAAAGCTCTGCCTGATGAGAAGAAGATTTACGAGTTCATCGTAGACTTTAAGAAGAAACTCGGACTCGAGTGACCTAATTTGAATAATGTTCTATATATATGTATTGTTATTGAGTTATTGCATTATTGTATTTGATTGGTGTGTTTTGTTATTGTTTTGATCTAAAATAAAATGAAATGTATACTTGCATGCATGCATGCATTATATGTACGTAATGTACTATTATTATTATTATCAAAAAAATCGAAAGTTGTATTATTATTATTATTATTATTATTATTGAATAAATAAAAATATACTGAGTATTATTTTTCGTGATTTTTTAAGCTCGGTTTTGTTTTTTATTTGTTCAGTTAAACACTTAAATCATGTTAAATTCGAATTTTAATTAATTATATAATTTCGAAATAACAAGGTACTCCCATCGTGTCACTTTTGTCGTCGCATAATACGGATTATCATTTACGAGTATTATTATTCATGGAGTGAGAGATAATATTGAAAATTTACTTTTTATTCATACTAATTAAATTTCAAATAGAGACAATTAATTGGGTATTCTTTTTAGAGATGTATAAAAAATGTATTTTCTCTTCATTTCAAACAATTTGATCATTTTAATTTTGTATAAATTTATTCCAAAATATATACCGAGTATTTATTTATTTTTCACCGAAGTAAAGTTTTAATGTTCATTATTTATTGTTGTGAGTCTTATGACTCTGTTTGGTGAACATATTGGAAAAAATTAGCAGATTCTGATCTAAATAGTAGATTGCTCGTCAAACTATTAATTTTCTATGTTTTGTAAATGGCAACGGTACATTGTGATACTATATTGACTGGAATCTACTGTTTTTGAATATGCTGTTAATAGGAGCATATTGAAACAACATATTGAATTTATACGTGAATGAAAACAATTCGATTCTCCTATGTTAACAAACATTTTTTTCTTAATTCTGCTAATTTAATTTGATAGTCAAACCTGCTAATACGATATGTTAACAGTATTCTGATGAAATTATTATCCGCTATTACAAATCTGCTATTGTTATTTGTCAAACAGGACATGTACACGGAATATATATGTTTCTATATCCATCGGTCGATAGATGCATTGGACATATTATCTTAAACTTTATTGTCTTTCCACATTTTCTTAATTAGACAATTATTTACCAAATCATGAATAATATTCAAACAAAATAACTCTATAAATACATTCATCAAATCAATTACAAATTTACAATAATCAATTTAATTATAACAAAAGTGTTGATTAATTAATAATTACATCAACTTAATTAATTAAAAACAATAATGGCTACTAATAATGATGAATTAGTGTTATTGGATTTTTGGCCTAGCCCATTTGGGATGCGGGTCAGGATCGCTTTGGCTGAAAAAGGGGTCGAATATGAGTATAGAGACGAAGATTTGCAGAATAAGAGTGAGTTGTTACTTAAGATGAACCCGGTTCATAAGAAAATCCCGGTTCTTGTTCATAATAACAAGTCGATTTGTGAGTCTTGTGTTATTATTGAGTACATTGACGAGGTTTGGAACAAGACGAACCCTTTGTTGCCTTCTGATCCTTATCAGAGAGCTCAGGCTCGGTTCTGGGCTGACTATGTCGACAAAAAGGTATGTACGAGTATTATAATTATTTCAAATTTTATTAAAATACTTCTCGTGTCTGAATATTCTTAATTAATACTAATATTACGAAAATTAAATTTTAAAGATTATAACGAGGACGATATGGATGACGAAAGGCGAGGAACAAGAAGAAGGAAAGAAAGAATTCATCGAACATTTGAAGGTATTAGAGGAACAACTCGGAGACAAACCCTACTTTGGTGGCGACACATTTGGGTACGTAGACGTGATACTAATCCCGTATTATAGTTGGTTTTACGCGTTGGAAACCTTTGGAAATTTCAAAATCGAGGAATCAAACCCGAAGTTCATAGAATGGCCTAAGAGGTGCATGCAAAGGGAAAACGTTGTTAAAGCTCTGCCTGATGAGAAAAAGGTTTACGAGTTCATCGTAGACATTAAGAAGAAATTCGGTCTCGAGTGACCTAATTTAATTTGAATGTTCGATATATGTATTGTTTTTGAGTTGCGTTATTATTATTGTGGTGTGTACGTACGTACGTACTTACGTATTACGTAATGTTAGCTTGTTGCATGCATGCATGCATGTATGTACGTACGTAATGTATTATTATTACTTATTGGAATAAATAAAAAATATATTGTTTTTTTGTCATCGTTTAATTCAGTTTTGTTTTTTAATTATTTGTTTAATTAGCTAAACACTTACTAAATTCTATTGATATTTATTTTATCTCAGTCACTTCAACTTTTCACTTCGTTAAGTTAAGCTCTCATCAGAAAAAATAAAAAATAAAATTACCATTATATATGAATAATCAAAGCAAAATATTCGTCATAAGAAACGTGATGAGGCCATATATATTATTAACACATATTTGCCTATGAGACGATTTTATACATGCACATAACAAAAATACATGATACTGAGTGTATTTGTCTATGAACAGTTATATGAGATAAAGTTAATTATTTTAGAATGCCTTAATTTTACTACTAATTAGTAGCTTAATTAAGTAAAATAAACATGTTGACAAAGTTTACGAAATACATATTCATAAGTCTTTATATATAATCTTCTATCGAGCTACACATTATTTCGATATTTTCTTTTTATATAACGAAAAATAATATAAAGATGATTATTATATTGATTGATTAATTAAAATACGAGATCATAAAAACAACAGTATCATCTCTTACGACTTTACGTACCATTTAGCTAGGTGTAGATATCGAGTAATATTGGACTCAAAACGTCATCGATGACATATTAAATTGACATTATGAGCCGATGATAAAGACAACGTTTCTACATTATCGATCTGCCTTAGAATTCAACGTCGTCGTCTTCGTCGTCGTCCACACTTTTCTATACCTTGTTTTATCCAAAAGTGGTCGTATTATTATTCAAACATTACACTAATTATATTCTTATTATATCAATCTTAGTACTTAAAATAGTTTGATTATGACAAATATAATAAAATTATATTCGTATATGTCTTAATTACATTATCAGTTTAAAATTAAGTTTTATTTGACCCGTCTCATTGTTATATGTTTGGTGAATACGAACATGGAAAATAATGAATGATGTCCTCTGTTTTTTCAGCACAAAAGACACAGATATAACTATGCAATCGTGCACTATGTAATATAATCCTCGGATTTACATTATATTATATCGAAGTTACTCATCTGTGAACCTTGAGTACGTTGTACGCTAAAATGAAACCAAGCAACACTCACTTCTATGACGGATATATCCGTCTAAAGAGACGTGTTTAATTTAAAACAGAACATATTCCTCTTAGACGGTTAGACCTGACCCGAATGAGCAAATCCGAACTGAAGATCAGATGTTGACTCGTAACCTGAATTGACCTGAACTAACCCGAAACTGACCCAACTATTATTATATAAAACGAGTAGATATCCCTAAAATAAGTTGAAAATAGCAAACCCAAAAATGACTCAGTCCGATCCGAATTCTATAATCCGAAAGTGACCTGACCCGAACCATACCCGATTGACCCGTTTTCGAGGTCTTATTCCCCCACCTTAACTCTATAAATACACTCCTCAATTCCCATAGTAGTAGCAATAACATTATCACAAGTGACAATAATAACTTCAAATAATTAGTAGTCTACTTGATCATAAATTTATAACATCAATTACAAAAATGGCAGATGAAGTGATTTTGTTGGATTTTTGGCCAAGCCCATTTGGGATGCGGGTCCGGGTCGCTTTGGGTGAGAAAGGGGTCGAATATGAGTATAGTGAGCAAGATTTGTGGAACAAGAGTGAGTTGTTACTTAAGATGAACCCGGTTCATAAGAAAATCCCGGTTCTTGTTCATAATAATAAGTCGGTTAATGAGTCCCTCGTCATTGTTCAATACATTGACGAGGTTTGGAGCGACAAGAACCCTTTGTTGCCTTCTGACCCTTATGAGAGAGCTAAGGCTCGTTTCTGGGCTGATTTTATCGACAAGAAGGTAAAAAATTTCAATCCATTTTCAAAAAAAAGATCATTTTTATGTTATATTATTATTATTTTTTGTGTTGATTATACAAAACTCGATCTTAATTATAATGAACGTAATTATATTAGTTTTATATTTGAATGAATAAAAAAAGTTAATATTCAGAAGTTTGACTCTAAAAATTAGATAAATCAGAGGCAGAATACGAATAATTTCATTTGTTGTGAAAACCGTTTTATAATTTCATAATTATAAAACAATTTTACAACAAATGAATGTAGGAATAATGTAGATAGGACAAATTCACATTGTGGTCATGATTATTACTAAGTAGTAATATTTTCACATTCTCGTTCATTTATTTATTTATTTATTAAAATAATTCTAACAAATTAAATAATATTATAAAGGGTAAATAAATGTCGTCTAATATTATGAAAATTCGCCAAGTAACAGACATTCGAGGGGACGAAGAGGGTATGGAGTACGACAGGCAAAGAACAAGAGACGGGAAAGAAAGAATTCATCGAACATTTGAAGGTATTAGAGGAACAACTCGGGGACAAACCCTACTTTGGTGGCCACACATTTGGGTACGTAGACGTGTCGCTAATTCCGTTTTATAGTTGGTTTTACGCTATGGAAGTCGACGGGAATTTCAAGATCGAAGAGTCGAACCCTAAGTTCATAGAGTGGGCTAAGAGGTGCATGAAAAGGGAAAGCGTTGTTAAAGCTTTGCCCGATGTGAAGAAAGTTCACGAGTTCGTTCAAGAGTATAAGAAGTTGTATCAAACACCTACAGCGTAAAAAAAAAAATATTACTCGTAACAAATAAGTCAAGCGAGTTATCAGGTTTGATTTAGGTCGTGTCATCTTGTTTTACTCGATCCTATGTAGTATGTATTGTGCTTTTTCTCTTTGTTATCGAATAATAAAAAGTTATTCCTGTCGAACAATCTACGTTATTCTGAACGTTTTACTCGTATCATGTTTTTATTGATACAAAGGTAACATGGATGTTTGACGAAACTAACCAAAAATGGAAATGTAAAGTCGTGAATTAATGATTGATATATTTATAAAAGGAAAGTGTAAATTATTGATCGTATTATCAAGACTTTGACCGGTACCTTATTCCACACCACTCAAGAGTCAAGACATCAAGTATGACATTTGCAAATTCAATAGCCACATAGTTTCAAGATCGATCTGCCTTAGAATTTAATGTCGCCGACATTTATTTCACGAAAATTTAGAAGAGACGGTTTTTCATTAACACTAACGAGAAACCTCTCATATGTCATACTTCGTATATGATGTCAAGATCGGATCTTCGCTTTAGGTTGGATCATGGTTATTGGGCCTTGGGTTAAGTTGGGCCTTAAGTTTCCTTCATTTCTTTTTGGACTTTTGTCACTTGGGCAATGTTAATGTTAATATCCATGAATGTTCAACCAAACCCACTTATGTTATGAAAGCGGGTCCTACCGTGTCGTATTTCGTGTCAGCTATCATGCTTGGAGGAGAAAATGGCACGGACCAAGTACAGGGAAGTGGGCGATGTGTCATGTCAATGTTAAAAAAGGGTGGCACATCCACGGGGTCCACAACCCATAGCGTATCATGTCGTGTCGTGTCGTGTCATGCTTGGGCGTACCTAACCAATTCCTCAAATTTAGTCATGCGAAAAGCAAGTCATACCCAGGTGAACCATGTCGTGGCCCAAGTACGGCCCATAACTTGTCGTGTTCTGTCGAGCCGTACTAGACTGAGCTCGTGCCTTAATGCGTCGTGGATCATGCTGGACCATGCCAACCCACCAACACACGTGTCAGCTTCCATATTCACCCTCTAGTATCAATTATAAATTACGTAAAAAAAATCATTTCAGATCAATTTGGATTACGGATCAAACTCGGATCTCACTCTATGTTGGATCAGATAGATTCGAATCGAGTCAGTTTTACCAGGTTCCGATCAAAAACACGTGATCAAATACACAAGTTTGTTATTAATCTAATTCTCATTGGTTGATGCACGTCACACATGACAAAAATCAAACACCTGCCCAAAATAATTTAATTTATTTATATAATACTGTACAAAAAATCGACAATTCCCTCCCAAAAAAACCCAATTTTCTGAATTAAAATCCACCCAAATTTCATCTCCAAATTCAATTAATTAATTAATTATTTTAATACGTTGGTATTTGAACAAAAGAAACAAAAACCCATTTGCATTTACAATCTATGTGCGTTAATATGGGTAGAATTTAATTTATTCAATTTATAAACGGTTTTTCTAACGTGGGTCACCAGTTTTACCTCAAAAGATTTGATCTTTTTTTTTGTTGACTTAATTGTATAAGATTTTTGTTATAAAGTTGGAATTTTTTTTTTACTGAGTAATAAATAAATGGTGAGAATTGAAGAAATGGGGAAGAAGAAGATTGAGAGTAAGAGCAAGATTTGGAGATGGGCTGTATTGGTTGGTGTTTTAGGGTTTTTAATTGCAATTAACATCAAGAACAACAATGGGAATTCTTTCTTCAATTTCAATCTTTGTAACAAAGTAAGTTTCTTCAATTTCCAGTTTTTTTTTTTTTTTTTTTTTTTTTTTTTTTTTTTGTGATCAGTGATGGTAGATTGGTAGATTGAGCTGTATTTAGTTATAGTTTGATTATGATCATTTGATTTTGGGGGTTTTTGGATTAGGGTTTGGTTAATTTGATTGATTTTGATGAATTAGGATGATAGAGAGCTAGTTAAGGAATGATAACATGTACAATTTCCCGTCTCAGTCGTTTGTTTACCTTTTATATCGTTTGTTTCGACTGTATATATAGTGTGATGCTAAAAAAATTTAGAAGAAAGTTGCAATTTTGGTTGATGTTTGAAGAAAAGGGGAAATTCATTCTATTTCCGTCTTTCTGTCTCGTTCATTTGTTTACCTTTTACATTGAAGAAAGTTGTAATCTTGGAGATGTTTGGATCCTGTTAGACGGTTTCATGGTAATTGTATTGTGACGTAATCTATCATGTGTTGTGTTGGTGGAACAGGAGTCGTGTAAGTATACAGGAATGGTGGAAGATTGTTGTTGTGATTATGAGACAGTTAACAGTCTTAACAAAGATGTTTTACATCCTTTGCTTCAACAGCTTGTTACAACCCCTTTTTTTCGGTACTTCAAGGTATGTTTCAGATACGGTTTTACAGTTTCTTGCTGTCTATAACAATCGATTGTCTTCACTTTGGTAGTAATCGAGCATTCGAGCCAAGTCAAGTTTTCAGTGCTGATATCTTGAATGTAGTTTGATGTTTTTATGAAAATTCGGCATATTTTGGGTTAAAATGAAAAGTCCAAGTGTCATACCATGTCCGAGTGTCAAATATTAGAGACGGGTACGTGAGGAAATTGGAAGAGTCGTACTTTATCAACTAAGTTAGTTAACATTTGCACGAGACAGGTGAAACTGTGGTGTGACTGTCCTTTCTGGCTGGATGATGGGATGTGTCGACTGCGAGACTGTAGTGTGTGTGAATGTCCAGAAACCGAGTTTCCTGAAACATTTAGAAAGCCGTCTAATGTGTTGACGAAAGAGGATTTGATGTGCCAAGAAGGGAAGCCACAGGCTGCTGTCGATCGAACATTGGACAGTAGAGTCTTCCGTTGGGTAGAGACCGATAATCCCTGGACATTTGACGACGAAACTGATAACAGTACGTTACTACGTCTTATCTTTTCCTTTTTCATTTTACCTTTATACATTCATGAGCTACCTTTGATCGACTCGAGTACTCGACTGCTTGATTTCAGGTGAGATGACATATGTAAATCTTCTGCTGAATCCCGAGCGATATACAGGCTACACCGGTCCTTCTGCTAGAAGGATATGGGACGCAGTCTACTCAGAAAATTGTCCGAAATGTAAGTTCATTTGCCAAATGACTTGCATCAGAAATCGATTTTAGATGCTCCTTTAGGTTATTCCATCACATTACTGTCGTGCAGATGCATCGGGGGAAAGTTGCCAGGAGAAAAAGGTTCTATACAAATTAATATCCGGCTTACACGCGTCTATCTCAGTCCATATAGCCGCAGATTATCTCATTGACGAAACCACCAACACGGTATCATCTTAGCCTACATTTGAACATACTTAACAAAGCATACAGTTAGTCCGACATTTTGATTTTTTTTTTCGGAAATTTCAGTGGGGTCAGAATTTCGAGATAATGCATGATCGAGTACTGAAATATCCAGAGCGTGTCAGGAACTTGTATTTCACGTATCTGTTCGTTCTCAGAGCAGTAACAAAGGCAGCAGATTATTTGGAGAAAGCTGAATATGACACGGGTAATCATCAAGACGATTTGAAAACGCAGTCGTTGCTTAAGCAGCTCCTCTACAATCCGAAACTTTCTGCTGCGTGTCCACTTCCTTTCGATGAAGCTAAACTATGGCAAGGTCAAAGCGGGCCTGAACTGAAACAACAGATTCAAAAGCAGTTTCGAAATATAAGGTCAGACCCCCCTCTCCTTATATTGTAATGCGACTAAGTGCGCTCTTCGTTAAAACAAAAAAAAAAGTTTGAAGCTGACTTTATAACGACGATTATGCATTTATGCTATGCAGTGCGTTGATGGATTGCGTAGGATGTGAGAAATGTCGGTTATGGGGTAAGCTTCAAGTTTTAGGTCTTGGGACGGCTTTGAAGACGCTGTTCTCAGTCGAGGGTAACAACAACAAGAACGTAAACCAGCAGCTGCAACTGCAGAGAAATGAAGTGATAGCATTAGTAAACCTACTCAACCGACTGTCGGAATCAGTCAAACTGGTGCATGATATGGGTCCGTCTGTCGATGAGATGGTTAGCCGGGTTTCAGGATCTCAACCCGGCGTACTAACCCGAATGTGGCAGTCACTGAACGACCTCAGAGCGAAGAAGTCGTCATGATTTCAGATGGATGCTGTCGAGTTTTCTATACGTGAGTAGATAACACAATGTAGTAGTCATGTAGAGCGTCTCTTCGAAATTTTGTTTGTACATTGGAAAGTAGACTTTAGTCGTCGTTGAATGGATGAATGTACTCGTTTTGTCGATAATTTTCACGAATCCGATCCAAATATCGAATCTTTTGGGATTCAAACTCGTAGAACTTGACCCGTGGCAGAAACTGGGTCGAATCGCATGACCCGGGAGTTAAGATTGCCAGAAGTTTAGGGCATGCATACATTTAAGAGCCCTTTACTCTCTTCAACTGTCCTTCCTTTACTTGGACTTGTCATTCTCAAATGTCAATCACTCAATTATAGTCTTAAATTGTAGACCGGGTCATGTACTTGGGTCGTCTCCATTTCCTTTAAACGATCAGGATTGAAAGTACTAGAAAATCGACAAAATATAAAGACGATCGATCATAAACCCGTCTTTCCTAATCAATTTGTTTCTATTCCCTTCTTTAATAACGAAAGTGATGCAACTCGATAATGTTGGTCGAATATACACGACATGTCCTTCTCTCGCGTCGCTTGCAAAACGGGAAATCAAGACGATCTCAGACGTGAGAGAGATTAACTTAACTAACAACGATCTTAAACGATGTTTAACTCTTCATAAATGTTGTTAAATCCCCACAATATCCCGTTTTAAGATCAAAACGTGTCAGAAATGCGTGAAATGACCATAATTATGCCAATTTAACGATCTTTTTCAAGACAAATATGTTGTTTTTTTTAAGATTAAAACGTGTCAAATAATCTCGTATAATTATCGTGTCCTAGAAATGCGTGAAATGATCGTAATTATGGCAATTTAATGCTCTCCTACTATCCACCTTACCTAACACTACAATTTAATCTCTACTATTATTACTACAGTGCTACGTAAACATACATATTACACCTTACACTTGCAACAAAAAAACAAAAAAAATATAATACTCGATATAATATAATTAAATTAAATTAAATTAAATTAAATTAATGAATATGGCTGAGAAAATGTCTGAGAAAAGTGAAGTAACGGCGATGGTGGTAGAGGAGGATGCTAAAAAGGCGAGCATTCGCACGGGGGAGACGCTTCTAAGGTTGTTACCGCTAGGGCTATGTGTGGCCGCGTTGGTCGTCATGCTCAAAAACTCGGAATCTAATGATTTTGGTTCGGTTTCCTACTCGAATCTTGGAGCCTTCAAGTAAGTTTGTCGTCTGTTTTTTTACCAGAATATTTTAATTAAAAGTAAATAAATAACGTCAAATATAATATATTAACTTTTTAAAAAGTCATGGGTGAGTGTTCTTTTCAAAATTTGAATTTTTTAATATCGTGTTATAATATACCTTGATATATATAAATTATAGTAATTATAATTACTACTCCTAGTAATTAAGTTATGTTGTTAATTTATTGATTATATTGGTCGATTTTTATGTTATTTTTCGGAATAAATAGTGTTAATAGGTAAAATTACAAAGGGGTTTAATTTCGGAATCACAAAGGTAATAATATGATTATTGTTACCGAGTTCATTAATAACTTTAATCTTCAACAAATTAAATAGGTTAAGACGGTCTCAAATGTCATGGGATTAATTTGTATTTAATTCATTGTCGACGGTCCAATTTTATTTATTTATAGTATTTTAAAACAATGGCTTTCGATATTCATTTTGTATTCGACTTATGGTCCTATTTTATATTTTATTTCACACATGTAGTTAATAATAAATTACGGAATATAGTAATTATTTCTATGTGTAAGGTTTCACGGTAAAAAATTGCAGATACTTGGTTCACGCGAATGGTGTATGTGCCGGTTATTCACTCCTTTCCGCAGTATTTACTGCGGTTCCACGCCCTTTTACCATGTCGAGAGCTTGGACCTTCTTCCTCCTCGACCAGGTTATTATTTCTTCCTACACGAAATTAACGTGTTTGGGTTTGAGCGCGTCAACACAGACACACACGAACACAACACGAGATTTTATTTAGTCTGATTTCAATGAATGAGTTCGACTTTCGAGACCTGTTTACATGTTTAAAACTAGGTACACTGGACAGAACAATGGGTCGGGCTGGTCAAACTAGGTCTGGGCCCAACCCGAGGAGAAATTGGGTTGAGTTTAAGTTTTTCACTAGGCCCAGCCCGACCCCTAAAGCAATTTTTTTTTAAAAAAAAAATCGATTCTTAGGGAGCTCGACCAGGTTGAGCCCGGTAATTGTGGCCCAGTCTCGGCCCAGGGTCATGAGCGTGTTGGGGCGTGATTAGGGGTGTTCACCGGTCCAAACCGAACCAGACCGGATTGACCCGCAGACCGGGCCGGTTAACAAAGAAACCCGGAGCGGACCGGAAAAATACACTAAATTTGATTTTTTTTTTTTAAGTGTGGACCGGACCGGACCGGGAACTGGTCACCGAGTTTTTGGCGACCCACAGACCCGATAGGTATGTGCCCCGGTCTAGTTTGCCGGTCCGAGCCACTTTTTGAACAGCCCTAGTCGTGACGTGGTTCAATCTGGTCGAGCCGGCATAAACTGGCCTAAAAGTGTGAATATGTGACACGAACACGACACGACACGAATCTGTTTGCCAGGTCTAATATTACATCGACGTGAACGTAAGATTTTTTTTTTTTTTTTTTTTCGTGATTATTATATCGTCACTAACAAGTGAAATTTCGGTACATGAATGCAGATATTGACATACATAATAATAGCAGCAGGAGCAGTATCAACAGAGGTGATGTATTTGGCATACAATGGAGATAAAGACATCAGTTGGAGTGCAGCCTGTGAATCCTTTGGTGGGTTTTGTCAAAAGGCTACTGCTTCTGTTTCGATTACCTTCATCGTCGTCCTCTGTTACGTCTCTCTTTCGCTCATCTCTTCCTACCGGTTGTTCTCCCGGTTCGACCCACCTTCCACTGGGTCCGACAAGGCCGTAACTGAGATGGGCGGGTTTCGTGGTTGAAAATGTGTGTATATAGCGGTCTGGGTTTCGTTTGCTTTCGAATCTTGTACCATAACGCTGTTTACTGTTATTCTGTTAATGCTTCTGTACTTAACATTTTTTTTTTAAGCTCGTTTCAATTCAGTGAAATTCAGACGACTTCAGTTCGGTTAAACCCGTGACAATTAGGTCATTAATTTCATGATAAAGTCGAGATTATGAACAAAACCCTCACTAACTATGTACCTTTAAGCCCTTAGATCGGAGGTACATAGACGGACGAAACAACATAACCGAGATTTTACATGGTAAACTTCGACTGCTTTGCACGAGTTTTTGAAGCGAGATCTAGTATCTAAACTCGAAAGGAATGCAATATATAACAAAATACTCTAAGATTACTCCACAATTTGTTTCGAAATCTAGTCGATTTGTTTCGCCTATTTATTACTAGTAACAATCTCCAACGAAATTCTAGAAATTAAAAAAAAAAAATCGAATGAGGGTTCACGGGAATTAAATTACACAGAAATTGTCCTTCGAAACTCGAGAATCTTCCATAATAAGAGCTGCATCACCGGAAACTGAACATTGGGAGTTCAGCTGCACGTCATATAAACGATATATAAAGCCGGAAAAAGGGAAGGGAAGGGAAGGGAAAGGGGATAAGAATGCAATAAGCGTACCATCTCGTTGAATTTTGGAGTCTAACTCTGGCCGCAACTTCTGCTGAAGGAATGTCGGGGTAAGAGTTTACGTCTTGGTGCACGTTGATCATCCTAGACAGAAGAAATTAAACACCGATTACATAACCACGTTCAAATTGGATAAGAATTTCGATTCAAATTCACAGTATATTAGATCAAATAGCAAACAGAATTAATCAGTAAGCTTTTGTCCGAAAATATTTTCTCAAATCCTTACTGAAAGAGCAGTTAGTCACAAAAACACGGCTTTTATTAAAAAATACTCCGTATTTTTTTTTTTTTTTTACGTTCTTAGGGGAATTTGGCTTTTGTCTGAAAATCGCGGGTTTGTTTAAAAAAATTCATAGAAAATCAGCACAATTAGCCTAAAAAAGAGCTTGCTTTTAGAATCAATGTTCGTCCAGAAGTGTGTCTGTGTCTAATTATTAAACTCTGGTAATTATGAAAATTTACCGTGTTTCAAGCATAAAATGAAGAGTGCAAGAGTCGGAATAGCATAGGACACGATTACACGACAAACCAATGATGAAAGAAAAAATATATTATTTGTCATTTTATAAAAACATCATAATTTCCTTTTTGGTTGTCGTTTTATGTTTTTCCATTTTCTCAATTTTATTTAAAACAATATGAGTACTTAATTAGGGAAAAAAAACGTTTTTAGCTATTGATTTGTGTAGAAAATTATTTTCACTATTTCCAAAGGTAATTTATTTCACCTAATTGAGCTTTTCCGACAATTTCTTATTTTTTGTGAAATCTCCTGAAACGGCAAAAAAAATAACGGAGATGGCAAAAATAAAAAAAAAATAAAAAAAATAACGGAGGGAGTACCTTGTTGAGTGATGCTGCAGACTCGGATTCTACAGCTTGAACGGGTATATGTCCAAGAGACTGAAAAGCATCGATAGCATCTAGCGTAAGTTGCCACCCACAAAGAGCAATATCGCCAGCTGAGGAACTGGCACCGGTACCACAGCCAGCTGCTGCAACATTCCCGTTCACCCATGGACAGAAACTATTGTGATGCTTGATTGGATCGAATTCAACATCGTCGAAATTGCTTCCTCCATTAGGGGGGCCTACAAGGATCACCGAGTTTCAAACACGTGTCAGTAGAAGTCACATATGGCTTGTAAGACAAAACCTACTTCTGTTGAAACTATGGGACGATGGAGCATCGAGTCATCTAGAAACTCTTCTTTTGAATGATTTGAATGAGACTGCGTAGTCCCGAGTTTGAGAAATAAAAATGAACATGTTAGATTACCTATGCCATTTGCCATCACATAATCTGATTCTGGGTACGCACATTCATCGCCTGGTGATTGCTTGCCTCCTTGCGATACTTCTTCCTTCGAGGCATCAATTCCAGAGTATACAATTGCATTGCAGGATAGAGAAGGGTGACAGCTAGCTTCGGGGGCCAAAGCTTGTGTGTCGGTGTTCTTTTCTCCACTTTCCACAGATTCTGCTTTAGTCGAGCCAACAACTTTGGATCCACTATCGGCTCTCCCCACTGAGCGTGACACTACGTCTTGACTATCTCCATGAGGATCCTCTCTATCCATCTCTTCAACAAAATCGTCACCTGAACCACGTTGAACAATAAACTCGCCGGTTTGACCCTGGTTTTCGACAACTTCAGCTACGGGTTCCACGTCCCCAACAACACTCTCAGATCTATTTGCGAAAATGTCAGCCCCGTGAATCTCAGCCTCGTGACTAGCTCCCATTCCAACACTTCCACCACTAATACCTATACTGAGTCCGTCCCTGGCTTGGGCTGTGACTGTATCTGTGTTCAGTACTTCCTCTCCGTCATTTGTACTGCTGACGCCCATTTCTCCACCAATTCGGGCAGAGGCTGGTTGGAAACAGGCACTTTGTTGGGCTTGGTTGCTGTAATTCTGTTCTGATGTGTCAACTCCGTCAGCAATCTTAGGCAATGTCATGAAGGGAAAACTAACGTCATCAACATCTCCGGGAACATTTTCAACACTTTCCATCGAATCATCATCTCCAGTGTGACAATTGGTATCCATAGCAACAACAGAAGATGCATGTGCCGAATCTCTAGTGCTAGGGAAACGAATAGCTGGATCGTTTCCATGTGATAGGTCAAATCTTCTTTCATCCACTTCAAGCTCAATACCACGTGAGCTGCTAGGGCCTGCCACTGATGAATCCCTTCGAAAAGACGACCCACACCTTTCAAAAATGTCAAACTCGCGAATACGCTTTGAAGGGCCAGCTGAGTACTGCTTACCATCATCTACTTCATCGATATCACGGTCAATAACTGTGCCTTCGACACTGTCAGCCTGTTGTATCCTTATAACTGGTCTATCTACTGTGCTTCCACCCTCTTCCAGGCTCCGTTTGCGAGTACTGGGTCCTCGTGATTCATAGGAAGTAGCACGATCACCAATCTCACTGTGAGAAGGTTGCCCGATCATAAGATCTTTTCCAAGGTCAACATCAGGAAGTTGCTGTGAGGCTTCAGGAACACTAAAATGATCAGATTGCAATCCCCCTGCCATGGTGAGATTTAAATCCATGGCTGCATTCGACGTCAACTTCCCCTCATCCGTAGTTGCAGCTTCATCATGAAAATCAGTCTGCTCTTTCTCTATATAGTTTGTACCAACCCATCCACTAATTCCACTAGCTGCACTTACACCACGTGTTAAAGCCAGCTTTTTGCTGGTTTCAGGGATATCGATGTCATTTGGAGTAACACGAGCAGGGCGCGAAACAGTTAAGAAATCCCAGATTCTCACAGTAGCACCACACAAACTGCAATCTAACAATGGTGACCTAGACTCACATTTTGATTCAGGGCCTATGACTTCATTCTTGCAAGAACCCTTATTAGCCGTAGTGGAAAAGGCTTTCTTGCTTGCACCAGGACCATTAGGACGTCCATGTCTCTTAGAGGGGCCAACCGAGTACCCATTTCGAGCAGATTGAGCAGAATGGTCTTCACAATCCTGGATGTCAGCCAGCCACCTAGGTTCCCATCCGCACAATGCTATTAGCTTCTGAGCCTACAAGATAACGACACACACGAGGATGAGGAAACAGAAGTTGACACGGATGTGTGTTAAGAATGTGATTTTGTTAACAAATTCACATACTTGGGAATATACGGTGAATGGCCCTTCACTTGAGGATTCAACTGCAGTCACGTTTTCAGGTTTCATGTTTGAAGCCCCAAACACATTAGCAGAGTTTGATAGGAAACGGGCAATTTGAGGCCCATGAGACTCGCACATCTGGTCAATTGCAGCAGCGGCCACAACTGGCAGAGCGGCGAACTGCACAAGCCCATCACACCGATCTTTGAAGCCTCCAATAAGAGCTGAAGGAGGAGTAGGAGGGAACTGAACTAAGCTCTCTGAACAACTACTTCCTCTCCAAGCACATGTTCCTTTGTGCCCTAAGTCAAGCTGTTTGGAAAATTCTTCGGCCATGCCGTCAGCTTCAATGGAAATAGGAGTGTTATATGTTGAATATTTCATCAAAATAACTTATTATCCACATGATTCTAGGCCACGGAAAAAATCATATTTCAAATTTTGAAATTTTAAGTACTCATGTATAATTGTATATATTATCTCAACTAACCGGTGATACTGTAAAGAACAAGCTTAAATTAGTTCCTTAAAAACTTAACAAATTTATATCATCATTGATGACAATAGGGATTCACCTCCTGGTGCTATCCAAGTAGCTGTTGCAACATACTTTAAATTTGCACCACAAGTCTCACATTCAACCTCATCAACGCCAATATTGATCCACCCTCTACGGGCACATGCTAACGAACTTGCAGCCTGCAGTTAACCATGAATGAGTGATCACCTAACCATGAATTGAAAGGCAAAAACAAGGAAAGTTTTTTTTACCCCTTTTCCATTAAAGTTGTACATTGTGTCAGACAAGTAGCCCATTAAAAACATCAAATATCACATACGTATAACCATGCAGAAAAATCATGAATACTGCATAACCAAAAGAATAAACTACAAGTCGTACAAAAGACGCACCTTTGGTTTTCCAAACCAATTCCCAGGCTTAAATGTAGCAAGACGTCTTAGCAAATCCCCTCTTTCCCAAGGTCTGCATGAAGGTTGCAATGATCCAAGAGCAGAACCACAAGCACTTGCACTAACCGAAGCACAAGGAGGTTGTGTACCAACACCAGATGCCGATGCTGTCTTAGAACCTAGACCAGTACCTAACCAATCAGCACTGCCAAAATTTGCAGGCACTGCTGATGATGCTCCTGCTGAACTGATAAAATAAACAAACCAAAAGCCATGAGATGCATGTCAGAAACAATGTGAAAACATAGAATAAAAGTACAACAGTCAACTAAAAGGACATTAAAAATTTGATACCTTCGATAATCAACAGTTCTAAATTTCTAATTGGAGCAATTGACAAAGCTAGTACGATATCAAATTATCGCTAATCGAACTTATCCAACTCCACAACGAAGTACTAATAATCCACAAAATGACAGTGAATCCCAAAACACATTACAAACTCGACACCTTGAACAATTAACAGTTCTAATTGGAGAAATTGAAGAATCTAGTAGCCGAATTTCTCGAGCTCAAGAAGGAAGTAGCAATAATCCACGAAACGACAATGAATCCCAAGACACACTACAAACTCAACACCTTCAACAATTAACAGTTCTAATTGGGGCAATAGACAAATCTAGTATCTAAATTTCTCGAGCTCGACAAGAAATTAGCAATAATCAACGAAACGACAACGAAATCCTTAAACAACACCTTCGACAATCAATAGTTCCAAACTTCCAATTGGAGCAATTGACGAATCTAGTATCCGAATTCCTCGAGCTCGACAAGGAAGTAGCAATAATCCACGAAACAACAACAAATCCCCAAAAACACACTACAAATTCAACACCTTCGACAATCAACAGTTCCAAGTGAAGCAATTCACGAATCTAGTATCCAAATTTCTCCAGCTCAACAAGGAAGTAACAATTAATCCACGAAACGACAATGAAACCCTAAACACACTAAAAATTCAACACCTTCAACAATCAACAGTTCCAATTAGAGCAATTGACAAATCTAGCATCCAAATTCCTCTAGTTCAACAACGAAGTAGAAATTAATCCACGAAACAACAACGAATCCCTAAACACACTACAAATTCGGCAAACAACAGTTCCAATTAGAGCAATTGACGAATCTTGCATCCGAATTCCTCGAGCTCGACAACGAAGTAGCAATTAATCCACAAAACAACAACAAATCCCTAAACACTCTACAACAATCCACAAAACAACACCGAATCCCTAAACACACTACAAATTCAACACCTTAGCCAATCAAAGTTCCAATTACAGCAATAGACAAATCTAGCATCCGAATTCCTCGAGCTCGACAACGAAGTATCAATTAATCCACAAAACAACAACAAATCCCAAACCGCATAAAAAAATCGACAAATTCAACGAACAAATTAGAAAAACCCTAAATTGACGAAGCCTAGGGATACAAAGTAATCGCTCGTTACACAATTGAATTGAATTGCATTGAATTGGAAACCCTAGGAGAGAGAGAAGGTGGATACCTAGCCGCCGGAGTTTGATCGGCGACGGGATTCGTGCCGCCGGAGCTGATGACTTCTTCTCTCATCATTTATTATTTAAAATATTAATATTATTATTATTCGCTTTTCTCTCTCTAACTCTCTTTCCTCTTTTATTATTATTGTTGTTGTTGTGGTGGTGGTGGTGGTGGTCTTGGCCTTTCTCCCTTTTGGGTCAGAGCGGATCATCCGTTCCATTTTTGTGTCCCATTTTGTGTGCCACACCATACACTGGACGACACCTCGCTTACTCAACAAATAAAATAAGTAACAAATATCATACACCTGTTGATGTGTCCTTCAGTGTATGGTGTGGCATACAGAGTGGGACACAAAATGGGACGGGAGATCCGCATTGCTTTTGGGTTACTACTAGTAGATCCGTAAACGGGTCAATCGAGTTGGGTTGGGTTGGGTTGGGTCAGGTCGGGATGTGAAAACGGGTTTAATTCGGATTGGGTCAGGATTTTGGACTTGTGGGCGGTAGGCCCCGGGTTGACTCTTATTTTTTTGTCGAAATATCTTTGAATTATGATAATTTTGAGATATGAATTTCGAAAGGGAAGATTTTAATTTCAGACCGAAGATTAAGTTGGAAAAGAATCGTCACTTTTGGAACTCGAGACAAAGGGTTTATTCGGTGAAAAATGTTTGCCCGAAAGTAACTCTTAGTAAATGTTTCGAAAAGGTATGATATTTTTCTTCTAAATTGCAAATCTCGTGGGTGATAATGGATTTGCGGGGGGAATCGTTGTTTTCGAAACTCGTGTTCGTGGATTATCGTGGCTGCGTGGCATAGTGGCAAACATAATGTAAATGATGTAAAACCGAGACTCTTAATTTCATACTACCAATTCTGAAAAATAAAACATCAAATTAACGACAAACTGAAACTCAAATCATTAAGTAATACTAATCATCGAGTACTTACTACCTTCTTTTCAGAAACAAAACATTTACAGATTCAGTCCGTATTCATTTGTAATATCGTTATCTTAAACAAGAATACATATCGATGAAGTTTCCAAAAGACGGTTAATCTGTTTGGATAGATCTCAAATTCTCAATCCTCAATCATACGGAGTATCTTACTTGGCAAATTACAACACTATGAAATCTCCCGTGAAACCGTCTCTCAACTTTCAATCATATGCTACTTGATAAATTGCAAATTTGCACCACCATGCAACTACTAGACCGAATACTTTACGAGTAAATTTCATATAAAACCGTCTCACGAGAGAATCTGCGATAATTTACACCAAACTTAAACAAGGAATAAGACAAATCTTCCAATCACTCCTTATGTTTTACTCAACCTACCTATCTATGCTAAATCCATTCACTCACATTCTTGTTCTTGACCAAAAAGGGTAAAAACCCCAACTCAATCTCATTCAATCCACATTCCACCATTCATAATTCTCAAATCAGTGACCAACCCATTACTCAAAAACCTCCAATTATCAATACCCACTTCCCAATTTCCCTACCCAAAATCCGAGCTGAAAACCCCCAAATCCCAAATTTTTGAATTTTGGTCAAATGATGGGGAATCGAAGAGATCGATTGGTGAAACATGGGAGTAACAATCATACGACTATGAACAATAGATCGAGAATCTTTATTGCAATTGGTATTGGGATTTTGATGGGATGTGTTTTTGCTTTTTTTTACCCTCATGGGTTTTTTCATCCTCGTCCTCTTCTTTCTAATGCATCACATCTCTCTAATTCTGACTCCAATTCCAATTCTAATGCTAATTCCCAGGTAATTTTCTCGATTTCCGATAATGATTCATGTTAGCCGACCCCAAATCAATAAGACTATGTTGTTGTTATTGTACTCCTATAATTTACGCTGAAATGCTTGGTTGTTTGAACTTTGTTTGTTGTGGGATTTTATGTTAGCAGCACATGAAATGCATGATTGTTTGGGGACATTGTATTAGACTATTAGAATCTGTGTTTTGGATTTGGAGATGCTGACAATGAAATGGAAATGTTCAAATTCGAGTTCGATACGTAAAAGATTGTATCTTTGTTGACTCAAAATTCTCAAAAGATTGCATCTTTATTGAATCCAACACTCAAAGTCTATACCCTTTTGGGAATTGCTTGTGGGAGTACGATTCGAGGGTTCATTTAATGTCTTGAGTTCTAAGCCATACGGTTTGGTAAAGTCGAGTTATTCGTTTTGATAGAAAATAAGGGTGATTCTAGTAGTCGACGACATATCATGCCTGTGAAATGTGGATGGAGGTACTTGGTCACAATGTCATATGCAAAATTCCATACTTGGTGGGAGTTTGTTTACGACTCGCATGGTGGTGGTGGTTCGAAGTTTGGATCTTGAATTCTTGTTTCATACCCCAAAAAATAAACATTGGCCGATGATTGTGGCTTCTTTAGCGTGATTTGCTCATGTTCTTCTGTGGATTGGATGTATACTATGTGGGCTGAAGTTGAATGTGATTCTTTGTTGTTTAGCAGACGACGACCTCAGATTGCGAGCCTGATGAGCGGGCTAGTTTACTCAAGGCTGATATCATGGGGTTGAAGGAGAAGAATGCCGAACTAAGAAAACAAGTTAGGGAGTTGAATGAGAAGCTCAGGCTTGCAGAACAAGGGAAAGACACGGCACAGAAGCAGTTTCTTGCGTTAGGTCAACAGCCGAAGGCAGGTGCTTTTGGTACCGTCAAAACTTTAAGGACTAACCCAACAATAGTGCCAGACGAATCCGTGAACCCTAGACTGGCGAAAATACTAGAGTCGGCGGCAGTCAGGAAGGAGATTGTTGTCGTGCTGGCGAATGCAAACGTGAGGGATATGCTAGAGGTGCAAGTATCCACTGTCAAGAAGGCGGGTATAACGAATTATTTGGTTGTGGCTTTAGATGAAGAAATCGAGGAATACTGCAAATCGAATAATGTGTCCGTTTACATGCGGGACCCGGATAAGGGTGTGGATAGTATCGGAAGGACAGGAGGTAACCACGCTGTGTCGGGATTGAAATTCCGTATTCTGAGGGAGTTCTTGCAGCTTGGTTACAGTGTTCTGTTATCAGACGTCGATATAATCTACTTGCAGAACCCGTTTGAGCATCTGTATCGGGATTCAGACGTGGAATCTATGACAGACGGTCACAATAACCAGACGGCTTATGGTTATAACGATGTTTTTGATGAACCGGCCATGGGTTGGGCTCGATATGCTCACACGATGAGGATTTGGGTGTACAATTCAGGATTCTTTTTCCTACGGCCCACAATTCCTTCTATCGAGCTCTTGGATCGTGTTGCAGACAGGCTCGCAAAGCAAAATTTATGGGATCAGGCGGTTTTCAATGAAGAGCTCTATTTTCCTTCGCATCCAGGTTACGAAGGGCTTCATGCATCGAAGAGGACCATGGATTTCTATTCTTTCATGAACAGTAAAGTCCTTTTCAAGACCGTGAGAAAAGATCCGAATCTTAAGAAATTCAAACCGGTTATAATACATATCAACTATCACCCTGACAAACTCCCGAGAATGAAGGCTGTTATCGAGTATTACATTGACGGGAAGCAAGATGCGTTGGATTCTTTCCCAGACGGGTCTGAATGACGGTTACAATCACAGAAGCTACTTATTCACATTCAAGAACACAGGTCTTAAGCTCTTAGGGCAATGTCGGATGCCTCGAGATGGATATAACAGTCGAAAACCAGGATGACTTTGTGTTATTTTGCCTGACGTCCTGTCGGATGTTTCTTTTTTGAGTTTGTAACAGGACGAAACACTTTTCGGTTATGCTTGAGTGTATCCTAATTGATTAGAGATTACACTGCTAATGGTTTATGCTGTTGTATATTGTTGGCACCTATGAATTTTGATGATTGTTAACTCTTTGAAGAAGTCGAAAATCATGTTCTGTTGTATTTTCTGCAACATTTTCGCTTGATATAACACCCTCATGAATTTACACCTGGCAAAACTGATCCGAATTAGCTACAAATCCTGAATCTACTGACCAATCGATCCTGATTTACAGCGACACTCCAGGGTCGATTTCTTGAGAGTCGGAAAGATTTGGAAGCTGAGCAACAGTGCCCATGTTAGGGCTACACCCACCAACCATCATCCTCTGATACACATCATAAGCACGTTCAGAATCTCCTGCAACTCCATACCCTCGAATAAGAGCATTATAAGTGAACACATTCGGCTGCAGCCCCCTGACCAAAAGCTCCTCATATACCTCCCCTGCCTCGACCATCATCCCTGCGATTCCTAAATGTAGTATCAAGCTATTGTATGTATACAAATCCGGAGAAACCCTTTGTGTTTTCAACTCGTCAAATATAGAGAGCGCGTCTTTCACCCTTCCGGCTCTCCCAAGACCGTTGATCATGAAATTGTAACAAACTAAATCAGGATCGAGACCTTGTCGTTTTATTTCCTCGAAATAGGCTAATGCTTCGTCGAGGTTCCCTTGTATCAACAGACAGTCGATGAGGATCGAGTATGATCTTAGGTCGGGTCTGATTCCTTCCTTAACCATCCTCTGAAACAAACTGAGTGCGGTTTCTAGATCGCCTGATTTTCCAAACCCGTTAATCAGAATGTTGTAAATAGCACAATTAGGGTTAGTCCCGTAATCGATCATCTCATCAAAAAACCGCTTTGCTTCCTCTAGTTTTCCAGACTTACATAGACCGTCTATCAAAGGTCCGTACGTACAAGGTGTCGGTGAGAAGTCTCCGCTTACAAGACTGTAGAATATGTCGACAGCCTTATCAAGACGATTAGATTTCACAAGGCTAGAAATGACGATATTGTGAGTGATTTTGTTAGGAATGCAACCTCGAACCTGCATTTCTTCGTACAGTTCAAGAACAACTTCGATTTTCCTTGATTTCCCGAATGCATCAAGTAACAAGTTGTACGTGGTCGCATCTGGCGTGCAACCCGAATTTTTCATTTCTTGAAAAAGATTCCAAGCAATTTCCTGAAGACTGACGTCGAGAAGCCCTCCTATCAAAAGATTATAGCTTTCCACCGTTGCATGGATTTTGAACTTTCTCATCTTCGCAAAAATGTTGTGTGCTTCAAGTGCGCGCTTCTGTTTGGCTAAAACCTTGAAAACGGGAATCAAAACCGAGTCATCTAGGCATAGTTCAGTCGATATCAATCCCTCCGCCAGCGCGACTGATTTATCTACGTTTGCCTGAACAATGACTCCACTCATCAAATCCTCCCAAAATTGACGATCAACTTGTTCTCGAGATTGAAATACAAAATCCTTGATTATACTCAGAGCATCCTCGACCCTGCAACTGTCGACGAGACCAGGAACGAGAGTACATATAGTAACGGAATCAGCGTACAGCGTTTTCTTCATCTGGTGGAACAGTAAAAATGCATCGTTTACTCTCTTCTCTGCAATCAAACCATGCATGAAAGTATTATAACTCACAACATCCGGAAAACAATCCACGTCTCTCATTTTGTAAAGCATCTCCACAGCGAGTTTAATCTCGTTGTTTTTGCAGAGACAATCGAGAAGCGTGTTGAAAGTAACCGTGTTTGGCTGACAACCGTTTTTCACCATAGCAGTGAATAAACTTACAGCTTCTTGGACTCGACCTTCTTTCCTCAATCCCGACAACAGCGTGTTATAGGTTACGACTGAGGGAGCAAGCTTGAGGTTGACGAGTCTCCAATACATCCCCCATGCTTCGTCGACTCGATCAACTTTGTAGAGCATGTCGATCAGAGAGTTAACGACGTGGACATCAGGATAACACCCGTCTTCCACCATCTCTGAAATCAACTTCACAGCATCGTCCACCCTACCTGCCTTACTGTAGCACTTCATCATCATGTTATATGTGATTGAATCGGGAACGATTCCACTCTTTCGAAGTCCATTAAAGACGTTTTTAGCCTCCTTAAGCCTTCCAGCCTCGGCAAGGCTATACAAGGAAGCATTGCAAGCGACAACATTCGGTACAATTCCCATCGCCTTCATCTTTTTAAACATTTGCATGGCTTTGTTTGAATCACCCGTTTTCCCAAAGTAGTCGATGAATAGAATGTAGCTGTACGCGGTTGGCTCAATGTCGAGAGAACGCAAGTTTTCAAAGAGATTTAGTGCTTCGTCAACTCTATCCGCTCTCAATAGACCGCCAATCACGGTGTTGTATGTATGAAGATTCGGCATGATTCCTTCTCCTCTCATTACGTCTAATTGAGCAAACGCTTCCTCGAATCTTCCCAATTTCGAAAGCGCGTTTATGAAAATGGTATAAGTCACCACATCCGCCTCATACCCATCGGATTTCATTTCACTCCAAAGCTCTTGCACGGAATCCAAGTCTCCCGAATCACAAAATTTGTCCATCAGAGTTATGTAAGTCACTCGATCAGGCTTCTGACTGCTCCCCTTCATTTTCAGAAACAACGATTTAGCATCGTCAACTCTTCCAGCAACACAAAGAGAATCAATAAGAACCGTATAAGTCACAACATCAGGCCCGCACCCCTCCTCGTCCATTCGTTTCAAAATCTCATACGCCTTGTCGATTTTGCCAGCCCTCCCAAGAACCCTAATACATATCGTAAAAGTGTAAACATTCGGCCGCAACCCCAAACTTTCCATCTCTTTTAGTAACCCCATAACCGTTTCAGTATCCCTTCGTTTCCCGACTGCAACCATAAGCGCAGAATACGTCTTGAGACTCGGCTTATGCCCTTCTGTCACCATTCTTCTGTACACCTCCAAACCCTCCCTACTATGTCTAGACTGAAGAAGCAGATGTATCAACCCGATATATGAGTAAGTATTCAGAACAAACCCGAAAGATTTCATTTCATCGAGCGCAAATGGAGCTTGCCTTATTCCTCCCCTTACATCTAACGCCTTAAATATCGTCAAATACGTGGTTGCATCCCGGTTAATTATCTGCTTCTGCATCATATCAAACACGAATACCATGTCGTCGACCCTCCTATTCACCCTTAGCAACTCAAGCATGTAATTACAAGTTTCCGTAGTATGGACAATGTGGGGTGAATCCGCGATAGACTTGAAGTAATCAAAAGCAACGTTGGGGTCGGAAACTGACCGTAAAACATCCATAATCTTTTCAGAAGAAAGGTTACTTTTCGGCTTGTCGTTGACCATAGACGACACCTCCTCGAAATTTCCAACCAAAGCCTCGCATGATACTTGTTTCCTTCTGCGCCTTGTCCATTTTAATCTAGGTTTAGAGATTATTACACACGTCCTAATGGAACAACAAAGGTTTAAAGATGTCGTGGCTTCGATATGACAACTCACATTTTCTCTGCAGGCGAAACCAAACGAATTTCAGCAAAAACACACCACAATGTTAGTGATGAATTCACGATTTTCAGTAATGGGGACGTACGCATTCCTTATCGGCAAACTTATAGCATTCGCTAGAACTACCTGCCCCATCTTGAGTGAATCGTCGAGATACAGCACATCCCTGAGATTACTCTAGCCTAGTTCAGAAGTCATCCAAGTAAGATTGATGTGAAAAGAAACAGCATCTATGATAATACTCGGATGGAGTAGTTTTTTTTTTGGTGTAAAAACAGCAAAAAGAGCGATTTTGATGCAAACGGGATTTGAATCCAAGTCATGGAATATCGAATCTTGGCTAGAATTGAAAAATGGAACCCCCCTTACCCTAACAATTAGCCAATTTACACAACAACAACATCGAAACCTTAGTCCCTGGAAATATTTGGGGTCGGCTAACATGAATTCATTATCCAAAATCGTCAAGTTGTCCCCAAAAACAAACATATTAAAGGCATAATAACCCTTCATTCCCAAATTCATACAGAAGAAAATAACCCCCAAATTCACCAAAGAACAAGCTAGGGCACACAACTAATTACCACAATACATGATGATTTATATATCAATAATCAATTACTCCTATAAAACACAAACCCAGTTCATCAAATTACTAAGCTCAATACCAAATTAAACCTAAAATCATCTAAAAAACTAAGAAAAGGAACTAACTTTACATGCAATTTTTCACATAATTTCATTTTCTGAGCACAAATACATGAAATTCTGGAAATTTAATACATCAAACACATAATTGAAGCAAAACATAAATTGGGTATTTCAATTGAAAGTAGATAGATAGAGAAGGTAACAACCTTGGATGAAAAAGGGAAGAAAGGAGTGAACTTTCTGGAAGTTGGTGAGAAAATGAGAAGAGTGAAGACGCAATGTGATAGAGTGACAGTAGAAGTGGCGGGGAGGGGAGTTGTGGATTACGTATGACTTGGCTTAGTTTGTTCAAAAAAACTCGGAATTTTGGGAGCGGATAATTTATGAGTTTCGGTTTTAAGTTCTCGTGAAAATATTTTGGTAGGATACGAGATTATTATGCATTAAACCGTCTACACTGAACCCTAGCTCACGTGTACCGATCTGATGATCTTAAACCGTCTACACCGAACCAAACCAAACCAAACTGATACTCACATATGTTGATCTGATGATCTTAAACCGTCTACACCAAACCAAACCAACCGATATGATGATCTTAAACCGTCTACACTGAACCAAACCAAACTCACACTCACATATACCGATCTGATGATCTTAAACTGTCTACACTGAACCGAACCAATCCAAACCGAACCCACGCTCACATATACCGATCTGATGATCTTAAACCTTCTACACCGAACCAAACGAACCAATTTGATGATCTTAAACCGTCTACACTGAACCAAACCGAACCCACACTCGCATATACCGATTTGATGATCTTAAACCGTCTACATTAAACCAAACCCAACCCACACTCACATATACCGATCTGATGATCTTAAACCGTTTACATCGAACCAAACCAAACCAAACCCACGCTCACATATACTGGTCTGATGATCTTAAACCGTCTACACCTAACCAAACCAACGTATCTTATGATCTTAAACTTTCTACACTGAACCAAACCGAACCCACACTCACATTTCTGATCTGATGATCTTAAACCATCTACACAAAACCAAAACGAACCGAACCCACACTCACGTACAACGATTTGATGATCTTGAATCGTCTACACTGAACCAAACCGAACTGAACACACACTCACAGTCACATATACCGATCATAGTCACATATACCAATCTGATGATCTTAACCCGTCTGCACCGAACCAAAATGGAAAGTGAAGGAGGAACATAAGTTAGCCATGATCCTAGTCCATTGATGCAAACCCAAAAACAACAATCAAAGCCGCCATGAGAGCAAGCTCTATTCTTCACCCAATACCTTCATCTTCATCATCATATCCTCCATTGATTTCATCCCTTTTCCACAAACTCCATTCATTCAATCCACAACCAATCAAATCATCTCAATCACAATCACCATTGTCAAACCCTTCAATTTCTTCAAAAACCCTGCATAAACCCAAACCACCCCTGTTTCTGCACCCACCAATCTACTCAACCCAATCAACAAACCTCCAATCCTTCATAACCTGGGCGAAAACCCTAATCTCGTCTCAATCACCCAATTTCACCGACATTGACCCCTCCACACTCCACAGAGAGCTCAAATGGTTCCTCGAAGACGCCGTCGAAACCCCAAACCCTAGAATTGAGTCTGAATTTGTGAAATTGAGGGTGAAATTGGAGGAAATGTATGAACTATGGGAGAGTAGGATGGTGAAGAGGAGGCCATTTCAGTATATTGTAGGGTGTGAGCATTGGAGGGATTTGGTGTTGAGTGTTGAAGAAGGGGTTTTGATTCCTCGGCCCGAAACGGGTCAGATTGTTGATTTGGTTGATGGGTTAGGGTTAGGGTTTGAAAAAGGGGGTGGGATTTGGGGTGATTTGGGATGTGGGTCTGGTGCAATTTCAATTGGGATTTCTAGGGTTTTGGGTAGGGAATGTAAGGTTGTTGGTGTTGATGTTAGTGATGTTGCTGTTTCTGTTGCTCGGTACAATGTTCAGAGGTATGGATTGCAGGTTAGTCTATCCGATTTCGAGATTTTTGAATTGAATTGATGAATTGGGTGATCAATAGATTGCAGATTAGTCATGTGGAGTTGTAATTCGACTAAGTGCGCGCTCTATCGATTTGCTTAGTTTGTGAGATTTTTGAATTGGGTTTTTAGGTTTTTGATCAAAGTTTTATGATTTTTGAATTGAATTGATTAATTGGGTGATCAATAGATTGCAGATTAGTCATGCGGAGTTGTAATTCGACTAAGTGTGCGCTCTATCTATTTGTTTAGTTTGTGAGATTTTTGAATTGGGGTTTTAGGTTTTTGATCAAAGTTTATGATTTTTGAATTTAATTGATGAATTGGGTGATCAATAGATTGTGGGTTTTTAGTCATGTGGAGTCGTAATTCGACTAAGTGCGTGCGCTCTATTGGTTTGTTTAGTTTGTGAGATTTTCGATGATTTGGGTGATTCATAGATTGCCGTAGTTATCCAGTTGTAATGCTACTAAGTACTAAGTGCACTCGTCCAACTAAAATTTACTCAATCAACCCAACAAAACCCTAGAATCGAGGGTGAAATTGTAGGAAATGTATGAACTTTGGGAAGGTAGGATTGTAGGATGTTCAGAGGTATGGATTGCAGGTTAGTCTATCCGATTTCGATATTTTTGAATTGGGTTTTTAGGTTTTTGATCAAAGTTTATGATTTTTGAATTGAATTGATGAATTGGGTGATCAATAGATTGTAGATTAGTCATGTGGAGTCGTAATTCGACTAAGTGCGCGCTCTACGCTCTATCGATTTGCTTAGTTTGTGAGATTTTCGATGATTTGGGTGATTCATAGATTGCCGTAGTTATCTCGTTGTAATGCTACTAAGTACACTCGTCCGACTAAAAATTTACTCAATCGACCCAATCAAACCCTAGAATTGAGCCTGAATTTGTGAAATTGAGGGTGAAATTGGAGGAAAAGTATGAACTTTGGGAATGTAGGAATGTAGGATGTTTCAGAGGTACAGATTGCAGGTTCGTCATCATAATTCGTTCTTAGTTTTTGATCAAAGTTGATGATTTCGGTGAGTAATTGATTGCAGATTAGTTATGTAGTTGTAATTCGACTAACTATGCGCTTGGTCCGACCAAAAAAATTCACTCATAATTCACTGTGGTCAATTGATCGACAATTCGACTGTTATTTGTATCAGGATATCGTGGACATAAGGAAAGGATCATGGTTCGATCCCATAATGGAATTCGAAGGCAAACTCTCCGGTCTTGTAAGCAATCCGCCTTACATTCCGAGTAAAGACATGGACGGTCTACAATCCGAAGTAGGCAAACACGAACCTTGGCTTGCACTTGATGGCGGCGTGGACGGCTTGGATTACCTATCTTACCTTTGCACGAAAACTTCCTCAATGCTCAAACCCGGCGGTTTCTTTGCTTTTGAGGTAAAAATAATCCGACCCATATTCTTACCCACCCGACCCGTTTGACAGGTCTAGTAGTACTGATGTGGTTCTCGTGATTTTGGGTGTGACAGACGAACGGTGAAGAGCAATGCAAGATTTTGGGAGACTACTTGGAAAATCGGAGTGGAGGTAGTATTTGTAATGTGGAAATCGTGTCGGATTTTGCCGGTATCCCACGTTTTGTTACTGGTCGTCGCAGTGAAACTAGATAGCTCGAGGTAAAAAAGTAAAAACCGCTAGTCGAGTTACCATGGCGCGACTGAGTGAGTGGTTTTTGTAACGAAGCTCAAATCCACAAAAACCGATCCTACGTGGACCCATTTTTGTATAAATTTCGAAAAGAATCCCATTCTGGTAATTTTTAAAAATTTAGAACATTATTTTCGGAAAAAAAAAAAAAAACTCTACTATAAGTCCACAATTTTGTCAATTTTTGTAAGTTTCGTTTTAAAAATAAATAAATTAAATGTAGTTAAATGGATTCGAACTCGTGTCATTTATTTGAAATATTAATGACTTAATCGCCAGTATACCGTCTCACGATAACTTATCGTGAGACTTACTAATAAGAATATAATAATAATAATAAAACTACATACCTTCTATGTGAGAGGTCTCACGATAAATTTATCGTGAGACCGTCTCATACAAGAATTTGTGCTTAATCGCTCTTTAACCACTAATAATTTGATGAGTCGGAGATTTAAATATATTTAAATCATTTCTACCACGAGCCACCAATTTGTATTTAGTCTTTTATTTATTTATAAAAATTTAAAATATAATTTACGTCATTAAATACATTTTTTTTTTAGATATTATCTTAATTTCGTTCGTAAACTAGCAACGTTATTGCCTACTATCGTTTTTTTTTTTTAAATTTGTGAGAAATATTTTATTGAAACATGAAGAAACGAGACCACTCTTCAGTACCACTCTATGTTCTATTCGTACCTTTAAATGACAACTTTGTTATTAATTTCTGGGCCCGCGACTGCCAAAAAAGCCCCAATTATGGTGTCAAAATCATGCCATAGATAAAGCAAAAGAATAAAATAAAGATAATGGGTGATCAAATTTGATTCCATTATTTGGCGTGTCAAGTGTCCCCTTACAGTAGGCAAAAGCAATTCCTTTTGTACATAGAAGAATTGTCACTCACTCTTTCCCATAACCTGTTCAAATATGAGACGGTTTCACATTAATATTAGGGTTATTTCATGGGAATAATACCAACTATGTGGGTGCTTCTTAAAATAATCCAAACTATACGTAATCTCATTTTAATATGAACAGACTTGTTTTAACTTTCTAGGATTTTGCTTTTTCACGTTTGCCAACGCGCATTTTGTATCGTTAATATCTTTCGTAACATATTAGTAAAAATTACGAAAATTGGATATTAATAATGTACTTTTAAAGACGAATCAAACAAGATCCCACATGAATATATTTTCTCTAATAGATTGTCGTGAATATCGAAAGTTCTCCTTGATTGTGAATAGTGTCGAAAAGAGAAAGGGGAAGCTTGGACTTGAACGGAGGGAGTATAAGACTAAATGAAAAAGAAATGGAAGATGAATTTTCAGAAAATTTAATTTTTTTTTTTCAATGGCCGAAAATGAACACGAAATATAAATCAGAAGAAGAAGAGATAGAGAAAGAGTTGAATAATGGAGGTTCAACAGGTAGCCGGTATTATTCTTATGAAATAACCCTTAATATTATTATGAGCGGAAAAAAATAAATTCATGGTTTACGAAGGTTTACCCTAAATCATACAAAATCTAAATATTATGGATTGTGGATATCGATGAAACAGTGAACCCAACGCGAGTTATCGACGCTTCTTTGATCAGAACCGGTTGGATCATAACCGTTGCTGTGGCGCTCCGGTCCTGATAATCCCGACGTTATTTTCTGGATGGCAAAAAAAAAACAAATTTATGGTTTATGAATATCTAAAATATAATCGTACTCGTTATTTTATAAGGGTTTGGCCTAAATTATACGAAACTGTATTATTATGGACTGTGGATATCGATGAAACGGTGAACCCAACACGAGTTATCGACGCTTTTTTTGTTCCAAGGGATCAGAACCGGTTGGTTGGCCCGCAACCTTGCTGTTGTGACGCTCTGGTCATGACAATCCCGATGTAATTTTCTGGATGACGATTAAAAAAAAACATCATTGTAAGTGAAATATGAATGGTATGTTCAGTGATCCACTAGATCGACCCAAACCTAAAATAATTAACAAAGAAATAAGTGCTTGTTATTTTATTAGCACTAATTAATTTCAAACAATGCGGATCTCCCGTCCCATTTTGTGTCCCACTCTGTGTGCCACACCATACACTGAATGACACATCAACAAGTGTATGATATTTGTTACTTATTTTATTTGTTGAGTAAGCGAGGTGTCATCCAGTGTATGATGTGACACACAGAGTGGGACACAAAAATGGGACGGGTGATCCGCTCTGAATTTCAAAAAGGTTAAAATCATGCGGACTAGTAATAATTATCAATAATTATCAATAATTATCAATATTATTATTCTAAAAACCGTGCTTTATCTTGACAGTTAGTATATCCGTCTAAATACGTGGATATGTATTTCTCGACCTACTTTTACCCTGATTTATATCTATATGTATATTGAGCTTGTATTCTTGGATTGGTGTTAGGAAACTGTTTCTTGAAATTCCGCTTTCGTACCAGTATAATTCTTTAATTGTAGATATAGAAAAAGAAGAGCCCAACATATTACTTTCTCTTGTTACAAGGCAAATTAAAATCAACAAAAATAGGGCCAAGTATACTTCTATTCCAAAGCAAAGAATTACTATGACTACTCTTTATCAACCTTTTTCTTTTTCTTTAAAAAAAAAAAAAAAACAAAACATAATAAAGTTCCTTAAGCTCCTCATTTTGAATTTAAAAAAAAAAAAAAAAAAAAAAAAAAAACTCGTCTTTCGGTCGTAAGGATCATCAGTCCTGTTTTTGTGTCATATTCTGTGTATTACTTCAATCATTTAGATGAAATACACCGTATGCAATGAATATTAGAATTTGCTGATGTATTAGGTAGAATGACACACAGAATGAGACACAAAAGTGGGACAGATGATCGTTACTGACCAGGTTAAAGCTCCTCCTACAAAAGCCAAAGCTCCCAAGGCAACCAACCTTTAATTTTCTTCCAAATAACTAACTACTACTACTACATACCCTCTCTTACAACCATTCTTCTCTAAAATCATTTTTGAAAACAAATAGTAGTATCCAAATTCGAAATTAATATTCGTATTTGTATTTGAATTTGAATTTGAATTTGAATTTTACAGAATGTCGAGTTCATCATTCCAATCCTTTCCAACACCACCAGTACAACCCATAACACAAGGCGGCGGGATGATTTACCCAACGACAGCAACAACGACAACGAGTAACGACACGACTGATCACTCTAGTGGCTCATTTGGCATGGTATTTGTAGTCCTAGCTATAATACTTGTCGTCTCGGCCCTCGCGTGTGTTCTAGGCCGATTTTGCTCCAAGAAGTCCAACAAGTCTCATCAACCGAAACCTCACAAAAACCATAATAATAAACACGGACAGGGACACGGACACGGACACGACCACAAACACATGAACCACCACCCTAGCAACTCGAAACATGGTTCGGGTGGGGGTAGGCCTAGAGACCCGGACCTAGAATTCGGGTACCGGTCCAAGGAAGGTGACATTAACATTGGGTTTGGTCCTAAGATCAAGATTCCTAGTGCTAAAGTGGCCAACCATGGCATGAACATGGGACCTGGTCCTGGTATGGGACCAGGTCCTGGCATGGGACGTATGGGTCCGGGAATGGGAATGGGTCCAGGTCCGGGTATGGGCATGGGTCCGGGTATGGGTATGGGTCCAGGTCCGGGCATGGGTAGGAGTAACATGGAGTATCATGGCGACTCTAGGGATTTTTGAAGAACTTCTTCAAACTCGTACCAGCTAGTCTCCTTTGTGACAGATTTACTGTCACTTTGTTATAACAACATCGATCATGTAGTGTTTTGATTTTTTTTTTATTTTTATATGCAAATGGCAGTATTTTACCCGTTATAATAAAATGACGGCAGACAAAAATTTGTGATTACTACCCTACTATATTTCTCTTCAATGTCTAATATTATGCAAGCTAGATTTTAGTGTTCATGGTTGAAAATATTAAAAAAAAAAAAAAAAAAAAAATCAATGATTTTTTTTTTAAAAAAAATCATAATTTTGATATTTTTTTCATCTAACATCAACAAATCTAATATATAGTATGATTATATACGTGTACAAAATTACTCATTTACCGTCATTTCGAAACAAAAACACAATTGCGACAATTATTTCACAAACGGGATTAAATTTCACGCAATCCTATCGAAAACTCACGCTCCTGTCGTAGACTGCGGTAAAAGTGGTAAAAGGGGCGACACCAGTAGACGGCCCTGACGAAGTAAAGGTCGAATGCTTATTAGGACTGTCGTTTCTGCTGGATGTAATCGTTGTATCTTTACCAGAAGATGTGGATGTGGATGCGTCGTGCTGTGGGTCACGAATTTTGACGTCTGACAGGTCGGAGATCAACCCTGGCGCTGTTATTTTCATGTCGTCGATGTTGATTTGGCCTGTCAGCATCTTGGTTGCGGTTGACATGGCTGGTCGTAGTCTAGGTGCGTCTTGCGTGCACAGTAGGCCGATTTTCAGGAAGTTGCATGCTTCTTCTGCGTTGAAGTCTCCGTTTAGGAATTCGTCTACCATTCCCACGAGCTCTCCTCGCTGGTAGTGTTCCCATACCTGTCACGTAAATTACACTTTCCGAAATTTAGACAAGCTGAGGGCCCAACTGGCAAACGGGTCGACCAGTTGAGTATTCGTTTTGGACAGTAAAGAAGGGAATACCCACCCGTTCAAGGAGATATCGTTCTCCATGAGGCAGTCTCATGTTCGTGTTGCATCTTCCGCAAACTATTTCCACCAGCAGAACACCGAAACTGTAAACATCTGCTTTTCGAGTCAGTTGGCCTCTGACTGCGTATTCCGGAGCCAGATACCCTCTGCACAGAAACCAAAACTCAGAAAATCAATGTAATTGAATTTGAAACGACGTGTGACTGTACGAGAAATTTACTGCATTACAGTAGAATTTAATTTTACTTACAGAGTTCCTGCAACGCGTGTACTGACGTGAGTTGCATTGGCTGGCATAAGCTTAGCAAGACCAAAATCAGAGATTTTGGGTGTGAGATCTTTGTCGAGGAGTATATTGCTCGCTTTTATGTCTCTGTGGACGATATATGGACGTACTTCTTCGTGTAGGAACGCAAGCCCACGAGCTATCCCAATGCAAATCATTTTACGTGTTCGCCAGGTAAAGTCAATGCTGCTTTGTCGACGACCTAAATTTTTTTTACGATTTTGAAATCAACACCAGAAGCAAAGAAAAAACAAGGGTGTTTACTGTTTACTGTTTAGACGAAAAGATTTAGTTTTTTACCTAGTAGGGTTTGTGAAAGGCAGGTGTTTTCGAGATAGTTGTAGACGAGTATCCTGTGTTTCCCTTCCACACAACAGCCGTATAGCTTAACCAGATTTTCATGTCGAGTTTCTGAGATCAGTTTTATTTCTGTCAAGAACTCGCGAACGCCTTGCTTTGATTCCGCTGACAGAACTTTTACAGCGGCAAGTTTTCCGTGCTTAAGCTTTCCCTTGAAAACGGGTCCAAAGCCGCCTTCTCCGATTTTGTTGCTCATGGAAAAATCATCGGTGGCCACTCGTAGTTCTTTGTAGGTGAACAGTTGGACATTCTGAACTGCTGCAAACTCTGTCATCAAAGAAAAATCGAACACAAATGTTAATGCAACCAGCGAAACAATCTTGGCTTGGCTTATTGTTTCTCATATTGTTTGTTTGTTTACCTTCATCGACAGCAAACGGCTCTTCTCCTTTACAACAAAAAATACGGAAAAAATGCATATTATAATGGAGCATATATTTTCTACCAAGATAGTTTCTCGAGTCCTGCAAAACAGAAATCATGTAAACGATTTTAACGACTGATGTAATCATGTAAAGCACGTAATGGACATGTACATACGGCTACAATGCTACATAGCTAGGGATTTGAACTCACGTCATGAGTAGGAACCTCATGATTTTTCCGACTAAGCTAGATGACATCTCCAAACCACAATCGACTTAAGAAAAACAATACTAAAATGAAATTTCTAAAAGCAAATCAACTCATGGGCTTATTAGCTCCATCCAGACCAATGATAACGTTTGACTTTTTACAGTATTGAAACATGACTTTGACCTCGTTTTTCTTCACTCTTATCACGGTAAATCTAAGCTCCAAAGATCCACAAATTCAATTAACTCACCGGTGAATGTTACCATTGGTCTTGATGGGAAGTAGTATCGATTAACTCGAAAGACACCTAAATTCAATTCCATTCACATTTTCACATCACAAAATCTCCAAAATTACAACTTTCACAAAAATAAGGCAAACACTTTCCACTTTACACAATTGTGGAGTAACATTCAAGAATTCAACATTCATCATGATTTATAGAACAAGTGAACAACATTCATCACAAATGACCGAGACGAAAAAAGTATACAAATGGGTGATCAAAACCTCAAAAACTTAGCATATGATTAATTCAAATCATCAAAGCTTTTAATCAAGATGCTACCATTTTATATCATTTTTTTGACATTCAACATTGACCATGATCTTAGAACAAAGCTTCATCAAAACCCAAAACAATGAGCATATGATTAGTTCAAAGATCAAAACTTTATTCATTGAAAACCTCAAATTAAGCCAAAATAGAAACAATTATGCAAACCCAACTAAAAAAAAAAAAAAATGCTACCAATTTATAACATTCAACATTGACCATGATCATAGAACAAAGCTTAAATCCAAACCTAAAAGAATGAACATATGATTAGCTCAAAGATCAAAACTTTGTTCATTGAAACCCTCAAATTTAGCCCAAATATAAACAATTATGCAAACCCAAATCAAAAAAAATCAAAAACCCAAAAGAATGAGTTCAAGATTAGCTCAAAGACCAAAACTTTATTCATTGAAAACCTCAAATTAAGCCAAATTAGAAACAATTATGCAAACCCAAATAATTTTTTTTTTTTTTTTTTAAAAAAAAAAAAACTCAAAAAAATGAGCATAAGATTAGCTCAAAGATCATAACTTTATTCATGAAAACCTCAAATTAAGCCAAATTAGAAACAATTATTCAAACCCAAATCAAACAAAACCAAAAACCCTTAAAGAATGAGCATAAGATTAGCTCAAAGATAAAAACTTTATTCATGAAAAAACTCAAATTAAGCCAAATTAGAAACAATTAAGCAAAACCCAACTCAAAAAAATTACCTTTATGAGAAATCAAGTGGGAAATTAGGCCAATAAACTCTAGTCAACGGATAATTAGAGAGAAGATTAGATGCAAATAGTTGTGAGGCTTGTGACCCTCAAATACTTGGTTTCAAAAGAAAAACATTACTAGTATTCGTACTACTATTATTCCTCCCTCCGATTTTTTTTATTATCTTCCCTATTTTATTATTGGGCGGATATTTCTTCCCTGTTTCCGTTTTAGGTTATGGTCTAGAATCACCCTTACATTTCTCTATCTTTCTTCTTTTATTTTGAACCACACATTCTACAACCCTTATTTTCTTTCCCAAAATCAAAGGGGAAGATAATAAAAAATCGGAGGGAGTACTCGTGTAATGAGATTTATTAATAGTTTAAAAATGTTTAAAAAATACCCCCAACAACATGAGTCATTGACTAGTGAGCAATGTAAGATAAGTCAACCATGGGATGCGTGGTTGGCTGCCATATGAGCAATTCCCTAACGTGTATCCTAAACAGTTTCGAAAAGTCGAGATTATTATCATAAAAATGGTTAAAGAAATACTTCCTCCAATTTTTTATTATCTTCCCTATTTTTTTATTGGGCTGAAATATCCTTTCTTCCCTATTTTCATTTTGAGCCATCAACATGTGGTCTAGAATCACTCTTACATTTCTCTCTCTTCCTTCTTTAATTTTGAACCACACATTCCCACGCTCTTATTTTCTTCCCCAAAACCAAAGGGGAAGATAATAAAAAATCGAATGGAGTATCTTCTACGAGTGTTTTTTTTTTAAAATCGATATCCTTATACGGAGTATTAGATTTAGAACGAGTCAAATAACATTCATATTAACGAGCATAATTTATCGTTTTGACGATCAGGGCCTCAGGGGTTCGGCATCTTGATGATATGTTTTTAATGATACTTCATTTTTTTTTAACTGGATCATATTTCCAACGTGAATTTCCTAGAAAGTTTCGAAAAGTTGAGATTATTAAGTTAAATATAGTTAGTATAAATACTACTCCGTACTCCCAATGCAGATCTCCTGTCCCATTTTGTGTTTCACTCTGTGTACCACACCATACAACAGATGACACGTCAACTAGTTTATGATATTTGTTGCATATTTTATGTATTCAATATGTGAGGTGTCATCCAGTGTATGGTTTGGCCCACAGAGTGAGATACAAAAATGGGACAGGAGATTCGCTCTGCCGTACTCCATACTTAATTGTAGAGTACGGATCCCCGTCCCATTTTCGTGTCCTATTTTGTGTACCACACCATACCTGGGATGACACATCGTCTATTGCATGAATAAAATATATAACAAATATTGTAACTTGTTGATGTGTCATATTGTTTATGGCGTGGCACACAGGGTGGGACACGAAAATGGGACGGGGGATCCGGATAGAGTACGGAGTACTATACACGGAGGAGTATTTGTTTAAAAACAGATACTCTCTCCCCACCACATTGATGTTCCCACTTTGACTTGGCACGGTGATTAAGAAGAAAAATATAGAGAGGTATAAAGAAAGGTGATAAATTATTGGGTGGAGTTTAAGATGTCAAATCACAAAAGTAACCAGGAAGAGAGTATATTGGATGAATAAGGAAAGTTTTGAAGTGAGAAAATCATAGTGGAGTTTCCTTTTAAGGAAAGTGGGAAAAGCTTAGTGGTGGGGAGAGAATATCTCAATGAGTCAAATAGTTCACGCATACTTGTCACTTTGATGATAAAAGGTTTAGATAATTAGGTTCGAATCTGATATTATCATATAATCAAACGTATTTCTTTCGCATTAGTATAAGATTTTTCATAAGTATATTTTTAAGGATACGTGTTTGGATCCGTGTATTCACGTATAAATAATAGAGACGTTGATTTGGATGAATTTAAGATGGCGTAGTATGAATTTCAGGTGAGGTTGTTGTTTACCAGACCAAACTAAAGTCAAGTCAATGTTTGACCAATTAAATTAAATTTTTATTTTTTATTTTTACTTGGTACCTAAGTCGGTGACGTCATTCCTAATTATTTCGTGTCTCCCATTATGTCACACCTCACGTTTTTGATCTACTACTGTTTATAGACTATACTCCCCCGTTATTTTTTTTTGGTCCATCGAAGAACGCACTTAGTCGCATTACAATATAAGGGAGGGGGTTCGAACCTGAGACCTACTGTCCCAGAGCACCTAGTCCTAACCATTAGGCTAAGACATCTTCGGTGACAATATTCATGATCTAAATTCGAATTTCATCAACATTATCATCATTTATACTCCATTTGTTCGAATCCAAAATTGACCCGACCCGATCCGAACGACTCCACCTGGATAGGATAACCCCACCCAAGAACATGAACTAAAGGTCCGAGTTTAGTCCGAAACTGACCCAAATATTTTTATAGAAACCGAGTTTATTTCCCTCAAAAAGTTTGAAAAAAACAAACCCGAAACTGATTCATCCAAACACGACCCACCCTATTGATCGATTTACCGTTCTTGAGTTCTTACCCAACTCGAATCTTCGAATCCGACTGAACCGGGTTCATACATATCCAACAACATATGAACAAACAAAAATCCAACCTTCAACCAACTTCAATTCCAAATCAACGTACATGACTACTTCAATCTCTCCCAAAATTGCCGTCATTGGTTGTGGCAGTTAAGTCCCCTCTTAATTTTTATTTTTTTCTACTAATTTTCCCAATTTAATTTGCTAATAAGTAGATTTAATTAACTTAATTAGCTTAATTTTCCCATAATTCTGCTCTATTTTTTTATTTAATTAATTAATTAATTAATCGATTGATTGATTACTTTGCTAATAAATAGATTTAATGAGCTTAATTAACCCATAATTCTGCTTTATTTATTGATTTATTGACTGATTAATTAATTAATTGATTGATTGATTGAATGTGGTATGATGATGATTAGTATCAGGAGCAGTATGTGCATCGACATTAGCCAAAAATGGAGTTGATGTCACTATTTTCGATCTGGGCCGCGGCCCGGGTGGCAGAATGTCTCAAAGAAGGTTTCTTTCTTTCTAATTTCTAATTTTAACCTAAAAAAATTGATTAATTTTCATTCCCCCCATTTCATTAAATGTGTTAGAAATCGATCTTATAGGAAATGGAGCGAATCCAAACTCGGCTTTTTAAAACATGTTAGAAATTTAGAAATCGATTGTTTGGGAAATCGAGAGAATCCAAACTCGGGTTTTGTATTACTAGTACATATGTAAAATACTAAGATCATTGATGAGATTTTAAAATGTGTAAGAATTGATCAATTGGGAAATGGAGAGAATCCAAACTCGGGTTTTTATTATTTAAAATAAGGATCATTGATCAGAAATCCATGATCGGAAAATGAAGAGGATCTTTACTCGATGTCAGATTCATATAATCAATCACATGGATGTTTTTAGAACTATCCTAGGTTGACTGCTGCAATATTGGACTGATGATCTATTTTACTGTTTTTCTATTATAAATTAATAAAGAAATATTAGTCAGACTTTCAGATCTAATGTTCACATTATGAAGAGATTGCATCTGTATATGCACAAATCCGATGAGTATATCCGTCTCAAATTCATGACGGGTCAAATAGTTAGGATAAACCCCGTGTGTCTTGTGTCTAGGTCGTAGAAAAACGTTATTTGACTTGTTTTATGGTTAAGACGGATATATATGTTTATCAGTTCGTCACAAGGAAGACCGACATTGAATTTTTTATGGACTGTTGTTTGCTGGTTTCAGACTGGTAGTTGGTAAAGTTTACAACTTTTTGAATTGTTTTATTTTATTTTTCTGATGAATAGTATGTGAAATTGTGAATCTTTAATTGAATGTTTCAAAGCCAATCATTATTTAAAAGGATTATGATGATGGTGATGATGATGATGATTTAGAATTATTAAATGTAGGAATTATGTGACTCGAGATGGAATGACGGAAGTAAAAAGTAAAAAAAGTTAATAACTTTCTCGACAAAAATTATAATTTTGTGAATAACTTGTAGCTTTATCGGTTTTCCCCTGAGAATTTATCCGTTTTCTGTAAATAGGGAAACGACTGAAGACGGTAAAAACCTGTTATTTGACCATGGAGCTCCGTATTTCACTGCAACAAATCCCGCTGTTTTGGAGGTTGTGCACGAGTGGGAATCCAGAGGTTTGGCTGCAGAATGGACAGACAGATTCGGATCATATGATTGCTTCTCCAACAAATTTATCGATCATGACGAGGTTTCTTTCATTCTTGGCATAATAGCATCTATCTAATCTTTCCGAAATCACTGCAATAATTCTATAATCACTGCATTTCTATAACATTGCAGGAATCATCAAAAAGGAGGTTTGTTGGCGTTCCTGGCATGAACTCGATATGCAAAGGATTATGCCACGAGCTTGGTATCAGTGTTCTAAACGTCTTATGACTTCTTTTTCCTGTGTCGGATCTCAAATAGTCTATTATGACCTCTTCCTGCAGGAATCGAGAGTAAGTTTGGTGTCGGTGTTGGAAAGTTGGAGTGGATAGCCGATGAAAATTTATGGTCGGTCTTCGATTTGGATGGACAGTCTCTCGGGAATTTTGGTGGTTTGGTAGCGACAGACAAGCTTTTAGCCGCGTCTGGTTTCCTGCATTTAAAAGGAATCCCTCCACCGATTGGTTAGCCAGCTTTTCATCGCTCGCTAGTTCGTTCAATATGTATTTTTATTAAGAATTTCGAGATTCCACAGATACGAACGTGGCGCCTGAAATAGCATCGCGGATGAAAGACCTTCCAGCCAGACCGTGTTTTGCTCTTATGCTAGCCTTCAGCGAGCCTCTACAATCTGTGAGAAATCGGAACACCACAATGTGTTTTTTCTTTTGTCGGTGTAAACATCCGAACATCACAATGTGATTGATTAACATCTCTTCACCAGATTCCCGTGAAAGGGTTCTCGTTTGTGAACTCGGAAGTCCTGAGATCAGCTTCGTGTGATAGCAGTAAACCCGGCCGCTCTTCATCTAGGTTAGTCTCATACTGTCATACTGTCATACTGTCGTGTTCCGTTGATGCATTGATCATATTGATATTTCGTTTATTTAATTTACGGGTCATGGTAATCAGTGAATGTTGGGTGATTCGTTCAACCGCGGAATATGCAAGGAAAGTGATCGACGAGTGTGACGCTGGATTGAAAAAACCGTCAACTGATACACTGACAAAAGTAGCCGAGGAGCTTCTACACGCATTTCGAAGCACCGGACTATGTACCTCTCAACCGTTTTTCACGAAAGCTCACCGATGGTTCGCCTCCAAACCACCCCATTCAATAATATTTTCCAAAAAAAACACGTTCGTAAAACGTAAGGTTGAGTTTTTTTTGTTTTCGACAGGGGGAGTGCGTTTCCGGGAGTGAGTATAGCCAAAGAAGAGAAATGCCTTTGGGATTCGAGCAGAAAAATGGGAGTCTGCGGCGACTTTTGTGTGAGTCCAAGTGTCGAAGGTGCTATCGAGAGCGGTTTGGCTGTTGCTTCGAAATTCATCGAGACGTTGGCTTCACAGAAGAATCAAAACACCGGCACAAAACTGTAACCCAAAACCGTGTTCTTCACCCACCCCTACGCCTCGACTTTGCTTGGATTCCGATCATATACTGCATCGGGTTGATTCATTCTATGTCGAGTTAGTCACTCAACCATGTAATACCACGCCGTAAAACAATCTTTTACCTAAATACGTCATTAACGTCAACAGTCCGTTTGTTCCGATCATTTTATTTTATTTTATTTTATTTTTTATTAACGTGTTTTAAAGCAAACGTAAACAACTGACGAGATTGGATGAGTGAAGAGAATAGTATAAAAAAATGTTGAAACTTTAGGCTTTACAGTGACTACTATAGCTGTCTTCTAACCCATTCCAGCCCTTAACACTACACAAATGTACTTCTTCATACTGTATGTATTAATACGGGTCAAGTACTACCCACATCGATAAGATTATGCTCGGCTTAAGCAAGAATTTGCGATCGTTGAAAGCGGGTTGGTTCAGCGGTGATAGAATACGCTCGAACCAAAACCCGAGAGTAATGGTGCAACCAGCAATGAGCTGGAGACATTAATCACACCATTTAAGGTCACTCACTATAACCAAACCTAATTGAGAGGTTCAATCATTATGAACCCTAATTAATTACTCGTGTTTTTTCGACTTAAATAGGCTGAATTGAACCGAACTGTGATAAGTTGAGAATAAGATGAAAAGAACGGGATCTAAGTAGTTACGACGAGTAGTGTTTAGTGATGTTTGTTGCCACCCACATGCTTAGCTTTAAAGATTCAAAAATGGTTAATGCAATCATCAATTATAGAGTATACAACCATGCAATTCCAAGCAACCTAACCTAAAGTATGTTTACATGATATGCCACATGATTATGCATCATATCGAAAATTCCCTAGAATGAAAAACGGTAACAAAATCGTCTCATGTGGTTGACCTAACTCAACCCGACCTCACCTGGTTGACCCGTTTATCAGGTCAATTTGGTAAAAGGGTGAGCACCGAATGAAGTACATGCAAAAATCGGTTTCAGGGTTTCGACGGGGTAGACAGTTAATGCTATACACAGTTTTGACTCTAACTGCAATGGGTGAGTGATACTGATACACATGGGTGGTCCAGTTTCATACCAAAACCAAAAACAAATGTTTTCCGAATACATCGTTGTCAACCCTGAGGTCGTCGACAAGTGTGCGAGCAAAGCCACAGATTAAAATATCTAGCAACTACTGTAGCTCAAAGTCGTATTCATGGTCCGAACAGAGAAAATAGCATTACGACATTAACAGGCTAACGGCTTCATTAACCGTAACAGCAATGTAACTGTACTGTACTACTGTATAAGACTGGAATGAATTCAGAGAGCGGAACGAGAACAAGAAAAAAAACTTTATTCCTTGTCAGTCGAAGAGCGAAAATAATCTCACTTACAGAATCACAGTTGCCTAAATAAAAATGCACACGATGAGAAAGAATGGGGGAACGACGAAGAAGGCCTAGCAGTGGTAAAAACATACTACTATCTACACCAATTAACTTCTGTATCGCTAAACGACGAACCAGAAACTGTTCAGCAAAGTAATTAATGATTATAAGACGAAAATCACGACGCAGCACAAAAAAGAGAGAGTAGAGAGGGAGGTTGTACAATTACTCGAGGATCACGGAGCATATTCAGTTTCAAGAGTAGGTTGAGTCCGAGTCACCATAGCAGCCGGAGCTTTCCCACTACTACCTACCGAGGTCATCCTAAGCGCCTCACCAACCTCCGAAGCCTTCTCCATATGCGCCATCTTCTTCCGTTGTTGGTATTTTCTCAACCACGCTAACATCATCCCCATGAGTACTAACAACAACACTCCACCCACGACTGACCCGAGAATAATCCACATATCCTTCGTACTCTTCTTCTTCTTCTTCTTCTTTTTCTTGTGAGACGCGGGGGACGGACCTTGAGCCTCGGGGGGTGTGCTAGGAGGAGACGCACCCACCTCGGCCACCAACGCAAAATGCCCTTCTTGAGTTGTCGAACACGTGTTTTTCGACACCACATTGCTAAAATTCACCACTCCTTGAAGATTGAACCAAACACACTTGGGCGTCGACCCAATTGGGGTCGGCTTCACATTAGAGAAACGGATCTTGATCGGACTACCCGACACAGTGATATCCAATACGGGTAGGTTTGTGGCCGATAGATTGAGTGCGTCGTAAGCCAACAACCCAAGCATAGGAGCTAAGTAAGTATGACCGGGAAGCGGATAATACAAACTCGACAAACTCCCCAAGTTTTGATAAACTAAGACGAGTCTCTCGACATAAGGTTGAACCACAACACCTTGAGGAATCCCAAACTCCTTATACGAAACGCCTCTCTTGAACAAACTACCACTCCTTAACCTCAGTCCCGACACCTTAACCCCGGTCAAGTTAGACGGAGCCTCCCCATCAAAGACAACACCGGTTTTAGGATGAACGAATGCTCGATAAGCATAATCTTGAAGGAGTGCATCCAATGCAGGTGCATCCCTAGAACTCGAATCCGATTGTTGTTCTTGGCCTAGACTAGGGCAAGGTTGTAACCATGGTGATAATACTAGCAACAAAACCGACATTGACATGAGACTTCGATAATGAAGCCCCATTGATGAATTCGACACGAAAATCGTAACCCTCACCAACCAACCAACCAACCAAACACCCTCAGAATACAATCAATCACCTACCAAGATCTGCAAACAATTCAATCATTCAAGATTCAACCCATCAAATCAACCTCAGTGAATTTACCCTACAGAATATTCACAAAATCCAATCAATTCCAAAATCCAATTAATTTATATAATAATATCAAATAAAAACAATTTCTTTGATGAATTATTCAGAAATTAATCAATTAATATGAAATTATTCAATCCAACAAACGGGTATTTGCTGAAAAAGCATAAAGTTGCAAAAAAAAAATAAAAAAAATAGCATTCAATAAATCAATTTTGCTTCTTTTTTGAGTTATCTTTTAGAATCCAACAAAAAAGAAAGCAACTTTAAATGATTTCACTCAATTAATCAATCAATGCTACTAATAATTAACGACATAAATCCGTCACAAGCGAGACTTACTCGAATCAAAAACCCTAAACAGTAAACAATGTAGTAAGAATGAGGAATCAAGTAGTAAAAAGGGGGTACCTTTGAGAAAAACCCAAATCAAAACCCGAACCCGAACCCGAACCAAAACCCAAGTGCATTTTGAATTAATTGAGCAAAATTGGATGGGAAAATGCAGGTAAATCAAACCCCACCATGGTTAAAAAAAAGTGGGGTTTTTATCTTGGAAAAAAACCCTAATTTAATGTAATTGGGAAAATTGAGGAAATAAATCAAGGGTAATTATAATAATAATTATAATAAATTAATGTAATTGGGGGAAAAATTAGGGATAAAGAAAGAAAGAAATTTGGGGGGAAATTAAATGAAGGATGAATTTAATTTAATTTAATTTAATTGATTTATAAGTGAAATGGGATAGATTGTTGTTGATTATGTGTAGGTGAGAAGTGAAGGGAGGAAGAAGAAGAAAGTGGTGAAGCACTTTGTGTTTGTGTTTGTACACAAATTCTCGTTTGTGACGGGAGTATCTGTCATAAATTTTAACGGGTCAAATATGATCCGTTTATATAAAAAAAATAAAAAATTTATTCCGTATACAAGTATATGGGTTGTTTTTTCAACGTAAATGGGGGAGTATTTGATATGTTATGAGTAAATGACGGATATATCTGTCACAAGGGAGAGTAGCTGGTAATTGTAAGACTAAAAAAAGCCAGCTAAGTCAAGTGAGGAGTGGCCCTACATTCACACTTCACTCTTCACACTCACTCACTCACTTAATGACATGAAAGTTATGCTATCAACATAAATAAAAGGATAAATGGATGAGTAGGTCTGTCGAGTGATCGTCTATCGGTAAACTGTTTTTCGTTATTAGGTGAGAGATACGGAGTATCTCGATAACGGTATTGAGAGACGGTTTATTTAAAGTTTTTTTTGTGTAAATGGATGTATCGACTCTTTATTATGACGGGTATATATTCATCATAAACTTGTAACGGGACATATATTGAGACGGGTTTTTTAACGTGTGCTCACTGGACACGCGTTAATATCTTCATTATGAAATGAATCACAATGATATTATCACAGTACATTGAAATACGAGTACTAACTTATAGTACTCTGTATTTACCATACCTGGACAACATTATTATAATTCCTTTTCTAGTGAGGATATTAACGTTTAGAAAAATGGATAATGATATAATACTACATATTACTCGATAAGACAAAACTAGTATGTCTAGGGAGTAGTAGGTGATTTGTAGCTATATGTACGCGTGAGTTATTATCTGATTAGTCACAAGTTTATGACGAATATGATAAAATGAAATACTAAAAGAATTAGCAGGTCTTCTGAAAACCTGAATTACGCTGAATTACTGTAACAAATGAAACAATCATTTATAATCGGATGAACTATTATTAAAGGAATAACTATATTATTAATAAAATGAAATAAAATAAAATAAAATAAAATGGAGAAAAGGGAAGATGGACAATGGACTTTGCTTAGTTGTTGTTTGTTGTTGGGGAGTGTTCTTGGGATCACAAGTTCACACCCTTCCCTTGTCACTACTCAAATAGTGCCCAATTACTCGGTTCAGGTTCGGTTCGGGTTGACTTATTCGGATCGGGTCGGGTCAGTTGTGACAGGTCTACTCATGTCCATACAAATTTGTTATCAGCCGAAATTGTTCGAATCGTGTCATTTTCGGATGATTTAGAATCGAGATAATTCTAAGTACGTTATTATCGATTTCTTAAAAAAATTGGTTTGTGCGGAGAATATAAGTTATAACGATAAAATAAAATGAAAACAGAATGTCTCGATAATAACAAATGATTTATCTTTTTCCGTCGATTATAACAATTTGGGGGAAATATTTGTAGTCTACTTATCTTTCTCTTTGTGGCATCTCTTCTGTACTTTATTTTTATCTCATTTGTTCTTTTCTACTAGTTGAAATTAAAAAAAAAATTAAAAAAATAAAAATGAAATTGTGTTACAGGTGTATAATCATCATTCAGATTCCTCCTATGCCCTATGTTTCTGAACTCATTATTTACCATTTTACCCTTTGTTTTAATGTACCAATTAGACCTGTCAAAAGTTGACCTAACTAAACAAATCCGACCTGACATGCCAGATCAATTAAGCGAAATGACCCGACCCAATAATAACTTGACCCGAATCCGATTCGACCTCAAATAGATGTTGATCTGATAAGACCCGGACCCAATATGACCCGACCCATCCTGACAGATCAATCAACCAAAATGACCCGGCCCGACCAACTCAGTGTAACTAGGCAGATCAATTAACCGAAATGACCCGACCTAATAACAACCTGATGTGAACCCGACTCACCCTGAAATAGATGCTGACCCGACCCGACCCGCTCAATCACCACATCTACTGTAGCAATGGTGTCCCCACAACAGTGGGCCACTTAAAGATTGGGCCTGGGCATCGGCGTTATTTGATGAGACTATAATGAAACCTGGACTTGAGTGATTGGGCCCATTCAAAAATTTCATGCACCCCTGTGTTGTCGTTGTCGCCCCCATTAAATAAACACAAAAACTTGTATGAGACCGTCTCACGGTAATTTATTGTGTATGTGCCCATGTAAGAGGTCTCACGATAAAATTATCGTGAGACGGTCTTACATGAGAGTTACTGATAAATAAATGGTATATATATTCACCGACAATATTTTTTTTTAAAAAAAATGAGTTTAACTGGAGAAATTGACGGTATCGAATTGAAATAAGTTTAATTGAATTAAATAGAATCGAATGCAACTTAATTGAAATAAACTGAAACGAGGGGCATTTAGCCATCCCTACCCCTGTGCGTCAGTCCTACGAGTCTCTTATCCATTCTCATTCAATCACGGCGGGGGCAAGTTAAAATAGAAAAACTTGCATTGAGTTTAGGGATAATCAGACTCGAACTGATGACTTACCCCACGTCAAGGTGACACCCTACCACTGAGTTATATCTCTTCCCTGTCCGCATCGAGTAATAGAAATGACGAGGTCGAGAAACTCAACGCCACTATTATTTTAGTCTTGAACAACGTGGAGCCGGGCCTTCTTCTTGCACTATTACGGATACGGAAATAACGGGACAATTTGGATTCAATTGTCAATTGCTCCTATTCTGTATTTAGCGGGAGGGGCAACTTAAATGAGTCTTTTTTTTCTCGTTTTAAGTGTGTGCATGTGAGACAGGAGTGTAATACGGTTGCTCATTTTATAGCTCAGTTTTGCCCTTCTGAGGGAGATGAAGTTGTATTTGAGACAAATATTCCGTCACCAATTATTGAGTTGGCGAAAATTGATTTAATATAACCCCGTTTTCCCTAAAAAAACGAAAAAACACCCAACCTTCCAGTTAAAGTAAGAGAATTCTAACCACTTGAACTTGCCCTTAGCTTGTTACCGTATGATATGAGATGGGTAGTTAGGGAGTACAATACAAATTTGTTAACATCTAGAGTAGTTTAGTACTTCTCACTAAATTAATGTGAAATTGTCTCACGTAAAACTTGCTCCATTTATCGGTAGGTATAGCTGGTCATGGGACGTACCGCCCGATTGGCCCGTCCCGTCCGGCCCGGATTTTTAGCGGGCTTGGACACAACATTTTTAAAAATATACAAAGGTCCGGCCCGCAAACCCGTCCCAAACCCGCTTGTCCGTGGGCCAAAATTTCACAATTAGCCCGATCCGGCCCGAACCCGCATATGATCACCTCTATCGGTAGATCAGGGGTCAATAGAGTGGAGGCATTGAGTTAGTTACAATACAAATTATAGTGTAAGACAGACTCGGAAGTATAAATAACTAGCCGACATAATGGTGACAAAAATTCAAGCTGTCGACTTGGAGAGTGAAAGGGTTCGATTTGTACAAGGATTTGGAAATATATAGAACCACATTTCATGCAACGGTACAATAGCATTCGGTGTAAAAAGTGTAAACTGTAATAATAAACGAAATGGGCTAGGCCTTTCATTTTGTTTAGGTTCGACCCAATAATCCGGGTCCAGAAAATACGAGCCCGGTTTCATTCGAACCAAATTCGTATGGGCCTTCTAGGGGTGTTCACCGGTCAAAATCCGGACCTGACCGGTTAACAAAGAAATTCGGACGGGACCCTCTTAAGACCGGGCCGGACCGTAAAAGTACACTAAATTTGATTTATTTGGTAAAGTGTGGACCGGATCGGACCGCGGACCGGTCACCTAGTTTTTGGCGACCCGGGGACTGGACTGGTATGTGCCCAGGTCTGGTCGGGCTCACTTTTTGAACACCCTTAGGACCTTCCCCACCCTTTGCCTTCTTTATATAACTTCGGTTCGACCTACTTTATTAGTTCAGTTTCATTAAGTTCATCATCATCTCTCAGACACTTCTGTTTAGTTCAATTCGGTTCATCGTCTCATTGATACAAAAACGCAAGCTAAACGGTTGGCCTAACATTGTAGTTTGTAGATGTCACTATTTTATTCTCATTGAGAAATCTGGATCTGTTAATAAGTTATGTTTGATATGTTATAGCTTTATTACGGATATACTAGTCGTAATTCGCGATAAATCAAGATTCTTAAATTGAGTTTTTTTAAAGTTTTGTAGGGTTATATAGAAATATAGACTTTATATAGGATTTCATAATAATACTTTTAACATTGTCAATTACCCCTAAATAGCTTACCATCTAGGTTGCACGGACACTCCTCTAAACCAACGTATCGTGTCGGACACCGACACACGTCGGACACACGACAATACGTGTCGGACACCTGTAAAACCGTGTCCGGTTTTTTTAATTTATTTGGACACGTATCGGACACGGTTCATCATATTTGGAGACGTGTCCGACCCGGTTCATAATATTTAGAGACTCGTCGGACATACCTAACGTTGTTTTATTGGGTTCCGAATTTAATAAATAACAATATTGTAGATTTATGGTGGTTACTTGATGCTATAAACATTTATTATAAAACTAAATAACTAACTAGTAATTATATTATAGTGGTACAATTGTTTGAATTTTTAAGATTTGATTTTTAACTTCAAATTTATAAGACTTTAATTTTTGTTTTATTATTTTACGATAATTGTGATAGTGTAAATAACCAAACATATATCTTAGGTATAAAAATCTTCAAATTCTCTTTGTTTAAATATGTATATTGATTTTTTTTTCTGCCGTATCCGTGTCCTACAAAATTTCAAATGCCGTGTCACGTGTCCGATACGTACCCGTGTCCCGTGTCCGTGTCCGTATCGGTGCAACCTAGCTTACCATTAGGCATTATTAGGGCTTCATCATCACTACTTTTTCCAAATCTAATTAACTTTTTTACTCATAAAACATCTCCACCTTCATTGACAAAAAAGACTAGAAAAAGTCTAATGAAAAAGTCACAAACCCTACCGACTACGTTGTAGAAAGTTTTACTTTTTCGATGGTTTTCGTCTCCATCATTTATTTATTTTTTATTAAAATATTTCTTACAATTAAATGTAAAAGTAAACAAATGAGTGAGACAGAAATATTACTGTAATTACTGTAATATGGAGAGGATCCAACCATTATTAATTATGCAGCTATGCTATGTTACTAGCGTATGATGCGAAGAAAAAATTTTGTTTACGTTGAAAAATTGATTATATTATGATGAAACATGATCGTTTTATGTTAAAATTGACAACTTGTTGATAAAATGATCAGTTTTTACTATACAACAACGTCATTCAGACGGTCTTATTCTACCGTCGATCTTTCTCAAGACCAAGAAATCCATGAGAATCATATATGTCCAGAGTCCAGACATCCAAAGAATCAGTAGGGTAACCAAGACAAAGAAAAATTACCATTAGTCTTAGTCTTAGCTTTCTCATCATTGATTTTATTGTTATTACCGATCAAATATAGTAATTTATCCAATATTTACGAACTATTACATTTACCTATTTTTACATACTCAAATAGTCAATTGAATGGATACATTTTTTTTTTTTTTCGGGTGCACATTGAATGCATTCATTTATATAGTGGGTAGATCTATCATCCACACTCACAAGCCAAAATTTTATTCATTGTGCAAAAATTAAATGTTGTGATTCGTAAGAATCAAATGAAGACGTACCGTAGTATTCTAGATGCCTCAAAACATACTCCATTATTGTTACTCTTTCTTAGGTTGTCACCTTTTCGGTTCATATCTAAACGAGAAGATTTACCTCATCATATCAAATTCACTCATTCTAATTTATGACATATTTTTATTCATAACAATCATATCCGTCACAAACTTGTAACATGTCAAACAATATAGATTAGACAAAAAAAGCATAATGACTCAGTAATACAAAACCCGTCAATGACCCGTCATTATCAATCTTAGGGGGTGTTTGGTTGGGTCTTTTGGAATGAATTGGGATGGATTCCATCCATTCTAGTGTTTGGTTCCCCACTTTTGGAATGGAGTTAGAAACCCGAGGGGTTCTAATTCCACCCTAATCCAATGGAATTCCAATCTTTAGTTCTTACCCATGATTCCAACTCCACCTTCCTCATGCACATTTACCATCTATTCTAAGATCAAACCAAACAGATATTAACAAACATTGGGTTCCAACTCCGTATATATCTCACTGGTTTTAGAATCCAATCCATTCCATTCCTATTGTTTGAACCAAACGACCCCTTAATGATCCGTACTTAATCCATCATAATTATCCTTTTTTTTTGGTTTAACGAAAAACACACTTAATCGCAATTACACTCTAGGGGAGTATGATTCGAATTTGAGAACTGTTGTCCATATTACTTAATTTTAGACACTAGGCTAAGACATTCTCGACACAAACAGGTCACCCAGGTTGGGTTCGGACGGGTCAACTTCGGGTCAAACCATATCATTTCGGATTCTAGTCATTTTCGAATTTATATTTTCAATGTTTTTTGGAACGTCATCTACCCAACTGTGTACTCCCTCTGTTTCTTTGATATCTTCCACATTTCATTTTTCAACCATTTCTTTGATTTCTTCCACTTTCCTTTTTTCTATCACACTTCTCTCTTACCTAGGTGGCCCACTTACTTTACTCCCTCTCTACTTTTACTTATTTTATTATTTTTCATAAGAAATGTGCCACTTTTAAGGTAGAAGAAATCATAGAAACGGAGGGAATACTTTTTAACCCTTCATATATTTATAACGGATATTCTCGTCACAAACAAAATACGGTATTTGTCAAGAACAATTGTATTGAAGTGAGGGGGGTGAAGCATAGTGTAGGATTACCCCCACTAGCCACTAGGAGGAGTCTAGGAGTAGGAGGAGGGTATTGAAAGACGACAAAAGAGGAGGGGGGCTTTGAAGGGTGGAATTCCCAAGAAAAGTGGTGATGATTTTGATTGGAGGTTGGACCGGACCCTCTCTCCCCTTCTCTCTTTGAATAAATACTCCTTCCGTCCGTTCCAATCATTTTCATGCATTTGGATATTATGCACCATTCATAAATGAGAAGAATTATCGATATAATTTTTAATATATACGATAAAATATAGTCATGTGAGTATTGTCTAATCGAATGCATCGTGAATATCAAATTTTTTATAATTTTTAGAAATATGTAGTTAAAGATATAGACAAAAGAAAACGTGCATCGATAAATATGAAAAAGAAAACGTATGAAATTGATTGGAACGGAGGGAGTAAATCAACAAAACTGGTCAAACTACCCCCTCTTCAATGTTCCTGCTCTTTCCGGGAAACCCATCACCACTTTTCTCAGGTGTCTTTCTTTATTCACTATATAATCCCCCATCATCCTAACCATACGGTTTTTCGATAACGTTAATGAATCAATACGAGTATTTAAGTAGTACGGAGTAGTATGGAATAGATCTTGTAAGATCGTCTTTCGTTGAGTTAATGAAAGATGTCAGTAGAAAAGAAAAAAAAAAAAAAAAAAAAAAAAAAAAAAAAACTAAATTAGTACGACTCATTCATCGGTTCGGAACCGGACCGGACCCGGTTAGACCGAAAACCGGCCGATTACCATCACTAGAACCGAAGCCCGGACCGGCTAGGTGTCAGTTTGGACCTGTCCGACCGGACCTGTCGACCCGATTGGCGTTTGAACTTGTAAGACCGGTCTTAGGCCTTGTGACTGTAGATTTGTAGAAGGTCTCTCATTACCACTTTTTTCGGGTGTCTTTCTTTATTCACAAAAAAAAAAAAAAAAAAAAAAAAGATACGGTTTTTTGGTAACAGTAATGAATTAAGTACGAGTACTTAAGGAGTAGATCTTGTGAGATTGTTTGTCGTTCGTCGAGTTGATGAGAGACATCGATGGAAAAATAAAAGATAAATTAGAATGACTCGTTGTTAGTCTGTAAATAGGAGGTCTCTTATTAATGTTAATGAAATACCGTTTCTTATAATATTTTTATTTTTTTTAATTAGAAACATATTTTATAATAGAAGTACATAATAGTTAATTTCGAATATAGCATTTATTCGCACTACAATATAACAAAAAACAGGAAGATCGAATAATTGTAGTATTCATTTATTTCAAAGTAACTACTAGGACCTTTATGTTTAATCATCTTAACATGTAGTGTCTCTAATATTTCTCCTAGTTTTGTTAGTATTTAAACCGTTTGTCTTGTCAAATTATATCGAGTAGGTATGTTAGGGATTATGAGTGTAGAGGGCTATATCGTTTAAATAGATATTTGTTGTTTCGAACGAATAAAGGATTTGTGAATAGTTTATTAAATTTGATAAGAATTTCACTTACAACGAAAATATGTACTCCGTGTATAAATGAAGAACATCATCGATAATGGAATACTCCGTACTCTAAAAGTCCAAAGTGTGTATAGAATTGATTTAGATATAAAGACTACTCTCTCTCTCATTCAATTTAGGTTTCACATAACAATTACGAGCAGTATTTTATTTTCATCCTTGAACCTATGTAAATACCAGAATCTAGTCGTGGAATACTCCGTACTTTGTATTTTGTACTCCGTACTCTCGATTGCGTAAGAGTCTCTTCTTTCAGACTTAGTTCAACGATCACCACTCCAGTTCATTTAACACGTTCCATTTCAGAATCAGACATCATTGAAGCTAAGAACCCTATTTTGCAAAATACGTCATCCAAACACCGTACTTCGGCTTCTACTTCTATAATAAATCACGGGATAGTCATTAACTCATTATACATGTCATTTAATGCATTTTTTTTGCCAACGAAGCGCGTACCTAATCGTATTACCATATAGGGGAGGAAGATTCGAACTTGGAACCTATAGTCCACGGTACTTAATCCTAAACTCCTAGCCAGTAGACTAAGACAGCTTCAGTATTTAATGTATTTTTATACGAGTACAAAATATGAGGTACTCGATCTGTTTTATTGATATTTTTCACATTTTTTTTTTCAACTATTTATTTGATTTCTTCCACTTTTCTTTTTTCTATCACACTTCTCTCTTACCTAGGTGACCCACTTATTTTACTCCCTCTCTACTTTTACTTATTTTATTGTTTTTTTTTAAGAAATGTGACACTTTTAAAGTGGAAGATATCGTAGAAACGGAGGAAGTATATTTTATTGTTTTTCTTAAGAAACGTGCCACTTTTAAGGTGAAAGAAATCAATGAAACGGAGGGAGTATAATGGGGATTAATTTTTTTACCCTTTTAGTTAGTTAATTAGTCTTGTCAAACTATTTTTTTTTAACTGACAACTAATTAATTGAAATCAATAAAAATAAAATAAAATATTCTAAAAAAAATAGTGTAATAAATGAAGGAAAAATGAAGAGAATTGACAAGATATAGAGGACGTCAAATCGGTTTTATTTGGAGAATGGGGCACTATTGAACAAGAGAGGCATCTAGCTAGCTCTAGCCATATCACTAGGCACTAGCTCAATGAGGTTGGGCCATTATCTACCTTGACCACTCACCTTTTCGCCCTTCAACTTTCTCATGCACTTGTTCTACCATTTGATTCTTTAGACGTGTCGTAACTTGACTTGACTAAAACTCGCTTGATTCGAACAACTCGATTCAAATCCGATTTGGTATTCAAATCGAAGATCCGCTTCATTCAAATCTGTTGGAGTACTCATGTTTCATTTCAGTTCAGCTCAAAAGGAGTCTTGAATCCGTTTAGCCATCCATTAGTGAGATTATCGTTAAAACTGTATTTCGACTACCTTTTCTAAGGTTTAGTTGTAGTTCTACTATGTTTACGTGAATCATTCTCCAAGAGATTCACTTTGTTTGAAACCACGGTTTGATGCAATGAGTTTCATCCTCCCCCATGGAGGGTCCATTTCATTTGAACGATTAAGATGCCTTACGAAACGATATAATGATTTGGGTTTTATCCAAAATAAAAGGAAAAAGGTAGTATAGTGAGGATCGAGTATACATTGCCATGTGGGGAGAAAATTGAAAAGAAATGGAGAGTATCCATACAGTTATAACTCCTTTTCTAATATATCTACTCGTAAATTTGATTCACCTCAATCATTCTCCATCAGATTTCCCTCATTCAAATTCAATAACATCAAGATCAGCTCAATTAAACCCAAATCACTTCTATCCCATAAGGCAAATGATTGTTTGGTGACGACATTATTCACCATAAGCCTTAAAATGAGTCAAATACATACTGTAATATTTTATCTTTATTGACATCACATGATAATACTCGACATATTTCAAAATTAATGACGGATATTTCATCTTAAGCAAGACTAACTGATACCGTAAACAACTCACCCTCATTCCATAGGTCTAATGACTTTAAATCCATGGTCATTTTCATTCAATCATAGCTCACAATTCCTACAAAAATTAAAAAAAAAAAACTAGATAAGCTTTAAAAAAACACACATAACCGTTGTACTATATGACCCCAAGTGTAGGACACCTACCCAAACCAAAACCAACCCTCCCTCCTCCTTCCTTCCTTCTCTCTCTATCTCTAGATCTTCAAGCTCTCCTTCAATGGCTTCCGCCTGCGTCAACATCCCTCACCCCCATTCCGACACCTCCTTCCTCACCCTGCCATGGCTTACCCCCCCTCAAGATCCCCTTCCTCTCCCCTCACAAGATGCTGAAGATTCCTTCGAGTTCCATCTCCTGGATCTCCCATCCACCGTTATCCCCGCCGATCAACTCTTCTCACACGGCAAACTCCGCCCTCTCCACCACCCTTCCTCCGCCGCCGTCGCCGCCGACATTTCCCCTCCTCGCCGCAAAATCTGCTCTCATGGCGCCGTCGCCGACGGCGGCATTGGAGATGGTGGTGGTGATGGGAGTGTTTTTCTCTCGCCTAAGGCGCCGCGGTGTTCGTCACGGTGGAGAGAGATTCTAGGGCTGAGGAACAAAACGACGTCGTTATCGTCGAGTAAAGCGATAAAGGTGAGTACTCAAGAACCGTCCAAAACGACGTCGTTGAAGAGGTTTTTAACGAAAGGTCCAAAACCGGACACGTCACTAACACTGCCGTTGCTCAGCTCAGACGACTCGTTGACCGAGTCAACGTTCTCGATATCCACGTCACGGTTATCCTTATCGTCCTCCACGTCATCGTCCACCTCATCCTCAACCCACGACGACACCCACCGTCTCTCCCTCGACGAGAAACGCCCTCGACCGGCGGTCCACATCCGCCACACCCCGAACCCGAATCCAAACCCGAGACCGGCACCGGTTCGGCGAGCGCAAAACCCGGTCCGAGGAGGAAATGGGGGAGTGTCGGCGGATAGTCCGAGGATGAACTCAGCGGGTCGGATAGTGTTTCACGGGTTGAAGCGGAGTTCGAGTAGTCCGAGTAGCTTAAATGGTGGACCCAGGTACAAGCATAGAGGTGTTGAGCGGTCGTATTCGGCTCATGTCCGGGTCACCCCGGTTCTCAATGTTCCGGTCTGTTCCTCACTCAAATCGGGTGGGTTCGGGTTGGGTCAATTGTTTACGTCTTCGTCCTCCTCTTCCTCGTCCTCGTCTCAAAGGAAGGATAAACCCGGTCACGGTCACGGTCACGGTCTCGGTCTTCATTCAACTCAATATCGTAATAAAGATGTTAAAAATTAGTGTTAATCTCGTGCAAATTTATCATCGAAAAAAAAGAAAAAAAAGAAAAGAAATGGAAGAAGAGTTTTTTTAAAAAAAAACTAATTAATTAGTTTAATTTTCTAATTAAGAGTTAATTAATTAATTATTAATGTAAATGAGGCGGGGTTGGTTAATTATTATTATTGTTCACGTTATTTTAATTAGTTTAATTATGTTTAATGTTTAATTTTATGGGAAAAGTTAGCCTTTTGTAATTCGATTGAGATGTTGTGCTAACTCTAATGTAAAAGTGCAAAAGGCTACATGTTTTTAGTAGGTGACACCATTATTAGCCTTTGTGTTATTATTTATTAATTAATTAATTTCGTAATTCTCGAGTCATCGGAATGTATCAGTGTTAACACTCATAAGGTAATCTTTAACGTCTTTGATATTCTGGTAAGCTCGAATCTAGACTAAACTACGTATTAAGCTCGAATCTAGACTAAATTATGGATTAAGCTCAAATCTAGACTAAACTACGGATTATCTTTCTCACCTTGATATGAATAGACGAAAGAATAAGTATCGTAGTAACATGATATTGATATTTTAAGATATTTTGGGTTTCTTAGAAGTACAAAGACTCGTGTCTACACCTGATAAACGGGTCAACTGGGTCCGACCACTTTCGGGTTATGATAATTGGGTCGGACCATTTTTGGGTTATGAAAATCGGGTTGGGTTCGGGTCGGTTCAGGTCATTTCAGGTTCAAGTTACTTTCAAACTTTTATAAGGATATCGACTTGGTTATTATAATGTCAGATCCGAGTTAGGTTAGGCCAAGTCAATTTGGGTTGTGGGTCAAACTCGGATATTTAATTTGGGTGTCAGGTTGAGTTAGCTTTTGCCACGTTTGCGGCTTTGCGCATGTCATGACTCACGACTCACGAGGAGACAGTACCGTTACCGTCTTTGATTACTTGAATCTAGACTAAACCAAACCATCTTTCTCGTCAGAATATGAATACACGAAAGAATACTCCGTATATAAGAAGTATCGGAGCAACATAATACGGATATTTAACGATATTTTATGGAGGAGTAAGGCCATGTTCTTTTCGGCTTAATTTCAGCCCGTTTCAGACCAGCCCAGCTCTTATCAGCTCACCCCAGCTCTTATCAGATCAGCTCAGCTCAGCTCTAATATTTTTCTTAAAATTATTAGATAATTTATATTAAGAAATTATCAGTTTCAGCTTCTATAAACTCAGTTCAACTCAGCTCAGCTTCTATCAGACCAGCTCAGCTTTTATCAGTCCAGCTCAGCTCTTATCAGACCAGCTCAGCTCAGCTCAGCCTTATTTCAGCCGAAAAGAACCTGGCCTAATCGGTAAAAGAAGTACGAAGGCGATAGATAAGAGGGCCAAAGCCCAAAGGTGGTACTAAAATGTACTCAGATGTACGTATGTCATCAGATTGTGTACAGTTTTTTATGTAAAACAGGGAGAGCGGGTATGCTGTACACCTTTAATGGTGCTTTGGTGTATTTGAAAAATGTTTTTACAAGTTATTTGGCTTTTAGGTAAAAGAGAAAGGGAAAGCCGAAAGTTTAAAAAAAAAAAACATTATCCTATTACACGAAGTTGAGGTGTTGACGTTCCACTTGAGAGTTCGAGATATTTGGGGTGTCATTGTGTCAAGGTTCAAACTTGTGATATCTGACTCTGATACCGTGTTAGGAAACTAATTCAACCCAAACTTTATCGGTACTTCTTCCGTTCGAATCAAAATGGTACGCTTCCCTTTTGGATATTATTCACAATTCAAGAGAATCAATAATATTCCCGACAATTTATAAGATAAAATATAGTTATGTGAGATCTTGTTTGATTCGTCTTTACGAGTAAATTAAGAATATCGATTTTTTTTATAATTTTTGTTAATGTAAAATGAAAGATATTGACGATGTAAAACGTGTTTTGACAAGTGTGAAAAAATAAACGTACCCTCTGGAGATGAACGGAGAGAGTACATTGTTATACTCAGTAACTTATAATGGTCAACAAAAGACGAATTTAGAACTAAAATTTTGAGGTAGCGAGTTCATTAGATGTGCTCATTTATATGAAAGACTCTCACCATCAAGAAGTTTGTGGTATCAAAAATCGATAATTTAATCATTTTTTCAAGTACTCCGTCCGGTCACTATTTTCCGCCCCACTACTCCACTTTCCTTTTATATCTTACCCTTTTACCATATTATCCTTCTTCCTATCCTTTATTTACAAGAAATGCCATTAAATTTTACACTTTAAGGTTCACCATTCATTTTTTTACCATTTTATATTCATTTTTCATTACCCACCATCATTTTTTTACCATTTTATATTAATTCCTTATTTTACGTGCAAAAGAGAATGAGGCAATAAATAATGACCGGAGTGAGTATCAGGCAGTAAAGCCCATCCTTTGCTACCTGCTAGATTTCCCAGATGACATGTCAAATATTTATACATTTAAGTACTCCCTCCCCCCCACATTGTTGTTCCCATTTGGGAATGGCACACGGAATAAGGAATGAGTAATGAAAGGTGGTAAATTGTTTGGTGGGGTTCAAGATGTCAAATCAGAAAAAGTAGCCAATAGGAAGAGAGTATAATGGATTAATAAGGAAAGTTTTGAAATGGGGAAATCTTAGTGGAGTTTCTTTTTAAGGAAAGTGGGAAAATCTTAGTGGAGGGGAGGGAGTATCATTTTTCCGAAATTTTTAACTCGATTCAGGTAAGAATACGATGGATAATCCGTGAGATCGGAGTGAGTGAGAAAAGGGAAAAGGGGGAAAAGGACAGGAGTGAGGAGGGAGGGAAGAGAGGGGAAGCATCTGCATCTGCATCTGCAATCTGGCATGCTGCTGCTGCTGCTGCTGCTGCTGCTCTTTCTGGTGGTGGCAGTGATGCTGTGCTGTGATGATATGAGCCTGAGGCCTGTGACTGTGTGACTGTGAGACCCTGGGAGCATACCATGTGTTCTTCTTTCTATACTTCATCACTATGTCTCTTTTTTTTCTAACCCCATCCATCACTTTATATTCACTCTCTCTATAACCCTCACCTAAACCAATGATCACATACTTGTGTTACTCGGATTCTTCTATGAAGTGGTGGAGTGTCTTCGACACGGTGTTGAAGTGTTGGATACAATTATTTTGGTCTAAATTATTGAAGTATTGAAGTGTCGTGCTGGTGTCTGGCACGCGACACGACATCCAAGTGAAAGTGTTGGATAGAAAAAACGAAATGGGATCTATTCAGTACTCCCTCCCCACCACTCAGATTTTCCCACTTTCCTTAAAAAGAAACTCCACTAAGATCTTCCCACTTCAAAACTTTCCTTATTCATCCATTATACTCTTCTTCTGTTGGTTACTTTCTGTGATTTGACATCTTGAACCCCATCCAACAATTTACCACCTTTCATTACCCATTTCTTAATCCATGTGCCATTATGAAATGGGAAGATCATTGTGGTGGGGAGGGAGTAGTAAATGACGTGTCTTTATTTGGGTGTATAAGTGTATAACTGGCTAACTGCATACTCCCTCCGATTCTTTTGAGTTGTTACAACTCCATTCAAATTCCAAACTACACATTTCTCCTTTGCACATTTGTCGAGCCGTATTTCGCACCACCGATATCTTCATTTTCCATTAGCAAAAATTATAAGAATTTGATATTCTTGACCTACTCGTAAAGATGAATCAAACAAGATCTCACATGACTATATTTTGTCTTATAGATTGTCGAGAATATCGAAAATTCTATTTAGTTGTGAACAATGTCAAAAAAAAAAATGTGTAATTTGGATTTGAATGGAGTGAGTATTTTTTTTTGTCAAAATGATAACGCAATATGTTGCATGTGAGAATCGAACCCTAATCTCTCGGTCAGAATAAGGAGCTCTTACCAGTGAACGTGTTAACCAGTTTTAACAATACGACGGGTAATCTCGTAGAGGAAAACTCCATATATTGTCCCTAGTGTAATTGAGTGTGTTCATACAAAGAATTATTGCCTAGTGGATAGTAGAAAGGGAGGGGGAGCGTTTTTCCCACGTGATAGAATTGGAGTATGTGGATCTCAATTTTTAAATTTAACAAATATTTATCATGATCTGAATAATCAGATCTACCTCGAGTTTGACTTAAAATCCGAATTGTTTGACCTCAATGTTTATGATGGTACACAGATGATTATTTGTGAAAAATTTGATAATAACACACCTAAAAATGAACCTGCGTTCAATTTTCATTAAAAACCCTAAAACATGATTATCGTGATTAATCGTATTTTTATCGTGATTAATTGTATTTTTATTGAGTATGTAATAATCCATTATTTGCAATCTACATTCATTTGACAAAGTCTATAAATACTTTGTAGGAAGAAATGGTAAATAAAACATGTAAATCCATGTTTTTTTCTAGAAAAAAATTGACTAATTTCTCTTAAAATTACGATAAATCAAATAATATATCATGTGATCCTTTAAAACATATTGTAACATTTTGATATTTTTTATACGGAATGTACAAAAAAAAATTGTCCTATTTATTTTGTTTGATTAAGACATATATACATATATTAAACCAGAATTTATATTTTTAAAATTCGAGTCGATATAGAATTATTTTTCAACCATGTGATGCTCAAATATCACCACTATGTGAAGCCAAAGTTTGTAATGTCATTTTCATCGCAGTCATTTATTTACTTTTAATTTCGTTTCAAAAATTAAAAAAAGAGGCGAAATTATTTATAATTATTGTTATTGGATGACAAGTGAATTACGATGATTTGCATAATCATATTATCCCAAAAAAACAATTCCAATATTAATAATTAAACAAATAATTACTCCTAATACGACATATTAAAATGGAATAAACAAATAAATAAACGACGGATTAATATTTCGATAAATATGAGTTTTTTATTTTATTTTATTTTATTTTTTTTATTTATTTATTTTTTGAGGAATGATAAACATATAAGGTAGGCCCACATAAAGTCATATTATGATCACTGCAAAATGATTCAGTCAATGTTTGCATGTGAAACTGTTGTTATGTTGTCTTTTTATTTTAGCTAAATTACAATCAAAATCATTAATATAATCCTTACTTTTTTTTTTCCTACAATAAAAAAATCCTTAAAAAAAAAATTATAAAAAGCCAAAATAAATAAATTAAAATATTAAACATGGCTTTCAAATCCCCCTACACAATTACTGTTCATAATCATTTTATTATCACAAATTATTCTCTTTGCGACGGATTAAATATCGTATCCACATCTGCAGATCAAGACAACGATTTCGTTACTAACTGGACTTTTGAATTTTGGCCCAGTTTAGTAAAAAAAATATTGGAGGAAAATTAGTAGATTTCGACTTAAATAGTAGATTGACCGTCACATTACTAATTTCCGATAGTATATTTGTCGGAATCTATGTTTTTCAATATGCTGTTAATATGAGCATATTGAATTTTATACATGAAAACAACTCGATTATCTTATAATCTGCTAATTACCAAACAATATTTCTTAATTCTGGTAATTTAATTTGATAGTTACTACTAATACAATCTGTTAACTGTTATCCGCTATTACGAATCTGCTACTGTTATTTGCCTAACAAAACCTTTATATTACTCTGTATTGAACAATATGTATGTGATATTCGAATATTACATTCAACCAGTCACAGTCTCACAGATCAAAAATTTGTGACGGATACGGTCGTTACTAGCAAAGGTATTCTTTTCTATTATTGGCAAATGACAACTATATATCATGTTACATTAAACATAAAATATGTTTATGAATTACTCACTTTAATATGGTCGGTCCATATTTTAAACCATATGGAATAATTGAAATTAATGGATCGGTTTTTCTAACGTGTGTCCACTGGGCGCACGTTAATAAGCTAATTATAGCACTATTAACATAGATATTATCATGATAAATTGAAACATAAAATTCTATTTACCATATTTGGACAATATACATGATAACTTTGCTATAATTAACTTATTAACGTGTGCCTAGTGGGCACACGTTGGAAAAACCGTTAATGGATATATATATATATATAAATATATATATGGGGTTAGTAAAGTGTAAGACAGCTTGTTTAAGTTGCTTTTAAATCAATATTTCATGTTCATTAATTCATCCTATTAAATGCTAGAAGTTGCATTTATTGATCCGAATTTCAAATCTCGTCACCATTATTATCGCCCTTATATCCTTCATTTAAAGTAAAATAATTGTGAGAGATATCTGTTTTAACGATAATTTAAATTATCCAAATTTTATAGTACCGTATCCGTTCAATTTCGATATAAATTGTAGATGTTGCATGATTTTTTATTAATAAAATGATCTATTCGCTCAAAAAAATATTGGTGTAGATAGTACTTTAATTTCACTTAATAATAAACGTAGTTAGGAAGAAGTTTTTCGTACTAATATAACTTTATGAAGCTGGTTATTGTAACTGACATCTGCGCGTTTGAATAAACGTTAACAAACGTAAATTACTCCGTATTAGTTATTATTACATACTACGATCTAATTTTTTTTTATTAGTGTTATAGTGCACTCGTATTCCGTATAACTTTACGAAGCTGGTTGTCGTAGCAACGCAACATCTTACTGTTTCAATAAACGTTAACAAACTTAATAATTACGATCTTTAAAAAGTACGAGTATAAACTAAAACCGATCTAATGAAACCTAATTTGATTTTACGATTATCAAAATTTAAGGGCGTTAATTACCGCTTTCATTTCATTTAATTATTATATAATATTAAAAAACAAATAGTACATGTTTATTACGAGTACTAGTTGATACTCCCTCTGTTTCATTGATATCTTCCACATTTTCTTTTTCAACCATTTCTTTGATTTTTTCCACTTTCCTTTTTTTTCTATCACAATTCTCTTACTTAGGTGGCCCACCCACTTTACTCCCTCTCTACTTTTACTTATAATATTGTCTTTCTTAAGAAATGTGCCACTTTTAAGGTGGAAGAAATCATAGAAACGGAAGGAGTATGATACTCCCTCCGGACACTATTTTTTGTCTCATTTCATTAAAATACTTCTCACAAATATTGAGATAATGGGTAAAAAATAGTGTCCGAAGGGAGTAATTAAATCGATGAATGTGTCTGAATTTTTGTTCTTCACGGGTTGAACGTATAGATGTTGGAAGACTGAATAATATAGACAAAAGTAACGACAATTCATAGTATAAATTTCATATATATAATCATATAAAATTATCTGACCATATATTCTTGTGTTTTTGTCTTAAGTATTTTCTTCAGATCCCAATTTCATGATTATTATCAATTTTTAATCATTTTGGACACTTAAATTCCTTCAACTAATAATCGTTTTTTCGTATTATCGTTCACACTAATATTCTTATGAAAGACGGTCTCTTAATTAAGAACCTACTCGTACTGATTTTATTTTAAAATTGTTTTGAAAAATATTATTTTAAATGTGGTGAATATGAGTTTATAATATACTGTACGATTTTCAGTACTACGGAATAAAACTTGCTCAAAATCGACTGATATGTTTCTTGGTTAAGATAACACGTTCTACAAAAATTCTAGGAGCAATGGAGGACAAATGAGAGCATCAGAAGGCGATAATCTGGCATCGATTGAATAAAATACGGAGTAACTCGTACAAAATAGACATGGAGTAAGAAAGACGAAAGCAAATGAGACGATGCATGAAATAAATGACCTTCCGGATGACTCAAAACGTAGAGTATGATACACAGTTTTTTCGAAGATCTGCGACCCCGGAACAAATGTTGCCGACAATTGACTGGTCTATTCCTCAGGTAAGATTACGTGTCCTCCCAAAATTTTAGGACTAACAGAGGACAGCTGAGAGTATCTTAGGGATAAACTCGTGTCGATTAAAAATAGACAAAATGGACGCGTGTCTGTTGTCTAAGGCCGTAATTAAACATGAGTTGTCCTGAAGAGTTTACGATAACGTGGTAACTGGTAAGAGAGTCGAAAGAAAATGAGACGATGCCGATAGTTTCTTCCGGACGGCCTAAATCGTAGTGTATATACTCCGTATTACATGAGTTTCAGAGATCGAGGATCGCGAAACAGAACTCAGTCAAAAACCGATTCCCAAAGTGACTTTCACTATCGAAGATGTCTTGGTCCAGTCTTGGTCCAGTGGTTAAGACTAGGTGCTCTGGGACAGTAGGTCTAAGGTTTGAAATATCCGAAAGAGGGACTTTCACTGCCGGTCCAGTAGAGAAGTTATTTCCGTGAGCCGGAGAAAAGACAGGGATTTAGGGTTACGGCAAGTTCTGGGAATTAATTTCCCCAAAGGTAAACAATTAATTCCCCCAAATTTCACTGTTTCTTTCGGTTAATCACTCAATTATTTCATTGTATTTGATCTTCCCTTGTTACTTGATCCATCTGATTGATCGATTTCTCATTCATACCCTTTTTAGAGTGGTAATTGGAATTAGGGTTCACAGGTTTGGGAATTAGGGTTTAGTTTCAATTTTGTTGGTAGAATAGTGTCCATGATGATGACGATGGCGACGATGTTTGCGTGTGAGATATTAGGTTTCTGTGGTGGCAATCTTCGCCCTAATCAATTTCAATGGGCACAATCAATTTCAATGGCGACTAGTCGATAATTCGTCTCGTGTGAGGCCGGGGGTAGGAGAGACAATCAGGTTTCTGTGGGGGCAATCGTCGCTCTAATCAATTTCAATGGGCACAATCAATTTCAATGGCGACTAGTCGATAATTCTTCTCGTGTGAGGCTGGGGGTAGGAGAGACAATCGGGTTTCTGTGGTGGCAATTGTCGCCCTAATCAATTTCAATGGGCACAATCAGTTTCAATGGCGACTAGTTGATAATTCGTCTCGTGTGAGGCCGGGGGTAGGAGAGACAATCAGGTTTCTGTGGTGGCAATCATCGCCATAATCTGATTCTTATCAATTTCAATGTGAGGGTTTCTTTTTCAATCCCCAATTAGTCAAACCCTAATCTCTATTCTTGATTTCTTGTTCTTCGTATTTGTTTTTTTTATTGATTTTTGTTTGTTTGTTTGAATTAAATCCCCAATTATTCATACTCTAATTTAGATTTTGAATGTGTTTACTGGATTGTGGTGATATTTAGACATACTGTATTGCCCCAAGTTTTGATTGTGTTTTTGTCTTTTTTCGATTTTTTTTTGGCTTTAATTTTGCCTTAGAACTTATTTAGTCCGGTTATTTTTCGTGATTTCTTTGTATTTCGATGATTGTTGCACTTAATTGGCTTTTTTTTGTACAACATTGATAATTAGGGTTTTCGGAAATCATATTTGGGGTTTTATTAGGGAGATGTTGTTGTTCTGAAATCATATTTGGGGTTTGTTGGTACGAGTGTATAACATGCAATTTGGAAGATTTTATCAGATGCGGAGAATTTAAAGTGCTTGATAAGTTTATATGATGATCAATGAAGAAATGAAGAATTGCAGAGTGAGCACTGAGCAATGTGATCGATGTGCTGTACATCTCTGTGATGTAAATTATCTGCTGGAAATTTCTTGTTTTGCGTTTCTTAGATCAACTGTAATGTGACACCTTGAATCAGTGCGACGTACTACTCCAATCTTGCTCTGACCGGAACAATAGTAACCAAACCCGTACCCTCACTACTATACATAGAAGGGACAGCAACGAGTCAACGACTGTCGACTAATAACCATTGTTGGTGTGGCTTGATTACATGGGATTCTGGTATTACATTACTTCCTACTCCATTCTCCTCCCTCCCTTTCCTTTCCCTCCTATTTTGTATACTTTGATTTTCAATAGATAAGGAGAAGTTATCTTAATGTTCTTATGTTACAGTAAGTAAGTGGCTGCAATCTAATGATTCAAAAAGGTGTCGTTGATCATATGATGAAAGTGTAGTGTAGTTATCAGTTGCTCTGTTACATACTTACATGTGCCCGATGGGAATTATACTGTGTATATTTTTTGGCTTGAAAGTCTTAGTGTAAGCAAAATAGCATTCGTAGGGATCGTAATGTTGGGTAGTAGCCTGGTAAAGATTTCCAGTCTTGTTTGGCAATTTAATATGTTCACAATGCCGTCTTTAACTTCTCATATCTGATCATTTAGTAGGTCTAGGACTATTTAATCTTTTTTTGTAGCAAGCTTTCAAAAAACACGAAATGCACTTTTACCAAGTTTTATAGTGGAAAATTATGTTTTTAGGATGACAAACTGTGGATCGACAAGATATTGGTTCTTGTCACATTGTTATAAACATATTACGAGTATAAATTTGTTTTTTTTTTTAGTTTTGTAAGTTAAACTGAATCATGGTGTATTGGTGTGCCCGTGATTGATGTGACTATATTAATTAAAGAGGGTCATGATCGAGGGCATCGAGGCTGCTGCTGTTGCAATTTTTTTTGCAGAATCTCAACAAAAGTATGTATATGATCGTGTCACTGACCTGTGAACTATCTTAAATTTTTTTCACATAATTTTCGCTTGATGCAATCCAAACACATTTATCTTATTGCAGAGTGGTGCGACTCAACTGAGAGGTTAAAATTCATGTTATGTGTTTAGTGGTTGTCCATATTGAAATATGGGGAATCGTTCAGCACGTGATAAAACGAGGAGTCAATTACTGCTCCATTGGCAATTGGTCTTGCAGTAAACCTCTTTAGACCAATGACACCGATTCTCTCTTCTCTTGTCACACTGTTTGTTTCACATAGCTCTTTACTGGTGCAGGAACATCATTGTTTTAAAGAGCCGAGAGCATAGTAGTTGTTGGACTTCATCCAAATTTTGATACTTAGATACCGAGATGACGTCTACTTGCAGATAAGTCTGAAGGCAGCGGGAAGTTTGGGTTTGCTCTTATTCGTCACAGTCATAGTCGTGTAGAGCCCAACTTTGAACCTGTTATCATTTTGCTTTTCCGGTGGGATCGAGGTTGGTCATATACTTGCTCCCTCTATCCATGAATAGGTTTGTTTTGTACCAAAAAAATTAACGAACATAGTAACATATGGATGAAAATACAAGTTGATAATAGACGCGAGGTCACAAACGTAAACGACCACAAATAACGAACATAAAAAAAGATAACAATTGAGAAGTCTGTGATTCTTGTTTGAACTTGAAGTACAGTACATGTTACTGCTCACATCATCGATTTATGGCGCAGTTCGATTGTTTATTTTCGTGCTTCTTCTCAAATGTATAAAAAATAATGTTAAGAGTATCTTTTTTCTCATTTGCGTATCTGATTATTTACTTTTTAATAAAATATTTATCATCTTCTTCATTCCTTTTCACCTTTTCAGTAGATGTTAATATGTCGATCTTGCGTTATTATTAGGTTTGGATCTAATGCAAAGAAGAGCCCTACAATTATATGAAGATTACATCAATGAAGTGCGTGACAAGTGGGCTACTTCAATTGTTGTACGCAGTAATTAACCTCTACTAATTTTATTTTATAAGAGAATTTTATTTAGAAGATACTCCGTACTTTGAAATGTACGTTATATTATGAGTATTTTATTGACATGTTGTGGACGTATTTGAGTAGTGGACGATGTAGTACCATATTTGGTTTGATTGAGAAGAAAATATTATTATTGAAATTAAAGAAAACATTTTTTTCAATTAAAAAATTGGACTATTTGCGGCGTCGTATCCAAAATAACGTCCCAAATAGAGTGATTATTCGCGGCATTTTCATAAGCGAGTTGCTGCAAATAATAACAATATTTGCGGCGTTTATTTGAAAGACGCCGCAAAAGGTGCCCAATTTGATGCCATCTTAAAACGCCGCAAATAGTGGATTTTTGGAGCCGGAAATTTTAATCCAAAAATGGGACTATTTGCGGCGTCATTCAACTAACGACACAACTAGGGTGATTATTCGCGGCGTTTTCATAAACAAAACGCTGCAAATAATAACTCTATTTGCAGCGTTTCTTTGAAAGACGCCGCAAAAAAGGCAGAATTTGAAACTTTTAAAAACTCCGCAAATAAAAAACTTATTTGCTGACATACCATTTGTGTTCATAGATAAAATGACTTAAATAGTGGATTTTTTGGAGCCGCAAATTTTAATTAAAAAGTTGGATTATTCACGGCATTTTCACGAACAAGACGCTGCAAATAATATAACTCTATTTCCGATGTTTCTTTGAAAGACGCCGCGGATAGTTCCCTATTTGAGGGTTCAAAAACCCCCTAATAACATACGCTGATTACAAAACTTGTTTTTTATTTTGTTAGCGTTTGGTTATTGCTGGTATAATCGGTTGATATTAGGGTTTTGATTTCGAATTGTTCGAAAAATTGAGATTCGTTGGATTATTTTGCTAGGGTTTGGTTATTGCTGTTATAATCGGTTAATTTTAGGTTTTTATTTCGAATTGTTCGGAAAATTAAGATTCGTATGATATTTTTGTTACTGTTTGGTTATTGCTGGTATAATCGGTTCATTTTAAGTTTTTGATTTCGAATTGTTCGGAAAATTGAGATTTGTATGATTATTTCGTTAGCGTTTGTTTATTGTTGTTATAATCGGTTGATTTTAGGTTTTTGATTTTGATTATGGCGATTTTCCAGTCAATTCCGCTTCTAGCAACGGAATTTTTCATGGTCTGGAGGTGTATTCATGAATTATTAGAAGAATTGTGACCGTCATATTTCAATTCTGCTTGTGTTTGATCGGTTAATTTTAGGGTTTTTCAACGTTGATTATGACGATTTTCTTGTCAATTTTGCTGTTAGCAGTAGAAATTTTCATGTTCTGGATGTGTATTCATGAATTATTAGAAGAATCGTGACTGTTATACTTCAATTCTGCCGGTGTTTGATTATCGCTGTTCAGATTTGAGTATATTGAAGATTTTTTTTGAATACGTCGTTACTCGAAAGTCAATCGAATGTGTTTTAAACGAGTCAATATGAAACCGTATGTAACTTTCTGTTGCACCCAGACATTGTACAATGGATAGAGTAGTTAATGGGCGAATTTGGAGACATTTAATTTCGGGACCTAATTTGCCCGAAAAACGTGGATAATAACCTTCAAATTCGCCCGTTTTAGGTGATTTTTCGAAAAATATGAGATCTTTTGCTGGTCCTAAAAATAGGATCCTTATAGCATAAAATGACCGACGATAATAAAAAATAACTCTAAAATAGTTCAGATATGAGTAAAAAGAAGATTTTACCTGAATACGTCGTCACTCGAAAGTCAGTCGAATGTGTTTTAATCAATATATATGAAACCGTATGTAACTTTCTGTTGCACCTAGACATTCTACAATGTATAGAGTAGTTAATGGGCGAATTTGGAGACATTTAATTTCGGGACCTAATTTGCCCGAAAAACGTGGATAATAACCTTCAAATTCGCCCATTTTAGATGATTTTTCGAAAAATATGAAATCTTTTGCTGGTCATAAAAATAGGATCTTTATAGCATAAAATGACCGACGATGGTAAAAAATAACTCTAAAATAGTTCAGATATGAGTAAAAAGAAGATTTTACCTGAATACGTCGTCACTCGAAAGTCAGTCGAATGTGTTTTAAATAAATATATATATGAAACCGTATTTAACTTTCTGATGCACCTAGAGATTCTACAATGTATAGAGTAGTTGATGGGTGAATTTGGAGACATTTAATTTCGGGACCTAATTTGTCCGAAAAACATGGACAATTAACCTTCAAATTCGCCCGTTTTAGATGATTTTTTTGAAAAATATGAGATCTTTTGCCGGTCATAAAGAAAAGGACCCTTATAACGTAAAATGATCGACGGTTATTAAAAATAACGTGCCTTGGACTCGTCATTTGGAGATACTATGAAAAGTTTGCTCGACTTCCTTAAAGCAAACGGATCCCCCCGACTATCAAACCGTATCCGTTTTTCCCTTTTCAGCCTAATGGAGGTCGGGTTGACGCTGGGACTTTCTTATACTTCGTATTTTTTTGATTAATGGCCGTAATTTTGGAAGGGGTAATTATGTAACTAAAATGATACTCTCTCCGTTTTTTTAGGTTTACTTTCCATGTTTCGGAACATCCCTTAATTAAAGGTGTATCCGATTAGCTGTCCGAGCAATTGAAAATTAGTTATAGCCTTAATTTAAGTAATAAGTTACATATTTACATTGCGATGAACTTGCGAATGTGAACCACCTTGCAATTGCAAAGACGGGACATCGAAAATAATCAACTTTTTGCGACCGATATTTTTTAAAAAAATTAATTTGCGCCACCGTTTTTTTTTTTTAAAAGTACTCCCTCCGATTCATTGGAATCGCAACATTTACTATTCACACAAAAAATAAGGAAAGTGAATTGGTGGACCACAACAGTGATGTCATGTAAGATTAAGTAATATAATAATATTAGATTGAATATTTTGGAATATAGTAATGAAAAGTTAAGGGTAGGTTAGTCATTTCATAAGAAAAATATGGCCCAAAATGAAAATGTTGCAAAGCTGATGAATTTGCCAAAAACGGAATACGTTGCGAATCCAATGAATCGGAGAGAGTAACATTTTTGCGACCGAATTTTTAAAAAAATACTAGTAATATTTTTGCAACCGATTTTAAAAAAAATTAACATTTTTGCGACCAAAATTCAAATTTTGGCACCGATTTTATAAAAAAAAAAATAATATTTTTGCGACCGATTTTAAAAAGAAATCCAATTTTTTGCGACTGAATTTTTAAAAAAAATTCATATTTTTGCGACCGAAATTCAGTTTTTGGGACCGATTTTTTTTTAAAAAATTAATAATTTTGCGACCAGTTTTTTGCGACCGAAATTCAATTTTTGGGACAGATTTTTTTTAAAAAAAAAACATTTTTTCGACTGTTTTTCAAAAAAAATCTTATTTTTTGAGACCGAAATTCAATTTCTGCGACCGATTTTAGGGAAAAAAAAATTCCTTTGCGACCGAAATTCATTATTTTTGTGACCAATTTTTAAAAGTTTAATTATTTGCGACTGAATTTAGAATTTTGCGACAAATTTACTTAGATTTGCGATCTATGGTTTTTTATAGTTTAGCATCGGATTTACTTAATTTTGCGTTGGGTATCTGGAAATTTCTGACGGATTTTTTTATTTGCTACGAAATTCCTAGGTGTTTGCGACGGATTTCTACAACTTTGCAACTTTGTCACCTATTACTCTAAGCACACATAATAACTACATTTACTTGAAAAATTGACCGTGCCTTTGTCGCCAATTTAACAAACAATTGGGATTGGTCGTTACGTAATCGTGTAGGTTTCCTCAGCAATTCCAAAAACGACTCCGGCACCAGCTACTCCATCCCCGAAGCAAAATCTAGGATGCTGGTGTGTGCCGAAGTAAGGCGTCTCATATGCTCGATTACAAGCTGCATATGCAATGAATCTCTATCAGAAGACGACTAATATGAACCCCTTTTTCGGGCAAATTAGGTGCCAAAATTAAATGTTTCCAAATTCGCCCATTAACTACTCTATACATTGTAGAATGTCTAGGTGCAACAGAAAGTCACATACGTTTTCATATAGACTCATTTAAAACACATTCGACTGACTTTCGAGTAACGACGTATTCAGGTAAAATCTTCAACATACTCAAATCTGAACTATTTTAGAGTTATTTTTAACCACCGACGGTCATTTTATGCTATAAGGGTCCTATTTATATGACCAGCAAAAGATCTCATATTTTTCGATAAATCACCTAAAACGGGCGAATTTAAAGGTTATTATCCACATTTTTCGGGCAAATTAGGTCCCGAAATTAAATGTCTCCAAATTCGCCCATTAACTACTCTATACATTGTAGAATGTCTAGGTGCAACAGAAAGTCACACACGGTTTCATATAGACACATTTAAAACATATTCGACTGACTTTCGAGTAACGACGTATTCAGGTAAAATCTTCGACATACTCAAATCTGAACTATTTTAGAGTTATTTTTGACCACCGACGGTCATTTTATGCTATAAGGGTCCTATTTTTATGACCAGCAAAATATCTTATATTTTTCGATAAATCGCCTAAAACGAACGAATTTAAAGATTATTATCCACGTTTTTCGGGCAAATTAGGTCCCGAAATTAAATATCTCCAAATTCGCCCATTAACTACTCTATACATTGTAGAATGTCTAGGTGCAACAGAAAGTCACACACGGTTTCATATAGACACATTTAAAACACATTCGGTTGACTTTCGAGTAACGACGTATTCAGGTAAAATATTCGATATACTCAAATCTGAATTATTTTAGAGTTATTTTTAACCACCGTCGGTCTATTTATGCTATAAGGGTCCTAATTTTATGACCATCAAAATATCTCACATTTTCGAGAAATCACCTAAAACGGACGAATTTGAAGGTTATTATCCACGTTTTTTGGGCAAATTAGGTTCCGAAATTAAATGTCTCCAAATTCGCCCATTAACTACTCTATACATTGTAAAATGTCTAGATGCAACAGAAAGTCACACACGGTTTCATATAGACACATTTAAAACACATTCGGTTGACTTTCGAGTAACGACACATTCGGGTAAAATCTTCGATATACTCAAATCTGAACTATTTTAGAGTTATTTCGACTACTGTCGGTCTTTTTATGCTATAAGGGTCCTTTTTTTATGACCAACAAAAGATCTCATATTTTTCGATAAATCACCTAAAACGGGCGAATTTAAAGGTTATTATCCACGTTTTTTGGGCAAATAAGGTTCCGAAATTAAATGTCTCCAAATTCGCCCATTAACTACTCTATACATTGTAGAATGTCTAGGTGCAATAGAAAGTCACATACGGTTTCATATAGACACATTTAAAACACATTCAGTTGACTTTCGAGTAACAACGTATTCAGGTAAAATCTTCGATATACTCAAATCTGAACTATTTTAGAGTTATTTTCGACCACTGTCGGTCTTTTTTTATGCTATAAGGGTCCTATTTTTATAACCAGCAAAATATCTTATATATTTCGAAAAATCACCTAAAACGGACGAATTTGAAGGTTATTATCCACGTTTTTCGGGCAAATTAGGTCTCGAAATTAAAAGTCTCTAAATTCGCTCATTAACTGCTCTATACATTGTAGAATGTCTAGCTGCAAAAGAAAGTCACATACGATTTCATATAGACTCATTTAAAACACATTCAACTAACTTTCGAGCAACAACGTATTCAGGTAAAATCTTCGATATACTCAAATCTGAACTACTTTAGAGTTATTTTTTACCAACGTCGATCATTTTATGATATAAGGATCCTTTTTCTATGACAAGCAAAAGATCTCATATTTTTCGAAAAATCACCTAAAACGGGCGAATTTGGAGGTTATTATTACCCATGTTTTTCGGTAAAATCTATGATATACTCAAATCTGAACTACTTTAGAGTTTTTTTTAACCACTGTCGGTGATTTTATGCTATAGGGGTTCTATTTTTATGACCAGCAAAAGATCTAAATTTTTTTGAAAAATCATCTAAAACGGACAAATTTGAAGGTTATTATCCACGTTTTTCGGGCAAATTAGGTCCTAAAATTAAATGTCTCCAAATTCGCCCAGTAACTACTCTATACATTAGGTTAAGCCCGAATATTTTATTTGGTGTGAAGTTTAATCATTGAGAATTTGGAGTCGTTTTATTTCGGGACCAAAAAGGTTGAAAAACGTGAATAATAACCTTCAAAATCGATCATTTTCGGCCATTTTTTGAAGCCGCGAAATATATTTTAAAGCGTTATTATTTTTTGACGAAAACTTGTCGATAGGACCATAATGTCGAATAATGATCATTAGAACCTTCAGACGGGATGCAAAGGAAAGTATTAACCTTGTTCCGACTAATTCAGACTCGTCCCAGAAGACAAACTAATTGCCTTCCAAAGTCTCTTTTGACTACCGGATGAACCCACGTAAAATGCCGGGGCATTCTTCTTGGTGTGAGGTTTAATCAGCGCAAATTTGGAGTCATTTTATTTCGGGACCCAAAAGGCTTAAAAAAACGTGGATAATAACCTTCAAATTCGGTCATTTTCGGTCATTTTTTGAAGCCGTGAAGGTTGTTCTAACAAGCGATTATTTTTTGTCGAAAACTTGTCTATAGGACCAAAATGTCGAACAATGATCATTAGAACATTCAGACGCGATATGTATTAGAGTATTGACCTTGTTTTGACAGATTTCGAAATGTCTCAAAAGACAAACTAATTGCTTTTCAAAGTCTCTATTTTCAGCCGTTTCATAAAGCGTTTAAAGTTGTTTTAAAGAGAGATCATTAAAGTCCTCTGACGCGATGTAAAATAGATTATGAGCTTGTTTCAACTAATTACGCCTCAAAATATGAACAATAATCTCTCCATTTAAATCCAAAAGATACATTTCTTTATTCAAACTTGCTAAAAAACGTCTATAACCGTCACCAACTTTCCTTTTACATTACAAAAAGTATAAAAACTCGACATTATCTAGTTATAAAGACAAACCAAAGATCCCACGTGATAGTCTAGAAGGAAAGCATACTCTTTGAATTTGAAGAGATGGAGTAGGAAACAAGTACGGTAACCAACCTCAAGATATCAAAACAAAATACGAAAATACATTAAAAGATATGCAATCTCAGCCGAAAGATGGTGATCAATTTAAATTAATCATGTAATAAACTCATGATTATTTGGGAAATTTTGCGTCATCGATCGTATATAATTAACAATTGAACAAACAAAATTAACTAAATTAAAACAAAATTAAACTAACAAATAGATCAGATAGTAGTGCATGTTAATTCTCGAAATATTGCACAGTAAATACTATTTTTATTGTAAAAATGTTAGGGAGTAACAGAATGAATGTAAACAATTTGAAATAAACACATTTAAAACTGATTAAATCATTTTTTCGCCACACGTTATAACTTATAATCAAGCGAAAACTTCAATATATATAATCAAATCAATTTATTTTATACAGTAGTTTTTTTCAACAACCGACAGTCATTTTATGACATACTGACACTATTTACAAGATCAACAAAATATCTCATTTTATGACATACTGACACTATTTAAAAGATCAACAAAATATCTTTTTTTTTTTTTAAAATCACCCGAAAATGTCGATTTTGAAGGTTATTATCCACGTTTTTCGATCTCACTTGGCCCGAAACTGAACGTCCCAATATTCGCACAGTAAATATTCTTTTCATTGTAAAAATATTAGGGAGTAACAGAATGGATGTAAACAATTTGAAATAAACACATTTAGAATCCATTAAATCATCTTTTTCGTCAAACGTTATAAATTACTCCATAATCAAGCGAAAACTTCAATATATATACTCAAACCAATTTATTTTATAGTTTTTTAAACAACCGACGATCATTTTATGATATACTGACACTATTTAAAAGACCAACAAAATATCTCAAAATTTTCGAAAATCACCCAAAAATGTCGATTTTGAAGGTTATTATCCACGTTTTTCGACCTCACTTGACCCGAAATTGAACGTCCCAATATTCGCATAGTAAATACTCTTTTCACTATAAAAATGTTAGGGAGTAACAGAATAGACGTAAACAATTTGAAATAAACACATTTAGAATCCATTAAACCATTTTTTTCGTCAAACGTTATTAATTATAATCTTGCAAAAATTTCAATATATATACTCAAACCAATTCATTTTATAGTTTTTTCAACAACCGACGATCATTTTATGACATACTGACACTATTTAAAAGACCAACAAAATATCTCAAAATTTTCGAAAATCACCCAAAACTGTCGATTTTGAAGGTTATTACCCACGTTTTTCGACCTCACTTGGCCCAAAATTGAACGCCCCAATATTCGCACAGTAAATACTCTTTTCAATGTAAAAATGTTAGGGAGTAACAAAATAGACGTAAATAATTTGAAATAAACACTTCTGGAGTCCATTAAACCATCTTGTTCGTCAAACGTTATTAATTATAATCTAGCGAAAACTTCAATATATATACTCAAACCAATTTATTTTATAGTTTTTTCAACAATCGACGATCATTTTATGACATACTGACACTATTTAAAAGATCAACAAAATATCTCAAAATTTTCGAAAATCACCCAAAAATGTCGATTTTGAAGGTTATTATTCACGTTTTTCGACCTCACTTGGCCCGAAATTGAACGTCCCAATATTCGCATAGTAAATACTCTTTTCATTGTAAAAATGTTAGGGAATAACAAAATGGACGTAAACAATTTGAAATAAACACTTTTGAAGTCCATTAAACCATCTTTTTCGTCAAACGTTATTAATTATAATCTAACGAAAACTTCAATATATATACTCAAATCAATTTATTTTTTAGTTTTTTCAACCGACAACAAAATATCTCAAAATTCTTAAAAATCACCCGAAAGTGTCAATTTCGAAGATTATTATCCATATTTTTCGGCCTCATTTGGCCCGAAATTGAGCGTCCCTATATTCGCATAGTAAATATTCTTTTCAATGTAAAAAAGTTAGGGAGTAACAGAATGGACGTAAACAATTTGAAATAAACACTTTTAGAATCCTTTAAACATCTTTTTCGTCAAACGTTATTAATTACTCGTATAATCTAACGAAAACCTCAATATATATACTCAAATCAATTTATTTTATTGTTTCTTCAACAACCGACGATCATTTTATGACATACATGCACTATTTATGTGACCAGCAAAATATCTCATATTTTTCGAAAATCACCCAAAAATGTCAGTTTTGAAGATTATTATCCACGTTTTTCGACCTCACTTGGCCCGAAATTGAACGTCCCAATATCCACACAGTAAATACTCTTTTCATTGTAAAAATGTAAGGAAATAATAGAATGGACGTAAACAATTTGAAATAAACACATTTAGAACCCATTTAACCATTTTTTTCACCACACGTTATAACTTAAAAGCAAGCAAAAAGTTCAATATATATACTCAAATCAATTTATTTTATAGTTTTTTCAACAACCGACGGTCATTTTATAACATACATGCACTATTTACATTACCAGCAAAACATCTCAAATTTTTCAAAAATCACCCGAAAATATCAATTTTGAAGGTTATTATTCACGTTTTTGGTCCGAAATTGAGCGTCCCAATATTCGCAGAGTATGTACTCCTTTCATTGTAAAAATGTTACGGGGTAACAGAATGGACGTAAACAATATGAAATAAACTTTTAGAACCCATTAAACCATTTTTTCGCCTCACGTTATAACTTATAATCAAGCGAAAACTTCAATATATATACTCAAATCAATTTATATTATAGTTTTTTCAACAACCGACATTCATTTTATAACATACTGACACTATTTAAATTACCAACAAAATACCTCAAAATTTTCGAAAATCACACTAAAATATCGATTTTGAAGTTTATTATCCACATTTTTCGACCTCATTTGGCCCAACATTGAACGTCCTAATAGTCGCACAGTAAATACTCTTCCAATTTTAAAAATTTCGATCAATTACAATTAAAAATGAGTATCATAAACAAATAAATGATCAAAAGTTTTAGATTGTCGATAATTCAATAAACAAAATTAACTAAATCAAAATTAATTAAACCAACAAAGAGATCAGATGGTAGTGCATGTAAATAAGAATTCATCAAACAGAATTCAGAAATAGTTTATGGGTAATTGTTTTTCATCACTTCTCTTTGTTAATTCTCGAAATTTCGTTCAATTTTATTTGAAAATTTATTATCGTAAAAAGATAATAATCGAAAGTTATAAATTGTGTCGGGCATATAAACAATGTAATGTAAGTAACGCAAAACAAAATTTACACGCCGGACTTAATATTTTGATTTAGGGTTCTGCATTCATCTTTAAGGCACTCTTTAATTTTCGCCCGAGAGCCAAACTCCAGACCCATTTGCTAACTAGACCCGACAAAAATGTCAAACGGGTCAAGTTACTTTTGACTCATTTCATATAATAATAGTCGAGGTCAACCACGCGTATTCAGTTGAGGTGTCACTTCAATTTCAGGTTGAAATATTCAGTTTGGGGCACATCAGTTTCGCCATCAGTTTCAGGTTGAAATATTCGGTTTTCAACCTCAAAATACTAAAACGGGTCAAATATTATCCACCAAAACTGGAAAACCCGATTCAACATGACACCCGAACTGATAAACTAGTTTCACTCTTGCACCGAATTGACCCAACATAAACCAACACTAACCCGGGTGTTGTACAGACAACCAGAAGTCGACCCGTTTTTAATCACCCAAATTGACCAACCCGTTTAGAAAGGTATACACATAACCCGAATTCAACCAGAATAATACAAACTAACCCAATGTAATATGTCGGGGCATTCTATTTGGCGTGAAGTATATTTATCACGAATTTGAATTCATTTTATTTCGGGATTCTAAAATATCGAAAAAAACGTGAAAAATAACACTCAAAATCGATGTTTTTCATCAATTTTTTGAAGCAGTGAAAAACGTTCTAAAGTGCAAATATTTTTTGACGAAAACTTGTCGATAGAAACAGAATGAGGAATAACGATCATTAGAACCTTCAGACACTTGTTCCGACTGATTCCGACACGACTCGAAAGACGAACTAATTGCTTTTCAATGCTTCTATTGACTATGGGATGAACCAAAGTAATATCCCAGGGCATTCTACTTGTTGTCAAGTTATTTAAGGATCCCAAACGCTGAAAAAACGTGGATAATAACCTTCAAAATAGATAATTTTCGACTACTTTTGAAGCACTGAAAAATGTTCTGAAGTGCAAATATTTCAGATGAAAACTTGTCGATAAGAACATAATGACGGATAATGATCTTTAGAACCTTCTGAGGTTATATATTATAGAAATCTTGTTTCGATTGATTTTGACACGTTTCAAACAACAAACTGTTGACTACTGAATGAAACAATGTAAATATATAATATGTCTGAGCATTATATTTGACATGAAGTATATTTAGTGCTAATTTGAATTCATTTTATTTCGGTGTCCAATAATGACGAAAAAACGTGGATAATTATCTTCAAAATAGATGAATATTCGACGAATATTTAGGAGTCTCTATTGACTACCAAATAAACCCACGTAATATGCAACGACATTCTACTTGGTGTGAAGTTTTATCAACACAAATTTGGAGTCATTTTATTTCAGAACCCAAAAGACTAACAAAACATGAATAATAACCCACAAAATCGATCGTTTTTGGCCATTTTCTGAAGCGGTAAAAGTTGTTCAAAATCTTGATTACTATCTAACAAAAACCTGTCTATAGGGCGAAAATGTCGAATAATGATCATTAAAACCTTCAAACCCGATTTGTGTCAAAAGACAAACTAATTGTTTTTCAAAGTCTCTATTGACTACGAGACGAACCTACACAATATGCCAGGTATTCTACTTGGTGTGAAGTTTAATCAGCACGAATTTGTGGTCACTATATATTTCAAGAGCTAAAAGGCTGAAGAAAACATGGACAATAACATTCAAAATCGATCATTTTCAATCAAATTTTGAAGCCGTGAAAATTGTTCTAAAACGCAATTATTTTTCGATGAAAACTTGCCAACATGTCCAAAATACCTAAATCATTAGAACCTTCAGACAGTAACCAATCGCAAGATTACAAAACGAAATACTTCCTCCGTTTTCTTTTTATCTTCCCAATTCCTTTTTTGGCCATTTTTTTTATCTTCTCATTTCATTTCTTTCCATTTTAGTCCATAATTTTTACCATACTACCCTTACTATTTACAAGGCTTTATACCTTTATTCTTTCCTAATTCCTACCTACACACATTTTACCCTTTTACTCTCAATATTTACTAAATTTATCATTTTATATTCATTACAAAAAAAATTGTGCCAAAAGTAAATGGGAAGATAAAAAGAAAATGGAGGAATTACAAAAATACATTGAAAAGACAGGCAATCTCAGCCGAAAGATGGTGATCAATTTAATTTAATCACGGAAAAAACTCATGATTATTTGGGAAATTTTGCATCATCGATCGCACATATAATATAATCAACGCAAAAACTTGTATGAAACCACCGTGAGACTGTCTTAGAGTTACTGTATAATCAAATAATATAAATTAACTTAATTAAAATAAAATTAAACCAACAAAGAGATCAGATGGCAGTGCATGTAAATAAGAATTCTTCGTATACTCCCTTCCCCCCACTAAGATTTTCCCACTTTCCTTAAAAAGAAACTCCACTAATATTTTCCCATTTCAAAAATTTCCTTATTAATCCATTATACTCTCTTCCTATTGGCTACTTTTTCTGATTTGACATCTTGAACCCCACCAAACAATTTACCACCTTTCATTACTCATTCCTTATTCCGTGTGCCATTTACAAAAGGGAACATCATTATGGAAGGGAGGGAGTAGAATTCAGAAATAGTTTATGGATAATTGTTTTTCATCACTTCTCTTTGTTAATTCTCGAAATAATCCTTAAAAAATTTCGATCAATTTCATATAAAAATGAGTATCGTAAATTGATTAATAATCGATAGTTAAGCAATTGTGTCCGACATATAAATAATGCAATGTAAGTAATGCAAAGCAAAATTTACACGTCGGATTAATAATATTGATTTAGGGTTCTGCATTCATCTCTAAGGCACTCTTTAACTTTCGCCTAAGAGCCAAACTCCAGACCCGTTAAGTAGAAATAACAAACGGGTCAAATGAGTAAAACGGGTCAAATCACTTTCAGGTTATGAAATATATCAACTCAATTCATATAAGGTGTCAGTTTGATTTCGGGTTGACTTATTCGGGTCAAGTCCACACCAGATTCGTCGAAAGCAGAAAACCTAAACCATGAAATCCTAAAACGGGTCAAATACCACCAACTGACCCAAACCGAAAAACCTGATCAAACCCGTCACCAGAACCGACGACCCGACCTAAAACGAAACTAACCCGGGTGTCACACAACCAACCGGAAGACGACCCGTTTTTAATATTAATTACCAATACTGACCCAACCGGTTTGGCAGTTCTGCAGACAATCCGAATTGAACCCGAATAGATGTTAGGCCTAAACATACAACCCGAACCCGATCCGTATAACCAAATAACGGGTCAAGAAATTGAAGAATGTGGACAGAGAAAAAAGTAACAGAGAGCTTACGAAAATTGAAGCAAACTGTGTCGCAGTTCTGTTTTTTCGATTTCCGCCCTGCAAACGAAGTGCCCAGCTACTCAAATTGATTTAATTCTGGGCACCAGATACCTTCAGGCGATATGATAATATATATCGATACACAAATAATATAAAAGGTAAACAAATAATCAAGACGGAAAGAGTAATAATAATAATAAAGCAATCTCAGTCGAAAGATGGTGATCTATTTTTTGTATAATCACTGAATTAACTCAGGATATTTGGGATGTTTTACATCACCGATTGCGTAAATTTGGGGGACAAATATTTTTAAAAATTAGGGTTTAAAAAAATTTGGGGAAAAAAATTATCGTACAAAAGAGAGATCAGATGGTAGTGCATGTAAATAGGAATTCATCAATTTGAATTTCAGAGATTGGTTATGGATATTGGTTTTCGTCATTTCCCTCTTTTGCGAAATCGAATTTGAAATTGAATTAGGGAAAATAATTGAAATTAGGGTTAGGGTTAGAAAAGGGGGCCACTAAGACTGGGGCGACAACAAAAATCGTCATTTTCTCGAAAAAATTTACTGGGAAACAAAGAATTAAGAATTTTTTTTTGGAAAAATTGGGGAAAGGGAATTGAGGAATTGACTGAATTGACGAGGGTCATGTATTAATCTTGTTTCAACTGAGTCCGATACGTCACAAAAGATAAACTAATTATTTTTCAAAGTCTCTATTTATTACCAGATGAACCCACATATAATATGTCAGGGCTTTCTACTAAGTGTGAAGTTTGTTCGGTGCAAATTTTAATTCATTTTATTTTGGGACATAAAACATCGAAAAAACGTGGATAAATAATAACCTTCAAAATCAATTATTTTCAGCTAATTACTTTCCAAAGTATCAATTGACTACCGAATGAACCCACGTTATATGTGGGGGCATCCTAATTGGTGTAAAGTTTATTCAACGCGAAAAGCAAATTTGGATTCATTTTACTTCAGGACACAAAACGCCGAAAAAACGTGGATAATAACTTTCAAAATTAATGATTTTCAACTATTTTTTGAACAAGTGAAATAAGTTTAAAAGCGCAAATGTTTTTTGACGAAAACTTGTCAATAGAAACAAAATGACGAATAACGATCATTAGAACCTTCAGACACGATATATAGAGTATTAATGTTGTTTCGACTGATTCCAACACGTCTCAAAAGACAAACTAATTGCTCTTCAAAGTCTCTATTGACTACAGGATGAACCCACCTGATATACCAGGTCATTCTACTGATGTGAAGTTTATTCAGCACGAATTTAAACTCATATTATTTCAGCACCCAATACACGGAAAAAAACGTGGATAATAACCTTCAAAATCGATATTTTTTGACGAAAACTTGTCGATAGAAACCAAATGACGAATAACAATCATTAGAACCTTCAGACGCGATATATATAGTGTTAATCTTGTTTCGAATAATTCCAACACGTCTCAAAAGACAAACTAATTGCTCTTTCTCTATTGAAAACCAGATGAACCCACCTGATATGCCTGGACATTCTACTTGGTGTGAAGTTTATTCATCGCGAATTTAAACTCATTTTATTTCAGGACCCAATACACGAAAAAAAACGAAGTAGCGAAAAATATTTTAAAACACTAACACTTCTGAACGAAAACATATTAATAGGAACAAAATGACGAATAAGGATCATTAGAACCTTTAGACACGTTATATAATATAATATAGTATTAATCTAGTTTCGACTAATTTCAACACGTCTCGAAAGACAAACTAATTGCTTTTCAAAGTCTCTAACCCACGTAATATATCGGAGCATTCAAATTGGTCAATAATTCATTCATCGCGAATTTGGAGTCATTTTATTTCGGAAAAGAAAACGTCAGAAAAAACAGGTATAATAACCTTCAAAATCAACAATTTTCAACTATCTTTCACTGTCACTATCTTTCCTTCTAAATTAAAAAAATTACAAAAACTCGACATTAACTATTTATAAAGACAAATCATCAAAGATCCAACATGATAATCAAAAAAAGAATAGATACTCTTTGAATTTGAAGAGATGGGGTAGTAACAAGTACGGTAACCTACCCACCACATAAATGTTCCCACTTTGACTTGGCACGATATTTAAAAAGAAAAATATAGAGAAATATAGAGAGGTATAAAGAAATGTGATAAATTGTTGGGTGAATTTAAGATGTCAAATCACAAAATTAACCAATAGAAAGAAAGTATTGGATTAATAAGAAAAGTTTTGAAGTGGGAAAATCAAAGTAAAATTTCCTTTTAAGAAAGTAGGAAAATCTTAATGGTGGGAAAAGAGTACAATAATACATCAAAAATATGCAATCTCAGCCGAAAGATGGTGATCAATTTAATTTAATCATGTAATAACCTAATGTTTATTTGGACAATTTTGCATCACCGATAGTATATACTCTCTCCGATTTTTATCTATCTTCCCTGTTTCTTTATTGGGCTAAAATACTCTTCCTTCCCTATTTCTATTTTGGGCCAACATGTAGACTAAAATCACACTTACATTTATCTCTCTTACTTCTTTTATTTTAAATCGCACATTACTACCCTTATTTTCGGGAATGATAATAAAAAATCGGACGGAGTACATATTAAAATATAATACAATAATCGAAATTACTTAAATTAATCAACAAAGAGATCAGATGGTAGTGCATGTAAATAAGAATTCTTCATCTAGAATTCAGAAATAGTTTATGGATAATTGTTTTTCATCACTTCTCTTTGCTAAAATCTCGAAATTTCGATCAATTTCATATAAAAACGAGTATCATAAAGATACCAATAATCAAAAGTTATAAATTGTGTCCGACATATAAACAATGCAATGCAAGTAACACAAAGCGCAAAATTTACACGCCGGATTAATAATATTGATTTAGGGTTCTGCATTCATCTCTAAGGCACTCTTTAATTTTCGCCTAAGAGCCAAACTCCAGACCCATTAACTACAACCTTAAAAACGGGTCAAATAGGTCAAACAGGTCAAATCATTATGAAATATCGACTCATTTACTATAATAATAATAGTTCAGATCAACTACAAATCTTTCGTTCAGGTGTCGGTCTGATATCGGGTCAAAATCGGAAAAACGAGGGCTCAAAATCATAAAACGGGTCAAATATCATCAATTGCACCGAACTAGAAAACCGAATTGATGACCCAAGTTTCGCACATGGGCCGAATTGACCCGACCTAATTCGACACTGACCCGGGTGTTATACGGCAAACCGAAAAACAACACCATTTTATTTACCCAAAAGTGACCGAATACATTTGTCCAGTAAACCCATAACCCGAATTCAAAAGGCTTAATACAAATTGATCCGACCGAAAAGGATAAACACAAACCCGACCCGTTTCATGGAATAACGGGTGACAAAATTGAAGGTAATTTTCACGATTATTGGAATGTGGACAGAGAAAAAAGTAACAGAGAGCTTACGAAAATTGAAGCAAACTGTGTCGCAGTTCTGTTTTTTCGATTTACGCCCTGCAAACGAAGTGCCCAGCTACTCAATTGATTTAATTCTGGGCACCAGATACCTTCAGGCGATATGATAATATATATCGATACGACAAATAATGTAAAAGGTAAACAAATAATCGAGACGAAGAGTAATAATAATAATAAAGCAATCTCAGTCGAAAGATGGTGATCTATTTTTTGTATAATCACTGAATTAACTCAGGATATTTGGGATGGTTTACATCACCGATTGCGTAAATTTGGGGCAAAAATATTTTAAAAAATTAGGGTTCGAACAAATTTGGAGAAAAAATTGTCGTAAAATAGAGAGATCAGATGGTAGTGCATGTAAATAGGAATTCATCAATTCGAATTTCAGAGATTGGTTATGGATATTGGTTTTCGTCATTTCTCTCTTTTCGAAATCGAATTTGAAATTGAAATTGAAATTAGGGTTAGGGTTAGAAAAGGGGGTGAGAATCAGATTAGAAAATGGTCAATCAGCATATAGCAACAACAGAATTGAAGCTACTTAGACTGGGGCGACAAACAAAGATCGTCACTTTCTCGAAAAAAATTACTGGGAAAAGAAGAATTAATGAAAAAATTGGAAGAAATTGGGGGTGGGGGAATTGGGGGTGGGGGAATTGGGGATTTAGGGTTTGAATGAATTGATGAAGGTGATGTGTGTTTGAAGGTGAATATATATAGTAGGATGGTGAAGGAGAGTGAGGTGGGCGGCTGTGGTTTTAGGTTATTGGTTTGATGGGTTGTGGGCCTTGTGGAGAAGATTAAAGCCCATTTGGGTCTAGGCTATCGTATAGTATGGGACGAGTCCAAATTAACTGAAATCCAATTTGAAGTCGGAGATTTTCAAATAAAGTATCGTGTGAAGTTATGATAAGTGTATTTTTTTTTTGTTTAACAAAACGCGCTCTTAGTCGCATTACAATATAGGAAGAAGGGGGTTTGAATTCGGCAATTCGCGACCTATTAGCGCAGCCGCACATGGTACCAGTCTTGACAAATAAGTGAGGATATCTTCGGTTATGATGAGTGTAACTTGTAAATGAAGAGTATGACATGAAATAGAGTATATAGCACCACCAAAATAAGTTAGTGTTACCTGAAAATCTTACTATCCATGAGCACTTAGATCAACTGGTAAGAGATTGTTCTAACTTAATCAGAGATCTCGAGTTTGAACCCTGAGAATGTGGCAGTGTCAAAACTCGTGAGTCGTGAGTGACTTAACTCGATCCATGATCAAATTGATAACCGATGTGAACCTCATTTATCTCAAGTCTCAACCTGAACGAAACTGAAATCAACCCGTTTCTAGGCTAATCCAAGCTCGTTTTGCTTGGAGTAGTTATTACTACTCTGTATTAACTCAACAATAAGAATGACCCTGCTCGACCAGAACCCATCACGGTCTGTAACCAAACCCGACTTGACCCGAGCCAAATCCGACTCCCAAATCCGAACGAGGTAGCGAGTTTCCTACCAAAAACAAAAAGCAAGAGCACAGTCGGGGTTGACGTTAATGGCGGAACAACATCTCCATCTCAATCCGAGCGATACCACCAAAGGCCATAGTTCTGCTTCCAATCAGACCTCCATTGATTCTTCAGCTCAGCTCATCAATGGCGATCAAAATCTAATCGATTCCAATAACGATAAAATCACCGATTCTACTACTACTACTAGTACCAGCACACTTACCATCGCAAATGGTATCTCTTCCATTATTTCATCAGTAATCAAGGATTTCGATTCTGCAGCTTCGTCTACTTCTCACAGTCAACACCATCTATCTTCTTCACTCGATCGCCTCACATCTGGTAATAACTCTTCTGCTATTTTCTGTTTCGTTTTTTCCCCAATTATGTGTGTTATTGATGGTTTCGGAATCATGATTTGTAGTTCGGGTTGGAAATTGAGAAGGGGATTATCAATGGAATTAGCTCAAGTTGTATAACATCGAAAATTTTATCCAAAAGTTTCGAAATTTTGGGTTAATTCTTGTGTTTTTCTTGAATATTCGTGTTATTGTTGGTTTTGGAATCATGATTTGTAGTTAGGGTTGGAAACTGAGAAGAGAATTATCAATTGAATGAGCTGAAATTGTATAAAACCGATAATTTTACCCAAAAGTTTCGAAATTTCAGCCTATTGTTCTTGTGCATTGCTGTTAATTCGAGTTATCGCTGGTGGCAGAATCATGATTTGTAGTTAGGGTTGAAATTATGTATGTAATCATCAATGGAATGAGCTCAAGTCGTATAACATCGAGAATTTTACCCAAAGTTTCAAAATTTCAGCATATTGTTCTTGTACATTGCTATTAATTAGTGTGTTTATCTCAAATATGTGTGTTGTTGTCGGTTTTGGAATCATGATTTGTAGCTAGGATCAAAAACATCGAAAAATTTACCCAAAAGTTTCGAAAGTTTCAGGGCTCGCTTGGGACGAGGTTAATTATTCCGGGGTAATAAAGCAAAAATGAACTAGAAATGGATGAACTTGTTGCTTGATTGTAACATTTTATAGTGTAAAAGAGATACGAGGGGAATAATTACCCCGTTGGGGGGTAATGCATTACTTGGGGGGAGAGGGGAGTAATAATTCCCCCTAAATAAGCTATACTTCCTTAATTTTCTCCATTTCCGCTTAATATCATCACTATTTTCCATCATTTTCTAGTTCATTTTTGAACTATTACCCCTGGAATAATTAACCTCATCCCAAGCGAGCCCTTAGTCTTTTGTTTTTTCTGCATTGCTACTTTAGACAGAATCGATTGATCGATAATTTCGAAATGTTTTCGAATTGTAGAGCTTGATCAGCTATTGGAAGATGCGCCATTGCCATTCATCATGCAGCACGCTGCTAAACTCTCCAACGTGAGAAAAAGAGTGTCCTCTCTTAATTCAGTGTTAAGAACGATACAACGCCGTCTTGATAATATCGACAGGATGCTGTCTGTAGGTGTACCCATTGGTACGTATTCAGCTTTCGCTGTCCGATTTATTCTCATTTTAGTTCCGCCGAGTTGCGTTCAACTAAGTTCACTTGAGCCAAAAAGAACGTGACTTTAAGATGTGAAGTGATTGTCTTCTGTTATGTTTTAGCGAAGTTTTAACTGTAAGTTGGAATAGTTGTCGTAACTGGTTTCATATTTTCCGCTTTGTTGCAGAACAAAAAAATGCTGGACCTTCTGAGTAACTGAATAATGTCCACTTATAACAGGTACCCCTTTATTGTTTTCTTTGCTTTTCGCTCAGCGCTGTCTATTCTCTAGTGTACCAATGTCGTTAAGTATGCAGTATACTGCATGAATGCGATATCAATCAATTTATTTTATGTCCGCTTACTTGTGTCCATCTATAACAGACTTAACAGTAGACATTTCATCTTCCCGTAATTCTTGGATTTTGTGACGATCTCACTACAAACAATATGAAGTACTACTATTAACAAGACGCGGGTTGCATTCACATGTACAGACTACAGAGTACAGACAGTCTCTCGGAGACTGTCTAGGAACGAAATTCTACAGGAATTTAACCCTAAATGCACCGTTCTGTTGACCAAAACGGTACTCCTTTTCGTGTTGTGCAGTTTGTATTTCACTATTTCGATTCAAAGATCTACTATTATCGAAGTTACTAGCTTTCATGTAGTTTTTTGGTTGAAGTCTTGTAAATGCTGCAGCGCGACCATTGATGCATATTGCTTCACTTGTTTTCGGTTGAGTAATGACAGATTGACAGTATGCCCCCATACTTAAAGCTCTCACCTGTTCTGTGGTAGCCCTGGCTGGTAGGTAAGTCGCTAAGTCAGGTTGTTCCACTGCCACAAATCTTCTGCGGCCTTAAATAGAGCTCATCCGATTATCCTGTTTCCAAATTCCAACAATCCGAATTACTACTGAAACCCGTGTACGATTTTCCTAGCAGCATTTATTTCCTGTTTCCTTTCCTGAAGTTGCAGTAGCATGAAACTGGTGGCAAATGACGAAACTGGTTACAGACACAAAAACGCAGAACATCCTCGATTTGGGATGTTAATGTTTCTGTCGGTAATTTTGTTAGTGGTTCCTGGCATTGATGGAGATCGATTTAATATAAGCATCCTCCATTTCCTTTAAAAACAAGGTTTTAAAATGGGTCGGGCCACCACCGGATTGATCTCGTGGTCGGGGCCCGGACACAACACTACTTGCCCACTTACATAGTGTCCGGCCATGAGCGTTATAGTTGGGCCGAGCCAAGTGGAGGCTAGATGGGCCCGCCCATTTTGGAAATGGGCCCGCCATGTTGGCAAGCTGTCTATTTGACCCGTTATATCCGTCTTGAACCCCAATTCATCATCCTAATGAATCACAAGTGATGTTTTCTTACATGAACACGTTACATACTTGAAAAAAATACGTGTGAGACTGAAAACAAAGATGGGTGTTGTCTCAGCTCACCCCTTGCCTCATGATAAACACTACATATACACACTCGTATAACAGCGACTCTACCAACTAAGCTAGTTCACGAAAAACAAAATCAATGGCGAAAAGCAAGGACGACATCAAATACGGAACGTCGAGAACCCAACTGACGGGAGACGAGGCGTTGAGGGTTGCGTATAAGGCCGGCACGCCTCTCGAGGCAGGGAAGATAGCCGAGTCTGACCCTATTGACCTCTTCTCCGCTGCCCATAACATTGAGCACGCTCAACGTTATGGTGCCGGTAATCTTGAGTCGGCTCAACCTCAGATGAACCGAGATGAGGGCGAAGAAGCGGACCGAGGTGGGGCCGGAAGGCGTTTGCCTAAGAAAAACGTTATCCCGGGCCCGACTGCCCCTGCACCCTAGTCACCCCCCTTACTAACGTTTTATGAATCTCCGAAAGTTTTCACCTTTTTAAGTTTGTTAAACATGTACGCAGTAATATCTAAAAGAGTAATAATAATGTGATTATGTGAATATTACTACTTCTGTCTCTTAAAGATCATTATCTTGTGACTCTGTGAATGTTAACGGTTTTTCCGACATCATTTTATTTTTGAAATGATTAAAATTAAGGATGGTAGATAAGATTAGGTGAACTTGCATAACATGTTGACTATAAAATGAGGCATAGTATAAGTTTAATAAAGTCATCATCCCATAATTATCATGTTTAGTGACTAACTAAGGTCAGCAGGTCTACTGACAGACCGTCTTTCACATGTCAGTGAAAGATATACGTAAAAATATTTAAAAAAAATAAAAAATTAGTAAAACCTGCCATGAGTTCATTAACGATAATGAGAAACCGTCTTTTCCGATTTTTGGGAATTAAGGTAGGGATTAAGAGTAGTTAGACTTAGAACAAACAATATTTGGGCGGTTCCTATCAAATATTCAAATCCTCTTGTTTAAGTCAATTGTGTGACACATGGCAATTGCCTTATGGTTCCACATATCTCTCACCAAATTAATTTAGTTGAAATGCAAAAAAAAAAAAAAAAAAAATAAAAAAAAAATAAAAAAAAAATCTAAGGTGATTCCTCTATAGTGGATTGAATATGCAAATAAATCTATGTTTGTTTAATTATTATTTTTCTAAATATGTGTCCAGCATCTTTAGATTATCGCTTTATCTTCAGATATATTTAGAGAAAAAATTATTTTGTATATTAGACTTAAGTTTTAAACAAATTGTCGTACTCGTTATTCTTTTCATCTCATTAATTAATTTATTTTTATATTATTTGTAAGAAATATTTAATCGAATTACGATTATAAATTAGAATTAGTGATATACTCCAACAATTGCATATTTAGTTAAATATATGGTTTTAAATAGGTAATAATTAGTGATATTATACAAAAAGAAAACTTAATATTTTGTAAAGTCAAATGGCTAAACATTAAATAAACTAAAATTGCTTCATTAAATTACAGATTATCTTAATGAAACTTATCCATCTATAAATATATAAACATAGTCAATAGAACTATATTTTTCTTATTTCCATTTACTTACTTTTATACTCCGTAATAATCTTATTATATTTATATTTAGAATTCACTTTAACTTCGTATTTCGACCTCGTTATGTTCAATAAGGAGCACAATTTTTTTTTTTTTTTATACGAGTGTAGTTAAAATATTATACGAGTATATTGTATTTAACATTCCATCTAATATACGAGCAATAATTTCTTCATTTTATTTTCCCGTCTTTTTTTTTCCCCAATTTATTATTATATTCAACACAAACTTATTTTAATACAAGTGTTATTATTAAAGTATCATATTGAATATTCCATATAACATACTACTAGTAATAGATTCCCACAATAATTTCTTCATTTTGCTTTACTGTTCGTTTTCAAGACACAACTTTATCTTTATTTTTCCACTTTTATTATATCCTGTGTGATATTTCTACATCTCTGTATTCTATAACTCGTTGAATATTCTGTACGAGTAATAATTTTAAAAACAATTTCTTCATATTACTCTATTCCCGCCTTTATTATATTCAGCACAAACTTATTTTAATCCAGGCGTAGTTAAAATGTCAAATCGGATTATAACATAAAGTCAAATGATTAGGAGTATAATGCACTTTAAAAACCCTAAATCATCCAATTAAACTACACTTAAGTTAGCTTAATCAAACAATTAATTAATCAAACTAAAATCATAGAATAACACCAACATGATTACATGATCCAAATTTAGATCAAAGTTCATAAAAATATCCACAAACACTCAAAATAAAATAAATATAAAAAAAAAATCATATAATTTGTGAACTTTAAATTCTTCAAATATTTCCAAATCACCACATTTGTTGTTCTTCCCCAAATCACACTTTTTTAGCTCTCCATGTCTATCAAATTCAAAACCCTACTCAATTTGTCACTCTTATTTGTACTCTTGTTTCTCACATCATAGCATCACACTTTTCAATTTGATTGATTTGATTTCCTAAAAAAAATAAAAAAAAATCCCCAATCTTTATTGATTTCCCCAAATCTACCCCAAAAAAATTAAATTAAACCCTATATATAATCACAAAATTAAAATAGTGGGTATTACTTAGAATTCGAAAAAAACACGAGGGTACATCGTAGAAAAATAAAATAAAAATAAAGCTCCAATCTTTATTAATTTCCCCAAATCAACCCCCAAAAAATTAAACCCTAATTTATAAGTATAATTATTTGATTGATAGTATCACAAAAATTAAGATAGTGGGTATTACTTAGAATTCGAAAAAAATAAGAGGGTACATCGTAGAAAAACCCGATACTTTGGAAAAAAATGGCATCTGGGAAGACTGATTTAGTGATGACAGTAATAGGGTTTGTAGTTAGTACCATGTTCATTGTTTTTATCTGCACTAGATTAATTTGTGCAAGAATTCAGCTTCGGAATTCGAGACGTAATTTCCATCTTCGTCTTGCATCTGGATCTAATCTTTCTTCTGTAAGTTCTTCCCCCTTTTTTCAATCAATTTTTCACCCAATTTTTTCAATTTTTTTTCCAATTTTTTTAGGGTTTTATACTATGTACATTTGGTAATTTGTTGAAAATGAGTGGTTTTTTTTTTATATATTTATATTATATTATGATTTTTTTTGATTACTGTTTTGGGTGTTTCAAGGTGAAGTTAGGCAGTAAGAAAAATTGGTTATTATTAGTCAAATTTATGTAAATCCGAATCAAAACACTTCGATACTTCAATTTAGATTAAAAAAAAATAAAAAAATCGAAACTTTTGCCCGAAAAAGCGATACCATGTCAGACTCGACACCTCGTAGATGATTGTGTTAGACAAGGGAAAAAAGGGTTTTCAATTATTGTGTTTTTTTTGGTAATCAAGTTTGCTACTTTGGTGTATGTTCTATCATTAGCATCACTACATCATGTCTGGTTTTTTAAGTTTTCGGATTTAAAGTTACGATTTTGTGAATAGAATGTTGTGATTTTGGTGGGATTTTTGTCAAAATTGTACTGACAGATCACAAATATGTTGTTGATTGTGTTAGTTGGAGAGGGGATTGCACGGAATCGAACCTCCAACAGTTATCAACTTTCCTGCGAAAAAGTATGGAGATGAATACTTTGCTGCAGCCGAAAGTGGGCAGTAAGTTTTACTCCTACTTTACATTGAACCCTTTATGCTGCTGTAGCCATGTACCCCTACTCCACTTCAGTCGTGATTGATTGTTCCGATTCTAGTACTTTTACGGGTTTCTAGTGAAAAATAGAATGCATAATTCACTGTCGTAGATTTGGTTGTTTTGATCACGGTAAACTGACAATAGTTGATACAGTACTTGATACAGTAACTTTTCCGAAACCACATGACAGTGATGAATGCAGTATATTCGTATGGTGACCGACTGACCGGTTGTTGTTTTTTCAATAACTCCCGATATTCAATTTTTCTGTGTTGCTTTATTCTAGCAAGTTGGCAAAGCGGGATCCATTAACTACAGTGTCTCGATATCAAGTTGTCGCTCTATTCATATCAAGTTTCTTAGAACATGGTGAATTTTAGTCCATGTGCGAATGTTCAAACTCTCGATATTCAATTTTTCAGTCGGAAATGGGATATATTGGACCACATCAAATTGCCCGTCCTAGTCTTAGACCCCTAGTTTCAGTCAACGGTCCCAAGTTAAAACCCACCATCGTGAATTTGTGATTAGTGTACTAATGGTGACAACGAAATCACGACAAAATTGCGTTAACTTTGTCAAACTTCAATGGTGGAAAAATTGATTGTGGTTGGACTTATAAGCATAATACTAGCATATCATGTGCTAATGATCGTCCTTTTCGTCTAGTACTGTCGAACTTGATTTGTAGCATACCATGTGAAGTAAAGTTAGTTCTCTGTACAATCGATTCCTCAAAAGTCATTCCTGTCAGTTGTTGTAATCAAAGTTAGACACGATTATTTTCATAGCGAAACCTGTCATAAATGAAGATTTCTTACGTGCGATTTTTTTATTTATTGCAGATGCTCGATTTGCCTGTCGGAGTACCAGAAGGAGGACGTGGTGCGGATACTGCCATACTGCGGCCACTATTTCCACATCAACTGTATCGACATATGGCTTCTGCAGCACTGCACGTGCCCTGTATGCCGAGTATCTCTGCGTGAAACCAACGAGAAGAAACGATGCATGCAGTTGATATCAAGCGGTCGGTCTCCATACAGCGTCGACAGTAGTTCCGTTCTACATTCTCATCAATGCAGATTCGTCTCCACGACATTGGAAACTCAGCCCATTCAACCGGACCAACATATGTCCCTCAACGACGCACACAACGACATTCAGTCAAGTGCGGACCCCACGAATAAGCATTATGTCGAAAGTCCATCATTGGCGTAGTTCACGCTTTTTGAACCCAATTTGCAAGTCTTTACTGGTTATCCGTTCACAAATTCTTACTCGTGACGAGTCAAATATCAGCCACATGGGTGGGTACATAGACTGATAGGTTTGTGACGGATATGTCATATGTGGTATCTGTTGGAGTTTCTCATGCAATCGTTCACGACAAACGGGTACACTGTCGGTCCTTGGGGGAGAAACACTCGGCACGCAAGGTTTGTATCTGTACATATGTTTTGTCGGAGGACAGATGGTACGTCATCGTCTTCCCTAGCACAGCGATTTCCACTTGGCTCCAACTGACCTAGCCGCTGCCAGGACTCGGGAGCTCTTTTTTTTTTAGTTTTTTTTTTTTTTGTAATCTACTCGAAAGGTGCTACACGGCTACACCGATCATCTTTCTATGTGATTATTATTTATTCCCATGTAGTTTTTGTGTTCAATATAGGTTGTGTATCCGAGTGATCTCGATCTTCAGAGAAAAACTACTGTAACAAGATATAGCATTAATAGACGAAGCTGTCGACTGTCGACAGCCTCTTGTATGTTAACCTCAAATCTCTCTACTGCTGATTTCAGTTCATCTGTATTATTTTTCGGGTTCTGCCTGGATTTTCGACTGTCGATGTTCAAACTCAGTAAACTGCAACTGACAGTAGAAACCAGAAAGATTTGGTGAATGACTGACAGCATTCAGTTAGAACACAGTAGCAGAAACTAAATTCCCTGAATTCCTGAAGTTTTCTCAGTCTCTAACCAGACTGATGTTATTGGTGGCTCATTAATTCCCGTCGCTTTCACCGCTGACAGCCTGACACTGACACTGACACGCGCACCTGAACCTACATTCACTCGACCACTTAGAATCGAGCTTACCCCTGATACGTGGCTCCCGCATTCTTCTGCACTCATTTATGACATATCCGTTTCTTGTGAGTTGTGACCGTCTTTTATTTACATCCTTAGCGTTTCCTCATTGTGCATTAACTATCGAAAAAATGCTAAATTTGCAAATTAAATCATAATCATAGTACATTTCCCTTAATTTTACGACAAATTGTCTCGTCAACATCGAAAGCTACTGATCAACAACAATATTAATTATACTCACCTACTAGTTTTTCAGCCAACTCCTTCAATGGAGAAATTGACATTTTTTTTTTATCTTAGTTTTCACAATAATAATATAATAATTAATTTACTAATAATAACATAATTATGCATCTTTAATTAATTAAATTAATTAATTAATTTAATTAATTAAGTCTTGGTTTGATCATGGCTTTCAATGGGTTTTTCATGACAACAGTGAACTCAAGTTTTTCACTGAAGTCCACTTTGCTTTGTGTTGGATTTAAACTCCACTCAAATTCTTGGGCCAATCTTGCAACCATAAGATGGACATGTGTCATTGCCATGCTTAGGCCCGGGCAGATCCGACGGCCCGCCCCGAACGGGAGCATTTTGACCCCTTTGAGCCCGGTCATGTCGGCGTCCTCGCCCCCCGTTATGAACCGCTCCGGGTCGAACTTCTCCGGGTCGGTCCAGAGTTTCGGGTCATCGGATATCCCGGGCAGGTAGAACTCGACGTTGCACCCGACCGGGATATCGTAGCCCGCCAACTTGGCGGGCTCGATGACCGCGTGGGTGAGGGAGAAATACGTCGGCGGGTGCTTTCGGAGGAGTTCCTTGACAAAGGCATGTAAGTAGGGCATGTTGTCAAGGTCTTTTTCTTGGACGGGCCGGGCCCCGACTGTGGCTTTGATTTCGTCGTAGAGACGGGATTGTAGTGGTGGGTCGTCGATGAACCGGGCCACGGCCCACTCGATGGCCGCGGCCGTGGTATCGGTCCCGCCGTTGATGAATTCCGAGCATAGGGTTACGATCTCGGGCTCGGTCGGGGTGGTCTTTCGACCCTCGACCTCGAGGTCGAAGAGGGTGTCGAGGTACGAGAACGGGGCGGCATTCGGGTGGGACTCGAGCCCGTCCCGAAGAATGGCCCGACGTTTCTCGATGAGAGGACGGAGCATGTCGATTTGCTTCTTCCGGACGTTCCGGGCCTCCTTACGTTTCTTGTAGAAGAACGGGCTTAGGATAGGTAGGAAATCATCGATTCGAGGGTCGAGTACCATCAACACCAACTTCATCATATGGTCAATCTTTTCAATTGTGTCTTCACTCAATTCAAGCCCAAATGTCATTGACAAAAGGATACAAAACACGGCGAACCGAGCTTGTTTTAGAACCGAAACAACCCCATTCTCGTTCTCGGCCTCGTTCTTTAGCCTTTCTATGAGTCTATCCATAGTACATTCCCTTAAACCCTTGAAATTCCTAACCCGAGTCGAACTAAGCCCGTTTTGGACCATGTTACGACGCAAGGACCGCCAAACCGGCCCATGATACGACGCATTAACCGTAAACTTGTCACAACTAAAGATTCTTCGGGTCGGGGTCTCGGGAGGCCGAGACGCAAACACTTGGCCCCTAGCAATAAGGGCCTCGTGAGCAAGCTCAGCATTGCTCACGATAATCATAGTACGTGACCCCATCTTCATAGTGAAGATAGGCCCATACACAAGCCTCAACTCCCTCACCAGCTCGAAAAAGTACTTGCCCGAGCTGGCAACCTGGAACAGGTTGCCAACCACGGGCCAGCCCGGTGGACCGGGAGGAAGCCGAAGCCGGTTTTTCCTCCTATGGACAATGTAGCATGTTAGTAGTGACAAAACTAAGATGGGCATGTATATGAAAATGAGTGAAAAAGGGTCCATATTGAACATTATGAAATAATATAATTTTGTTTTGGCAAAAAAAAGTGAAGTAATTTGTGAAAGAAGTAGTGAGGTGAGGTGAGTATAAAAATGGGTCAAGTGGGTAGTTGAAATTAAATGAATCCAACCCATAAGTGTGGCAAGTTATTGCATACAGCTGCACCTCTTCTTACTACTCCAAAAACTACCTTGTACTGATCTACATCATCGAAGGCACTTAGTCGTATTACAATAAATTTAAAACAACAGATCAAATGAACGTGTTGGAGTAACTCTATCTTAATCACGGTTTTAATGACTAGATTAAGACATTTACGGTGTAATTAAATTGTGTGGAGAAGTGTAATATGGGGTGGACTTTTGTCCATTTCTTCATGTGATTTATGAATGTTTTTTTGAGTTAGGTGGTTCAATTTAGAGCCAACTACTTAAAGAGATTATTCTTAATTAGATTATTAAGTATAAATCTAATGTAAGATCGTTTAAAGATATATCGGATTTGTATAATAACTCGTAAATCTCGACTAATGATAATAATAATAATAATTAAGGGGTGGATAAGGTGTAGTAAGTTCACTTAAATCAAATTCAGATCGATTCAACTAATTTAAATCAGAGAAAACAAAGCATTATAAAATATAAACGCGATAAATAATACGGATCAAAGTTACCCGATACGGAATATGAAACTCTTAGACAATTCAACGTTATATTGGGCCCAAAATTTGTGTGGTACGTACAATGACTTATAAATGTGCAACTCTTAGCACATCAATTATCGATAGAGCTGTTCATGTGACGTACCGTTCAATTGGTCCGTCTCGTCTGACCCGAATTTTTAGTGAATCTAGACACAACATTTTCAAAAATATACAAAGATCCGACCCGCAAACTCGCCCCAATCCCGCTAACCCGCTTATTCGTAGGCTAAAATTTTACACTTAGCCCGACCCATGTCTGACCCGAACCCACAAATGATCACCTCTAATTACCGACTCGTGATTATTAGGGTAGTGTTAGTGAATATTGTAGGTAGAGAAAAGAGAAATATCGTGAGGTTTTGAGTTCGAGTTCTGAAAATGTATCAGGGTTAAGACTCACACAAGGTAAAAATTATCGTCTTTTGGGTCCTATAATGCTCGAATTTGGACTAAACCAGATGATTTACGACACACGTTATAAGGTGGGGCGATTTGGAGAAAAGACACAAGTAGTTGTTCTGCTAACTGTTGGCAGATGAGAAGAAGTAATTTGATGGGCCAAAACAATAATTCTGGTTCGAGACGAATATACTCCGTATTTGTTTTAAATTTTTTACGGGTTAAATATAATAAATACGTGAAATATATTTTTTCTATTGTGAAACCATCTCATACCGTATAGTGTTAAAATAACAATTTCCAAAATCGAGATGTGATGGATTTAAGAAGTATACATTGTCGAGGGTTCGAGAAAAAAGCATGTTTGCAAACGGAAAATTTCGGAAACAAATGTAATAAATTATACTCGTACTTTCCGTCTCATAGATTTGTTTACGTTTAATTAAAATACTTCTAAAAATATAAAAAGTAAACAAATACACTCGTTCTGACCATTGATAAGTCTTCGACAGTTCCCCAACCCACACACAATGACCCGTTCCTGAGTTTTTCCTAACCCACAATCTCGTCCCTGCGAAATGGGTTAACGTGTCAGACAAAACAAAGCTATTCCCGTCAAAGAACTGTGCAAAAAAAACAGACGTGATTACGTGGTGGGTTCGCTGCAATCGTGAAATGCATATGATGAAAGCGAAAACTAACCTGGATCACGAAGATCAGCTAATCCTCGAACTTAATCTTCTTTGGCATCGGCTGATCTGTTCCCTGCTGCAATATTATTAACATCAACGTGTACTCGTTAAGTAAAATATTCACCAGCTCGTGCGAAAACGGAGAAATCAAAAACAATTGGGGTACTGTTCTTACAATGTCGGGACATTCGTAGTCAATTCCAGCAGCTGCAATTTTACTTCTTCTTTTCCTGTCACGCTTTTGAATTGTTTTCAGCAGCTTCTGGTGCTGCTCCAGGGTTCTATCCTGCATAAGTTCGAACATTAATAAAAGGCATACATACACGCTACTGTTAAGTACGAAGTGGTATATTTCTACACATTGTACCTTGTTGTGCTTAAAAGTTTCGATCTTGAGGAAATCGACTGGTGGCTTTGGTCGATGACTCAGACCATTAATACCTTTCCACCTATGCAATATGCGTACATACAAGATTAGGCAGAGCACAAAAACATACCAAAGTCACCGTAAAAAAACTCAGATCATTTAAAGGAATTAATATTCCATAAATCTCAATCGGGTAGAAACAAATGGCATACAGTTTAGGATGTACACGATCTGTGGGGATAAGATGGACTTGCAAAATGTGCTCGAACATCAAGTAATTGTGCATAGAATCAGCAACAATCGTGGCAACCTGTTAAAAAACAACAAAGGTAACTAATGTGAATAATTGAATAACAAATGTCAGCAATGGCAACCTGTATCGATGAATAAAAAATGTGACAAATACCTCTGGATACTCGAATTCGATGAAGCCATAATGCTTAGATTTTCCTGTCTGCCAAACATTGAGGAAACAGAAACACGATCAGTCATGCAATATTAGTCAAGTGACAGACAGTCACCAACATTCCTCACCTTCTAAACACCACCACTGAGAAATCGGCAACAACATGCTAAACCAGGGAAAATTGGATAAGGCACATAGAATTGCAGCTAATCCACAACAATATTACGTCACCATTTCAAAAACTTCTTTTTTTTTTTTTTACTTGTTTTGTTTCTACCAAACCGACACTTTCGGATATGACATTTCAACACATCTTAGGCAAAAACATGAATATTTCCCGAAAATAACAATGTAAAACACTCTTAAGGCTGCATTACAATCGACATTTGCAGTTGCGTTGGTGCAGCATATACATGAAAATGTCGACTCATACATATCGGGCCTCAGTGTCAGTGATGCAACAACTCGAACAGTGACTGTCATAGTGTCATTCTAGGTTCAAGGTGAACAATAACGCCTAGGCCATCAATCGGTTATCATCCAAATAAACAACAATTGAACATCGGAAATCATCCTCAGAGATGCAACATCACAGACAGTGATCGTATTCACGCTTCCAAGCAATGCATACAAAATCCTACTGATTCAAAATGATCGGATTACGCAACGATTAAACCTCGGAAATCCTACTCAAACTCTCATACTATCGCGCAAATTACACACGAAAACATCTCGGCTAATCATAATCAAACCTTCAAATTACGCGTAAATTACACACTAAAACATCAAATTAAACTAAAAAAATCAAAAAAATTAACGCAATTAAGCAGTATTTGGAATCAAACCTTCTTATTCCTGCAAATTTTCAATCTCTTAACACTACCAAACTGCTGAAAAAAACCTGCAAAAAACACAAATTCAAATAATCACCTCATCAAAACACGATTAAAACCAACAAAAACAGCATAAAATCGATTCAATCAAACAAAAATCAACAAACCGAGCATCTCCTCCTCGTAAAATCCATGAGGAATACGACCGATGTATAAAACGGTAGCTTTGTTGTGAAGAGACGATGATTCGTTAGTTTTAGGTAACTTCCGTGAAGGACCGCCGTCTAAGGGGATTATCTCGGCCGCCATTGAAGATCGAGCTGAGGTTTAGGGTTTAAGGATGCGAATTGGGGGAATTGGGGATTGTAATTTCGGGAAGAGGAAGAAACCCTAATTTGATTTGTCGTAATGTTTTTATTGTGTTGGTTTTGGCTTAATGGGTTTGGGTCTATTCGGCCCAATAACACCACTCACTTGGACTTGATCACGGGTCGGGTCGGGTTGGATCGGGATTGAGATGGTGGATTGTATTTGGGTCGGGTGACTGAATCATTTTCGAAGGTCGAGTTAGCATTATCGGATTTGAGTCGGGTCAGTTTTGTGAGATTTCTGATAGTTAGTTGTGTCTCGTCTGAATCCATGTTTGATTGATGAAACGAATACGAATCATGTCGGGTATGGAGATATTGTCAATGAGACGGTTTTATAAGCACGATCAAACCAATAATAATGAACCCGGTGTCCCGGTGTTGTACTTATAATGTACTCTCGACACTCTGTGTTCAATACAGAGTTTTGATAACCTGATATTTTGAATTGAGGATCAATATATTTCTATATAGAGACAGATTGATTGTGAAGTTGAATTTCCCGATAATGGCAATTGACATTATACTATGATTTTTTAGTATATTTTGGTTATTAATTAGTAAAATAAATAGAGGATGTATTTCTCATGATATTTTTTTAATATAATATATACGAAGTAATGATTAAATACTTTTTCATTTCAATGGTCGAACTAAACAAGTAAACAAAATATATATTGAACTATATATACATATGATGAGAAATAAGTCATTATTATTTGTTTTTTTTTTCTCAAATACATTTGCCTTTTTTGCGAAAATACAAAATAGACCGAACAAGATTTTACTTGACCGTCTTGGTTGTGTTTACATTCACATAACTAATGTATACATTTGTAGTAAATAAATAAATCTACTAATTAATTCAAAAACGAAAAAAAAAAAACTACACTTTCGTATATGTTGCTTCAATAAAGGGAGACACAATGTAAAAAAAAATATACTCCGTATATATCAAAGATAAAAAAAAAAGGGTCGAAAAAAAGAATGTGCGACACTTTGTTGCATGCCTCCATGAAGTTATTATTGCTGATGAAAACCGCTGCAGTAGTGCTGGTATGATCTGATCTTCGTGTGAGACGGTTTTTTTTTCTTTTCTGTGTAAGAGCTTAGCTTGGAATGAAGGTACCAACGTATCCGATTCCGGCCAAAAAGAATGCAAAAGATTGTAGGAATAGGTATAGGAAGTATCTTGTTTTGCCATGCATAAAGTCATAACATCCACAAAACAATAGGAATGCACATACTATGAGCTCCAACATATTGAACCTACACAAATTCAAACAATAGATATTGTTAATTCAAATGTTAAATGAAATTAAAACTCGGTAATGATTTCAGATAATAATTCATGTTTTAGTTGATTCGAAATTAATAGAATATAAACGGGTAACATCTTTTATGGTATCAGAGCCAGAGGTCACGAGTTCGAACCCTGACAGCCCCCAATATCTCGAACTCTCAAGTGGAATCTCAGCGCACGGTACGGGGGAGCCGGTGCGCTCTAACCACTCTTCAAGCCCAACGGGCATTCGAGTGAGGGGGCGTAATAGAATATAAACGAGCCTCAACCATCGCCTTAAGGTTTTGGTTGAGTTGGTTCGTTAACAGAAATCTTTTTATGATTAAGGTTCTGGTGTTGCTGTTGCTGGTGTTGTTGTTGTTGTTGTTGTTGTAAAATGACATTAAAACTCGATAATGATTTCAGATAATAATTCATGTTTTAGCTGATTCAAAATCTTTTTAGAACTAAGACTTTGATGTTGTTGTTGCTGTTGTTGTAATGATGGAGTATACGGTAATAGAATTTAAGTGAAATGAAGGAAATACCTTGCTCCGAACTTGCTGAAACGAGGTTTCTGCTTAGAAGATTTGGTAGTAGCCCCAAGCGTACTCTTAATCGCGTTTCCTAATTTCTCAGTAACAATCCACTCGTTAACTCTTCCAGCTTCCAACAGACCGATGAATGTTGCTTTAGTCCTATGCAATGACATAACATTCTCGAACAAAATCCAGAACACTACCAGATGAAGAGACCTGCATATCCCGACAACAAAATCGAAAATTTAGTCTTCGAAACAAATAATGTCATAATTAATTAATTAATTAATCAATTAATCGACTAATTAATGTGTTAGATTTCGTATAATTCTAACCTTGGGGTGCCAACGGCGTTAAGGATGGTAATAGTAGTAGGAATGTAAACGGAGGCCCACTTTGGTACAACAACTTCCGGTACCAAAACGGTAGCCGGTAAAACGACGCAGTAGAAGATGAACGTGACCAAATGTGCGACGATTTTCCTAACGAAGAAGAAGCTGTATAACACATGTATCTTTTTCCATAGCCCAACTTTCTGCATTATTTAATAAAAAATAATTAGAAATTAAATTTTAAAAAAAAAACCAATTTTTTTTATTTTTTTTTATAAAAAAAACTACTCCCTCCGATTTTTTATTATCTTTCCCTTTGGTAATAAGGGTGTAGGAATGTGTGATTCAAAATAAAAGAGGAAGAGAGAGAAATGTAAGGGTGATTCTAGACCACATGTTGATGACCCAAAATGGAAATAGGGAAGAAAGGTGTTTCAGCCCAATAAGGAAATAGGGAAGATAATAAAAAATCGGAGGGGTTCAAGAAGTCAAATCACAAAAAGTAACCAATAGAAAGAGAGTAAATTGGATGAATAAGGAAAGTTTTAAAGTGGGAAAATCTTAGTGGAGTTTCCTTTTAAGGAAAGTGGGAAAATCTTAGTGGGGTGGAGGGAGTACCTGGTTTCTGACGATTTCTTTGAACATCTTCTTGAAAAGATTAGCAGGGCCACAAGACCACCTATGTTGTTGGTATCGGTACGCTTTAAAAGTACTTGGAAGTTCATTTCGGACCTGTTACCGAAATATTTTTACAGAAATCACGTTAGGACAATATTTTAAATCATCGTCTAAATTTCAATTTATTTGTCGATATCATTAGGGGGAAGACGTACCGTGAGGTCACCAAGATAGACGAATTTCCAACCCTTAAGACTAGCTCGGACGGCCAAATCCATGTCCTCGACGGTAGTTCTATCTTTCCATCCTCCGGCCTCATTGATCGCCGCTATTCTCCATACTCCGGCCGTTCCTGTTCAAATCACGTAAATAATTCAATAAAAAAAAAAATACTTAATATTATTATAAAATTTAAAATTTTCGTGAAACTGTCTCACAAAAAAATTTACGATTTTTTTTTATTCGATATTTTTTTAGGGTGGGGCCTACCATTAAATCCAAAGAAGGCATAGGTGGATGATCCAACTTCTTGTTCAACTCTAAAATGGTAATCCAACGACATTTCTTGCATCCTCGTCATCAAACATTCGTCCGCATTTGCTACAAAAAAATAAAAAAAAAACCCGGTTCATTAATTAATGATTCATTTTATATTTAAATAAATACAAAAAAAACTTTACAATTATTGCTATAATTATAATACGGAGTATTATTTTTTGTACGTCGGACCATATATATCCCACTACAATAATACAACATCAAAAATTAAAAAAATATTATTTATAACGTAGACGGATTCACGTGTAAAATAAAAATAAGTTGCATGATTAAAAATAAAAATTGTACTTATTAATGCTTCATTTAATATTTCAAAAATTAAAATAAGTTGCATGATTATTTTACGTCGGACCATATATATCCTACTACAATAATACACATCGGAAAAAAAAATTATAACGGAGACGGTTTCACGTGTAAAACGGTCAAATTCTGTAAAAAGATAATTCAGTTATTATTGAATAAATGAGCGATATTTTTATACAAATGAACTATTTTGTATAACCACTAGACACTAGTGTATATATATACTGACTTCAAATAAATACAAGACGATTTTATTGTGTGACCATGATACGTATAGTAATATAATAACGTTTTAACCCTTAATAAATATGATTAAATTAGTGTTATTATTATACGTTAAGCCAGACTTATATTCAACGATTTTTATGAAAGTTATGGTACGATATAAATATATATTTTGTATTTTATTTATTTATTTATTTGAACAACTATAATAAAATAAATGCAAAATTGGTCATGTCAATTGACCTACCAAATGCACACCCATTGAATTGGACAAACATGAAGAAATGGTAAAAACTTCACCTAAAGAAAGTGAAAGTCCACCTTTAACTTATTCTATAAATATTTCTCTACAAAAAAATAATATAATACAAACAAAATCTAACTTCTCAATCTTTTTAGTCATCAAAATTAGGTTTTAATTAATTATTTCCGAGTTGCAAATAATAATATAGGTCTCTCTTATATGACTGAAATATCCGTCTCTCGAAAAAAAAAAAAACAGATCAAAATATGTCTCTATTTCAACAAACACGACAAATAATTTGTTAATATCTGATCATGTGAGTTTTGTAAATTTGACCGGTTTTAAGTTTGTGACCAGATATAAAGAGACGAGAATTTAGTTTTGTTCAAAAACATCTATTATGTCGTTTATGACTGAAATATCCGTCTCTTGAAAAAAAAAACAGGTCAAAATATGCCTCTATTTTGACAGACACGACAAATAATTTGTTAATATCTGATCACGTGGGTTTTGTATATTTGACCGGTTTTAAGTTTGTGACGGGATATAAACAGACCAGAATTTGGTTTTGTTGGAAAACATCTATGTCGTTTACGCGTCGACGTTTGAAGAATTCATAGTCAAGTTAGTATATAAGAATGAATAATAGAATATATATATTATTGCATATAAAACAAAATAAGTCAATTAATATCACAATTATAATATATCATTTTCTAATAGCTGTTTTCATGTTCATTAAAATTAAAGTTTAGTGAATTATTAAAAAAAAAACTTTGGACATATATGCGATTTATTATGATTCCTTTGATTTATAAATTATAAATTTATAATCACCTTTTTATTGATTATCGCGTTTTTAATTATTTCAAAAGAATACTCAAAATACAATGAATTATTGATCATCTTTTTAATGATTGACGCGTTTTTAATAATTTCAGAAGAATATATTCTCTACATAATAAACAAACCCGTCAAAAGTAATAATAACCTAATTTTCCTCATAGGAAATTAAACACGATAATTTAGAAAATGAAGCTGTTTTAAGTTTAAGTTTTACCTAATCCAGTATAAAATTACAAAACGGTTTATTTTAGAAGAAAAAATAATCTATTTTAAAAAACACGATAATTTAGAAAACGAAGCTGTTTTAAGTTTAAGTTTTACCTAACAGGGTATATATAAAATTACAAGACGGTTTATTTTAGAAGAAAAAATACCGTATTTTACTGATAGGATTCACGATAATTTAGAAAATGAGACGGTTTTAAATCCAGAATATTACGACCGAGATTAATATATATAATTTCGATATTAATTTGAGACTTGTTTTTAAAATTAGAAAATCATCACCGACAGTTTATATCAATAATTATTTTTCATGCATTAGTTGTCACATCATAACACTTAGTGTTACATGAAAATAGCCGCAAAAAGTAGTTCTTATATTCTTATTGGTTAGTTGGCTATTCCATATTGCACAACAATATCATCTTTGAAAACATAAACCAACATCAATTCATTGACCATTTCATCTTACACCGTCAGCTGATTTAATCGGTAAAATCTAAAAATTCAACTGATTTATTCGATAAAAAATAGAAATTTTAGTTGAATTAGTCGATAGAAATCTGAAAATTCAGCTAATTTAATCGGTAAAATTTGAAAATTCAGCTGATTTGATCGGTTTAAATTCAAAATTTCATCTGATTTAGTTGATAAAATTTGAAAATTAAGCTGATTTAATAGAAATTTTTTTAAAATGACAAGTTTACGGGAAAAGAATGCTTACAGAATTTCCAACGGGCTTGAACGAGACCGACTTTAGGGTTGTGGACGAGGAACGGGATGGTACGCCATAAGTAATCGGGTTCGGGTTGGAAATCGGCATCGAAAATGGTAACATAATCACAAGCTTGTACATAATCACACCTTAATCCTTCTTTAAGTGCACCGGCTTTGTAACCTTTTCTATTTCCTCTTACTTCGTATCTTATGTTTATTCCCTTTCCCGCCCATCTTTGGCATTCCATTTCCACCAAATTCTGTCCATTTTTAATTAACAAACATTAATATAAATTTAAATAATTATCATTTAATTAAATCATAATTAAATATTAATTTTTTTTACTAATTATTAGACAAATTTACGCGTATTTAACTTTTTATTTTTTCTTTTAAAACCTTAAATACAGCCATAATATATAATTAGTAAATTAGATAACCTTTAGTAATAACTCAATTTTGAGTTACTAAACAAATTACCAAATATATATTGATGTCATTAACGTCTGATTTTTCTACTTTATACATCATTTTCCATTAATTATCGACTTTAATTAAATTAAAATTAACACCTTTGTAATAGCATCGGTTGAATCATCTAGCACTTGAATCACAATTCGATCCGATGGCCATGATAGTCCACAAGCTGCACCTATCGATATCTGATAAACCTGTTTTTCATTATAAAAAAAAACCCGTTAAAAACTCATATGACACTGTCGCATCCTGCATGCATGCACATACATGTACTAAAAAGTAGCGCTTTATAACCTATTTTATTAAAAAAAAACATTTTTTCCCGTCTAAATAATTATTATTTATATATAAAATTATAAAGAGAACCATATGGTAATTATATATATAATTAGTAAATAATTATATATAATTATTTACTAATTATACATAATTATTTACTAATTATATATATATATATATATATAGTTACGCGTTTTATAACCAATTTTATTCAAAAAAACGTTTTTTTCTTCGACTAAATACAGTAATTATTTTTATATATAAAGACGGTTTTATACAGGAGATGAGATGAGTGAATACGAACCTCGCGTTCATTGAACATAGGGATTTGAACAAGAACCATAGGGTAATTAGAGTTGCCAAGTTCAACATCTTCTTTCAAAGGCTCCCATTTATACCTTTTCTCTGGTTTTTTACCAAAGAGTTTGACTAAGCAAATCACAACTCCCATGTAAACCCTTTCGATGAACAACATAATCGACATAATCGAACATATAATCACCATTAACTTAAGCAACGGGACGATTAATGGCGATTTTGTGTGGTCCCATATCAACCCGATTTGCCCGTAATTCAAGTCGTACCCGTTTCCATCTTGAAATAACTTACTAGATGACGATGCTGTTACTCCCTCCATTTCACTTATATCTGGTCTTCTGATCTCCCGTATCAGTAAATAATGAATGAATAAATAATCAAATAAACAAATGGGTTCCTTTCAAATTTCCCTCCAGACCAGACCAGACCAAACCAGACTAGCTGAGATTGAGCTTGTTGTTAGTGGATGGACCGACCAGACCAAACCAGGATTAGTAGAGTCGATATGATGATATCAGAATGGAAATTACGTCGAGAATTATTAAGAGAGATTAAAGACTAGACAAACAATTTGTAATTAATTAGAGAATTTTAATTAAATTTAAATATTCTCTAATTAATTTTTTGAATGTCTAGGCTTTGGGTTGTGTTGTGTTGGGTTGCTTGTAGAAATGAATGAATTTGTGGGTGTTTGAAGAGCAAGGGAGTATGTCTTATATATATGTGTGTTGACACTACATATATTATAAAAATAAAATAAAAAATATTAAATATTAATTGATTTTTTTTAATTTTTGAATAAAATTATTATAATAAAAAAAAGAGAGAAAGGAAAAAGAGTGGAAACATGAAGTGGGGGGAAGTAAGTCCGAATTTTCCAACCCAATATTGGGTGAGTCGGGTCCAGTTTTGTACTCCCTCCGATTACCTATGTTCTTCCCTATTTCCTTTTTGGGTTGAGTTTGATTTTCTTCCCTCTTTCCATTTAAGGAAAATTTTACCTCTTTATTAATTAATATAATATTTTTTCTCCTACTTTTTCATTCTACTTTTTTCCATTTAATTAATATAATATTTCTCTCTCTTACTTTTTCATTCCACACCCATTATTCTACTAATATAATTACTCCCTCCTTATTTTCTTCCCCAAAAAGAAAGGGGAAGAACACAGGTAATCGGAGGGAGTATTGTTTTGAGTTGTTGGGGCCCCATGTATGGATTCTATGAATCATCATCACACAATAATATTATGACACATTTAAAACATAAAATAAATTCATGTTTAATATCGATAAATCTGCCTCAAATTTATGACGAGTCAAATAATTTATTTATTTTTGTATAGAGAAGAGCGCACTATGTCGTAGGTGAGAATCGAACTTCCAACTTCTTAGTCGGTGTAAGGTAGCTTTAACTACTTGAGCTTAGACCTTCTTCTCAACGGGTCAAATAATTACTCCCTCTATTCTCTTGAGTTAGCCCCGTTTGGATTTGGCACGGAATTTAAAAAAAGGTGAAAAAGTAAGAGAAAAGTGATGATATGATGCATGTGATGATAGAGAAATAGAGATAAAAATATTTCTATAAAAGTAAATGGAGATAAAAATATTTTTGTAAAAAGGAATATGGGGCAAACTCAAGAGAATGAAGGGAGTAAGATAAAACAGACTTATATACTGTATGTGGGTAGATTTTAGCAAAATATTTGTGGTATCGATCACAGTTGGGATATAATTGATCTGTTTTATTGAAAAGACCGGATATATATTTGTCACGAGGATGAACTGTTGAGTGCATTTAAAATGACATTTATAATAATTTGATACTAGCTAGTATAAATTTGAATGGTAATTTATGTTAAATACGATATGACATTTTGATCACGTTTTTCTTCAGTTATAATATTTTTTTTTTGTTTTTTGTGATGAAATTGTAAACTTGGAAATTCTTTGCCCAACAAATACTCCATGATGTAAAATTTTTAGGAGTATAAATTTGGCTAAATTAATACTATAAGTCAAGTCAATTTGTATGTTAGTTTAAGTTTAAATGGATACTTTAGGAATAGATTGGAGATTTGGAGGTAGTGTGACTTAGCTAGGACAACAACTCATTTTCTTCCTAACGAAAACTTAGAAAGACGGTATTCAATAACGTTATATATTGATGACATATCTCTCGCATAATGAGAAAACAAAATTATTTATTTAATCCCCATGCATGCCTAGATTTAGTTTAATTTTAGTTCATTTTATTTCTTTTTCGATCTTATAATTAAGTTTGATTCAGTTTCATTTCATTCTGTCTTGTTATTCATTTCTATTCACTTCAGTTCAATTTTGATTATTTCCTCTGATCTATATCATTATTTTAGTTAATTTCTTCATTTCAGTTTCAGTCTGATAAGTGCAAACGTGCAGTCCTTCAGTTTATTTAACTCAATCCAGTCCAGTACCATTCTACTACTACTAATAATAATACTTCCTCCATTTTCTTTATATCTTCCCAATTTCCTTTTCGGTTCACTTTTTTTTTATCTTCCCATTTAATTTTCTTTCCTTTTTGGTCCATAATTTTTACCATATTACCCTTACTATTTACAACACTTTCCATCTTTTATTATTTCCTATTTACCCACACTTACCATTCCACCCTCACCATTTTTTAAATTTATTATTTTATATTCATTACAAAAAAAAAATGTGCCAAAAGTAAATGGGAAGATAAAAAGAAAATGGAGGAAGTAACAAACTCCGATCCTTCCGTGCTAATTTGTTTATTTTAATTAAAATATTTCTCGCAAATAATACAAACATTAAACAAATAACCGTAACGAGATGAGTAGATGTGAACCCTAATTAAGAGTGTTCCATGCATGAACATTTTATAAACGTTGACTTAATTTCATTCATTTAAATTCGATTTCATACACAAAAGTCAATACAAGTACACAATGATCACATGCACGTAAAATGCACCGATTCGTAATTTGTTTAACACTAGTAGTACTGTAGTAGTAGTAGTAGTATGAGTACGTAGTAGAATATATATGTAGTGTAGTGTGTAAATGTATTCTACTCGTACATTTTATCTTTTAGTTATAAATTAAATCCATTATTTTGATGAAAAATGGGTCGTCGGCATAAAAGAAACAAAATATAATAAATACAATCAAAAATAATTGTGAGAAAAATAATGTATGTCATGCAAAAATTTAAGATAATATTTGAAAATAAATAAATAATGTCATATATATTAAGTAGATACAGATCGAAGTGACATATACATGTATTTCGAACACGAGTTGTAAATATGCTTGCTTGATGGTGGTTTTACGACTCTCGTAATTAAACGTTTTAGTTAAACTAACTGATATCTGTATTGTCACATTATCTAACAGAAAACGAGGCAAAACCATCCTCGCTCGTAACGTACACTTAATATATAAGTTAGTTGACGTCAGCAAAGTCATTATACGTAAATCCATCGTCATCTAGCTTAATTAGGATGAAACAAGACTAATTTATAATTAACATGGTAATTAACAACCCTTTAATTAGTTTTCTTAAATAATGTTGTAATTAAGTATCAATGCAATTTTTCTATGATTACAGAGTCACATAATCCCGTAACACAAATTTTTCTCTATATGATCATGTCCAAATTTTAGGATAGAAAACTTAACGAGGATGTCGTAGAGAAATTTTCTCAATCCGTCACTAAATTAATTAAGGTGCAAGAGGGTGCATGTTGCACTTTCCATGGTCAAAGTATTGAAAATATATAGAATAATTGTTATAACGGAAGAGAAAGACAAACAAATAAGAACGTAAAATCGAGAGACAGACAGATTTACGTGGTTCACTAACAACCTGTTAGCTACGTCCACGGGCAGAAGGAGGGGATAGTTTTATTAACTTTGAGGAGAGGTTACAGATTTCAGACTGATATCATAATTCTTAGGGTAGAGGTATGAGAGTTTATATACTACTCTCAACCTAAACAGAAACCCTAAACAGATTAGGAAACCTATACAATAGGAAAATCCTAGGTTAGATACTCAGATATTGATTAGGAAACTCTAATCAATCAGATCTTAATTAGGAAACTTTCCTAATTAAACAGATTCAGGTCAGAAACCAATTCGAGATCCGAAAAGACAATTGCTAGGCACTTATTTCCTAACAATCTCCACCTTGACTCGAATTGTCTCACAGTCAGATCAGACAGATGTACTCCAGTGGATGCCAGATGTACCAGAATTCTCCTCAATCAGACAGATGTACCAGATGCACTCCAACGAATGCCAGATGTACCAGAAATAAAACTTCTCTCCCCCTTCTGCCTCAGATATTGCCCAACAAAGGGCGATCTTCCCCGAGATCTCGACTGTCTTTTTCACCCAAGACACGGGTCTTGCCTTTTTCACCCAAGGCACGGGTCCTGCCTTTTTAACCCAAGGCACGGGTCCTGCCTTTTTAACCCAAGGCACGGGTCCTGCCTTTTTTCACCCAAGGCACGGGTCCTGCCTTTTTTCACCCAAGGCACGGGTCTGACAGACCTATCCTTTCATCTTCATGACCATACCTGTTCCGAAGCTTGATTGACCGCTCACGGACCAAACTCTGCTGCTTCTGAACTGGTAATGAAGAAACTGATGGTTCAGACTCAGATTCAGATTCAGACTGTAGTGGTTGATCTTCAGACTTTGCTTCACTCTCCTCAAGAGTTACTTGCTGCTCCACCTGTTTATCAGTACTACCACTACTACTTCTATCTTCCTCCGATTTCAGTGATGATATCCTCCGACAAACTGAACACTCCTCCTCCAGAACGGCCATCTCAGCGGTGACTGTGTCGTCTTTCTTCACGAATGGCGCCCACCGTCTCTGTTGTTTTAACAACGCTCGCATCTTGATCTGCCACAGACTAAAACTATTCCTCCCATCAAAGCTCTCAATTTTAACGCTCAACCCAGACATCTTTCTCACAGATCAAATTAACCTGAAGCTCTGATACCAGTTTGTTATAACGGAAGAGAAAGACAAACAAATAAGAACGTAAAATCGAGAGACAGACAGATTTACGTGGTTCACTAACAACCTGTTAGCTACGTCCACGGGCAGAAGGAGGGGATAGTTTTATTAACTTTGAGGAGAGGTTACAGATTTCAGACTGATATCATAATTCTTAGGGTAGAGGTATGAGAGTTTATATACTACTCTCAACCTAAACAGAAACCCTAAACAGATTAGGAAACCTATACAATAGGAAAATCCTAGGTTAGATACTCAGATATTGATTAGGAAACTCTAATCAATCAGATCTTAATTAGGAAACTTTCCTAATTAAACAGATTCAGGTCAGAAACCAATTCGAGATCCGAAAAGACAATTGCTAGGCACTTATTTCCTAACAATAATTAACATTATTGTAAACAACCCTTTAATTAATTAGTTTTGCTTAAGTAATGTTGTTAATTATTATTGTGATAAACCCATTTATTAAACCCTAGTAGCCATAAACAAACCCATACATATATATCCATCTACATTTGTGATTACAAAGTCTCGAGACCTATTTCACAACTTTTTATGTATATCCTATCCAAACTTTCTTAAAGAAAATTTTCTGGATCCGTCACTGATCACTGGACTTCCAGTATAAACATGTTAAACAATAACAACCCTTTGATTAGTTTGCTTAGCTAATGTTTTTAATATTAACCCAATAAACCCATTTACAAAACCCTAGTAGCTCTAAACAGAAGCAGATCTATCTATAAATGTCGACGAATACGAGTCTTTAGATCCCATACCACAATGTTCTCTTCATACCTTATCCAAGTTTCAAGTTTCAGGGCAGCATAAAATTTTGTAGATCCGTCACTGATCGTAAATTAGTAATTAAACCCTAGTTAGCTCTAAACAGAGCAAGGCAGAACTATCTACGTCCACATTTACGAGTCTAGCTCATCGAGATCCCATACCACAATCTTCTCTGTCCCTATATCTTATCCAAGTTTCAAGTTTCAGGACAGACACGCATAAAATAAATTTTTCTGGAACCGTTACCGATCGTAATTTTGTAATTAATTAAGATACACTTGCATATATAGTTGCATGGTCAAAGTGATGAAGAATAGAATAACGTGTAGAAAAATATGAAAGAAAGTGAGGAAATGATGAGTAGGGAGAGTGAGGACAAAGGGAGTACTCTTACTTACATGAGCTAGTAAGCACCCAAAGAACACGTCTTTGACTTTAAATTGTTAGTAATGGGATTATACCCTATAGAGTATTACTCCCTCCGGTCATTATTTATTGTCCCATTCACTTTTGCACGTAAAATAAGGAAGGAATATAAAATGGTAAAAAATGATGGTAGAGTAGTGAAAAATGAATATAAAATGGTAAAGAAATGAATGGTGGGCCTTAAAGTGTAAAATTCAATGGCATTTCTGGTAAATAAAGGTTAGAAAGAAAGATAATATGGTAAAAGTGTAAGATAGAAAAGGAAAGTGGAGAAGTGGGGCAAAAAATAAAAACCTTCCAAATAAGGAAAGCGGGGCGATAAATTGTGTGCGGAGGGAGTATTTGGGGAGGTGCCTTTAGAAATTTTTAGATTCTTCCAATATTTGGGACACACACTTACTTTGGTTCTGGCCTGTGGGTGTGTTTTTTAGATGAGAGTTAGGCAGATCACCCTTAGCCGCCGCGCTTAGTTTCTAAACTACTAACCCATCTTTCACATTCACACACTATTATTCTCTACTTACTTAATTACTTGATTAATTAATTAATTAATTAATTAATTACAAGTGTGTTATTAATATTAATTTAATTAATATAATTTTTATTTTTTTATTTTTTGTGTTTTTTTTTATAATGGAGCAATTTTATTAATAACTCAAAATATAGTTTACAAAAAATTGATGGACGAGATACAATCTGGGCTTAGTTTCTTATTAAAAAATATATTATAGTTTACAAAAAAATTGATGGACGAGATACAATCTGGGCTTACTTTCTTATTAAAAAATACTCCCTCCGATTTTTATCTATCTTCCCTATTTCTTTATTGGGCTGAAACACACTTTCTTCCCTATTTCTATTCTAAGCCATCAATATGTGGTCTAGAATCACCTTACATTTCTCTCTTCCTTCTTTTATTTTGAACCACACATTCCTACACCCTTATTTTCTTCCCCAAAACCAAAGGGGAAGATAGATAAAAATCGGAGGGAGTATATTATTATTATTATTATTATTATTATTTCAAGGGTTCGAATGGATCGGACGGTAGGTTTCTGTCTTGACTATTTTGTAAAAAAAAAATTAAAAAAAATCAAATATATGTCTTTTGATAAGTAAAAAAGATGGGTGAATGTCGAGGTCACGTATTGATTCTAGAGTTGTCGAATAGGTCGATCATATAGCATTTAAGATTTATAGATTCGAATAACCCTGTAAGACAGATGAGTTGATTAGTCTGTGCTGAATTTATAATTGGATAAATTTCGATAGTTGTAATGAATATCAAAAGGATATCTAATATCGAAATTCAAATTCAAATATGACATACAATAATAATGTGTGATACGAACATACTCTGTAGGTATTATATACACCTTGAAAATAATGATTTTTGTCATGTTATATGATGTGAGAAATACATACAGTCACGGTATTATATTACACGATATATTAATGTTTACTCGAAAACGATAATTATTGATTACGAGACGATCACATATAATAAATACGATTTTTTTTTGTGATGTTACATTATGGGATTATGACACATACATGGAGTGGGTTTTAAGTTTAATTTTTGATGGTATATAATTATAACTAAATTTAATTATATAAGAATAATCAATATATATTCTTCAATGTTGATAAATAATTTTCAATATACAATATAATTGACTACCTTTCAATAATTCTAGTTATAATTATTGATCAATTGCCAAATTTGTTGACTTATAAGTCTACTAAAGATTGGAAATTTAATCAATCAAATTGCAATCAAACAATACATATTCGCCTATATTGGCGGAAATTGTTCGTTAAATGCAGTGTACTTCTATGAATAATTGTATCTGTAGTCTCCTTTATGACGGATATTTTCGTCAGAAACCTGTTGCGGACTGAAGGATCAACTATCGAGATAAGAAAAAAAAAAACAGAGCGTTAACGGAATAGCAAATGACTTATCTTTACACAGACATGTGAAATGTGAGTGATGTATAATCGGTCGTAAGTTTGTGACAAATATTCTCGTCATAATATTTGTGACTGGTATATCTGTCACAACTCGCAAACCCTTGACGACTAACAATTGGGTTGCGTCCCGAACCAGAAAACAAGGTTAAATAGTGACCACTAACTAATCATGTTACCGAATTCAAACAATCTGTTTATGAACCATCTCGAATCAAACCAAATCGAAGATTGTAAGATTCAAAATTAAGAACCCGATGACCATGTCGGATGCAACCGGTGTTGCCCGACCGGTTTACCGGGTCAATTTTTTTTTTTTTTTTTTTTTTAACACGGTTGCAAAAGGACTGACTACGCTTTCAACAAAAAGCTGCATATTATTTGACCAAGTGTACGAATGGTACACAATACGTAGAGTTAGGTTTTGATTGACGAGTAATAGTAATTCAATAATTAGAAGCTTAATCAAGCAATTTAACAACGAAATCACCAACACAACTTCTTACCTATAATATCCGTCACAAATTTATAACAAATCAAATAACATACAATTCATACATATAAATACAATTATACAAACAGATCATTTACTACTCCTTCGACACTGTGATTTTGTTCTATCTATCGATCTGCATGATATTGGACCTGTCACGAGTTTGTGACGGACTCAATGATCAAATATGAATGGTAGATACCATTGGGTTACCGTTATCTATAATTCATATAGGTAATATTTGACCCGTCACGAGTTTTTGACAGATTCCAACCTCGAGTTGGTGACAGAATCGATGATCAAATAGTAGATAGTATTCACCGCCACTATCTATGTAGTAGAAAATATAAGACCCGTCACGAGTTTGTGACAGATAATTTAACGACGTATTCAATGATCAAATAGGAGGATATACTATTCGGCGCCACTTAAAAAAAATGGTTTAATTATATAATAATTATAAAAAATAAACCGACACAAAAAGCTTCCCAAATGCCAACAACCCTTGACATGAAAAGCATTAACAAATTGAAATGACACTAATATATCATCATATTAGTGATTAATTAATTATTACGAGTAATAATTATATAAATATTAAATAATAAAGACTATATATTAACTAGATTTTACGAAACTTCCTTAATCATCCATTTTTCAATTATATATTGATGGTTACATGTACGTAGAAAAATCTACGACTTCACCACTCCTTTTTAGACTTCAAACACTCTAAATTTAATAGTTTTGAGTGTATTCCACAAAAAAAAAAAAAAATCGGGATATAAATCATCTGGTTTAGTTCGGTTTTGAGTCGAATAGGTCCTCAAGAGTAGGCTAGCCAAACGGGTCAACCAGGTCAAATCAATCAGCTTCGAGTCAAGCCACTTTTGGGTTACAAAATCGAGTTGACTTCGAGTCAAGTCAGACCATTTTTGGGTTCGGAACATTTTTTGGTTTGTGTTGAGTTATTCGAATCGGATCATTCAGATCAATTTTGTTAGGTTTTCAAGAGTTTTAACACTTGTAACGTTTCCACTTCATAGAGGACACAACCACGAGATCTTAGGTTAAGCTAAAACAACCGAACTGAATACCGGTTAATCTAAGTGCTCGTGAATAAAAATGATTAAAGAAATTGTCTATTTCCGTGATACGTGGTTTGTTTAATGTTAGGTATAATGATTGTGTTAGCACATTAAAATCAAATTTAGCAACAAAACAAGGTATATTTACAACATTACAAATCTACCTCCTGTTTCCACCACTGCTTCGGATCTGACTCGACTAACCGACCCGACCCCATATGTGATCCGAGATGACCCAATATTAACTAACCATATGTGACCCAATCACAAGTGGCAAAACCAACCAGACTCGACAAAATCATCCTGACTCACCCGAGATCAAACCCATCTGACAATCGACAATATTGAAATATCTTGTATAAGACCGTCTACACTAAATTCAATAAAGCAATTAATTGTCTCACAATATGTTCCTGTGAAACGATTTCACAATCACACATGGCAAAACCAACCAGACTCGACAAAACCCATCCTGACTCACCCAGATCAAACCCATCTGACAATCGACAATATTAAAATATCTTAAACACCGAAACCAGCCAAGTAATCGGTATAACGTTGACAAGTGTCACAATTAGACCTAGCAAAACAGACCCAACTCGACAAAACCATCCCGACTCATCCGAGATCAAACTCATCAAGCAATCGACAATATTGAAGTATCTTAATGACTGAAACCGACCTCGTTCGACTTTACATCATACAAAGTCCAAGTGCTAACAAAAGGACACAAATGGTGTTTGGAATTCTACCAAATGTGTTTTTTGTTTGACAATTAAGAATATAATAGAAGCATGTTTTTCACACATTCGACCAAGCAAAAACATACACGACGTGTATACATACAAGTTAAAAGGGGAGAGAGTGATTAGTGCATAAATAACCTAACAATAATTGACAAAAAACAAATTTGCAAGTAGCAAAATTTTAGGCCATTACCACACTTTTCAGGTAGCTTTCCATCAAACCAACCCCTCAAGCACAAATTATAGTATACAACCGTTGTATCGTACGACGGATCAAATTTATGGTAAAAATTACCACGTTATGTTATTTAGTGATCACTTTAAGTTAAATAGTGACCACGTTTTAATATGAAAAATTGGTAACTATTTATCTGAAAGTGGTAACTAACTGACCTAAAATGATCACTTTTTATTATAAATTGCAAACTTTTACTACTGTCGCATGGTACAACGGTTGTACACAATAATGACTGCAGTCAGTCTCTTCTATCTATATACCCTATAGGTATAAATTATGGACAATGACCCCTATTTGCACTAACATTTACTCTACTGAATATCCGAAAATCTAGAAGTAGCAAAGGGGTAATGATAAATTATCGACTTTCGCTGCCAAAAAAGTCGTAAATATGATATAAAACAACATCTACGAACCCGTTATCCCAAACTTTTAGTAGGGATATTCGCCCCGTGTTCTATTTTACACCGTATTTTATATGAAGATTATGCTACGATGAAGAGAAAAAGGGTAACTTTATAGCGAAAACAGAAAAAGATCATTTTAGGATGAAAAATTATTAATTTATGGTAAAAAGTGAAAACTTTAATACTAAAATACATCATTTTTTTTGGAAAAAAAAAAAAGATTCCGTCGTACAATGATCGCCAACTTTGTCACACTATACAATGGTCACACCCAAGTACTATACACAAATTATGTCACGCTACTCCATACTTAACTATATTTATTACTCCGTATTATATAGACGAGAACTTGAAAATAAAGTCGCATAGGATTCAAAGTAAAACCAATTGGTAGCTAAACTCGGTCAAACAAAACCGTTAACATTGATCTCTTAAGTTTAAAGTGGATCAAGTAATACTCCACATAACACGACATAAAAAAAGTAATTGTCGTTCCCTATACACGAAGGATTTTGTCTCATCCATCTATTTTTAACACGTGTTTAGTGATTAAGAGTTAAGACAGACATACCCGTTTAGTAATTAAGACTGACGTGTTTTGTGTCTTATCTATCTATTAAACCCGTTTAATGTTTAAGACGGAGAAACCTATATTCATTAAGCAAAGAATCTGTGTTTCTTCTGATTAGGCTGTCATCACCAATCAAGTGAAAGAATACAAAGAACTAGAGATTATATGCAAAAGGATGCTTTTTTTTATTAAATTCTAATTAAGCCAATAACATGGGTTTCAAAATTAGACTAATTATTAGATCCATCAGAATAATCTGACATGATACCAAAAATCATTAGCTCTAATGATTTTTTCACTTGTTTTTTTTCGGTGCATAATACTAATACTCCCTCCGATTCCAACCATTTGTATACGTTTGCTTTATGCACATACGTCGATACTCGTTTTCTTTTATCTATATCTTTAGTACATTAATACCTTGCTTTTGTTGAAACTTTCTTTTATACACCAATACATTAATACCTTGCAAAATGACGTTTTGGTTTTTCGAGGTGAGTCTTTGAATTTAATTTTTATGTAAATATATTAGTTTAAATTTTTAGAAAATTACACCATAAAATTCTTTACGAATAGAGTTTTCAAATAAGTATACATTTCATAATATTTTATCTTCAAATATTGAAGAGAAAAGAAGATTCTCGAAAAGTGAGAATGACTTATGAAAAACAGAGGGAATAATATTTTTTCACAAATATTAGGGAAACAGGGCAATCATTTAAAACTGAAGGGGTATTATATTTGTATAATTAGATGAGATTAGAAGAAATAATCCAAGATTAAATAAAAACCAACTAATAAAATAATCATAAGTTGAAACTTTTTTGAAAAATTTCTTAAATTTTATTTTTTTGAAATTTTCTTCTATACACGTAGCACATTTGTATAATGAGATAAAAAGAAATCATCCAAAATCATGAAAATTAATAACACTAAGTAACAAATTACTTACAATAATCACAAGTTGAACTCCTAGAATAATTTTTCCAAAAAAAGTGGAAAATTTCTTTTTAACAATCGTTATACTACAAGACAATCGTACACGTAAGATAAACACACATGTTAGCAATTCAAACAAAAGTTTTCAAATCCGACTAATTCAAAATTTGAAGTTAAGTTCGTTTTATAGTGTAGTACGATCCTTGTATAATGAGATTAAAAGAAATCATCCAAATTAATGAAACCTAATAACTAACTAACATCATAAAATAATCAAAAGTTGCATAATGATTAATGAGTCATGCTTAATTTACGTGATCTAGCTCGACAACTTTACACTAAAACTCAGAAAGTTTACAACAAAACTCGAAAACTTTGTGACAAAACCAGTTGATTTATAGTATATTATAGTACGATCCTATAACGTTATTTATTTTTGTGTAATGAGATCAAAAGAAATCATCCAAATTAATGAAACCTAATAACCAACTAACTACATAAAATAATCATACAAGTTGCATAATGAGTAAAGTTCAATTTTATTTTTGAAAATTTCTAATAAGATAAGGAGAAATCTTCAAAAAATATTAAAATTAATTAATTAATTAAAAAATAATATATTTTTTTTAAAAAATAAAAATAATAACAAGTTGAAATGTTTACCGACATTTTAATTTTAATTTTAATAAAATTAGACTAAGATGTTTTGCTTAATTTCTAAAGGGGAAGAGCAAATCAAACGTGTTACGTATCGAAGTTAGCTAAATACGGACTGTGTAAACTCTGTACACCGAGTACTATTAAGTAGTATTAAATTCTAATCACATTTGACTAATATAACACAGTTTACTGTAGTATAACAAACGATACAGCCAACTTACACCTATTTTAATCATCCTCACAAATTCTTAAAATTCTTTTTTCAAAATCGATATATCCGTCTTAAACAACACGTACTCTGTATAAGACAAAACAATTGTTTTTGTTTCATCAAACCGTCTGCGTTGGAGTGTTCTTCCCCTTTGTTTTATTGAGGTCAAAAATTTTGAACTTTGACCACCAATATACAATAAATAAAAATACTCTGTATAAATTATGGATAACATGATTTTTCACATAATTAGACTCTGTATTAAAAAGTTTTTTTTTTTATCAAATTATTTTTTTTTAACAAAAATTAATTATGTATATCTATGACAAAACTCAGTTATAATACTAACTCTAACTCGAAAACTAAGAAAAACAAAGGGGAAGAATACGTGTATTCCGTATTAACCTCTTATAAGTTATAAGAGGTCATATGGTATGAATAAAACAAAAGTAGAATGTACAGAGAATTACAAAAACAACTTGTCTCATCTAAACTCATACGAGTAAGATGGTATATTTAACCTGTTCTAATCTTATTATAACCATAATAAGTGGTGAAATAGAATAAATAAGATATCAACCAAAAATCATCTCATCTTCAAAAGCTCTTAAAATTATAAAATTTAAGTAAAAATTATCCTTCATCTAAAAATTATACTAAGATGGTATTCTACGTATTATATATAAATAAGAGTAATTCATCGTCCTTTGTTATCAACAAAAACCTCTCTTAAAAGACTATAAACTTAAATAAAAATTATTACACATCGACAAATTATAAAAAGGTGAGGAAATTCGATATTATAAATAAGAGTAATCACGAGGAAAAAGGGCAAACACCAAGGGGAAAAGCACCATTTACTCCCTAAAAGTGACCATTTTCTCAAAAAAGGTGAAATAGCATAAGTTATTAATAGGACAAAAGCATAATATACAAGATATTACAGTATTTTACATACGGAGTATGTTCATAAAACACATATTCTTGTTTATAACAGAGGAAAAAAGGCGAACACAAAGGGAAAAATCATCATTTACTCCCTAAAAGTGACCATTTTCTCGAAAAAGGTGAAATATCATAAATTATTAATAGGACAAAAGCATAATACACGAGATATTATTTGACATACGGAAACACAGATTCTTGTATAAGAGGCGAGGGAAAAGTCGAAAACCATGGGAAAAATGACCCACGGTCGATCATAAATGATCGTTTTTTTTTTCTTCGTGGCGCTATACAAATCAAAGTTGGTAATCATAGAGCCTAAGTTGGTAGTATGTGTACTTCCAACAGTGATGTCAACAATTAATAAGAAGATATTACTAGTAGTTATTATGATGATAATAAGTGGTCAAGGTAGTAGTACTCCATTGAAAGGAACATCTTAACTAACTTGAAAGACAGAAAGAAGCATCCTTTGTAGACTTTTCTGGGCTATAAATCCCTTTGCCTAAACTAAACATGGACTTAATCCTAAGAATAAACTTATAGACTTATTAGATACCGAGTACAGTGGGGTTTAGGAATTAATGACGGTTGGTACGATTAAGTCTATGGATGATTGCTGGTTTCAGACGATGGCTTGATTTACCAGAACTCGAAAGAGACGGTTTTTAAAAGAAAGAGAATTTTGATTCAAGAAATGTAAAAAAAGATGGCAGTCAGTCAGTCACGTAGTCACGTAGGGTACAGTAGCAGACTAGCAGTAGTAAAGTTGATTAATAGAATTTGAAAGAGACGGTTTTTAAAAGAGAATTTTGATTCAAAGTTACGCCGGCTGAGCAGAAATCGAACAAGGAAAAAAATGGTTAAAAAATGGCAGTCACTCACGTAGTCACGTAGGGTATAGTAGTAGTAGGGAAGTTGATTAACAGAATTTGAAGGAGACGGGTTTACAAGAGAGTTTATTCAAGTTATGCCAGCTGAGCAGAAATTGAACGAGAAAAAAAAAAGGTAAAAAAATGGCAGTCACTCACGTAGTCATGTAGGGTACAGTAGGAAAGTTGATTAACAGAATTTGAAAGAGACGGGTTTAAAAAAGAGGGTTTTATTCAAGTTATGCCGGCTGAGCAGAAATCGAACGAGAAAAAAAGGTAACAAAAAATGGCAGTCGGTCATGTAGAGTACATTAGAAGTAGGAAAGTGTGGAAGATGAAAGATGGCTTGATTAACAGAATTTGAAAGAGACAGGTTTTAAATCATTCAAGTTACGCTGGCTGAGAAGAAATCGAACAAGAAGGATGTACAAAAATGGTAGAATACAATGGCAGTAGGAAAGTGTGATGATGAAAAGAAAAAAAAATTAAAATTAAAATATCGAGAAAACAGCAGCGACAGACTGGTCTAAAAGAGAATTGCATTCAAGTTATGCAAGGTGAGCATGAAAACGAAGAATAATAGAGTAAGTAGGAAAGTGTGAAAAGTGACGGAAAAAAAAAGGGAAAAAAATCAACAAAATAGTAGCCGGAGAGACTTGATGAGCACAAAACGAACAAAAAAGAGTCGGGAACAAAGTTGACAGTCAGGCGGGGGTTTAGTACAGTGACAGTAGAAAAATAGGCAAATAGCATCCAATTGAGTCAAGCAATGAAACACATGATTGACGGGGAGGCATGAACTAAAACACAAGATAGCGGTCTCTATTAGACTCAAGTCACGTATCAAATGCAGAAACGTAAGACTGAATTCCGTCTCCCAGTTTCCGTCACCTAGCCCTAAGTAGGGGGGGAGGAATAATAACAGTGCTTCATTACGACACGAGAGATTCTTAATTTGCCTAATTCTTAAGCCCCACCATATGAGAAATTTTCACCCTTGTTGTCTTTTATTGTGTCTATTCTCCTAGTTATGTGCTACAATCCTACGGAGTACAAGCCTACAAGTACTAGCACATCAATTCCTGTCAATCAAAGGCAACAAACTATCGACATCAACACCAACCTTAAAAAAATAGCATACCAACATGAGTGGACCATAAATTTACCATACCTCACATTTTAGGTGTTTCGAAAATCGAAAATACATCTTCAAGCAAAAAGCTAATATAATAATATGACCATATATGGTAATGTGACATCGTTAAATCAACAAAACGAATCAATGGAACAACCACAAAATTTGGAACCAAGGTACCGGTATTCACGTGAAAATGCATGACATGACGGCAGACACTACCTAGAGCCAATTTAGTATGGTATGTCATAGATTTAACTACGGTCGCCACTAAGTTTGCATCCACAGCCGCAAGCTAAATTATGAGCACATACCTCTTGGATGAATTACTTCCTCAAGTTCCTCGAGATTAATAGACCCAATTGCTGTCACTCTGTTAATACAACAACAGGTTCTCTAAGAATACTCTGCAGTTGTGCCGCTTCAGTACGTTGACCCTGGAAAAGAATTGTTCGTGGATTTCCTGATATTCTATCTTTAATGCGTTTTACCATATTTTGGCAATTGGGAAAAGAGTCCAACGCATCTACAACCTGAAATATGAAGATAAAACAAATAAATTTTCCCGATGAAAGAAAGGTTTGAGATGATTCCACAATCCTTGCAGGTGCCAAGAGGTTTCATAAATTCAACTCAGTACCTAACTTTTGAATCGGTTTTTTTCATTTTTCATGACCTAATTATAACAAGACCAAAACACTATCCTTAACTGAAATGTTTTCAAGCATCATAAATCACTCCCTAGTTGGCGAACAGTTTATGTTAAAATGCAACTTTGTTGACTTTCGAACTTCATTACACTTGAAAGTAAACATTAAGTTAGATGAACTATAGGGTATGTCTTTTAAAACCGAAAGCACCAAGGATGAATTAGCCTGGTACAAAACATGGATTAGCCAATTTAGTTAGGAGAATCAGAGTTAATTTTCGTACCAAGGATATGAGTACAAAAGGCAACCAATTAAAATAATGGATAAATTCGAATTTCTAGATACAATTATCGTAAAGCAATTTTAATCCAACACACTACTTCGTTGAGTTGCACGTGGACATAAGACTATGAGAGAAAAGAGAGGCTGAAATGTAAGGGTATGAGACTATGAGACGGTGAATAAATGATGAAAAATTATGGATTGAATACATGTGTTTGACCTCCTACATTTTACAATGCCCTTTTTGCAATATACTGAAGTACAAATAAAACACGTGTTAAAACAAAATGTTCTTTACAGAATAGTTGCGGAGTATATCGTACTCTATAAATTGTAAGTTGTACTAACTTGAGGTTAATCATATAGAAAGATGTCCTATTTTCATTGCACTAAAAACTTTGAAGAAAGGAGGTCAAGAAACTTGATCAACCATATCCCCATGTCACCAAAACTTCAAAAATCAATATTGGACCGACCACCAAGATATCGTTTTGAAGTCTTTCAATGGTACCGAAAACTGTTAATTGCTGTTTATAGAATGTAGTACCATATAGTCATGGAGAATTAGAAACAAAGGACGAAGGAGTTCACACAAAAAAGAGTCTAATCGAAAATCAAGTAAGGAAGGATGCTACTCTCCAAAAATGTGTATCCCCATGTCGGGACTTTCATGAGACTCCTAGTAAATTTGAAAAACATCGTCCTAAAAAACAATGCCCTGCAAATTCACACTATTGTACAGTGCCAGAATATTAGACATCAAGGTCATCCCTTTTTTACTCAATGACGACCCTAGAAATATCTAAAATTTCCACATATGATTCTTAATCCAATATTCAAATCAGAACTTTAGCATGTTAGAGGTCATTTACTTTATTTTATTTTTATTTTAATGACTTGAACTGGTGTTTGAGTGGTCTCATTTGTGACAATACAGAGAAAGTCACATCAGATAGTTGTTGAAGAATGTAGAACAGTGACTACTGTCAGTTAGGGACAGATGCATCAGCAGCTTTGCATCTTTCATGACGAGAGCATTTGGTGAAAAATACTAATATTATTTTTGGACATTGGGAATTTGAGATAGTAATATGATCTCTTGAAGAAATATTTAGATAGTCGTATGCTCATTGACCGTTCACAGCACATTAAATCATATTTTAATTTCATATCACATAAGAAAGGTCAAAACGACTACGACTTGCTATCTTAAACTATTGTGACTACCTTCTACAATATCACAAGTTTTGTAATCCGTATAAGATACAATATACATGATGCATCTATACCTCATCTTGGTGTATCTAATGTTTACGTTATCTTAATTGCACCTCCTACACTCAAACATGCAATTGATACGCAGACAATTTTATATAACAAATGAGATGTTATGGGGATGGATATGGAGATGCATCCATGCATATGGACAAAAATAGATAGCAATGACGTTTATATACCAAAAATATTACGAGTAGTTAAAACGATACGGAGTAATTAGTACCAGAACAGCAACATCTGATATGTCAATTGCCTTAAGAGTAACAAGCTCCCATAGCCGTTCAGGTGTTGCTACAACAAATTCTGGATCACAGCTCTTCAGACTGCAGAAATACGAAATTATCATGAGAACATAAAATTCATAGTTGTAACATTGAATGCAAGTTATGCAGTGAATCAATGCACCAAGGAAAAGAAGCAAGTTAGACACTCAGTATAGTTTGTATTCACATGGAAATTCTCGAGAGAAAACGATATGAATATATAGTAGTAGTAAGTAGTGCCACACTGAGTATACATGACTTCACACAAGTACCGAGGAAATTTTGAGAGCTATAAATTGAGTTTCTCATAAGGAATTGAGTTTCTACTTTACAATAGCTAAAAACCACACTGGGGAGGGCTATAGAAAAGAAAGAGAACGTTAAAAGCTTGTACGAAATAAGTTGTCAAAAAAAACACAAAATATTACTCCGTACTTCATAGTGCTTAGACTAGACTACATGATAAAGAGAATATAGATACTACATACCCACTAACTTGGTGCTCGACTGAAGAACCGGTATGTAAACTCACTGTGTGTATGCCAACAAGTTTAAGAGGCTTGCAAACTGATCTAACCTGAAATAGAACAACGAACAATTTAGAAATAAATAAATAATACGACCCTTAACATAAAAAGCATCAAAGAGACATCTAAACCATTTCGTACTAATTACGTTATTACCCCTGCAAACAAGATGATCTATCAAAAAGATATCAATGAGGTGGTATACCTTTGAAGAGAGCAAGTAAAGTCTTATACTCTTATCTACAAATCCTCCCTATAAATTACGTTAAGAATGCAATTTTAGTCTAGCTAAATGTGTCGTGATTGATAGTTTTAATTGTTGATATTGTTTAACAATAAACATGTTAACACTATTTTTATTGAATAAATTCATAACACATACTCGTCGTACAAGTTTGATTTAGGGGCCAAATCAAACATAAGGACAAAGATCATGAAGGTTAGTCCCTTCATCCCGGTCAATAGTTTACACTTTCCTTTTATGGGTGTATCATAATGTTTCTATTTTTGGAATGTTTAAACTCTCTACTTTATCCTTTAGTAATATTAAAAACAATCTCTCTCTCTCTCTTTCTACCTTAATCTTTGTGTATAAAGCATGTGTTAACTTTCTAGTGGAACGAAGAGAGTATATCTTAGAAACAGTGAAAATTGAGATGACACGAGATACAATAGGTAAATAATCTCCTCAGCAAAAATAAAAATAAAGAAATGAAGATAGAGCTACCTTAACCGCTTTCTCTTGAGATGGAACAAGATACAATAGGAATGGGCTGTTAAGTGACATCAGTTCACTTTCTTTCCGCTGAATGCTGTCAGCTGCTGTGGATGCAATCCAAGCAATTTGCTGCACTGACGGACTAGTTCCACTATTTTCTAATATATCCTTCCCCATCGAATAAGACTTCCAAAACTCAAATCCCCAAGAATTCGCAATTAACGATTTCCCCTGCTCCTCGATTTGACCATCGCCGACCAAAAAATCCCAGATGGAGTTCAAGCAATTGAAAAGAAATTTAGATGGGCAACCCATGTCCCCTGACGATACCCCTTCCTGATCTTTAGAAACTGTATCCATAACACGGTTTCCTTTTCCCGTTTTAATTGGTTTTCTTGCTTTCTCTTGATCATCTCCATGAGTTTTTATTAACTTATTATCAGTTCCGTCCTTCACAGATTCCTTGTTGTATGATAGAGGCTCGACCTTCCTCTTTTTTGCATTAGTATCTTCTCTTCCACGTCGATCATTGAAGGGATCCTCTGGCGTTGGAAGACTAAAGCACATCCCCTGAATAGATAGGAGACAAATCACAAATAAGTTTGGGGGTTATACAAGCAGCTGCAAATCATTTTACACGCTCATAATACATTCACTTAATTGTCCATAAGTTTGGGAGTTACACAAGCAGTTGACGGAACAACATGACTTGCTTAACTATCCATACATAATAACATACATAATTATCGACACAAATATACGTAAATGTTACACAAACAACATCACATAGGCAAAGTTGTACTCGCGCAGCGTGAGATTTGAGCATGTAAATCGAATCGTCTTTTACACACATTAAGCTAAACGGCAAATGATTTATAACCACACTTGACACTCCCAATTACTCCATAGGCAACTCGGAAAAACAAAACAACACCACAAATGCAAAGTTGTAGTCGCGCAGCGGGAGCTTCGAGCACGTAAATTGTACTGTCTTTAACACGCATTAAGCTAAATTGCAGCTGATTTCGAGCCGCACTTGACACTCTCAATTACTCACTCCATAGGTAACTCAGAAAAACACGATACGAAGTATATGTCAAGGCTAGTGACATATTCTAAATTCAGATATCCTCGAGTCCATAATCGTACTTACAGGATACAAAACCTGACAATAACGAACATTCTGAAGCAAAAATCTGACTAAAAATTTTATTATTATCTTCCGGTTTTATTATCTTCCGATTCGTTAAAATTCTATTATCTTCCGGTTTTAGCATTCTCGAAACTCAAACAGATCAATGTCTACCTTAATCACCTAATTCCCCAGCCTAATTACCTGAAACAATCTTATAAACGCATGAACTCAGAGATAATTTTAAAGATTACGACTAAAAATTATCAAAAAAAGCATCACTAATATTGAAGAACATACATTAACCACCTAATCACACAGCTTAATTACTGTAATTAATCAACAACTTCATCGTATCATGCAACAGATAACATAACACGATAAAAAAATGCAAATTATTTCAAAAAAACATCAAAAATATCAAACAACATAACACAATCACCTAATGCGACGGCGTAATCAACTTGAAGAACTTGATAATCACACGAATTCAAAGATAAAATCATCAGAAACGAGATATAATACCTAAAATTAATCAAAAAAATCAAAGACGAAGGTAGGCGAGAGAGCGAGAGAAGGACCTGGCATTGGCGGCGTTTGCCGGTGTGACGGCGTTTCTTGGCGGCGATAATGGCGGCGACGCGAGCGGAGACGGCGGCGGCAGGATCGCGATTGAGCTTCTTACGTGCGGCTTTGTTCTTCTTCTTCGCTTTAACGTCATCGCCTTTCGGCATTTCTGCAAATCGTCGGAGAAATTTGGGGGAAGAGATGAAGAGGATTGGGGATTTAGGGTTTTCGAGGGTTTATGCCTTTTATGGCCTACTGCTTAAAATGAAGTTAGTTACTTACTATGGTCACTAGAATTGACCCGACTCGAAATTTTGGCGATAGATTCGTTATGGTTCGAAATTTGACTCGAAAATTTTGATGTAAGAAATTCGCAAATTTTTAAAATTTGACTCGAAAATTTTGATAGAAATTCAAAAAAAAAAAAATTACGAAATTTGACTCGATTTTGATCAGATTCGTAAATTTTCGATATCTCACTCGGAAAAATTTGATCAAGAGATTCGCATTTTTTTCGAAATTCGACTCGGAAATTGTGATAGAGATTAAAAAAAAACCGAAATTTGACTCGGGAATTTTGATCAGATTCGTAATTTTTCGAAATTTCACTCGAGAAATTTGATCAAGAAATTCGTAGATTTTCAAAATTTGACTCGGAATTTTGATAAGAGATTAAAAAAAACAAAATTTGACTCGAAAGTTTTGATCAGGAATTCGTGATTTTTCAAAATTTGAATATAGATAGCTCGTGAATTTCATGAACTATATGTCTATACATCTACGAGGCTAAACCATTATCGATATTTGTGTCTTCGAAGTTGGTTTGTAGAGCATTTGAAATCAAGTCGATCAAAGTTCGGCTCGAATTTGACCACAATTAGTTTTGAACAGTTTTCGAGCCAAGCTTGATCAAATAGTTAGTGAATTTTATGAACTAGATCTACAAGGCAAAACCATTATCGATATTAGTATCATCGGGGTTGGTTTGTAGAGCATTTGAAATCAACTTGATCAAAGCTCGGCTCGAAATCAAGGAGGATAAAAAAGAAAGATTTAAGTGGGCTTGAATCAAGTTCGAGCCTTTTTTCTGAGCTTCAAACTCGAGGAGTTCCGATCTTATTCCGACCTTACGCTCAAATATCCGAGTCAATTCCAAGCACAAACGAGCTCGAGTTCAAGTTCAAATTCAATTATTGGACGCTAAAGTTATCAACTGACTCAATTTGGTAAATTTACGAGGGATTCAAATTTCATCACGTCCTAATCACCCTCTTTCAACGTACCATTTTCTCCCGAATTGAACTAACCCAAGGTGAAGTTACTCGAAATAACAATTTTTCCGTGCTATGACCGCTCTTATTTTCCCTTCAGGCGGCAGCACATCTATCATGCTATTTATATAGGACACAATATGTACTTAACTCGTACTGTATATCCGTAATAGGAAAAAAATATCATACAATCAACATCGTCAAAAAAATTTCTAGGGTGAAAGACGTGAAATTTTGAGTATTAGATGGGTGTTTATGCCAAAAAATCCGAGATCACCACCGTGGTGATGTCCCTCATCTCACGAGTGTGACAACAGCTATTATCGTCCACAATGTTCATTTACATACGGTTTTAAAACTACAGAAACAAAAATTAAAATGACGAGGTTACTGTAAACTTATCGTTCAACTGCATGTCTGACTGAGGGAAATCTATCGGACCACCGTGAATATCCTGCAATCAAACTGGTTGTTATTGGATCCATATAACAGCAGTAATGTGATAATGTATTAGCCATAGCTTACTCAGGGAAAGGTATATGAACAAACCTGAAGCTATAATCTGACGAAGATCAGCTTCGGATCTGTAATCGTCGCATGTTTCCTGAAAATAATTCAACCAGTGACCAACTGCTTGGAAATCGGAATAATGCTAGATTGCTAGATTACAATCAAGCCTAACAAAGTGCAGGTGTGAACTACGAACGAGAAAGGATCAGTCGAAACTCGAAAATAACAAATTAACGATTTGCTTATTTTTCAGAAGTCTCAGAACATTAGTTGGAAAACGGAGAAAAAAAACAAGATCAATAATATCATGTACGACAAGTTCCAAACAATTAGTCAATCAACTACCCAGTACTCGTATATCTTATACCGAGTAGAATTTTTTTTTTTTTTTTTAAAAGTCTCGTTTTTAATTTACAGGATAATAAAAATTGGGTAATCAACTCGAATGATTTCATGATGAAAAGCTTTACTGTTGACTCGCCATAAGTAAATACGGTTTGTAAGTACAACTTACCTGGTCACAGAGAGTCAGGCTTCTTGCGATGAGGTGAGATAATCTACTAAGAACGTTTTTATCGACAGCTGGATATTGCAGAAGGCTCTCCTCGGACATGGCGTCAAATATAAGTGAGCAGATACTTGATGCCATCATTATGATAGACGAGTCGCGTGTTCCTTCTGAACAACACAAGAGTAACATTCTCATTAAAAACAGAACTAAAGCTGTGTTGCTCGGACTCGTTTAGAAGTATCTGACACGGGTGCATATCCAAGTGTCGGACACAACTATTTTTATGAAAATTCGGTATATTTTGGTTTTAAATGGAAAGTCCGAGTGTCATACTCATGTTCGAGTGTCAAAAGTCGCACACGGGTCCGAGTGTCAATAGTCCAAATATCTATCCTGACTTAGTTAAATCCTCGTAAAAGCTCATTACAAAAGTCTATATGTCAGTTAGATGATCCGTGGCGTATACCTGTCCAATATGCGAGTGCCTTCAAGACATTGACAAAAGCGGATTCATCGAGTCGGTTATGTATCTCGCCTCTCTGGAGAAAATCAATATCATCAAAGAAAATAAGAATGACTTTAATGAGTAATGGTCAACAAATGGTAAAATTCCGAGGATGAATTCATATGTTGTAGGAGTATTACCTTCAACAAAAAGTTCATGACTGTATCACATGCCAAAAATATCGAGCTGCTATCCTCAACAAGATGGGGATCTTTCTCGATTAATTGTACAAGACAATTCGTAACCTGCCACATCCACAAACAATCAGATTAAAATTTACTGTCTGATATTCGTAAGCTACTAATGAAGTAACAACTTGATAATTACTTTCCTTAAACAAAATAGTACTACCTACAATAAGCAGCCATATTGTTCATACAGGACATTTCGTCTTTGACTCGGTAGCTATCTTCCCTATTGTTTTCTTTGAACAAGACATCATATCATGGAAGATGAAAACCCTAAGGTGTAGTAAGTAGACTCCAAGTTATGTAAGCAACGATCAATATGTAGTTTTGGAAGCGCAGCCAAACAACAATCGGTTGAGTAATTGAATATAAAACCTTTATCCTACGCTACTAACACAACCAACATGCGGATCTGGGTCCAGGGTTGGTGTGACGGATCTGGGTCTTGGTCCTAGTGGACCCGACCCATTGTCATCCCTAATCACGCCTGACACACGACTGTGACCACAAAAGAGGAAATGAGGTCTCTCTTGGAGTCCTCGCTTTATTACTCAACGGCAGTCAGCCAACACTACAGTTCTTTCAATTATTTTGGAATATGCCGGCATGGAGAAGAAAACATGGAAAACTCTTACGCCGATATATGGCTACATGCCTACATCTAACTTGTTAAAAATAACTTGTTTACTCTTCATAATCCTTGATGCATGTTCACTTAATCTCGTTTTAAGAAAGTGCAAGGGCGGATACTTACCATTTTATAAGCTCCGGAAGAAGCCAGAACTCTTACTCCGTCGGTCGTCATTGTTGTTTGGCAGAGGAAGGGAAGCATGAAGCAGACGGAAAGAAAGGGTCTGGAATTTCATAACAGATGGAGTAAGGTATGCAGTTTATGGTAAGGTTACTTTTTTTTTGCAACGCATGACCGAAAATGACTTGGAGAAAATCAAAATTAATGAAGATTAATCGAGCTTTAGATATGCATCACTGGTACCACTAACCTTGACTCATTTTCGCCTTCAACGGACAACAGATAACTCAAAAGGTCCTTAACTTTCTCTGTGGATGCTAGGGGCGCCTCTGCCAGGTAACTGCAAAAAAACAAAAAGTCGAGTAACCTCAAATGATGGAAGTACGGCTTAGGAGTTCCGACTTCCGACAATATTGAAGCTTCAGAAAAAATGAAAAGGTTAACAAAATAAACCTTCCAGCAACCCGCACAGCGGCAAGAAGATCATCTCCCTTCCTCTGGCCATGATCCTGCACGATATTAATTTTTATGAAGTGTCGGAAATAGTATTTCACAGTTCAGCAAATAACCACCTCTACCGTCATTTTAGCCTTTGACTTTAAATCGGTAAGCACCATTATCGTGTTAATATATTTTGCACGATGTTAGTCGATAGCCACAAAAATAAAACAAATAGAAGTCACTGAATTGATGGAGGGTATGTGTTACCTTCGCATCCTTTAAATACTCAAGGACTACTTCAAGTGTCTCATTAAGCCCAGAAATCACCTTCGTGAACGTGGCATCACTTGCAACTCCCTCTGCAATTGCAATAATGTTTATCACCGTCGTCTTATCAATGAAAACAAAAACGTCTACACAGAACTAACAAAAAGGTCGTTATTCAATTTAACCTATGCAAACAACAATAGAGGAAAAGGTATGAAATAGGAGGAACCTTAACGTCAGAAATTACCTTCTTCGCTGATATTTGAGACGAGTTTGACTACCTTTTCTACCAAAGAAAAGGCAATAGCCAGATTACGAATCTTTAAAGGAAGAGCTTCGGATTTCGATGATGAGGCTTCGTATTTCATGTAGGCTAGTTCATTGAGAAGGACAGCAATCTCAACCCTTGCTGACTCTAAAACAAGCAATAAACACCTGAGGCATGACGAAGGAAAAGAAATATGTATTGCATTCACGTGCAAAATGGCTAAATGGACAATACAAAATTTTACACTTTGTAAAGTACCTGTCGGACGGAGAGGGTTTGTAGAGATCAGGGACGTCTTTTTGATCAATCAGCCAATGCTCGCCAACTAAGGATACCATCGACTCTGCCACAATAAGACCCTGAATCTTCTGCTCTGGCGCTGTTCACAAAAGACATTACTTAAATCAAGCTTTACTGAAAGACGTCCTGTCGTCAAGACGCTGGTCCCTGACGAAAAATCTACAATTTTAAGTGTATAAATGAACATACCAACGCGATTTTGTAAAATGTCCACGACACCGGCGCGTACATAAACAGACCATGTCTCACTTGATTTTGACCGCAGTACAGCATGCAACGGAACCTGAAATATTTTTTGATGAGCAAAAAAAAAAAAGCGAAATGGTCTCAATGTATCACAGTCATTACGAGAATTTTTTAATGCATCACAGACTTCACAGTACAAATAACAATATATAATGAGGCTACATCTAAAGATTTCGGATTTTCAGTCACACTCAAATGCTAAAAGTCGTAAAGGTAGCTGGAGTCGGACATTAACGGAAACAAGATAAGTGTTACATAGATCACAGCCTCAACCTTCAAATTAGATATAGTACCATGCAGCTTTAGAACGTTTTTTTATTAAGGAAGCTTACATCTTATGCACAAATCGACATTTATAGAAACTATGCGACCATTACAATAGAATTAGCACAAAAAAGACGTAATTTCTGCAAAAGTTCTCCACCAGAACTGAACAGCTATCTATATATACTGTATGATATTGCTACTCTGCCTACTCATATATTCCTAATATGAAAACTATCGAGTAAACTCTATAGTAATGCATTCATAAGAGTTTAAACATACCGAATGATCGGAGGAAAGGATGACACACAAAAGCCGAAGTAAGTCAAATTTCAAAGCATTCTGCAGCAAGGCAAATTGTCTGGCAATAAATGGCACCTGAAACACAGATTCAATGTTAGAAACAAAATACTTCTAGCACGAAAAAAAAAAACAACGTTGAAGAACAACATCAGAGCCTTAGTCCCAAAAAGATTTGGGGTCGGTTAACGTGAATCATTATCCATGTCAAGTCGTTTCCAACAAAAACATTAAATAAGAACAAAAATACAATGTTGAAGAACGCAAAAAAAATTAAACAGGATAATTGGTAAAGAAGACTGCATAAATAAGAAAAAAAACGTAGGCATGCAACATGGGTTAGAGTACCATAGTTGACAGCTCTGTCAGATGTCTGCTAACGATGGTATCCAGGGAGATTTTACTAAAGACTAGCACGACGAGTTTCAGGGAAATTTCCAACGCCTGAGAGCCTGCAACCAGAGTCAGGGAAATACACGATTATATTGCACAAGTATTTCACTAGATTGAGGAAACGGTCCAAATGACACCGCTTATGTCGAGTAAAACATATACAAGATACAGCAAGATGAAATTTATACCATCTACCAATGACGGCAAATGTGCAGCCAGCGACGTGAGTCCCCCAGACTCGAATAAAGTGGAAACTCCATTTTCAGAGTTGGTGCAAACGAGAAACAAGAACTCGTAGCAATCTTCTAGCAGAGACGGTGCTAAACTGCATATGAACACAAGAAAGCAACACAAAAAAACATCAGAAAATCAATACAAAATGCAATTTGTTACTAATGTACTATAACGCGAAAATCAACATCTCTAATTAAACCCATAATCGAGTATTAACCTATGTTTCGTGGACACTTCACTTAGCTATCGTACCACGTGTCTCATACGTTCCAATACTATGATGTGACATCATACTTTGATATTTTTTTTAGACAAAAAAAATCGAAAACTTTGCCCAAAACAGTCGTGTATCGGATTCTCCAATACCATATCATGTTCAAGAGTAAACAAATACGGTGATATACAAGGAATAATCAAAAGCAAAAGAATATTACTCATTCTCCATGACTTGAACAACAGAAGGAACCTTAGATTGCATATCAGGCAACGCAGCTATCTCTGGCACACGACAAAGGGCAGCAAGTACGGAAACAGATAAACGTAGATACGCTTCGTTATTCTCGTTACTTTCACGCATACCTAACAACAAATCAACAGAAACAGGTTAAAACTTCGACACTCTAGTAAAATATTCTGATTTTTTTTCAAGCTTACCTTACCGCGTTACTAGTTCGTCATTTATATACATCAAAAACTCGAATCTATCAGCTAAATTTTTTGATTTTTCTACATTCGGGGAGTAAAAACATCCGATTTTACCAATTTTTACCTTACTCCATACTAATTCAAGCTAAATACGTCAAAAATTCCAATCATCTAATCGAAATTGTGTCCTCGATGAGTAAAAACTTCACCATTAAATAAAAAATTCCGATTATCGCATCCCTAATCCGTCAGCTAATCACAAACCCTAGCTCCGTCAATTGAAAAAAAAAAATTAGAGCAATTAAAAGAGCGTACCAGTGCGCAACAGGCGATCGAGAAATCAAGGAGAAATATTGTGATCGACTTTGAGAATAAAAGTGTACTCAATTTTATCAACTTGTACCTTACTCCATACCAATTCAATCTAAATACGTCAAAATTTCCAATCATCTAATCAAAATTTCGAATTTGCGTACTCGATGAGTAAAAACTTCGACACTAATTAAAATTTCCGATAATCGCATTCCTAATTCGTCAGCTAATCACAAACCCTAGCTCCGTCAATTGAAAAAATGGAGCAATTAAAAGAGTGTACCGGTGCACAAAATTAGAGCAATTTTCTTCTTCTTTTTTACATTTGAGAAGTCAAAACGTCCGATTTTACCAATTTTTACCTTATTCCATGCTAATTCAAGCTATATACGTCAAAATTTCCAATCAACTACTCGATGAGTAAAAAGCTTCGCCATTAATTAAAAGCTTCGATTATCGCATCCCTAATTCGCCAGCTAATCACAAACCCTAGCTCCATCAATTGAAAAAATTAGAGCAATTAAAAGAGTGTACCGCTGCACGAAATTAGAGCAATTTTCTTCTTCTTTTTTACATTCGAGAAGTCAAAACCTCCCATTTTACCAATTTTTACCGTATTTGTCTACTCGATGAGTAAAAAATTCGCAATTAATTAAAAGCTTCGATTCGCATCCCTAATTCGTCAGCTAATCACAAACCCTAGCTCCATCAATTGAAAAATCAGAGCAATTAAAAGAACGTACCAGTGCGCAACAGGCGTTCGAGAAACCGAGGAGAAACAGCGTGATATACTTTGATGATAGAACTGTGATCGTCGCGGTTGCAGAATTTGGTCGCGAGAAGAAGTCCGGCGAGTCGCTGTTCGTCGTTTTGGCCGCTTAGCAGCTTCAAACAGTCGTCTAACGATGAAGATGAAGATGAACATGGCGGAGAAGATGACGATGGCGAAGAAGAAGAGGAAGGAGGAGGAAGAAGAAGCTCAGTTTCCATGGCGGTTTTAGTGAAGAAAGTTGAGAGACTGAGACACAGTTCACAACGTTAAAGAAGGGAGTGTTCTGGAACGAGTCGGTTTGGACCGGGCGGGCTAGCCCGTTTTAAAATATAAGTGTCCGTCAGTCCGTGTTCGGTCCGTTTTGTAAATCGATCCGGGCATGTCCGACCCATTTATTTATTCGGGCCGAGATTTGCTATCCAAACCCGCTAAGAATCGGGTTGAATGGATCGGGCTATTCGGACTGTACCGCCCATGATCATCTCTAATTTGGATCATTTTCGAGTTTGTATCGAAGAAGTTTTAGCCCAGTAACCCAACCCAACCCGACATCCGAACTTAAGATCAACGTTAACCCATCATAAGTTGAACGAAACCTACCTAACCTCTGACCAGAATGTTCATTGCAGTAAACGAATCGATATCCTTAAAAAAATTGAAAATAAGAATCTCGCAAATGACTCGAAGTCGTAATAGTTTCGTCTGAACTGAAGTTTACTTGATTTTTTAACCCGCCCCGAACTCGAAGGCAAAATTGTCTAGTTAAGACTTAATGCGTTCTTCGTTAGAAAAAAAATCGAGTTTGTATTAGCATATCATAAGTTGGTGTTGGTGAGAAGAAGGGGCAAGCTCAATTTTCGCTCCGTGATTGGGGCCGGGGATGTTATGCATGTAGATTGTAGATCAATGCAATCAAGTCGGCAATGCCGAGAGCCATGGCCGTGATGGAGGAGAGGATGAGGGTGACAAAAAAATGTCGAGGACGATGCAGTCTGGTCAACTACTTTCTGCATTTCAAACAATCGGAATGAAGCGATGATTGTTAAAGAAGCAAAATTTGAGCTCGATATTCACCTTATACATGAAAAAACTACGACAACAACGCAATCAAAATCAAATACTCGGCTGCAACGAAATTTGGGCTCAAAATTCACCCACATTCATCAAAAATTATGACAGACAATGCAGTCGGGTCAACTACTTTCTGCATCTCCAACAATCGGAATGAAGCACAAATTCTTACAGAAGCAAAATTTGACATAAAATAGATTACGAGAAGTCGAGAACAGCGCACTTGAATAAACTGCTTCAGCATTTCCAACAATCGGAACGAATAACTAATTCTTAAAGAAGCGAAAATGGCGCTCAATATTCACTTCATTCATCAAAAATTACTACTAAAACGACGCTATCAAATCAAGTACTTTCTGCATTTCCAACAATCGGAACCAAGAATTTGAGCTCGATATTCACCATATACATAAAAAATATTACGACAACAACGCAATCAGATCAACAACTTACTGCATTTCAAACAATCCGAACAAATCACTGATTCTTATAGCAGCGGAAATGGAGCTCAATTTTCACCTCAAACATACGTAAAAAATCACTACCAACGATGCAATCAGATCAAGTACATTCTGCATTTCCAACAATCGGAACGAAGAACTAATTCTTAAAGACTCAAAATCAGAACGAAGAACAAATTTTGTTTTCGGAAAAAAATCAAAACGCAATCAAATCAAGTGGTTTCTTCAGTGATTCTTGTAGAAGCAAAAATTGAGCTCGATATAGACCTTATACATAAAAAAAATGTGACAACAATGGCAACCAAATCAACTACTTTCTCCATTTCAATCGTATAGCAGCAAAATTTGAGCCCGCTATTCACCTTATACAACAAATATTACGACAAAAAAATCAAATAGTTTCTCCACTTCAGATAATCTTACAGCGGCAAAATATGAGCTCGATATTCACCTTATACATCAAAGATTACGACAACAACGCAATCAAATCAACAACTTTCTCCATTTCAATCTTATAGCAGCAAAATTTGAGCTCGATAATCAGCTTATACATCAAAGATTACGACAGAAACACAATCAAATCAACTAATTTCTCCATTTCAATCTTATAGCAGCAAAATTTGAGTTTGATAATCACCATATACATCAAAGATTACGATAACAACGCAATCAAATCAGCAACTTTCTCCATTTCAATCTTATAGCAGCAAAATTTGAGCTCGATAATCACCTTATACATCAAAGATTACGACAACAACGCACTCAAATCAACTAATTTCTCTACTGATTCTCATATCAGCCAAAATTGAGCTCGATATTCATCTTATACATCAATAATTACTGCAAGTCAATAACACAATCAAATCAACTACTTCTCGCTTTCCGACAATCTTATAGCAGCAAAATCTGAGCTCGATATTCACCTCACACAAAATATTAGGACAAGAATGCAATCAAATTAACTACTTTCTCCATTTCCGACAATTCATAGCAGCAAAATTTGAGCTCGATATTCATCTTATACGTCAATAATTACGACAACAACGCAATCAAATCAACTAATTTCTCTACTGATTCTCATATCATCAAAAATTGAACTCGATAGTCATCTTATACATCAATAATCACGAAAACAACGCTATCAAATCAACTAATTTCTGATTCTCATATCATCAAAATTTGAGCTCGATATTCATCTTATACATCAATAATCAAGACAACAACGCTATCAAATCAACTAATTTCTCTACTGATTCTCATATCAGCAAAAATTGAGCTCGATATTCATCTTATACATCAATAATCACGGCAACAACGCAATCAAATCAACTAATTTCTCTACTGATTCTCATATCAGCAAAAATTGAGCTCGATATTCATCTTATACATCAATAATCACGGCAACAACGCAATCAAATCAACTAATTTCTCTACTGATTCTCATATCAGCAAAAATTGAGCTCGATATTCATCTTATACATCAATAATTACGGCAACAACGCAATCAAATCAACTACGGAGTAATTCTTATAGCAGCAAACACGGAACGCGGATACAAAATAAAATAACTCAAATCAGAATTTGTTTTCGCAAAAAAGAATCAAAACCTAATTGATCAAGCGACGGCGATAGTAGGCGGTTGCTTCGACGGCGGAAAATTAGCAGAATTACCAGCGGAAAAATCCTCGAGATTGTAGACGACGGTGATGTAAAGCGAACAACTAGGACAACGAGCGATTTCTTCACCGAGTTGGAGATCGTCTTTAGTGATTTGAAAGAGGTCGCCGCATGGACATGGATATGTGAAAGCTTGAATTTCTTCGTTCCATTCCATGTCTTCAATCTCTACTTCATCGTACGACATCTTCGTTGATTTGATTGGAATTATTCAATTGAGCTCAAATTAGGGTTTTTTGAGAGGGGAATCGGGAGAATTGGGGGTTCAATTGTTCAAATTAGGGTTTTGAAGCGAATTTGGGGGTTTTAAACTTTTAATCGAATTGGCAGCGTACTAGTTTGAAAGAGCGTAGTTTTGTCACTTATTAGATCGGGTCGGGTCGGGTCGGGTCGGGTTTTAGTAGACCTGGCAAACGGGTTAACCGGATTCGGGTAGGGCCATTTTCGGGTTATAAAAAACGGATTGGCTTCAGGTTCCGGTCATTCTCGAGTTTTCTATATTCAATCTTTTTAGGAATACCGACTCGTTTTCCATGATAATAGTGGTCAATTTTTGTTACGAATCAAACTCGGATCTTCAGTTCGGGTGTCGGCCGGGTTCGGGTCAAGTCATTCGGGTCCGACCAGTTTTATCATGTCTAGGTTCTTGTATGTGTAAGTTGTGGCATGTACTCGTAAATGGTATAAACAAATCTCGTATCATCTCTTGTCGATCCGCTCATGTATAAAAGGGTTATCCCGGTTCAACTCAAAACTCGATAATCTCGTGTTGAGCTCTCGGGTCGTATTCCGGTTCATTACTTGTGTCACGAATAAAAGGCTCGAGGATTATCCAACCCAAAACCTACTTAAATAAATCTCGTCTCGTGTTTCCGTTAATATCTTTACCTAAATGGATTAGCCCAATCCAACCCAACCCAACCCAACTGGATAGTTCGAGTTACAGATCAAGCTCGAAGCTTTTATCTCCAGCCTCGGATCAAATACGCATCAAATCATTCTAATCAAAGTCTCAAACCCCAACAAAATCCATTAATTCACCACAATAATCAAATCACAAATTCACAACTCAATCAAAGTTGGTTTCTTTTGAATACTGTGATTCCTGTAAAAAAAAAATTACCTTTTCAGCTAAGAATTGTTTTCAGCTAAGAATTTAGAGAAATGGCAAGATACAAGGATGAATCTCCTGCAATTCGTGTATATACAGTTTGTGATGAATCAAAGTTGGTTTCTTTTTCAAAAAAGATTGATAATTTCATAATTTTTTTTTTAATTTCCATCTGATTTGATTATGGAATTTATGTGTGTAATTAATTAATTAATTAATTAATTTGACAATTTCTGCAGGTATTTGATTGTAAGAAATGTACCAGCATTAGGTTGTGGTGAAGAACTAAAACAACTGTTTGCAACTTATGGAGAAGTTGATGAGTATGTATCAATCAATCTCCCAATCGATTTTCGATAACTTTTTTTTAATCACGAATTCTTGTTTAAGACGGGTTTTTAATGGGTTTTAATCAGGGTCATTAAAATTTTGGTAGCGAGTTAATCATATTCGCTTACTGGATATGAAAAGTTGTCATTTTTACGAACGTAGCAAAAGTCGATAATCTCCAATTGATTTTCGATACTTTTTTTATCACGAATTTGTTGGTGATTTAAGCAATTACCCATCCATTTTTGCGTACTTGAGTTCGGTTGAAAGATGGTAAATTTGATAGTAATTATTTGAGAATTTACGGTATGGCGCCCTGGTCTAGGGTTAAAATTTCACGTCAAATCTGAATTAACCGATTTTGGTGGGAATTCTCCGTGGAGTCGGACATTTGGATACACTGATATGCAAAAGTGCAAAACCCGTGTCAGATACTTCTAAACTAGTCAAGTCGGAGTAACATAGATTATCACGATGCTGAGGTTAAACCAGGCTTTTCGTTTCGAGTGAAGCATAAGTTTTATCCATGCTACTGTTCTCTTCCTGTAGTTCATTAGTTCCGTCTTTGAGTTCAATGCTACTGTCTTCCTGTAGTTCACTAGTTCCGTCTTTGAATTCAATGCTACTGTCTTCCTTCCTGTAGCTCATTAGTTCCGTCTTTGAGTTCAATGGTACTGTGTCTTCCTGGAGCTCATTAGTTCCGTCTTTGAGTTCAATGCTACTGTCTTTGTCTTCCTGTAGCTCATTAGTTCCGTCTTTGAGTTCAATGCTACTGTCTTCTCTGAGTTCAATGCTACTGTCTTCCTGTAGCTCATTAGTTCCGTCTTTGAGTTCAATGCTACTGTCTTCCTGTAGTTCACTAGTTCCGTCTTTGAATTCAATGCTACTGTCTTCCTTCCTGTAGCTCATTAGTTCCGTCTTTGAGTTCAATGGTACTGTGTCTTCCTGGAGCTCATTAGTTCCGTCTTTGAGTTCAATGCTACTGTCTTTGTCTTCCTGTAGCTCATTAGTTCCGTCTTTGAGTTCAATGCTACTGTCTTCTCTGAGTTCAATGCTACTGTCTTCCTGTAGCTCATTAGTTCCGTCTTTGAGTTCAATGCTACTGTCTTTGCCTTCCTGTAGCTCATTAGTTCCGTCTTTGAGTTCAATGCTACTGTCTTCCTGTAGTTCATCCCGGTTTGGAACACTGTTTGAGCCTTTGTTCTTCTGATGTTATATTTTGAAGCTATTTTAGTCGCTTTTTGTCGAGCCCTTGTTCTTCTGATGTAGGTGTAAACCTATGGACGCAGAGGAATGTGAGGCGTTCACTGATGTCTACTGGATCAAATTTGGCCGTATCTCCAATGCAAGGTAGTTAACAATTACTCCTACGTTGCTCAGACTCTTCTACGAGCTATCGTGTATGAAACCGGCTATTTTGGGCAAAAAAATTATTTTTGTGCTTGCTCTAGGTTCGCAAAAAGAAAACTAGACGAATCGGTTTTCCTTGGGAATCGACTGCAGGTGACGTATGCACCTGAGTACGAGAGTGTCTCCGAAACCCAGGAAAAATTGGAAGACAGGATAAAGGAAGTTCGCAGAAGATTAGAACGTAAGCATTACCTATGTTATTCCGACTCTTCTAGTATACTTGATACACGGACTCTTCATTCTAAGCCAAAATATGCAAAATTTTCATAAAAGTAGCTGAGTCTGACACTTGGACACGCACCAGTACTTCTAAACGAGTCCGAGCAACATAGCTGGCCTCATTCCATGTAGTGTTATTCTTGATTATTGTGCGATTTCTGTGTGTAATATCAGCTGGAAAATTGAAAGGTAATGACACGCGATGTGAAGGTGCAAGAGGTCATCGTTTAGGTGACGGAACTTTTCCACCAATGACCCACGTGTCTTCCGACCAGGTAATCTGTCTGAAATTAGGGAACTGGGTTAGTCGTATGCGTACAACAGTCTCATTTAAGTATCTCGGCAAAGGGATTTTCCGACATTTTTACATCGTGTATCCGTTTTATGTGATTCTCAGGATTACTTCCCATCGCAGTCGATGAATCAAACCGTTAGAATGGTGAGACAAAAACTGGACAAGGTATGTACATCCGTCTCCATTTACTCGTCGACATTACTCTGATCGCAAGTTCTTGTTCTAGACGCTTTATGTTACTCCGACACTTCCACTTGGAGGCTGACACGTGTTGTCCAACAACGGCGCAACACTTTGATACTTTGAGTCAAATAACATGAATAGGACGAGAGCAAGAAGAGTGTGAAATAGCAAAAAGCTCGTCCCGTCTAACCACATTGGATGTTATTCGACCTCTTATAATCATAAGACAGATATATACGTTACAAGGGAGACTTATTGTATTTTGATATACACGTGCTCTTCTTTTGGTTTTTCTTCAGATAGAATCGAATTCTTCAAATGCACAATCTGGCCCGTCTTCCAAAAACATCAAAGTCGACAATCGAAGAAGGATATAAGTATTTGACTCTCTACGTTTTGTAAGTATATGAGTATACGCTTTCCATCTTCATCGAAACATCATCGAGATAAAAAGCTTCAGCAGACACCAAATGTCGCCTTGTCGGAACCTGTCTTGCTTCATATTTTACCTTTTATGTTGCCGAGGTTCATGCCGTTGTACATCCGTCTATTCCATTCATGCGATACAGCTTTCAGTTCCCGTCATCAGTCTTTGGCCATTAGGACGAGTTTTTGACAAGGAACTCGAGAACTATCATGGAGGCTCTTCCGGTTTCCAAAAACCCGACAACCTGAAATTCTCGAAGGGTTTCTTTGATCAGTTGATGTCTTTTGTCCAAGTCGATTTATTGCATACTGTATTTGATTGTCGAAGTTGAAATTGAATTACAAATATGAGGGCGGAACAAAACGTGTAATTCCGTTATTACTCACTTTATTGGCTTGTCCTAATAAATATAATCAATAACATCGACTTTTACAAAGTAAAATCATGCAAATTTATGAGGAGATACATTAAATTACAGTTTATTTTCTCAATTATGAAGACCAGAAAAAATGGAAACAAATGTCTTTAGGCAATCCTGGCTGATCCAACAAATTATCAGTCTTTATGTCTAGAATACCCAACGAACTATTGACTCGGAAATCGTCTAATTGATCCAACCAACATCGACTACTTCCTTCCTCATCGCAAATCTTGTCTTCAGATTTCTTCATCAAATTTTCACACAAGTAGTTTAGGATAACGGGGTTATAACCAACAAAGGTCGTTGGATGAATGATAAATAGCATAGCATCGACAGTAGCAGCTACATTTTCTTCGAAGTAAGGGACCCGAAGGGCCAAGTGAATATTGTGTCGCGGGAAAGCCTGAATTGCTTCTACTCGCTCCGGTTCAAATGTTACCTGGCAAAACCAAATCTAATTAAGTATAAATAATTAATAAATAAAAATAAAAGCAGGATGAATATGAGCAGGGTACAGAGAAGAGGGTACGGGTACAGGTACTGACCTCCGAGAGAAGAAAGACAAGTACAACTTTAATCCGAGTTGTCAGTAAACAAAATGCGAGGAATGCCGTCAAGTCAATGAACCACAAAGTGTCGCAAGCATAATCCACGGTAAATCTAATTTTGACCTCTTCTAGGTCAGACATTGGACTGAAGAAAATCTGCTTCGGAATCACATCTGCCCTGTAACGGAGGACCCTCAGTTTAGGACAATTAACGTACAACTGCACGAGGCTGAAATGATAACAATCAAGGGATGTCAATCTGGGACAATCGATAATAGCTTCCTTCACAAGAACTGAACAATGTCTACAAACAGTCAAGTTCCTGAGAAGGTTGCTGACTACATTAAATGTTTCCGTATCATGTATATATATATAAGCTTCTTCAACCAGCGGAAATGTAGCGGCAAAGTCTGCAAAGACGACGCTAGGCTGGTTAATGGTGCAGCCCACCAGGGTCAGCTCTTTAATGCTGGCACAAGCTGCAGGGCTGATACGACATTCAGTTATAGTTTCGGTATAAACTTGACATTTGAAGCACTCGAAATTGGTGTCTACAATGCCAATGTGATTAACCTGGCCCCATGCAATTTTAATAAGAGCGTTTTTGAGCTTCGGAAACCTTGAGAGCTCTATGGATCTTACGTTGACAGTGCAATCATCAAGGACCAGCGTTTCAATTCCCCCGCAACATTTTGCCAGGTTCTCAAACACAGAATTTTCTATCAAAACATTTGACAACGACAACCGCTTGAGAGAACAAAATTTGTTGTTGTTGTTGTTGATGGGGTTGCCAACAAATGTCTTATCACTCAAAATGCACCCTCGAATATACACGGAATGCAAGTGTTTTGAAGCAAGCGCTGAAATCTGAAACTCGTATAAATCATCATCATCATCATTGCAAAGGTAATCGTTCCACAAACAACCAACACTTTGTACAAAAACACACAACTCATGAACCTTCATATGTTTCACTAACTCCAAACATGTATCAAGACGTGAAAAGCGAGTGGAATCATTAAAGGCGACTTTCAATGCTAATTTTCGAATAGGTGAATCTAGGTGCATCGCTCTAGACAAGCCATCGTGAACATCATCCAAAAACATATCCCTTATTTGATTAATATCAGTCTCAGGCTCATGCTCACGCTCACGCTCATCACCACCAACCAGGGATCGCAATGCAAATAAGCTATGATCGTAATAAAGAATGGGGTTTAAGCTGCAAACGCTTTTCCATAACTTAGATAAGACGGATGCTCGTGCAGAATCTTCTAGAGGGAGACGAGATAATATGTGGAGCATGATAGGTTCCGGCAACTCAGAAAAGCGATCTATGTTCTCAATAACGCCGCTTATTCTACTGTATTTCGATGCCATCCTCTCCACTTCAACCTGATAACATACCAGCAAAAAAATGTCAATACAACAGTGCATCCACACTGCAGGTGTTTTTTTGTTGGTTATTTCACGAGAACAATCTCAACTATGCGTGTGCTTATTAAACTAATCCAAACTATTCGTAATCTCATTTTAATATGAACTACGCTTCCATTAACCTCGCTTTGTATTTGCTAATCAGGTGTTTTTTTCTTCTTTCTCCTAGAATTTCGGAATATGATTCAGGTTAACCGACACCAAATATGGTTGTACTTCAAAACCGAAAATATGCAAACTTTTCAAAAACAACAAATCCCCTTTGAGCTAAGTACAGTACATAAAGATGGTAAAGCTGAAAACTTTCAAAAGGCACAAATCCCATCTTTTTCACGAGACTAAGACATCTTCGATAATCAATCAATCAATCAATCAATCGTAAAGATACAAAAAAATAAATAAAAAACAAACGCATCTGAAATCTGAACTGGTTACAGAAATCACATAAGATTGTGAAGATGCCCAATTTCATGAATTACAAATTCCCTTTCAACTTTTAGAGAACCCTATATAATCAAATATCACAAATTTCAATTTCAATTTCAATTTCAAAAGAAAGGTGACATACCTGATGAATCGGAGCAACGTATAACGTAAACGTCAACTGTAATAGTATGATGGAGGGAGTATTTCAATAATCTCTTTTGGACCATATTCACGTTACAAAAGAATCGTTAATATTCCGACAATATAGGTGAGATGATATTAATTACTCCCTCCGATTTTTTATTAATAAGGGTGTAGGAATGTGTGATTCAAAATAAAAGAAGGAAGAGAGAGAAATGTAAGGGTGATCCTAGACCACAGGTTGATGGCTCAAAATGAAAATAGGAAGAAAGAGTGTTTCAGCTCAATAAGGAAATAGAGAAGATAATAAAAAATCGAAGGGAGTACGTAGTATTCGAAGCGACCCGATACAAAACAAACTCGACCCAGTTGACCACATGTCTAAAACAACTTCCGTCTAACTACTTACAATTAGGGGTGTGCAAAATCCAGTCCGATCTCCGATCATCCCTTTTAACACTCTAACCAAATTTTCCCTCCAAAATAACATCTTTACAATTAAGGAAACACCAAGTAAAGGAACAAATAACAATTAATTTCCTATAATTATGAAACTCATATTAATAAAACTATTTATGATAAATAAAAATAGAAAAACATAACAAAAAATATTCACAAGTTTTTACACAATTTTTTTTTATCAATTTTGATTAAAATAGCCTATTAATTATACTAAATATGTAATAATATTCTCCCAAAAAAACCCTAGCCTCCTCTCCCAAAAAAAACCCTAGCCTTCGTCTTTCATCCGGGCTTCTATCGATAATTAATCGATGGTAAGCCCCAAAAACTGATTTGTTTTCACTTCTTAGTTTGATATTCAATATGCTATTCAATAAAAGTCTCTCTTTTTATAGGAGTTTCGTCCTTTTGTTCAAGACTTCTGTCCTTTTGTTCAAGACTTCTGTCCCTTACGTTATGGGGCTTAGTTTTATTATTATTGTTTGTTGATGGTTCGTCGCACGTCTATTCAATGTCTACAAGTAATTTGTCAACGATCTTTGAGACCAATAGAAGGTAAGATTTCTCAAGTTTTGAATCAAACGAAGGATCCCCAAACAAAAGTTGCAAAAAGATAACGATACGAGGTCATGCCGAATTGTCAGATCATGTCTTGAGATCCTTAGTTTATAAGAGAAATTACTTTCTTTAGTTTTTATTGGATTTGATTGCAATTATAAGTATACGTTGTAAGTGCCGTTTGGCGTTCTATTATGAATTATTCTTCTCGCTCAAAAAAAAAAAAACAATTAATTTCCTATAATTATGAAACTCATATCAATAAAACTATTTATGATAAATAAATAAAAATAGAAAAACATAACCAAAAATATTCACAAGATTGTACACATTTTTTTTTTTATCAATTTTGATTAAAAGAGCCGATTAATTACACTAAATATAAATGTCATTTTTTTAATTTCAACTTAAAAATGTCATTTTATTTTTCCTTTTCTTAAGTATTCATTCATCAATAATATTAATAACATAATCTAAGTTTAAAAAAAAAATTAAATTAGATAAAATCACTTTTTTTTTTGATGGACTTTAGATAAAATCACTTTAATTTTATACTCGTACTTATTATATACTCCGTATTCCTTACAAAATCATGCAATTGCATGGATCTACACTACTAGTCAATTACGTAGTATTCAATTTGGGCGAATTTTGGGTTTCGATCCTGACCCGGTTTTTTCTGGTCCGGATTGGAAAGACCGGAATTACATTTAGTTAATAAAATTCCGGTCTAACCGGTCCAATGGACCGAAATTTCAAAAAAAAATGAAAAATTCCGATCCAACTGATCCGGTCTGTCCCCGGTCCAAATTATTTAGATTCAGATCCTAGTCCGATCCGATCCTGGACCGGTGCAAAGCCGAATGACTTTAAACGACCGACCTTTCGAAGCGACCACCATTGCTACGAAAGAGTGTGTCAGAAACACCAAGGCTATGGCGGGAGTAGCTCTGACGGCGGCGCTAACGACGGCGACGGCGACACAACCACCGTTGCACGGCCACACGCACCACCGTCTATTCGAATTCGCGAAAACAGCTCTATTCAAGATATTCCTCTTCCCTTACGCCACCATATGCGAGTTGTACTGCGGTCAAGTTCTTCACCAGGATAAATTCGACGACGCTCTCATCGGCCATTACATCGGAATCGGTACGCTTCGCGATTCTATTGCTCGTATCGATTTCATTTATGTCGAAGATGTTTTAGTCTAGTGGTTAAGATGACGGTACTGAGACGATTAGGTCTTACACCAAATTTGACTAAATTCTGAACAAATTGACTGCTTTTAACAGAAGCTATGTTAATTGAGGTGATTAAGAAATGGTTAATTGATAGGAATGTGTACTTAATTGATGGATATGCGTGTTGGTGATTTTGCAAAGTGAAGAACTTTGATTGAGGTGATTATATGTATGATGTATCGAAGATGTCTTAGTTTAGAGGTTATGATGTCGATATTGAGACGATTAGGTCTCGAGTTTGAATCCCTTCTCTCCCCATGTATTGTACTGGATTTACACCGAATTTGAGGAAATGTAGATGAACTTGTTTGATTGAGGTGATTAAGAAGTGTGATTAGATTAATGGAAAATGTAATTGATGGAGACGCGTGTTTATAGTTTTGCGAAGTGAAGAACTTTGATTGAGGTAATTAAGAAGTGATTAATTGATGGAATTGTGTGTTTGTGGTTTTGCAAAGTGAAGAACTTTGATTGAGGTGATTATATGTACTCGTATGATGTATCGAAGATGTCAGTTTAGATGTTAAGATGTCGGTATTGAGACGATTAGGTCTCGAGTTTGAATCCATTATCTCCCCATGTATTGTATTGGATTTACACCAAATCTATCGAAATTTAGACGAACTTGTTTGATTGAGGTGATTAAGAAGTGTGATTAGATTAATGGAAAATATAATTGATGGAAGTGAAGAACTTTGATTGAAGTGATTAATTGATGGAATTGTGTGTTTGTGTTTTTTTTGCAAAGTGAAGATGTGGAAAGCTCTGGAGTAAGTCAAGTTCGTGACGCATGGGAGAGTCCGCTTCAAAAGCCGTATACTTCGGATTTCTTTCTCCTTGATCCTTGTATTGTTAGTTTCCTTTTCTCCTTGTTCTTTTAATTTGCTTTCCTTTTGATTTTTTGTTGAAATTTTGTGAAATATTTCATCTTTTGGTCATATTTTGGCCGAATGTAAATCCTTTGTTTTTGGAGTTAGGTTGTACAGAAGGCGAAATTGAAGTTGGAACCTTTGCTATGTGAAACCCGTGTTTCTTAGTTCATATGTTAAGTTAGTTTGAACAAAAGTTTGAAGGTAAAACTAAAGCCGACGCCTTTGCTCAACGAAACTTGTGGTACTTAGTTCATATGTTGAGTTCTATTGTACAAAAGCCGATAACCTATGTTACTCTGACTCGATTTGAAGAGTCGAACATGGGTGTGCACCAATGTGTGGGACTCGGCTAGTTGATAAAGTGTTTTAGGGTCAAACCAATGTCCAAGTGTGAAGTGTCCAACACGGGTACACGAGCTCATATGAAGCGTCAGAGTAACATATGTACCAAGTGGACCCCATTAAGCTTATTTTGTACAAAAGCGAAACTAAAGTCGATACCTTTGCTATGTTGTGATCCTCATATGTTGAGTTATTTCGCACCAAATGGGAAACTAAAGCGGAAAACTTTGCTAAGCAAAACCTGTGTTTTGTTTCATATATTGAGGAGCTATGACAAATGGTGAAACTAAAGATTTGCTAAGTGAAACCCCATGTTTCTTTTATTTTCTTTTTTGGATGGAAGGTAAAAGTAAAGTTGAAATCTTTGCTTAGCAAAACACGTGTTTCGTTTCATATGTTCATTTTGTTGTACGAGAGGTGAAAGTAAAGTTGAAATCTTTGCTAAACGAAACCTGTGTTTCTTTTCACTTGTTGATCTATTGTATGCGGGAGATGCAAAACTGTGCTCCTTACTTCATACGATGAGTTATTTTGTATCAATGGTGAAATGAAAGTGGAAACCTTTGCTGCTATACATGCCTTTTGGAATACTGTTCATCTGTTTTTTGTTATGTTTTTTTTTTTCTTTCTTTTAACAGGAAAGCTTAGAGCCACATTTGGGGGAGAAGTGCAACACAGTCGACGTGGTTTGCTGCATGCAGCATTTGCAGGTTTATAAATAGGTTCAATTCATATAGTCAGTATTATAAAGTGTCTGTAGAAAGTCTTAAAGCTTGTTTATTTGGCAGATGTGCTTCGATTCTAAACAGAGAGTAATGATTCTTCTGCGCAATGTGGCTTCTCTTCTCAAACCAGGAGGTTATTTTTTTGGTATAACCCCCGACTCCTCCACGATATGGTATGGCGCAATGACTGCCAAGGTCCTCTTCCTTTCTTTCTTTCTCATTCTTTTTTCCACCTTCCTTGAGTTACTGATTATTTTCCGTTTAAAAAAAACATTTTATTTTGACTTCCTACTTCCTACAATTGGTTTTCCAACCCCAGCATGCGAAAAAATAACCGAAAATTATGTGCAGTCTTTTAATTTTGATACATTACTTATATATTGTACTCCATTATATTTGTTTCAGGGCCAAATACCAGAAGAATGTTGAAGCATGTCATAACAGAAGTTCCTCAATGAAGCCAAACAGCATGCCTAACTGCATTCGATCAGAGAGCTACATGATCACTTTCGAAGTTGAGGAAGAAAAGTACGTCTCAAAGTTCACGTCTTTATAGTATTATTATATGCAGGGAGAGAGGAAAACACTGCTCTAATTTTTGTCATTGCTTTGATTGATCGATCAGGTTTCCTATATTTGGAAAGAAATACCAGCTCAAGTTCGCGAGTGATGTTTCTGCAGAAACTCATTGTTTAGTTCATTTTCCGAGCTTTATTAGGTAATGACTGCTCGACTACTCGTTATTTCAGGATATAACAGTTACATAACACAGGCCATGTTCTTTCTAGCTGAAAGTGATTGAATTCAATTGAAATGAAAGTGTCCGAACTGATATGATAATGAAGGCATGCATATTTCATATCAGCTTGTTGCTTAAAAGTGCCTTTATAGGTATCAGTAAACAATTTTAGTCCAAGTCGAAGTCGTGGCACTTCACGCTTTAATTCCTTTTGTTCGTGATAGTTTGTGGTGCTCTCAATGTGTCGGAAATCTAGATCCTTGACTATTATTGTAATATGCGCTCTTTGATCGCAGATTGGCTAGGGAAGCTGGTCTCGAGTATGTGGAGATTCAGAATTTAACCGAATTTTATGATGATAACAGGTGTGAGTTTTTTTCTCTCCTGAAAAATTGCTTAGCGATTGTGTAAAGAACCCAACGGAGTAGTCGGAGTTGGAAATAAAAATCGAATGGTGCTGTCACATTCGATCATTAATAATGCGTTACTTTTTATCTTCTTTTTTCCGGTGACAACAGAGCTCAGTTTGCAAGCTTAATCTCAAAATTCGGTCCAAATCTCGTGGATCCTCGTGGAAGACTACTTCCTCGGTCTTACGATATACTAGGTGAGTAATTTGGAGTTGCCATCGTAATTTCAATTTTTTTATTAGTGGCCGTATTCAGCAAAGTTTATCATGTTCGTTTCAGGTTTATATACGACATTCATATTTCAAAAACCAGATCCAGACATGGCCCCGCCCATAACAACTCCCATCTTGCCTGACGGACCTCATATTTTCGATGAGGCAAGTAATACCGTGGGTCGTTTGGCGACTTGACTTTTAGCTGGCAGTTGATTAGCAATAAACTTTGGCTTTTGATTGGTGAGTTAGCTTAACATAATCACCTTAACTACAGCTTTTAGATTCAGCTGAAAACCGAAGGGAACAATACACTTTTCTTTTACCGATAATTCATAGCTTTATGTAATGGCAAATTGTCATGGTAAATTGGTTGAATGTGTATAGAGAGAGTGGGAAGAAACGAACTGGGAAGTTCACGATGCAGATGCAGTTCATGCAGATGCCGATGATGGGAATGCAACAGGCGATGCTGATGCACCTCCTGGTCTAGGTAACATTATTGATGAACCCGGGATTTTAGGTCCCGGCCCTCCAGATTTACGCTTTACGGATGCTCTCTAATTTAATTTTTTTTCTCCTAATTTATTTTTTTTCGCTTTTTTTTAATATCGATTATTTATGTTCGTGCACTGGGGGAATGATATTGTCAGAATTACTTAAATTTAAATGAAAAATTTGTGATGGAAGTACAAAAAGTGCTCTCTTCCTTTTTCTTATTGCATAGCATCAACATCTTTTTCCATACATTGGATCATTATTAGCATGAAAAATCAGAAACAGCCACGGCACTCGCCAGCGACCAGCGTATTCATGTTCGGAACATGAAATTTACAGAAATCAAGAATTAGGCGGTACTCGGTAGCCTTTACATATATATATGTAGGAGGAAACAGAGACAGTTGACTAGTCTTCAAGTTCGAGGATCTTGACGACAGCGACATCACCAACTTTTTGGCAAACGACAACTCGATCATGTGCCTTGATGACACCAGAAGCCTTGCCATGGTCGAGCGCTACCTTCAATATGGTTTCATTTGAAGCACTCGTTGAGTCCGCCTGCAAGAACAACATACACCCATTACTAACTCGACTAGGAACCAAACTTACAGGAATTTACAGGATACCGAGTATTAAAGAAAGAAGATGATGGGGGTGGAGTGCTATGGCTACTTACAGGATGTCTTGGATCAGCTAGCAATGGGAAGAGTCCTCTGACAATGAGTGATTGCCTTGCCTATCATCATCATCAATCAGGAATTCAGGATTTTCAGGAACCGTCGAGATTTTGTCAGTTGAATCCGAAATGTTACAGCTAAGTTCTCTCTCCAATCCATTTTCAACTACCTATTTGACTTTTTTACGGTCTACGATTTGACCAATTCTTCTTACACCTGGCAAACGCTTCAACCGGGTTCGGGTCGGGCCATTTTCGGGTTATTCAAAGCCGGTTGACTTTGGTCTGGCCGGGTCATTTTCGGATTTGTTATTTTCAACTATTTAAGGAATATCGCCTCATTTTCTGTAATAACATTCAGGCCACTTTTGGGTTGGGCCGGATCAAACTCGGGTCTTCAGTTCGGTTTGGGTTGTTTGGGTCGAAATTCGATTTGAAAAAAAAGGTGGATAGTTTAGAATGGATCGGAGATATACATTAACTGCGTGTTTAAGCCATTATGAGTATAGGAAAAATACCTGATAAGCACCCGTAAATGTCCAACGAATGTGGTTAGTTCTAAGCTGAGGAACAACCACTGAGAACACCGGCATTGTCGGACGGTACTTGGCAAGCAATCTACATTACCCATTTTATAAGCAAACCATTAGTCTCCCTTAAGACGGGGTATCCGTTTTAAAATGGGTCAAGTACTGTCCCATTTAGATAGTACTTGACCCGTTTTAAACGACAAGCCAATAGACATAGGAGCAAACCTTGCGGCTCTACCCGACGTGGTGAAGCAGATAATTGCTGATGCTTTCACTTTGATGGCGGCACGTACCTGTGTTATTATGCAGGGAATTATATTGTTTGCTAAAATGCAACGCAACGCACTAACTTAAGCGAATGTCGAAAAAACTTTAGTCGAAAGGATGTGGAGAGATATTAACCGCAGATGAAGCGATGGATTCCACGTGGGATACAGGCTCTCCAACAAATTTCCCCGTCTTCTTGAAAAATAAATCATGGTTGAATACTTTTTCCGCCTGCGCTCACAAATTCACCACAACCTCACATAAGCCGTCTTCACGTGAGATACAGGCTCAGTCGAGAAATAAGCCGGGAAAAGCGGCACAGTACATAGGGTGGACCGACAGAATTACCTCAAAACAAATTCTACCCACAGTTCCGATGGTTTCAACCGGATACAAACCGCGTAGTGTCTCTGCACCGAGAAGAATAGCATCACTTCCTGCAAATCAGAGTTACAGTCATTAGATAACCAAATCTGCAGCAGACGGAAAATTTTACTCTGTTTTTACCCTTTTGAAGTAGACTGCAAGATCATTTATTTTTTTTGCCAGCGGAAAAAATAAGACAGTTATGATTCCACACACTGTTCGCTAGTCGAGATGTGATCCAAACCGAGACTTAAAAGGGGAAAAACGAGAGGATACCGTCTAATACAGCGTTAGCAACATCAGTTGCCTCGGCACGAGTAGGCCTGAGGTTGTTAGTCATGCTGTCCACTACTCGAGTAACCACTGCAGGCTTTCCGGCCATATTGCATTTGTAAAGAGCTGCCTTTTGAAACAAGAACACCTATAGAATTCACATCGAGTCAGATGGCAAAGATTAAGTCATGCAATTGTTGATGGATCTATGACGAAGGACACGGGAAAACAATTTTTACTGTTACTTTGTCCAGTTTTAGGCTAAAAAGGTAAACTTTCAGGTAAAAAAGGCTTCATTGGGAACCCGGAACATAAAATCTCTGGAACCGTCATTGCGTGCAAAGGCCGGTAACGCAAAGGGGGTGCATCAAAATGGGTTTGTAATGAACACGAGAGGATGATTCCAAGAATCGACCTTTTCTGGTGGAAGATCAATTCCGAGGTTTCCACGAGAGAGGATGATTCCATCGGCTTCTTGTAGGATCTCGTCAAAATGGGCTAATCCCTACATATAATCAACGTTACATTAACAAAAATCTCAAAAATAACGGCTTAAGATCGACAGCTTAGAGAAGAATGAAAATATTTTCATCTTGTTACCTCAACGTTCTCAATTTTCGCAAAAATGTGAGTTTGTCGAAGATCGCCTAATGTAGATAGGAACTCACGAGCCTGCGATAGTACCCAAATTCATCTCAAATAACTCACTATAACAAAAGAATTAAAAGAGGAAAAATAATCGAAAATCTTATTTAAATAATAAATCCTTACTTGTCGGACATCTTCTGCGTGCCGAGTGTAAGACAACGAGAGGAAATCAATATTGTTCCGAACACCCCAAGTGCTTATAACCTGCAACACGATGTCAACAAATATCGTAAGAGACGTGAAACGAACTCTTATATGAATGTAAATTTCGTGACAATTCCATCATAAATCGATGATGCTTTTTTTACCTCCTTATCCTTTTCCGAAAGAGTAGGCTGATCTATATGTACTTGAGATACATGCAAGGTGTACAGCGGACCAGCAAGCGTGGCGGTGTTCTTGATAAGGCAGACCACATCTGCCCCCTTAATCTCGGACACCTACGATGCCAAATAATCAATAGTTCAGTCAATTACACAGATGCAATAGCATTCCAGGGCACTGTCTCAAAAACAAAGACACAAACGTGACGATGTTTTCATCATATTTTCAATTTACAAATTCTTGTTTGAAACAAACATATCCATCTTACACGCGAAATGGGTCCCTCTCTCTAGCTATATGGACATGGGACAGGGCAAAAGGGTTAACCGGGTCGGGTTCGGGTGGGTCTGCTTCGTGTCCGGTCACTTTCAGGGAAAAATCGGTTGATTTCAGTCAGACCGGGTCATTTCGGGGTTGGGTCATTTACATGTTTTATTTCCACATTTTTTAGGTATATGAACTCGTTTTCTATAAAAACGCTTGGGTTGGTTCCGGGTTAGTCCGGATCAATTTGGGTTACGGGTCACGGGCCGGGTCGGGTGGGACTTCGGGTTGGTATTTAAACCGGTTTTAAACATAACACGGATATGACTGTCTTAAGGAAACCCGAAATGTTTTCAATTACCTCAAGCCAAACTGAAGTGGTCTCACTACCGGTGAAAAGATACTGACCAACAAAGATCGTATCTCCTGCCTTCACAGCCTGCATGAAGTCGGTTGACATCGAAGAACAGAAGCAATGTATAGAGATTAGATACATAATTAGTTAATTAATACTCCGTATGTAATTAAATGTGCAAGTGTGTTCACGGTTCACCTTAGACAGCCCGTTGAAGTTGATAGGCAGGAGGTCCGAGTTAGCCTCTTGGCCTTGATCAGGTGTTAGAACCACCAACGAATCTGCCACGAGGGAAATCGGAAGCTCCTTCTTATTGATAACTTGCAATTCAGGGCCCACCGTATCCAACATGACCTGCAGAGAACAAATCATTACGGTACTTCAATTTAGACTAGACCAAAAAATCGAAAATTTTGACCAAAATAGCCGTGTTTGATACTCTAACACCGTGTCGGACACAACACATAATGAAGATTCTTAGTAGAAGTGAGAACTAAGAATTGTAGGGACATACACCACAAAGCTTCGTAGTCGATTTAATGGCCTTCTTGAGATTGTCCAAAGTCTCTTGATGATACTCGGCATCTCCCCACGAGAAATCAAACCGTGCCACTGAATATAATCGATAAGATTAGCACAATTGCTTGACTTCATTAACACTAATTAATACTCTAGATATTTGCATTTTATCTAACTCAAAATAATTCTTCTTATCATAAATTCTTGTGTAAAACGGCTTTATCATCAAGATTCAAGCAGTTTGTAAAACTGATTCAGTACCTCACGAACTTTTTATCTAAATGGGTCGTAACATTTGTATCAATAGATCCATTTTACGCAATATTTGTGTAAGGCGGTCTTACATGTGAATAACGGTTCATTTAATAGCCATCTCAGTAAGCAAGACATAGATAGTAAATAAGCTAAAAAGGGTAAGACGGAAAGTATACCAGACATTCCAGCATTAAGACAAGAGGAAATGGTGTCGAAAGATCGAGAATTGGGACCCAAAGTACCCACAATTTTGGTCATTGAAGGAAATGCAGTCTGCTGAAAACCCAAATCAGAAAACAGTCAATCAAAAACACACATCAATCCAAATTAGTCAAATTTTAACTAAATCGAACGAAATTAACTGATTTAATCACATAAAAACAGAAAATTTTAAGCTAGCGGGCTTAGAAGGCTCAAGGATTGAAGCAATTCTAATCGGTTTAGCAAACCGTAAATCAAAACATACCCATCAATCCAAATTACTCAATTTTTTTTAACTAAAGTCACATGAATTTTATTGATTTAATTACATAAAAGAATCGATTTTTAAGCTTACAGACTTAGAACAGTAGATCAAAACATACCCATCAATCCAAATTACTGAACTTTTAACTAAAATCGCTTTAATTTGATTGATTCAATCACATAAAAGAAGTGATTTTTCAGCTTACAAGCTTATAACAGTAGATCAAAACATACCCATCAATCAAAAATTACTCAAAATTTAACTAAAATCACTTCAAATTAACTGATTTGATTGCATTAAAAAAGTGATTTTTAAGCTTCAGTAGATCAAAACATACCCATCAATCCAAATTACTCAAAATTTAACTAAAATCACTTGAAATTAACTGAATTAATTGCAATAAAAAGAAGTGATTTTTAAAGCTTACAGGCTTAGAACAGTAGATCAAAACATACCCATCAATCAAAAATTACTCAAAAATTTAACTAAAATTAACTGCATCAAAGAACTGATCAAAACATACCCATCAATCAAAATTACTCAAAATTGAACTAAAATTCAACTAAAATTAACTGAATTAATTAATTGCAATTAAAAAACAGAAGTGATTTTTAAAGCTTACAGGCTTAGAAGGCTCAAGAATTGAAGCCATTCTAATGGGTTCTTCCAACAACAATGGACCTGAATGCATGTTTGAAAATTCTTGAAATCAAAGAATCTTGAAAACTTTGGAATTGAATTTGAAGAAGATGATGATGGTATGTAGCACACTTGAGAGTTGGGATAAAGAAGTAGTAGTAGTAGTAGTAAGTAAGTATGAAGGTGGTATTTGTTGACTCCATTGTCACTATACTATGGGCTCACCTTCTATGTGGTGGTTGATGCTTACATCTTCAAAGAATCTTTCTTTTCAATATGATGACAAATCTTCGTTTGCTACGACCATATCTGTCATAAAATATCGACTGCTTAGCAATCAGATAAAGATTAATATCGAGTATAATCGTTACAAATAAGATTTAGGTTCGATTTTGTTTTCAACTTTGTTTAACTAAATTCATTCTTCTTCTTTTTTTTCAACGAAGCGCACACTTAGTCGCATTACAATATAGGGGAAAGGGGTTCGAACCGGGACCTATAGTCCACGGTACCTAGTCTCAACCACCAAGACAAGACATCTGCGGTTCATTCTTATTTAGTTTACTTAAATAAAGTTTTGTCAAATTAATCCTCGACATTGCTAAATTATACACGAAGATTACTGTAGTACTAGTACATTATACTCATTTTGTCATTATTTTTTCAATCTTTGCCCTTTCTCGTAAACGCAAACCTACATATAATCACCTCTAATCAACATTAACAAATCACCTTTACGTCTATCATCCCATCCCAAAATCGCCATTAATTACAACAAATCACCTTTATGACTATTACCCCGTCCCAAACTTGTCATTCCACAACAAATCACCTTTAACATCGAATATTCGATATCCATTCATCCAGTCCTAAACCTAGAGGCGTTCACTGGTCCAAACCCGGACCGGACCGAACCCTCTCAAGACCGACCGGACCAGGAAAATACACCAAATTTGTTTTTTTTTTCACTGGTCCAAACCCGGATCGGCAACCGAAAAAATACAAACCCACGGACTGGGCCGTTTAACAAAGAAATCCGGACCGGACCGAACCCTCTCAAGACCGACCGGACCGAAAAAATACACTAAATTTGATTATTTTTTTAGGTGTGGACCGGACCGGCAACCATGTTTTTGGAGACCCGTGGACCGGACCAGACGGTCTGGGTCGATAGGATTTACCGGTTCGGGTCACTTTTTGAACACCCCTGGGCCGGTTCGGGCTAAACCGATAACCCAAAACAAATCAACCCATTGGGCCATTGAGTACAGTATATAATAAACATCGGGTTCATATTTAACAGACTCCATAGAAGTTTTAGTAACAAGGTAGCAATCGACGACGACGACAACCACCATGGACGCGGTGGAGAAAGCGGTGGCGCAAATCCAAGGATTATCGGGATCAGCGTCGGACTTACATCAACTCCATAACTTCCTCAAACAATCCGATGAATCGCTCCGAGTCAACACAGTTCGTCTACCTCCGTTCTTCGCTCAACTCGACCCTTCCTTTCACTCTCTCGGTTTCCTCTACTTCCTGTGCGTTCGTCTTACTTCTTCTCTCCTTTCGTTCCTTTTTTTTGTTGTTGTTTTGGTTCGTGTATGATTGATTGTGTGAATTCTAGGGTTTCGTCGTGTTTCGGTGATGTTAGAGATGATGATTGGTGGAATTGGTTAGGTGTGTTGTAGCGATTGATTTGTGTACGATAATTTCGCAAATTCTAGGGTTTCTACAGTTTTATGTTGAAATTAGGGCTTTGTTGGATGTGATTTGTGTCTTGTTTTTGGTTGAAATTGGTTAAGTGTGTTAAAGAGTTATAGCTGATGATTAGTGTAGGATAATTTCGCAAATTCTAGGGGTTTTGGCAGTTTTTTTTTGTTGAAATCAGGGATTTTTTGGATATGATTATGTTATAGACTTATAGCTCACTAGTGTATGATAATTGTGCAAATTCTAGGGTTTCGTTGTTTTTCTGGTGATGTTAGAGATGATGTTTGCTGGAATTAGTTAGGTGTGTAAATGTGTTACGGCGATTGATTTGTGTATGATAATTTTGCAAATTTTAGGGGTTTGATGTTTTTTTTGTTGAAATTAGGGGATTGTTGGATATGATTATGTTATAGACTTATACTCCGTAGCTCATTAGTGTTTGATAATTGCACAAATTCTAGGGTTTTGTCGTTTTTTGGTGATGTTAGAGATGATGTTTGGTGGAATTGGTCAGGTGTGTTATAGTTGATGATCAGTGTACCATAATTTCGCAAATTCTAGGGTTTGGGCTGTTTTTGTTGAAATTATGGCTTTGTTGGATATGATTTGTGTCTTGTTTTGATTGGAATTGGTTATGTGTGTTATAGCTGATGATTAGTGTATGCTAATTTCCCAAATTCTAGGGTTTTGACGTGTTTCGATGAAATTAGGGCTTTGTTGTATGTGATTTATGTCTTGTTGTCTTTTATTGGAGTTGATTAGGTATTAATTTTGGCACCAATTTGAATAGAGTAAACGATAACGGATCTGAAACTAGTTTAGTTTACTGGGAACACCATTATGATATCTACGGAATTAGTTTTGATTTATGTTTTATAGCATCGACTCGTGAACATCTCTTCGTATTTGGCACTACTGCCTTATCTAAATATACAGCTAATATGAAGTATCAAACTCTTGAAGTAACGTTGAATGAAACTGTGAGGTTTTTTAAATAACGGGGATGACATTCATTCCATTTTAGTGAAGATAGACTTTTTGCGCCATTACTCTAGTACTTTGGTTTATATTCATGTTTATAGTATTGCCCTGTAATGCTCTGTTGATATGCATTTCTCGTGTTCTTTCTTCCGTTAAATGCCCAACGCATACATGATGTGCTGAAGTGAAGTTCCGGCTTTTGAGCTCCATATGTGTTACTGATGTATCTTTGTTTCTCATGTTAATAGGGATGCATACTTATCTTCTCGAGTACCAAAAGACGATGTCAGTGACGTTGCTATACTGGTCGCCAGATTTATTAACGTTTGTCGTCCTGAACAGATCCGTCTTGCACCCGAAAAATGTATGCGTGTTAACAAGAGTCTGATTATAACTTTGCATTTGTAAGCTGATTATTCATGGGCCCGTGACAGTAATTTTCGATTTAATGTCAGTTATCAATGTCTGCAAAAAGCTTAAGGATCTAGTCATGGGTCTCGGTGCTCCTATCAGAGGCGTTGCTCCATTGCTGACAGGCATCCTTAAAATTCGAACTTCATCTGAACATCTAACTACTCTGCACCCCGACTTTCTTCTTCTTTGTATACTGGCCAAATGCTACAAGACTGGTGTGTCGCTGTTAGAGGAAGATGTCTCCGAGTTCGAATACCCAAAACATCTTTTCCTGTACTGCTATTACGGGCAAGTTTCTTTCACTTCTTATGCATTCTTAAAATATATGAAGAAGTAAATCTCACTCACTCATACAAAGTTCCTTTCAATTTGTTCCGTTGATTTTGTTCTGATCTACGAGTATATTTTAGACTAATTTATGCCTGATTGACGAGTCTTTCGAAACACTGTGCAGGGGTATGATCTACATAGGATTGAAGAAGTTTGATAAAGCATTGGAGCTTCTTCATAATGTGAGTTAACTCGTTTTTGAATTACGTGCAATATGATGTGTACCTAAATACCCTAATGTTTAACCTTCTGAGTACACTATAATCGCAGGTAGTTACTGCTCCAATGTCTACTTTAAGTTCGATAGCTGTCGAAGCATACAAGAAGTACATATTGGTCTCCCTCATTCATAACGGCCAGGTCTATCGATCTTTTGTCCCATGTTTGTGTTTTCCGTCTGCTGCTATTTTGATCCATATAATCCATTTTGTTTCTCGAGGTGAAATATAATACTTCGTATATATGCTTTCCATCAAATCGAAAACAGAATGCTCCTCTTATTCGTACATACGTTATGGTTTCAGCCATGTAGTTTTTTTCGTCTTTTCTTTTATCTTGCGTATGCTTGATAAAAAAGCTGACTGTGATTCTTATGGTCGCAGCTCTCTTCTCATTTTCCGAAGTACACTTCTTCTGTCGCTCAGAGGAGTTTAAAGAACTTCACTCAGGTATTCAAATGAACTTTGCTCTCGATATTCCATCTCATCTCTGGGAGACCAGAGTAATGACCTTGATGAAACTCGCCTGTGTTGTGTTCCTTTGGATTCAGGCCTACCTTGAACTGGCAACTAGCTATGGCAATGGAAACATCGCTGAACTGCAGAGACATGTCGAAACGAGCAGGCAGAAATTCGAAGCGGTTAGTTATTCAACTCAAGACTAACAATAGTGACAAACCTCTTTCGAATACTCGATCCCAGTTTAAATTTGCATATGCTTGGGATTCTGACCTTTAATACTCGTGAATGCAGGACAATAATCTCGGATTGGTGAAGCAGGTTGTGTCATCGATATATAAGCGGAACATCCAGAGATTAACTCAGACATACATAACTTTATCCCTCGAAGATATCGCCAATACTGTGCAATTAAATAGTCCTAAGGAAGCCGAGATGCATGTTCTGCAAATGGTACTGCGTGATACCGTTCTGGTTCTTTGCTTGTGTCTCGATGTTTTTCCTCAACATTACATTCTTTTTGCTTTCTTTAACCCTTTGATTTGTGTATCGACATTTTGGGGCTAATCTTCTCTTGTTTTCCAGATCGAGGATGGTCAGATATTTGCTACGATCAACCAGAAAGATGGAATGGTCAGATTCCTCGAGGATCCCGAACAATACAAGACGTGCGAGATGATTGAACGCATAGACAGCTCAATCCAGAGGTATGTTCTTTGATCACCATGCTGAAAAAATGTCGCTCCACACGTTTTAGTGCGTGCTCTGGTAGTTCAAATAGCGACTGCATTCCAAATTCGTTCCAAATTTATAAAGTTGATAAACCTGTAAAATATCAATCTCGATTTTACTCAAATTTATGAAGTTCAAATATAAAGCCAACATATTTACCTTCGATTATACAAAGGACCGTGAAAAGTCAAATATGTAGTTTGATAAAAACTAATCGAAATGCATAATTCTTGGTCTATTATCTCTGCAGAACAATGGTTTTGTCCCGGAAATTAACTGCTGTAGATGAACAGATTTCCTGCGACCCATCGTACCTGTCCAAGGTAAACCCAACCCGAGTTTCATAAGTAAAAATAAAGTGTCGGGATTAATTAGACCGTCAACTAACCCAAATGAGACACACTTTGTTGTTGTAAATACAGGTCGGGAAAGAACGACAGAGATTTGACTTCGATGATTATGACAGCGTACCACAGCGATTCAACATCTGATCTGATCTATCTACCGTGCCTGCATCATTTGACTTCGATGATTATGCTCCTCTGTTAAATGTTCTCCTTTGGTGTTCGAAATTTGAATGGTCGTTTTATATGACGAGTGAACACTGTGTCCAATTTTCGGGTCATTTTTATTCCGATATTAGTTACTATGGTTTAAGGAGATTAGACGAGTGCTTAATTAATGACGTGTAAAATACCCCGAGTTTATGATGATACAAAGTATTAAATACAGTATGGTTTAAGGATATCGGATGAGTGTTTTTACTTCGAGCTGAACATAAATTCAAAAATAAGTCTAATGAAAATAATTCGCGAATGAATACAATAATTTTGTTATTTTCTAATTTTAAATAAGGACAACTACACTAAAATTGGGTGCGTGTTTGATTCGTAATCACGCGTTTCTCTCTTTGCTTCGTAAGCGATAGAACACTCATTTTAGTTATAATATTAGTACTAAATCAAAATAATTAAGCAAATGAGAATTTTTTTAAAAAAAGAAGTGTTTTTTACCGTATAAATATGAATTGTACGTATACCATATAATATGAGCTATGGACATATACCATATAAATACAAAAATACTAGATCAAAATAATGAAACAAACATGAAAAAAAAAATTAAAAAAAATAAAATAATCATATACGGTATAAATACGAACTGCAGTACAAATACAGTATAAATACAAAAAATATTACTCCCTCCGAGTTCCTATTATTGTCCCACTTTTCTTTTTGGCTGAGTTTGATTTTTGTCCCACTTTCTTTTTTAGGCCATCAATGTGTGGTTCATAATTAATCTCTCATTTCTCTCTCTTCCTCCTTTTTTTCAACCACTCATTTTCCCTTCCTTATTTTTCACCCAAAACCTTATGGGACAATAATAGGGACTCGGAGGGAGTATTTTTCTTTTTTTACACAAATATTATTTTCCTCCATTTTTTTTTACTTACAGAAATCCATTTTAAAAAAAAAAAAATCAAAAAAACAAACAGGGACACGTGGCTGCACCCTATATAATAAACACTTGCGCACTTCTTCTTCATCCTCTCTCACGCAAAATTTCAAATACTCTGTTTCTCTCAACGGTAAAATTTTCTTGCTGCAATTCCTCACGCCTTAGTCAGTCATGTATCATCTTCGATTTTCTCCGACATTGTTTCTGGATGGACCACAAACAATCTCAATCAATGGCGAACAAAGAGAGAGAGTGGATGGAAGACTCGTACTTACTCTGTTTTCTGTTCATCCCTACCGACCTCTCCGTCCCCTTCTTGACCCCAACTCACTCACACCCGTTTGCATTTTCCGAATTACTTCCAATGGTGTAATTCTTGATGACAGAGTCGATGTAATCGGATCTTGGAATGTGCTTGATACTGAAGGCGTCACCCACCATATGTACTTACCTTTACTTTCTTGAATGTATCCTCTTTTTATTTCATTTAATTCATGGGTTTCTTTTAATTTTTAGGGTTTTGATTGGAATTTAATTTATCCCCCTTTTGTACTTCATGTTTTAATTCGTGGGTTTCTTGTAATTTTTAGGGTTTTGATTGAAATTTAATTTAATTTATCCCCTTTTATACTTCATGTTTTAATTCGCGGGTTTCTGGTAATTTTTAGGGTTTTGATTGGAATTTAATTTAATTTATCCCCTTTTTATAGTTCATGTTTTAATTCGCGGGTTTCTTTTAATTTTTAGGGTTTTGATTGGAATTTAATTTAATTTATCCCCTTTTTATAGTTCATGTTTTAATTCGCGGGTTTCTAGTAATTTTTAGGGTTTTGATTGGAATTTAATTTAATTTATCCCCTTTTTATAGTTCATGTTTTAATTCGTGGGTTTCTTTTAATTTTTAGGGTTTTGATTGGAATTTAATTTAATTTATCCCCTTTTTATAGTTCATGTTTTAATTCGCGGGTTTCTGGTAATTTTTAGGGTTTTGATTGAAATTTAATTTAATTTATCCCCTTTTTATAGTTCATGTTTTAATTCGTGGGTTTCTTTTAATTTTTAGGGTTTTGATTGGAATTTAATTTAATTTATCCCCTTTTTATAGTTCATGTTTTAATTCGCGGGTTTCTGGTAATTTTTAGGGTTTTGATTGAAATTTAATTTAATTTATCCCCTTTTTATAGTTCATGTTTTAATTCGTGGGTTTCTTTTAATTTTTAGGGTTTTGATTGGAATTTAATTTAATTTATCCCCTTTTTATATTTCATGTTTTAATTCGTAGGTTTCTGGTAATTTTTAGGGTTTTGATTGAAATTTAATTTAATTTAATTTACCCCTTTTTATAGTTCATGTTTTAATTCGTGGGTTTCTTTTAATTTATCCCCTTTTTATACTTCATGTTTTAATTCGTGGGTTTCTGGTAATTTTTAGGGTTTTGATTGAAATTTAATTTAATTTATCCCCTTTTTATAGTTCACGTTTTAATTCGTGGGTTTCTTTTAATTTTTAGGGTTTTGATTGGAATTTAATTTAATTTATCCCCTTTTTATACTTCATGTTTTAATTCGTAGGTTTCTGGTAATTTTTAGGGTTTTGATTGAAATTTAATTTAATTTAATTTATCCCTTTTTTATAGTTCATGTTTTAATTCGTGGGTTTCTTTTAATTTATCCCCTTTTTATACTTCATGTTTTAATTCGTGGGTTTCTGGTAATTTTTAGGGTTTTGATTGAAATTTAATTTAATTTATCCCCTTTTTATAGTTCACGTTTTAATTCGTGGGTTTCTTTTAATTTTTATGGTTTTGATTGGAATTTAATTTAATTTATCCCCTTTTTATACTTCATGTTTTAATTCGTAGGTTTCTGGTAATTTTTAGGGTTTTGATTGAAATTTAATTTAATTTAATTTATCCCCTTTTTATAGTTCATGTTTTAATTCGTGGGTTTCTTTTAATTTATCCCCTTTTTATACTTCATGTTTTAATTCGTGGGTTTCTGGTAATTTTTAGGGTTTTGATTGAAATTTAATTTAATTTATCCCCTTTTTATAGTTCACGTTTTAATTCGTGGGTTTCTTTTAATTTTTAGGGTTTTGATTGGAATTTAATTTATCCCCTTTTTATAGTTCATGTTTTAATTCATGGGTTTCTTTTAATTTTTAGGGTTTTAATTGGAATTTAATTTAATTTATCCCGTTTTTAGTTCATGTTTTAATTCGTGGGTTTATCCCTTTATTTCATCAAATTAGGTTTAATTCATTCTTTTGTTTAATGGGTTTCCCTTAATTTCTAGGGTTTTGATGGGTATCTAGGTTTAATTAGAATTATGATTGATAACATTCTTGATACAATTAAGTTCTGATAATTTATTATTATGTCGAACAATTTATTTATTCTGTCTCAATGTTGTATGTCATCTGTTAGATCCATGGTGAAATCTGTTAGATCGTTTAACCGCCTACTCTATTAGATGTCGATTATTATGATCGTGGTATTTTGGTGCTGATTCGATGGGTTGTGATTTGTTCGACAATTATGTTGATTATTGGAAGACACAGTTTGTTTGCGATCAGCATTTGTGTGGTGTGGAGTCGTCGATCTCTTGAAAGACGACACTGAATCACACATTAACCCGATAAATTCATAATTATTTTGCTTTGTTATGTTCAAGGGACTCGGACATGATCGATCAGACAGTGTCTCTGAAAATCAGATATCGAACTAATATAGCTGCTGTTCGGCTGTATACAATGTTTGACTCGATTCACGTTTGTATGCATGCATGCAGGCTTCATCTCTACGGCATAACCCTGACGACTTTGATTGAGAGGGTGCTAGCTTCCTGTAAGATCTACTCGCGCATATTAAGATGTCAATACTGATGCACAGATTTTGCTCACACGAGGAGGATACTTAGCTAGGCCACCGCAGATATACATTCATTCATTCATTCATTCATTCATACATACATTCATACATACATACATTACATAGACGCTAGTACATACTGTAATAATGACGGCCGCCATTTAAGACATACAATCAGCTTATACTGTTGAGGGAAATACCTTCATCTGCAGCTGCAGCCTGCAGACAGAGTGCAGAAACTACTATAGATGTTACTTGTACTAGTAGACTAGTAGTAGCAAACCGTCACAAAGGTATGACGGATATTCTTGTAAATTGTTTTTGTATTTTGGATTGAGACTGTAGAAAAGAATAAGCAAACGTTGATAGACCTTATTTTTTTTGCCAACTTGAATGATGTGATACAAATCCTGACTCTTTTGAACCTGTTTAATCAGTTCAGTGAGATTGACAGACTGCGAGGATGGAACGTAAGTTTCGTCCATCCCTTCATTTCGAGTGATTTGAGTTTATCCCACTTTTCAGCTTGATAATAGGCTTCTCATTGTGATGAGACGAGTTCTTTATTAAATCATACTCGACCTGTTTTATGTTTAAGATGATATACCTGTGTTGAGTGATACTGTATGTGTGTTTCTAACCAAAGGATAAAGTCCTGGTGTAACCGAAATTACGACATGGTGAGTTTGTTACTTGTGTACGAGTCTGAGTAACATAGTCGAAGAGTTAGTTTTCAACATGGATGTTTGTGGAGTCAAATAGGATCGTCCCTTGTTACTCACTCAGTGGCCGCAATCGCTGATAGAAGCGACACAATAACGACATAGGCCTCATCCTCACTGAACTCAATTTACCTTCAATATCTGGGTATTCACAGCACAGTCCTCACATTGATCATGGACGATGGTCCTCTGTAGTCCACATAATTCGAGTATTAGTGAATTGTCGCTTTCTCGTAAAAAGGCTTTACTTACCACCATCTCATGATCTCCCATAACCTCATCAATTACCTCCTGCAATGGTTTGTTGGAGTTGTTCGGAAGGTGCGCCGCGAATACAGCTTCCTCTAGATCTGATAGGAACATCATAATTATCATACTTGTGAGGTTGCTTGGTGCTACTGCTAATCGTGTGATATTAATAGCTCGACCAGGACTTTGAGATTAAGATGAGTATTGTGTAAAAGTTCATACTTTTTTTTATCAGTCGAATGATTAACTTCGAGATTGGTTGGTAATTCAAAATCAGTCTCCGTGTGCTACTAAGACACAAGTAATACGACTGCAGACATCTGACTTCCTACCTCGTTTCTGATGCTGTATTATGTGATAGACCTTCATTTTTACCAACTTGAATGATCTGATTCAATTGTGTGACGGGAGTCGCAGTTGTCGATGCTAAGTTTTTTCGGAACCGTTATTCAAGAAAATTATGTCACACTGCTTAAGAGTGTCAGGGTTCATATGACCATTGATAATAACTACGAAGTCAAAGAAGTGATACAATTTGGAAGCTCGGTTCAAGACTCTCTATATGACTCTTATCACAAGTAAAATTTCGAAGAAGATATGGAAATACGTTTCGAATAAGAGAGCCGAGAGACGAGACAGGGTCGTCACAGCTCTCCACGTAAACTTGGGTCGAGCAGAAGAGGTCACGAAATATAATCAAATAACATCCACTTTGACAAAGGAAAATCATCTGTTTACAATGAAAGAGCATACTTGTCTTAATAAATAATGCTACAAATTTCTACAGTAGAAAATTTATGAGGAGATACAATGAATTAAATTACAGTTTATTTTGACCAGAAAAGATGGAAACAGATGTCTTTAGGCAATCCTGGCTGATCCAATACATTATCAGCCTTTATGTCTAGGATACCAGACAACGAACTCTCGACTCGGAAATCGTCTAACTGATCCACCCAACATCGACTACTTCCTTCCTCGTTGCAGATCTTGTCTTCAGATTTCTCCTTCAACTTTTCACACAAGTACTCTAGGATAATGGTTCGAGTACCAACAAAGGTGGTTGGACGAATGATAAATAGCACAGCATCGACAATAGCAGCTACATTTTCATCGAAGTAAGGGATCCCAAGGATTAAGTGAATATTGTTTCGCGGGAAAGCCTTCTGAATTGCTTCTACTCGCTCTGGTTCAAATGTTACCTCCGGCCGAACAAAGACAAGTACAACTTTAATCCGAGTTGTCATTACAGGGAGTGCGAGGAATGCCCTTAAGTCAATGAACCACAAAGCGTCGCAAGCATAATTCACGGTAAAGCTAAAGGTGATCTCTTCTAGGTCAGGCATTGGACTAAAGAAAATCTGCTTGGGAATTACATCTGCCCTGTAATTGAGGACCCTCAATTTTGGACAATTAACGTACAGCTGCACGAGGCTGAACTGACAACAGTCAAGGAATGTCAATCTGGCACAATCGATACTAGCTTCCTTCACAGGAACTGCACCATGTCTGTAAACTTTCAAGTTCCTGAGAAGGTTGCTAGATACGTTAAATTTTTCTGTATCATGTATATATATATCAGCTTCTTCAACCAGCGGAAATGTCGCGGCAAGGTCTGCAAAGATGCTAGGCTTGTTAATGGTGCAGCCCACCAAAGTGAGCTCTTTAATGCTGGCACAAGCTGCAGGGCTGATACGACATTCAGTTCTGACAGGAACTCGACATTTGAAGCACTCGAAATTAGTGTCTACAATGCCAATGTGATTAACCCGTCCCCGTGGAATTTTAATAAGAGCGTTTTTGAGCTTCGGAAACCATGAGAGCTCTATGGATCTTATGTAGACAGTGCAATCATACAGGACCAGCATTTCAATTCCCCCGCAACACTTTGCCAGGTTCTCAAACACAGAATTTTCTATCACAACATTTGACAACGACAGCCGCTTGAGAGAACAAAATGAGACACCCCTACCCCTATTATTATTCTTGATGCGGTTGCCAACAAATGTCTTGTCCCTCAAAACACACCCTCGAATAGACACGGAACGCAAGTGTTTTGAAGCAAGCGCCGAAATCTGAAACTCATATAAATCATCACGACAGCCTAAGACATAGCTCCAAAAACTGCCAACACTTTGCACAAAAACACACAACTCCTCAACTTTCATACGTTTCACCAACTCCAGACACTTATCAAGACGTGAAAAACGAGTGGAATCATTAAAGGCGACTTTCAATGCTAATTTTCGAATAGGTGAATCTAGGTGCATCGCTCTAGACAAGCGATCGTGGACATCATCCAGAAACATATCCCTTATTTGATTAATATCAGGCTCAGGCTCACGCTCATCACCACCAACCAGGGATCGCAATGCAAATAAGTTATGATCATAATAAAGAACAGGGTTTAAGCTGCAAACGTTTTTCCATAACTTAGATAAGACGGATGCTCGAGCATAATCTTCTAGAGGAAGACGAGATAATATGTCGACCATGATAGGCTCCGGCAACTCAGAAAGGCGATCTATCTTCTTCTCAATAACACCGTTTGTTTTACGGTATTTCAGTGCCCTTGTTGATGCCATCCTCTTCAACCTGATAACATACCAGCAAAAAAATGTCATTACAACAAACTTTCACACGTTATTGCACGGGATCTATACTAGTTTAAACTAATTACATAAGGTTGTCAAGACACAAACTTTCAAAAAAACACCAAATCCCCCTTTGAACTAATTACATAAAAGATGGTAAAGATGAAAACTTTCAAAAGCCACAAATCCCATCTTTTTCGCAAACTGAGACCTATTATCGACAACCACTGGACTAAGACATCTTCGATAATTCATCGATCAACAGTAAAGATACAAAATTCCAAAAAAAAAAACACATCTGAAATCTGAACTAATTATATAAGGTTCCAGAGATACAGAAATCAAAAATTGGATTTGAACTACACAAATCACATAAGATTGAATTTGAATTTCAGTTTCAAAAGAAGGGTAACATACCTGATGATACCTGATGATATCGAGTATGGAGTGAGTATTTCAATAATTTAAGTTGAGAATTGATAGAAGAGATAGATATTTTTATTTATAGGGCGAAAGCTGAATCATGCATTCTAAGGAAAGTAAAACTTTCCAAAAAGAAAAGAAGTGTCAAGATTAATTAATACTCAGTCCAATTCTTTAAATTCGCAACGTTTACTATTTGTACAAATAATAAGGTTGTGAGTGGAGATGGTGGGTCTCACCAACAAAGTAAAAAGCTTATTTTTTTGAGAGCGTCTTACGATAACCTATCGTGGGACATACTAATAGAGAATAAAATAATACTCCCTCCGATTCATTGGAATCGCAACATTTACTATTCACACAAAAAATAAGAAAAGTGAATTGGTGGACCACAATAGTGATGTCATGTAAGATTAAGTAATATAATAATATTAGATTGAATATTTTGAAATATAGTAATGAAAAGTTAAGGGTAGTTTAGTCATTTCATAAGAAAAATATGGTCCAAAATAGAAATGTTGCAAAGCTGATGAATTTGCCAAAAACGGAATACGTTGCGAATCCAATTAATCGGAGGGATAATTAAATGTAACTTCCTTGTATGGACGGTCTCATGATAAATTTATCGTGAGACCGTCTCATACAAATTGAATTTGTGAATCTGGGCGTCAACGGGGGCTGGGTGAGTGCGGTATCGGTCCAGTATTGTTTGGGTGGATGAGGGTGGTCGGGGTGGTGATTGGGGTCGGTCTGTGCGGTGGATCTAGATGAATGTCGGGACAAGTTGTAGTGGGTGGGCGGGTGGTGGTGTAGGGCGGCGTGATGGGGTGGGTCATGTATTTGGGAGAGGGTCGGGGAAGAGAACCTGTCCATCTCATTTTCTTTAATTTTTTTTTTTTTGAAAATTTTAAATTTAATTGGTCATAATTTCGTATTACATAATTTATACTTTAATTCATTATACGAAAAATAAAATAATAAAATAATAAAATAAATAAATAATCGATATTACGTTATCGGTAATTGAATTAGTATTCAAAATCGAATTTGAGAACTTTATTGATTAAATTGGTATTACGAAGAAAAAAATCATTGAATCCTGAAAGTGTGAAAACTAAAAGTTTATTAAGGGTAAAATAGGAAATTTTTAAGAAAATTCGTTAGGATTGAGTAAACGCTCGTTAGGAAAAAGTAATTACAAAAATTTATTGTCGTCGAACTTTCAGAAGACACCAACAACTCAGTTGAGTCAAAATTGATAAATTATCGAAAGGTCTTCATTAGTCAAATCGGAAGTGATTACAAAAGGAGCCTTCTGATATCGCTAAAATTTGCTCGTAAAGCTCCGAGAAAATCTCCTGCAAAATAGCGGAAAACATTACTACAAGAACCTTGTGTGACACGGGCTGGACTAAGTGTGAAATTTTGGCCCACGGACAAGCGGACTTGGGACGGGTCGGCAGGCCGGACCTTTGTATATTTTTAAAAATGTTGTGTTCAAGCCCGCTAAAAATTCGGGTTGGACGGGACGGGCCGTGCCAATCGGGCGGTACGTCCCGTGATCAGCTTTATACTGTCAATGGTTGGAAAAATCAAAACATCGACCATTCAGCACACGTGAAATTCGAGGATAGTCTCCATCGCATTTTGGCAGCGACCAAAGGTTCTAAATTATCACCAATTCTTGTATGAGACGGTCTTAAATTATTATTGGGATTTTCTACGCGGTACCCCTATATTTTTCACTTTTCTACGTGGTACCCCTACCCTTTCTATGTCTATACATGGTACCCTTGAAGTTTATTATTAATTTAACTAGCGCCCCGAATTTTTTTTTCCATCAAGTTTTGTTGTTAGATTATGTTTTTATCTTAGGATTAAGACTTCAATATCATTGAACTTAGATAATTATCAAGTAATTGAGCTTAATTTAAGTGTTATCATTTGATTTGACAATATAACGTCAAAAATGTAATCCGTTTAGATTCGGAGTATAAATGCAAACACGTACAAAATTGTTAGTTTAAGTTCAATTATCTGTTAATTAGGTATGTTAAATGACGTTTAACTTTTATTCTTGAACATAAAAAGGTAATTTGTTGTCAAAACTTGACGGGAAAAGAAGTTTAGGGGTACAAATAAAGATAATAATAAAGTTTAGGGGTACCAAAGAAACTTTTTGTAAAGTGCGAGGGTATCATGTATACATGTAAAAAGTGTAGGGGTACAAGGTAGAAAATCAAAAAGTTTAGGGGTACCACGTAGAAAATCCCATTATTATTACATAGAAATAAAGGGATGGTGTAATTTAAAGGGGGAAATAATATTAAATGAGTGTAAGTGTCTAAAGACCGATCTCTCGCTAACTTTGTCGAACCCGAGACGAAATAAACGGGTTTGGGTTGATGACCCACTTATGTAAGTGGGTCGACATAAACACAACACGAGATTTAATTGGGTCGGGTTTGGTTTTAGGTTTTGACCCAAACCCGACACGAATAACTTGTTTATTAAATTAGTCTAAATATTTTTAATCATTTTTAACATAAACATGTTAATACTTTCCAAATATGAACATGACACAAAAACACGACACGAAATAAATGGGTTGAGGCTTAATGACCCATTTATGTAAGTGGGTCAACACGAACCCAACACAAAACTTAAATGGGTCGGGTTTGGGTTGAGGGGTTCGTCACCCATTTACCAATGACACGAATACGAACATGACACGACCTCACTGTTTGCCAGGTCTAATTATCGTTCTAGGAGAAAACGGTGATATAAGTCAACAACGACATTTCTGGACAAGGATAATTCAAATGACAGGATAGGTGAAGGTAGTCATTATTCACTAACCTCCAACTTTGCCATCGAAAACACGATGATCAGCGGATAATGTCAACACCATTTTTGTAACGACGGCAGGTTTCTCAATTCCTGGACAGCAACAAGAATTTAGGAAGAACACACGACAAAACTGAAACAGAGACCAAACCATTTAAACCAACAAAACTCACCATCAGTTCCGATTACTGGTTCGACAAATTTGTTTCCTCTACCAACCGCAAGAATTCCAGCCTAACGAAAGAGAAGGAAAACGGTATTTAAATATAAGCAGCATATTAAGGAGGGATTTTGTGCTCTAAATCCCGAATCATTTTGCAAAATTTGAAACATTAAAAGAATTCATTGAACAAAAGTGAATTAATTTACCTGTGGAGGGTTAATAATTGCGCAGAAATTGTCCACTGGAAACATTCCTAAGTTTGATATACTGCAATTTATAACGAGAAAAGAAGGTAAATATCAGTCTGTTTTTTTTAAGGACGCACGTGTGATCACGGTATTAAATCTGGACCACGACACTTCATAGGGTTTTAGAAGTTTATGCGATCGCATGCAGTATTAGTTGGTATTGGTTGCATTTATGGTGAGACGACCAATACCAGGCTACAGCGTCCTACTTCAAGAATCAACATCGTAACTCAATATTATGCATGAGATACAAACCTAAACGTGCCACCCTGGAATTCATCGGGTTTAAGCTTCCCTGTTCGAGCCTTCTCAGCTAGCTCCTTAACCTGTAATAAAGCGCCCAACGCATCAAATTTTTGTAAATAATAATCTCCGAAATGAAGATAAATGGCAAAAAAATGAGGAGGGGGACGACGACAAATGATCTAATATTGGGAATAAGAGTTCTTAAAAAAAATTGATGTATCATCATATTCATCAATATATATATTTTTCTTTTCCTTCGAGTTGCCCTTATATGCATATTATCATATTCCTATTCGGTTTGTTGCATTACCTCTAAAGATATTGCCGATATCGTCTTCTGGTCAGCATTCCTAACAATAGGAGTCATCAACCCCTACACATACACAACGTGTTTAGAATAGGGAAGGGGATGCATCATTGCATCAAGCTTTTGCGGTCTATTTGGTTACAAAAAGCATACCTTTTCAGTGGCCACCGCAATAGATATATCAACCGAATTATTTAAGATAAGTTCCTCTTTTTTAGCGTCCCAATAGCCTGGGAACAGTTGATATTATTAGAGAATTATAAGAAATCAAAATTATAAAACGAGTTCAAAAGGCAGGCAGGGCATGAAGGCAAAGGTAGGCCAAGAACAACTTTGAAACTAGTAAATAAAAACTCGAAACCGCACGACTTCAAATTTCTGTAAAATTACTTTGACAGCTAATAGACACGTTATGTTGCATATGTTACACCGTCTCCTGAAATAAATTTAATTACTCAATTAATGACAACTCTGTGGACCGGAAATCCGTGAAGTTTCTTTAGGAGAGACACAATTTGCAAACTCGTCACATTAAGACATACACAGATTGCGTTTCTCGCTCATAACACCAATCAACTATACTACTGCACTGAAATGGATTGTAGAATCTAATATCTGAATTCTAGGTACTGACACTAAAAGGTAGCAGTTTCGACATACATACCATTGGCTCCAGACACGTTACGAAGGGCAACAGCAACAGCTTTAATGACAATGTCGTTCACTGAAACCTTGACGTTATGCTTTTCTGCATATTATATAAGAGTCGCACTGTTATGGCCAAATGAATAATTCCCAGACATGACATAGTTTTAGGCATGATGCACGCCAACATACCTATGAGCTCCTTTCTGAAGGATAGTAAAGGATCCAGTATAACATCTGCAAACACCAATGTAATATTTACATTACTGCAATAACCACGACCAACAACATGAGCTGTGACTAGCTAACATGAATCCATTTATGGACGTGCAAAGGGTATTACATTCAAGTAAAAAAGAGAGGACCATAAAGGAAAGATAGAAAAAGGTGATATTCATTGGCTGGAAGGGCGTAAAGAGAGATAAGTGTAAGATTCCAGACCTGTAGACAAGTACAGGTGAGGTATACTTTGTTTGGATTCCAATAAACGCTTCGCAATTACCTGCACACCAACAAATTGGACAAATTGAATGCAAGTGTTTGTGAAAAGTTCTGATTTTTGTCTAAACTTCAGTTTAAATTATAGTTTCATGTGGGAAGTAAAGTGTCGGATACGACATAGAATCAAAGTGAAGTGTGGAAGAAACATGGCAAATACCTCAAGATAAACCAATGAAAAGAGAAAATAAACTCACCTTTCTAATTTGGCTATTTGGCAAGTCTTCGTAAGAAGATGACTCTGCAGAAACTGAACTTGAGCTTGGGGCCTGCTTTTTAGGAGGTACGGATTGTTTTTCCGTCGATGACACGGCCTTCGATGATCCCTGTCCAGACTTTATTGCATCCAAAACATCTCCCTTCAGCAAAGTACCACGAGGACCCGATGGGTTTATTGATGATGCATCAAGACCAAATTCAGAGATAAGCAATTTGGCAGACGGACTGATTCTACTAATTCTTCTTTTCGTCTCTTTAGCTTCTTTTTGAGTTGGCTGAGCTGATGGCTTTTCTACCTTTGCTTTAGCGCTGCTGCCATACGCCGCCTTTACTGTTTCAATATCCTCAGAAGACTCCACCTAGAAATATAAATACAGCCCATTACACACAGCCAGAAGTTAACAGGTTGTCGTCAGCCCAGTTGAAGGTCTGATAGGGTTTGGGAAAGCTAGAATCAGATGAACACAAGCTTTACAGAAAACTCAGGCGTGCAATCTTACTATGGAGAGGGAACTCTAAGATCACATCTAACAGGAATCCGAATCACTAAAAAAACAAGTATGTTTACAAAAAAAAATACCACAAAAGAAAGAGTGATTTCACAAAAAACAAGGTTGCTGAAAGTCTGAAAGACTGAAACTAAAGTAGAGGGGGGGAGAGAGGTAATAAATCGGGTCCCACTATCCCAAAGTAAACAGCGAGAACTTGAGAATCATCAATTGATGGAGGATAACAATTCTTAACAGCAAAAGAGAAGTATGTCGTGGCATGTTGTTTCAGAAACTTACAGTAACGGCAATTGGTTGTCCCACAAGTATATCTTTTGCACCATCAATTGCCAATATTTTTGCTAGGTATCTGCACCAGCGCAGTAGAGGAATGGCAGATATTAAAATAAATAAATAAATAAATAAATAAAAACTGTTGTAACTGGGAAGATCAGAACAAAAGAAAACTAAAACAAACATTTGGAATCTTTCACCATTTAAATATACAAGAGGGGAAAATGCAGCATACGGCGAGAAGAAATAAACCCCTTGGAACAAAAAAAACAAAAGATTCAATTCAAATAAAATATATGTCTAGGAAACGGAGCGAAGGTCTTGGTTCTGAAAACACGGAAGATGTGAGATTGAACATGAGGTTGCCAGGATGATATGGTGAAGGAACACATGCAAAATATTTGGACACCCAGTGCTTAGGGCTCATTTAGCCTATCATATGAAAAGAAAATAGTTTCTAGACTTTAAAGAACTATATTTGGACCAGGATCAGCTAGCCCTATTTCACTATACTAAAAACAGGAGGATCGCACAAACTATCAAGTAGAAAGATAACTGGTTCACTCAAGTACCCAACTAGGTGTCACACACCCTCCTTGGAGAAATAAGACCCATTAGCAAGACATTGAATTAAGGCCCACCAGCATAATATGGAATTATGGTCGTGAAACCGAAATGTGATCTCTTAGTGAAGTTTTGTAGATCACAGACTGTTTTTTCGGCGGTACTTGCCCCCTTTAGCATGATCTCGATGTAATCAAAATTTACATGTCCCACACTCCCACTGGGACACCATTGTAGGTGAAAAATATCACCCTGTGATCTAGATTCAAGACTTAATTCAACAAAGAATTTTCTAGGTTTTGAAAGTTACAGCAACGGTACTCTGAGGCAGCATCGCCTACATGTAAAGCACAACAATACAGATCAGGCCGCAACGGCCAATTACAAGATCAAGTCTTTAACTAAGATTTCTTACTATGATCTTTTTCACCCATGCACACAACTACAATCTGAAGGATTTCTGGATAATAATGCATACCCTTCTTCAAGGCTTTCATACTCAAGAGTAGCCTTGTCTGTCTCGATTTCACAAAGAATATCACCAACGTCTATCTGTAAGAGTGAGATGCTTAAGTTAAATGGTACTCGTAGTAGAGAGCAAAACATAAACCAATAATTGGACAGAAAATGAGGATACCTTATCCCCCTCTTTCTTTCTCCATTTAAAGATGTTTCCCTGATTCTATTAAGAGGGGAAAAAAAAGGCAAAATGTCACCAAGTATCGATCTAATAACTGGAGATAAACAAAGCAAACTGCCAAAAAAACTACCATGTGATTGAACCAGAGACAACAAACACAAAGGCATAATCCTAATCTTATCCAAGTTCTTACCATAGTTGGGGATAATGCTGGCATATCAAGAACAATGTGAGGAGGGAGGGCAGATGTGTCTATATCATCACCACTTGTCTCCGACTCTATATTTTGGGATACTGCATCAGATGCGGTTGGCTTCTCTTCCTTAACTCCTGATTGGCCATCAGCAATAGCAGGGATGTTCTTTATGTCTTCTTCATCCTCAACCTTAGGCAATACACAAATTCAACTTTACTACCCGGAAATCACCCATGTGAGGCATGTGAGTGAATATATACACAGCAAAAACCAATCAACATGAAGCAATTATAGACAAACTGTCCTAAATAGCTAAATGAATTAATTTTTGGTTTAGAAATGTTCAACTATTGTACTCCCTCCGTATCTATATGTTCGTCCCCTTTGTCTAATATATGTGAGGAGTATTTTAATAAAAGGGAACGAACATATAGATACGGAGGGAGTAGTAGTTAAGTTTATATATCAAACATATTCTCACAACCGACATATGCTACACTTAATTGATGTAGCACCCAAAGTAATATCGGATGACCAAATTATTTAATCGTCATTGCTTAAATTCTTAGCTTTGAAAGGCACAAGAAGCACCAAGACTGATAATTATAGTGACAAGGCACAAGGAGCAAGGCAACGGTGTGGACCGCAGAAATATAAGGCACGTTAGTTAGCAAATACATTTGTATTTGGAAAGAAAAAGAAAAGTTGTGTAACAAATCAATAGCCTTCTTGGAATTTTAAAGATAATAAACATGAAAAGCAGTCAAATCTATTGGATAATGTGACGAATAAGGCCATATTTACAAGCAACACAAGGCACATGACAAGGTTTGTTACACTGTAGCTATACAGCACAATTTAATGCATGATGAAGCTATTACCGTTATTGCAATGGGTTGCCCAACTGGTATATCTTTTGCTCCTTCAGAGACCAATATTTTTGCTAAAAAGCTGCGAAATTTTCACAATCAAAATAAGATAGATGCCCATATAAGTGCGGAAAAAGTAACCAGAAATACATAACACAACAAAATAGTCCGCAAAGAGCCTCCGCAAGCAAAGGAAAGATGGCACACCGATATACAAGAAGCCTCATAACTTCACAGGTTCTCATTTTATCATTGGAAACAGAGATTATATTTAGCCTAGAAGACAAAAGTCCTCGGGGATGCAGAGTTTCAAAATTCAAACAGCTTCAATTCCATAGAACCAAGGTAAGGCCCAGTTTATGTCCCCTAATTTGTATGCACCCATGAGGTTAAGGAATATAAGGATGATGCTGTTAGCCACTTGGTTGTCCCTAACTCCCTCGCGCATACTCATTTAGCTCAGCTTTTAAGATTAATGTTAAAGTGAAGAGAGAACATGGATCTAACGGTAGAAGGCTTCACTAGAACTCTCAAACACTCAAATGAAAAGTTTGATTAGAACTCTCAAACAGTCAAGTTTCTATGTCTTTCTACACAAATCTAACTTCGAAACATATAGTCAAATACATACAGGAACACCCACGTACAAACCAAAAAGGGCATGCAGTAAGGGAAAATTAGACATTTTAAGTCCAATTGATTGCTCGATTACGGAACAGAGATTATGCTGATACACACTTACAGGGAACAATAAGGCTTCTTCACCATTTTTTTTGTTAAAGGTTTATTGCCTTATAGCTTCAAATATTAAGCTCTAAATTTTACTGCTTGACATTTTTAATGCGAGATTTTTTGTCAGATCAATTAAGCATTACTCATGCTTCCCAATTTTATGTCCTACTTATGAAATAGAGTAGAATACACAGGTAACTTCTGATTTTCTACTTCGACCCTCACTGAACTGAGGTTAGAAAGCTTTGAGGAGTTCTAATAGCCTCCATGAGTACATGTTGTAGAACAATAGTACAAGAGGTTATATTGGTAAAGGATAAAAGGAGGAAACACCAGAACACAAAAAACGAGCAACTAACCCTGATACCCAACTCCAAATCTCCTATATTAAGGACATACCAGTATACCACCACCAGTTGCCAATTCAAGGTGTCCATCTGTTGATCAGCGAAGACTTTTGAAGGTGACAAAAAAAAGTAATAAGATTCTATACATAGGGTTTTGTCAATATCTATTTCTATTAGAGTAATAATCATATTTGCTTCAATTACCAGTTTCACAGTCCAATAGTCCAGGATTTTTGTGATGCTTCGTTTAAAATGTTGACTCTATCTGTTCATGGTGGCTTGTCAGGCAATGACTTTTCCTAAAAATAGGGATAGACTGACAACCTTACAACCATAAAAGAGAACAGGAAGTACTTAGTCAACTATCAACCTAAATACAGAAGAAACAGAATTTTATTATTACCCTTCTTCAAGGCTTTCGAACTCCACAGTAGCTTTGTCCGTCTCTATTTCGCACAAGACATCACCCACTGCTATCTGATAAAACAAGGTAGTTAGAAAGGCAAGCAACTACAGCACAGGGCAGCAAGCTATAAGTCTTTCCATTCAATGGTAGGACACATTGTCCTATGCATCATAAACTTTAGATTAACCCACCTTATCTCCTTCTTTCTTTTTCCATTTTGAAATATTTCCTTGACTCTGCGCCAGGAAAAAAAAATACTGATTCTTCCAATAACACCACGAGTAGAAATACATTTCACCTCAAGGAATATCCAAAAAGCATATACATACATACCATCGTGGGAGATAGTGCTGGCATTTCAAGGATCGTGTGTAATGGGTCCTCTTCCACGTAAACAAATACAAGGTTAGTATATTTTATTCTTTGAACAAACCAGAAAATATTTCCAATCTAACCAACCAATGAACCTCCCCCTAGAAATTTCATCCTACGTGTGATGTCATTTCTGAAACACAACTTCCTGAAGAATGGTTAAACTAACACTGGATAAAAGTTGCAAATATCACTCACGCAAACACGACTACTGGCAACGAGAGAAACACTTGCATGCTCTACAGTAGTACAGTTTAACATAACTAAATAAGCTATAATGTACACCGAACTACTGAAGTTGATAAAGTAAAATGCAGAATTATTCTCTACAAGATGAAAGTAGCATAGTAAACAGCATTGACCAAAGCACATGTTTACCACCATTTTATAAGTTTAACAGCATTACTCAATCCAATGTGAGGTTTATAAGAATGCAGCATATGTTCACAGAAGACAAACAAGCAACAGAAAAAACAGCAAGAAGTAGAAATCGAAGAGGGGAAAAATACCACTGGTGGATCCATAGCGGAGCCCGATCTCTGACTGCAGAATAAGATTAAAACATAAAATTACTCGCTATGCTGAGGGTAACAGGGTAAGTAGGAAGGGAAGTTAGAGCTTTATTTAGGGACCAACCTTAACTGTACAAGAGTTGTGGGGAAAACTGGTGACCATAGAGTTACACCTGATAAGGATTATAAGGATAGCAAGTTCAAAAGTCAATCAGGAAATAAACTAAATACATCATAAGACACATTTTAAATAGCCTTTTCAAACTATCAAGATAATTGCTCCATGTTTCTTACTCAGAAAACACACATCACACTTTAAGAAAGAGAAACCACTAGTTCATGCTAAATATTACAAAGAAATACACGTGAAAACCATGTCACCAAAAAAATCATCCACAGGAATTTTTAGACGGGGATCATCACACAGTAATACTCCCGGACAACGGTTTGCAATGACTAATGAACCAATAATAAAAACCCCGAGTTGAGAAGGGAAGCAAACCCAAGCTACAAAAGTGATGTATCTCTCAAAGGTCAATTTGCCCAACAGCAAAAGTTTCATGTATATGGAGTCAGTTATGGCAAGTAGTCTACTCACGACACCAAAGAGAGAAAACGAAGAGAAGCAAATACAAACTGACCTGAAAAGGCTGCCACTAACCTCCGACGTCAAAGCTTTTGGACCATTATGTCTGCACAACCATATCGGTGCAAGTAAATTATACGGAATTACGATTTTAAGCAAGATATGAACTCCAAAATGCGCTAGTTAACCATGGGGTGGTTATTATCTAGCCAACAGAGAGGCGATTAGAACCTCCATGCACATACATTGAGGAATTCTCCCAACGCTGTCTACGATAGATGATTAAAACCTCTAGACACTAGCACCTCGACGCAATTTGATTCGTAAGACGAGAAAATAACAATTACACGCAATTGAACAGAACGATTTTGAATAAGCTCAAATTGAAATTCTCCCAATGCAGTCTACGATAGATTATTAAAACCTCTATGATCCAGACACTGGCACCTCGACGCAATTTGGTTCTTAAGACGAGAAAATAACAATTACACGCAATTGAACAGGCTCAGATTGAAACTCTCCCAACGCAGTCTACGATAGATGATTAAAGCTTCTATAGTTCAGACACTAGCACCTCGACGCTATTTTGTTTATGCGACGAGAATAACAATTACATACAACTGAATACGCATGTCAAGTATAGAATTACGCCGACGATGCGATTTTACAACTCATAAGCTCAATTTGATCTCAATCAAACACACAGAAATGCAAAACAACGTAATTCACGCAACTGAATACGCATGTCAAGTACAGAATTACGCCGACGATGCGATTTTACAACTCATAAGCTCAATTTGATCTCAATCAAACACACAGAAATACAAAACAACGTAATTCACGCAACTGAATACGCATGTCAAGTATAGAATTACGCTGACAATGCGATTTTACAACTCGTAAGCTCAATTTGATCTCAATCAAACACACAGAAATGCAAAACAACGTAATTCACGCAACTGAATACGCATGTCAAGTACAGAATTACGCCGACGATGCGATTTTACAACTCATAAGCTCAATTTGATCTCAATCAAACACACAGAAATGCAAAACAACGTAATTCACGCAACTGAATACGCATGTCAAGTACAGAATTACGCCGACGATGCGATTTTACAACTCATAAGCTCAATTTGATCTCAATCAAACACACAGAAATACAAAACAACGTAATTCACGCAACTGAATACGCATGTCAAGTATAGAATTACGCTGACAATGCGATTTTACAACTCGTAAGCTCAATTTGATCTCAATCAAACACACAGAAATGCAAAACAACGTAATTCACGCAACTGAATACGCATGTCAAGTACAGAATTACGCCGACGATGCGATTTCACAACTCATAAGCTCAATTTGATCTCAATCAAACACACAGAAATGCAAAACAACGTCATTCACGCAACTGAATACGCATGTCAAGTATAGAATTACGCCGACAATGCGATTTTACAGCTCATAAGCTCAATTTGATCTCAATCAAACACACAGAAATGCAGAACAACGTAATTCACGCAACTGAATACGCATGTCAAGTATAGAATTACGCCGAATTTTACAACTCATAAGCTCAATTTGATCTCAATCAAACACACAGAAATGCAAAACAACGTAATTCACGCAATTGAATACGGATGTCAAGTATAGAATTACGCCGATGATGCGATTTCACAACTCATAAGCTCAATTTGATCTCAATCAAACACACAGAAATGCAAAACAACGTAATAATTCGATCTCAATCGAACACACAGAAACGCAGAACAACGTAATTCAAGGTTAGATCGAATCAAACTATACCTAAAATCTGCCGATTACAACAAAAATTAACCAGAATTCCTCGAAAACAAGTATTATAAACTACGAATCAAAAAAATCGAAATACAAAAAGCGAACAGAAATGCAAAACCTAGAGAGAAATCTGCAGTGCGAAGTTGAAGAGAGATGACGAGCACGAAGCATGGCGGTAGAGCGAGAGAGTATCAGTTGTCGAAGCTTTGACATCGCCATTGTTGGATCGCTTTCTTTCGCACGAGAGCCGAATTAATAGAACTTTTTCTCTTGTTTTTTTTTTCTTTTTTTGGGGCGTGCTTTCTTTGCTCACCCTGTCCAGTGCGGGCAGTGCAGTGCCTAACTCTCCGTTGACACTTTGCAAAAAACGGGTCGGGTCAAATCGACGGACAATCGGGCTAGCGGGTTTTCAATTTGGTGCTTGTACTTAATTTAGGATCCGTGTAAAGGTACGACTTTTATGTTACTCGTATTAGTTTTTTGTTTTTTTTGCCGGCGGTAAAAACAATGGTTAACAAGTTTTACGTGCGCTAGTGGCTATTCCGTGGGGCACTTAGGGTTACATGATTCGGGTTAACTTTGGGTCAGGTTGGTCGTTTTCAGTATATTATTGCTATTTTTGAAGGTTTTCGGCTCATTTGCTATATTAACATCCGGGTTAGTTTCGGATTAGACCGAATCGAACTTGGGTTTTCAATTTGAGTGTCAGGCCAAGTTCAGGTTGGATAATTCGGGTCAGGTTTGTTTTGTTCTTGTCTAGTTTTTTTAGGGTGAAATTGAACGAGAGGCATCCTGAAAAGATCGCAAATACGTGGTAGGAAATCTGAAAGAAAACGAGACCTGACCTGGAACGAATTCCCGGGCGGCTCAAATCATAGTGTATAATACACGTTTTTGGAATTCGGAACCCAAAAATAAAATTTGCCAAAAATTGGGTCATGCGTTCCTTAGGTTTGATAATGCGTTCTCCAAAATTTTGAGAACGAAAATATAGACAGATAAGGTCATCATAGAAGAGGTCACAAACTATTATTGTATACTCGTAAGTCGTTAATCAATAACATCGACTTTTACAAACGAAAATCATCTCTTCAAAATGAAAGAGCAAATTTATGAGGAGATACATTGAATTAAATTACAGTTTAGTTTATTTTCTGAATTATGAAGACCAGAAAAGATGGAAACAGATGTCTTTAGGCAATCCTGGCTGATCCAATACATTATCAGCCTTTATGTCTAGGATACCAGACAACGAACTCTCAACTCGGAAATCTTCTAACTGATCCAACCAACATCGACTACTTCCTTCCTCATCGCAAATCTTGTCTTCGGATTTCTTCAACTTTTCACACAGGTACTCTAGGATAATGGTGTCATAACCCACAAAGGTGGTTGGACGAATGATAAATAGCACAGCATCGACATGAGCAACTACATTTCCTTCAAAGTAAGGGACCCGAAGGGCCAAGTGAATATTGTGTCGCGGGAAAGCCTTCTGAATTGCTTCTACTCGCTCCGGTTCAAATGTTACCTCCGACAGACAAAAGAAAAGTTCAACTTTAATTGGAGTTGGCATTACACAAAGTGCGAGGAATGCCCTCAGGTCAACGAACCACAAAGTGTCGCAAGCATACTTCACGGTAAAACTAACTTCGAACTCTTCTAGCTCAGGCATTGGACTAAAGAAAACCTGCTTCGGAATTACATCTGCCCTGTAACTGAGGACCCTCAATTTTGGACAATTAAGGTACAGCTGCACGAGGCTGAAACGACAACAATCAAAGGATGTCAATCTGGGACAATCGATACTAGCTTCCTTCACACGAACTGCACCACGTCTATCAACCGTCAAGTTTCTAAGAAGGCTGCTAGATACGTTAAATTTTTCTGTATCATGTATATCTATATCAGCTTCTTCAACCAGCGGAAATGTCGCGGCAAGGTCTGCAAAGATGCTAGGCTGGTTAATGGTGCAGCCCAGCAAAGCGAGCTCTTTAATGCTGGCGCAAGCTGCAGGACTGATACGACACTCAGTTTGAGTTTGGGTATAAACTTGACATTTGAAGCACTCGAAATTAGTGTCTACAATGTCAATATGATTAACCCGGCCAAATGGAATTTTAATAAGAGCGTTTTTGAGCTTCGGAAACCTTGAGAGCTTCATGGATCTCATGTGGACAGTGCAATCATCAAGGACCAGCATTTCAACTCCCCCGCAACATTTTGCCAGGTTCTCAAACACAGAATTTTCTATCAAAACATTTGACAACGACAGCCGCTGGAGAGAGCAAAATGAGACACCCCTACCTCTACCCCTAGCCCTATCGCCAACAAATGTCTTATCGCTCAACATGCACCCTCGAATATACACAGAACGCAAGTGTTTTGACGCAAGCGCTGAAATCTGAAACTCATATAAATCAGCGTCACCATAAAAGTAATCGCTCCAAAAATTGCCAACACTTTGCACAAAAACACACAACTCCTCGACCTTCATACGTTTCACCAACTCCAGACACTTATCAAGACGTGAAAAGCGAGTGTAATCATTAAAGGCAACTTTCAATGCTAATTTCCGAATAGGCGAATCTAGGTGCATCGCTCTAGACAAGCGATCCTGAACATCATCCGGAAACATATCTCTTATTTGATTAATATCAGGCTCACGCTCACGCTTACGCTTACGCTCACGCCCATCACCACCAACCAGGGATCGCAATGCAAATAAGTTATGATCGTAGTAAAGAACAGGGTTCAAGTCGCAAACGCTTTTCCAGAGCTTAGATAAGATGGATGCTCGAGCATAATCTTCTAGAGGAAGTCGAGATAATATGTCAACCATGATAGACTCCGGCAACTCAGAAAGGCGATCTATCTTCTTCTCAGTAACCCCGTTTGTTTTACGGTATTTCAATGGCCTTGTTGATGCCATTATCCTCCTTAACCTGATAACGTATAAGGAATAGGGGATGGAGTGAGTATTTGTTGAATGAATTCAGTTGAGAATTGATAGAAGAGATAACGAGGGAGTATTCTTTATTTATAGAGCCAAACCTGAATCATATTCCTATGGGAAATAGAAATTTTTTTAATTATTGATTTAAGGAAAGTAAAACTTTCCAAAAACAAAACAAAACAAGTGTTAAGATTACTACACAAAAAAAAGGAAAGTATGATTATGGTTGTTCAAAAAGTGGTTCGGATCAGTAAATTAGATCGGATTGGGGTACATATCGGTTCAGTCTGCGGGTCGCCGAGAATTTAGTGACCGGTCCGGTCCACACTTTAAAAAAATCAAATTTAGTACTTCCTCCAAGTTTTAATGTTCTTCCCAATCCAAAATGGTACAAAATTTTTTGGTTGGGTTAAAATAATTAAAAACTAACAAGGAAGTATGAGTTGGAAATGAAAAAATATTAAAAAATAATAAAGCCAATGTACAAATGGATTAAAATATTGAAAAGGTATGGCCAAATAAGGAAAGAAATGAAATAAGAAGAACGGAAACTTAAATGAAAATAATAAGTGGGAAGAAGATAGAAACTCGGAGGAAGTATATTTTCACGGTCCCATCCAATCATACTTGAAACCAGATGGAACTTAATCTCAGACTCTCAATCATACTTAGGGCTCGTTTGGTTGCCCCCTCACTTCCCAGGAATTGAAACATCCCATGAAATGCTTTCCTGGGGAGGTGTTTGGTTACCTCAAAACTAAAAAAATGGAGGAACTCAAACTCACCCCATCACTTGCAATTCCTGCATGATGCGGGAAGTTGCTCACCGACCCCCCCTCGGTGAGTTACACTTCCCACATCCAAAATTATTCAAATGACTTTTTTACCCCTTCTCCATTCATATATTTTTCACTTAACCCTAATTTCTCATCCTCGTTCTCCATTTACTGCTTCCTCTCAACTTTTCTGCATTATTTTTTTTTAACTCAATTTTTTTTGTTAACTCAGAATTTATTGCTTCTGCTCATCTATTTTTTGGTTACCTCAGGATTTTTTTAAAAAATAAATAAATTAATGTTCGTTATTTTTTACGTTGATAAAATGTAATTTGGTTACGACTGCATATTGCAGTGAAGACAATTTCAGATATTTCTTAAGTTGCTGAAAAAATTAATTCATAAGTTTTTATACCCTTAATTAATAAAGAGCATAATAGTCATTGTAATCAAAATCATGAGAATTAGGTCGAGCTAACCAAACAAGATGTAGGAATTCAATTCCCGGGAAGTGTGAATTCCAGGATGTCAACCAAACAAATATTTCAAATTCCCGGGAAGTAATTTCCTCGGAATTGCAATTTCCTCCAGGAAATAAGTTCCCGCATGAACCAAACGAACCCTTAGAGTTGTTCACCGATCAAAACTCGAATCGGCCCGGACCGTAAAAATATACTCCCTCCGTATCTATATGTTCGTCCACCTTATTTAATATAATACGAACATATAGATACGGAGGTAGTACTAAATTTGATTTTTTTTTTTTAAGTATTAGACCAGACCGAACCGGACCGATATGTACCCCTAATCCGATCTAATTTGCCGATCCGGACCACTTTTTGAACAACCATAATTATACTTCCTTTTTTTTTTTTGTGTATTAATCACGACACTTGTTTTGTTTTGTTTTGTTTTTGGAAAGTTTTACTTTCCTTAAATCAATAATAATAAATAAAAATATTTCTATTTCACATAGGAATATGATTCAGGCAGGTTTGGCCATATAAATAAAGAATAATCCCTCGTTATTTCTTCTATCAATTCTCAACTGAATTCATTCAACAAATACTCCCTCCATCCCTATTCAATTTCAAAGTTCAATATATAACTCCGTATCATCAGGTATGTTAACCTTTCTTTTCTAACTCAAATTCAATTTGAAACATAGATTGATTCATTCATTCTGGGTTTTTATCATTGTTTGTTTGTTTTTAATTCAATTTGTGATATTTGATTATATGTGATTTGTATAGTAGTTCAAATCCAATTTTTGATTTCTGTATCTCTGTAATCTTGTATCATCAGTTCAGATTTCAGATGGGTTTTTTTTTGAAAGTTTGTATCTCTATTGATTGATTGATTGATTGATTATCGAAGATGTCTTAGTCTCGTGAAAAAGATGGGATTTGTGCCTTTTGAAAGTTTTCATCTTTACCATCTTAGTGGAGTACCTAGTAATTAGGTCAAAGGGGATTTGTGGTTTTTGGAAAGTTTGTTTTTCGATTTTAAGAAGAAAAATATTTGGGGTCGGTTAACCTGAATCATATATGTATCAAATACGTGAGATATTTGAGAGTTTGCATGGTTTGCCATCTTCTGTAATTAGCTCAAAAGGGTGGATTTGGTGTTTTTGAAAGCTTGCATTTTGACAACCTTATGTAATTAGTTTGAAAATGTGTGAAAGTTTGCATCTTGATGTGATTTTTTAGATTAAGATATGCATAAATTCAAATAAGCGCCAAGCTTCGATTTTCATGACTTCACAAAAGCAGTGTTGTAGTGACATTTTTGTTTTTCTTATATGTTATCAGGTTGAGGAGGATGGCATCAACAAGGGCATTGAAATACCGTAAAACAAACGGCGTTATTGAGAAGAAGATAGATCGCCTTTCTGAGTTGCCGGAGTCTATCATGGTCGACATATTATCTCGTCTTCCTCTAGAAGATTATGGTCGAGCATCCATCTTATCTAAGCTCTTGAAAAGCCTTTGCGACTTGAACCCTGTTCTTTATTACGATCATAACTTATTTGCATTGCGATCCCTGGTTGGTGGTGATGGGCGTGAGCGTGAGCGTAAGCGTAAGCGTGAGCCTGATATTAATGAAATAAGGGATATGTTTCTGGATGATGTTCAGGATCGCTTGTCTAGAGCGATGCACCTAGATTCACCTATTCGAAAATTAGCATTGAAAGTCGCCTTTAATGATTACACTCGTTTTTCACGTCTTGATAAGTGTCTGGAGTTGGTGAAACGTATGAAGGTTGAGGAGTTGTGTGTTTTTGTGCAAAGTGTTGGCAATTTTTGGAACGATTACTTTTACGGTGACGCTGATTTATATGAGTTTCAGATTTCAGCGCTTGCATCAAAACACTTGCGTTCCGTGTATATTCGAGGGTGCATGTTGAGCGATAGGACATTTGTTGGCGATAGGGGTAGGGGTGTCTCATTTTGCTCTCTGAAGCGGCTGTCGTTGTCAAATGTTTTGATAGAAAATTCTGTGTTTGAGAACCTGGCAAAATGTTGCGGGGGAATTGAAATGCTGGTCCTTGATGATTGCACTGTCCACATGAGATCCATAAAGCTCTCAAGGTTTCCGAAGCTCAAAAACGCTCTTATTAAAATTCCATTTGGCCGGGTTAATCATATTGGCATTGTAGACACTAATTTCGAGTGCTTCAAATGTGAAGTTTATACCCTAACTCAAGCTGAGTGTCGTATCAGTCCTGCAGCTTGTGCCAGCATTAAAGAGCTCGCTTTGCTGGGCTGCACCATTAACCAGCCTAGCATCTTTGCAGACCTTGCCGCGACATTTCCGCTGGTTGAAGAAGCTGATATACACATACATGATACAGAAAAATTCAATGTAATTAGCAACCTTCTCAGAAACTTGACGGTTGATAGACATGGTGAGCTTCCTGTGAAGGAAGCTTGTATCGATTGTCCCAGATTGACATCCCTTGATTGTCGTCATTTCAGCCTTGTGCAGCTGTACGTTAATTGTCCAAAATTGAGGGTTCTCTATTACAGGGCAGATGTAGTTCCGAAGCAGATTTTCTTCAGTCCAATGCCTGAGCTAGAAGAGATCGAAGTTAGATTTACCGTGAATTATGCTTGCGACACTTTGTGGTTCATTGACTTGAGGGCATTCCTCGCACTTTGTGCAATGACAATTCCGATCAAAGTTGAACTTTGCTTTTATCCGTCGGAGGTAACATCTGAACCGGAGCGAGTAGAAGCAATTCAGGAGGCTCTCCCGCGACACAATATTCACTTGGCTCTTGGGCTCCCTTTCTTCGAAGGAAATGTAGCGGCTCATGTCGATGCTGTGCTATATATCATTCGTCCAACCACCTTTGTGGGTTATGACCCCATTATCCTAGAGTACCTGTGTGAAAAGTTGAAGAAGAAATCCGAAGACAAGATCTGCGACGAGGAAGGAAGTAGTCGATGTTGGTTGGATCAGTTAGAAGATTTCCGAGTGGAGAGTTCGTTGTCCGGTATTCTAGACATAAAGGCTGATAATGTATTGGATCAGCCAGGATTGCCTAAAGACATCTGTTTCCATCTTTTCTGGTCTTCATAATTCAGAAAATAGACTCTAATTTAATTCAATGTATCTCTTCATAAATTTGCTACTCTAGAATTTTGTAGCAGAGTTTGCTCTTTCATTGTAAACCGATGATTTTTCTTTGTAAAAGTCGATGTTATTGATTATAATTATAATCGTGAAGTATTAGCTTTGACGGATTTGTGTGGTTAATTATTAGTAGCATTGTTTGATTGATTAATTGAGTGAAATTATTTAAAGTTGCTTTCTTTTTTGTTGGATTCTACTCCCTCTGTTTCATTGATATCTTTCACATTTTCTTTAAGGGGGAAGATATCATAGAAACGGAGGGAGTAACCGATAACTCAAGAAAGAAGCAAAATTGATTTATGGAATGCTATGTTTTTTTTTTTGCAACTTCATGCTTTTTTCAGCAAATACCCGCTTTTTTTTTTTGTCGTAACTACTAAGATCCCGTTCTTTTCAGCTTATTCTCAACTTATACAGTTCGGTTCAATTCAGCGTACTTGAGTCAAAAAAACACGAGTAATTAATTAGGGTTCATAATGATTGAACCTCTCAACATGAGAAATAATGACATATTATTAGAAATTAACGGATGTTAAATTATTGTGTGAGACGGTTTTATATCGTGACATGTTACAGATTAATTGTGTTTTTCTAATAAAAAATAGAACTGTTTCACGTGTAAAACCGTCTTGATATATATATTTTGTGTGATAATATAGCTAGCTTAACCTATGTATATACATTTGTGTGATTTGTGTAATTAATGAAGCATATTTGTTTGTTTTTTTTTTTTAAGATTTTTTGTTTTTCGAGTTTGAATCGACGTTTTAATCTTTGTTTTTTTACCGTAAAATGGAGGGACGAAAAATATGTATAAGTTGTTTTGGATGGTAACAATGTGCCCGTGTGTGTCGTATGTTCATATCGAAATTAATTAATTACTCCAAATTAGAAATGAGTTCGTGAGGGGCATGGTACTCGTAATTTGAATTCGAACTTCGTCAATATTAATTACTCAACAACTCGAGCTAGCATTGTCTCTCATCACATGCATCATATCATCACAATCCTCTTCCTCTTACTTTTTCACCTTTTCTTAAATTCTGTGTCAAACCTCAATGGGACTAACTCAAGAAAAAGGAGGGAGTATTACTCTTACATAAGACAAATTTTATAACGGATATATCTATCGCAACAAAGATTTATTTTGGATGAGAATATTGGAAGAGTGAGTGAGTACTTGACCCGTATTAACATGAGACGACCACAATCGTTTGGACCGACAGTTTTTTGAATACATACAGTATGAAGTCCATTTGTGTGGTGTAAAGGGCTGGAATGGGTTAGAAAACAGCTATAGTAGTCACTGTAAAGTCTAAAGTTTCAACATTTTTTATACTATTCTCTTCAGTCTTCACTCACCTAATCTCGTCACTTGTTTACGTTTGCTTTGAAACACGTTCATAAAAAAATGAAAAAACAAATGATCGGAACAAATGGACTGTTGACATTAATGACGTATTTAGGTATAAGATTGTTTTACGGCGTGGTATTACATGGTTGAATGATCGGAATACAAGCAAAGTCGAGGCATAGGGGTGGGTGAAGAACACGGTTTTGGGTTACAATCTTGTGCCACTGTTTTGATTCATCTGTGAAGCCAACGTCTTGATGAATTTCGAAGCAACAGCCAAACCGCTCTCGATAGCACCTTCGACACTTGGACTTACACAAAAGTCGCCGCAAACTCACATTTTTCTGCTCAAATCCCAAAGGCATTTCTCTTCTTTGGCTATACTCACTGCCGGAAATGCACTCCCCCTGTCGTATAAAAAAAAAAAAAAAAATCAACCTTATGATTTAAGAACATGTTTTTTTTTTTCCGGAAAATATTATTGAATGGAGCGGCTTTAGAGGCAAACCATCGGTGAGCTTTCATGAAAAACGGTTGAGAGGTACACAGTCCAGTGCTTTGAAATGCGTGTAGAAGCTCCTCGGCTACTTTCGTCAGTGTATCAGTTGACGGTTTTTTCAATCCAGCGTCATACTCGTCGATCACTTTCCTTGCATATTCCGCGGTTGAACGAAGCACCCAACATTCACTGATCACGACGACCACAAATTACACAAACGGAATATCAATATGACCAATGCCTCAATGGAACACAACAGTACGAGTGTATGACACTGACCTAGATGAAGAGCGGCCGGGTTTACTGCTATCGCACGAGGCGGATCTCAGGACATCCGAGTTCACAAACTAGAACCCTTTTCACAGGAATCTGGTGAAGAGACGTTAATCACATTGTGATGTTCGGATGTTTACACCGACAAAAGAAAAAACACATTGTGGTGTTCTGATTTCTCACAGATTGTAGAGGCTCCGTGAAGGATAGCATAAGAGCAAAACACGGTCTGGCTGGAACTCTGGAAGGTCTTTCATCCGCGATGCTATTCCAGGAGCCACGTTCATATCTGTGGAATCTCGAAATTCTTAATAAAAATACATATTGAACGTGAAGAGTGAGCGATGAAAAGCTGGCTAACCAATCGGTGGAGGGATTCCTTTTAAATGCAGGAAACCAGATGCGGCTAAAAGCTTGTCTGTCGCCACCAAACCACCAAAATTCCCGAGAGACTGTCCATCCAAACTGAAGACGGACCATAGATTTTCGTCGGCCATCCACTCCAACTTTCAACACCGACACCAAACTTACTCTCGATTCCTGCAGGAAGCGGTCATAATAGACTATTTGAGATCCAAAACAGGAAAAAAAAAGTCGTAACTTATAATCTAGCATTAGAAGTTTAGAACACACGGATGGCTACCAGGCTCGCTGCATAATCCTTTGCATATCGAGTTCATTTCATGCCAGGAACACCAACAAACCTCCTTTTTGACGATTCCTGCAATGTAATAGAAATGCATTGATTACAGAAATATTGCAGTGATTACAGAGGGATTAGATAGATGCTACGAATGACAGCAACCTCGTCATGATGGATAAATTTGTTGGAGAAGCAATCATACTATCCGAATCTGCCTTTCCACTCTGCAGCCAAACCTCTGGATTCCCACTCGTGCACAACCTCCAAAACAGCGGGATTTGTCGCAGTGAAATACGGAGCTCCATGGTCAAATAACAGGTTTTTACCGTCTTCAGTCGTTTCCCTATTTACACAAAACAGAAAAATTCTCATCACCAACCATGATCAAGGACCGATAAATCTAGAACTTATTCACAGAATTTTAAATTTTGTCAAGAAAGTTGTTAACTTTTTACTTCAGTCATTCCATCTCGAGTTACATAATTCCTACATTGAGTCATTGATTTCCAGGCAAATTACTTGATGATCTTAGACATTTAATAATTCTAAATCATCATCATCATCAATTCATCATCCTTTTTAAATTATGATTGGCTTTGAAACATTCAATTAAAAATTCACAATTTCACATACTATTCATCAGGGAAAAAAAAATCATAGACAAGAAAACATAAAACAATTCAAAAAGTTGTAAACTTTACCAACTACCAGTCTGAAACCAGCAAACAACAATCCATAAAAAATTCAATGTCGATCTTCCTTGTGACGAAACTGACAAACATATCCGTCTTAACAAGAAAACGAGTCAAATAACGTCTTGCTAAGACCTAGACACATATATTAAGCAAGATCTTTATAATGTGAACATTAGATCTGGAAATCTGACTAATATTTATTAATTTATTTATCATAGAAAAACAGTAAAGAGATCATCAGTCCAATATTGCAGCAGTCAACCTAGGATAGTTCTAAAAACATCCATGTGATTATGTGAATCTGATCCATCTTATATGGAGTATTGACAATAATTGTAACATAAAGATAAACCCACACGATATCATCGAGTAAAGATCCTCTTCATTTCCGAAATCACGGATTTTTTTTATCAATGAATCCTTATTTCACCTATCACAAAACCCGTGTTTGAATTATCAATGACATCGGTCTATTTCACTCGTAATAAAAATCCATCATATGACATCGAGTAAAGATCCTCTCGATTTCCAAGATCATCGATTTCTGTTCAATGTTTACTCACTTTACTCCATAGTATTTTACATAAAACAAAACCCGAGTTTGGATTCTCTCTATTTCCTAGATAATCGATTTCTAACACATTTAAGGAAATCGGAAGTGAAGATTAATCAATTATTTTTAGGTTAAAATTAGAAATTAGAAAGAAAGAGACCTTCTTTGAGACATTCTGCCACCCGGGCCACGGCCCAGATCAAAAATAGTGACATCAACTCCATTTTTGGCTAATGTTGATGCACATACTGCTCCTGATACTAATCATCATATATTCATACCACATTCAATCAATTAATCAAAAGCAGGATTATGGGTTAATTAAGCTAATTAAATCTATTTATTGGCAAAATAATCAATTAAATAAATAAATAAAAAGAGCAGAATTATGGGTTAATTAAGCTAATTAAATCTATTTATTACCAAATTAAATTGGGAAAATTAGTAAAAAAATAAAATAAAATAAGAGGGGACTTAACTGGCACAACCAATGACGGCAATTTTGGGAGAGATTGAAGAAGTCATGTAATGTTGATTTTGGAATTTGGTAATAATTTACACAAAAATGAATAAGAGTGATATAATCAAATTCTGAAGTTGGTTGAAGGTTGGATTTTTGGAAATTTGGCATTAGTTTTTGGTAGTTGGGCATTAAACCAAGTTGTTGGATATGTACGAATCCGGTTCAGTCGGATTCTAGGATTCGAGTTGGGTTGGAACTCAAGAACGATAAAACTTTTTCTCGTGAGTTTTAACCTGCCTACAAATCGATCAATCGGGGTGGGCTTGGGTGGGGTCATCTTCGGGTCTAGTCTCGGTTTTTTTTTTTTTTTTTTTTTTTTTTAAACACTTTTTTCATGGATATAAACTCATTTTCTATAAAAAAAAAAAGAAAAATTGGTCAGTTCCGAGTCAAACTCAAATCTTTAATTCGTGTTCGGGTGGGGTTATTCAGGTGAAGTCGTGTGTGTTCAGGTCGGGGTTCTTTAGTACTAGTACTCGTACTATAAATGATGATAATGTTGACGAAATTCAAACAACTTAGATTATGAATATCGTCACTTTCGTAATGACGGGGACTAAAACAACATTATATTATCGAATAATTGTCGACAAATCTGATAAAAACAAGAAAATTACTCGTAATATTTCTGTTGCTGACGACATTATATTACCTGTTGAGTATTATTTCTGTAGAGTCAAATGTTGACGTTTAATCCCGACATTTGGGTCACCTTGTCGTAGACTTCTAGTCGACTGTAATACTTCCGATGGTTCCCCATTGACCAGTATCTGATACCGTTTTATGGGTGATTTCTAACTTACATATAGGATTAGGAGAAATGATCTCTTATAATCGTGAAGTATTAGCTTTACACTGACTATAAAAAAATGGCATCGGTATTGAAGACGGTGAGGAAATTGGAGGTGGTTAGATATGTTCAGATGAAGTTCGAGTTTCACGGATGCCTGTCAGCAATGGCGCAACGCCTCTGATAGGAGCACCCAAGACCCATGACTCGATCCTTAAGCTTTTGCAGACACTTATAACTGACATTAAATCAACGATTACTGTCACATGCATACATTTTTCGGGAGAAAGACGGATCTGTTCAAGACCACAAACGTTAATATATCTGGCGACCAATTTAGCAACCTCACTGACATTATCGTCTTTTAGCAACCTCACTGACATTAACATGAGAACCAAAGATAAAGCAGCAACCCATATGGAGCTCAAAATCCGTAACTTCACTTCAGCGCATCCATCATGTATGTGTTGGGCATTTAACAGAAGAAAGAACACGAGAAATGCATATCAACAGAGCATTACAGGGCAATGCTAGCAGTCTATTTATGTTCTATTTATTGTCTTCTATACGTACAAGAATTCATACCGGATATGTTCAGTTGTAGCAAAACATCCAGGAGGACGTGGGCTTTGGTCGACTTCTTTTCCTTGAAGAATCTGGGCTGCTTCTTTTGCTTGAAGAATCTGCTCTACTTCTTTTTCTTTTGCTCGTAATTCCTTAAAGTCTGGTGTACTTTTCCTCCTGAACCATTTTGAATCAAGAGCAAGGCATGTATGAGTCAATTTGAATGGGGACAAAAACCCTAAAACCAGTTTGCATACGATCTTGAACATAATACAAGTAAAACAGATTGAAACTTTACTATATACTGTATCTACTAAGTACAAAAACACTCTCATACAAAAGCACATTTTGTAGATCTAGAAGAAAGACAATGACTTCACTACAAATTGAGCAAAACCCATCACTCAAAATCAAATTTTGAGCAATACCCATGTCTCAAAAAATCAAATTTGAAGCAATACACATTATGGTCCGTTTGGTAACACGGATTTCATTTTAAAATTTGGATTTGACATAAATACTTTGTTTGGGAAACAAAGTGAATTTGTGAATTTGGATTTTGTCAAATCCAACCAAAATACAATTTTTTCACAAAAAGGCTCATTTCAAAATGACACCTTAACCCATGTCATTTTAAAATTCATCATTTCACTTTTCTAATTTGACAATGACGATTTGAAATGAAATATAGGTTCCCAAACGCTACGTTACTTAAATTTAAATTTGGAGAATAAACCAACACTCAAAATCAAATTTTGAGCAATACCCATTACTCAAAATCAAATTTTGAACAAACCCCATTACTCAAAATCAAATTTGGAGCATAAAAACCCAAAACTCAAAATCAAATTTTGAGCAATACCCATTACTCAAAATCAAATTTTGAAAAAATCCCATTTCTTAAAAAAGTCAAATTTGGAGGACTACTCATCACTAAAAATCAAAATTTGAGCATAACCCATCACTCAAACCCAATTTTTGAGCTATACCCACCACTCAAGATCAAATTTTCAGCAAAACCCATTACTCAAAATCAAAACTTGAGCAAAACCCATGAATTAAATAAGTTAAAAACAACCCAAAAATAGAGAGATCTAATGAATTTGGAGCATAATCTACCAAGCTGAAATCCCAAATCTATTACTACAATTAATCAAAATCCCAAAAACCCAACCTGAAATCGTAAACCATCGAAAATTGAACAAGATTCATACCATTATGAATTTTCCCCCAAATCTATTACAATTCATCAAATCCCAAAAGCCCGACCTGAAATGGAAATTGAATAAAAAGAATCTGCTGTACTTTTCCCCCAAATCTACATGTATGGGTCAATTTGAATGGCGACAAAAAACCCTAAACGCGGCAAATCAATTTTCCCCCAAATCTATTACAATACATCAAAATCCCAAGAACTCAACCTGAAATCGTAAACCATGAAAATTGAACAAGATTCATACCAAGCTGGCTCTTATGCCGTGAAAATGGATGTCATGTCGCCGATCACGCACGATGTTGCCATTCGAGGTGGTGAGATCCCACCAACAAGTAAACCCGATTGAATCTTGATTATCGATGTTTATCCCGTGCGAACAGAAAGCTATATCGCAAATCGGAACTCTTTTGGGTTGGTGTGGAATGAGAGTAACATACGGATGAAGAACCAGAAGTGTTACCATTAGCAACCGCCCTGCACACTCTTCCGTGGGACATCTATAATATCCAATTGAATCCTTGCGGTACTTGTCCAATTTGAGTTTGCAGAAGTGCCTTGTCGAACATCCTTCACATGAGACATTGAAACTAAGCTCCATGACTTTCCACCCACCTTTCAAATCTATGGCACGTATTTCTTGTTCTTGAGGGCGGTAATGGAGGAAGGCTGTTCTTGGATGAGCGGTAAGGTAAAGAGTCGAGGTGGTTCTGGTTGAGGTGATGAGAGAGGCATCTATCCTCCTGGGAGGAGTCACCGTAGGAAGTCTCGGACGATTTCGCATGGCTGCTGATAGGAGAGAGAATGGAGATTTTACCGTTGCGAGGAAGAACACAGAAAAATAGTCGTTATGATTTGAAAGAGAGAGAGAGAGAGACGGAGAGGGAGAGGGAGAGGGTGAGGGTGAGGGGGAGAGGGCTTTTTTTTTATATAGTTTTATAGTTAGTCTCGTATGACACGGTTTCACGATAACTCCGTGATAAAATCACGGGATTGAAAAGATAGGACTATTAGCGGTTTAGTATTTTCCGATTGTCGTGCGCAGTGATTTTTAGTATGAATGACAAAATATTTGATTTTTCAATATATGGGCAGAAAATAGGGATATCGGGTACACCGTTCTTAATTTCAAAAACGTGCTCGAGTACATACGTTGTTAAATTTCATGTCTAATAACATTAATTTTTTACTGTATTTGGGGCTAATTTTAGGGCTGTTCAGATCCAGATCCGGACCGAACCCCTGTTGGACCCTGAATCGGAATGATAAATTTTTCTTACACTGACCCTAAATCGATAAACATTGGACTTGGACCGACCCTAAAAAATCCGGGTCCGGACCCGGTTAGACCGGAATTTTCAAATTTTCTTGAAATTCCAGTCCAAAATTCCGGACCAGTTTGGACCGCTTAGACCAATTTTTTTATCAAATAAATATAATTCCGGTCCGAACCGGAAAAAACCGGGTCAGGACCGGACCGGAACCCTGAATCACCCAAAATGATGTATCTAAGACCGGACTAGAATTTTTTATTCCGGATCCGGTCCATTTTTCCGATCCGGACCAGATTTTGCACACCCCTAGATATATATACTGGTTTTTGTTTCAATTTCGAGAAAAATACGAAAACAATATAAGGTAGGGATAATTCGAACCCGTTAACTATTGTCACAGAATAACTCGTCTTAACCACTAGACTAAAACATCGGTTTTTTCTTTTCTTTTTTGGTTAGTACTCCGTACTACGTGTTACCAACTTAATACCGAAAATTGTATCGTCGTTAATCATCATTAGAGTTAGTCATGGATAATTAAAACATCAATTAATCCAGAATTACAATGTTCAAACCGCAGAAGCACAAATCTCGTATCAATTCCAGAGATAAACTCGATTTCCAGTTTTCCGACTTTCACTGCATCGAGGTATAATCTTATAATCAAATCAATCATCTCCGATTCTTCAATTTCCTTTTTTAATTTTGATTTTATTGCGAATTGTTGAATTCAAGCTTATATCATTGTTGATTTCGATTTTTTTGATTTTTTTATTTGATTTTCGCATGTTTGACGCCCTAATTTCATGTTATTGATCATCGATGTTCGTCATGCTCTGTTATTTGATTTATTTTGGCATTATAATGTTGAACAATGTGAAGAAGTTAGGATCTGTGGTCGCAGTTTGGGGGAAAATGAAGTATTGAAGTGTTGTATTGTATCGGAAACGCGATAGGAGAGCTAAGTGAAGTATTAATAGAGTAAAAATCATATAGCAGGAAATGTGAAATCTGAAATTTTACTGTTTGATCAATGGATCATTTGTTATAGTATTGGAAACGCGATACTAGAGCCAGGTGACCGGTAATTGATTGAGGAGGGAGCGAAGAATTGATTAAGGCATTGTTGTGATCGGTCATTTACTCATTCTTAATCACTCGAACTTTGATTCGTGTGACTCTATTTATGCTTGTTAACACAATGTTGAATGTAATGCAATGCTGATGGATTCTGAATTTGCATCCCAATTTGTCGTTATTCGACGATATATTTACAGCATAGATATTCATGTTAGCCGACCTCAAATCTTGTTTGGGACTAAGGCTATGATGTAGTTGTTGTTGTTGTATAGAAATTCACTAACACGCCATGGGTTTTGTTCAGGTTCCGGAAGGGTGGGACAAACTATTTATCTCTTTAGTCCAAGTTGGGACGGGAAAGACCATCGTGAAATCAGGGAAAACCACTGTCGTAAATGGAACGTGTAGCTGGACCGACACATTTTGTGAATCATTGTCTGTTTCACGAGGGAATAATGCAGACTCAAAAGAGGGTGGACGCAGCTTCTTCAAAATTGTCGTTGCTATGGTTCGAGCCCTACTTAAGCTTTACATACACTGTTATATTCTCACGTCTTTCTCTATCGCTTTCTTATGCATGTATTCGACTATTTGTGCTTTCAGGGTTCATCTCGTTCTGGAATCCTTGGAGAAGTTATGCTTGATTTGGGAAAATATGCAAAAACTAGAACTATCACTCCTTTATCATTGGAACTCAGAAAATGCGACTATGGCACTTCATTACAAGTAATCAAAATTCGTCTTAGCTTGAAATCTAGTCTTTTTGTGTTTTCGCCATTGTTCTTGGACATCATCAACTTGCTGGTTACGCTTCCTTAATAATGTGCTCGATATTTTTTTTTTGAGCTCAATAATCCATCAAGTTAGCTAATATTACCGTGTTTTTTTGAGCTCAATAATCCATCAAGTTGGCTCGATAATTTTCCTTTGAGCTCAATATTTTTTCGTGAGCTCCATGTGGGTCTGCATAGATGTGCGTGTATAGCGTTGCCAGTGAGATGCTGGCTGATGATAATACGAGTATGAACTTTAGAATATATTGATGTTAATGATGAAAATTCCGTCATGTGATTGTGAGTGAGGCTTAATGAGGTTCAATTTCGTAATTTTTGTTTATGATTTCTTTCATTAGTAGCGTCATCTTCAGTTTTGTCATTTCAGTTTCTGGATTCCGTGTTATGATTTGATCTGAATCGATGCTGATTGCTGCTTTGCAGTTCAATGTTCAATGTCTGACAGAAAGAGGAGATACTGGTTTTGACCCACGAATTAGCGAACCAACTAGTACCTTTCGTGAAATGAACGATGGTAATAATCGATCACTTAATCCTCCGTTGCATCCAATGGGTTCAGATTCATCGAGCCCCTCGAAAGTTGAAGGTAGAATTTCCGAACGAGATCATAAGAAATTAACAGCTAATGTCAATAGCATAAAGAAAGAAGTGATTGAGCAGTCGAGGGCTCATAAAAGACTTAGTATGGAGCTTGAGCAAGATTTGAAGTTTATAGCTTCGGATTTGGACGAAGCTCGGACGGAAATGGAGGAAGAACTACGATTCCTCAGAAAATCGAACACAAGCTTGGTTGAACAGCTGAATAAAACACAGGAATCAAACGATGAACTTTTGTCCATTCTACAAGAACTTGAAGGAATCGTTGAAGCTCAGAAATCAGAAATCGAGAACCTATGTTCTATGAAAATGAAGGCCGGTACAAATGAGGCAATGGAAGATTCCGATAATTTTCCTTCAGAAGAAATTGATAACATAAAACAGCAACTGGAACAGCTGTACGAAACGCAAGAGGAACTTGAAGCTGCAATACAAATGCTTGAGCAGACAGTGGATGAGAAAGATAGCGAGATAGAGAGATTACAAGACCTCAGCACGCTATCTGTTTCGGATTATGAGTCGAAATGGGCGTTTACAGTTGCAGCAAAAGAGGAAGAGATCATGATGTTAAAATCTGAACTTGCTGACGCTGTCAAAAATCGTCGGAATGAAGAACTAAAAATTGCACAGGGAAATTTGGCCTCTGTCAAAGTAAGTTATCTGCCTTTATTTCCAAACATATCGATTTTTGTTTTTTTTTTTTAAATTATTAATTATGATTGACATATGTATGTGAACATGTTTTTTTGAATGAATTTAAGAAATTCTTCGTTGTAATAATCGTTGTCTAGATCTTTTCAGCGAATAAAAGAGGATGGTGATGCAGAAGAAGAATATAATGGTGAACTTGGCTATCGGAAAAGGTGTAAAAGTTGTGATTCCTATCTGTTACCTCGAATATCTAGCACGGTTGTTGTTTCCTCTGATCTAAGCAAGTCTGAGTTGGGTGCTTCAGAGGTTGAGTCCCTAAAGTCGGACAATAGACGAAAAAATGAAGAAATTGCAGGTCTTGAAAGGCAAATATATACACTTAAAGATCAGGTCGCTGTCGCTCGTGATGAAAATCAGTTGTTGAAAGAAAGTGTAGAGAGACTGGAAAGGGACAATGCTATGTTTTCCGAAAGTGTACAGGAATTCAAAAAAGAGGTCAGTGATCTGTCGCGCAGCGTGGAAATGCATGTATCTGATAACAAGGAACTTCAAAGGCTATCATCTGAACTGGAAAAAGGAAAACAAGATGTCGAACAGCATCTAACGGAGCTAGAACAGGAAAACTTGCAGCTGTCAGAAAAAATATCAGCTTTTGAAACTCAAGTACGAACCCTGACAGATGAGAAGGAAACGAATTTTCTGAAGTTGCGACATTCAGAGAACCAGTTGGTTATCCTTCATGATAAGAAAAAAGGTTTGGAAACCGAGATAGAAGTACATAAAGTTTATTTGAGAGAGAGATTAGAAGATTTGAGAACGCGGTGGATGGAAGCTCAAGAGGAATGTGAGTACCTAAAGAAAGTCAATCCGAAGATGCAGTTAACAGCGGAAAATGTCATTGAAGAATGCAACTTACTTCAAAAAATCAACGGCGAGCTGAAAAAGCGGAATATGGAAATGCATACGCGTTGCAGTGATCTGGAATCGAAACTTAAAGAGTCCGATGAGAGATTATTGGAATGCACACAAAAATTTGATGGTTTAGAGGAAGATTTTTCGAATATTTTGGAGGAAGTTTTCATGAAGGAGAAGGGCCTTAAATCCGAGCTTGAATCTCTTATTACTGAAGATAAAGATCACAGAGAAAAACTGATGCAGGAACATATCTCCCTGAGTGAGATGTATTCTAATAAAGTGGTTGAAGTCGAGAATCTTCAGCGAGAACTTGTTCACCTTATCGACCAAATTTACATGCCTCAGGACGGAAAGGAGACACAGGCGCCAACTTCAGATACCGTACTTGAACTGTCTTCTCTACGTTCCGATAAAGCTAAGCTCGAAATTGCTCTTCATGATCTTCAAGGGAAATATGCGCTTTGCGAGAACAAGATGAATAAGTTGCTATGCCAATCTGAACTCAAAATAGAAGAGCTCACGAGTCAATTCACTGCTTCGAGAAAAAACGAAGAAGTTCTTATGATTAAATGTGATAAACTCACATTGTTAGTGGAAAGTGCCAAAACTAACGACGCAGAGTATAAGCGCATCATCAGTCGACATGAGATCGATCAGAAAGCTTCTGAGTACGAACGACAGCAATTAAATATGGAAGTTTCGAATCTTAAAGAACAAATGCAGAGAATAACACTGCTTCAAGATGAACTCTTGAATCTACAAGCTTCTCTCAATGACGCCAAATTCGAGTACGAAAAGATGAAGGCTTCTTTAGAATGGCTACGTCGAGACCATGAAGAACTAAAAACCGAAAAAAGACTTCTTGTTCAGAAAATCACCAACATGGAGAAGTCTCTCTTGGAGTTAGAGGACTGTAAGTGTAGTAGAAGTACCCTTGAAGAGAAAGTCACACGATTAGAACGCGATCTGGCTGCAAGGGAAGCGTTGTATGTCGAGGATGCTAAGTTGAGATTTGAACTTAATAAGATGCAACGGGCAAATGGTGAACTCCAGAGGAAGATGGAACACCTCAAACAAGATCAAGAAGGGTATCTTAACAGACTCGACGTGGTTGAGGAACAACTGAAGCATCATGTGATTCGAACAAAATTGCGTTTTTCAAAGTCTACCAAGAACGCTCCTGATGCTGTTGATGCAGCTTCTATCGCAGGACATTCTGCCAATTACAAGGAAGAAATGCTAAGGGTATGTGATGTTACTTATCTAATTTTTCATTGATGCAAATTGCTATTTCTCGATATATTCGTGAGAACCATATTTTTTTGGTACTTGCATTTCGCTTGCTGTCGCTTTACTTATCACTTCGTCCCACATTTTGATTTGGCTGTTGGTTCAGATTCAGAATTTTATCACTAGAAAGAATGTAATACTCTGTTGCTCAAGCACGTGTCGTTCACACACGGGCTAGGTTGCGCTGATGCTCTAGGACAATGCAGCATTCTGTTGTTTTGTGGGAACGACTCGACGATTTCAGATACTGATTCATGTTAGCCGACCCTAAATCTTTGACTAAGCCTCTGATGTGATGTTATTTTACAGATAACCAGATCCGAGAGTAAAAATAAATCGATGAAGATTCAGTCTCTTGAAGATGTACTTTCTAAAGCATTAGATGCAAATGATATGTACAGAAACCAGCTAAAAAGGTATGTTACCTAAAACTTACTCAAACTCGGTTTTTTAAGTGTGGAACACGACAATTTGACGACTTCAGATGTTATTCATGTTAGCCGACCCCAAATCTTTTTGCGACTAAAACTCTGCTGTCGCTGTAATACTGATAGCATTCTGAATTCCTGCATGTTATTTCCTGCAGGTTACTGTCTGAAGAACAGTCCAACATCTCTTCAGACAATCCCAACATTTCCAAAACATCATCAGTCGACAGCGGTCTAGACTCTCAAACAAGTGAGAAACTGTCAACGTCGAACCTTGAATTAGAGCTAAAAGAACTTCGAGAGAAGTATTTTGAAATGAGTGTGAAATACGCCGAGGTAGAAGCTCAGCGTGAGGAACTTGTACTCAAACTCAAACCCAAGCATAATAGAAAGAGTTGGTTTTCGTCTAAATGACAATGCAATGCTTGCTCCCATTCCGATCCTCCCTTTGTTTTTTCCGGACTTTGTTGTCGTATTTTTCTCGAAACTGGAACAAAAACCGGGTATATACGAGAAATTGTTCTCATTTTTTCCGTAACTAAAACAAAAACCCGGGTATATAAGCGACTTTGTTTACATTTTTTGTCGTAATTGAAACGAAATACCGGGTATAGAGTGATTTAGTAGTTAGTATACCAAATGTACATAGAGATTATTTTTGTCTACTTTTTGCATTTTTTTTTGCATAGTTAGCTCTTAATTACCTGAATAATCTCGCTATCGGTTCATCTTTCTTAGGATAGATGTATCTGACTATCTGTTTGTCTTTAGATTACAACGGTTAAATAGCATCCTATGACCAATATGATTAGATTAGATTAGATCTTTTTTGCTACAAAGATAGTGTTACCCGGACTCTTCTACGAGGTGTTGTGTCTGACGTGGCGTGAAAGTGCCGAACATTGACTATTTTGGACAAAATTTTCAATGTTTTGATCTAAATTGAAGTATGGAAGTGTCGTGTCACTGTTCAACACGCGACACGGCACCCAAGTGAAGTGTCAAAGTAATGTATTTATAAAGTACTGTATTTCTCTGCACTATGTTATTAACAACATATTTCAAAAACAGTCGGCCAATATGTTATCGCAATACGCCGTTTACCAAATGCAGATTAGTAGATTGACGGTCAATCTACTATTTAGGTCGGAATCTGCTAATTTTCACCAAATATGTTATTTACCAAACATGACTTTAATGTCAAATGAAGACGTAGTTAAAATACGCTTATCCAAATTTCAATAATAATCCATTCCTCGACATCGACAAATATACCATACTCGATATTTATGTTTTTACGATCTGTTTATCAAACAAGGCCGAAACTCGAAAATCATTAATTATAAAGTCGATCTTTTAATAAATAAAGTTATACTCCACATTAATTAATTAATTAAAACATCCACATTAATTAATTATTAATTAATTAATTAATTAATTAAATTACCTAATCATAAAATTATCTAAAGATATATAGTTGCATTTAATTTCACTCCAAGCCGCACCTTTATTTCTTGATGCGGTTACACTCTCCGATAACTCAATCAACTCCTCCTCCGCTCTCCGCCGCCGCCGCCGCCGCCACCACCACCATCTCCGCCACCGCACCACCACCGCCGTCCACCTTCCACCTCCTCCCACGCCGCCGTCGCTAAACCTTCAACGGTCAGTTTTCGCGCAACATTATCCATTTACTCAATTTATTTTAGGCATTTTTTTTCGTCGAGTAGGAATTATTGAATTAATCGATAATTTGTTGAATTTAATCTAGTGTTGTTGATTTCAATTGAGTGTTGTTGCATTTTTTATTGAAGAAATTTCGAATTTGTGTGTTTTTTGAGGTGAGTTAGGGCTTGTAGCGTCGTCATTTGGGCGTGTTGTCGATTAATCGGTAATTGTATGAGTTTAACCTAGTATTGTTCATGTTGATGGAGTATTTTCGCATTGTGTATGGAATAAATATCGAATTTATGTTATTTTGAGGTGCGCTAGGGATTGTAATGTGGTGATTTGGGCTTGTTGTCGGTTAATCGATAATTGTATGAGTTTAATCTTGTAGGAGTGTTGTTCATGTTGATTGTATATTGGATAAATATCGAATTTATGTTATTTTGAGGTGCGCTAGGGATTGTAATGTGGTGATTTGGGCTTGTTGTTGGTTAATCGATAATTGTATGAGTTTAATCTAGTAGGAGTGTTGTTCATGTTGATTGTCTATTGAATAAATATCGAATTTATGTTATTTTGAGGTGGGCTAGGGATTGTGTGTCGTCGATTAATCAATAATTGTATGAGTTTAATCTAGTATTGTTCATGCTGATTGAGTTTGTTTGCATTGTGATTGGAATAAATATCGAACTTATGTTATTTTGAGGTGCGTTAGGGATTGTAATGTCCTGATTTGGGCTTGTCGTCAGTTAATCGATGAATGTATGAGTTTAATCTGGTGTTGTTCATGTTGATCGAGTGTTTTTTGTATTGTGTAGGGTATTGTAATGTCGTTATTTGGGCATGTTGTTGATTAATGGATAATTGTATGGTTTCAATCCAGTGTTGTTCATGTTGATCGAGTTTTTTGCGTTATGTATGGATTAAATGTCGCATTTACGCTATTTCGAGGAGGGTTATGGATTTTAATGTCGTGATTTGGGCTTGTCGTCGATTAATCGATTATTGTAGGAGTTAAATCTAGTGTTCTTCATGTTGATTGAGTACTATTGTGTTGTTTATGGAATGGATTTCGAGTTTACGTTATTTTGAGGTTGGCTAAGGACTGTATGGTCGTGATTTGGGCTTGTGGTGGATTAATCGATTGTTTTAGCATTTTGTATGTTACTTTGAGGTGGGCGAGGCTCGTATGGTCGTGATGTGGGTATGCCGTTGGTTAATTGCTAATGGTACACGTTTAATCTGTAATGTTCTTCATGTTGATTGAGTATTATTGTGCTGTTTATGGAATATATTTCGCTTTGAAGTATTCTGAGGTCTGCTAGGGATTGTATGGTCGTGGTTTGTGCGTGTTGTCAATTAGTTGATAATTATATGAATGCTCGCGGTTTAGGATAACTGTATGAGTTTAATCTGGTGTTGTTGATGTTAGGCGGAAATTTATGTTGTTCATGGTGTTTCAATTTCGAATTTGATTTTCATGAGGAGGGTTAGTGCTTGTATTACCCTTGAGTATGTCGATCATTGGATAGTTTTATGAGTTCGATCTGGTACTGTTCATTTTATTGAGTATTACATTGTTCATAGAATTGTAGTTTTGAATTTCCGTTATTTTGGGGAGAGCTAGGACTTCTGTGGCTGTGATTTGGGTTTGCTGTTAATTGGTGTGTTTGTTCTTAACTTGTTATGTGGTTGTATTATCGTAATTGAATGATTCACTAGCTATGCAATGGTTGTATTGTGATTTTTTTTATGATTGAACTTAGGTTTACCGAATAGAGGCTTGATTGTAAGGATTGGAAATGTTGATTGCATGATCTGGGGATTCAGTATGGGTGATAATTGGTGGTTTATAATTCCAATATGGTTGATTGGATCATTGTGTCGATGTGTTATACAGTGAGTTTGTGGTCTGTTAGCTGGAAACTTGAAGGGACACATAGTTTTCGACCTTTTGGTATTCGAATTTATGGTGGTGCATCACCAAGAGATGATCATTTGACTTCGATCATGTTTGATGATATCCAAAATCTCATTTAAGATCGTCTTAAACTTAAAACAACCTCTTTCCATGGTTCATTTAATGATATAATGATGACTAATGACTATAGTGTAAGCTTAAGACTGTCGTAAGTAAGACTAGCTCTAATGATAATAAAGTGAAATAGAATAAAAGAATAAAATGAGATCATTGGTAGATTTTGATATTAAATTATCACGTGATGATATTAAAGTGAAGAAAAATCATGAAACGAGAAAATTGCTAGATTTTCATCCGTTTTGTCGACGCTGTAATTGTAGGATTTTTTTTTTACTGTACCCACTTATCTCGTTTTTTTATAGATTACATGGAGAAGCCAACCCACCTAAAGTTCCTCGTCTCCAATGCTTCTGCTGGGTCTGTTATTGGTAAAGGGGGTTCAACGATCACTGATTTTCAGAAAGAGTCTGGGGCGCGCATCCAGTTATCTCGTAATCAAGAGTTTTTTCCTGGAACTGCTGATAGAATAATCATGTTATCCGGAAAGATCGATGATGTACTGAAGGCTATGGACCTTATCCTCAATAAGCTGCTAAGTGAGGTACCCTTCAATACTTTAGTTTATAAACGTAACACTCATTGTAAGATACTGTACTTAACTTGTTTTTGACAAATCGCACTTTTCTTCACCAGATTCAGTCTGAAGAAGGGGATGATGCTGAACAAAGATCGAAAGTGAGACTCGTTGTTCCTAACAGTTGCTGTGGTGCCATAATTGGCAAAGGTGGAGTGACCATAAAGTATGCCCAAATTTGCCCTTAGACTTCTTAATTTACACCTCGTGGTTATGATTGTGTCCACCATATTAAACTTCACGGTTGATGCGGATTATGCATTATGATACTGTTAGCTATTGTAGTTGTTAGTTTATCATGGCTTTCGGGATGCTTTTATTAACGTCGATTTGATTTAGGGACATGGAACATGTGAACCTTCTAGGCTCTAGAGTAACGTCATTAGTATCACGATTTTGATTTAAAACGTGGTTGTTTCAGTGAAAGGTAAACCTAAAACGTTGAGATTGTATAGTAGGAGTACTATTAAAAGTAGCAATCTTGTGTTATGTCATACCAGTTTTTTCTAATAGAATATCTCCAGATTAATATCTTTTCGTGCAAAATGTGACGTAGCAATTGCCTTTTGATTTTTAATTTGTATTGTCTTCTCTGTTGTACAGGTCGTTTATCGAAGAATCTGGAGCTAGCATAAAAATTTCCCCTCAGGACAATAATTTTATTGGCTTGGCTGACCGGATAGTGACTCTGTCAGGTTCTTTTGAGGAGCAGATGCAGGCTATTGATCTTATTTTGTGTAAACTGACGGAAGATCACCTTTACTTGCAATCCATGAATGCCCCACTTTCATATCCAGGTACGGAGTATTAGTTAAAATAGCCGTTTTACTTTTCTCCAAATTATGACTTATCGATCTCTCCAAACCTTTCTCTGACCCTATTTTATGTTTTATTGTGCTTGCCATATCAAGTTTTGCAACAAAGATTGTCAGTTATATTTCATTGATATTAGATTAAATTGAAGTTCCGTTCTTGGATAAAACTTGAACAGTGTGCGTAACTGCTTATGACATGTTGGTCAAATTGACGCTTCTGATGCAATGTATTTTACTGTACTTTTCTGGTATTGTTGATGGAAATTGAGAGTAAAGGCAAGGGTATTCTCAGTGGAATTCACTGACTTCTGAAAAGCGCTATGATTATATTGTTTTTAGTGTCAACATTTACCTAAAAGTGGGAATGTAATGTGTTGATACGAATGCCTCGAAAAGAAAATCACATTAATTCATGTGAATGGAGAGGGTTGCTTTTTTTTTTTTTTTTTGTGGAAAGGCAACTAGTTATATTGGTTGGTTACTGGTGAAATCATTTGCGATGTCGTCGAAATTTACGAAAATAAATAAATTAAAACCTTGCTACATTACTTCCACTTTTTACGAAATTGTTCCATGAATCCAAGACCTTTCGCTTCTACTTTTAACTACAGTTTATTGATCTTTGCACCTTTATAAAATTTGGTACCTTCTTGGGCCCCGTATGCGATTGATGTGATCAACTGTACTTTGCTGAACCGAGTTAACGGAAGAACTCTAGATCTATATATCGCCACAGGACCCCGACATTTCTTTTGGTTACCGTTCCGTCCTCCCTTTTTTTTTGTGAAGCCTTATAAAGTATTTCTAGGTTAATAGGTTTATGGCATCCTTGTGAGCTATTATACCTTTGCACTCTTAGGTGTTATGTTTGCTGGTTTTCACCATATGCCGTATCCATTTGTGCCTCCTCCAGTTGGACCTGCAGCTTACAATAATTACGGGCCACCGAATGCCGTCAATGGAAGATATATGAACCCCAAGGTTTGTTTCGTCCTTAGCTGGTATCCACCTTCACTACATAGTACTCAGTTTGAAATACTCTGTAATTTGTTCACAATCTGTTTAGAGACTATGCAGGAAGTTCCTTCTATTAATTTTTTTTAGTATTTACAACCGTTACCGTGCGACAATGGTAAAAATTGCAATTATTACTAAAAAGTGACCACTTTGGTTTGTTAGTGACCACTTTTTAGTACTCGTATTACAAAGGTGGTCACTAACTAACCTAAAAGGGCTACTTTTTACCATAAATTGCTAATTCTACCCTGTCCTCCGATACAACGATTTACACTAATTTGCGATTTTTGTATGCATGATTTAACTTTGGCATTTGCAATTTGGAATCTATATTGAGTTCTGACTCAATGCCTAAATATAAAATCTGGCCGACTCAATGGCTTCACTTTGAAATAGCATTATCTCGCGCATTCTGAATGTACATCCCTTTGAAATTGATGCTAGTTATCTATTACCTTAGCACTTCACTTTGGCTGCATACGGTTGCTTGTCACGACACTCCTTTAGACACTCCATTTGACTATTTGAGTAAGCTCACGAGGCAATGAATGTAATGATGTAATGATGATGTGATCTAAGTTATGAACAACCTGCTGTTGATATGTTAAAACAATTCGGGATGCTTGTCGTGTGGCAATCGTAATATTCAATCTTTATTGTTGATGTATCCATTTGTCATCCATCATGGTTGCTGCTGAATGCAGGAAGATAGAGGCAACTCTCTGACAATAGGTGTTGCCGATGAACATATTGGTGTGGTGGTTGGACGAGGCGGGAGAAACATACTGGAAATTAGTCAGGTCCTCTTCATATGCTAAACTTATGATCTCGATCTCGATCTCGATCTCGATCTCATACACTTGGTTTGGATTTTGGAACACGCGACTGATAGAATGAATATAAACTTGCAGGCTAGTGGAGCTAGAATCAAGATTTCAGACCGAGGAGATTTCATGGCCGGTACATCTAACAGGTACTACTCCGTACTTCACAGCTTACCTCACTACGTGAAGGGGTTAATCCTGAACACGGCCGTTGATCAGCAAGTTCAAATGTTCTCATAACCGGGACCCAATTTTTATTTATTTATTTATTTATTTATTTATTTTTATTTTTTTTTAACGGGTTTCACGGGAAGGAGCAGCACTATTAAATTTATTTCTTACTCCCTTCACCCCAATTTTATTGCTCCTTTTTCCGTATTTATACCTCCCAAATTAATTGTTCACTTTCCAAGTACACAAATTCTTCAGAGAGACGGTCTCTCATTAAATTACTGGGAAACCACTTTTTTATGTCCCTCTTTATGTGTCGTTCATACCCTTTTATTATTAGATGTCACTCAAAATGACCCTTTATTCAGTACTTACGTACCCCTTTTATTGTAAATTGTGACCATTTTTATCGGTATATGCTCTTTATATTAAACGTACTCCGTATCTATTTTACCATTTCTCAATAAGTTTAATCAGAGACCGTCTCTTAGGAGACCTAAACTTTAGTCAATGTAGACTCCTAAATTCACTTGACGGTCCTAAATCTGAAATAAACCCGGGTGTATATCTCTGTTATTGTTGCAGGAAAGTGACGATCACAGGGCCACTAAGAGCAATCCGCGCAGCAGAGGCAATGATCAAGCAGAAAGTGGATTCAGTAGCCGAGATCAACGAGATGTGATTGATCTCTTCTCTTCTCTTCGACTGAGCCTTTTGCACGGTAATCCCATCCCATCCCGAAACTTTTACGGTTTGTGAGGCTGCCTGCCATTCCATTTTTTGCAAAATTTTCGAGAGAGAGAGAGAGGTTGAAAAAAGAGCTCCGAAATCTTTTTTTTGTCGTCTTTACAACAACAAAAGCTTTACACAGTTTAAAAGCTGCTGGAGGTGGTTCTCGAGTTGTTTTCGTTTTTGCTTCGTGATGTTTTTTTTTTACATAATGTTTACTACGACAAACTTATTATTCCCTCGGTATACATTATGTTTGTAGAATCGTGTCTATTCTCGCTTATGAGTTACGAGTATGAGTATATTGTTACATATGTGATATTGTGATCGAACTTTGAAAAAAACCCGTCTTCAATTATGAATAGTCATTACTTTGTGAACGATTATGCACATTTATGACATTAGTACGGTATTACTACTCCCTTCTTCTCCGTCATTTGTTTATCTTTGATTAAAATATTTATCACAAATAATACTATAAAAGGTCATTTTTTGCATTTCCATTCGACCGCGTGAATTTATTGTGGTTGCGAAATATGTGGTTGCGAAATATGCATCAAACTCCCCATTCTAATTCTAATGCTCGATTTCTGTTTCTCGTTCGTGCAAAATCGATAAAGAACCTAAAAACACTCTTGAATTCATTTCGATTCCCTTTCCTACTTACGATCCAAACAAATTACTCCGTAGTCAACGATCAACAATCCAAACTAATTACAAGAAGTCTTTCAGATTAACGTTAACCACATACCGTCTCTTCTAGGTATTGAAATAAAATCTATACATTTTTTAGTCTATTCGGAAAAAAAAAACAGGTCTAATGAGAGATCATCTTTCGTCATGTCAGACCAAAATAAGTAGGTGGACTCATCAATTAGGTAAGAAGTCTCTCATTAACGTTAACCACAAACCGTCTCTTCTAGGTTTGTGTCTGAAAAACCCGATGACTTGACATCTAATTTAGTTTATACATTATCTCGACGTGAGACGGTTTTACGAGAGACGGACCCGTAAAGGTACTAATTTAGTTTATACGTTATCTTGACGTGAAACGATTTTACACGAAACAAACCCGTAAAGATATTACTCCCTCCGGTCATTATTTTTCTCCCCATTTTATTAATATTTGTGAGAAGTATTTTAATGAAATGAGACAAAAAGTAGTGACCGGAAGATACTCCCTCCGTTTCATTGAAAGATTCCACTTAAAAAATGGTACATTTTTTAAGGATAATAATAAAATATTCAAAAGTAGAGAGGGTGTAAAGTAGGTGGGCCACCTAGATAAAAGGGAAAAAGTTATACTCCCTCCCCACCACTGAGATTTTCCCACTTTCTTTAAAAGGAAACTCCACTGAGATTTTCCCATTTTAAAACTTTCCTTATTCATCCGTTATACTCTCTTTCTATTGGTTACTTTTTGTGATTTGACATCTTGAAACCCACCCAACAATTTACCACCTTTCATTACCCATTTCTTAATCCATGTGCCATTTATAAATGGGAACATCAATGTGGTGGGGAGGGAGTACCAAAAAAGAAAGTGGAAACTATCAAAGAAATTTACGAAAAAGGAAAAGTGGAAGCTTTCAATGAAACGGAGGGAGTATAACTTAGTTTATACGTTATCTTAACGTGAGACGGTATCATGAGAGACCGACTTGAGGTCTTGACCCCACCAGGAGGAGAAAAAGAGAGAAAGTGGAAAAAGAAGTGCAGGCGACTCAACTTAACTAAACCAACAACTTTGAAATTGGGATCCCAAAACTCAATTAATTTAATTTAATTTAATTTAATTTACGAGCTCAATTTAATTAAATTAGATCGTTCCACATCCACTCAACTCATTCACCTCCCTAAAGTCGTCGCCGGTCGTCGTGTTCGAACCCTAATTTCCTCCCCCAATTCGAAGATTCAAGCTCGTATTTCTCTTCTGGTAGATCTACATTATTGCGTTTCAGTTCTTTTCAACACTGTAACTGTAATTCGCATCTTATGAATTGATTCATTCATTGATTGATTGATCGATCTTGTGTGATTTTGAAATTCTGCGGTTCTGATTGAAAATTTACGGAATTGTGGATGCTGATTGATTTCTACGCATTTTGAGATTTTCAGCATTGTAGTTGGCGTCGTGTACAGTGATTAATTGATTGATCTTGCGGAACTATGAGAATTGTAACTGCTGATTGATTGATTGATTGATCTTGTGTGATTGTGAAATTCTGCCGTTTCGATTGTAAGTTTGTGGAATTGTGAGGGCTGATTGATTTCTATGCGTTTTGATTTTTGTCAGCATTGTTGTTGGCATCGCCTAATTTTTAGTAGGCTGATTGATTGATTGATTGATTGATCTTGTGTGATTGTGAAATTCTGCGGTTTCGATTGGAAATGTGTGTGGAATTGTGAGTGCTGATTGATTTCTATGCATTTTGGTTTTTGTCGGCATTGTTGTTGGCATCGCGTACTTTTTAGTAGGCTGATTGATTGATTGATCTTGTGTGATTGTGAAATTCTGCGGTTTCGATTGAAAATGTGTGCAATTGTGAATGCTGATTGATTGATCTTGCGGAATTGTGAATGCTGATTCATTTCTATTCGATTCAGTTAGCAACTAATTGATTGATCTTCTACGATTGTGAAATTCTGCAGTTTCGATTGAAAATTTATGGAATGGTGAATGCTGTTTGATTTCTATGCATTTTGAGATTTTCAGCAGTGTAGTTGCCAGTTGGCATCGCGTTACATTGGTTAATTGATTGATCTTGCGGAATTCTATTCGTTTCGATTTTTTTCGCTATTTTAGTTGGCAACTAATTGATTGATCTTTGTGTGATTGTGAAATTCTGCGGTTTCGATTGAAAATTTATGGAATTGTATTTGTGAATGCTATTTGATTTCTGTGCATTTTTTTTTTCAGCATTGCCAACGGCATCACATACATATGTTAATTGATTGATCTTGCGGAATTATGAATGCTGATTGATTTCTACTTGTTTCAATTTTTTCGCCATTTAGTCGGCAACTTGGTATCTCGTATTTTTGATTAATTGATTGATCTTCTGTGATTGATTTCTATGGATTTTGATTTTTTCAGCATTGTAGTTGGAATCATGTGCATTGATTAAACTTGTGTGATTGTAGAATTCTGCAATTTCGATTGAAATCTCTCAGAATTGTGAATGCTGTTTGATTTCTATGCATTCCAATCTTTTCAGCATTGTGTTTTGCATTGTGAACATTGATTTGAACTACTGATCGTGTGATTCAGAATTTCTGCAATATTGATAGAAAATTTTCAGAATCGTGAATGCTTATTGATCTCTGTGTTATAATCTTTTCAGCATTGTAGTTCGCGTCTCATTTATAGATCGATTCTATCCTTTCCTGTGTAATCGCCAATTTTCAGTTACGAATACTGATTGATTGCTTTGCGATTTTTTTACAGCTGCAATGGCGGAAATGGAAGAATCAGTGGACTTGAGAAGCTGGTACTCGAGTTTGGACCATGATCAATGGACCACTCTCCCTGTTTCCGGCCCACGTCCCACGGGACGGTACAAGGTGAACATCTATTTTGTTGCTGGGTTCAGCAAGTGCGTCAAATCACTGTATTGCATTTCAGATTATATTCATTATCATAATCATTAAACGTTGTTTTTTTGGTTTTGAATTTTAGCATGCTGCAGCTGTGGTTGGTGATAAAATGTACATTTATGGTGGTAGTCGCAATGGTCGCAACTTATCCGATTTTCAGGTTATTTTATAATGTTGAATGTTAAGTTCTGCGATGTGTAATTATCTTGTAAGACCGTCGTTTTGCGTTACAGCTGCCTTGAAATGAATGAAGTGATGGTAGTATTGTAAGTCAGGTGTACGCGGTCTTAGAGGATAATTTGTGTTCTTCAGTAGCTCGTGAATCGAAGCTGCTATGAATATTGTTCTTGATTGTGTGTGTCAGTGTGTGTATGTAGGTTTTAGATTTGAACTCCTCGTCTTGGTCTGCATTGAAACCGATCGCAGTGCCAAATCCTGAAAATTCCGAAAATGGTAGTTTGCTTGATGTTCTTCCTGCCTCCTCAGGACACCATATGGTAATTAATAACCACTAGATGTTCATTGTAGTACTGTAATTTGTAAAAGGTGTGGAATCGAAGTTTAGTATATACTCACTTTTCGGTTATTTTTCAGATTGTTTGGGGAAACAAGCTTCTTATTATTGATGGGAAATCAAAGTCCTCTAGTTATATTACGGGTATGTTAAATTGTTAATTGCGTTACTATGTTTTTCTGTTTAGCTGTTTGAGGGTTTATTCTTTCATGAATATTTATCGGGATTTTTCAACTGTCGATGGAGCAGTTCGTTTTTTGGATCTCAAGACTGAGCAAGGGGGTGTTTTGGAGACTACAGGAGATATTCCGGTAACTGAATGTGCTGTTCACCGATTATTTATTTCATCCAATCTAGACGCTAAAAATGTGTGGGATACTCATACTCGTACTTGTGCATATTTGGTTTTGTAAGGTTGCTCGTGAGGGAGAATCGGTGACGTTAGTTGGCTCCAAATTGATTTTATTTGGCGGGGAAGATGTCCGTAGAAAACTGTTGAACGACATCCATATTCTGGACCTAGACTCGATGTCTTGGGAGAAAGCTCAGGCTACGTGAGTTAGTTTACGTTTGTTGCTTTTACGTCATTTTGAGATTCAAAAGAGATCTTCATCACTTTGTTGTTATTTTTGATAGGCAGCCTCCACCCTCTCCAAGATATGACCATGCGACTGCTGTACACGCTGACCGTTACCTGTTAGTTTTCGGTGGATGTTCTCATTCAACGTGTTTTAATGATTTGCATGTGCTAGATTTGCACACAGTAAGTATATAAGTACTTCAGTTCCTAATCAGAAAAGATTAGCAGTTGTTTTTTCTGCGATTTTTGGTTAATGATTGGTCTTTCTATTATATTATTTTTGAAGATGGAGTGGTCGCAACCTGAGACCCGAGGCGATTATCTGGCTCCAAGAGCTGGGCATTCTGGTGTCACGGTTAATGGAAATTGGTATGTATCTGGTGGTGGAGACAATAAAAGCGGTAAGTGAAGATACTAAAAGTATTTTGGTTGAAAGATCATGATGATAAATTACTCGTATTTGTTTGTTTTTATAAACAAAAAAGTTATAAAACATACGAAATGGCTCTTATGTATTTACGTAATTTATATGGTTGATTTTGCAGGATCTCGTGAAACATTAGTTCTGAATATGACCAAGCTTGTTTGGTCTGTGGTGGCTACGGTAGATCCAAGGGATTCACTTGCTAGCGAGGTTCGACTTCTTTTCCCGTACATTTTACTTTGGCATCAGTCTTTGGATGTGCGGTTTATAGGGCTTGATGTAGACAACCACGGATTTCTATATTACCCCAATGCCTCGAGGGCCCCCACATACTGCGGGATGAGGGGTCAGATCTATGGAGTCGTACTTTGGTCTTCGACATGAAATCATAAAAAACGAACTTCGTAAAGGTAGCTTTAGCTGAGGCCGTGGGTATCCAGTAGATATAAAAACCGGTTTATCTAAGCTAGGGTTTCTATGGGGTGGACCGAGTTTCCCTTTGTTTCTGCTCTACTTTTACATGTTTATTTTAGAGTAGATTAAAAATTACTCGCTTTTAAAATTCCAATTTTATAATTTACTCCCTTTTAAAAAATTTGTTAAAAATAACTCCCAAAATTGATCAAAAGTTCAAAAATTGCTCCAAATTTTATTTTTAGGACAAAAATGCCCTTGGCTAGAGCGTAGGAGGTGAGGTGAAGTAATAGGGCATTCAAAAGTGAGGGGCATTTTCGTCCAAAAATTATATTTTGGAGCAAATTTTGAACTTTTGATAGATTTTGGGAGTTATTTTTAACCAAAATTTCGAAAGGAAGTAAATTTTAAAATTGGTATTTTAAAATTGAGTAATTTTTAATCTACTCTTTATTTTATTTATAGCCATTGTTGTCTGCAATTTCACATTATTTATAATACTCCGTATATTTTTTAATCAGGGAATTAGCATTGGTTCGACTATAATTAACGGAGAAGTATATTTGGTAGCATTTGGTGGATATAACGGAAGATATAACAACGAGGTATGAGCCCGATTATCAATGTAATAAAGCATGTTGTTCACTTGTTCCATCAATGTGGTCTTCCGATCAACTCGAACTATGTCCGAATTTGTAGGTATTTGTAATGAGACCCAAAATGAAGGACGCTGCACGTCCTAGGATATATCAATCACCGGCAGCAGCAGCAGCTGCTGCATCTGTGTCAGCCGCCTATTCGATAGATTCTTCCGGAAACCAGGGTGGGGTCACTAATAATACCGACAGTAGACTGAAGGCCGAAAAGGCTGAAAAGGCCGAAAGGGAACTACTGGAATCGTCACTTGCTGTCGTTACAGCAGAAAATTCAGAGATGAAGGGAAAGATCGATGATATTAATAATACACTCGGAGAATTGATTAAAGTACGTTAATCCTCGCCTCCCATCACATTATCTATGATCTACGAGTATATTATAAAAAATAAAAAAAATAAAAAATAAAAAAATATATTCAGCTTATTAATGTCTTTTGCTGTTTTTAGGAACTCGACTCCGTTCAAGGTCAGTTGATTTCAGAACGATCAAGATGCTCTAGTTTGGAGGTTTGGCCTTTTTTCTTATCATCGTTCTTTAAGTCGTGGTTATTTAAGTGACGGATCTAGACAGTTTCCTTTCCGAGCTCCCGGTTGAAATTTTAATGTCATTTATACATAAAAAGTTTCGGAATTTTTTTTTTATCTTTTTAGCCTGAAAAATAAAAACTTTTACTTCTATTTTATTTTTCAAAAGTTATTTTCACACTTTTTTTAGTATTTTTACATAAAAAGTTTCGAAATTTTTATCTTTTTAGTATTTATACATAAAAAGTACTCCGTATCTTTTTAGTATTTTCACACTTTTTTTAGTATTTATACATAAAAAGTTTCGGAATTTTTATCTTTTTAGCCTGAAAAATAAAAAAAATTTACTTCTATTTTACTTTTCAAAAATTATTTTCACACTTTTTTAGTATTTTTACTTACTAATTTTTTATTTTATTTTTTTGAATTTGGAGTTTGCAACTCTTTAAAAACTTATTATCAACTCTTTCAACTTAATTTCGCATTTGAACTATATTTCTATTATTACTTTATTGTTTTGTCCGGCTTCCATTTTATTTTATTTTATTTTTTATTTTGTTTTTTTGGATGACGACTTCAGATATTGATTCATGTTAGCCGACCCCAAATCTTTTTGGGACTGAATTTATGATGTTGTTAGCCTAAAATCGGACAAAATACGCAAAAAATAAAAATTTTAAAAAAAAATCGACTCCTAAGCACATTGTAATTGTTTCGACAGGCACAAATCGTAAGGTTCGAAGGGTTGTTGAATTACATGCCGACTGTAGAATCAGAGCTCAAACTTCTGAGGGACGAGAAATCAAACTCCGAGCAGGAATCAGAAGCCAAGAGTCGAAGTTCCGGTGGCGTCTGGCAATGGTTTTCTGGTGGCGGAAACAACAGTCCATGAGATTGAGACGAGACGAGATGAGATTCAGTATATTTTGTGTTTTTGTAATTTTTATTTTGTATTTTTGTTGTTGTCGGAAAATATTGAATTCATTATTATACACACACATCGACCATCGCGTTGCACTGTTGTGCAAAAGCGATGGTCTTATCAAAATGGTATACGAGCCGAGTAGAAATTTTGATGAACATTTTTTTCCCGATTTCTCCTCCTTTTTCGAGTTTTTATTAATGGTATACGAGTCCGAGTATCTACTGCCTACATATCTAGTCTGAACCTCTAGACTAACACGATGATAGTATTTGTGTCGGACGTAAATGAAACAATTTTTAAAATTCGAATGCAATAATACTCGGTAGATACTTGAAGTACTCGCTCTATTCATATCCGAAGGTTACGTTTCTATTTTGTGCAAGTATAAAGAAAGTTTTAAAGTAATATTAAAAGGACAGTAACGAGGGACAAATTAGTATTTACTAATAAAAAATATCTTTTTACAATGGCTTAAATAGGTATTAGAATAAGGTTAATTTGGTCAAAGAAATGGACTAAAAAAGAAATGGGTCAATTAAATTTGAACAAGTAAAAAAGGAATACGTAAATGATGTCAATTTTTCCAAAATTCTTACCTTTATTAATTTGAATCCGAGAAGAACATCAATTCTCAAATAAGACGGTCTCACAGAATTATCATCCGCATGGGCAGATAAAGACAAAAATATCTAATATTCTCGATGTATTATGATTTTGTCTCAATTCGATTATAACTTTGTGACTGATTTAAAACTAAAGATGTGATAAAAGGATGCCAAGTGTCAAAGGCAAGACCTCAAAACCCAAATTGTAACAAACAAAAATGATAATGTAAAAATCTCATCCTTTCGAAAATTTATGTGATAGAGGATACACTCTCTTAACTCTCTCCCTCCATTATCAACTTGTTAGCTTTACACTTTTTTGTGTTACTACAAAAAACAACAACAACAACAACAATGGGCGTAACACTTGGATGTCGACAATCCCACCTTATTAAACCACCATCTTCTTCTCCACAATTGTCGTCGTCGTTGTCGTTGTCGTTGTCGTCTTCATCTTCTTTGATTGAAGCTCGAAAAACTCGAGTTCAGCTTCGTCTTCATAAGCCTCCTACTACTACTACTATTCGCTGCTCCGTCTCTCCTAAGTAAATTTCTTCTGCTCGACTTCTTGTTTTGTATGAGACGGTCTTATAGGTGAAGACCAACCCAAGAATTGAATTACGGTTTCAATTTGGGTTGGTGTCACGTCTAGTTAATTAATAAGACCGTCTCATACCTATCTTACTTCTTCTGTCTCGTTCATTAATATAAAAAGCAAACAAATGAACGAGATAGAGATTTTGTATGAGACGGTCTTATAAGTGAAGACCAACCCAAATTGAAACTATTACGGTTTCATTTTGGGTTGGTGTCACGTCTAATAATAAATAAGACCGTCTCATACCTATCTTACTCCGTCTGTCTCGTTCATTTGTTTGTCTGCCTTCGATTAAATTCAGTAAATATAAAAGGCAAACAAATGAACGAGACAGATGTTTTGTATGAGACGGTCTTATAGGTGAAGACCAACCCAAATTGAAACTATTACGGTTTCAATTTGGGTTGGTGTCACATCTAATACGAGTAATAAATAAGACCGTCTCATACAAGATAAACAAATGAACGAGAGAAAGAGAGTATTAGAGATCGTCTCATACAAGTTTTATTATTATTCAATATGACGAGTATTTTATTGAAATTTTATTGAAATTGAGCAGTGAAGTACAGAGTAGAGTTGCAGTAGAGCAGCAACAACAACAGCAAAGCTTGAAGCCAGAATGCTATGGCGTCTTCTGCTTAACTTACGATTTGAAAGCCGTATGTCTATTTCCGACTAGTTATCGTATTCTTAGATGAATCATCTCGACCAAAACCGTATTCCGAAATTCCACCAGTAAGATTTCATGCGACCTTTGATCGCGATGATTGAAAATTTGAAAGAAACCCTAATTTGACGAAAACTTGCAAAATTTAACTGAATTGTTCTTAATCTAGCTTGATTAAGTCGATATTAACTGTAATTTGTCTGATTAGTTGTTAATTGATGTAATTCAGGAAGAGGAAACTCAATCATGGAAGAAATTGATTACAATTGCAGTCTCTGGTGCTGCTGGCATGATTTCAAACCATCTCTTATTCAAAGTATGCACTCAAATCGGCTCCTTCTTTCGATTTCATTGCGTTCGATCTTTGTGTTTCGATTTTGTTGCGTGATTGGAATTGTGAATAAACGTAAAGAAAATTAATCGATTTTTTTTGGTTTGAATGTGGTATTGTGGTGCAGCTTGCTTCTGGTGAGGTTTTCGGACCTAATCAGCCTGTCGCTCTCAAATTGCTTGGATCGGAACGCTCCTTACAAGCTCTAGAAGGTCGCTTTCAACCTAATTTTGCGTTTCAAACTTTATCTTTTTATTTTTTTATTTTTTTTATTGTCCGTCTTCCATTTTATTTATTATTTTTAAAGAAAATTGAATGACGTTTTGACGACTTTAGATATTATATAATCATGTTAGTCGATACTGAATCTTTTTGGGACTAAGGCTCTGTCGTTGTTGTTGTGAACGGAAATGTGTCGGACACAAGTTGAACTCAGATCATGAGTACCACCCTCGTGAAGTCGTGAGAGTCGCGACTTTAATTTACTGACTAAGTTGATATATCTGAAACGGGTAATCAAGAAACCAAATGACTAACACGCGTACTTTTAAGCAAATTTTTCGATTCTTTTTGTCTAAATTGAAGTTTTGCTGCACCCAAGTGATCTGAAGTGTCGGAATAACATAGAATGTCATAAATTACGTGTATTGCAGGGGTGGCAATGGAGCTTGAGGACTCGTTATTTCCATTATTGAGGGAAGTGAGCATTGGTATTGACCCATACGACATCTTCAGAGATGCAGAGTGGGCTCTTCTTATCGGTGCAAAGCCTCGTGGACCTGGCATGGAACGAGCTGACTTACTCGACATTAATGGACAAATCTACGCCGCCCAAGTACATATCCTACAGTCCTACACTCTGCCTTAATCGTGTCATACTGTCATCGCTTGTTATAACTCTAATTCATGCTAAACGTTGATTAATTCGCAGGGAAAAGCTCTGGACGCTGTTGCATCGCGTAATGTTAAAGTCATTGTCGTTGGAAATCCCTGTAACACCAAGTTCGATCTTCCTCTTCCTCTTCCGCTTAATTAATTACTCGTCTTCACTTCATTAATTACATTACATTTCATTTCTGTGTTTTAATATTCGTTCTTCTGTATTTGTTCTAGTGCTCTTATCTGCATGAAGAATGCTCCGAATATACCTGCCAAGAATTTCCATGCCCTCACCCGATTGGATGAAAATCGAGCAAAATGTCAGGTAATAACCCTGATTACTGATTACTGATTACGATTTCAGTCTCAGTTTTGTTTTTTTACGAGATTGTATGTACTACTTGCTCGAAACTCCAAATTTGATAACGGGTACGCCTTTGTGTTTCAGCTGGCTTTGAAAGCGGGTGTCTTCTATGATAAAGTATCGAATATGACTATTTGGGGAAACCACTCGACCACTCAGGTTAAGACGACAAACCTTATTCACTGTAAATGTGGTAGTATTTGGATTCGTTTTTCCCCTAAAATGGTTTAATTTGTGAATCGACAGGTCCCGGATTTTCTAAACGCCAAAATCGATGGAGTTCCGGTCAAACAAGTTATTAAAGATCAGAAGTGGTTAGAAGAAGAATTCACTGTGAATGTTCAAAAGGTAATCAAGACTAACTGACTCGAACCCGAAATGACCCGGCCCAATCCAAAGGCGACCTGTTTTTTTTTATGACCCGAAAGTGGTTCGACCCAGCTGACCCGTTTGCCAGATGTGAGCTGATGATGTTTATTTTGGTTTCTCGTATTTTGTTATGTTTTGCAGAGGGGTGGCCTGCTAATACAGAAATGGGGACGGTCGTCTGCTGCATCAACATCGGTGTCAATTGTCGATGCAATAAAATCTCTGGTTAACCCGACGCCTGAAGGCGACTGGTTTTCTTCCGGGGTATACACCACTGGCAATCCGTATGGAATCGCTGACGATCTGGTTTTCAGTATGCCATGCAGATCCAAGGTTCGATTTTTATTTATTTTTCAAGTCGTTTTTAGTCCATAAATTTCGATATTTTACATTTTAAGTTTTACAGCGTCGTGCAAAAATTTGAACTGTTTTAGGGAGACGGAGATTACGAGCTGGTGAAAGATGTCGTATTTGATGACTATCTCTGGAAGCGTATTAAAAAGGTACGAGCATTTGGACCTGAATCGTCTTGTGTAAAAAATTGAATCAGCGAAATTAATTAACTGAATCGCGTATTTTTTTTAACAGAGCGAAGATGAATTATTAGCTGAAAAGCGTTGCACTGCGCACCTTACAGGCGAGGTATCATCTCTTTTGTTCTCGTTAATACTTTCTCACCTGGCTAACCTGACCCAACCCGATCCACGGATGACCCAAATTGGACCTGTAACCCGAATTGTCTCGACCTAACCCAAACAAACTCGAATTGTTTTCATTACAAAATTGACGAACCAGACCCAATTGACCCGTTTGTACGCGGATGGCCCAAATTCTACCTGTAACCTGAATTGACTCGACCTAACCTCAACCGACTGTTTTCATTATAAATCGACCAAAATTGACCCGAAATCAGGCCCAGTTGACCCGTTTTGGACGGATTTGCTCTATTTCTTCGTGAATTGTGCTTACGAATTTGACCATTAACAGGGAATACCGGTCTGTGATCTTCCGAGTGGAGATACTATGCTTCCAGGAGAGATGTAGAGCCTCTTCTTCAGAGCTACAAACTTGCATCATTTACATTCTTCTTGCCTTCAGTCCCATTTTCACTCTCAATAAATGGCTTTACATATACTCCGTATGTAATATGAGGCGAAACGCTATAGACTATGTTACTCCGACACTTCACTTGGGTGCCGTGTCAGGTCTCCGTCACCAACACGACACTTCGATACTTCATTTTAGGCCCAAAAATTGAAAATTTTGGCCCGAAGTAACTGTGTCGGAGACGACACCTCGTAGAAGAGTCTGAGTAACAGAGACTATAGATATAGGAATGTTTACTTCTTTTTCACAATGTGTTGTCAAAAATGAAGTTTGTTCCAACATCCAAATAGCTAGACAACATCAAAATTTATGTGAAATTCGAAAGTCGGTGTCTTATCTCGAAAATCGACAACATCAATTTGGGATAGATTTTTTTTTTAAAAAAAAAACCTTGATGGGTTATGTTAATCATCGGTTTATGCGTGTTTTAAACACAAAACGAGTCAAATAGATTGATCGGTGGTGACTTATAGAACATTCAAATGAGCCGACATTTTTACATATGTAGAGTCTACTTTTTTTCATTGTCTTTCTATTAAGTATGTACCACGAAACCTGAACACCTGTGCGCAAAATCACAGCTCATAACCTGGCAGCTGTGAATTTGCGTGATTTTGCGCAAAAAAAAGAGCCGACATTCGAGTCTGGAAACCCGATCAACAAAGAAAACCAACAAAATAACTTTGGTCAGTTAATAATACAGTCATCCTTCCTACTAACATTGATGCATGTCCAAGTACTCAACAACAGTCAACAACAACACAAGCATTCAGCAACAGAAGTACAGAACTATTGAACCGTCTTCGAATGAGTAGAGTTACGAAAATATGAGTCAAAAGACCGACAAATTTGATGCATCTTACTATTAAAAGTTTTCTATTTTGATTATAAATAAGGTAACAGGAAAAGTGGTCATTTGGTGATGATCTCGATTCTCGATTCTTCTACAAGGCAAGAGGTGGAATCACTTGGCATAGACGCAGGTCCCGATTTTGATGCTTAACGCGAAGAACATGACCCAGAAGAACATAAAGCATATCCATCCTCGAGAAACGGCTGCTGGAAGTTTCAGTGATTCCAGTTCGGTAGAGCTCACAGACTGAGGAAGCTCGAATGACAGTGTCACGTTCATACTACCGGTCTTGTCGAAGGACCATTGTAGTCCACTTCCGAGTGGTGTGTCCCTGATCCTGATCATACCGGCTGTCACGTGAACTGGGCTTGACTGTACTGCAGCGTTCAGACGTAGCGCCATGTCTTTGCTTGGCAGTTCTGATGCGTATGCTGGATGAGTCGGGATGTTTTCCAACCAACGGCTTGCTTTGCTCAGTGCTGCACCACATCATGAAAAACCGTTTTAACAAAAGTTTGTCTTGTGACTTTCGTCTATCCAACTGAGGTGTTATTTGACCCGTTTAAGTTTTAATGGATATTTCAGACTTAAGAAAGAGTAAATGACAGAATGAAGGTATACATATTGCACTCCCACCTGTTCTAGATTGCTTGTCGAGGGCTTTCTTGGACGATGATCCATGACCACCGTCACTTGGTCCTGGTAGTTGATCACTTGGCAAAGGTATATTCCAAAGTGAATCGTCCAAATTCTGAAATATGAGAGGGAGAGAGGAGATCAATCATCAAACAGTAAAAAAAATCGTAAACGAAAGTCATACAACGGTGATATGAAGAAGAAGAAGAAGAATCGCTACCGGCTCGAAGGTGAATGCTTGATCAAAGGCAGCTCCAGCAAGTTCAGGAGGAGAATCAAAGTTAAGAAATTCTCCGATATCAATATCATTGTTGAAGTACGATCCAATGGAATCAGAATCGACTGTATTCCCTTGAGGGAGATCCAAGAAATCAATAGCATCGAAGTACAGTCCGTCATCAACAGGTGGGTCACAGACATTGTTACTGTCGGGCAAATTGACAGAAGCCGAAGCCTCTGTATACCCATCATTCGGCAGAGGCATATACTCATTCTTCACCGTATCAGTGTTGCTTGCGGCAGCTTGCACGAGAAGATCGGATATCTGTTGATCATAGTAAGCCTGTGAATCACAGTCGTATTCTTGACCTGTTGCTTCCGGCATCTGAGGAATCTCAATTATGTCCTTGCATTCCGGAATATAATCCGAGCTACCTTCTGGCAGCGGAATACCTTCCGGTATCTGTAGGTCGAGTTCCTGCAAAAATGAGCAGAAAACAGTATAAGATGACATGCAATCACGTCGCATCTCAAAGAAGGGAGCGACGCCATTTACTAAAATGACCAGAAAACTGAAGAGTCGGAACGAGGGACAAACCTGGACCAAATCATTATGTTCGATGAATGCATCATCATCAACATAGGGATCTTCAAAAGAGACATCGCCATTTACTAAATTCTCGATTTCATTATCCTCCCACTCTTCCTCCATCAATGGAGCTCCATACTGCTCTCCATTTTTGGGCCCGGTGCCACTTTTCTGGAATATTCTGCAAAGAACAAACCCCTCCTATCCAAAAAAAACAACACATCTTATCATCCATACCACGAATATCCGAATCCAACTAGAACAAGACCACCAAATTCAAACAAAACGGCAAATTCAAATACACGGGCACAAAACCAAGAAGTTTAGAGTGCTAACCAAAGGGTACCCAGCTTTGTCGAGCTCCTCATCGACAAGTTTATACTCATGCATAACCCAATCAGTGCGCTTCCCACGTGGGGCTCGACCAAAATGATAAACAAGGGTTTTCTTCATGCCAACAACACGGGACCTATGCTGAACAGGTCTATCCTTACCAGTAGTCTTCCAGTATCCTTCACTGGTGGCGCGATTTGTACGCATTCCGTTTCCATACTTCCTATCAAGTGCACTAAAGAAATACCACTCCCTGTCCCTCGTCTTTAGCTTCGACAAACCTAAATTCACCAATCACCCGATTTTTCATTCAATCAATCTAATGTAATCTAATCTAATCACATGTAAAATCGCCTAACACTCTACATTTCTACCTAATTATTCTCTCGATTTTCGTACTTTAATCATCACAATCAAATTTTGTTAATTACCAATTTTTGGTTGAGGTATTTCAAGCCTTTGTAGATGGTTTTACACTAATTTCGCAAAATCGGTTTTCATACACAACTAATTACAACCTAATCACAATCAATTTTTTCGCCTCAAGTAGCTAGATCATCGAAAACGACATACCCTCTTTACTAATTCAGCAAAACTATACTTTTTTCACAGCTAATTGAATCATCCAAGCATCAATTACGATCATTACGTCGAAAAATAACCTTCTAATTTGACTTTAAACCGTCTTCGAGACGACATTTTGACTATATTTTTCCAGATTGATGAACTAGGTCAAAGTTTTTGAGCTACAACCATAGATAGAAGTCAAATGAGACGATCAATTCACACGAAATCGATCACAAACCACAAATTTAATCAAAAAAACACTGAAATTCTCACAGATTACCAAATAAAACAGCAATTAAACCAAAAAAACCGTCTTCGAGACGACATTTTGACTATATTTTTCCAGATTGATGAACTAGGTCAAAGTTTTTGAGCTTCAACCACAAATAGAAGTCAAATGAGACGATGAATTCACACGAAATCGGTAACACAAACCACAAATTCAATCAAAAGAACACTAAAAATCTCACAAATTACCAAATTAAACAGCAATTAAACTAAGAAATAGAAGGATTAGGGTATAAACCAGGAAGATCGGTAGGTTCAACTTTGTAAATATCGATCTCAGAAATCGCATCAAGACGAAACGGTTTTCCAGCGACTTTACGACGAAGATAATACCAAACTAATTCTTCATCAGTCGGGTGAAATCGAAATCCCGGCGCTAAAGTCGTCGTCGTCGTGTTCTTCTTCTTCGATTCAATCTCTCCCATCCAGTTTCTCACTAAATCTCGATTGAATTACAATTGTAGAACCCTAATTTAAGTTAATCGAAACAATTTATTGATTGATTGAGTAATTAATCTGGAATTTGATGGTTACGAGGATGAATTTTGGGGATTGGAAATAATTAGGGTTTGGGAATTTGGGGAAAAAATTAATCGATGTCGGATGGATGAAGGAAGATGCGTGCCATAGTTTTGGGAGAAGCTTTTTATTAGGAGAAAAGTTTGGAAAAATTTCTGCTTTTTTTTTGCCTTTATATTATAAAATTAATATTAATATTATTATAATTAAAATAATACTAATATAAAAATTAATTTTATTTATTTATTATTGTTATTAAAATAAAATTAATAATCGTACTACGAGCAGTTATTTCAGGATATATTATACTCTGTACGATATATTGGTACACAAAATCTTGGAAGAGACGGTCTCTCAATAACTCTTTGTCTTATTCGTACCCTTAAATGATAACTTTGTTTTGTACCTGTTTATATAAGAAGCGTACCCTCTTTATATTTGTATACTCTTTTATGTTAATCGTATCTACTTCTATTTGTATACTCTTTTATGTTAATCGTACCTACTTCTATTAAGTTTGGTACCATTGTTACTTCTATTTGTACTTAGTCTCTCAGTAAAATTAATGAGAGACCGTCTCTCAGAATACCTACATGGTATGTACTCAATAATTATAACAGAAAAAGGAAAATAGAGTTTGGTAATTAGTACTCCGTATTACTCGTAATTAGGTTATTTTCTTGAACGAATTGAATTTGTTTTTCACGACATAATTGAGAAAAATTCCAGTTATATTTATTGATTTTATCAAATTTGTATGAATTGCATCTGCTAGTTTATCGAACATTTTTAACGTTATTAGCAAGTAATTTGGACATAATTTTTAAGTTGATTTTTCAAGTTTCAACTAATATTATCAAATAAAATCGCTAATTTTCAATTGATATAATTCCTTAATTCACTTTTCACCTACTATATTCCAATGAAAAAAATATGTTTTTTAATTAATAAAAATACTTATATTAATGTGGGATATTATTTTATAATACACAAATCTTGGCATATTATGAACTAAAGTAATTACCTATATTATTTTTTTAAAGAGTAACACATGTGACATGTGGATGGCCATTTTGCACACAAATTCATGTTAATGCTTTATTTAATTTTGTTAGATTTTTATTTATTTTGTTTTTTGTGCAAGCTTTAGTCAGATAACTTTTTATGCTTTATAACTTTTGACGTGTGTTTATTGTTTTTTGATTCACTAATTTATCTTTAATATTTTTTTAAATTGAATAGTAATAAAAGTAATACTCCGTACTAGGTATTTAAGTATTTAATTATTTATATTTATTAGTTAGTTTTTTTGTGTTGTGTGCATGTGCATGACCTGAAAACTTTGGTTAAAGTCGGTGAAATATTGGATAAGGATTAAGGATATTCCAATAAACTAAATTTATTATACATAATAATGGATTCAGAAAAATTTTCTTTATGAAATTATACGTATAAATATAAATATCATTATAACTTTCATATCTTAAAATTTGGAAAAAAAAAAATACACAAAAAACTTGGATAATATATTCGAATGAACCCATGACCAAAAAAACTTATTTAAAATTTTAAAAGCAATTTTTATATATACTATATATAAATAATACTCGTAGTAAATATAGTTTTTTCTGTACCATAAAGATCATACAAAATACACAAGAAAAACTCGTGTTATTGGGTCCCGAGACCCTATAAAATGAAGCAGATCGCCAGTATTGATTATATAGAATGGTCTTACGAGTATTTCATAAAGCTAATCCATCCAACATACTTCCTCTCTCTTATTGAATAAGCCTCATATTTCTTTTTGGGTATTTTTTTGGATTAGCCAATTTCTTTTTAAGGAAATATTTTTATCTCTATTTTTCTCTCATCACATGCATCATATATTACAATTTTCCTACCTTTTCACCTTTTCTTAATATCCGTGTCAAACCTCAATAAGACTAACTCAAGAAAAAAAAAGGAGGGAGTATGAAGTAATTTTAAATTTTAAATCTAAAAGAAGGTTAATATTGAGTTTTCTTTTTCATTTTCATTTTATTTTGATAAACTACTCCGTATATTTTACTCCGTAATTTGTTATAATTCAGATTAATATATTACGTGTTTTTTAAGTTTTTATTGAGGTCATCTTATAGTAAAATCGGGTCGTTGTCACTTGTATGAATGAATAAATGAAATACTCGTATAGTCGTACGTATGGTGCATGGAGGAGCAACGTCATGGTCGAGCTCATTTACTTACGACCCACGCAAATTTTGTTGGTGGGATCACTAGCCGACTTGGTCACCACACCATTCATGACTCATCTCCTACTAGATTTGGTATAAAGCAAAGTGTGACCTTTGAGTCTTTGACCTACCCTTATTTGATTCTTACTCCCAAGTCATACTCCGTCAATTGACTATTTTTCGTTTCATTTCATGAATATTTGTGAAGATTATTTTAATTAAATATGACGAAAAATAGTGACCGAAGGAAGTAAATGTATTGGTGTGGATATGGCAAATCGACAGATCCGGGTGTCTACAATTGGTTATTACTCCGTACTTCGTACTTACTATAAGTAGAGTCTGCGTTTTGGGTTGGCCTAACACGATACGTCATACGTGGTTTGGCTCGATGAAAAAGGCGAGGTAACGTGGGCACCGCACGATGGGTCTAAAGCGGGACCACTATTCTTTTTTTTTGGGGGAAAAAATCGTACCTCGACACGACCCGGACCCGCTTATGATTTGATACTAACATTGTTGATAACATTATTGGGCCATAAGGCCCACAAGTGGAAAAAAAGTTGGACTACTAATAACGTTAGTAGTCCAATTACAATAAGCCCAAGAAATATACTACTCCAAAATTTAAGGTTTCTTTTTACCGTGAAAGACTGGGGGTAACTATCGTGGATAATAGGTTTCAGGTTCAATATCGTCTTCTATTGTAATATGATTAGGTGTGCGATTTATGGAACGTTAGTTTCAGACGGTGAGACGAGGATGCCTCGCGTAGACCCGAGCGAACCCAGAATTGTCGATTGACCCGATTGTCGAGTATGGCAGATAGTGATGTATCTGAATGTCCCTACTCGTAACGACATTGGAGATGAAAAATTTGAGTTTGACCCACCAGGTCACAATCCAAAATGATCCAATGTTTATTACCGCACACAAACTGTTATTTAGTTGATAATAACACAAAACGACACGAGAATACCTGTGCAAACCTGACCGATTAACCCGATTGTTAGGAAATGACACTCGAGATGAAAATTCGAGTTTGACCCACAACGTCACGATCCAAAATGATCCAATATTTTTTACCGCACAGGAGTGGTAACTGGTAACGACACGAGAATACCCTGAACAAACCCAACTGAACCCGAACCGAACCGGTTGACCCGATTGACAAGTGGTATGAAATTGGACCAATCGGGTCACAACTTAAGATCACCCCTTATCTCATTTACTCCCCTACCACCACACCCACACCCAGAAAAATCCCCAATTACATGTCTCAAACAATCAATTTCCCCAATCCGAAACCCTAAATTTCCAAATTCAACTCAATTAACCTCAATTCCCAGCCATGGATGTACCCACATGTTCCTACACCATTTTCCGGCAAGTTTCAATCCCCTCAATCACATCAAAATCCACCATTTCCATCCCCTACTCACCTGCATTCACTCCATCAATTGCGTTCATTCGATTGAACAACAGACGAAAGGTACGATGCTATAATACCACCATTAATACACTGCAACAATCCGTCAATGGTTCCGATTGTTCTAGCAGTAGTGATAAAGATAAAGATAAACATTGTGTTACTGATCTTATGTCATGGATGCTTGAAAATGGGCTCAATTCGGATTGTAATAAGGTGATTCTTAAGGAAAGACCGTCTCACATTGCTGATCATCCTTCGATTCATTATGTTGCTGCTAGTCAGGAGCTTCAATCTGGGGACATTGCGTTTTCGGTTCCGAATTCGTTGATTGTTACGTTGGAAAGGGTTTTGGGGAACGAGACTGTTGGTATGATTGTTGACATTTGTTCTTCTCATTCAATCAATTGTTTATTTATTTTGTATTGTGTTTTGTGAGACATATTTTAATCAATTTTTGAGTAATTGGTAGGATAGGGGGGTTGAATTCTTGGATAGTTGGATGTAATGAGGGGTTATTTCCGAATTATGGGAATGAAAATTACCTCGAGAATTGCATTGGATGACGGTTACTTCATGATTATAAGAAGGGTAGTTGTTCTAGCTTGCTAAATTTGTTTGATTCTATGGCAGTATGGAATCAACGAATAACGAATCTTTGGTTTAATTGGAAATCGGAATGAGGTGTTGAGGAGTGAAAATATGATTGTTGATTGCATTGGATGACGGTTACTTCACGATTATAGGAAGGGTAGTTTTACTCTATCTTGCTAAACTTGTTTGATTATATGGTAGTATGGGATCAAAGAATAGCGAGTTTTTGGTTTCATTGGAAATGGAGGTATTAAGTGAGAATAGAATTGTGTGGTTTTGTGATAACTCTTATGTAAGAGTTAAGACGGGTTTATAGAAGCCTTTGTGGTGCTATTTGTTGTAAAGATTTGGCCTTAATTTCTTGGTTGATGGATTGGCGGTGGAGAAGAGATAGGGGAGGAGAGTACGGAAGATAAGGCTTACGAGAAGGAAAAGATGGATTGGGTTTGGTTTTGCAAGATCACCTTATGCGTTTAGTCATCGACTAGCGTATTTTAGCACGTAATTACTCTAGCTCCTAATGGCTCGAGTAAAGGCCTAAATGGTAGGGTAGGGGTTTGGATGTAACGAAAGGTTGTTTTTAGATGATCCAAATGAAAATTATTTCTTGCTCTTCTTATGCATGCATAGATATAAATTGTAAGACAAAATGTGCTGCATTAGATGACACGACAATAGTTGGAATTTTGTAGATGTGTTATACCTAATTTCATTTGCTTGATTTTGATGGTATTTGCAGCGGAATTATTAGCATCGAACAAATTATCTGAGTTGGCTTGTTTGGCCTTGTACTTGATGTACGAGAAGAAGCAGGGTAAGAAATCATTTTGGTATCCTTATATCAGAGAGCTTGATCGACAGAGAGGGAGGGGTCAACTTGCTGTCGAATCTCCACTTATCTGGTCTACCTCGGAACTCTCTTTCCTTACTGGCAGTCCTGTTCTGGTATTTGATCGCCTTCCTCATTTTATCCTATTCATGCTTCTAAGCATCTACGAGCTGATTAAAATTTCGTATTGATCTACTTTTATAAATCTTAATATTATTGCATTGATGACAAAGGCCGAAATTCTTCAAAGGGCGGAAGGCATAAGAAAGGAGTATAATGAGCTTGATACTGTTTGGTTCATGGCGGGATCCCTTTTTCAGGTCACTTTTCTTGTTTGTTTCTAGAAATGGTGATTATCTATAGCTTAAACACCCCTTTTCCGTAAAATAATTTTTAAAAAATGCTTATAATAATTTCATTTATTATGGTGGAATTTCACGTCCCCCGCCCTGTGCCAGTTTTTTCAATTGATGGATAATTTTGTCTTTTCTTTGCATTCGCAGCAATATCCATACGACATACCTACCGAGGCTTTTCCCTTTGAAATCTTCAAGCAAGCATTTGTGGCAATTCAGTCTTGTGTGGTGCACTTGCAGGTTGAGCTTCATTAAATGTACATTTCTTTCTGCGTGACTGTCATATTATTGTGGGTCCGTATTCTCTTGCAAGAAATTTCCACTAATTGCTTAATACCCTCCGGAAATAGTACTACCATGCATTATAGGTTTACCTTTGATAGTGTAGCTGCGATTTCTTAACAGGGAGTCAGCTTAGCACGCAGATTTGCGTTGGTACCATTAGGGCCCCCATTGTTAGCTTACAAGAGCACCTGCAGGGCCATGCTAACTGCTGTAGACGGTGCTGTCCAGTTGGTGGTTGATCGACCTTACAAATCTGGGGAACCTATTAGTGTCTGGTAAATTATTCACCGTTATATTCTTTTATAGTATTGGTTTACAATAAACGCGCTTGCATTGCTTAAGTTCTTTGGGGGAATATACATAAGTTACGAAGTCCAAAAAAGGGATGCTATTCAACATGGAAGATATCTATTGCGCCTTATGCCCTCTACTGATGGGATTACGTTTCACAAAAATGGCTCCCATATTTTTAGTTCTGAAACTATGGGATTTGTATGAATGAAAAGTGCCTTTCTGGAATCAAAATTTACATTGAATCGGAAAAAACCTTTGGCTAATTTAAGATAGAGTGTATGTTTATCTCAAAAGCTAAAATGACCTCATTAATATGCAGGTGTGGCCCGCAGCCTAATTCAAAGTTGCTCATTAACTATGGTTTTGTTGATGAAGATAATCCCTATGACCGTCTCGTTGTTGAGGTATATTGAGGTTTTATCTTGATTTCTACTTAACTTTTGCAAATTACAACTGCTTGCGAACTTTCTTATCCAAAACTGTGAATTCACTTCCCACGAATGTGATACGGAGTATTATTTTTTTTAAAAAAGTTTGATTGAAACTATCACTAGATCTGTTCATCTATCATTCTATCCTAAATTTCTAGGTTTCCCTCGAGGTTTTAGTGGTGATATTTCAGTTTCGGTGGCTTGTCCATCATACTCAATCGCTCCAAACCTAGCTCATTTGCTTTGAAATTGCCATCATCTTAAAATTCTGGGATTCTTGTTAGTCTGGAGCTGATATATTCGTGCTAAATATAGGCATCACTAAATGTGGAGGATCCTCAGTATCAGGACAAGCGGATGGTTGCCCAGCGTAACGGAAAGCTGTCTGTACAAAGTTTTCTTGTAAGGATCGTCTTTTCTTAAGTTTCATGTGTTTCCAGACTTTCCACTCTATGAAGAATATTGACCAGCTTTTGTGGGTGTAGGTGCTTGTTGGGAAGGAAAGGGAAGCAGTTGCAGACATGCTTCCTTATCTGCGGCTTGGTTATGTTTCTGATCCATCAGATATGCAATCTGTTATTACTTCCGAAGGTCCTATTTGCCCCGTGAGTTAACTCTTGATCTTTTAGTGAATTGTGATCCACGGTTTTAATATCACTCCGACTCTTCTAATTAACTTGCGTATCCATGTCCAACACTTGACACTTGGACTCTTTATTTTAAGCCAAAATATGCAAAATTTTCATAAAAATAACCATGTCTGATACTTAGACACGCACCTGTGTCAAACATTTCTAAACGAGTCCGAGCAACATAGGTAGAAACTGTTCAAAGGTAAGTTTGGTTTTCAATGCATAACACAATTGATTTCCAATATCAACTCTTCACAAAAATACCATCTCTGACGAGCTAGCAGCGTTTGATCTGTTGTTGGGATCTTCACCGTTTCCCGAAACTAAGGTTGAACTGTCGAAGCCTAAATAAGTAAATATAGCACTCGAGAGATTTATACCCCATCGCATGCATTACATGTGTTTTTGAAGGTATCTTGACTAACCCAACTGACTGAGATTTCTATCGGGATTCGCAGGTGAGCCCTTGTATGGAAAGAGCAGTTTTGGATCAGCTTCTGAATTACTTTGAGAAAAGGCTATCTGGCTACACTACCACGCTAGATGACGATGCCTTGTTGGTACTAGCTTGTTTCATACTCCGTATTTTTCCTCTCTCAGATCCCGTATATTAAAGTTTTGCTCATGACGGTTTGATGGTTTTAGTTGGCAGATCAAGATTTAAATCCCAAACAACGAGTTGCTACACAGCTTGTCAGATTGGAAAAGAAGATACTACATGCGTGCTTGCAGGCAACCGTGGAGCTAATCGACCTGCTACCAGATCATAGCATCTCCCCATGCCCTGCTCCTTACGCCCCATCTTTAAAGTGAAAGCACGAAAGGTAGTTCCAAGCTTTTCCTTTCCTTTTTTTTCCTTTGTTGTTTAACGGATATGGAATCGGAAGACCTTGAATCCATTCTACTTTGTGTTTATCAACACTTAGCTTTGAACCTCGAAGTCAAACTTACTGGTTTGGTCTGTGTATATATTTGGTGAATGTAGGAGGAAGATTTTGGAGATTTTCTTGTAAATGATGGCATTATATTTATTGGGGGATCGTGGACGAGGTCAGTATTACTGATGCAGATGCATTTTTTTTGTTTTTTTAGCGGACTAGCATCCCAAGATGTTACTCCTAGTAGACTGTAATACGTGAATCTGTATTGCAGTTTTAGCATTGTCGTCTTTTTTCTCTCTTTTTCAACGAATATGACTTCTTAAAATTATTCAAAAATGTCGTTCGTAGGTACTTGCAGGGCACATTCAAGAGTGTCTTACAGAATGTCTTTGAGTTGTGAAAATTGAACATCCCTCGCATTGAAGCAAAAGTAGTCATCCTCCCCAACAACATAACACTAGTTACTCAGTACTCGTATCATTTATGCAAGAAACAAAATCTTTGTTCTGTTGGAACAAAGTTTATGACTCGAGCCTTTAGGGCAGTCGGTCTCCCTGTTTAGTAGACAACTCCCACTTGTTTGTGTCGAAATCATTTGTTTACCGATTTCATTAGCGAATGTCAAAACACTTGTTACCATTATATCTAGAAATGATTACATTTTCCCAATGTTTTGTGCCTGAATGTCTGATGCATATCTAACATTAATAACAGATTTTGAACGAACTTGGATTCAGACGAAAGATACAGTAGTATGTAGGTAAAATGCTGTATGTGCAACTGATAATGATCGTTGACAACCCGTCTCAGAATTCTTCTGTCGAAAATTTGGGAGTCAGCTTCAAAGTAATGTCACCATACGGTTCATCCTGCTTAACATCGATTAATCCACGATTCTTCAGAACCTGCAATTACCAGCATGATTGTCGATAAAATTATTAGCACATAGGAGTATATAGCTTACTTCATCAGCGATTCACTTGAAGTAACATGTTACAGGTATTTAGTATTTACCAGAGTTTCGTAGAACATTCGTGCACATATCTTCCTGCGCCGTCCTTCTAAGATGCTATTCAGACTTAAATCTTCAGAATTGCCCTCGGAAAGTCTTGACAGTGGTGAATGTTCCTTCAGGTATTGCGCCACAGCCCTGTAACCAGGCAAACGAAAAATCGATCAATTTCCCAGTAGTGAACAAAATACAAACCAGGGGGAAAAAATAGAAATGTCGGTTACCTTGTCCGCACTGACATGTTATCTGTATGCTCACTTCCCTGAGAATCTGGTTCAACATTGGCACGTTAATATCATTACGTAAGGCAACTGTTTAGCAACTAGCCGAATGTTGCATAGAGGGAATGAGATAATTACCAGTGGGACTGCGGTCATCCTGCTCCAAAAACATAAGATCCTACAATGTCGCACAGCCGACAGTAAAACCTAAGGTTAGACACCGAGAATGACTGAATAACAATCTGTCAAAACATATATCAGCTGTGGTTCAGAACTTACATCGGATTCCCTGGAGTTTCGAGTCTCTGGAATGTCGGATAATTCAGCGTTCAGACGATCACCTGTCTCCTCGAAATTCATGAACGGTGTGTCCATATTGAAATCAGTTGTCGAACGGGTGAACATTCCCTGATCAGATTCTGTATTGCCAGTCGACTCAAATCGAGGCTCCGTGATGAAACTAGGGATCCTTGGAGACGTTGGAATCTCGACATTTTCATGAACCTGTGGAGGCGATCTGAGAGGAGAAGAGAACACATCCCTGAAGTCATTTCCAGCATCACCCCCATCTGGAGAACGCATGCGCTCGGTTTCCTCAGTAACATTAGCAGCAGGCTCACGGGTTTCTTCAGCTCTAGATTCCAACTGAACTTCTGTCCGAATCAAGTTGGGATTCAAGACAGTCAAGTCTTTAGTTGATATATCCACCAAACTTGAACACATTCCTGTAAAAGAAAAGAATTTGATTGTTAAGAGTAGTATGAAAGTCGGACACAGGTACGCCAGGTAATTAGAAGTACAGCAGAAAAACATAAGAACTACATGTATGCCTTGTTTACTCACCGGATATCAGTGGCTCGAAAAAGATCTGTTCTTTCATCTTATTAATTCTGAGCCTCGCCATGTCCAACGCAGAAGAAGGCAACTTCTTTCTCTTTTTCACTAAATCAGAAGTATCGCTAAGCGATTTTTTAACAAACCTGTAAAACAAATTTGTGAGAATCTGTTTACACTGAACGAGGAAAGAAATAGGTGGTTTGGCAAAGGGGAGAGATCATACGCATTGCTCAGAACTATGGTCTCATCAAAAAACTGCTTTCGCTTTCTCCGTCGTGGTTGTGGCTGAGGCTGAGGCTGAGGCTGTGGCTGTGGCTGAGGCCTCTCAACAGAAGGAGATGGACGAACTAACATTTCGGTTGATTTAGCACCAACTATAACATTAAAAGACAGTTGTAATACATTCAGTCTAAACATTCTGTAACATTAAAAGACAGTTACAGTATAATGCAGCGACTGCAATATCGAAAGACAATAATAAGTCATTCGATCTGAATTCTGAAAAACGATTAATGCAGCAACGGTAACATCAAAACATCAAAACACAGTAATAAGGGATTCAGTCTGAATGCTGAAACCCTGTGATGATAGAATTAAAAGATTTTTATTGACGAAAAATGATGAATGTGCCTACCAAAAGAGTCTGATGATTCTGCAGGAACTCTATCAGTTGGAGGAGATGACGGCCCTGAGCCATGTGGTGAAGGCATCCGAGGAGATAATACACGGGCTGATGGTGGTGTATCGATTAGCATCTCAGTTACGTCCCTCAAAGGCGACTTATTTTGTTCAAATGTAGCTGTTTCAGTTTCAGCAAGAGGCCTTAGAATTGGACTGGACAGGTGAAATTCATCGGCAGTGTGGTCTCGCAGAATCTCAGGACCTTCTTCAAATGGATTAGGGAAAGGATCAAGGATATCATCAGGAAGAGAAGTCGGAATTCTAGGGCTGCTGCAATCACAAAGTCAAAATCCAGTTTTCAATTTTACATTTATTTTTTACGGTTGTAGGATAATTGAGAGATTAATAGTTGATGAGGGACATACTCTATCTGCATTGCTGTCTCAGCATCCCTATTCATCAATCCACCAGAGTTTGACGTATCACGATCATTTTCCTGTGAAATAAAACAGCAATGCAATGTCAACGTCAGCGACGACACACAGAAGAAAAAAAAACAGCATTGACAGCATAATGAACTGGAAGTAAGGAATTACATCGTCAAAGGTAATTCGGACATAAAGCTGCGGATTTTCCACATATCGATCTGAAAAACAGTGCAAATCAAGATCAGTACACATTACAGCACAACGATACAATCAGAAAGGACAGATATTGCAGCCTTGCAGGCAATACAGCATCAAGAAACGATAGAACACCAACCATGTAGAGTTATTTCGTCTTGGTCTCGAAGGTGATTATCAGGTGATCTGCCCATCGAAGTACGAACTAATCAGTCAAAATTCAAGACAATTTTGAAGAACTTGCTTGAATCAAATGCAAATGTAACCAAGATAATGCAGGAAAAATGACTAAATGAGAGTAAAGTCATGTTCTTTGCGGCTGAAAGAGGATGAACTGAACTGATAAGAGCGACAAAAGAAGCGGAAAAGGGAGACAGGATTACCCATCAAAGCCAGATAAGTCATCAATGTCGACAGCATCAAGGGAGTAATTCTCAGGCAATGTAACAGCATTAAACTGAGCCTTTGTTGCATTTTCAGGAAGATTAACCTCTGGAGCACGAAAAGCGTTCCGTAAACTGACCCAAAGAATATTGCAGTCATGGTGCAAGTAATCGACTTTCTTCGAGTAAATCCGAACAACACCCAACAATAAATGGCCATACATTCTCAATGCTATTGGAACTTCTGGATAGATGATTCTCTCTGCCCATTGTACAAATATTCATGTTAATTAATTGCCACATTAAATGACAATCAAAACAAACAATAAACACTTTCGAGTTCAAAGAGACGGTTTCTGAATAACGGCTAATAAATCGTAGATTATCCTGAACACATTGAATTTGTATAAATGCACTTAATCTGTCACAAAAGATGATAACTTGATGTAAAAAAAAATTAAAAAATACATTTTATCAATCATGGATTCATAGATCATCCTGTATATAGCAAATTACTTGAAAAACACTAAATTATCACAAAAGTTGAAAACTTTAATACGAAGAAAAAACAATTAAACTAAAATAAAGCGGGTTTCGAGTTTCGACATCAAATTAATTAATTGATTGATTAATTAATCAAGCATAGATCATCCTGAAAACAGCAGATTAATTGAATACATTAACATTCATACTAAAGATGCAAAATTGGGGGAAAAACATCAAACATTGAACAAATTCAGCAGAAAAGAACACCAATTGAAATTGTTACAAAAGATGAAATCTTGAAAAACAAAGAAAACCCATTGAAATTGAAAGAAAAGGGTACCAGAAAATACAAGAAACAAAGGGGGAAAACGGGTTAAGAAAGAATTAACAGTTAATGAAGTTACAGTAGAAAAAACATCAAATTAATTTTTTTTAAAAGATGGAAACTTGAAAAAACAAAGAAAACCCATTAAAATTAAACGAAAAGGGTATAAGAAATTTGACAAACCAACAGTCGAAGAAATATCAGTAGAAGCGTAATGAGATTTCCTGAGTCGATGTTGAAGATGAGCAGCACACCATACTGTTCCCAGTGGTCCTTTTCGGGCCAAATATGTCTGAGAGTAAAACATCTTTTTCTTCGACGAATATTAATTTGATCAATTGGGGATTTTGATTGATTTAGGGTTTTTTTAAAGTGATTTTGATTTTTGAGATGAAATTAGGGTTTTGAAATGGTGGGTTTGTGAGAGAAGGGGGAAGAATTGCGGTTTTATATGTTGTAAACAATTAAAGCATTTTTTTGGCGCGGGAGAATTGCGAATGTGGCGCCATTCTCATTTTTTGGGTTTTTTTTTTTGGGTTGAACCGGGAAAATTAGACCATGTCGAAACGGGTCGGGTCATATAAATCGGGTTAGAAAATGGGTTGGGTTAGACTAGCTCAGCGCCTCAGCCCTCAGCTACGAAAAATAGGATTATACACCTGGTTGTACAATATCATTATACAACCAAGGCAAAATTTTTGAGTTTTCTTGTATACTTATTGAGCTTATAAAAATAGTTTCTGAGTTAAGTTGTAAGTTTTTTAGCTTAAAAATTTATGTAATTTAAATCGACAACTTTACATTAAAGCTCAGAAAGTTTACAACAAAACTCGAAATCTTTATAATGAAGCTCAAAATCTTAAAACCAGTTGTACATAGAGCTATATACAACCAGGTGTATAATCCTATGATTGCTCAGCTACTCTCCCTTGAGACAGAGTTATCCATTATTTTGTTATGACGAGTCAAATACACCTCATTTGTGTAAAGAGGACAATTCAGGTGCTTTTGTAGTGTTTTGTGTTTTCTATGTAAACGGGTTGTATTTGACCCGTCATACTAGTGTGTAGAGTAATACATAAGGTCATGTACTTGTCTAGAATCAGCCTTGATGAGAGTATAATCGATTTTTGGACATCGAATAACTATAATTCTGATTTTTCCTGGTCCAAACTGGTTCATACCGGGAAAAAATTGCTTCGGGTCACACTGCATCGAACTCGAACTCTTGAGATATGGTGGACTGGAGTTTTTAACAATAGGTCTCCCTTGTGACGGGTATATCTGTCACAAGGTTATAATGAGTCAAGTAGGTTAGAAAAGACAAAAGTTCATGGTGTTGATAGGAGCAACATTTTTGTCTTATCTATAGATGTGCTATGATATTTGACCCGTCTTACGTTTATGACGGATATCTCCGTCTTAAACAAAAATTTGTGAATTTTTAATTGGTTCCAATCCATACCGCTCGTTTTTTTTTTATCCAAACCAAATTTTGCAAAGTACACCCCACTCATAAGGGTTAGGTTAAGTTTGGAATTAAATGACGTGTATTATGGTACATGGTCTATGTTGTTGTTAAGTTGACAGCTTTTGGCGGATTGCCATAGGTAATATCGAACAATAGATCTAAGGTTCGAGGTCAATGTGGTTGGATTTGATTTTGATTGCGTGATCCGTATTATATATTGGAAATATAAAAATTGTAGTTAAGCTTGTGGCGACTGTCATAGTGTTTGAGTAGTAACAAATGTCGGGTGGTGGTTGTAGTGAACAAATCAGACTCAATTAGATTAACTACTAAGAACGCGATCTCATATGCTACGTTTGACAAAAGACCACGCAACATCTTCAGATGACCCACTGTGAGTTTGTGACGTCTCCAACTTTAAGAGTAATTAAGACATGCCAAATACATACAAAATTATATGGCAAGTTGTCTAGAAAATGTAAAATATTCTGTTTTTTATTATCATTATAGACTAGTATATGATTCGTTTTAAAGTTTAAGACGGATATTTCGTGTTGACTAGTTGGAAATGGGTGCATCTATAGAATGAACTTCCCAAAACAAAATTCGAATTCCCAGATTAATTGATCAGGATCAAAATTAAAAACAATAACAGAACGAAATTGAACGAACAAAAAACCCCAATCTAGAAAAAAAAAAACACAATTAAATAATTCATCAAACGTAACTTATATGTGGGATTATTGTCCCACATTCCCTAGTTATCAGTCTACTAGTGTTTTTACCCGTGAAAATCATGGCTATATTTCGAGTAAATTGTTTAAATTTACGCAGAATATTTGAATATTTTGTATTTTAAATATTACTTCGTACAAAGTGACTTGTTTAACAAAAATTGTCAAATAGTAATAGTGATCTTTGTCTCAATGATGTTCTTTATTTATTTTTCACAAATCTGTATTCAGTTCAATTTGACATCGTTTGTAGATACCGGATGATTTATTATTAATGATATTGATCTTCACTTTCAAAAAAAAATAAAAAAAATAATCATTACAATGTATTTTACTCCGTATAAAACTTTTGTCACAATTAAATTTATTTTTAAAAAAATTGTCACAATTTTTAAATTTGATAGTATTTTTTTGTAATAATTTACCATGGTACATTTTTAACTTTGCTTCCGAATGAGAGGAGAAATATCATCAACTCGGACCCTATTTTGATAAATATGGGGAAATCTCTGAACTTTTTGACAGCTTCATCGCCAGTATTCCGAATCTCAATGAAGAACACATCGATAGGTTTATCGGTTTTACGACCAAGTCTAAGTCGGACACGTACCAGTTGCGCCGTCTTAGGACGGATCTGGTTGAAACTGAGATCGCAACGGTGATGGAGCTACTTTGGAACTCTAAGTATAACTATGAATTCTGAAGCCATGGATGATTGGAAATACGATTTAATGCTTGACAGTGTGGCCAACAGTTGGACTGCAGCCCCGTTTGACCCAACTGCTGGCCCGTCAGTGCCGTTTGATTTTTCTTGACCATGTCTTTCGTTGAAGAAATGTTCGAAGGTTTCAAAGTTATACAGAATATCCTACATTGGAAAAAGGATCGTCTTGCCTACTAATTTCTCAGAATCCTTGTGCAAAAAGCAAATCACTCGGATTGTCGGTACATGATATTACTAAATTTATCTTTGCATTTTTTTCCATTTAATTAATGAAAACTTGTGTTGCAGTCGCCAAGAATCTCAAGCGGGGAAATTTTTTCAGAGGAGATATTCCATTTGTCGAGAATGTCAAAGGAAAATACTCGAGGATATTTTAGTCACGCAAGAGTTCTTGTGTTTCAGAGTTATATTTTAAAAATCACGACTGTGTTGATATTTTTTCAGAAGAAGTGGTGGTTGATCTGAATCCACTTTTGGAGCAATTGCAGAAAAGTCCTACGCATGGTGATGTTAATAATTTTAGGGTTTCGGTTAGTTCAAGGGTTTTAGGGTTTGAATAGGGTTTGAATCATGTGTAGAGGTTATTAAATTAGTAGTTGAGCATAACCAAGAATGATGATGTAAGGGACGATTGGAAGGTTGATCTCATGTTGGACAGTGTGGCCAGCAGTTGGACTGCTGGCCCATCTGTAGTTTTTGACTTTTCCTATGATGTTCTCATTATTATCTTAATTGAATATGAGATTTGGTACGAAGGCCTGATTAGTAGTGAACTGACCCTTTCTTTCATTGTAGAAGTGTTTGAAGGTGAAGGCTTTGAAATTCGATACTACATCGATGGAAAGGTCGCAAGGATGACCGATTTTTCAGAATCCCTGGGTAAGAAGCAAATTAACGGGTTCATGGTATGTAATCTTACCTAACTTATCATTGCATTTTTTTTACGTTCAATTAATGAAGAGAAGTTATGTTGCAGTCTATGTGGATCTCTAGCGGAGAAATTTTGTCTGAAGAGGAGATATTCCGGTTACTCGAGGACACGCAAGACTGTTGATATTTTTTTCAGAGTTCTTATCACATCCCTTGTAACTGACTGTATAGGCTTTGTGACCAATGTCCCCGCTTTGTGACTCTATTATGACTTCTTCTTATTGCGGGCTCTCTAGTAATTAGTGGGAAAACACCTATTTTACCTTAAAATGTCTCATTTTCATAGCAATCAAATCTTGGACGAGCCATGGCAACTAAGAACATTACTTTTCCAATAAAATTTTGGGATCGGCCTCCATAGAGTGCAAATAATACTTTGAGGTTTTCTTTGTCATGTAAAACCATTTCTCATCGATATGTACAAGATTATACATAGCGATAAATTTAGGCTCATTGTGCATGCAAGTTTGATCTAACGTGGATAAACAAAATTGTAAACGAGCTTGTTTGTGCTCATCTTTCAAATGTGGTTTTATAATGTTAGAGTGACGACGTATAAGACCTTCTTTCATTAGTCTATATATGACGCTGTGACTAACACCTAAAGATGTAGATAAAGTAGCTAACGTTGTTACGTTATTTATATTGAAGATAATAATGTTACAGATATTGAAGATAATAATATCACACAAGATCAACTCAATTGATCTTGTGATTACATATTACTAGTAACTAATCTCAAGATTACGACTAATTGATCTCACTCCACCCTAACACTATCACACCTATCCAATGCAATCAACCATTGTACATAATTGCTGATACTTTACGTGTATAGAGATACTAGGCTATCAATTGTGATTACCTTCCCTCATTTGTATAGATTATAGTCGTAGTCTAGTTTGTATAAATACTCACTCAAGTTAATAATACATATTATCCTTTCTCAAACTATTTACATGGTATCAGAGCATACCGATCACTAAAAACACTCTCTCCCTCGCTCACAAAATGTCAAACTCATCGACCTTAATTCCCAATCCCAATGATCCCAAAAATCCTCTCCTCGATCTCAACCTCTCTCAAGTTATCAAACTTAACCCACTTACGTACCGCTCTTGGGCTCGACAAATCAAGGAGCGCATGTTCGGTTACGATCTCTACAAATATCTCGACGGAACTTTTCCCGCACCCTCACCCACCATCCAAGTCGAGTCAACCGACTCCAAAAATGTTGTTACCAAAACCGAAAAAGCTAATCCCAAATATACCACTTGGCTCCGCCAAGATAGCCTCATTAGTGTCGCATTACGTGAAACTCTTGAGGAAAATGTTACCAACCTTCTCAACGATGTTGACACATCACATGAGATTTGGAGCGCTCTTGCTCGCACCTATGCTAACCCATCAAGAGGACACATCCTTCAAATTAAGGATCGTTTCAATTCAATCACTAAAGGGGACAAATCAATTCCCGACTTTATGCAAGCAATCAAAACTTGCGCCGATGAGTTAGCCAATTTGGGCAAAACCATGGACCCGGAGGACGTGATAGCAAAAGTTCTCAATGGTCTTCCTTATGAGGATTATCGTCCTATTGTCGATGCCGTCAAAGCTAGGGACACAACCATCACATTTGAGTCCCTCCATGAAAAATTAATCCAACATGAGCTTTCTCTTAAACACACTTCCCGCCCCACCCACCTCCCCTCCTCGGCACATGTTGCCAACTACCGACCCACCAACTACCGCCCCCAACAACGCTCCACGCAACCCCCTCTCCTCCCCACACCCCAAGGCCAACCCTACCCCCAAGCCTCACCCACTACCTCCATTCCTTCCTTTAAGGGAAAATGTCAATGGTGTCACAACCAAGCACATTTTCTCAAAGAATGTCCCGACTTTCGCCGCCTCTACCCTCATATTCACGTTCCACCACGCCCTACCCCTTCGACCCGCCGCGACCCTCCACCACCCCGTGCCAACACCGCCACATTATCCTCACTCTCAACCAACTCCCCTTGGCTAATTGACAGCGGAGCAACCCACCATATCACCAATGATCTCGACACCTTAGCTCTCCATGCCCCCTACGATGGAAATGATGACCTCCTTATAGGAGATGGGTCACCCTTACCGATTCATCATATTGGTTCATTCTCCATTTCCACTTCTTCTCACACTCTTTTATTTAATAAAGTTCTTTATGTTCCAACTATTTCACGTAAAATATTATCTGTGGCACAATTTTGCCATGACAACAATGCAATTGCAATTTTCTCATCTCTCTCGTGTTGTTTGCAGGATCGGTCCACGGGCAAGGTGCTACTTAATGGGAAACTCAAATCCGGGATCTATGAGTGGGACCCGACCCTTCCTTCCGCATACCTAACCACCTCGGCCCCCTCCCCCTTACCTATTTATTTATGGCATCATAAATTAGGCCATCCATCTTATAAAGTGTTGGCAACTATCAATAAAGATGCATCGCTTTTTTCTACTAATTCTTTGTCTCATGACTGTAATTCGTGCAATATCCACAAAAGTCATAAATTACCGTTCTCTACGTCTAGTCTCACCTCCTCTTCCCCTCTTGAATTAATTTTTTCTGACATTTGGACCTCTCCGGTCCATTCTATAGACGGATTTAAATATTATGTGATCTTCGTGGATCATTTCACTAAATATATATGGCTATACCCACTTAAAAATAAATTCGACACCCAAACCGTCTTCAATCGTTATCGTGCATTAGTAGAAAATTTTTTTAACTCAACTATTAAACAACTTTTTTCAGATAATGGTGGTGAATACATAAAATTGACACCCTCTATAAATAATAACGGTATCGGTCATCTCACCTCCCCTCCCCACACCCCCGAGCATAATGGTTATGCCGAAAGACGGCACCGCCATATTGTTGAAACGGGTCTTGCTCTTCTCTCCCACGCTTCCCTCCCCCTAGAATATTGGTCATATGCTATGGTCACCGCGGCTTACCTTATAAATCGAATGCCCACCCCAACTCTATCTAATCTCACACCATATTTCAAACTCTTCCAAACTTCTCCTAACTATAACAAAACTCGTAGCTTTGGTTGTCTATGTTACCCATGGCTCAAACCTTATACTCCTCACAAACTTGCACCAAAATCCATCCCTTGCATTTTTGTAGGGTACTCCTCCACCCAAAGTGCTTACCACTGTTTAGACCCTCTTACACATAAACTCTACACATCTCGACATGTCAAGTTTATAGAACATATTTTCCCGTTTCCGACCCTTTGTCCAGACTCTCACCTCACTCCCACATCAACTCACCCCACGTGGCCCCTCCTTATTACCCCTAATCCAAACCCCCTGCCTACATCATATACCCCCCCTCCTGACCCTTCTGCCAACTCTCACTCCTCCCCTCACACTACTCCTCCTACCTCTCCACGCACTTCACATTCTACACCAACCTCTCCTCCTTCACTTGTCACCAATCCCACCCCATCTACGGCTTCTTCTTCCGACACCCCACCCGAGAATATCCCTCCTCCTTCACGTATTACAACCCGGTCGATGAATAATATCCGGGTACCCAATCCCAAATATGCCCTTTACACTCAACTTCCCCCACCTTCTCTTCCACCTACTACAGTCAAAACTGCCCTTACTATTCCCGAGTGGTACAATGCTATGAATGAGGAATTCATGGCCCTCCAAAATAATCGCACTTGGTCTCTTGTCCCACCTGACACCTCTTATAATGTTATTGGATGTAAATGGGTCTTCCGTATTAAATACAACCCCGATAACACTATAAATAAATATAAAGCCCGTCTTGTTGCTAAAGGGTTCCACCAGCGTCCCGGAATTGACTACTCAGAGACATTCAGCCCGGTGGTCAAACCAGTCACCGTCCGTCTCATACTTACTTTGGCTCTTGCCCGTAACTGGTCCCTCAAGCATCTCGACATCAATAACGCATTTCTTCAAGGTACGTTGTCTGAAACCGTCTACATGTGTCAACCTCCAGGCTTTATAAATAACTCTTTTCCTAATCATGTTTGTAAACTATCCAAAGCTATCTACGGTCTTAAACAGGCTCCTCGTGCCTGGTACAATGAACTCAAAAACTATCTCTTATCTTTTGGTTTCACACAAACCATCTCTGACCCGTCATTATTTATATTTTTACGTAATGATCAACCTATTTACCTACTTGTCTATGTTGACGATATTATTGTCACAGGTCCAGCTTCCGCTCATCTCACTTCCTTTTTTCGTGCCTTTTCTACCCGATTCTCCCTTAAGGATCTTGGATTTCCGTCGTATTTTTTAGGTGTCGAGGTCACCCCTAATCCTACCGGATTTCACCTTAGCCAATACAAATATACCTACGACATTTTATCTAAATATAACATGTTAGACTGTAAACCTGCTACAACACCCCTCACGACATTCCCACCTCTTAACCCCACCACCGGTTCATCCATTCCTAACCCATCCGACTATCGTGCTATAGTCGGTTCCCTACAGTATCTCTCTCTTACCCGTCCCGACATAGCTTTCGGCGTCGGTAAATTAGCACAATTTTTGCAGGATCCTCAAGAGACTCATTGGACTGCGCTAAAACGTCTTCTGAGGTATCTAAAAGGTTCTCTCCATATGGGTTTACAACTTTATCGGGAAAGTCCCTCTATATTACATTCCTATTGTGATGCTGACCATGCCGGCGATAAACGTGATTTTATTTCCACCACCGGTTTTATTGTTTACTTGGGCAGGAACGCACTCACATGGGTCTCTCGGAAACAAAAAGGTGTTTCCCGCTCCTCCACTGAAGCTGAATTCCGTGCTGTAGCTGATGCCACAGCCGAGATTATGTGGCTCACCAATCTCCTTGGTGAACTACGCATTCCCATTCCTAACATGCCTGTCATCTATTGTGACAATTTAGGAGCTGCTAATTACGCGGTCAATCCTATATTTCACTCTCGTATGAAACATGTGGCTCTCTCTTTCCATTTTGTCCGTGAACAGGTTAATAAAGGCTTACTTCGCGTACAACATATCTCATCTGACGATCAACTGGCTGACGCTCTCACAAAACCGCTTCCCCGTCCCCGTCTCGTGCCTCTAATTCTCAAGATTGGTCTCGCTCCTAGCTCCTCCATCTTGCGGGAGCATATTGAAGATAATAATGTTACAGATATTGAAGATAATAATATCACACAAGATCAACTCAATTGATCTTGTGATTACATATTACTAGTAACTAATCTCAAGATTACGACTAATTGATCTCACTCCACCCTAACACTATCACACCTATCCAATGCAATCAACCATTTTACATAATTGCTGATACTTTACGTGTATAGAGATACTAGGCTATCAATTGTGATTACCTTCCCTCATTTGTATAGATTATAGTCGTAGTCTAGTTTGTATAAATACTCACTCAAGTTAATAATACATATTATCCTTTCTCAAACTATTTACAATTTAAAGGTGTTTCCGTAAGACGTCTTACATCAACTTGAATTTTTGATCTACCACACCTTTTCTTTTTTTTAATTGTAACATCACCCCCGTTGGTTTTTCCAGCCTTCCAAATCCGTTGAACCATACGTATAGGCACCACGACTCTTCTAGATTGTGATCATTACGGTCGACCCACTCAACGTTCAAATCCCAATATGTGCGTCGTGGTTCGTCATTCCAATGGCTTACCGTTGTGTCTAGGTGTTCATCACAAGATAATTGATTAAGGTCAAACAATGGAGTTCCTATACTATTTTCATTTGTGGGTGATTTAGGTTAGGGAACCACCTATTTATAAAGAAGTTATGGTGAAACTTTCAATTGAATTTTAAAATAGACACCAATTTAAATTTCATCCAAAAAAAATTCATCATCAAAATTTGGCACCATTTTTTAACTGGACATTGGCATTTGCTATAGTTATATTGTACGTACATACTGTGGTAAGGGCAATATTGCTGAAGATGAAGGGACATTAGGTAATGAATGCTTTATTTTCTCAAAGCACCACCCTTACTTTAATTAATGATTTATAATCATTGTGGATTAGTTCCTTAATAACTATGCAAAAAACTTTTTTTGAGGAAAAAATGGGGTTCTTATATTAAATCAATCTCCGCCAAGTCCAAAATGAATTGCAGTACATTTGCACCAAATACAACCTCGTCTCCGGCCAAAACACAAAAACGAGCCATAAAATGAGCAACAGTATTACCCCCCGTTTAACATGTTGACATGAATACCGGGAAAACAAAAGCAACAACTCCGACACTCTACTGAGACATAAACCAATCGGGCTCCTGAACACAAAATTGCGGTTAATAGCATTAATGACCACAAGTTCATCACTCTCCACTACCAAGCTATCCACTCTCCTCCCCTGAAGCTTCTCCAGACCAAAAAGAATAGCCTGAAACTCTGCTACCTCCACCGACCAAGACGCCCGAACTCGCTTACACCCCGCCATCAGCACCCGTCCACTCGAGTCACGACCCACAAAACCCAGCCCCACCTCCCCATCCCCCAAAATCGCAGCGTCAGTATTAAGCTTAAGCCACCCCACCTCCGGCCTTCGCCACCGATCCTCCCTGCAGCCGTGGTCTTTAGTAACAACCATACCCACCACCTCCGAATACATAGCATGTTCAGCCACCAAGCGTGTCAGGCCTAACCTAACAATATGCAGCGGCAAAGGGGGCTCCTGAAACAGCATCGAGTTCCTCCACGTCCACACCACCCACGCCAAAGTTAGGAAGCTGGTAGCATCCACTCTACTCACCCTCTGCAGGATCCAATTGAAAGTCTCAAAACAGTCCGCCAGAGGAAGGAGGTTCAGGAGCGGCTCGATGCAACTATTGGCCCACACACTCCGAGTTGTAGGACAGTGAAAAAGAAGGTGAACATCCGATTTCGGTTCCGATTTACATAGCTCACAGGTAGAATCAGCCAGAACGTGTCGGGAAGCTAACATAACACGAGTAGGCAGAATACCAGAACAAGCGCGCCAAATAAAATGCTTTAGTTTCGGGGGAACACTTGACCTCCACACAAACCTCCAGAACTGTTCCTGCCCAGATCGCCCCTCAGCAGCATGACGTTGCGAAAAGCCCCCTTTAGCCAATCTGTACGCCGATTTAACAGAAAAGAAACCATCTCACGTCGGCCACCAGAACAATTGGTCCAAAGAACCCATGTGGGTTGGCAGAGACAAGGCATCACGAACCTCATACAGACGAAGATATCGGTTCAATTGGCCCAAGTCCCACTCTCCGCTATCTTGATCAATGAGCTCCGCTACACACATGTTCGCCTCAGCCTCGATGTTGGGTGCCGGCACCCGACCAGCAGAAAAACCCGGTAACCAAGCATCACACCAGACGTTAATGTTAGCCCCGTTTCCTACCCGCCACTTCAGGCCTTCCATGAGTAAAGCCTTCGCACCCCATAAGCTCCGCCAGCAGTAACTCGGATCGTGCCCTCTCCTCGCCTCAAGGACATTATCATGTTTGAAATATCGCGCCTTGAGTACACGGGCCACGAGGGAATCGGGATGAACAAGTAAGCGCCACACTTGCTTTGCTAACAACGCCTTATTGAACGCACGCAAGTCTCGGAACCCCAATCCACCCTCACATTTCGGCCCACACAACCTGTCCCAAGCCCTCCAATGGATACGTCGCCTCGCCTCCGTGGAACCCCACCAGAAACGTGCCACTACCGAGTTAATATCAGCAATAATTCCTTCCGGTAATGCAAAGACGCTCATCATATAGGTCGGGATAGCTTGAGCTACGACCTTAATCAGCACCTCCTTCCCAGGTCGCGAGAGTAGTTTCTCCTTCCACCCCTGAACCTTCTTCCACACCCGCTCCTTAATACAAGCAAAGACAACTTTTTTCGACCGCTCGATAATTGTAGGTAATCCCAGGTATTTCTCATGTCTATCCACGACCCGTACTCCCATAATCCGCTTGATAACTTCTCTACTCTGTGCTGACACTTTCTTGCTAAACACAACTTCCGTCTTCGAGTAATTTATTTTTTGGCCCGATGCTCCTTCGTATTGGCTAATCAGGTTAGCTAGATTCGAGCATTCACCTGAAGTCGCTCTAGCAAAAAGAATGCAGTCATCAGCAAAGAAAAGGTGGGATATTTTTGGTGCACCTCTGCAGATACCAACTCCGTGAACTTTCTTCTCCTCAACAGATTTCCTAATAAGGTAGGAAAAAGCATCCGCACATAGAAGGAACAGGTACGGCGAGATGGGATCACCCTGTCTAAGTCCCCTACTTGGTCGAATATCACCCACAAGCTCCCCATTAACCACGAAGGAGTGGCTGACCGTGGAGATACACCCCATAATTCGCTGGGTCCACGTATCGGCAAACCCCATCCTTCGCATCATCGCCCCTAGAAAGCTCCACTCTACCCTGTCGTACGCCTTGCTCATATCAAGTTTTAACGCTACATTCCCCGCTCTCCCCTCCCCGCCCCGCTTCATAGCATGAAAAATTTCAAAAGCTATGATCGCATTATCGGTAATAAGTCGCCCCGGAGTAAAAGCACTTTGATTTTCCGTTATAATCGTATTCATAATTCCTTTCAACCGGTTAGCCAAAAACTTGGAGATAATTTTATAAATGACACTAGTTTAGAACCCGTGCAGATGCACGGGTGTATATAATAAGGTTTATTTAAAAAATGAAATGAAACTAATAATAGTATCTTGTAAAATATAAAGACGGTCAGTGAGGGCGTTACAAATTATGAGGATGAATTATTATTAAAGCATGTGGTAGTAAGATGCGTTGAATTGATTCTACAAATTCCGAAACACTTCTTTGTAAACTATATTTTCAGTACCGTTGGAAATCCGACGATCATGGCCGCATGTTAAAATTTTTAATCTTTTTTTGCTAGTGACCCTAGATAAGGCGACATAGAGTTGACCATGACTGAAAATTGGTTATGGAAGATACAACCCAACTTGTGAAAGGGTTTAACCTTGACTTTTGTTGATAGTCATTGCGTACCACACCATTACTGGAAACTGTTTTCGTTGGAGCTTAATTGACAATGTATTAGAATCTGATGGACTCAAAATCATTTGAGGGATAAGAACCTTGGTGCCCGTGTTTGCACATGTGATAGTGGTAGCTTGGATTATGTGGTCCCCGAGTTGATCGACCACTAATCTTGTGTCGTTGTACAACCCAGGAGCTTGATCTATGTTTCACATAAGCATTATCGGGGCGTCTATCTTTAACGTTAGCTTATGATTTGGAAGTCCGGAGCATCTTATAGAGTTCAAGAACTCAAATGAGTAGATAACGCACCCCACCTTCGACTACCAGAGACTTATGCTTCCACATTAGTCGTTTATGAATTGTAGTTTTTTATTTTTATAATATTCTTGCCAAATAATTTCTCATTTTTGCCATACGTACATACATTTTATTTGCTAATAAATTTCTCATAAATATGTAATACTATATATTATAATATATAATATATTTGCTAATAATGACATATGCACCAATTGCTATTATAATTGCTATTATACGTAATATTTGGCTAATTGCTATTATACGTAATATTTGAAGATTATTGTTGCTATTATTACGTAACATAATAACTAATATTTAATTAGGTGTGAATATATACCTCACTTTGCTATTATATGTAATATTTAGAGATTATTATTTGCTAATAAATATCTCATAAATATGTAGTACTATATAGATTGTGTGGTTTAGTTTTCTATTATTTAGGGACTAAATGATATAATTCTTGATATAATTCCATATGTAGAATATTTAGAGATTATTATTGTTATTATTATACGTAATATATAATTAGCCAATTAGGTGTGACTTGGTGTGAATATATGGTAGCAAATTTTTCTATTATTTAGGGACTAAATGATAGTATAATTCTTGATATAATTCCATTTATAGTTATTATTATACGTAATATATAATTAGCCAATTAGGTCCCAATTCCTCCTCCCCCTCCCGTAACCGGACACAGACGTCACCAAAGGTACTTTTTGCCCATCCCGACAATTTTGTTGAGCACCGTTCAATGAAATCAGTGATGAGTTCCCCGTTCCGGCCCTGCCACGCCTCCTCCACCACCCCTCTACAATTCGGATCCGAGAGCCATAAAGGCTCGAAGCGAAATCTCCTACGGCCCCGCCGCACATTGTTAAAAGTTGTCTGATAAGTGTAGTTTGTAGTGCCTAATTTCTGCGTTTCGGTCCCATTTTCCTTGTAGAATCGCTCCTTGGGAGCGGTTTATGGGCTACTTATGGTTCCTTTAGCTCGTTTCAGGTTCCCGAGACCGCTCACGAAGAGTTGGAGCGATTCCGACTCCATACATACACATTTTGGAGCCAACGAAGCTAAGGAATGATGACTCGACGCCTTGGAATCGACCCCGAGACCTTGGGACCCAATCCCGAGCCTCCGAGACCCGATCCCGAGTCCCGAGAAACGATGAGAAGCCCACGAGGACCAAGGAGGGACCGAAAAGTTCATATTGGAGGCCTACAAGACTATTCCCGATCGGGTATGACCTATTCCCGATCGGGAATGAAGTGGAAAGCTTAGACAGGCTACTGAAGGGCCTTCCCGATCGGGAACAAGAAATCCCGATCGGGAATTTCAAGTTTCCCGATCGGGAAAGTCCGACCCGATCGGGATTCTTCCCAGTTCACCCGCCTTCATTTCTTTTCTTCTCCTTTCATTTCGAAACCTTATATATACCCCCCTCTTGTATTAAGACACTATCTTATGTTACCCTAGAGTAGTTTAAGCTTCCTTTAACATCCTAAACCCTAGATTTGTTCTCTCTATTAAGTTGTAATCTTCCTTTAATTATTAGTTAATCTTGTAATTAGTGCTTGTATTAAGAAGGTCTTGAAGACTACTCCAAGCTTGACATCCTTGGAGCTTTGTTTGGGTTCTTTTATATGCAAGTTCTAATCTTTTCCTCTTCATGTTGTTGTTATAATCATTCCTACTCCAAATCTTGTTTGTTCTTTCTAGTTTCAATCTTTTATTATAGTTTTTGTTATTGTTCTTGTTATTTATAATGAATGCTTGTTTTGTGTTATGGATTTCTCTTGTTAGTGTTGTTTCTTCCTCAATCATGAGTGAGTAGATTAATTGTGGGGTTAGTAGGGGAATTAGGGGTGGATTATGGATGATTAGGGTTGGTTAAGGGAAAAAGGATGAATCTTTGTTGTTAGTCACATTGTGAGCACTCTAAGTGTTTGTTGATATGCTTGTATGTGTTGTAGTGGTCATGCTTCCCATGCTAGTGTTCATCTTCTCTTGGTTTGCTTAGCTTGTAGAAATCTATACACTAGGAGACACCCATAACCCTTGATCATCCCAATTATGCCTCTACCCCTATGAACCCGACTTACCCCACTTCTTCCCTTATTTGAGTTTAACTCATAGTTAGTCATCGCTCTCCTAGTTTACTTGCTAGTTAGTTATCATTTCATTAGTTTCAATTGTTTAGCTTGTCTCTTGTCATTTCTCTTAGTTTATATGATTGGTTTGATTGTTAGTTATACTTTTTAGCATCGTCTCCATACACTAGTCACTAGTTCAACCTCCTTTCTCCCAATCTCAATAGTTTCCAATTATCGCTCTTTTGTGTTGTTTTGGTGACTTAGTCTAGCTTTAGGTAGACCTAGCCTAAGCTTTGCCTAGCCGTCCTCGTGGATACGATCCCGACTTACCCTAGCTATCCACTAGGAGTAATCGGTAGTTATTGATCGGTTGGGATACACGACAAATCCCCACCATCAATTTGGCGCCGTTGCCGGGGACGGTGCATTGTTTAGGCTTAGTTTACTTATTTCTAGACTTAATTACCCTTCTTTGTGCTCTCCCATCTTCTCTTGTGAATATTCTCTAGATTTTTCTTCTTGCCTTAGTTTTATTTCTTCCTTTTCTCTTTGTCTCTAGTTGTGTTCGTTTATTGTTGTTGCCTAGTGCCCATAAAGCACTAGGTCTTCTCACGTTTGTTCTAGTGTGTAGTGTATGCCTAGGAGGGGAGGCGACTTCTATCTCTTTAATCCAGAGCCGGAGAGACTCTTTCGAGCCTTTCGCCAACGAACGATTAATCGGGTTAGGATCTCTCAACCGAGTGCAAGCAATACTCACCAAGGGCAAACTCAAGGAGCCGACTCTAGCGAACCACATCGAGAGACGGCCGAAGGGAGGTTCATTAATCCCTTTGGTGATTCTTCTTCTCCGAGTTCCCCCTCTTCATCTACATCAACACCGTCTACACCATCTTCTCCCGCATATCCAATCATGCCAAAGTTTTCATCCCACTCCACATTCACGGAAGATGTCTTGCCGGGACCAAATACTCTACCGGCCGCTTATGCCGGAAACTTTGTGGCAAAGACCCAATTCATCCAACTTGTGGAGAGGAATCAATTTAGTGGTTTGCCCACCGAAGACCCGCACCAACATATGGAGACTTTCTCCGATTATTGTGATGCCATTTCTCAACCCGGAGTTACACAAGATCAAATCCGATGGGTTCTATTTCCATTCTCATTAATTGGAAAGGCAAAGCAATGGATCAAAGGTCTCGATAGGGAAACCATGGGAATCGACACTTGGAAGAAACTTGCCTTGGCGTTCTACCAAAAATTTTACCCCCCGGAAAAGACTAATTTGCTTAGGGCTTCCATCACCGGATTTCAACAAAGGGATGAGGAGAGCCTTTATGAAGCTTGGGAGCGGTTTAAGTCTTTGGTGAGATCGTGTCCCCATCATGGACTCTCACAATGGTTCTTGGTTCAACAATTTTGGAACGGCCTTTATGAAGACTCAAGAACTATTCTTAATATGGGTTCCAATGGTAGGTTCACCGAGGTCGATGATGATCAAACATGGGTTAGGATAGAGGAAATGGCGGTTCACAATTCCCAATACTCTAGGCCAAGAAAGGCGAATCGAGGAGGTAGGCACGAGGTGGATGCCATTACACAATTGAGCATTGACCTTGGGGCTCAACTAAGAACTCATATGGAGACCATTGACAAAAAGCTCCAAAGCCACCTCAACCAAGCTCAAAGCTCTAGTTCTTCCAATCAACACTCGATTCATGATGTTAATGTTTTGGGATTTGCACCACCTACTCCATACTTCGGGATGTGCGATAATTGTGGGATAGTTGGGCACGATCTTATGAATTGTCGAGGAAGCATTGAACAAGTGAACGCCTTTCAAGCGTTCAAGCAAGGTGCCTCCTATCCTAATCAATTTCAAGCTACCCAACAAGTCCCTCAACAACAAGCCATGCAATCTCGTCCCCATGTTCCACCTCCCTTAAGGGACAACAATCAAGGTAATCAAGGTTATGTGGGTAATTCAAGACCCTACAACAACTTCAAGCAAAATAACCAAGGTACCTTCCACAACAACAATCAAGGGTTCCAACAAGGGAACTTCAATCAAGGATATAAAAACCACAACCAAGGCCTTAATCAAGGCAATTCTCAAGGGTTCCAAGGGAACCGTCAACAAGCAACATACAATCAACAACAACAAAGCAAGCCTAGGAGCCGGTCTCCTATTCATGACTATGGTGCTCCTTTGGCCCTCACCAATACTCCACACAATCCATCATCCCCACCTCGTGATTTTGACATACAAAAGGCTATGATGGATTTGCAAAGGGATACTCAAGAAGTGAAAAAGGGAAATCAAGACATGTCAAAAAGTCAACAAGAGCTCTTTGCTTATGTAAAAGGGGAAAATGCGATGAGAGATACCCGTATGAAGATACTTGAGAATCAACTAGCTCAACTTGCATCGGGAAATTCCTCAAGGCAAAAGGGACAATTACCCTCTCAAGGCCAAGCACCGTCATATGAGCATGTAAATGCTATCACCACAAGAAGAGGTACATCCTATGCCCCCCCTCCATTCCCTAATGAGCAAGAACCGGTCCATGAACCACAAACAAGGAAATTGGCATCTCCAAGTCAAGAAAACTCGAGCTTTGACGATCCGACGGAGGAGCAAGTCTTGAGGGAGGTTGGGAAGCCCCAAAAAGACAACCCTCCACCTCCTCAAGGGAAAGAAAAAGGCAAAGGGAAAATGTCGGTTGAGAAGTCTACACCCGTTGAGCCAAACAAGTACCAAGTCAAGTTGCCTTACCCATCAAGGCAATTGAAGAGCAAGGTAGACACTCAATACGACAAGTTCCTTGAAATCATAAAGAAGTTGGATGTCAATGTCCCTTTCACCGAGCTACTTACCCAAGTCCCAGCATATGGGAAATTCATGCGGGAAATCCTTTCTAGGAAGAGGTCTATCGACAAGGAAGAGACGGTAGCGTTCACTAGGGTGGTGAGCGAGCTCATTCAAGGCTCTACTCTTCCGAAGTTGAAAGATCCGGGTAGTTTCTCGATCCCTTGCACCATTGGCAATGTTAAGATCAATAATGCATTATGTGACTTGGGTGCGAGTGTGAGCATCATTCCTTACTCTATTTGTCACCGACTCAAGATGAGGGAGTTGAAAAGCACATCCATTACTCTCCAAATGGCCGATAAGTCTCTTAATCGACCATTAGGAATGCTTGAGGATGTGCCGGTACAGATAGGGAAGTTCTTCATTCCGGTCGACTTCATTGTACTTGATATGCCGGAAGATGCAATCACTCCCATTATTCTTGGGCGCCCATTTCTACACACCGCCAGTGCCATGATCGATGTAAAGAGGGGCAAGATCACCTTTGAGTTGGGTGAGGAGAAAATAGTGTTCGACCTTCAAGGCAACACTCTACCCACTAGCAATGAAACGTGTAATGTGATCAATGCCACGGAAAACATCGATCAAGGGAGTGAAACGGGGCAAAGCTTGAAGAAGTACTCTTATGTACTTGAGGACTCCGATGGTGAGGATGATGAGTGCCCGATTCATGGGCTTGATGACAAGAAGACAAGTGAGGAAAGTGATGAGCCGTCCTTGGAACCGCATGAGGACCGGTGGACGTTTGGGTATATCCCCAAGGACCAAAAGTACAAGTTCAAGCCATTGAATTTGGAAGAAAGGGATGCCCCGGGAACGTCGAGGCAAGGACATAAAGATCCTTGGTTTGTGGATGGCTATATCTCGAGCTTGATTGAAGACATCTCTAGGGCCTTCGACTTGTTCTTACGTGCCCTTGATGGAGATGGAGCCGGTTGGAGCATTTGTGAAAAAGAATGAAGATTGCACCACCATGGTTTGACGGAGTTCCACAAGAACCGTCTCTTTGTATGTATACTTCTTACTTCTAGTTAGCTTGATGTTTGGTGATATTCTTGTTGTTTGGACTATTTGATGAGAGTTGTGAGGGAGAGAATTTTATGTGTGTTTGAGTTTTCTTGATAGGTGAAGTGATTGTTGATAAGGCTTGGTTTGTGAGCGAGGAAGTCGGTTTTTGAAGCTTGTATCAAGCTTTTGGGTTCATGGAAGGTGCAAATGAAGAATCCCGATCGGGAATTCGCAATCCCGATCGGGAATTTTGATGCCAAGATTTCGAGCTCACTGGAAGGTGATCCCGATCGGGAACATAAAATCCCGATCGGGAATTTTGAGGATCCCGATCGGGAATTTCTTTCCCGATCGGGAAAGTCCCCCTCTCCATTTTGAGCCCCTTTTCTTAAGCATTTGATCCCACCCTTCCATAACACCCCCTCCCAACCTCCCTACACCACCTTAGTCCTATCGCATGACCATACACCCCACCTTACATCGAAAACCGCACATAATTTCATCCCCTCGCACCATTACTACCCCGACCGAGAGCTTCTTGAGTGAGAAGCAAGAGGACAACTATGGAAACAAGCAACGTGCCCCTAATGATCATCGAGACGATGGAGCAAGTGAGTTACTAGCTGATGCGTGCTATTTATATATGATTATTCTGTCTTTTACGCACGCATTTCCATGCATATCGAGTTGCATTGTCTACTATTTTCCCCCGAATTTGATACTTTGTGGTCATGTTGCATTTTATGCAGGTTTGAACTCATGGACGCATAAAGAAGGCAAAAATCGTGCTTAAAGATGAAATCTTATGCGAAATAAGAAAGAAGAATGATCGTTTCCAAACGGGTCTAATTAAAACGTGAATATCTTGAGTTCTACAACTCCAATTGATCTGATTTTAGTTGCGTTGAAAAGATCTTTCTCTTAGCTTTCCAACGGTATATTACACGCTCGATTTGAAGAAGTAACGAATAAATGGCAAGCGTTTGAAGTTGAGCGCGCAGTGCTGAAAACAGGTCAATAATAGTCGAACGACTATCAAAATAGTCGACCGACTATTCAAAATAGTCGACCGACTATTCAAAAGTCGACCTACTATTCTCGAGACTGGACGAAGATCGAGACTTTCCTAATTTGATGTTTAGGGTTAATAAGACTTTTGGGCTTTTGTTTTGATTTAGTATTTAAGAAACTATTAGACTAGAATTTAGAGAGGACCTCTTCTACCTATTCTTTTATGCTTCTAATTTTCATTAGACTACTCTCTTTAGATTTCTCTTTACCCTAAACTTTTAGATCTAGATTTATGAATTCTTTTCTACTCTGCTTTTAAACTCGGTAATCTAATTCTTTCTTTGTTCTTTCTTATTCTCTTTGTTCTTAATTCTTTCTCTCTTAATCTTATTAATTCTTTTATTCTTAATTTCTCTTTAGATCTATTCACTATGCTTAATTTATTTATAATATTTATTATTGTTGTCGTAAATTATTCTATGAGTAGCTAATTTTCTTTGCTAGGATTTAGAGGATCTGCGAATTGAATGTGGTCACTAAATAATTTATAGATCTGTCAATGATATTGTGTCTGAGTTGTTAATTGTAGCATTTAATTGAGATTAATTGATTAAGTCGACGTAATTGATTAATTGAATTGGTAAACTTGAACCTAAGATCGGAAGCCTGGTAAAAGTTAGACCTGCTACAACACATTAGTTTGCCCTAATAAGATTGGAAGCCTTTAGACGCATGCTAGGGTGAATAGCGGACCGGAAGAACCTTTTCAATCCCCCTTAGACCAATATCTGCGACAGACCTGTGACTTAGACCGTGACCATATGAAAATTTGATAAGCTAGTCGTATACCTACCAAAAATAACCAACTACGGTCTAACTAAAAATATAGCTAGGGAAGTCGGGATCGAATTCTCAGGGAGACAGATAAATCCTACTTGTAATTAAAGTCTATCTAAGTAACCGAATCAGGGGTTTTGTTTGTGTTTGGCTAAACTAAAGTAGTAAAGGAAGAGAAAATTAAAGGAGAAGAATAACTAAATTAAATAAGATGAATTAAGACAAATAGATATATGGAGAGGAGACTAGGATTGTCGGTTCACTACAAATCTCATATGGTCACGGTCTAAGTCACAGGTCTGTCGCAGATATTGGTCTAAGGGGGATTGAAAAGGTTCTTCCGGTCCGCTATTCACCCTAGCATGCGTCTAAAGGCTTCCAATCTTATTAGGGCAAACTAATGTGTTGTAGCAGGTCTAACTTTTACCAGGCTTCCGATCTTAGGTTCAAGTTTACCAATTCAATTAATCAATTACGTCGACTTAATCAATTAATCTCAATTAAATGCTACAATTAACAACTCAGACACAATATCATTGACAGATCTATAAATTATTTAGTGACCACATTCAATTCGCAGATCCTCTAAATCCTAGCAAAGAAAATTAGCTACTCATAGAATAATTTACGACAACAATAATAAATATTATAAATAAATTAAGCATAGTGAATAGATCTAAAGAGAAATTAAGAATAAAAGAATTAATAAGATTAAGAGAGAAAGAATTAAGAACAAAGAGAATAAGAAAGAACAAAGAAAGAATTAGATTACCGAGTTTAAAAGCAGAGTAGAAAAGAATTCATAAATCTAGATCTAAAAGTTTAGGGTAAAGAGAAATCTAAAGAGAGTAGTCTAATGAAAATTAGAAGCATAAAAGAATAGGTAGAAGAGGTCCTCTCTAAATTCTAGTCTAATAGTTTCTTAAATACTAAATCAAAACAAAAGCCCAAAAGTCTTATTAACCCTAAACATCAAATTAGGAAAGTCTCGATCTTCGTCCAGTCTCGAGAATAGTAGGTCGACTTTTGAATAGTCGGTCGACTATTTTGAATAGTCGGTCGACTATTTTGATAGTCGTTCGACTATTATTGACCTGTTTTCAGCACTGCGCGCTCAACTTCAAACGCTTGCCATTTATTCGTTACTTCTTCAAATCGAGCGTGTAATATACTGTTGGAAAGCTAAGAGAAAGAGCTTTCCAACGCAACTAAAATCAGATCAATTGGAGTTGTAGAACTCAAGATATTCACGTTTTAATTAGACCCGTTTGGAAACGATCATTCTTCTTTCTTATTTCGCATAAGATTTCATCTTTAAGCACGATTTTTGCCTTCTTTATGCGTCCATGAGTTCAAACCTGCATAAAATGCAACATGACCACAAAGTATCAAATTCGGGGGAAAATAGTAGACAATGCAACTCGATATGCATGGAAATGCGTGCGTAAAAGACAGAATAATCATATATAAATAGCACGCATCAAACCTCCCCAAACCGAACCCTTGCTTGTCCCAAGCAAGCACAAAATAAAGAAAAATATCCTACTAGAACGGTATACAACTCATAGCGGAATATGCTCCAAAGTTACTCAAACCAATGCGCAACGATTAAAGTCAATGTAAACAATCACATACAACAAGCTTGATCAATGACAACAATACTGAACCTTTAACCTTGCAAGACTCGTCTATGTCGGACTCTCACGGATCGTTCATCACACAAAATTGGTGATATTGTGAGTTTATGTAAAAACGGAAAGACAAAGCACTCACCTAAACTGCGACCTACAAGAGCATGCATGCAATCTAACATGAAATTAATCTCTAATAACCGTACATACGCATTCTATCGGGTAAAGACAAGTGCCAAGGACTTACATATGGTATAAAGTGAGGTTAATCGGGTAAGAAGGGGCAAAACGATATGGATATGAGGAGGTAAAAGTCAAGCTAGTATTCCTTACACCCATCAATAATAAACATTCCGATCTCACCAAACTCCGGTCGAAGAAACTAGGCATAGCAACAAGCGCCTTATCAAAACCGCTTCCCACTAATAACTATGAAATTAGAGAGATCAATTCTTTTCTCATAGCAAAAACACATTCTTCTTCTAGTTTCACTTCATTTTTTTCATTTCATTTCTTTCCTTTCTTGCTCTTTTTTTTTCTTTTTCAAATCTTTTTTTTTCTTTCATTGAATTTTTTTCTTTTCATTTTTTTTCAATTCCCCTGTTTTCTTTTCCAATCATCATGGTACCAAAATTAACCCGAAAAAAAAAACAATTTCGTCCAACTAATCTACTAGCTTGACTAGGGTAGGCAATATATGGCATGTAGTTGAAAAACGGGTCAAACAGGTCAATTTGGCTATGTGAGGCTCATGGGAATTAATTAAAAGAAAGGATTTGCCTTTTTCGCACATGTCAAAACCACGAGTCAAAAACGTACAGGTACCTAAGAGACGAATGTCATGCTTATGCAGTTTGATATTACATGTCTCATAAGGAGTACTACTCTCAACCTAAATGAAACTGATCATGAATGTCATCAGTTTAAGGCTCTAATTCCTTACAAATCTGAGTAGTTTGCCAACAATGAGTCAAGTTTATTCGTTCGGTACAGTTAACCAAAGATGCAAGAATGCCCCATGTAATTATATACAAAAATTCTAACGGCGCACTAACATAAGCAACTAAATGAAGACATAGAAGCAATATCATCATTGTTATATAACCATTCCGACTCGACTAACACACGACTATATGCAAAAACATATTTTTGTGATTTTTTTTATGCTAACAGAAATGCAATAAATATGCAGATGGATGAAAACAACAGATGCATACCCTCCCCAAACCAAATCACACAATGCCCTCATTGTATACAGCAAATAATAAGAGGCATAAAAAAATATGGGGAAAGATATGAAAGACGATGAAAGTGTAAAAAGAAAAAAATGAGACTACTTACAAGATACATATAAAAGAGACATCCCCAAACCGCATCGAAGCATCCTCTTCATAATCGGAATTGTCGATGTCTCCGTCACAAAAACGGTACCTACAAAAAAAAACAACAAAACAAAAAAAAACACAAGACAAACAAAGAAAATATATAGAACACATCTTAATAACTTATGTGAATCGCCTAAAAAATAGGTTAATGATCGCATTAGCTTGTCAAACAAGCTAGACCAATCAGCAGCAAAGTGGTCATAAGGAATCAACATTAACAAGCATGACCAATAATAAGTATGATAAGTAAGAAGAGTAGTGAACAGTTTATGAGAAAAGACATAAATACCAAATATCTCAAAATTATCCCAAGTCTTATCATTTGACTCAAATTGCACAAGAGGAGGGTCAAATGACTCAAAACTACCCAAAGCATCAAACTCATATTTTTCACCTTCTTCGAAAAAGTTGTTATGATTGCCATCTTCAATGTTCTCAAGCAAACAACCATCAAACGAGAAACCAAGAGCCAAAACAATCTCTTCTAAAAGAGTCTCACAATTCTCATCCATAATCATAGGCTTAAGTGAAGGTGTCAAGGAATCGAGATCAAGATAATCAATAGGTGAAGGAGATTCCTCTTCAAAACAATGGGAAAAGTCAAATTTCTCTATAATAGGTTTTTCAAAGAAATCAGATTCGCAATCCCAAGTATCCTCAATACTAAAACTGTCTTCACTCAAAGTATCATTCAAAATTGCACTTTCTTCCCGACTCTCGTCCGTTTGGTCTTTTCTCTCACCCTCACGGGATTCTCCTATGTTCAACCCTCTTTCCAAAACCTCAAAATTGACATCAAATAACACACTCTCAAATTCACATGAACCAAAATCCTCAATGTTATCCTCACAAGGAATATCATTCAAAGCATCAATACACACATTTTCCTCAAATATAAAACTTTCCATCTCACAATCGTTGTTTGCCACAACAACATTCATAAAATGAGAAGTGGGTTTAACTAAAAGGTGTGAAAATTGTTCTGTAGGAGGGTAAGGTGGTTCACAAGTATCCAAAGAATGCAAGTCATCTTCCTGCATCAAGTTAGAAATCATGGGGATTTGGGGAACACTATACACATCATCATCATCTTCCTCAAATGGGCGTATGTCCTGTCTAATAGATGCAACAGATTCAGTCATAACATAGTCAGTGGAATGTGAGAAATTAACTTTAGTATCTAACTCACATGGAGTATCATGCTCGTTTTTCTTGAAAGTTACCATATCTATAAGTTGTTGAATCATCGCCTTAAGCTCCGATATCTCAGCCTTCCTCTTTATCTCTGATTCCAAACTGTTTCGAATTAAATATTGGAGTAGCGCCCATCGTTTCACATAAGACATGTATTTAAACATGCCCTCACAGTTTCCCTCAATATAAGCCCGTGTCGCGTCATCGACACCCTCATAAATCATATGACTCACCTCCCACACACTCACATGATAACCATTTTGAGTAATAAAAGAGTCAAGTCTATCAAAATAATTATGCAGTGGTTCATGTTCAAACTGAGGGAGTAGAAAATAGTCATAATGATGAAAAAAAATAAATAAAAAATAAATAAAAAATGACTAAAAAAAACAAAGAGAAAAAACTAAGAGAAAAAAAATTAATAATGATAATAATAATAATAAATAATAATAATAATAATAATAATAATAATAATAATAATAATAATAATAATAATCGTCCCAAGAAACTGAAAGTTCCCTGAGACAAAAGATAAACTAAAACAAGTAAAATTAACCGTCTCCCCGGCAACGGCGCCAAAATTTGATAGGTATACGACTAGCTTATCACTAGCCGCTCGGCTTGGGTAACTATCCTTACTTTTCCGTCTATTTATTGCTTGTTCTTCCTTGTTTGCCCCCTCCCCTCGAGTCATGGAGTCTTAGTGGCCTTCGAGGCCCTAGTAGGGTTGCTCCCGACTCTCGACGACGTGATTACGTCGAGAATCCATCGAATAATCCAAATTTACAAGATTTTCACCGCTTTTTAGGAATTAGACGGATTTAGGCGGAATCCGGGCTAGGTGACTTGATTACACCTAGCCCTCCCCTCCCATTTCCTTTTATTTCCTTCTTTTTATTTCTTCCCCCATCCATATCTTTTTCTCGTTTCGGCCCATGGTGACTTGATTACACCCCGGCCGGACACCTTCTACCCTTTTCTTCACTTTATTTTTGATTTTTAGCTTTATTTTCGTAGTTTCTCTTCTTTTTCTTTTGTCTCTCCGACACTACGATTGAGCATATGAGGACATTGCTCGATTTAAGTGTGGGGGAGCGATATTCTATCGTAATTAGTTTTATTTTCCTTTTTTCGAAAAATCTTGAAACAAATCCTAAAAATTTGAAAAAAATTTCACAAAATCCAAAAAGATTTTCCCTTTTTGTGTTTTTCTTTTGTGTCCTTGTGTCGTACATTTGTTTTGTTCGCGTGTTTTGCCTCCCTCTTTCCTTATAGGTTGCTTGAGTCACCATTAGCTTTGGAGAGCATTCAAGATATCCGGTAACGTCTTATCCCTTTTTCCTCTATATTCCTCGCGGAGTTTGGAGGAGATTATGATGTGGTGTGCTCGGGTGGAGCTTTGTAAAGTTTGTGGTTGATTTGGTGGCTTGTTTGGATGATCGGGGTGGTGTTTGTGTTGATTATTTGTTTGTTTTGTTTTGTTTTATGCTTTCCTTTTTTTTTTTTCATTTTTCTTTCTTTCTTGTTGAGTCTTTGTTTTGTGTGTAGTTGTGTTTTGTGTGTAAATGTTTTCGAAAACCCGGTTTAGAGGCTAATGCGTGAGTGTTTACTTTCCCTTTCTAGTAGTATAGATCGAGTCTTGGACTTTAATCTAGTAGAATGACCCTAAATCAATGATCTCGTTGGTCCTTTACCTTGAGTCCACCTAGCTTACTAGGGATTTACTACGGGACTTGCACTTTGACCATTATGACCACCCACGGTGTGAAAAGGCCTTGGTTACCGAGTCCCGTCCCTTAGGTGACCTTGTTAGGATCGTTTGATTAGTCCAAGTTCTCCACTTTTTGTGGGTTAGAAGGGAAGGGCCCGTCCCGACTCACCCATTCACCTACCTCCTACACAAATACACACAATAAATTGCAAAGTGACCGATTTCTCTCTTTCTTGAACAATGAAATGCCAAAAATGCCAAATCTTGCCAAAAAGGGCAAAGAAAAGAAAAGAAAGAAAAATGAAAGAAAGAAAAGAATGAAGAAAAAAAAAAGGCACAAAAGCCGAAAACAAAATAGAAAAGAAGAAAAAGAAATGACATGGCAAAACAAAGCAAATATGTCAAAAAGAAAAGAAAATGCCAAAAGAAAACCCGTCTCACAAAAAGAAAACCACAAAATAAACCTTTTTCCGACTTGTGCCGTGAAGAGCCTACCAAAGGACCGAGTCCCGAGGAAGGATGATAGCGGCATAGGTCGGTCTTCCCTCATTTTGCATTATTTCCACTTTTTACTTGGACTAGTTAGGCGGTTTTAGACTCGGGATGACCCTCTTGGCTCACGCTAAAGGGGGCGGGGTCTCACTCACCTACAGTGTCGACTAACACCGTGGTTCTTCACTTTTCCACTCCGCCGATCGTCCCGTAGTACGTTTTCTAGAAAGTTAGGAGGACCTAGGTAAGTTACCAACGTTTTTGTTGCTTTAGGGTTTAGTCCACCTTGGTTTGCATTGCTAGCTTGGGAACGTTGTCACTTACCTTTAGTCCTAAACCGGTGCTTCTTACACCGCTTGTTTGAGGGAAGCGGTATTTCTTTTGTTTTGGGTGCAACCGATTATGTGTTTGTTTGTTTGTTTGTTGTTTGTGTGTTTGTTTATGTGTTTGTGTCCGGTTGCATCCACAGTTTTGTCGCAAGACCCAACTTGCCTTGCGGAGTGCATTTCTCCTCTAAGTGTGCTCGCGTGAGTTGAAGGGGCGTAGGGTGCGCTAATACCCATTCGGCTAGTATAGTAGTTAGTATGTGCTTACTCGAGGGCGAGTAAGGGTTAAGTGTGGGGGAGTTGATAAGTGTAGTTTGTAGTGCCTAATTTTTGCGTTTCGGTCCCATTTTCCTTGTAGAATCGCTCATTGGGAGCGGTTTATGGGCTACTTATGGTTCCTTTAGCTCGTTTCAGGTTCCCGAGACCGCTCACGAAGAGTTGGAGCGATTCCGACTCCATACATACACATTTTGGAGCCAACGAAGCTAAGGAATGATGACTCGACGCCTTGGAATCGACCCCGAGACCTTGGGACCCAATCCCGAGCCTCCGAGACCCGATCCCGAGTCCCGAGAAACGATGAGAAGCCCACGAGGACCAAGGAGGGACCGAAAAGTTCATATTGGAGGCCTACAAGACTATTCCCGATCGGGTATGACCTATTCCCGATCGGGAATGAAGTGGAAAGCTTAGACAGGCTACTGGAGGGCCTTCCCGATCGGGAACAAGAAATCCCGATCGGGAATTTCAAGTTTCCCGATCAGGAAAGTCCGACCCGATCGGGATTCTTCCCAGTTCACCCGCCTTCATTTCTTTTCTTCTCCTTTCATTTCGAAACCTTATATATACCCCTCTCTTGTATTAAGACACTATCTTATGTTACCCTAGAGTAGTTTAAGCCTCCTTTAACATCCTAAACCCTAGATTTGTTCTCTCTATTAAGTTGTAATCTTCCTTTAATTATTAGTTAATCTTGTAATTAGTGCTTGTATTAAGAAGGTCTTGAAGACTACTCCAAGCTTGACATCCTTGGAGCTTTGTTTGGGTTCTTTTATATGCAAGTTCTAATCTTTTCCTCTTCATGTTGTTGGTATAATCATTCCTACTCCAAATCTTGTTTGTTCTTTCTAGTTTCAATCTTTTATTATAGTTTTTGTTATTGTTCTTGTTATTTATAATGAATGCTTGTTTTGTGTTATGGATTTCTCTTGTTAGTGTTGTTTCTTCCTCAATCATGAGTGAGTAGATTAATTGTGGGGTTAGTAGGGGAATTAGGGGTGGATTATGGATGATTAGGGTTGGTTAAGGGAAAAAGGATGAATCTTTGTTGTTAGTCACATTGTGAGCACTCTAAGTGTTTGTTGATATGCTTGTATGTGTTGTAGTGGTCATGCTTCCCATGCTAGTGTTCATCTTCTCTTGGTTTGCTTAGCTTGTAGAAATCTATACACTGGGAGACACCCATAACCCTTGATCATCCCAATTATGCCTCTACCCCTATGAACCCGACTTACCCCACTTCTTCCCTTATTTGAGTTTAACTCATAGTTAGTCATCGCTCTCCTAGTTTACTTGCTAGTTAGTTATCATTTCATTAGTTTCAATTGTTTAGCTTGTCTCTTGTCATTTCTCTTAGTTTATATGATTGGTTTGATTGTTAGTTATACTTTTTAGCATCGTCTCCATACACTAGTCACTAGTTCAACCTTCTTTCTTCCAATCTCAATAGTTTCCAATTATCGCTCTTTTGTGTTGTTTTGGTGACTTAGTCTAGCTTTAGGTAGACCTAGCCTAAGCTTTGCCTAGCCGTCCTCGTGGATACGATCCCGACTTACCCTAGCTACCCACTAGGAGTAATCGGTAGTTATTGATCGGTTGGGATACACGACAAATCCCCACCATCATTGTCTCACCGATTAAGATAGGCGCATGATCCGACGCATAGATGGGGTAGTGTTGAACATAGGCATTCGGGAACAAAGACAGCCACCCCGCGTTAGCCACCCCCCTGTCAAGTCGCTCACGGATCACGTTCCCCACCCTACGTCCTCGTTGCCACGTGAACACATTACCCCTGAAACCAAGGTCACGTAATCCACAATCATCGAGGGTCATACGAAACGCATCCATCTGGCTTTCTCCACGAGCGATCCCTCCCATCTTCTCGCTAGGGTTCAGGATCTCATTAAAATCACCAAAACAAATTGTCGGGTACTCACTACTCTCACACAACCTCCGTAACATAGACCAAGTCTGGTATTTATTCCTGGCCTCCGGCCAACAATACACCCCCACTGCCCTCCACTTAATTCCCGCCTCAGTCGTGATCTCAATGCACACATGGTGAGCATCACAAGTCTTCAACTCCGCATCCACATCCTTCCACCACATTCCTATACCACCCGATCTACCTATACTACCAGGGCAAATGCCTGTGCGAAAATCGCACTTATTTCTCACTACTTCTAAAGCACTACTACTAATCATCGTTTCCATGACGAAAACGATAATTGGACCCTCCCTCCAACACCTATCCCGGAGGGAGCTAACCGTCAAGGGATTGCCCAACCCTTGACAGTTCCAGCTGAGAATTTTCATTGTTGTTCGCGGTGCTGATCTCCGCCAGCATCCGCTACTTTCAGAGAAAAAGCAAAATCTTCATCAACTGCATAACCTGCTGTTCCGGCCTAATAAAATCAACCCCCTCCTCCTCTCCAATAAGCTTACGTTTGATCCCCACACCTCCTCCTCCTCCCACGTCCCCCTTTATCCCCCTGACCCCTCCACCCTTTTTAGTCACAACTATGCAAAAAACTTAAACGACTTATATTTTGTAACGGAGGGAGTATATTTTAGTCGCGCAATACTTTGCCCTATGATTTTTGTAAACAGTGTTCGAGTTTCACTTTAAACCTTCCATATTACAGTGTTCGAGTTTCACTTTAAACCTTCCATATGTGGAAATTGAGTTTGCGCATTTGGTGTCATTTAGTTTTGTATGCTTCTATCCTTTTTTTTTAAAATCAAAACGCGGGCATTATTATGAAAATAAGTTAACTTCCGACAACTTAACAGTAGTTATCGGGAAGTCGGAGTCAAATACAACTTCCTCACCCATGGTAGCATAGAACCGAGCCATCCAATGGGCAACCGTATTCCCACCGTGCTTTACATGTATACAAGTAGCAGAATTAAAACGGTTTAAATGACAACTATTACTTACCGATCACCATTAGTAATAACGGAACATTATCAATTTTGGACAACTCTTGAAATTGAATTTTTCGAACATATAACATGTTTCGTCAACTTACATAGTCGGTAATGTCACGAGAGCCGTGATGGTTTAATGGTCATAACTAGCCCTGACAAACTTAACCCCTGAACCTGAATCAAATGTTAAAGTAGGTGATGGGTGGCGGTCCTATATATTTCCGAAATTTCCGAACATTTCAAATGTTTCATTAACTTCCATAGTTGTCATTAGTAAGTAAGGTCACGAGAGCTGTGATTAGGGGTGTTTAAAAATTGACCTGGACCGGCAAACCGGACCGGACCGGATCGGTCCAAACCGGGGCACGTACCAGTCCGGTTTCCGGGTCCCAAAAAAGTTGGTAACCGGTCCCCAGCCCGATCCGGTCCGGTCCACACTTTAAAAAAATATCAAATTTAGTGTAATTTTACGGTCCGGTCCGGTCCGGTCTTACGAGGGTCCGGTCCGGTCCGGGTTTCTTTGTTAACCGGTCCGGTCCGCGGATTTGAGTTTTTTTGGGTTTCCGGTCCGCGGGTCAAACCGGTCCGGGTTTGGACCCGTGAACATCCCTAAACTGGAGTACATTATTTGGGAAATTAAACTTTTGAAACAATAAGCAAAGTCTGTATGTAATACACTATCTTATTCCAAAAAAAAAGAACACACAGCATAATCAAAAAAAAAAGTACTAGTTCAATACAGTACATCAAATCTTATTCCAGTGACACAAGGGATTCAGCCCATGGTATTGCACTAAATTTTGCATCTTCTGGCCACCCAGGAACTTGTAGCGGGGTGATGGTTTCAGGGTAGACGATGTCACAGCAAATGAAGTTTTGTATTCCGTCTTTGGGTAAAGACCAAAGACGGCTCATATGTGGGAATCTGGCATGCAGAAATTGGATCCATTTATTGTCTTCATTTAGCATCCATGCAGCATCTTTACGAACGCTCTGCATTGTATGTAGACGTCCTGGTTGCACCACGACCACCTTGTCCTTGGGAGTTGTCGAAGAAGTGCTACATTGGAATCGGAAAGGCACCTCTTCGAAAGTGTGAGTTGAAAGATTGAAACTTACGATGACTTTGGGGCCATTAGGGACTGGATGTTCAGTTACCCAATAGAAAGAGTTATGAGCAGCAACATACGGATATCCGAGGGAAAACCCAAAAGGCGGCGGATTTGAGATGGTCTTCCATGACTTGGCTTTCAGACTGTAGAGATCAACATTGTAATCATCTATGCTTCCACCAACGTGACGGGGAACCCGTAAAATCTTATAATCGTCACCAATGCAATCGTACCCAAACATAACATCATGTCGAGAGTCACAATATTTCTTGGAGATTATGGGTCTGGGTGGTTCTTCTACTTTTCTACCGAGGCGGGTAGCAGGGTTGTACAAACAGAAAGAATCCGTCATCAAATCAAAGCAGACGATCCCGTTACAGACGCCTGCAATCCTCAAAGGATTGCCACTTCCGTTCCAGACGCCTACAATCCTGCCTGCAATCCTGAAAGGATTGCCATTGCCATTGCCATCGCCACTGCCACTGCCACGTGGAATAGGCACTACCTTTAAATATGTATCCAAGTTGAGTTGGAGTTGAAGAGGCGGAGTTTCAGGATGGTTGAAGTCGAAGGAGGTAAGGGACTTGTCGTCCCTGGATAGGAGAACAACGCCTGTGTTTCGTTCAACAGAACGTTGTAGGTGGAGTTTCACAAACTCGGAACTGGTGATCAGGTTGCGCCAAGACCTGCACGCACGCTTACAGCGTAGGAGAGTCTTAACTGATAACCTCAGCAAGATATCCAACACCAATTCCTCTGGAAGTACACAACCCCCTCTTTTTGGTTTCCATTTTTTGGGGCTGAACATACGGTGAAGTTCGTTTTCAATCTCCCTAGACCTTAAGCTCACTATAACTCTCCCCCTAGCTCTACCCATCTTCTTCTTCCTTCACTCGGGAATGGAGATGGAGATGGAGATGGAGTCGGTTTTGATCTCTCAACTCTAATTCTGATGTTTGTATTTATAGTCGATTCCAATACCAATACCAATACCTAGTTCTAACTGCAATCTGACAATATTTCCTACTCACACTATTTCCAACTCATATTCATACTAGGATTTCCTATTTCCTAATTATAACTTAGAACCCTAATTCATTATTCCATATCGGGCGTCTCAATGAACCCTAATTTGATCCGAAACGGAGGGAGTACTAATTATTTCCTAATTATCAACGGGATATATTCCTATTCCTATTCATACTACTATTTCCCAGATCCCAAATTCAACAAAATCAATCAACAATCATAATAATACTGGTTCTATTGTTATTATTATTTTTAAAAAAATTAAAAATTAAAAAATTCTTAGAACCCTAAGCCCTAATTTGAGATCTGATAAATAAATCGACGAACAATAAGAAATTCAAAGCATTCGCCTACCGTTTCCGTTGCACCGGCTTCTTTCAAATCAACCCGGATTTTTTACGCCCAAATTATGCAGATTGAGTTGTGTTCGTGGTTTGTGATGGCGTGGTTTAAAATGGAGAAAGTCAAGGGCCGCAAAGACCCACTTATGGGCCTGTGAACCGGACCTCAAAAAAATCGTGACCTTAATTTGTGGGCCACATCGTAGCTTTTGACGGAAAATGTTTTCACATCGAAACAAATTACAACAAGTTATTGTTGTTGTTATAAATTACCGTCGTAGCTTATGATGGAAGAAATATAGATAATTTATTTATATTACGGCCCTGTTTGGTAAATAGCGGATTGATATTGGTATAAGCAGATTTAAAAAGCATATTTGACTAGCAGAATCAATTGACAGTTTTGACCAGCAGATTTAATTAACAGAATTGTTTTAATAGTGTTTGGTAATTATCTGTTATAGATTAACAGATTGATTAATTGATTTGTAAAATGACAAAAAAAGACATAGTTTGATTAATTGATTGGTAGGATTTGATTGGTAAAGGGGGTAAGGAAGTAAAAAAAAAGAAATTACAATCTGTTAAATGAATATGCTGCTACTAGCAACATATTGCAAATTGGCGCGATTGGATTCGAATATGTCATTTCAAACTACTGTTTCCCAAACATCTATATTGGCGGAATTTGTGGTCAAACATGCTAATCCATTCAAATATGCTCTTTTTTGCGGATCCGCCGATAACCAAACACCCCCTACTACTTCGTAGTCATTAATTTCAGTTTCTATCAATTCAGCTCAGTTAAGCTTTTATCAAACCAGCTCAACTTTTATTAGTCCAGCTAAGCTTCTATCAGATTAGTTCAGCTAAGCTCAGCCCTTTTTCATCCGAAAAGAATCGGACCTAACTGACAAACAGACATGATAGTCTTAGCGCGAGACAAAGTTTTTAAGTTTTTAATTGAAAAATGAATCAATGATTATAACTCCTGATTAGTCGACCTGTCAAACGGGTCGAACCATTTTCGGGTTATAAAAAACGAGTTACTTTTGTGTCAGGACGGTTAAGATCAGATCATTTCAGATTTGGGTTGACTTCGGGTATGCTATTTTTGAATTTTTTAGCGATATCGACATGTTTTTCATAGTAACATCCAGGTCTGTTTCGGGTTAGGCCGAGTCAATTTGGATTACGTGCCAAACTCGGATCTCTGGTTCAGGTGTCGGGTCGGGATCGGGTTGCTTATTCGGGTACGGTCATTCGGACCGGATCGGGTCTAGTTATGATCATTAAAGCATCACAGCTAGGGGTGTTCACCGGTCCAAACCCGGACCGGACCGGTAACCCAAAAAACCCAATCCCGCGGACCGGACCGGTTAACAAAGAAACCCGGACCGAACCCTCTTAAGACTGGACCGGACCGGACCGTAAAATTACACTAAATTTGATATTTTTTTAAAGTGTGGACCGGACCGGACCGGGGACCGGTTACCAACTTTTTTGGGACCCGGAGACCGGACCGGTACGTGCCCCAGTCTGGACCGACCCGGTCCGGTCCGGTTTGCCGATCCATGTCAATTTTTGAATACCCCTACTCCAGTTTATTATTCTAAGTATATGTGTAGAGAGAAAATGTAAACATGTTCATGTTTAATTTCTGTTTTTCTAACATGGTTTTTTTTGCCATCGGTAACATGGTTAAAAGTAGTTATATTATCAATCATGTTCTTCAAGTATGGTAATTACAGAGTATAAGTTAAGCTTTCAATTTTCTCATAAAAAAGAAGGTAGCTTGAACAATCCTTTCCACTGTACGTTCTTCATTATTCTCGATAAATCGTGTCCGATACGTGCCCAAATAAATTTAAAAATCAGAGACGGTTTTACATGTATCCGACACGTATTGTCGTGTGTCCGACGTATGTCAGTGTCTATACAACCTATGGTACAATTAGATAGACAAAACTCGAATCATCTGGTTAACTAGATCCGGTTAAAGGTCGATATTAACCGTGTACTTCTGAAATCAACATGTTGTACTAATGTGAGATATTATTTTGATATACGAAAAAGATGGAAGGTTTATCAAACGAATTTCAAGTGAAATGAAAAAATTTAAGTAGTTTAAGACGAAAAACAAAACGAGTGGAAACATAATTTTTTTTATTTTAATTTTTTTTTTGATGGGAAACGTAGCAAATTATATTAAATCAATTCCCGGCAGTTCAGTAATAGCCTGTGGGAAATCAGAATCCAGGACAACCTCTGCGCCAACGGCAGTACAAAGCCTAGTCATCCAATGCGCAACAGTATTACCGCCACGTTTCGTGTGCTTATAGATAGCGACATCAAATTTACTTAATAAATCAAGAATGTCGTCAATACAAATACCAATCGGGCTCCTCCACTTGCACTTGGCCAACACCTTCTGTATCACCCGAAGAGAGTCACTTTCCAGCACAATGGCATGAAAACCGCGCTCGAGAGCCATGGAAAGTCAAAAAAAAGCCGCCTTCGCCTCTGCCACCTCAGGAGACGACCTCGCTGCAACCCGTTTACTTTCCACTGCAATGACCCGACCTTCAGCACCTCTAATCACGACTCCCAAGCCCACCTCGCCATTACCCGCCACTGCCGCATCTACATTAATCTTCACCTGCCCCGAAGGAGGCGGGACCCACACACTACCACCAGCCTTAAGCCCTCTAGTAGAAGTCGACCCAGGAACGCAACTCGTATAACGTTCATAGTCCTCCACCAAGCGATGTAGACCTAGATAAACAGTGGTAGGAGACCGTGGTTCCTCATCAAAGGTCAACGAATTCCGTACCGACCATGCTGCCCAGGCCGTGGTGAGAAAACGTGCCTTTCCCTTAGCATCGAGCCGATCAAAAAACCACTCCAGCGTAACCAGGAAAGAGCTAAGTGGGGTCACTGCCAATAAATCCTCAAAACCACTTCCCTGCCAAATACTATTTGTCATAGTACAGGAAAAAAAAAATATGATTGATTGTCTCATCATCAAGGCCGCAAAGACCACAAACCGGGCTGATAGTACAGTGCCGGGTGAAGAGGCGGTGCTTGGTGGCTAAGGTTCCCGTACACGCTCTCCACGAGAAGTGAGTGAGTTTGGGTGGGATGAAAAGGCTCCATATAGTCCGCCAAAAAATTTCAGCCGCGTTCACCCCACTCTGCATCATCCCAGTATTACCCAACCCGAGGTGGCAGGCTGATCGAACAGAGAACACACCATCTGCAGACGGCCACCAGTACATCGAGTCTTCTCCTTCTCTTCCGCCAATGGGTAATTCAAGGGCGCCTTCAACATCCGCCTCTGTTAGCACCAATCGAAGCTTGCTCAGGTCCCACACTCCCCCTTCCCGATCAATGAGCTCGAAAACCACCATGTCCGCCCGTGCTTCCATATTGGGTGTGGCCATCCGGCACGCGCCACCCCCTGGAAGCCATGAGTCCGACCAGACATTAATCTGCCTCCCCGAGCCTACCCGCCACTTGAGACCGTCAAGCAAGAGGGATTTGGCACCCCAAATGCTTCGCCAGCTGTAACTCGGATCATATCCACGCCGAGCCTCGAGAACCGAGTCATTCTTGAAATAGCGTGCCTTCAGCACCCGAGCAGCCAGTGATGTGGGGTCAGTGTACAGGCGCCACACCTGCTTTTCTAACAAAGCGCTATTAAAGACACTCATATTACGGAAACCCATGCCCCCTTCCCGTTTCGACTTGCACAACCGCTCCCAAGACATCCAATGTAGCTTCTTCTGGGTATCCGTAGATCCCCATCAAAATCGTGCCATCGATCGGTGAAGCTCCTCAATGACATTGTCTGGTAAACGGAAAATACTCATCATATAGGTCGGAATGGCTTGGGCCACGGCCTTGATAAGCACTTTCTTTCCGGGTTTTGAAAGTAGTTTTTCCTTCCACCCACTGATCTTCTTCCAAACTCGATCTTTGAGCCCGGCAAACACGGCTTTTTTTGACTTGCCAATTATCGTAGGTAGCCACAAATACTTCTCGTGACGGTTAACAGCGCGGGCCCCCATAACTTGCCCAATCTCATTTCTCACCCGATCAGTAATCTTCTTATTAAACACGACCTCCGTTTTGGCATAATTAATTTTCTGTCCCGAAACTCCTTCATACATGCTGATTATCTCAACTATTTTCGAGCATTCTGCCAAGGTCGCTCTAGCAAAAAGGATACTGTCATCTGCAAAAAATAGATGTGAAATTACAGGTGCGCCTCTGCACACACGGATACCATGAATATCTCCATTCCGAACAGCACGCCTAATCAGATAGAAGAACGCATCTGCACACATAAGAAACAGATACGGGGAAATAGGGTCACCTTGCCTCAACCCCCTAGTCGGGATCACCCTGCCCCTAAGATTCCCATTAATCACAAAGGCATGCGACACCGACATAACACACCTCATAATTCTCCCAACCCAACTTTCCTCAAATCCCATCGACAACATCATGGCCTCCAAAAAATCTCATTCGACTCTGTCATATGCCTTACTCATATCAAGTTTAAGGGCAATATTCCCATTTTTCCCCTCACCACCTCTTTTCATAGCACGGAAGATTTCAAAGGCTATAAGCGCATTATCCGTGGTGAGACGGTCACGTGTAAAGGCGCTTTGCTCCTCCGAAATAATCAAATTCATGAGGGGTTTTAGTCTATTAGCCATTACCTTAGATATAATTTTGTATAACACGTTACAAAGACTAATGGGACGAAATTCCGTCATACGACGGGGTTCAAAACCTTTGGGATCAAGACAACGGAGGTTTCGTTTATCCCCCCCAACTCACGGTCCCCTGCCCACCAAGACTGAATAAATTCACAAATATTCGGGCCCACAATGCCCCAATGTTTTTGATAGAAGAGAGCATGCATACCGTCAGGCCCTGGCGCTTTATTAGGGTGCATGTCAAAAAGCGCGCCTTTGATCTCCTCTGCAGCTAGTGGAGACCCGAGGCATTGGTTCATATCACCTGTAACTTTCCTCTCGACAACACCCGTGACCGATTCCACCCCTGGACACCTTGGGACCGAAAAAGGTCGCCAAAATAGTCGGTGGCAATAATAGCAATTCCTCCTTGATCATCCTCAAGACCCTTAATGGTATTCCGTCGTCTTCGTTGGGACGCTTTATGGTGAAAATACTTGGTATTTTTGTCACCATCCCGCATCTCCGTCTTTCTCGCCCGACTGTACCAATAAGTTTCGTGTTGTCGTCTCCATAAATAAAGATCAGCCACAATGCGACTACAGTTAGCTAGCATTTCCACCGAGGGGTCACGTTTTTGCCAAGCCAGCAGCTCCTCTTCCCCATCTCGGATTTTCTTCTTTAGGCTACCAAAGGTTTGCCTAGCCCACCCAGACAGCATTTTCGCACAATTTCCAATACGGTTCTCAATGCCCAATCCGCCGCTAGACTTCCGGGCTTCTGTAATCACATCCCGACATCCGATCTCCGACAACCACATAGCCTCGAACTTAAAACGCTTCCTCCTCCCCCTTCGTCGACCATCCACCTCCGTGGTAAGAACAATTGGCGCGTGGTCCGAGGCATATATGGTAAGATGATTCACACAAGCCTCCGGGAACAAGCGAGACCAGGCCAGATTTGCCACAAACCGATCCAATCGCTCCCGAATAATGCGACCAACCACTCTACCTCTCTGCCAAGTGTACTTGTTTCCACAGAAACCAAGGTCATGCAAGTCACACTCAAGGAGTGTATCCCGAAACAGGTTCATTTCTCGATCCCCTCGAACTGCTCCACCATCCTTCTCATCCATACTCAATATTTCGTTGAAGTCCCCAAACATTACCTGAGGAGAATTATGGCCAATGTGCAGCCGACGTAAGAGAGACCAGGTTCTGTGTTTATCTCTCGCCTCGGGCCAGCCATAAATTCTCACTGCACGCCAACTGCTTACACCCCCACTGCCCTTGATCTCGATACAGATGTGATTATTATCACAGGTAACAAGGTCAGCATCCATATTCCTCCACTATAAGCCAAGTCCCCCTGCCCTCCCAACACTACTTACACATAAGCCTCTCGTAAACCCACATTTATTCATAACTTTTTCTAACTCCCCCGCCTTCAACATCGTTTCCATGACGAAAATGATGTCTGGGCCCTCCCTCCAACACCGATCCTTGAGGGTATTAATAATAATATTAATCCACGTAAATTGAACTCCTTGTCTCCTTTGAAGGAAAGTCGTACTTATAACGGATTAAAAACGGCTTCATAAATAATTCATACTCGGTATAATAGTGTATTCAAAATAAGATGATACCTAAAAACAGAAAAAGTCAGAAGACTAGTCTCTCTAGGGTTTCTATGAGAGTTCTCTGCTAGGGTTCCTAGTCTCTCTTGGTTTCCAAGTTTCCTCCCTATCTCGATTAGGGTTTTCTGAGCGAATTTTCTCAAAATTTTACGTCCGTTTCGTCTGCTTCCCGGCAGATTGTTTTCATTATGTCTCATTTTGTTATTGAGGAGGGGGCTGGTGGATCACGGAAAGGGAAGGAGAAGATAGGACAGGGTCTGAGTTTTGAATGGGAGGATGACGATAGGCAGGATGCTGTGAAAGAGGAATTTGTGTTGGTAGGGAAATTATGGACAACGAGATCAATCAACGTGCGCGCGGCGATCGACACTATGATCAAACTCTGGAATGTGAAAGGTAAGATCGTAGGCAATGTCTTAGATGTTAAGGACCACATTTTTGTTTTCCGTTTTGAGACCGATAAGGATAAAGCCAAGGTGATTGAGGGTCAACCATGGCATTTTGACAAATTTGTATGGTGCTTTAATGACCCATTGGGGGAGGGAAAACTTACTGATATCCCCCTGTATCATGTTCCCTTCTAGACTCGTATATATGACCTCCCTCTTAGAGGGCGTTCAAATGAGAATAATTTACGGCAGATCGGGACCCAATTGGGGTCGTTCTTGAAAGCGGATATTGCCCCTATTCCTGAGATCGAGCGGGCTGTGAGGGTGAGAATTTTACATGATGTCCGTCTTGCTTTACATGATAAGGTGGAGATACGCCTGAAGAGTGGGAAATTGGCCTGTTTTGATGTGAAGTACGAGAAATTACCTACATTCTGTTATGGGTGTGGAATGCTAGGCCATGGGGAACGTGATTGTGAGGAAGGACCATATGAGGAGGGAGAGCTTAAGTTTGGTGAGCATTTGAGAGCCTCTCCTTGGAGGCCGTTTAAGACATTGAGCGAAACGAAAGCGGGAAGAGGGAGGAGTCTTGATGACGAGTTTGAGAAAGAAGCCCAACGCATAGAGGAGGAGGCTGTTGCTAACCTGATTGAGCGCCTGAAGACTGTGGTGGTTAGGAGGAGGATGGTGGAAGGAGATAGTGAGAAGGGGAAGGGGGGGGGAGAAGTCCTGGTAGTGTGGATAAGTCAGTGTCGGGGGACAGGGATAGAAGGATAGTGGTGGTGGAGAGGGAGACGGGCCAGGCGAAGGTGAGCAAGGACGTAGGAAGAGAGGCTGTTTGGGAGGATGGGATGATTGTGGATAACATGGGAAATGGGGGTGGGGGAAGTGGGGAGAGAGGATATGCTGATGACAAGGGAGCAAGAGATCAAGTTAGGAAGAATGGTGGAAAATGGGTCAGGAAGGAGCAGGGAGAACGTGAAAGGATGGCAGGAAAGGAGATTGTGGGGGGTCAGGATGGAGGGGAGAAGCTGTTGGGGAGTAAGAGGGGGCGATATGAAGAGGAGGAGGCGGGTGAGGGAGCAGATAAGAAACAAAAGCTAATCATGGGTGTCAGTTCACCTGAGGCGGAGGCTGAGATGACTCAGCCCCGCCGGGCATTATGAATCTTTTGAGCCTGAACTGCAGGGGGCTGGGCAACCCCGTTGCAGTAGGCGGTCTCCGCAGGTTATTGCGGAGAGAGGCCCCTGCTATAGCTTTTTTGTGCGAAACGAAGCTTAGCAGTATTGAGTTTCGCACATCTTTCGCCTGTCTGGATGAGTATGATAGTTTAGAAGTGGACAGCGCGGGGAGGTCTGGGGGTTTAGCTTTCTTGTGGAGGAAGGATTTGGAGGTTATTCTTCGATCTTCATCCCTTCATCACATGGACTTTGATGTCACGATAGGAGGGAGCGGGTGGAGGGTGACTGGGTTCTATGGGTGGCCTGCAGTGGGGGATAGACATCTTTCGTGGCAGCTGCTGAATTTGCTTCGGGAGGAACATGACGGCGCTTGGGTGTGTTTGGGGGATTTCAACGAAATTCTCTACGCGACGGAGATGAGGGGGGGGACGAGGGCGCAGTGGCAGATGAACAACTTTCGCGAGGCTGTCGATGTGTGTGGGTTGCAGGACATTCCGTTCGAGGGGCACGATTTTACGTATGATAATGGTCAAGTGGGGGAGGATAATCGACAATGTCGTCTTGACCGTGCTCTTGCAAATGAAGAGTGGCGTCTTCTTTTCCCTAGGGCCAAGCTGTTCAATCTTACTCGGGAGTGGTCTGACCATTTGCCTATTAAATTGGTTTTGGATCGCACCAACGTGGGGGTTGAACGGGGTAAACGACTGTTCCGATTCGAACAACTGTGGGTGGGAGAGAGTGGGTGTGAGGAGGCTATTAGGAGGGCGTGGGAGGTGGGAGATGACGACCTCCCTAGCATTCACCCTTTTGCCCTCAAAAACCCATTTATTTCGAGCTTCCCACACTCCCCAACACACCACCATGAATCTTTCCCTTTCCTCCACCTCCATATCTCTCCATAGATCCTCCACCCACTCCCTCACCCTCTCATGCCCATCACCCTTCTTTGTCTCCATCCCTGCCCCGTCCCATAACCCTCCCAACCACCCACACCCCTTCACAAGGTGGAGACAAGTCTCCACCTCGCAACAACAAATTGGACAAACCGCCCCAATAGAGTGAGTACGTGAGGCAAGATTACCTCTAGTAGGAATAGCTTCATTACAAAGCTGCCAAAAGAAGACCTTTATCCTCGGGAGTACCTTAGCCTGCCATATCATCTTCCAAATCCTCATTTCGGCATCAAAAGTTGACGGTCCTTCCTCCCCAACCCAACCCCCCATCAACATCTTGTAAGCCGTCCTAACAGAGTACACACCATCCCTCTCCATATCCCAACACCACCCATCCTCCCTATCCCTCCGAGCAACCCGCATATTCATAATTAGATCACGATCCAAAGGCAGACACAAGGCCTCAATCTTCTCCTCGTCCCACCCAACACCTGTCGGGCTAAGAAGCTCCCCTACTCGCATATTCCCATCGGTCCCCGTAGCTCGCCAATTCTCACCCAGCAATCCATTTCCACCCTTGACCCATCGATCCCTCCACACAAAGGTATCGGCTCCATTCCCTATAGTCCGTCGGGCGCCACCCATAACCACGCCTCTAGCCTCCCAAATTCCCCGCCATGTATAGCTCGGGTTCCTCCCTATTCCTGCCCCCTCAAAGTTAGTATCTGGGTAGTATCGAGCCTTCAACACCCTAGCCACTAAAGAATCCCTCATCGTCATCAACCTCCAAGCTTGTTTTCCCAACAAAGCCAAATTGAAAGCATGGTAGTCCTTGAAACCCATCCCCCCTAAACACTTTGGCTTACACAACTTATTCCAGGCTACCCATGGGATCTTACGTTTCCCATTCTCCGAACCCCACCAAAATTTAGACACCAAGGAGCGTAGCTCGCTACAAAAATTCCGCGGAAGCAAAAACACACTCATAGAATAAGTAGAGATAGATTGGGCTACAGCCTTTATCAAAACCTCCCTACCGGCCTTCGAGAGCAGCATACCTCTCCATCCTTGTAACTTTTTACACAACTTGTCCCTAATGATATTGGTCAATTCTCGTTTCGAGTGGCCCACCATAGTCGGTAACCCCAAGTACATTCCAGGCCTCTCCACCACCCTAACCCCCAACGTTCGTGCCACCT